>JAULJL010000041.1:8966364-11366364 GCA_030761205.1 Fremontodendron californicum | reverse complement strand
AGGACCAGAATGTCTCCTATTACTACTAGCTGGGGATGCGGGGAATGAAAGCCGCTTCTTTGCAGTGCCCGTCAATCCCCTCTCGGGTGTCCCGTTTTTCTCTAATCCCAACGGACTCGACAATCTGGACCTGGCCTTTGTTGACTGTGTCGGTGCCATGTAACTCGGAACTGCAGGTGAGCTTGCAAGGCTCTCGTCGTCTCTCATTGACGAGCCTGCAATGCTATGTCTCCTGTAACGATCAGACCGGACACTGAGTATGCTCCTTGAGTCTTCATAACCTCCCCATTGGCTTCCCCTCGGGCTTGGCAGTCTTATTTTACTCGAAACTGATGAAATAGAAGGTGCCTTTGAAGGTGGAGTTGAAGGGGATTGTCGGCTAGGAAGTCGACTCGATTTTGAAGGTGTCGTAGATGGCTTGTTGTCGTTGTTAAGATCTCTTCGAGAATAAGCTCGGCTAATTTCACCTATAGATATGGAACGGGCACCCATACTCTTAACTGAGCCACGGTCATTGTTATCTGTTGTGCTTCGGATTTCCCATGGTCGGCCTGCCATCCATCGTTCTAACCAACTCCAACCCCAGTAGGGATTACTTGGATCCATAAATGTTTGATTCACTGGTTTAGAACAGTTCTTCCATGATTGCTGTTAAAGAAAAAAGATCATTTAAGTCGGTAACGAATTAGCATTGTTGTAAGCACTAAAAGCTTTACACAGTTAGGACCTATGTTGCTCCGACTCTTCATTTTTCTTGAAGTACCTGTGTCTGACGCATATCCGGACATGGGTATGGGGATATGATCCTCCAAGAACTTTCCAAATACATGGGAATCTTGAAAAAAATTGAACATACCCGTGTCAAGCACATACCCGTATCCGACACTCACACGCGAATCCGAATAACATAGGTTAGGACAACAGTATAACACGATCTAGATTTTCGCAAACAAATCGGAAAACCGAATACCTGGTGACAGTATGCATAAGCCAGTGCTCTTTCCCTTTTCATAGAAGCTTCTTGTTTATTTTGTTGTCTTGCTTCGGTTTGCTCCTTCGACTGTGTACTATCGTTCCAGTCTTCTCCCATCTGCGAAATAAGTTTTTAAACAACCAATCCGTACACTTAACAGCATTATATGAATTCAGCTTAAATCCTAAAAAGGTTGGAATTATATAACTATTTAAAAAAAAAAGTGGCATCTAAAATGCTTCTACAAGCAGGAATCAGTCCTAAAAGGTTTTTTTATAAAGGCAATCTGAATGCCAGGAAAGGTAGTTTTGCAGTATGAAAACAGCTTTCAGACATAATGCCCACCATACTATTAGACTATGTTGCTCCGACTCTTCATTTTCTTAAAGAACTCGTATCCGACGCATATTCGGACAGGGATACGGAGATATGACCCTCCAAGGATCGTCCAAATAGATGAAAAAACTTTAAAAAAACTGAACATACAGATGTCTGACACATAACCGTATCCGACACTCACACTCGAGTCCGAGTAACATAGCTATTAGATAATCTCCATTGTTTTTCAGAAGGATGAATCTTTCACTAAGGAAATGAGTTTTGAAAGGAAGCTAGTGGAAGATACACCGAAACCAAACATCAGACCGAAGAAAATTATATATTTTTTTTAAATGATCAGGAAGGCTCAACCCTTCAGTCTTTGTATGCAAAATTCTAGAGGACAGTTTGTGTTACAAGTTTGTAGAAAGGTACGGAGAAGCGAAAAAGTCCCAAGAGGGGTAAGATCCATAAAAACGCGCTCCTCCTCATTCGACTAGAAGTCTAGAACTCGGCTAATTAACTTGCAATCCAAGGGAAACCCGAAAAGGCCAAGAAATTTTAGGAAATCACGAGCTCAAACCGTTGCATAATAAAAACCTACAGCCGAAAGGGTAAAAAATGTGCAAAAGCGAGGCACTTACAGAAGATCTCAACTTCTCGAGCTCTTTCTCACGTTTCTGTTGAAGCTGCCGCTGAAGAGCCTGGTTCTCTTCGGACATTCGAATCCTCCTTGCACAAATCTGGGACTGAACATGAGCAAGAGTCTGCATGCATCTTAATGTAGTAGTTGCTTGCCGTTTGACGGATTGCCCTTGGATCAATGATTTCAATCTCACCAACCCTCTCAAAGCTCGCAACGCCCTCCGAGCCTAAGAACTCAAATGCAATAATAATTCATTGCATAAATACAACTAATTGTTCATGAATGGGATTTTTCAAGGAATCTATGATTATACATTGTCATGCTTTTATTTCCTTAATTGACAAGAACACCTTTCGAATTCATCATGACTCGAAGTTTTGACATAATAGCCAGAAATAAGAATAACTAATGCAGAAAGTTTGGAACCCTTTTTCAAAGACAGAATAAATTCAAGAAAGATCCATACAACTAAATGGGATGTGTCGACTATCGGGTTCTATTACAAAGTCTACCGAGCATTTCAAAATCAATATAATCTTAATCTTAAGGACTCAACATTTCATAAAAACGAAAAGGCCCCAGCTTCGAGCAACAAGAACAACAAGACAAATTTAGCAAAAGTTCATACATAAATTCACAAAAAGAACAGGCAAATCTTAAAAGGAAGCAAATTGAATTAAACAATGAATAGCCCTCAAACCGGAACACATTGAATCAGTGTTATTAAAACCGGACCGGCTGGTCGGACCGATTGAACCGGGAATCGGTGGCTTGTCCGATCCGGTGCATGTCATAGAACCGGATTTTTTCGAAACGGTAAAAAACCGGTTGAACCAGTAAAAATCCAGAAAAAAACTCGAAAAAACCGGTTTTACACTCATTTTTTAATTTTTTTTATAAAAAACTTATTGAATGTGATGAGATTTGAACATTTAACCTCTTGAATCTATATTAAAGATCTTACCATTTAGCCAAATACGTATTTTTATTAAATATTTATTATATTTAATATTAAAATTCTTTTTTTCATACAACCGTCTCCGGTACGGTTTTTTCAACATTGCATCGAATTGACTAAATCGGAAATTTCTGATACTTTCATAATTTTTCCATCTCATGTATAAAAAGAAGTAATAAGAACTTTAACATCAAAATTAAACAAATGAATAATCCATACCAAGTATCCTCGAAATGCAGTTTGAATCTTGATAGCAGCTATTTCCTCCTTTGACTTTCCTTGATAGCGTGGTACAGAAGTGAGACGAACAACTTCAGCCGCCGCCTGAGCAGCTGCAACCGCCGCCTCAGCCGCCATGGCCGTGGCGAGAGCCACCGAGTAAGCATGTTTGCTTTGTTCATTCTCAGCTTCTGCTAATTTTACATCTTCAGTGGCAGTTACTTCAGTTTCTTCAGGCAAAGAAACTGGCCCCAAGTCTTTGCTTTTTCCAAACCATTTTTTCTTTGATTTTGCAGTTTTCTGGTGAAATAAAAATGCACCAACAAATTAATTACAAACAACAAATCTATGTAAGAAAACCAAACAAAAATTAAATTATTCAATGAATTATGAATTAAATCAGCCAAACCTGATCTTTTTTGGAGTCAGGGCTCAAAACTTTCTTCACAACAGAAAACCAGCCTCCTTTTTTTCCCATCTTTCAATAATTCTTCTTCTTCTTCAAGACCAAGACAAGCCATGGAATTTCAAATCCCAATGAGAATTAGAGGTTAAAAAAAATTATTAAAAAAAAAAAAAAAAAGAACTCTTAAATTGCATTGGAATCCAAATATTAGCAAAATGTCAAATTTATTTATATCTCTTAAACAACATCAACAAAGGATTTCAGAGGGGAAATTTTTTTTAAAAAAAAGGGGAAAATATTGGAAAAAATAGTGAAACATTAACCAATTAATGATTCAATCTAAGAAATGAAGAACTACCCAGATTCCAAAAATAGAATTTCTTCATTAAAAAACAGAAAACCCATATCAAAGTTTCCAAATTTAGACAGTTTTTTTAAGACAAAACTCAATAAATGTGTCCAAAAACAAAACCCAAAACAAAGCTGAAAATTTTCAATACCTGTACATGGAACAATTCCCAGATCTCTGTTAAACGATTGGAACTTTCTCTCTTTTTTTCTCTCTCTTCATATTCTGTACCAAAACAAAATGCAAAAAAAAAAAAAAAAAAAATTCAAAGAGAGAGAAAGAAGAGGAAGTGGATCTTGCCAATGAAAGCTTCAAAGAGAGCAAAAATGGGGAAAAAATAATAAAAACCAGGTTGGCATTTTCAGAGGATAACTCAGAAAAAATGGGACCCAAAGTGGATCACGATAGCATCAGAAAACCACTTTAAAAGAAAACAAACAACAAAACATAACTGCTGCGGCAACAGTAAACAAAGTACATTTAAAAGCTGTCCTTTTTTTTTTAGTTTGGTTTTCTGAAAAGAAAAAAAAAATAGTTGTTGTGACAATATTGAATAACATAAAAAAAAAAAATTAAATATAACATCACATAAAAAAATAATTAAAATATATTATGAATACACTAATATTTTAAAATTAATATAATATAAATTATTAACAAATATAAAATATCGTAAACACAATTATAATTTGATAAAATATACAAACATAATACGAATACACAAATTATCATATTTTTTTTATCAACTTTTTTTTTTGGTACAATACCTACCGTTAGATTTAATTTTAATTTAATTTGTTTAATTAGATAGTTTCAAACATGAGCTTTTTGTATTATTTTAGCTTATCTTAATAAAATTATAAAAAAAAATGGATAAGATGAAATTGGAAAAGACTTAATTCCATTCAAGATGTGCCATGTAATTATCTCTAATTTTTATTTAAATTACATTAATTTATATAAAAGAATTTTTTTATTATAGTTTTTATTTTTTCTTACTCTTTATTAATATTATAGTTGAATTTAATCTAATTGATTTATATATATTTTTTTTAAAAATAGTATTCAACAACTCGCAGATCTAAAATTTAAAATTTAATATCTGTAATTTCTTACATTATTCCAGGATTACAATCTATTTTATAAAAAAAAAAAAAAAAAAATAGCTTATCCTTATATTTTTGGATAAGTAAATAATGATCAAATTGGTGGATCATAAACATATTCGATTTTAGCATGGTATTTTTTAAAATATGTTGGACCTTATCCTTATATTTTGAAAATAATTGCAATAAACATTTGTACCATTTTTGACGTTCAAGAGAAGAAAATTAAATAATGATTTTTTTTATATGAAAAAATAAATAATGATTGAACGGATAGGATTAAAACACTCTTAAAATAATGAATTAAACAAAAAATAACAGTAATATTTTATAACAAAAATTATTCAATAAAATTTTTATACTCTAAAAACGTACTAATAAGATGACACATATAATCTTAAATATATTAAAAAATAAAATATATGATAAAATTTTAATATCAATTATAAAATTTCACCATCTATATATAAAAACGAATTCATTTTATAAATGCAATAGTGTAATGTTTGTATTCTTTAATTTCTGTTTTTTTTTTCTTTTTCTCTCTCAATTGAAAAAATGGGTATATAACGAAATAAGAAGCAAATGAGTAAGTACAAAAAGGTGAAAATATCAATTGTCTTTTTTTTAATAATAAGCAATGACTTTAGAAATAAGCAATCATCCATCATATTCAAAGGTTGTCCATCAACACTTCATGTCAAAAAAGCAAAAATCAACACTTTTTTTTTTCTTTTTTGTTTGATTTCTAAGGAAGAAACAAATGATGATAGTTAAATGATTTTTTTTTTTGCAACAAACCTTTTTCATATTTTTTATAAAAAAAAATCAAAGTTTACATATATTAAAATTAAATTTAATAGATATTATTTTTTAAAAATAATTATATAAATTAATTGAATTAATTTTTTTTTTTTTGCTTTAAAAGTTTTGGCTTATGAGATATGATCTAAATTTGATAGAAGTAAAACAAAAAATAATAATATCGTGTAAATAATTTAAAATTTAATATATTTCGTTCAAAAATAATGCAATTAGAATATTTCGTTTAAAAATTATTTTATTTTTAAAATTTAAAAAAAATATTAATATAAAAATAAATTTTTTAATATTTTTAAAATAAACGAATTTATTTGAACAACTATTTAGAGTTGTCAATTTGACTTGATTCATGAACCCTTTATTTTGTACTATTCAAAATAAACTTTTTTTTTGAAACTTTTTCACATTTTTTGGTCAAATAATGCAATTAAATTTATACTCGTATGAAATTTGAAATTTAATCTCTCCAATATAATTCATAAAAACCGAGTCCTTTTACTTTTTCAATTTGATAATATAAACCCAATTATTAATTCTATTAACTTTCCTCCATTAGGTGTCACATACATAAAAAATTCCACATCAGCAAAATTTATCGGATAAATCTAACGATATTGCCACATTAGCAAAAGTTATTGTCACATCATCAAGGTTAATAGACACACATAACATACTTAACGGAAGAAAGTTGATTGAATTAGTGATAGGCTTACATTACTAAATCGAATTAAAAAAAAAAAAAAAAACTCAATTTTTATGAATTATATTAAAAAGATTAAATCTCAAATTAGGTAACATAATATAATTTGACCAACATTTTTTTCTAAAAATTATATACCAACATTAGATATTATGGGTATCAATAGTTTATGGTGAGCTTAGAAACACGAAATTAAAATTTTCTCTTTTAAGAAAGCTTATATGGTATTTTGTGTATTCATGTCGTATTTGTTTTATTTTTTCGTATTTAAAGTGTTATACATTTAATAAATTTTGACAAATTAATAATTTGTGTTATATAGATTTTGACATATTTATATATTTATGTGATATTCGTGTAATTTTTATATATCGTATCGTATCATATCATAATTTATTTTATATTTTAATTATTTTTCTAGTATTATTTTCATATTTATCCAAAATTATCAATTTTTTTAGAGCCAAGTCATGTAAATAATTACCCAAAAAAACTGACAAAATCTAAATCTTTTAAGAAAAAATAAATAAATGTCTTTTTCATATTTTTAATTCAACAGACAACTATTTATAACAGATCACACCATAGTTTACTTACTTACCCCGTTTCGTAAGGTAACGCACAGAAAATTAAAAGAGGTGATCCTCCTATCCACCACTCGCAAAATTACCGCGTGTATACCACGAGTGAAATAGTAAAAGGCGCGTTTTTCTTACATCACACTCCCTCGAGTAGAGGTGGAAAAAAAGGTGCGTACCAATTGATGAAATTATATTATTTTATCGGCAAATATTTATGAGATGTGTGTGCTTCCGGTGAATAACATTAATAACATCACGTGTTATAATATTTTGAAGTTTTTTTAATTTTTAAAATAAATATATAAAAAAATTTACTTGTGAATTATCTATACTAATATTAAAATGAATGACTGAATTGATATTATAAATTAGTAAAATATCAATTCAATTAAAAAAATTATCAAAAAATCAAAAATTAAAATAATAACAAAAAAAATAGGACATATCTTTTAAAAATTTTAAACTGATTTTATATTTTACAAAATTCTAATTATGTTCACACGTAAATTTAGTTTTAATAAAAACAGTTTTTTAACTTCTTTTCTCCAACATTTATTACTTTTACCACTGTCGCATTTTTAAAGTTACTTAATATCCTCTAATAATTGTCAATTGAGTATTAGCTCAGATGACATAATATTTTTGATGGTTTTCGAGAGATTACGGATTCGAGAGGATTTAGACGCATAATGTACTCCTCATGTGAGTTAATTAGATAGGGTGTTGGAGGGTTATGACTAAATTAGCAGCTTCAAATATATATTATTTATAATTTAGGATTGTTTAATTAATATTTTAAGATTTTTTTTGTTTTTAATATATTACTTTTATCGAATTAAAAAAAATATACATTAATTACATTTTTTTTATATATATATATATATGTCACATTAATTAGTGTCACTAGACACTAGTTAACATTTCGTTTATAGTAATAACATTGTATTAAATATAATAGTTGACAATTTTATTAATTATTTTATAATGCATTTGATGAAAATATTATTGTATATAATAATCATAAAAAATGTTCTTAAAATATTTGTTAACAAAATTCATATAATTATTAGTTTGATTATAATATATTGTTTGTGAATTAGTTGACTCATCACAGACATTAACACATAAATTTATTATGGATATGGTACAATATTTTGGCTTTAAACCCCAAAACTAAATAATAAGTCAATCCAATTAAAAGACAAATAAAAAATATTTAATATACCATTAAAAACAACACTAAAAGTCTAAAACCATTAAAACCAATTAAATTAAAATATAACATCAAAATTTTATATCTATTATTAACAAATTATATTATACAGAATATATAAAAATAATATATTTTATATATATTTAAACTACTTAAACTACCCCTATTTACTCAAGAAAAGAGCTGAAAATACTATATTATATAGATATATATATATATATATATATTTAAACTACCTAAACTGCCCCTATTTACTCAATAAGGGAACTGGAAATACTATATTATATAGAATATAGATATAGATTATATAGATATATATAGATTAAAATCAACTTTATTATACCTTAAATGTATTAATGTCTAAATTACTCCTATTTTTTTAACCAAATTTTTTTTGCTTAAAATTATTTTTTGGAAAATTCCCAAACTACCCCTATTTACTCTAAAGATAGTGGAAAATATAATAAAGAATTCCCAAACTACCCCTATTTACTCTAAAGGGAGTGGAAAATACTATATTATTTAAATTCCCAAACTACCCCTATTTTCACAAACAATAGAAAGCTTGCTTTTTGAATTTAGTTGTTCATGAATAAAATCTACTAGCTTATGACTTGACTTGCAATCCTAGATATAATCCACTATATTATATTAACGGTGTTTATAGCTATGGTAAATCCTTTTTCTACTTTCTTTATAGTAATTGGAATTGATTTTTTTTTTATATTTAATTTTGAAAAAGGAACATGGAGTTAAGAATGGAGAATAGTTTGGAAAATATAAAAGGTAAATTTGAAAAAATGCTGTCAATAATTAAATTATTGTTAAATAGTATAATGAGTAAAAATTATTTGAAAAAAAGAAATGAACAATTAGAAATTATTATAAGAGATATTATAATGAGTAAATGGTATAATGAGTAAATGTTTTTCATATTGACAGCTTGCTACAAAATCCACTTCTCAAGCGATCTGAGACCTTACGATCTTCCTTTGCTCTCTCTCTCTTTAATTTTATAAGTTGCATTTACAGTGCTAATTCCAGCTAAATTTTCAATTTTATTATCAGTTATAGCTTTCATCAATTTGTATTTTTTTTTTTTTTTTTATAAATTTTCAAGCAATTTGGTAATTTAGTTTATGTGGTGTACATTGGTTTAATAGTTAATGAAATGGAATGAACGATGGGTGATATTAGACCCCACAACGGGGAAAATGGAACATATGTAAGCGTATTTATAGGTCTCATTCTTTGTTTTTGTTTTTGTTTTTTTTTTTTTTTTTTTCTGAATATTGAAATTAAACTAGAAATTTTGTTGTTTTAGTTGTTTTAGGATTAGGAGGAATGAGTCAAGTGTTAAGGGAATCATGACATTCAATGAGAACAACACCATTGCCATATCTCCTCTTTAAACTTTCAGTAAGACGATTTTCTTATTCATGTTAATTGTGTTTATTGAAATTTGCTTTTGTGGGTGAGATTTTACATGCTTTTTAATTTTTTTGTTAGAAAAAATAACGAATATAAAAGATTTAAATGCTGATTTTGAGGCGTGAGAAACACTCTCCTTAAGGCTTTATAATGCTTTCAGGATACAACAAAGTCATAAACGTTCCAAGCAGAATAGTAAAAATGGCAAAATAGAAAAGTCTTTTCTATAAACACTGTAAAGTTACATTTTTTACTAACTTGTCTGTTGGCTTAAGTTATGTTTTTACATAACAAATGTTTGTTGGCTTGGGTTATGTTCTTACACAATAACTGTTTAGTTAAGTGTTATGTCTTTACATAACAGCATTGTTAAAAAACACAATCATTCAATACAACTGATTATTTAATATAATTTTTTCAATTTAATTAATAAATTAATTAATTCTGAAAATCAAAAAATAAAACAAAAAATCATTTGTATTAACAATTTTAAACCCAAGTGCCCCGAGTGCCCAAGTGTCCATCTTTGATATTAAATAACTAATAACCCACTAGGTGAACCCACTACCACTTTGAGCTTATGACACTTAGTGCAATTATCAAAATTAAAAAGAATAGCTTATTATATATTATTTATTCTCGACTTTTATAAGTGATATGAGATAGTTTCCATCAGGTGAAATTTCATAGTAAGTTTTGGAAAAAAGAGATTGTTGCAAGTACTGTTTCAATGTTGAAGATCAAATTCATCATTTGAATTGTTCTCTCAAGTATTTATCAGTATCACTACCCTTCCTCATGTTGGAGGATTATGCAAGTAATTAGTCAAATATTTATAGTTTAGAAGAATATATATATATATATATATATATATATATATACATGTAGTATTCTAAATGTTCAATTTCTAAGTGTTCTCTTGATTTTATTGCTTATGGTTTCTTTTAATAGTCTCAAATAGATCTGCTCATGGGCCAGGCAGCCCGCCTGTCCCGTATTTGACCGGACCTGGACAAGATATTTTTATTCCGGCCCGGTTCGGAACAATATTTTTTTTATTATAATAATATTATTTTATTTAATTTTAATTATAAAAAATATAAAAAATAAAAATTTAATCCGATGAACAGTGAATTTAGACCTACCAAACCGGCCCAACCCGACCCGACCTAGGGCCGAACTTGGATAAAGAATATGAAAAAAAATCGGATCGCGGCCCGACCCGACCCATGAGCAGGTCTAGTCTCAAAGGGATCAAGTGCGGCTTGCTCATCAACCAACTCAAAGGAAGTGTCACTAAAAGGTAAACTTTTTTTTTTTACATCTTGAGGTTATTTCAGTTGTTAAGGGGTCTATCAAGTTTAAGCAACTTTTGAACCAAGGGTACTAACAATTGACTATTTTATTTGTTCACAAAATAATTCCACGAGGTTTAAACTTTAAAGGACAACTCATTAAGATTGGCTATCAAAACTCTTTGCTTTGCTAATCAGGTAAGACTGAACCATCATCTCTTTGATAGAATTTTATAAGGATTTAGTAAAAACTGTCTAGATTGTTAAAATATCTTTTAAATAGGAGGATATTTTTATAAGGATATTGTTAGGT
The DNA here is from genome assembly GCA_030761205.1 of Fremontodendron californicum. Taxonomy (NCBI): domain Eukaryota; kingdom Viridiplantae; phylum Streptophyta; class Magnoliopsida; order Malvales; family Malvaceae; genus Fremontodendron; species Fremontodendron californicum. Next base: position 11,355,034 of record JAULJL010000041.1, on the reverse strand, counting down.
ACCAGAGTGACGGAATAGTGTCTCAGAACTAAAATAAGAGATGAGAAAATAGGAACTGAACACACAAAATTTAACGTGGAAAACCCTCAATGAATAAAGGGAAAAATCACGGGGCAAGACTAGAAGAATTTCACTATGAGAAAATATTACAACACCTCTCTCTAATTACTAGGAGAGAACAACCTCACAAAGAATATAAGAAAGTATACAAGAGAGGAAGAGATAATTCTTGGGATGGTTTTAATACTTCTCCTTAAGGCTCTTTATATAGCCTTCAAGGAGGAACTCCTTCGTTGCTCCCACCGATGTGGGACTTTCTTATATAAGTTCTAACAATTCTCCCACTTGAAGATTTGATTAAACCAATCATATCTTCACACCACTCTTTCTGTCTTGCCATTCCATGTTGCTTACGTTTCTGATAGACCATAGGAGGATCGACACCAAATAAACTTGTCAGTGTTGATTGGCTTTGTCATAACATCTGCTAGGTTGTCTTTGGTGTGAATCTTTTGCATATCCACACTTCCTTCTTCTACTACTTCTCGAACAAAGTGATACTGTATACCTATATGCTTTGTCCTGGAATGAAAGGCTGGATTCCTTGCAATGTGCAAGGCACTCTGACTGTCACAATACACAATAATCTTCTGCTGCTTGTGCCCGAGTTCTTCCATTAACCTTTGTATCCATATTGCTTCCTTGCATGCTTGGGTAGCTGCCATGTACTCAGCTTCTGTAGTAGACAAAGCTACAACAGTCTGTAACTTAGATAACCAGCTTACCGCTCCTCCTGCAAGTGTGAACACATAGCCAGTAGTGGATTTCCTTTTATTAAGATCACCTGCAAAATCTGAATCAACATAACCCCTGACAACAAGTTCTGATCCTCCAAAACATAATGCAACATCTGAGGTTCCTTTAATGTATCTAAGGATCCTCTTAACAACATTCCAATGCTCTCTACCAGGATCTGCCATAAATCGACTGACCGCTCTCACTGCTTGTGCAATGTCTGGTCTTGTACATATCATAGCATACATAAGGCTTCCCACCGCTGATGCATACGGTACTCGAGATATTTCCATCCTCTCTGCTTCATTGCTAGGACTCATACCTGAGGATAATTTACAATTGACAGGAAGTGGGGTAGATATTGGCTTACAGTCTTGCATGTTGAAGCGTCGCAAGACCTTCCTCAGATAATTCTTTTGAGAAAGCCAAATTTTCCTGTCTTTTCTGTCTCGGTGAATTTGCATCCCTAAAATCTTGTTTGCGGGTCCCAAGTCCTTCATATCGAACTCCCTAGCCAACTGTGCCTTCAAATCTTGGATTCGATCTTTGTTGGGGCCTACCACCAACATGTCATCCACATACAACAGCAAAATAATGAAATCATTATCATCAAACCTCTTGTAGTACGTACAATGGTCTGAACTCAGTCTGTTGTATTCAAGGCTAATTATGAAAGAATCAAATCTCTTGTACCAACATCTGGGCGCCTGCTTTAGACCGTACAGAGATTTGGTCAACCTGCAAACCTAGTTCTCTTTGCCTGTTTCAACAAAACCTTCTGGTTGGAGCATATAAATTTCTTCTTCAAGCTCTCCATGTAGAAAAGCCGTCTTTACATCTAGTTGTTCAAGATGTAAATCAAATGCAGCACACATAGCCAACACTACTCTGATAGTAGTAAGTCTGACAACTGGAGAAAATATCTCGTTGAAGTCAATACCTTCTTTCTGAGCATATCCTTTTACAACCAATCTAGCACGATATCGTTCTACTTGATCATTGCTATCCCGCTTGATCTTGTAGACCCATTTGTTACCAATGGCTTTTCTGCCACGTGGTAATTCCACCAGTTCCCATGTCTCGTTCTTGTGAAGAGCTTCAATTTCTTCCTGCATTGCTGTCATCCACAGAGAAGCATCTGGGCTACTAGTAGCTTCATGAAAAGTTGATGGCTCTCCATCCTCTGTTAAAAGACAGTATGCAACATTGCTCTCCGTAACATACTCCGTGTGCCAATTTGGAGGCCTTCTCTCACGAGTTGACCGTCGAACTTCTACAGCCTCGGACTCAACTGGTTCTGGTACCTCATGCTCTGGTTCTGCTTCAGAAGAATCATCTTCTTGAGAATTTCTATCCATCTGCACTGTAGCAGTCTCTTTTGAAGTGTTGTCATTTGTTTGCTCACTTTGCAGTTCATTTTCTGCAAAAACTACATCTCTGCTGACAACAACCTTGCGGGCAGTGGGATCCCACAGGCGATACCCCTTAACACCGTCAGCATAACCCAAGAATATACATTTTCTGGATTTTGGATCCAGCTTTGTTCTTTCTTGGGAGTTGTACATCACGTACACAGGACATCCAAACACATGTAGAGAAGAATAATCAGCTGGCTTTCCTTTCCACATCTCCATAGGCGTCTTCAAACCAATCGCCGTTGATGGTGATCGATTTATCACATAACAGGTGGTTTTGACTGCTTCTGCCCAGAAAGATTTGGCCAATCCCGCTGTTCTCAGCATGGCTCTTGTTCTATCTAGGAGATTTCTGTTCATCCGCTCTGCTACACCATTCTGTTGAGGCGTATGTGCAACCATGAATTGTCTCATAATACCCTCTTTCTTACAGAATGCTAGAAAGTTACCGTCTACATATTCTCCTCCATTGTCTGTCCTCAAGCACTTGATTCTTTTCCCAGTTTCAAGCTCTACTTGTGCTTTGAACTCCTTGAATACTGGAAACACATCTGACTTCTTCTTGATTGGGTACACCCATAATCTCCTGGAATAGTCATCAATGAATGATACAAAATACTTTGCTCCACCCAGGGATATTTCTGGTGACTCCCACACATCAGAATGGATTAAGTCCAGTATGTGTTTGCTTCTTGTAGTTACTTTAGCAAACTTCAATCTATGCTGCTTGCTTATCACACAGTGCTCACAGAAAGGTAAATTGACCATCTTGAGCCCGGGCAGGAGATTGCGTTGTGCAAGGACTTTCAAGCCTCGCTCTGACATATGGCCTAATCTGCGATGCCACATCATCGTCGTTTCTTCTTGGCTGGCTGCTGCAACTGATGCATCTGCCTCTTGCAACGTCTCTCCCAAAAGCATGTATAGATTGCTTGTGATCTTCTCTGCTTTCATCACCACAAGGTTTCCTTTTACTACTTTCAATATTCCACATTCAGTGTGGATCTTGCACCCGAGGTCATCCAATTGTCCAATTGACAATAAGTTCTTCTTTAAGCCCTTCACATGTCGTACCCCTTGAATTTTGCGTACAGTACCATCATGCATTTTTAATCTGACGGTACCGACTCCAGCAATATCTAAGGCGTGATCATTTCCCATGAACACAGATCCTTCCGAAATAGGTTCATAAGTGCAAAACCAATCTCGGTGTGGAGTCATGTGCCATGTCGCACCTGAATCCATTATCCAGACATCATTGAGTTTCTTTCCGCCTTTAGAACTAGTCGATGCTTCACTATACAAGATTTCTCCATCATCTGAGGTACTTGCAACACAACCTTGGGAGGTTGATGTTTCAGAATTCTTTTCTTCACCCTTCTTATTATGCCAACACTCCTTCTTCGAGTGCCCTCTCATGCCACAATTGTAGCATTTAAGATTCTTCCTTCTTCGAGATTTTGATCTACCATGATTCTGACTCCCACTGGAGCCACATTCTGTTGATCTGCCTCTCATCACCGTTAAAGCCTCTGCTTGCTTTGAATTTTCTGACCTTTCCTCCTTATTCTTGCGCCTGGATTCTTCTTCAAGAATAGCACCGGCAACATCATCAAAGTGAAGAGAGTCACTAACATTGTTATTTGTGATGTTGATGATGAGTTGATCATACGAATCTGGTAAACTCTGAAGTAGAAGTTCCGCACGTTCATTTTCCGCTATTTTGAAATCTGATGCTGTGAGTTGAGCAAATAGCGTATTCAGAGTGTTGATGTGATCCGTTACCGACGTGGATTCACTCATTCGAAGAGTGTAGAGTTTCCTCTTCAAGAATATTCTGGTGTGAAGTGACTTCACCTCGTACAATTTGTTTAGAACATCCCAAATCTCCTTTGCAGTCTTCTTCTCTGCAACACTTGACAAAACTGAATCCGCCATTGCTAGGTGCAGATTGGCAACAGCATTGTCATCCTTCTCTTTCCACTTTTCATCAGTCATTTCTGTGGGTCTACTTTCAATTGCTTCTAGACAATTATCCTTCCTCAAAATTGCTCTTATCTTCAATTTCCACAAGGAGAAATTTCTCCCACTGAACTTCTCTATCTCGAATTTTGCTGCCATGGTTGTACACGAACTGAAGCGAGTTACACTATTTCACCGTGAATAGTACCGTATACGTGAACAGTATTGTACGTATGTCGTACACTAGAACAAATCCGGTATACGTTAACAATTACTGCAAAAGTATACAACCACACGTATGAATAATAACCGTATCTGTGAATAGTACAGTACAATTGAATAGCCCGTATACTGGAACAGTGACCGTAGCCCGTGAATAGTGCACCAGGTAGGTTCCCAGGAAAGAGAGGTGGGTCACTGATAGACACACTTAAATACCAAGTCTTTCCTAGCCAGAACTTCCCTAGACACTTTCACACTACCACACTTTATTTCCAGCAACAAGAATAATTCTTTTCTGATGTGGAAGATCAGACAATACTGCAACCACAGAGCATACTAAGAACCAACACTTTCACTGCAGCGGAATAAGGACCACGAACCAATGGCTCTGATACCACTGTTAGGTACCAGAGTGACGGAATAGTGTCTCACAACTAAAATAAGAGATGAGAAAATAGGAACTGAACACACAAAATTTAACGTGGAAAACCCTCAATGAATAAAGGGAAAAACCACGGGGCAAGACTAGAAGAATTTCACTATGAGAAAATATTACAACACCTCTCTCTAATTACTAGGAGAGAACAACCTCACAAAGAATATAAGAAAGTATACAAGAGAGGAAGAGATAATTCTTGGGATGGTTTTAATACTTCTCCTTAAGGCTCTTTATATAGCCTTCAAGGAGGAACTCCTTCATTGCTCCCACCGATGTGGGACTTTCTTATATAAGTTCTAACAGATATTTGGAATGACTTGAGAAAAACAAAACTCATACATATATATATATATATATATATATATATATATATATATATGGCTGAAGTTTCGAAGAATATGTTTCATTCTTCAATGAAGTTTTTAACTTACCTGATTGTTTGCTGGATTAAATTAGTCAATGAATTAATTTATTATTTGGGAGTAATATAGTTCTTTATGCTTTAAAATCATCAGTGGAGTAATACATATATTTATCACTAATCTTTATTAAATGTACTTATATAAATTCTGCACTGCTGCATTTTCGTTATAGCAATAACATCAATGCAAGTTCCTTACTCGTTGACTTCAATGAAAGACTTGTAAGAAATACATCTCTTCAATGAAATGTTTTTAGCAAGTTCTTCAAGCCATCTCTTGCATCTGACAGAAAGAAATACATGGCAAATTTGCTAGTGGCTTGACTACTTTTATAATACGAAAATCGATTGAATTAACTGAAATAATTTTTATTCGGTTAATGTACATTTTTCTTAATTTGATTCGGTTAACGGTTAAAACAAATTAAAAATCTGTTATTTCGATTCGATTATTAATCGAACCGGCCGAACGCACAACCCTAATAAATACTAAGGGTGAGATTTATGCAATTTATACTGGCTAATTTTTGCCTAGAAACATGGATGCATATGAGTATTGATAGAGTTAGATTCTTTAATGGCTGTCAGATAAATTTTCCACCCTCCGAAATAATGATTAAACCTGTTTAAGAGTCAGATTATCTGTCTAAATCCGTTCATATTTTGGAAGATTTAAACAAAAATATTATGTCAGAAATATGAGTTTGGACAAAACAATGAGGCCTATTTAAAAAATGGGTCGGGTCTGGTCCAACAATTAAGGCTTGAGCCCGACCCGATCCTTTTTTCATTTATATAATATATTATTTTTATATTATGTAATTTATACTATATAAAAAATAAAAATATATAATATTATAGTGTAAACATTTAAAAATATGCTAAATTATTCATGTTTTAGAACTTAATAATAATAAAAAAAGATAAAATTATTAAAAATTAAATAATAAAAAAAATATTTGTTAATTTCTTTTAAAAAATAATAATAATATGGGCGGAGCTAAACGGGTTTAGACTACTCATTTGTAAATATGGGCGGGCTTGAGCAGAATTTGAGGTCCATATTTCAGGCCGGGCTTGAACAAGTAGATATGTAGGGATGGCAATGGAGCGGAGCGGGGGCAGGGATTGCCTTATCCACTTACACCCCACTGTTACATGGATGTTGAAAAATCCACCTCCATGGACCATGGATGTCGATTACATCCATAACCGCTCTAGGGTGCTCCACTCCGCTATTACCCAATTTTTATTAATTATTTTTAACTTAATATTATAAAAAATCATATTGTAATTTATTAAAGAACATAATTTTAGTATATAAAATTCTTTAATATATATAATATACGTATATATACACTAAAAGTATATATATAATATCAATATCTATATGATTTTAGTATATATATATATCTAATATATATATATATATATATACTAAAAATATAAGGAAAAATATAAAAATATTTTAAGGGGTAAGATAGTAATTTTAAAAGTCGGACGGGGCGGAACGAAACAAACATTTACCAAAACCACCCCGATCCACCCTTTCTCCGCTTTTTAAAAAAAAAAACATTTTCATTTGGAGCGGATCGATGCGAAATCCAACGGTCGAATCGGATTTTGTCATCCCTATATATATGATATTGATACTATACCTAAACTCAACCTGAACCTAACCTAACCTGATCCGACCCACGAGCTCCTCTGATAATGATTCTCTTTACCAAGTTACTATGAACTATGATTGCCAAAAACTTTTTCAATGGATTCTTCTCTCATTCATATTTATAGAGGAAGCCAACATCTGTAAAAAATTTCTAACAAATTTTACTCACTAGTAGAGGTGTTCATGAGTCGGACCTAAGGATGGTATCGACATTACATATACTTGTTCAAACTCGGTTTGGCCTGAAATATAGGCCTCAGAATTTGTCCAAGTCTATCCATATTTGTAAATAGGTAGTTCAAACCTGTTTAGGTCCATACATATTATTTTTTTCTAAAAAAGTTTAAACAAATATGTTTTTTTTATTATATATTATTAATAATTATATTTTTTTTTTATTAAGTTCTAAAAAAATAACTTAACATATTTGTAAATGTTTACACTATAATATTATATATATTTATTTTTTATATAATATAATATAAATAATATAGTATATAAATAAAAAATGGGTCGGGTAGAGCCGGACTCGATTTTGATTGTTGGAGTCAAGGCCCGACTTATTTTCTAAACGGGCCTAATTTTTTTGTCCAAACCCATATTTCGAGTTTAATATTTTGTCCAAACTCTTACAAATATCATATAAGCTTTCAAACTTGGACAAATAACTCAATTCTTGAACATGCATATAGGGTGTTTTGATGTAGTTAAATTAAACTTTTCTCCTCTCACCTTAAGTAGATTGTTGCAAAATGATTTGTTCGGTGTTGTAAGGCTTGGGCTTATGGAATTTAAACGGTTCAGCACACTCCTTTACACCAAAATATAACGCTTTGGATAAGCCTAAGTAATACCTTAAAAATTAATTAAAAATATAAATAAAGAAATGAAATAATAAAATATTATAATATTATCATTATTTTATTAGAGAAAAGTACACTTATTTTTCGGAGATTTGCTAAAAAATACACTTATCCTCCTATAGTTTGAAAATTACTCACTTACCCCCTTTGAGGTTTGATAAAAAACACGCTAACCCCTCTTAACTCTAAACCCAAAGTAAATTTTAAATAAAAAGATAATTATACCCTTATTAATTATTAATCATATATATATTTATTTATTTTATTCATTTTACTCATTTTTTAATTACAAAATAATAAGAATTTAATTAATTTTAAAATTATCTTTAATTACTATAAAATTAAGTTCTAATTAAATTATAATCTAATTCAAGTACATATATTTTAAATTTATCTTTAATTCATTTATATATTAATTTTGAGGTGAATTTATTAATTTATTTTTATTTCAAATAAATTAATTATCATTGTTTAAAAAAAAATTAATGGTAACAAAATTGATTAAAATAAAAAGAGAGAAATAAAGGAGAAGAAAAAAAAATAAAAATATAACTATCAGTATCAGTATCATCTATGAGATTTTATTGAAATTAAACTTACCTCTATTAATTTGAAAACCATATTTTATCTCTCTAGAAAATAATTAATGTTAGGATTTCATTAATCAAACTAATATTTATTCAAATTTTACTTTAAATATTAAAAATACCCTCATTTAATTTATTTTTCCTTATTTTTATATTTTCTTTTTTGTATTAATTTTTTTTATCATTAAACTTTTTAAAATAATTTTAATTTATTTATTATAATTTAATGAATTCATCTCAAAGTTAATATATAATTGAATTAAAGATAAGTTAAAATATTTAACATGTACTTGCATAAAAATTGATTAAAAAAAGAAATAAAGGAGAAAAAATATATAATTATCATCCATGAGATTTAATTAAAAATAAACTTACATATATTAACTTGAAAAGTACATTTTATCTCTCTAAAAAAGTAACTAATGTTAAGATTTCATTAATCAAATTTATATTTGTTTAAATTTGACTTTAAATATTAAGAACCTAATTTTATTTATTTTTCTTATTTTCGTCCTTTTTTTTCAATTTTTTTTTTTTAATCATTTTCTTTATCACTAAACTTTTTTAAATGATTTTATTAATTTATTTCAAATAAAAAAAAGTAATACATTCATCTCAAAGTTAATATATTGAATTAAAAATAAGTTATTTTTCTATTAAATTAAAGATAATTTTAAAATTAATTAAATTCTCATTATTTTGTAATTAAAAATGAATAAAATAAATAGAAAAATATATGATTAATAATTAATAAAGGTATAATTGTATTTTTATTTAAAATTTACTTAAGGTTTAGGGCTAGGGGGTTAGTGTGTTTTTCATCAAACTTTAGAGGGTAAGTGGATAGTTTTCAAACTATAGGGGTAAGTGTATTTTTTAATAAATCTTATAGAGGTTACTGTACTTTTCCCATTTTATTATTGTCGAACAATAAACGAGTTTTTAATAAATCTATAAATGATAGTGTAAACAAGTTTACTCATAAAAATAAACGAACTGAACATATTTTGTTCGATATCAACTTATTTATTAAACGAACTCTAAAATTTTATTCATAATCGTTTGTTTAACATAATAAATAAACAAAAATCGACATTATTTTCGAACCGCTCGCAAACGTTCTATTCATTTATAACCTTAAATTTTATCGACTTTATAATATTTAGATTGTGAAGAACGTGATTACAATTATTTGATACTTAAAGTATTAATGGAGTTTTTAGTTAGAATTTACTCGTTTGTTTTTGGCATATATAGTATAAGATTATTAATGTCTCTTTATACTATCCTTGATTGTATCTTAAATTTTAACTATTTCATAAATCGGGTCGGATCGCAATCCGATTTGTTTGAAATTTTTTATTCAAATTCGATTCAAAAATCTGTTTAATTATTTTAAAAAATATTTTTATATTTTATAATTATTTTTTTTATTAATAAACAATAATTTGAGCAAGACCGAGTTTGCTCAAATTATAAAAATTGATATCAAATTCGATATAATACAAACCAAACAAATAACCTTTAAATTTAACTCTTTATATTAACCTCTTAATATTGCAGTATGTAAACTATCTCATAGAACGGGTTCGTGTCCTAGGATTATCCAATCTAACTCCGACACGCATCCGAAAACCAAAAGAAAACGAACCCCACTTACAAATTAAGCGCGTAAGATCACTTTACCAATAACAAGCGTCCGTTTAAACCACGTTATACTCCACGCACGTGAACATGAAGCCACGCCCCTACAAAGAAACCGAAGGACATATCTGCCAAAACAAATCTGAAAAAGGGTAGTTTAGGAAAGATAAAATGGGCAAAACCTGATTATAAATGTGAGCGAGAGGCTCACTCGGAAACCCTATCACTCACTTATTATCTCTTTTCTGCTTAGCCGCAAGGGTTTCAATTTCCTCTCTTTTTTTCATAGGTACGATTTTCAGATCTCAATTTTTAAATTCATTCTCAGTTTCTTTTAATCGTTATTTATTTCATTTTTTTTTCCTGATTTTGGTTCGCTTGATTTGTTTGCTGTTCTAAGATCTTATTTTATTATAATTTAGATCTGTTTGTTGATTTTTGTTTTTGTTTTTTCCCGATGAGATTGTTTTTGTTCTGCTGTAATTCATTTGTGTTTTGATTATGTTATATTGTTGTTAGATTTAATGTAATGATACTAATTCGAAGATCTGATTTGATTTTTTATGAGAATTTTTTGTTTTTTAAGATCATTGTATTGATTTTTTTTTTTTGTTATACATTTGTTTTTTTAATGTGAATAAATTATGAGTATCATAGAAAGTAAAAATAAAATAAAATAAAAATGGCTTGATTTGTGTTATATTGTTTAAGTGAGTCAGTCTATGATTCAATCTTTTTTTTTTTTTTTTAAGATTTGGAGACTATAAAATCAGTGCATTTGTTTGGTAGGTTTTATTTGATTGTCAACAAAAAACTTTGTTATAATTGTTCTATTTAAAAGTAAAATCATTGTATTTATAGTTATTCATTCGTTGAAAGCTAATACTAAAACCAACAAAAGAAAAGAAAGGAAATATCAAAAAGCACTTTGGATATTGTTTTAAAGCATGAAGTAGGAACTATGGTGTTAGAACTGATGTTAAAGTTTTAGTCTTTTGTTGAATTTTAAATGGGAACTGTTTAACATGTTCGTTGTTTTTTATTTGGGGGTTGGAGAGGTAAATCTGCACTGGGTTTAACATGTTCAGTGCTTTCTGGCTGCTCTTTTTGCTGATAGCTTATATATTGGATTCTGGTTTAACCTTTTTTTGTATATATGTTGGTGCAGGTCTTAGCTAATACTGCATAATGGGTAAGGAGAAGATTCACATTAGCATTGTGGTTATTGGCCATGTCGACTCTGGAAAGTCAACCACCACTGGTCACTTGATCTACAAGCTTGGAGGTATTGACAAGCGTGTCATTGAGAGGTTCGAGAAGGAAGCTGCTGAGATGAACAAGAGGTCATTCAAGTATGCCTGGGTGCTTGACAAGTTGAAGGCTGAGCGTGAACGTGGTATTACCATTGATATTGCCTTGTGGAAGTTCGAGACCACCAAATACTATTGCACTGTCATCGATGCCCCTGGACATCGTGACTTTATCAAGAACATGATTACTGGCACCTCTCAGGCTGATTGTGCTGTCCTTATCATTGATTCTACCACTGGAGGTTTCGAGGCTGGTATTTCCAAGGATGGACAGACTCGTGAGCATGCTCTCCTTGCTTTCACTCTTGGAGTGAAGCAAATGATTTGCTGTTGCAACAAGGTAAGTTATTGCATTCATGATTTTAAGTTCAGCAGTTTCTAATTGGTTGCCTAGTAATTAGTAATTATTCTTATATATGATATATCTATTTATTTCCTTGACAGATGGATGCCACAACTCCCAAATACTCAAAGGCTAGGTATGATGAAATTGTGAAGGAAGTGTCTTCCTACTTGAAGAAGGTCGGTTACAACCCTGAGAAGATTCCTTTCGTCCCTATCTCCGGTTTTGAGGGTGACAACATGATTGAGAGGTCCACCAACCTCGACTGGTACAAGGGTCCAACTCTTCTCGATGCTCTTGACCAGATCAATGAGCCCAAGAGACCCTCTGACAAGCCACTCCGTCTTCCACTTCAAGATGTGTACAAGATTGGGGGTATTGGAACTGTTCCAGTGGGTCGTGTTGAAACTGGTGTCATCAAGCCTGGTATGGTTGTTACCTTTGGTCCCACTGGATTGACCACTGAAGTTAAGTCTGTTGAGATGCATCATGAGGCTCTTCAGGAGGCTCTTCCTGGTGACAATGTCGGCTTCAATGTTAAGAATGTTGCTGTCAAGGATCTCAAGCGAGGATTTGTTGCCTCAAACTCTAAGGATGATCCTGCCAAGGAGGCAGCCAACTTCACTTCCCAAGTCATCATCATGAACCACCCAGGGCAGATTGGAAACGGCTATGCTCCCGTCCTTGATTGCCACACCTGCCACATTGCTGTCAAGTTTTCAGAGATCTTGACCAAGATTGACAGGCGATCTGGTAAGGAGCTTGAGAAGGAGCCCAAGTTCTTGAAGAATGGTGATGCTGGTTTCGTTAAGATGATTCCCACCAAGCCCATGGTTGTGGAAACCTTCTCCGCATATCCCCCACTTGGTCGTTTTGCTGTGAGGGACATGAGGCAGACTGTCGCTGTTGGTGTAATCAAGAGTGTGGAGAAGAAGGATCCAAGTGGAGCCAAGGTGACCAAGTCTGCTGCCAAGAAGGGCAAGTGAACCTTGCTGGTTTTGGTTGATTCAACCAAAGTATGTCATGGTTACTACAATAAAGCTTTGGTTCTTGTTAGTAAGTCGTCGTCCATCATTGGACGTTTAGTTACTTGTTTTGATGGTTCTAGTTTTAAGTCATCACCGTCTTCTCTAGGATGTTGTTCACAAAACTGGGTTCTTGATAGGCGGTGGCTAGGCTTGTGTTTTTCAGAGTCCGAAGTGTGTTTTTGCTGTGTCTTTTGAGTAGTTATAAACTTTTAATGGTGTCTTTCTGTGTTTCAATTTTTTACCCTATCCAGCTCAGGAGTTTTAGGTTAGTTCCCGGGCTTTTCTCCTTGAATGTGTTCTATCAACATTTTTATATCGTCTAAACTTGTTTGCTTTCCTGGTATACTTTTGCCATGATTTTTCTTTTACCATATACTGTAGTGTAGTCATCATCTGCAAAATTCCCTTAGAATCCATGATATGTTTGAATCGATTTTGAATGGTATTGTCTTTAAAATCGTTTCGATAATAGTTTTTTGCAGCTGCAGATGGATAGCGGATTATGTTATCCTGGTGAGTATTGGATATGTCTAATTTTTTTAAAAAAATTTATATACTTATGTTTGAATATATGTATGAACATAGATGTCTTATTGGTTATTTTTTTAAGAAAATTGTTATATGAACTTGTTGTACTGAAGGGATGCATCTCTCTGTTTCTCTTATATGAAGAAGAAAAGTGATCTCAGCCTGCAATCTGCATATGTTGTTCAATATGAGCAGTAATTAGTATAACATTTCACTAATAATGGCCAGACAGAATGGTACTTACTTGCCATGCATATATGCTTATCTCTTTATTGATTAAAAATATTATCTCTTTTTCAATCTTTTAGGTTGCTAAAGTAAGACATGTAAAAGCACCAAAAAGTATTATTTGTATAATTAGGTCCACTCTTTTTCTTTTATTATTATTACAATTATTTTAAATAACAGTAGTAGCTTGCATGATGCATGTGGAGAACATGAAAACATGTGCAATTGTGCATGCACGACTAATATTTATTTAATTTGAATGCGTAATTGGAGTTCCTTTCATTGTATCTAGAGGTGTTCAATGGGATCAATATTATATATATTTGTTCAAGTTCGATTTGGTTCGAAATTTGGATTTTAAATTTTATTCAAACTCGTTCATATATGTAAATGGGTTGTTCAAGTTCGTTTAGATTCGTTCATATTATTAAATAAATATTTGTTTATTATTTAATTTTTAGTATATTTTTTTATTAAATTTTAAAACATGAATAATTTAAAATATTTTTAAATGTAAACACTATAATATATATATATACATACACACAATTTATATGATTTAAATTAAATAATATATAATATATAAATATATATATATATATATACACACAAACGTTTATATGATTTAAATTAAATAATATATAAAATATAAATATTATATATTATATATTATATAAATGAAAAATAGGTGGGGTTGTGTTTGGATCTTGATTATTGGAAGAGTCCAGTTTTGATTTTTTTTAAATGAATTTTCTTTTTTTTTATGCTCAAATTCATATTTCGAGTTTAATATTTTTTATCAAATCTTTCAAAATATGAATGAATTTTTTAGTTTAGAAAGATAATTTGACTCTTGAGTAAGTTTAATTGTAGTAGGTTTAATTGTATCGTAATAAAATTTAGTTATAAAATGATATCACAACACGATAACTTAACTAATTTAATCGATGCCGCATCCAAATAAAGTATAAGATGAGTGGGGGACGGTTTTAGTTGAGCACTTTTCTCCATTTGTACCTACAAAAAAACTTTTGATCCTTGTAAGTATTTGGTCCAAATAATGGTGGGTTGTAAAGTAGATTTGTTAAAGAGTCGAATAAGTTTATTTTGTATTAGATCGGGTTTGGATGAATAAAAATTCATTTCAAATCGACTTGGGTCACTATTTAAATAATAAAAAGTTATTTTTTATTTAAATATAAAATATATAAATAATTATTTTTAATTTTTTTAAATATTATTTAAATAGAAAATCGAGTCGACAGACTAGTTCGGACTCGTCTAAGGTCAGGTTTGGATAAAAGAAATAAAAAAATTTAAGGTCACGGCCCGGTCCAGCCCATGAGCAGTTCTAGTTGTAAGTAGGGATGACAGCGGGTTGGTTATCTGTCTTTCTTTATAATATCAGAATTCGAATTCGAAAAACTGCTTTAAAATTCGAATTCGAAAAACTGCTTTAAAGTTAAAAAAAAAATCTGAATCCAATAAGTCAAAAAAAAATCTAAAATAAAAAAATTAATTTTAAATTCAAATAAAAGGATAATAGATTCGGATTCGAATATCTGAATCTGAATCTATAAAAGTAAACGGATTTGGATAGTAGATTCGAATATCTGAAATTTTATATACGTTCTGAATCCGCTGTGAATAGTAATTATAATATCCGAATTCTTAATATCCGAATTCATAAAAAAACAAATTAAATAATTACAAATATCTGAATTCGCACTATCCATTGTCATTCCTAATACCTCCAACCCCACGTAACATGACCAATTTTCCTTTAAAAAAGGATAACGACGTCGTTTCCACCGTGTCTCCGGGCCCCGCTTTTCTTTCTCCCCACGCTTTCCTAAGGTGCCTTGTCAAAAGCACTTCTCTTTGGCTATATGTTATATAATTTTTCTATTTTCCATAACATTCCCGGATCATCCAATCTAAATTCTAAACCCGACCCGCACCCGAAACTAAAAATTAAATCAACTCCACTCTCAAATATAGCGCGTAATGTCACTTTCCCAATAACAAGCGTCTGTTTAAACCACGTCATACTCCACGAGCGTGAAAATGAAGCCACCCCCTACTATAAGTGATCGTAGGACATATCTGTCAAAACAGATCTGAATGAAGGGCATTTTAGGAAAGATAAAATGAGCAAAACCTGATTATAAAAACGAACGAGAGTCTCACTCCGAAACCCTAAAACATTATTAATATCTTTCTCTTCTGCATAGCCGCTAGGGTTTTAGCTTCAAATTTCTCTCTCTCTTTTTCAAAGGTTTGATTTTCAGATCTTTAATTTTTAAATTCATTTTCAGTTCCTTTGAATCGATTAATTATTTTCTTTGTTTTTCCTGATTTGATTCTCTGTTTTTGTCTGTTGTTATTGTTTCTTTTTAAATTTTTATTTATTTTATTTATTTATGTTTTAAGATGTTATTTTCATTTTTATTGTAATTTCGAAGATCTGTTCGCTATTTATTTTTCGAGTAAGATCTTTTTTATTTTGCTTTATTTCGTTTGTGTTTTGAATCTTTTATATTGTTGTTAGATTTATTGTAATGAAAATAACTCGAAGATCTGATTTGATTTTTTTATGAGAAATTGTTGTTTTTCAAGATCGCTCTATTGAATTTTTTGTTATAGATATGTTTTTATAATATCAATAAATTATGAATATTGTATAAAGTAATTTTAAATTAAATTAAAACTGCTGGATTTGTGTTATTATGTTATTTATATTGAGTGAAAATTGTTTTATGATTTTGTTGTGATTAAATTATTTCTGTGAATTAGTCAATGATTCACTTATTCTGTTTATTTTTTGTTTCAAATTCTGAGAATATAAAATCAGTGTATTTGTTTGATAGGTTTGATGATTGTATGAAATTAGTCGATTATCTAGGTTTCATTTTTGGCTTTTTTGCATCCGAAAAATTTGTTTTATATAAAAGTAAAATCATTTTATTTCTATTCATTCTTTAAAAATAGTAGGTATTATTATGGGTAGTTGGTACATCCTTTTAGAATTTCCCTTTCTTTTCTATTGTTGCTTTTAATACTAGCTTTTCACTTTGGATATTACTTATTTTTTGCTTTGAAAGCATGAAGTAGAAAGGGCCTTTTTTTGCAATAGCAAGCAATAATGGATGTATTCAAAACTAAAATCTATGTTTGTAGGACAAATTGCATGATTTTGCTTTTATATGGAACTATGATATTAGAGCTGATGTTACATTTTAAGTCTTTTGTTCAATTTTAAACCCATGATGAAACTAAAGTAAACAGAGAAGTGTTTATATTACTTCTTTCTTTGGGGGTGGGGGTAAATCTGCACTGGGTTTCACCTGTTCATTGTTTTTCTATTTTTGATTTTAATACTAGCTTTTCACTTTGATATTGTTTGATTATTGCATTTGCTACTTTTTTTTTGCTTTGAAAGCATGAAGTAGAAAGGCCTTTATGTGCAATAGCAAACAATAATTGAGGTATTCAAAACTAAAATCTGTATTTGTAGGACAAATTGCATGATATTTTTAAGTCTTTTGTTCAATTTTAAACCCATGATGAAGCTAAAGTAAACATTGGGAAGTGTTTATATTACTTCTTTCTTTGGGGGTGGGGGTAAATCTGCACTGGGTTTCACCTGTTAATAGTTTTTCTGGCTGCTCATTTTTGCTGATTGTTTATATTTAGGATTGTGGTTTGACTTTCTTTATATATATGTTGATGCAGCTTGAAGCTAATACTGCACAATGGGTAAGGAAAAGATTCACATTAGCATTGTGGTTATTGGCCATGTCGACTCTGGAAAGTCGACCACCACTGGTCACTTGATCTACAAGCTTGGAGGTATTGACAAGCGTGTGATTGAGAGGTTCGAGAAGGAAGCTGCTGAGATGAACAAGAGATCATTCAAGTATGCTTGGGTGCTCGACAAGTTGAAGGCTGAGCGTGAGCGTGGTATTACCATTGATATTGCCTTGTGGAAGTTTGAGACCACCAAATACTACTGCACTGTCATTGATGCCCCTGGACATCGTGACTTTATCAAGAACATGATTACTGGTACCTCTCAGGCTGACTGTGCTGTCCTTATCATTGACTCCACCACTGGAGGTTTTGAAGCTGGTATTTCCAAGGATGGTCAGACTCGTGAGCATGCTCTCCTTGCTTTCACTCTTGGTGTGAAGCAAATGATTTGCTGCTGCAACAAGGTAGAATTGTACTTTTTTTTTTTTTAAGTACAAAGTTCAATAGCTTAGCTCTTCATTTTTAGCCAAGTTATTATTTGATTGGTTTTGTTGCTCTAATTATTCTTATATGTGATATATCTATTTATTTCCTTGACAGATGGATGCCACAACCCCCAAATACTCAAAGGCTAGGTATGATGAAATCGTGAAGGAAGTGTCTTCCTACTTGAAGAAGGTCGGTTACAACCCTGAGAAGATTCCTTTTGTCCCCATCTCCGGTTTTGAGGGTGACAACATGATTGAGAGGTCCACCAACCTCGATTGGTACAAGGGTCCAACTCTTCTCGATGCTCTTGACCAAATCAATGAGCCCAAGAGACCCTCTGACAAGCCACTCCGTCTCCCACTTCAGGATGTGTACAAGATTGGTGGTATTGGAACTGTTCCAGTGGGTCGTGTTGAAACCGGTGTCATCAAGCCTGGTATGGTTGTTACCTTTGGTCCCACTGGATTGACCACTGAAGTTAAGTCTGTTGAGATGCATCATGAGGCTCTTCAGGAGGCTCTTCCTGGTGACAATGTCGGCTTCAATGTTAAGAATGTTGCTGTCAAGGATCTCAAGCGAGGATTTGTTGCCTCTAACTCTAAGGATGATCCTGCCAAGGAGGCAGCCAACTTCACTTCCCAAGTCATCATCATGAACCACCCAGGGCAGATTGGAAACGGTTATGCTCCCGTCCTTGATTGCCACACCTGCCACATTGCTGTCAAGTTTTCAGAGATCTTGACCAAGATTGACAGGCGTTCCGGTAAGGAGCTTGAGAAGGAGCCCAAGTTCTTGAAGAATGGTGATGCTGGATTCGTTAAGATGATTCCCACCAAGCCCATGGTTGTGGAAACCTTCTCCGCCTATCCCCCACTTGGTCGTTTTGCTGTGAGGGACATGAGGCAGACTGTTGCTGTCGGTGTCATCAAGAGTGTGGAGAAGAAGGATCCAAGTGGAGCCAAGGTGACCAAGTCTGCTGCCAAGAAGGGCAAGTGAACCTTGGGGGTTTTGGTTGATTCAACAAAACTCTATCATGGTTACTACAATAAAGCTTTGGTTCTTGTTAGTAAGTCGACCATCAATGGACGTTTAGTTACTTGTTTTGATGGTTATAGTTTTAAGTCATCGCCGTCGTCTCGAGGATGTCGTTCGCAGAACTGGGTTCTTGATAGGCGGTGGTGAGGTTTTATTTTTAGAGTCCATAGTGTGTGTGTGTGTCTTTATGAGTTGCAAACTTTTTAATGGTTGTCTCTGTGTTGCTGTGTTTTGCATCGTAACCAGCTCAGGAATTTTAGGTATGTTCCTAATCCTGGGCTCTTCTTCTTCTCCTTGAATGTTTGTTTTATCGACATTTTATATCATCTAAACTTGTTTGTTTTCTTGTTATACTTTTTGCCATAATCTTTTTTTTTTTTTTACCATATTAGATTATTGTAGGTGATAAGAGAGTAGATAAACTGATAAATGGATCAAACTACATAACTGATGGATCAATTTTTTTTTTTCTTCCTTGTCCTTCAATTTCAGCAGTTAAATCTATGATACTCGGATTCGGATATGTGTACGACAAGAGTATGTTTGATTTTTTTTAAAGATTTATATGTATTTGGAAGGTTTTTAAAAGATCATATTTTTGTATTCATGTTCGGATATGCATCGAGTATGGGTGTATGAATGTCGGATATGGATATGGATATTTTAAAAACAATGAAGAGTCTGCAACATAGGTTACAGTAATTGTTGATTTTGTGGATTTTTGTGATGAAGTGTTCATACAATAACCATTATTAAAGAATCAAATGTTGTAGAGATGGCAACCATCACCTAATGATATTATCAAAGTTAACTTTATCCATTATCAAATTGAGCCCTCCTCTCTCCGTCAAAAGAATAGGGAAAGAGCTTTTTTTTTTTTACTCCAATTAATCATTCACAATGTTTAATATATATTCGAATATGTTATTTGGATGTTTAAAAAATATTCATGTTTAATATTCATGTTTAATATATATTCGAATATGGGAATAAAAGTATGATTTTTTAAATATATGTAAAAAATTTATAAAATTAGATGTTTATGTTATTTGGATTTTAAAAAATTATTTATGTTCGATATCTGCGTTCAACATATATTCGAATATAAAAATAAAAGTATGATCTATCTATGATCTTGAAGCTTAAATGGCTTCAAAATTTTTACATCCCATTGAACAATATTGTTGCCCTGTAATCCATTTTTTATTTAGTTAATGTGATGAAAATAAATAAATTAAAAAATTTTAAAAAATAAATTATTTCATTTTTTTAAGTAAGTTATTATATTCTTATCGTATTCAATAAATTTTTATTTTTATTATTTGCATCAAATAAGTTTTTATTTTAAATAAAATTTAATTTGTTAAAAAATATATTTAAGTATAAATTCAAAATTAATGACTTATTTGAATATAAATTAAAAGTTAATATTTGTTTGAATATAAATTCAAAGTTAAAGGATTATTTGAATGCAATAAAAATATACGACTTACTTAAATAAAGTGATAAAATTTAAGATTTTTATTATTATTTTAACCAAATAAATAAGATAAGGTAATTTTATTTTCTTATTTGTTAAAAGAACGAAACAAATAAAATTGTGTTTACTTTCTTTTTTTTTAGTTTTATCTGTTAATTTATTTTATCAATTTTTATTTTTTTCAATTTCTCATGAATTGTCAAGATATCTCCTATATAAAAATATAGAGTGAATCTTTTTTTTTCAATTCCGTGGTTCAAAATCTATAATTTGTAATCATGTCAAAGTCAAATTTAAATCCTTAATAATAATAACTAAAATTTTACACTTATGTGAGTGAAGAAAAAATATATGTAAAAAAATGGTAGTTTTTTTTAAAGTAGGTAATTTTTATAGAAAAGTTGGTAGACTTTTTAGAAGTAAATAGGTAATGTTTTGTAAAAAATTATTATATAAAATATTAAAATATATAATTATTCTTATTTAATTTTATAATTTTGTTTTATTTTTGTTGTACTTTCATCAATTAAATTGATGTCACTTGATTTGTGACACTTACTCAATAAGACATTTTATATATAGTATAAAATATAGATAATAATAATAAATTTTGAGATTTAGTTTAATTGTTTATGCAATCACCTTTAAGAGGTGGTATCTAACAAGTTTGGATTTAAATTTCAAAAATTGCAATTGCTTTCTTTATCGTAAAACTACGATCTTCTTTATAAAAATAATAATAATAATTTAATGATCAAAAACCGTGTGATCTGTTTGAAGAATACTGAATTTTTCCTTCAAATGATCAAAATTCAAATAGTGACAGCGGTATTAAAAAATAATCTATACTATTATAAAGGGAATGGCTGAGTTGGTGTCACTGAATCAAATGACACCAACTCGGTTGGTGAAAAGACAAAAAAAATCAAAAAAATTATTATATCAAAAAATCATATCAATATTATTGATGACTTTTAAATTTTTGCATAATTTTTAATTTTAAAAAATTTATCAACTTTTTTTCTAAAATTACCCACTTCTTTTAAAAAACTATGCATATTTACAAGTTACAAACTATCCACTAACAAATTTTTTTTAAACATAATTAGGGCTGTAAACGAACAGAGCGTTCGGCGAACCGTTCGTAAATAGTTCAGTTTTTGTTCGTTTATTAAGCTAAATAAACGATTATGAACATAATTTTAATGTTCGTTTATTAAACGAACCGAGTTCAAACAAATGTGTGTTCGGTTCGTTTATGTTCACGAACAAGCTCGTTTATGGTTCGTTTAAAACTTATTTATTAGTTTGTTTAAAGCTCGTTTATGTTCGTTTATTGTTCGATAATAATATTATTATTTATATGTTATTTTATTTTATTTACTTATAATATAATTAATATTATTTAATAACTTCAATTTAATAATAAATTAAATTAAATTCATATTTTATTATTTTATATTTAATAAAAATTTAAAATTGACTTTTTTTTTTGTTTGTTTATTAAAATTGTTTAGATTTGTTTATTTATTGTTCATTAACATATTTTTAATTGTTCGCAAATATGTTCGATTATATGTTCATGAACATGTTCATTTAATGTTCACGAACAAGTTCGTTTAATTTAAATGAACTTATTCGCGAACATTAAATGAACGAACACGAACACCCTCAATTTTAAACGAACAAAGCTTGAACACAATTTTTAAATCCTTAACGAACACGAACCGAACACAAAAAAGCTCAAAAATAAATAAACGAACACGAACAGAAGTATGTTCGTTCAAGCTCGGTTCATTTACAGCCCTAAACATAATTTTTTACTCACTTTTTTTTTCATTCACCCACATAGTGGGTGAGCCATAATCTAGTAATAATTTAATGACAATGACATGAATTGTAGGATATAATACAAAAAAATTATTAATTAGTGTCACTTGATATAGGTTAAGGTGATATATATATATATATATATATATATATATATATATATATATATATATATATAAGAAAAGAAAAGAGTAATCAATGACTTATTTTTTATTAAATTCTACACACAAATCATGTGAGTGAAAATATATATTTTTAAAAATAATAAATTATGTTTTCAAAAAATTAAATGCAAAAAATAGGTAGTTTTTGTTAGTGGATAATTTTGATAACTGTGTAGTTTTTTTTTTTTAAATGGATTCTTTTTTAAATAAATAAATAAATTTTTTAAAAAGATTATTATATAAAATATTAAAATACATAATTATTCTTATTTATTTTTTAATACTTAATGGTTTTTTTTTGTATTTTCACCAACTGAGTTTGTGTCACTTGACTCAGTGACACCAACTCAGAGATTCCTTTAATAATAACTAGATTATGGCACACCCACTACGTGGGTGGATGAGAAAAAAAATTAATAAAAATTATGTTAAAAATAAATTGATTAGTGGGTAGTTATTTTTAAAAAGTGGATAGTTTTATAAAAAAAATGGTAAATTTTTTCAAAGTAAAAATTATATAAAAAATTGAAAATACATCAATACCCTTTATTTTATTATTTGATATAATAATTAATTTGACCTTTTTGTAATTTCACAATCTAAGTTGGTGTCACTTGACTCGTGACACCAACTCAGTCATTCATTTTATAATAGTACTAGAATTTCCTGACATTCACCATGTGAGTAAAAAGTAGGTAGTTTTTATAACTGAGTAGTTTTTTTAAGAAAATTAGGTAGTTTTTGTGGAGAAGAAGATGAGTGGGTAATTGTGTGAGAGAGTAGTGGATATTTAATTACGTGAGTGGTTTTGTGAGCATTTTTTTTTAAAAAATAAAATTTAAAAACTTATTAAATTACTTTTTTAATTCAATTTCATTTGTTTTTAATTTTTATAGTTTGGTTTTTTGGACATTTTTTCTATTGAATTGGTGTCTTTTAACTCGTGACACTAACTCAGGGATTCTTTTAAGAATAGATAGATACTAGATTATGGCACACCCACTATGTGGGTGAAGAAAAAAAAGTAAGTAAAAAATTATGTTTAAAAACTTTTATTAGTGAGTAATTTGTAAATTGTAAGTATGTGTAGCTTTTTTTAAAAGAATTAAGTAGTTTTAGATAAAAGGTTGATAAATTTTTTAAAAATAAAAATTATATAAAAATTGAAAAGTTATCAATGACCTTAATATATTTTTTTGATATAATAAATTTTTTGGTTTTTTTTTTTTTTGTATTTTCAACAACTGAGTTGGTGTTACTTGACTCAGTGACACCAATTCGACCATTCACTTTATAATAGTATAGATATATAATGGTTTTTTTTTTTATTTTATATTTTCACCAATTGAGTTGGTGTCAACTTAGTCATTTCTTTTATAATAGCTAGATATTGCATACCTACATTGTGAGTGAAAAAGAAAATTATAAGTTAAAAAGAATTAAAATAAATAATTTAATAATATAAGTGTGGGTAATTTTTTTTTTAATGTGGATAGTTTCTTTTAGATATAAAAGATGATGTCATATGTGAAATAGTTTTTTTAAAATTAAATTACATAAACATCCTTAAATGCATTTTATATCATATTTTCAATTTGATTTTTTTGTCATTTTTATATTTTCACGAGTTGGTGTCACTTGACTCAGTGACACCAACTCAACTATTCCTTTTATAATAGTATATAGATAATATTAAATACAAAAAAAATTATTAAATTAATAATTAAATAATATTTAACTGGTGATATCTATAAGTAACGGTTAAGCGGATCCATAATACAAAATAAGGGAAAAATAGAAAAAGAAGATTATTAATGTAAATAAATACAAATGAAAACGACATCGTTCCCTCCCTTGCCGAAAAAAAAAAAGAAAAAAGAAAACGAGAAGAGCCGAATACGCACTCGATCAGTGAAACGCGACGGCCGACTCTCGTTAGAAACTCCCATCAGTTTTCCTTTTCCATTTTTTTTTGAAGCGGTTTTTCATTCTCTCGCTTGAACTTTCCCTCTCTGTAACTTCCCTCTCTCTCTACATTTCTACGTATTTTTATGTATACGGATACCTAATATACGTATTTGAATGTGTTTCTACGTGTTCTTTTGTTTCATGTCTTCAGGATTTTCTTTCTTGGAAGTGTGATTAGTTTTTTTTTTTTGGGTTGATTTAATCAAATGGGGTTTACTTAAAACCTTTGTTTTTCTAGTTTATATTGAATCCCTCCAAAAAAAAAGAGAGTTAAAATTGCCCATTTTTGGGTTATTTTTTAGTTGTTTAGTCCTTAAATGGAAAAGGAATTAATCATTTTTGGGGGATATTACTATTAAGGAAGAAAAATAAGAACAATGAAATTAAGTGGTGCATATGCATTAGGCTTATTTGAATTTTGGGTTGTTGTTGTTCTTCATTTTAGGAATGATGGGGAGTTGGAATTTTTAAATTTTAATTGGCAAAATTATGGAAATTTTTTGCTTCTTTATGGAAAAACAATCTCAAGTTTCATATCATAATTCTGAGAAGATTGAATTTTTAGTCCTTGAAAACTATAATGACTTAGTTCCTGTATAGCTTTTGCTCAAATCTGCATTCTTTCTTTTGGCATTGCTGTTTATATATAAGTTTTTTTTTTCTTCTCATAGTACCTGTTCGGATGCATATATTCTTACTGGTATGTTTGTGATCTTAGCATTTATATGACATTCATTAGTTTTCTTTTCAACCTTCATTTGTGATCAGATGGAACAGGTAAGAGCATCAATTCCTGATTTTGGAAATGCTGCTGAAATGGGAATTTCCAAAGATAATAGTGTGGAAGCGGAGCAGTTCAGATGTCGTGTTGATGAAATCTTTCAAAAGGTTGATGAGGTAAGTGATAAATTAGAAATTTATACTGTCTCTTGCCCCTTGAGTTGATTTAATAGTTTTCCATTAAAAGACGGATTACTTAAAAAGATTGTATAATTGTACTTATTGGTATCAATTTAACCTGTTAGTTAGGAGTTTAACCCTATGTTACTCGGACTCGGGGTTGAATGTTGGTGGATATGGGTACGTGTCCGACACGGGTATGCTCAATTTTTTCTAAGTTTTTTCATATATTTGGAGGATCATACCCCCATACGCTTGTCTGAATATGTGCGGACATAGGTGTCGGATACTTCAAGGAAAATAAAGAGTCGGAGTAACATAGGTTTAACCTTTTAGGTAGGAGTATAACCTTCAAAATAGAAGTATCCAATGAATAGCTAGGGATGTAATTTTTTATCGCATATAATATGGTCCCGTATTAGCATCTATTGACTATTTCCAAAAAGGTTGTAAATACAGTGCTGGTCATAGTGCTTTAGTTTCGAAAAGAAAAAAGCATGCTGCTTCAGGATTCCAGTTTCCAGATTTTTTTGAATATAAAGTGAACTCTTTTTTAAATGTTTTTTCTTTTAGCTTGAGCAAAAAGTGAATGAAGTGGAACAGTTCTACTTGAATACAAGTAAAAAGCAACAGAGCAGTTCTAAAGGTAGCTCAATCGGAAAGGAACGAGATAAGGAAAGACATGTTCCAAGCATTAAAAAGCAGCACCAAGATGCATCGCGACGGGAAGCAGCAGCTGCAAAGCGAATGCAAGAGCTTATGCGCCAATTTGGCACAATATTGCGTCAGGTAATCACTTATTTCTACAAGTGCATATTTGATTTCAGCTACCTTATGCTATAAATGTTATCTCAATCAGAATGCTCTTGGCTTCATTGGTTGCTGGACTGCTTTAAGTCTTTGACGTCTTCAACTAAGTAGAATGCTGGTATAGAATGAATTAGGAATTCTAGTGGCCATTTGAAGTCAATTTTCAAGCATTTATGATTAATTTAGAATTTTGGTTTAAGATTCTTGAACACCCTGTTCTCATCTTTCATATCTAGTTAAGTAAATAAAGTGAGTAAGCATCTCATATGTGGGTGATATGATATAATCAAATATGATCTTTTTCCTATTTCACAACATTTTTTATTTGTTGATATACTTATTGTTGCTGTTGTTCTGAGTTATATCATGCAACATAGAGGGAGTTATTTCTGTTGTGATCAGGGATTTAAATTGCGGTCGCGGACGCGTTTTTGATCGCGTTGTATTTATCGCGGTTGCGGACGTAATGAATGTTACCGCGATCAATTGCGGTAAATATCGGCCGCGAATATCGGCGGCGGAGAGAGCCGCAACCGCTAAATAGCGGCCATAGCGTCGCGTTGCGGCCGCTATTTAAATCCCTGGTTGTGATATATATTCAAGACTGCTGATCATGCTTCTACTAGTTGGCATAACAATTGCTCTCCCCACATCCTCTCCCCATAAGATTATACAAGGAGCTAAACCTGAAATGTGGAAATGTGCTTGTTAACTCTGTTATGTGATAGGATCTCATAATTTGGGTGCTTATAGGTTAAAAGCAGCAATATTTTTAGATTCCTGCTGATAAGTTACAAGTAAATTTTGGTGATGTGTGTTTCCTCTCTTCCAGATCACACAGCACAAGTGGGCTTGGCCGTTTATGCAACCCGTAGATGTCAAAGGTCTTGGTTTACATGATTACTATGAGGTAATGTGTTTTGCATTTTTCTTCCTTTAGTTTTCCAGTATATAAGCTGTCAACTTACTTGTTATTTATCCTGTTTGAGCTTAGGAGTCTGATGAGCATAATCTAGGAATGTGAATGGTATTTGACGATTTTTTGAGATAACACTGTGATAACTTGAGCCATTTTTAAAGACATATGCAGCACTTGCACCAGTATGTTCATGACCATATCATCTTCTTTTTGAGCAATCTAGTTAATATGGCCCATTCTATCATCAATAAGACGAGTTCTGAGGCATCAATAAATCATGGAAAATAAGAATATTATTTACTTATGGACTATGTCTCAGCTTAGGTGATAAAGATATGCATAATGCACATTATCATATTTGGCATTTCTGAGTTTATATATCAGGATGCTTTCCTAAGTGTGTAAGGTAGCATCATCGCAGACTTTAACGTCCTGTTTATAGGCATGACAAGCCGTAGTATCTAACTGGAAATATTGCCGCAGATACTATAGGTGTTTTTCTGAATCTATTTAGATGGTTTTGTACTATGTTGCTCTGAATCTTCATTTTTCTTGAAGTAGCCGTGTGCGGCACATATTCGGACATGGGTATGGGGATATGATCCCCTAAGGACCCTCCAAATAAATGAAAAAACTTAGAATAAATCAAACGTACTCGTGTCGGACACATACCTGTATCTGACATCACACCCAAGTCCGAATAACATAGGTTTTGTAAATGGTTTCTTGCTATGTTACTCGGGCAAGGGGGTGAGTGTCGGATACGGGTATGTGTCCGACATGGGTATGCTCAATTTTTTCTAAGTTTTTCCATATATTTGGAGGATCATACCCCCATATCCTTGTCCGAATATCTGTCGGACATGGGTGTCGGACACGGATACTTCAGGGAAAATGAAGAGTCGAAGTACCATAGGTTTCCTGTCCACTTTATTGATTAATTTGTTGTGTTTCCTGTGCTAGGTTATTGAAAAGCCAATGGACTTCAGTACAATAAAAAACCAAATGGAGGCTAAGGATGGTACTGGATATAAGAATGTTCGAGACATATGTGCTGACGTAAAATTGGTTTTCAATAATGCAATGAAATACAATGATGAAGGAAGTGATGTTCATCTAATGGCCAAAACTTTGCTGGAAAAGTTTGAGGAGAAGTGGCAGCTTCTTCTTCCTAAAGTTACTGAAGAGGTAAAGCTCATTTCAGCCTATCCCAATATGACTTATCTCTGCATTGGATTTCATGGCTTGTATTCCATAACTTCACTGGGTTCAGTAGCATTTCTTTTGCTCAAGAAAAATAGTAAATTAATTCCTTTTTTTTTATTTTCCTGATTTTTAAAATAAAAACTGTATAATTTGTGCTCATAGGAGAAAAGACGAGATGAGGAGGAGGCAGAAGCACAGTTAGATATGCAGCTTGTGCGAGAGGCTGCTCATGCCAAAATCGTCCGGGAGATATCTAATGAGGTATATTAAAATTTTGCAACTCGCTTTTAAATTTATTTTAAAATGTAAATAGCTAGGTAGACACATTTTGTCAATATCTTCCAAACTGTTGGAATTGGTTTTTCAATCAGCAGAATATTTAAAAGTTTGAACTCTTTTCAGCTTTACGAAGTTGATACACATTTGGAACAGCTCAGAGAAACAGTCGTTCAAAAGTGCAGGTTGGTTTTACGACTTTGTGTATGGCATAGTGAATACTATAACCTTAGAAGTTGAATTTACTATCCATTTAGTGTGATGTGTATTTATCTTTTTTGAATCTAACAAAAACTTATATACTATTGACTTAGTTAACTTGTCTTTTATTTATCTTTGTTCATATTTCCTTGTCATTTTCTGTGTATGTGCAACTATCCTGGGTGCACGTGTTAGTCTATGTTACCCGGACTCGGAGTAAATGTCGGATACGGGTACGTACCCGACACGGGTTTGTTCAATTTTTTTTCGAGTTTTTTCATATATTTGGAGGATTATACCCCCATACCCATATCCGAATATATGTCGGACACGGATACTTTAAAGAAAATGAAGAATCTGGGTAACATAGGTGTTAGTTATTTTTCTATAAACAACTGAGAATGACGATCATTCTGATGAGTAGAATAGATCAGTCTGTACGATTTTGAACATAGCCTGTTGAATGGTAAAATTTGTTGTTTATGAATACAGTCTCCTCTTTCTTTTTCTGTTAAACCTTTGGTTTCCATTTTTAGGCTGGGCGTTATGTACGATTATTAACTAGCATAGTCCATGAATATTTAATGTCTTAGAGCAAACTTTGAACTCAGAAAACTCGAACCTCGTTTCGTTAAAATTTAATGCAAGCTTAGGATTGTCATTATAAGTTTGGCTTTTGAAATTAAAAAAGGAACCTGGCTTGAGTTTTCTTTTTGTTAGTTACCTTATATATATGTTTGTGTGCTATGTTATTCGGGCTTGGCTGTGAGTGTCGGATACGGGTATGTGTCCGACACAAGTATGTTCAGTTTTTTTAAGTTTTTCATGTATTTGGAAGGTTTGGAGGGTCGTATCCTCATACTCATGTCCGAATATGCATCGGATACGGATACTTAAAGAAAAATGAAGAGTCGGAGCAACATAGTTTGTGTGCATGTAAATCTGGTTAAGTTTTCAATTTGAATGATAATTTTTTATTCTTTCAGGAACAATAAATCTAATTTTGAAAATGTTCTTTTAGGAAAATGTCAACCGAAGAAAAAAGAAACCTTGGGACAGCCATAGCTAGATTATCTACGGAGGATCTTAATAAGGCATTGGAGATTATTGCTCAAAGTAATCCGGCGTTTCAAGCAATGGCTGAAGAGGTGGAGATTGACATTGATGCTCAGGTTATTAATCAGATAATTTCGATAATTGCTTTCGTTTCGTAATTATCTCTTTCCATTTCCCAGAACCCTTATTCGATTCGCTCAATCAAGGTTCAATACCGAATTTTTCGAGTGTACTTTAATTCCTTATGCAGAGTGAATCTACCCTATGGAGGTTAAAATTTTTCGTCAAGGATGCTTTGGAAGGTCGGGGCAAGAGCGCCGCAGCAAGCACGGGCGGCAACAATAAGAACGATAACAACAACAACAACAACAAACGGAAGAAAGAGATTTGTGATGCTATTGCGAAAACTGCGAAGAAAAAGAGTAAGAAGCCTTCCTCTTGATCACATTACATCATGGATAAACGTAGCATAAGATTTTATCGGTTAAAGTATCTAAGTAGTTCTTATACTATAATTAAAAGTGCATTTTAGTCCTTATACTATAAAAGTGAGTAATTTAATCCTTATACGTTTGAAATTGGTGCAAAAAAGTAAAATATGTAACAATGTTAATGAAAAACCGTTTAAATGCTGACATGGACATGTGAAACTGATAGAATAGATGACTTGAAAAAAAAAATGATGATATGTCAATTTTTTTTGCTCAGGTGGAATTTAGAAACTGACAGAATAGATGATTTCGAAAAAAATGATATGTTTTTATGGGTAAGGAAGGGATTTGGATTAAAAAAATTATATTTTTTTAAATTCCACTTCAATAAAAAAAATATTGACATATCATTTTTTTTTCTCGAGTCATCTTTTCTATCAGTTTCAAATATCTATGTCAGCATTTAGACGGTTTTCCATTAACACTGTTATCAAATTTACTTCTTTGCACCAATTTCAAACGTATAAGGATTAAATTACTCATTTCTATAGTACAGAGACTAAAATGCACTTTTAACTATAGTACAAGGACTGTTTAAGTACTTTAATCGATTTTATCATTGCTTGCACTTCCATTCATAACAATAACCTGAGGAAGCACTTATATAAGTTAGCCAGTGAGACTATCTTGGTTTTGGCTCGATAAATGACATAAGGGGGCATTCGAGCATTTTAGTTTAACTGCTTCCTACAAATATAACCAAAGCACAGACGCTTTAGGTGTTCTGATCTATGTTACTCGGACTCGGGTGTAAGTGTCCGATACGGTTATGTGTCCGACATGGGTATGTTCAATTTTTTCTGAGATTTCTATGTATTTTGAGAGTCTTTGGAGGATTATATCTTCATACCCATCTCCGGATATGCGTCGGACATAGTTTTTTTTAAGAACAATGAAGAGTCGAAACAACATAAGTTCTGATGCCCTGTAAATCTTCCTATGGCTGTGCTCTGCTAATCTGTGTATTACATATCATAGTATATAATGGACAATTGATTTTTGTTTTCATCGTCTCTTCTCATCTTTTCTGATGTGAGTCAAGTTTCTTGCATATGGATAGACGTATGTATAACTTACTTTATTTATAAGAACTGGGTTTGAATAAAAAAAAACTGAAGAGATGGTAAATAGAATCCTATGTTATTCGAACTTGGATGTGAGTGTCGGACACGGGTATCTATTTTATGAAGCACGGACATATGGGTACGACACGGACACGGCGATACGGTAATTTTAAAAAATTAGGACACGAAATGGTAAAAATACGATAATTAAAATATATTAAAATATTTTAATTAATTCAATTTCATAAAAAGATGAACTTTATTTTTACTTTTTCTTATCAAAACTCTTCTCTGTTAAAATATTTTAATCAATCAAATTATTTTTTTATTATTAGTGTTGATTTTAAATAATTTTATTTCATAAAATTTAATTAAATATTTTAAAATTATTTTAAAACTCAAGTTCATATAATTATTAATTTGTTAAAAATTCAAAAATAATCTTTTTACTTTTGGAATACATTAAATAATTAAGATATAATATGAGTTTATTATTATCTTTGAGCCCAAAACCAAGCCCAAATTACAATTAATAAAGAAACCCTAACTTTTATTATTATTATTATTTTTTTTTTCTCTTTCTTCAGCCACTTTTTCTTTTGTTCAGCTGCTTTCATCTTCTTCTTCTTTCTCTTTTCAGCCTCGAATCTTTCTTTCTTGTCTTCAGCCGCGGTTCATCTTTCATCTCCTTCTTATCTTTCTTTTTCCCGTGTCCGGACCGTATCCAATTTGGTTTTTGTTTTTTTTTTTTCGTTTCCCGATATGTCCAGTACGTATTCTGACGTGTCGACAGCGTGTCCGTGTCGGACATCGGTACGAGAGGGATCCTGACGTGTCTGTGCTTCATAGGGTATATTAAATTTTTTTTTTTTTTTAAGATTTTCATATATTTGGAGGGTTTTTGGAGGATCATATTTTCATACTTATGTTTAAAAATGCATCAAATACGAGTGTCGGATACGGTACTTCAAAAAAAAAAAAAGTCGGAATAACATAGTTAGAATCCATTGCTTCAGTAGATGCTGTAAAGGGAGGAGGGATCTTCCTTACTAATCCAGTCCGTAGATTGTAATTACGGATGACAATGGAGCGGGACGAGAGCAGGGATTACTTTATCCACTTCTATTCCACTCTTGCATGGATGTTTCAACATCCATCTTCATGGATGTGGGTTACATCTATAACCGTTGCACACTGCTCCAGATTGCTTCATCTCAATTTTTTACTAATTATTTTTAATTTAATATTGTAAAAAAAATATTATAATTTATTTGTAAACATAATTTAAGTATATATAATTATTTAAAATACATATAATATACATATATATAAAAGAGATATATAAAATATTTCAATGGGTAAAATAATAATTTTAAAAAACGAGACGGGATAGAACGGAACAAGTATTTATCAGAATTGTTCTGTTCTATCCCGTCTTAACTTTTAAAAAAAAAATTTCTCTTTTCAGAGTTGATCATACGAAATTCATGAAACGAATCGAGTTTTGCATCTCTAATTATAACTAGTATCCATTGCATGCTGGAAAATGGCCTTATCATTACGAGGTTTGGTTTGATTCACCTTACATGGTGGATCAATTAAATGGTTAAAAAGTTCATCTAATTGGATTTTGAGATGCTTTTATTTTTCTTTTAAAAAAGGAAACAATACGTTAAAATGTTTTATAAATGGATAAAACAAGAAATTCAACTCTGTTATTATAACATAAAAATCTTCTCCTAAATACTAATTTTGATCTCGACTTTTAACATATTTCATTTGACTATATATTATAATTATGAAAAAAAAAATTGTTTTAAATAATTAACAAACAATGTTTCATAGATTATTTAAGATCCAATTTCTCAAATGAGCTTATGCCTAATCCACTTTAAATAAAACATGCATTTGATTATGCAATTAAAAAAAATATATTCTAATTTAAAATTGTTTTTATATGCGAAATTTTTTAATTTTATAAATAAAATTAAAAGATTGTTATGTGTTTGATTTTTTTTAAATATATCTAATGGATTTTGTCATTTTATTAATTTCGTTTTTAAAATCTTAAAATTTCACTAAATGAAATAATTTCTTATTTAAAAATATTGCATTTGAATATTTATCCCAAAAGGGAAAAAAAGAAAAAAGAAAAATATTTGGCCTAGGGTTCTTGCCTCTTGGTTCAAGATTTTGTAACATATAGTCAATTTAATTAAAAAAAAACCTTGAAAATTTATGCATAAAAAAGTCTATTTAATTTAAATTTACATTTATTATAGACTATAAATTATTTTCTTTTAAAATCAAAAAGACTGCAACAATCTTTTACTATTTTTTCTCAAGTATATTTTTCAACAAAAAATAATTCAAAAAAAAGTTACTTCCAAAAAAAAAAAAAAAACAAAAACCCCAACATAGAGAGAAATCAGATCATTTTGCAGCTTCTCACTTTCACTTCAACACACGAAAAAAGAAAAAAGAAAAAAGCAACAGTGAACGAACAAAGGCAAAGATCATTAAAACGGCATAGCATTAAAAGGGTTTTTTAGCTTCTTCTTCTCTTCATCTTCATCTGTGGTAATCTCTCTTATTTCATCCCTTTGCTGTTCCTGAATTTTTTTTCTATTTTTTTCATTCCCTTGTTTAAAAAGTTGGAATCTTGAAAAGCTTTGGCAAAATAAAGATGGAACTTTGAGCTTGTTATATTGAAAACCCAGATTCTTTTTGATATGGGCTTTCTGTATTTTTGTTTATCAAGTGAGTTTTTCTTTTTTATGTTTTTTTTTTTGGGGGTAGAAAATGGAAAACCCAGAAGCAAATCAGCTTCCTGAAGTGGATTCATTGCCAGATGGCTTTGTTGAGACTCCTTCAGAGCCGTTGGCTCCAAAAACTCCAATTTTGGAACAAGAAAAGCCTTTGCAGCCTGATTATAAAGAAGATGATTTAGTTTCCACTGAGTTTGGAGCAAGCAAGAGCCAAAAGCAAAGAACTTTTCCTGTGCCATTGTCTGAAGGGGACAGTTTTGATGGTTCTTTGGACTCTGTAGAAGGTAAATTAGTTGGTCAGGAGTTAAGTGATTCTGTTCCTGAGTCTGCTGAAGTTGGGGTGGCAGAATGCAGTGAGGTGAAAGGAGAAGTTAAAGGGGAGTATCAAAATACAGCAAGATGTAATTTTTCTTAACTTTGAATTTGTTTCTCAAATTTTGTTTTTTGTTTTTTTTAATTTCTCTAATGAAACTTAGGTAGTTTTTCCCTTCTTTGGTGCTCATTGGTTGTTTTTTCACAGCAGTTGAAGGAGTATCAGAAGCTAACTCGACTACTTTGAAGGAAACATCTTCATTGGAAAGTGTGGATTTGCTGAAAAATAAAAAACCAGTTAGTAGAGCATAGTGCATAACTAAATTCTTTCAAATTCTTATGCTTGTGGGTAGGGTTCATTATGAGCATCAAGAATGCATGAGTTGATTAATGGTTATTTTAAGGTTCAAAGAAATGCTGGTAGTTATTGCTTATTTATATGGAAAGCATCTTTTCTGTCTTTTTTTTTTTTTTTTTTTTATCCAGAGGCTGTAAGTAATTTTTGACTAGTTAGTATATTTTGTCTGGATGATAATCTTTATAGCAATTCATAATGATTACAATAGTGTTCGTTACAAGGAGAAAAAGAAACTTGTTTGATTCCTTTGATAAGCAGTTTTAAGAATTTGAATGTTTCACTTGTTAATCTATTTCACAAACTGTCTCTAGACATCTCCATTTGTTTCAATTGCTTTGTATATTGGAAGAGCTCGAGTTGCAACGCTGAGTTGCATATTTTTTCAAGACTATTACAGTCAGTCTGTTGAGTTAGGTTCAGTTTATTCAGAGGTTATTTTTATATGCTTATTTTACATCAGTTTCATCTATATAAGTGAACTCACTAGTCTTAATTGGACTGTTTATTTCTCAGGAAACCACTGAAACTAAACGCAAGAATGCAAAACGTACATTCAAATCTGAAAAGGAATTTATTGAATTTTCTTTGAAATATCAACAAGTTCTTGCAGAAAGAGATGCAGGTAAGTTGAAATAACATTTATGGTGTCCAAAAGGTCACTATCATGTTATGTGATGAATATATTGGTCTAGTTACCTAAGTCTCTTTCAAATTTTACATTCCATCATAATAGTCTGATTTGTTTTGATGTGAAGATACTTTTTATGTTGCTGAGAATGATACTTTTCCTTTGAGTTTGGGCATTGGTTTCTGCCTAATGCTATAGGTAGGATGCATGCAGTTTCTGCATTTTTGGTGTCACAAGTTTAAAAAATAAATAAGTTAAGATGTGAGTGTTCAAGGAAGAAAATGAAAAAGTTGGTTCAATTGGGCACTTTGGTTTGCCATGGAATGTGGTTGGAGATAACTATTGCTATGATCTCTCCCAAAAGACTATAACCATCTTGCCTAGTACAGTATTGCCTTAAAGATATCCAAATAAATTTTAACTTAATGTCGTCTCTTGGAAAGAGTTATTCTTGTATGAATTATTTTGCAGTTTAGCGTCAGGTTCTTTCCTTCTTTTGTTGTAATGAGGAGAAAAGTCTTTTGACTTCACTCTCCCAGATATGTTCATTTCCTTGGAAACTTTGACCAGCTGAATTTAGAAGCGAAGGTGAATATTAGAGTTTAGCAAGTCTTGTATGATATAAATATCTAAGAGGCACATATGACATATTGACATATATTATAATGTCTCTATATATCTTTAACATTATGGAAGATTGATTTTTTTTTTTTTTTTGTTGCTTTTGCCTTCTTATGTAGCTATTTCTGTTCGAGATAAACTTGAATCACTTTGTAGGGAGTTACAACGTCAAAACAAAATGTTAATGGTATGCTTTTCTTTGGATACTTTATCACTTTTTGATTGATTACATTCTACAGTTAGTATTTGTTCTTGATGCACTTTGTACTTAGTATGTTGAACTTCTTTTAATGTTATGAGTTGCGGATTGGCCTTGAAATTTGTCCCCTTTTCATATCCTTCCTCTTTTCATATCAAAGATACCATGTACCTAACTTTCTGAGAGAGTATAAGGAGGGGGTGGGCGAGTAAGCCACTAAAATGCAGAAGCATAGGATTCCTCGCACAAGGTTAAATGGAATTGTATTTAGTTTCGAAAGGGCCATTGTAGACAACCAAGGTTTAAATTCTGGTTGCAATTGCACACTTTTGTCACATTTGTAGGTATCTTAAGCGTTAAAGCACAAGCTGCAGCCTTGCACCAATCACAGGTCATGAGTTTTCTCAATTTCACACAATCAACTATAAAATGAAATAAATAATAGTTCTTATCTCAACTGCTCTTCCTCTATAAAGTTGCTCTTACAAACATTATAGTAGTACTTGTTGTAATAAACCTTTTGTGAACCTCTAGTTTCTTCCATAAGCGTTTGGCATACACTTGATCGGATGATGGTGGATCTGCATGACAATTTAATAAATGGGGAAGCAACTTTCCCTTATTTTTACCATTTGTAATGTATATTCTACATTTTGATATATTAAAGAGATCATCAATTGTCGTCTGATCATGATCTGTTTAAAATCTTCAACTTCCATGACAAAGTTATACTTGTCATTCTTGAGCTATTTGTATGACTTTCTTTTATGAAGGTGCTGATTGCTTGCTCGTGATTTCACAGGATGAATGCAAACGGGTATCAACAGAAGGGCAAAACTTAAGATTAGATTTATCAGCCAGGTTCCAAGATGCAATCAAGGTTTAATGTCCCTATTTTGATTTTGAAAGTGGTCATGGTTGACAGGCTAAATTACATACTGACTAGTCCATCTGTCTCTTACAATGTTACTTCATAAGAACAGTGGCTAAACTTTTTGATACTCCAACGTTTTTAAATAGCCTAGAACTACGAGGAGATTTATGATACAGCACTTCCACTAAGCATGATTGATCCCAAAACATGGGCTTGCATGAATAACATATATGTAGCATAGGTAAATGGAGATGATATGTCAAAAGCAAGAGAAATGGTAAAGTGAAGTGAGTCATCACTCATCAAGATAGTATTGCAAGTCTATTAGTTGAAGCAAGAGTTGAAAACTTCATCTCATGTTTGATGAATGGTTCACACTGTTTCCATTTTACATATCACTGTAGAATTACAATAATATTCTAGTTCTGCCCTACTATGTTACTCGGACTCGGGTGTGAGGGGTCGGACACGGGTATGTTCGATTTATTCTAAGTTTTTCCATGTATTTAGAGGGTCTTTAAGGGCCATACCCATGTCCGGATATACGTCGGACATGGGTACTTAAAGAAAAATGAAGAGTCGGAGCCACATAGCTGCCCTATTTCTGCTCTTTGAATTCACTCTCTTCCTCCTCCTCCCCTCTCTCTCTCTCTCTCTCTCTCTCTCTCTCTCTCTTTTGATATATATATATATATATGAGAGTGTGTGTGTGTGTTTTCTTTGTGACGTCAGTTTTGCATGCACAAAATGTAAATCTTTCCTCAACTTCCAGATAACTTTCCGAAAACCTTAATTTTTAATAGCCATACTTTAGTTCTTTTTCCCATTTTTAACATATTTTACTAGTAGTTCTTAGTCTTTTTTTCCTCTTATAGGACGTGAGCAATAAGCTGGAAGAGCAGAAGGATGATTGTCTATCTCAACTGAAGGAGAATGAGATGTAAGAGACAAGAAATGCATGTCAAATTATTATACATTTTGTCCTTCGAGCTTGGTAACATCTATACACTAAGGGTGTGCTTGGTAGAATGGAAAAGTGGAAAGAAAATGAATTTTAGGTCTGCTTGGTAGGAGAGGAAAGAAAATAAGAAAGATGACCTTTTTTCATACTTGTTCACAAAAACAAATCATTTCAAATTAAAAGGAGAGAAAATGAAAAGATGTGAGCCAAGTGTTGCACAATTACAAGATTGTCCATATTTAACCTTTTTCGTCTTAACTTGCAAAGGCTATAATAGTAAAATAATATAATTTTTATTTTATTTTCTTGCATTTTTCAACACGACCAAGCAATGGATGGAAAGAAATTTATTTTTTCTCTCCATTTTTCCATCTTTCCTACCAAGCACATTAATGGAAAGAAAAAATATGTTTCCCATCTTCTCACTTTTCTCCAATTTTCCGTCATTTCTATCCACCCTACCAAGCAAAGCCTAAAAGTTATTTGAATTACCAAATTGCATCTGTTCCACATTCTGATTCTTTTGTGTTTTTCCAATTAGAATCTTTAATTTGGGCCTCTGATCTTCTTACATTAGGAGTTTTGAGATACATTGGATTTTTTGAGTAAATTTTCACTGAATTCCTGTCATCTGGGAAAGCATCATCCTCACCTATATCAATTATTGATTTAACAGATGATTTTAGTCCCAGTTTTTCATTATTCATAGAATTTTTGAAATTCTTCATGTATAGGTTGAGAAATAAGTTGAAGCAGTTTGCTGATCAATGCGCCCTCTCTGAACAACAATGTGCTCAGAAGGTATAGGTTAGGTTTCCCATTATATCTAAACTATGTTACTCGGACTCGGGTGTGAGTGTCGGACGCGGGTATGTGTCCGACACAGGTATGTTCAATTTGTTCTAAGATTTCCATGTATTTGGAGGGTTTTTGGATCATCATATCCCCATACCCATGTCCGGATATGCGTCGAACACGGATGTTAGACACGGGTACTTCAAGAAAAATGAAGAGTCGGAGCAACATAGTATCTAAGGATTTCCATCTGGAAATACTAATCAATTCTATTGTCAAGGACTGAGCTTACTCAATGTTTTGGACATTTGACACAGCTAAAGCAGAAAACACTAGAACTACAGCTTGCTGATTTGAAAATTAAGCAACATGAAGAGAAATTGATCCAGGAACAAACTCAAATGAAAGTATATGCAGAGCAAGTGTCACAGTTATTGGCGACTGAAAAGAACTTACGCTTGCAGTTGACGGCTGATGGAGAAAAATTCCAACAGTTTCAGGTCAGATTGTTTCCATGTCATTTATCATCTTGGTTTTATTGGCAGCTTTTCTCTTTTAGGTTGATGAATGCATATAATATTCTGTATTGAGTGCTTGTGTCATTTGCTATGTTACTCGGACTCGGGGGGTGTCGGATACGGGTATGTGTCCGGCACGGGTATGCTCAATTTTTTCTAAGTTTTTCCATATATTTGGAGGATCATACTTCCATATCCTTGTCCGAATATGTGTCGGACATGGGTGTCGGACACGGATACTTCAGGGAAAATGAAGAGTCGGAGTAACATAGGTCATTTGTCTTGGACGGCCGGGCAGAGAATCCATCAGTTAAGAGGTCTTAATCGGAAGGTTTGTTGTCACCTCTAAAATTATAGTATCATAAATTAGAAGGCTACAATCTAAGTGCTATTGTTGACAGAAAAATTGTGAACGTTTGAAACATGTTACTCGGACTCGGGTGTGTCGGACACGGGTATGTGTCCGACATGGGTATGTTCAATTTTTTCGAAGTTTTTCCATGTATTTGGAAGGTCCTTGGAGGGTCATATCCCCATACCCATATCTCTGGATATGCGTCGGACACGGGTATTTCAAACAAAATGAAGAGTCGGAGCAACATAGGTTTGAAGTGACAGAATAGTAGTGGAATGCTTTTGTGATACCTTTCTAGGCGACTAAGAAGTGGCCTATCTTCATGTTTGAGGTGTTTTCCTTTGGAAGTGCTTCAACTTTCCCCATTGAATGCCCTTCACTTATCTGACATTCTCTGCATATTGACCGTTGAGACGCAGCAATGCTGAAGTAGGATTAGTATTTCCAGTTTTGCTCCACTGATATTTGCTATGTTGCTCCGACTTTTCATATTTCTTGAAGTACCCGTGTCCGACACATATCCGGACATGGATATGGGGATATGATCTTACAAGGACCCTCAAAATACATGAAAATCTTGGAAAAAATTGAAAATACCTGTGTCGGACACATACCCGTGTCCGACACTCACACCCGAGTCCGAGTAACATAGGATATTTGAACCTATCTCATCATCTTCATGATGTTTAAAACCCTACTCGATTTTGCAGGACGCGTTGTTAAAGAGCAATGAGGTCTTTGAAACATTTAAGCAAGAGATTGAGAAGGTACATGTGCCTTTATCTTTGAGAGAGACATTTTTCTCGAAGCTCTACATTTTGGCCTTTTGTATTGCTCCATTTTACGATTGCTGGTTGCGCGAAGTAGCAAGATTTCTGTCCAAGTCACCAACTATATTTTCCTTTGCATATAAAATTAGATGGCAAAATCAATCAAGGAACTCAAGAAGGAAAATGTATTCTTGAAGAGCAAATGTGACAAATCAGATTTTACTCTCATAGAACTTGTGGAGGAGGTATAGTTAGACATGTCAATTTTAAGCTTTCATTCTTTAGAACCTATGTTATTCCGACTCTTTATTTTTCATGAAATACCCGTATCCGACACCCGTGTCCAATATATATTTGGACATGGGTATGGGGATACGATCCTTCAAATATATGAAAAAATTGAGCATAATCGTATCGGACACATATCCGTACCCGACACTCATTCCCGAGTCCGAGTAACATAGTTTAGAACTATTATCTATTTCAAGAAATGGGTATCTAGTACTTATTCTTGTCTTTGCTCGAGTAGCGCGAGCAATTGAAGAAACAATTGCAGAAGACAAAGAATCAGAAAGAAAAGCTTGAATCATTGTGCCGATCTCTTCAAGCAGAGAGGAAGCAGAGTTCCACCGGAGGCAATAGCTCATCCGATTCCGGCACAGTTTAAATGTAAACATATTTAACAAAATACGAATGCAATTTTTGTGTGATTATTATCTAAAATTATTTTGCCTTTTGTCTCTTATTGTTGAGAGAATTCACAGAAGATTGCAGAGCACATTTTGGTTTTGAGTGTAACAATGCATCCTCCCCAGCAATTATTATTGTATTATAGAGAACTTCTTCTCTAGCTGGTGGATTAACTTAACTTTCTATTTGTAGTCATATTCTATTTAAGTTGCCCTTTTCTGCATTTGGCCTTTACCCAATTAGGTAGCAAGACAATCCAATTTTGCATGCATAAAAAGCATTTAGGATCCAATTTTGCATGCATAAAAAGCATTTAGGATTCAAGTGAGTGTTGGATTTAAGTATGAATCTGAAGTAATATTTCATTTCAATTGAAAATTATAGTCGGATATTTGGGGTAGTATAAGTGATCAAGAAGAAAATTTTGTGCAGAGTTTTATTACTATTAATGGGTGGTTTCGTGATTTTTTATGGGCACAAGCATCTCAAATAATTTAATCTTATGGTTTTTCATTATCTGCATATGGGTTTTTTTTTTTTTTTTTTAGTGCTCATTTTGTATGGGCTTTTAGTTTAATGTAGAAGTGACAAAGTGAGCAAGCATACTAGACCCTAGTAATATTAAACATGACACGATTACACGAATATGATACGAAAAAAATAATTAAAAATAAGACATGAAAAAATAACACGATACGGATACACGAATATTTTAAAATCTATATAATACGAATTATTAATGTTTCAAAATTTATATACATATAAAATATCTTAAATATGATTATAACATGATAAAATACACGAATTATCATATTTAAAACATACCACGGCTCAGCCGGGCATAGCGTGCACGTCTCGCTTGGCACGACCTTTGTCATAGTTCTTGATCGACTCATTTTTTTAAAACCCTATCACTGTGCTTGTTACTTTTAATTTTATTTTGTACCTGTAGACTATAGAAGTACGCTTATTTTTTTTTTATATTTAAAAAATCAGACTTTTATAATTATGATTATGGAACTCAACACAAATGTTTCATTAAAAATAGTTGGTCTTAACTGAACATATTTTAAGTAAAACAGAGGATAGGGTGGATGATAAAATGGTAAAGAGTCTACAATTCCCTCCGGCTAGGCAGATTGATTAAGGGCTAGTATAACAATTTTTGTTGAAAAAATTTAAAAAAATTTGATAAAATATATATATTTAGAAAATATGACGAAAAAAATACTTTATTTGGAATTTGCATTAATGTGAAAAATATGATGAAAAATTAAGATATAAAAAATTTTTAAGATATAAAAATAATAAAATCATTTTATTTAGAAACCAATTTTCAAACCGTAAAATCTCAATTTTTTTCAACTTTTTATTTAGATAATCAAATCATAATTTTAATCGTAAAAATAACAAACTTTTACTCATTCAAAACATTATGTCTATGATGAAACATAAATTTTTTATCTCTAAAATTATGCCAACAGTAATGACACTAGTCACTCTGCTTTGACATGCAACCCTTGTAAATATACACAAATCTCAATTATAAGTTTTAGCTAAAATAAAAAAAAATAAAAAAAAAAAGAAGAAAAGAAGATATTACCATATGAGTGAAATGGTGAACTTGCTGGAATGCTCTGAAATTGCCCCCCCTCGTAAACTTTCACAAATTATTTTTGTGTATTTTTCATCAAATACAACAAATACAAGGCTGCTGCAATATTACAAAGCCAAATCCCCTAAAATATATATAAATATTTTACCAAAAAGACTTGGACTTCAGAACCGTCCACTGCCCCTATCATCATCATTTTCATTAAAAAAAAATAAAAACAAATACAAGAACTATTATACAGTGCTCAGCTAAGAAATATTTGCCTCTGAGCAAAGCATTTGCTTTCTACTACCTGCCTATGTCCCCCTTACCTCTCCATGAATCTTCTTCCCTGATGATTCTCCCACTCTGCTCCATATTGCTCGGTTTTCGCATACTGCATTCGAAGTACCGCTACTGGATCCGAAAGACTAGGGCCGGAACCCCCTACTAGAACTCCTCGCCTTCCCACAACATTCGTTCCGATCATTCCCCTTCCCTGCTGCTGTAAATTAGGGATTGCATCAAACCTGTTTCGTCTTTGCATCTCCGAGAACATTTCATGGCGGTTCTTCATATCCACGGTAAATGGTGCCACCTTCGTACAATCACGGCCCCTGTACACTTGATAATCCGCCACCCCATTCTTGCTGCCGCCGTTCAAGTTTCGCTCAGTACTCCGGACAACGGTCTGCAATGCCTGTTGCTCCATTTGAGATGAGGATGCAGGATAATTGACAAAAGCAGCAGGATACTTTGACACTAAAATAGCAGAGTCAGGCAAAGATGACAACCCAGT
This sequence comes from Fremontodendron californicum, assembly GCA_030761205.1. Taxonomy (NCBI): domain Eukaryota; kingdom Viridiplantae; phylum Streptophyta; class Magnoliopsida; order Malvales; family Malvaceae; genus Fremontodendron; species Fremontodendron californicum. Next base: position 11,311,696 of record JAULJL010000041.1, on the reverse strand, counting down.
TTGTATCCTGTTCCCATCCCAGAAACCATAACTCCGCTTCGGAACATTTTCCGGCGTATGATAATTATTTCGGTCGAACTTTGAGAAAGATGTATTTCCATTAACATTAGCATGACCTGTGAATTTCAAACTTGATGATTTTGTGCTTTGTTTTGGGAAATGGGTTACCTTCTCATCGTCTTGGGAACTAGAATTTAGAATCTTACCAAACAGCTTGACATTACCATTCCTGCAAGGTTTTTCTGTATCTGACAGACTCCGAGAATGAGATTTCGGACGACTGTTTGGTTGTTCTAAGTTTTGCACCGAGAGTGGAAGCTCAGCTGCCAATTTTGAACCATTGCACTTCTGAAGATAACAATCTTGAGCCAAATATGGACCAGTAACACCCCTTTCTGATGTTGAAAGGCTTTCAACTTGAGGAAGCTGACTTCGACTGACATCGCCGTTCATTTCTTTCAAAGTCGAAATTTGCAAGGGATAACCCCTTAAAATCGGGTAGGTATTAGCAAGATCCACCGAGGGATTTCCACATAAACGATCAGGCTCATCTCCGCTAAGAGATTTGTGAGCCCGTTTGTCATCAAGTGTTGATGACAACCTATCTTGGTTGCATATTCTCTCACATTGAAACGCATCAGAATCATGCAATGCAGAATTTTTAGCAGAAGAGTTTTCCTTCGGCAATAATACGACGGAAGGCTTTTCAGCAGAATCCAAGTCAAGAGGAACTCGATGCGGGCCTTTAGTGTTGAATCTAAAACCCGAACCAGAACTTTTATCAACAGATTCATCACTGGTTTTATTTGAATCTAGCCTAGAGATACTTTGACTGCTAGTCTCTGCACTGCTTTTTGTATCACGTTCATCCAAGCCATTTTTGGACAATGAAGTTTCCGGTGCCTCCAAATCATTTCCGAACCCCTCAGTAGAGCAACCAGCATCGGATTTGGGCTCAACCACGGCATCTAAACTAGGAAGGCAAGGATCAATTGCCTCCCCAACAGTTGCTGATACTGCAAGATAAATACCCTGTTCAGCAACGTGATTTCTTACAGCATTTAGATTGGCCAACACAATACTCTTTTGAACCTGCACTGACTCAGCTTTCATGCTATCAACATCCATATCATCACCACCACCTTCAGAAATTGGCTCAGTCTGGCCCACATCAGAAACCATAGCTTCCACTGCCTCGGAATCTCTATGAACTACTAGCATCCCATTGTTTTCCTCCGATATGTTCAGGTCAGATTGCAAACTCACTTCCCCGGTAGGATCAGATTCATCGACATTCTTGCTAACAATAGTTGAAGGCAAGTCCTCCACTTTAGACCCCAACTTATCACTGCAAACAACTGAGCTCTCCGGGACACAAGCATCTTCCATATCACTCCCACCACCATTGGCATCATCACTCATGGGTTTTCCCAAGTTTCTGGTTCTTGGATGTATCGAGTCCAGCCCAAGGCATTTGCGAGCCTTGCTAAAGAAAACCTTGCATTGATCCTTGGATCTTGTTCCAACACATTGTGAGATCATTGCAAAATCCTTACCATAAAATGAGACAGCCTTTATAAAGACAGATTTTTCCTCATCTGTCCAGTCAGCAGGATCCATTTCCCCACAACTCTCATCTGAAAAAGTAGCATCATCAACATTCTGAGTGACATCAGATGTTGATGGCCTTTTAACCACAGAATCAACTTTGCGGCACTTCCACTCACGGTGGTAACTCTCTCCAGGGTCGGCAGAACTAGTGATACAAGAACTCATTGCCTCTGAAGACAAAGAACCACATATACCAGCTAAAACATCAGCAGCTACAGTTTCTCGATCATTCCCAATAATATCAAAACTGCTTGACCTTTCAGCAATGCTATCATCAACTCGAGGTGTTTTAGAATCAAAACGCCCTCCCAAAAAGATCCTACCAGAAGACATCTGCCGATTTAGCATGCCACTTTCTGCATGAGCTGCTATAACTGATGCTGCACCCAGAACATCAAGGGATGCAGCATTCAATTCACGGCTCCACTTTTTCGCTGATGTCAACATGTAGGTATTCACAGAAGACTTCCCCTGCTTACTCGGATCAAGTTTCTTCTTTGTTTTCTCAAAACATTCAGACTTGTGGTTTTTGTAATAAAACTCAACACAGTCTGCAGTCGTCTTGTGATCAAGAAAGGAGGCAATTTTTCGGAAGTCCTTCCCAAAAGCAGCCAACTTATCCATAAAAATTTCCTTCTCATCAGATGTCCAATGATTGACCAAAGCTCTTTCCTTCTCAACGGCACATGGATCTTCAACCAATCCATTATGAGAGATAAACCTCGAAACCTTCTTCTCTTTCTCATCTAAAAATAATGCTGGCATCTTCAAAGCATTCCTGTAAAGCCTGACATGGGAATCTAGAAGCAGTTTGCTTGCAAAATTGATCATATCTGCACTAGGTTCCAGAATCAAATTTCCTGCTGCAAAAACAACCCAAAAAGTAATTATATACATCATTGCAGATAAATGCTAAGTCCTTAAATAGACAATCTTCTAGAAAAGAAAGCAAAAACAGACAGAAATTTAAAGAAAACAGAAAATATAATTGATTAGTGGAACACATATCAGCAGTATTAGTTAAGGCAAATCCAAGTCATCACCGGCTTATTCATTTACTTGGACTAAACAAAAAAAAAATACTAAAACAGTCGCCCATTAGAAATAACAATTTGCACAGATGAAGCATTCAAGTGAAAAACACAATATAGAAAAATAAGATAAATCCATGTGTTTCACCCATTTTCACCAGGAAAACTAAAGCCATCAAACCAAATCCTAGTTCAATGACTCAAAACATACAATTGCAAATTCTGTGCATTTTCAAACAATGCAATATTTCTTGGAGACCATGATTCTTTGAAAGGTTTTAGAATATACATCATAGATATCTCATTGGACAATCCAACAGTTACAGTAGCATACATTTCTGCCAAATCAAATACGATGATCACATTCTTCCAAGTAGGATCCAACAGCAAATTTTCTACTGAAGTAGATTCCTGCAGGCAAGCATCTGTACTACCAGATCATATCTAATGCATGAGGCATTGAGGAAGATGCACCACAATGCATCCAACCCTACATTCACCAAATACCGGTCAGCTTTAGAGGGGAATGTGGTAGATTAGTCTTAGTGCCCTCAATCCACTATCATAACACCAAAATAACAAATTTCCAAGGAATCCTAATTAGACTTTCACAACAAATGCAATGAGTTTCACAAGACGAAGGGCAATGTACTGTTACCTTCTATGCATTCCACTTATTACCAAATATCCACTAACAAACACCCAGAATCTCTAATACCATGAATGACTGGCCATTCACAAAAATGTATGTAAAAGCACCTTGTAACTAAGATACAAAATGAACTCTGTAACATGTCAAATGCTGCATCTTCCACCCATGAACAAGAAAACGTTCAGCTAGACAAATTCTTATCTTGAATTGCCTTGATCTGCCATAATGTTCTTCAACATCTATTTTCTTGGCTTGAGAGAACTGAATCTAGATTATCCATTTGTCTACATGATTAAAAGAACCTAGCTTATAATATTCTTTCCTTCTTCCATAGAAGATTATTTTTTATTTCCCATACTGATTTTCAGCAACACTTCTATAATTATTTCATTACCATTAAAAATTGAAAAAGATGTAAATTATTAATATGACCCACAGCTTTATTTTATAAGTATTAATCCTCGACATTTTACCTTACATGCATTCAAGTTGACAAATGATCAAAAGATGCTTAAAGGCATTCAACCACATGCAAAATCACAACAGAACTAGCAACACATAAAAACTATTCTAAAGCAGGAGGCTCAAACAATTACCAGGAGAAGTGGCTCGAGAGCGAATGGAGGACCGATGCTTTTGGTAGGCACCATGTGTTGGACGTAAACTCAATTCATACTTCTTCTGAGACTTTGCACGGTATTTTCTCATCAACAGTGAACGCATATCTTCCTTCCACGCATGCTGAAATGCTTTAAACTTAAGAATCAAAACTCTCTCCTTAAATCTTAAGTACCGTTTCCGCATTTCAATTTTTTCCCTGATTGAAGAATCATTCTGCCAGTATGCTACATTGGCAATTTCAGAAATCTCAATGCTATACTTATCTTTTGGCAATAGGTTATTAAATACTTTAGAAGCTCCATTTGCCAATTCCTTATTAGTGGTCAATATGATATCATATATTATATTTCCTCCACCAGCATCAGAGTCTGAAGATTCTGGAACATGTGCATCATTATCAATCTTTTTAAGCACACTGCCTTCCCCAGAAATGCGTGAGCCAGTCCCTTCATTACTCGAACCAGTAGCTAGAATCACCTCCTCCATTGTTGTCAATTGAACAGCACCCAAATTACCAGAACATTCATTAAACTTCACAATATCAGATGGAGAAACTGCTTTCTCCAGAGAAGATGGTTCCACAAATTTAGATGTAGCCGTTCCAGGACTATCAATATCCCCATCTTTTACATCAGCATTAGCTTCTTCCAGGATACAATTACAAAAGGGCAGCTTCTCCTCACGAGCATCACCACAAGGATCAATTTTCAAGGGGGCAGGTCGAGGGATCAAACTCGATACAGCCTCCTGTTCCTCACAAGCTTTACCATTTTCCTCAATAGGAAGAGAACTGGATATTGCTGGGCATGGACATCTGCTTCCAGAGTCGCCTTTCAACGACTTTAGTTCAGTTTCAAGTGAATCAATTTCAGATTCAGTCATCTCCAACGCCTTTAAAACATCACCTTTCCATAGTAGCAACTTACTTATTGCAGTAGAGCGAACAAAACTAGAACCCACTGTACTATGGTCATCAGGTTGAAGCAAATCACTAAGTGAAGAGCCCATATTAATAATTGAGTTAATATCCAATTTCTCCAAATTAAAAGAGGGTTCTTCCAGATGATTTTGAGACCCAAGACTTGGAGAACCACATAAATTACTAATATCATTATCAGTATTTGCAGCTTTGCCAAATGATCTCTCTTCCACACCTGCAACATCCAGGAACATTTTGGTAATAAATGAGAAAAGCATACTCAAAACACAATCATAAGCAAAGAAAAATACAGGGAGAAAGGGTATCATTTAAGATTTAACATCCAACAATTATAATTTTCCGATTAAAAAGCCATTAAAAAAAAATTCTAAATTGGACATGATTTAGAAGTTATAAGAAACTTCTAGAAGAAAAGAACTAAAGAATAAGGCAGTCAACAATAAAGCATTCCCAAATTTGCAGAAAACAAGTCTTCCAATACACGTTTATGACATAGGTCAAATTCTCAATTTGGAATAACTAATCTTGCCAGATATTTGATTTTTTCTTCCTTTCAAATAAGGACCTAGAATTATAGGGTGATAGGCTCTACCCCGTCAAGAGATGGAACCTAGGAATTGACAAAAGGAAAAGAACTATCACCTCATAAAGACGCAGACTAATGATATAGAGTTTGCTTTGACGGGGAAGTGAAGACTCAAGAACGTATACATATTCAACTGGAGATTCTTATGCCATGAGAAACCAGCGAATGGTCATGGCAATGACAAGAGTCACATTATTGTCAAACTAAAGCCAGTTAAAGACCATAGTAAAAAAAAGTATATAGAACGTAGAACACAAAGACTAGTACTAAACATCAATTTAATTGGCCATGTGGGCCTACTATATTGTCGTGAATGATATTACACATCATTCTATCCTATAATATTCAATTCATTAAGAAAGGCCAGGGAGAGGGAAGAAGTGGAAAGTCAAGAACATATAAGCAAACAAAGGGTCATGCAGATAATAGAAGTCACAAGATTGTACAACTCAAAGACCGCTTTAAAGAACAATCCAGTTCACCATGCAAGACTTCAATATTATTATTAATGAAATTATACTTGTTTTAGATAAGTATGTTAACACTGAATAAATATATAAGAAAATATAAGATTTACCTGGTGAGGAACTGCAAGCAACAGATGAGGGAGTCACAGGAGAAGCACAATCAGAAAATCCAAGAACTCTAGGGCTCTTGTCTGCCAAGTTAGAACTCGGGGAATTGTTAGGTTCCATATTACCAACAGAAAATGTAGCCCCACCTCTGTTCATGCTTGTATCAGGGCCTTCAACTTTCTTTTTCTCATATTTGGCCAGACCCTGACCCCATCCAAGGCGTGGCTTCTTTCTTGATGTTGTCTCATCAGAAGGCGCAGCAGATGTGACACAGGCTGCTACATCCCCAGAAGGTGACTGGACCCTGGTCAAATTTTTCTGTTGTAACATGGTCTTCCGTTCACCAGAATCTACACCTAAGCTCTTTGAGCTATTTGAATGGCTAAAGCCTGAACCCCGTGAAGACAAGCTTCCAGAGCGGCTCCACTTAAGAGGCTTCCAATCCATCGAGCCTACTGAGTTCTCTCTCTCACATCTTTGTCCTGTGCCTAACCCATTGACACCACTTGTCTTATTATTATGCTGGTCGTTTTGAAGTTGATCCCATGTGTTTACAAAGTCGGAATGAGTATGAGAAGGGTACATTAGCATATCATCCATTGACTTCCGTTCATTATTCACATCATGCGGCCCCCCAGGAGTGTTTGGGGACCCATTGCTGGTTTCCCAAGAATAACCTCTCCAATCTCTCTGGCTATAAGACCCTCTGTTGTTTTCCCTACTGCTGTTGCGACTATATTTCCCATCTCCATGAGAAACTGACTGACAGAAGCTCTCATCATCCAAGATCTTGTCACCTGACCGAGATGGCACATATCCCTGACCACCATTTTCTTCAGCAACCAGGTGCCAACTGCCCTGCTTACCGTGACCTTCATAAAATATTTAAACAAAGGAAAAATCACAAAAACATTAACACATACAAGGTATATGTATTCTTCCAAATCCCGAAAAAAGAAAAGAGAATTTCAATCAATCTCTTAAATCTTACACCCAAAGAAAAAAACCCAATAAAAGAATAAATTTCCTAGAACAAACTAAAATTCTCCATTTAATAAATCAAAGTACTTGTTCTTCAATGAATCGAAGAAAAATAAAATCAATACCTCCAAAGAAAAAAGCAAATAGTACTAGAAAACCCAAACACCTCTGTTCTTCAAAAAGGCAAAATAGGAGAATATAAAAATGTGATGAATCTAAGGGCTACAAGGGATAACAAGGCAGTGATCAAGGCACATGAGGGAATAGGACAGAAAAACATTGCCAAAGAGCTGATAATCATTAGTTAGTTATGCAAAAAGAATTGTAATTGGTCGATGTCAAATACCAACAAATGCTCTCTTTTTAATTGGTTCCTTGTATTCAGCTAATTGTTAAATTCGCTGCACTAACAATCAACCAACACCAGCATCTCAGTCCAAGCTCACAGGTAAAACCCCCATAGAAGTCACTATAATTAATGAGCATGGCAAATATACCTACAACCATGATGAATATGGATTATTACCTAGGAAACAACCTGACACCACTTGTTTTACCCATCAAAACAGCTTTAATTAGTTCATAGGCTTGGAATACACTACTGAACCTAGCTTTTTCTCAACCTCAACTACACTTGCACTTAGACCTAAGATTGAGCTACAAAGCTTTGATGGTAGCAAGTAGCAACCCTTGAGGTTGATTAAGAATGCCAAAAATACTTAAACATCTTTTCTATTGCTGCTCACCAAAAATTAGAAATAGCAGCCATGAATTTAATTGGCAAGGCCAAAATTTGGTTTGTTGGATATAATACGAAAAACAACGGTTAGTTTGCTAATGATCTATGCCAGAGGTTTTGTGATAAGACACTCTGACTTGATAGAAGAATTCAACAAGTTTGCCCAGAAAACCACGTAGAGGAATATCAGGAGAAGTTTGAATAGGCTCTATATGTTACAATATAACCCACACTTACCTGAAGGTTATTTTGTTTCTAGCTTCATTAGTGGCCTTAAGGATGATCTTAAACCCAAAGTGAAGGCAAATGAACCTGCCAGCTTAGCTGTTGCTTATATACAGGCCAAGCTACATGAACTCTCCCTGGAATTGAAGACAAAAGACACAAACAAGTTCCAAAAACCAGCAATTTCTCCAACCTTGGTCCTTACACCAAACTTACAAACACAGAAACTTACACCTAATTCCTTACCTTCAACCAATTGGCAATCACTTATAGAACAAAGGAGGGCACAAAATTTATGTTTTAAGTGTGGGGACAAATTCACTCCAGGACATATTTGCAAGAGCCAGCAACTGAATGTCATTACAGCAAGTGAACAATCTGAGGAAGAGGAAGCTGGAAACGGACAGCTTGATAGAGGACAAGAAGCTACTAATGAACAAGACAGTTCTGAAGGCAGTTTGGAGATCTCTATCAATGCCTTAACTCGCAGTGTGGGGCATCATAAAATCAGGATTCAAGGCAGCATTAATGGAAAACCACTTAATGGGCTCATTGACAGTGGGAGCACTCACAACTTTGTTACTCCAAAATGGGCTAAGGATGGAATAGAAGTGGTACAAACTAACCCCTTGGTATCATTGTGGCTAGATAGGTTATACACCAACGGCAAATGCAAACAACTGAACTGGTTAATGCAAGGCCAACAATTCTCTCATGATTTCAAAAAGCTACCACTGGGGGAAAGTGACATGGTTTCAGGAGTTGACTGTTTTTAATTGGTTCCTACTTCCTAGTATTAAGCTAATTGTTAAATTCCCTGCACATGTGATGTTTTATATACTAACAGCCTTGTAACAATCAGATCCTGTTAAATGAAAATATAGCCTTTTCTGCTTGCTGCTCTCTACTCTCTTCTCAGGTCTCAACTTCTCTCTATTTTATTTGGTTCTTATCATCAATATTGTGTGACAAAAAAACTAAAAAAAAAATAAAAAATCCAATTTATCAAAATCAAAGTATATGTTCTTCCATGAACCCAAAAATAAAAGGAAAACCAATATTCCTCTGTAAAGCAAAACGAGAAAAAAAAAAGAACAACAAAATTAACTAGAAAAGAGAGAAAATTCCCATTACTAGAATGAAGATGTATATTCTTAAATGAACCAAAAGAAAAGAAAAAACAAGATTTTCCCAAAAAGAAATTAGATCAAAACCTTTAAAAAAAAAACAAGGATTAACATGTCCTTAATCCCTAATTCCCATTACTAGAATGAAGATATATATTCTTAAATGAACCAAAAGAAAAAGAAAAAATAAGATTTTCCCAAAAAGAAATTAGATCAAAACCTTAAAAAAAAAAAAAAAAAAAAAAAAAAAAAAAAAAACAAACAAACAAACAAACAAACAAACAAACCAAGGAGCTAACTTGTCCTTAATCCCTAATTCCCTACCCAAAAATAAATAGATAAATGAACACATCCCGCAAAACTCATGCCGATACAATCCTAACCTTCAATAACAAGGATTAATAAGAGGCTGCGGTTAAACAAACGGCGTAAAAGGAAGGAAAGAACTTACCGGGAGGACGACGGGAGTCAGCGGATCCCCAACAAGTGAATTCTCTAAAGGACCCATGCTGATATGACGACATAGAAGGCGAGTCTCTCCATCGAGCCATCGACGGCTGCTGTGGCTGCGACTCCGTCCTGTCGTGCTTCCTCTCCTTGTAAAAATCCTTCCGATCCCAAGGCAACGGTTCTGGCAGCATCAAATCGCATGAGGCAGCACACCCCAACACCTTTTTTCTTCTTTTTCCCTCAAATACCAAAACCTAAAAAACCTAGCCCATCTTGCCCTACACCAAAAACCAAACGAAAACCACCGGTTCTTACTAGGGTTTCTCACTTCCAAAATGAGAACAGCACCGTTAAGGATAAATCTGTAACGCTTTTTATAAGAGAAACTTACCAAAGCGGATTTTGCAGGTCAGTAAACTGGATCCAACTGCGTCGAAACGGTGGTGATCTCTCAGCTTCTGAAAGGTTGTTCTCTGTTTCAATAGGGAGAATTGAAGAGAAAGAGGAGAAGAGTGAGTTTTCTCGGATTTTCTTGAGTTTTCTCTGTCTAAGGTTTGTTTGGAAAGAAAATCTGTGGGGGCGAGAAAGTGAGAACGTGAAGCCGACAAGGGACAAAGAAAACCTTGAGAGAGAAAGGGAAGAGAGAGATAGGCATCCGTATCTCAACGATGCTATTAAACCAAATTTCAATCAACTTTCACGTCCGCCAAATTTTTTTAAAAAAATAATATAAAAAACTTTATTTTATTTATTTTATTTTTTAAAAAATAATAAAATTAAACTTTTTTGTTTTGGACATGGACCCGCTCTTTCCGCCCTCATTTTTGCTCCAAAATTGCCCCTGGATTTAAATGGAAATTACGACGAGACCGAAAAAAGTTTCAGTATTGCAGAAACTTCCTATTTTTATGCTGACTGATTTGCCCTTGTAGGATTTTAAGAATGATAACACTTGCGTGTCATTTTGTGGTTGCAAACTTACAATGCATTTTTTATTTTATTTTTTTAATTTTGCCCTTTTTTTTTTCCTAATTTATAATCTTACTAAAATACTAATTACTTACTTAGAAAAAGTATTTCAAAAAAATACTTAGAATGAAAAATTATAATACATCATCATTTTTTGAATTTGATTATATTTTAAAAATTAATATAATAAAATATATATATATATGATAATATTTTAATTATGTTTATAGAGTTTAAAATTTTTATTAACGATATATGAAGTAAATTTTACTTATAAAAATAGCTTTGGAATTTTAAATGGCTTAAATATATAACAAAATTGAATTAAAATTAAATAATTATTCAAATCCTTAATTTATTAAGTCCTCATATATTTATTTCTATCGAATTGAGCCATCAAACATATATTTTCACTCAATTGAACCCTCGATTGAATGAAAATTAGTGACTATTGTAAATCAATTTTTGTCCAATTGAGGATTCAATTAAGTAAAAATATATGTTTGAGAGTTCAGTTGGTTGCAATAAAATGATAAAAATGTTAATGATTATTTAATTTTAATTTATTTACTTTTTTATATTTAACTCATTTTTAAAATGTGAAAAATGAAATTTTATTATTGTTTAGCTAGTAGCTCTACTCCCAAAAGGCTGCAAATGGAGTAAAGATATTAGAATATCTTTAGTAGAATCAAAAAATAAATTTTTAAAGATTAAATTCAGTGTTAAAAAAATTGGATCGGATCGATTTAATCAGTGACCTGTCAGGTCCAGTGCATATCATAGAATCGGAAATTTTTCGAACAGATAAAAAATCGAAAAAAATCGATTTTAAATTTATTTTTTTAAATCAAAAAAATCAAATATTTATTTTCATCAGATAAGCCATCAAACATATATTTTTACTTAATTGAACTCTCGATTGAATGAAAATTAGTGACGATCGTTAATAAATTTTCATCCAATTGAGGATTCAATTGAGTAAAATATATATGTTTAAAAGTTAAGTTGATTGCAATAAAACGATAAAAATGTTGATGATTATTTAATTTTAATTTATGAGTTTTTATATTTAACTCATTTTTAAAATGTAAAAAATGAAATTTTATTGTTGTTTAGCTAGCTCTACTCCAAAAAGGCTAAGATATAGAATCTCTTTACTAGAATCAAAAAATGAATTTTTAAGGATTAAAATCAGTGTTAAAAAAATTGGATTTGATCGATTGAATCGGTGATCTGTCAGGTTCGGTGCATATAATAGAAACAAAAAAATTTCAAACGGATAAAAAATAGAAAAAAATCAAAAAAATCTATTGTATGTGATGAGATTTAAAATTTTAACCTTTGAATTTATATTAAAAAACATATCATTTAGTCAAATACATATTTTTATTAAATATTTACTATATTTAATATTTAAATTACTCATTTAATATTTAAATTCTTTTTTTAAAATAACCGACCGATTCAATCGATCTAATTAATCAAATCGATTGAATTGATAACAAAAAATTTTATCGGTTTGACTTTTGATCTAATTTTTTAAATGTTGGATTCAAACACTAATAATTTATTTATTTTTCCTCCCTTGATCAAGGAGGAGGTGTAATATCGTACAGCCAACGTTATCCATTTGAAGATTGAATGGCCTACATCAATTAGGGACCATTTGTTGTTAGGTACCTTGTCCTGAAAATCAATTTTTTTTTTTTTTATGAATAACAACAAAGGTTCTATAAAAAGAATACATTTAAAATTATTATAAAAATAATAATTATCATAATCTAAAAACATTTGAGACAATCTTGCATTAGGATTTAGAAAATTATTGTTTCAATTTGCTTAAGAAATCGACAAGTTTTGACAAATTTTATATTTTAAATTGTAAAATTCTTATATTTTTTTTTTTAGTTTATCTACCAATGCAATTTTTTCTACGTTGCATATCTACACATATACGTAATCTAATGCTTATATACTCAAAATTCTTAATTTTGATTTTGTACTTTTTCTAAAAGTTGGTGGATTAGTTTATCTATAGCAATTATAATTAATTTTTTGGGAGAAAAAAAATGTAGGGTTAGAATTCAGCATATAATTATATAGTTAAAATTGATAGTGTACCAAATTTCTACCTATATTTAGTAATATAATTAAAAATCTCTTCTTGAAACTATTTAAATGTTTTAGGGATTAGGGAACCTCAATTCTTTAACTTGTAAAAGATTAAGGTTTCATTTGAAAGTTCGATCAGAACTCTTTTTCACAATATTAAAAGTGTCATCTAGGTAACTCCAACACGGTGGGAGTGCCTCTAAGTCTCTGGCTGAGCTCTTAAATGGAATCTAAATAATTAGGTCAGGGTCTTAGGACCATGAATGAAAAAATCAGACCAGATCGATCGATTGGACTGATTCAATTTAGAATCAGAGACTTGACAGGTCTATTATGATGCATAGAAATGGAGATTCATTGAACGATAGAAAATTGATTCAAATAAAAAATTGATTATATATATTTTTTATTATTTTTTTCAATTAGTAAATGATGAGATTTAAGCTTTTAACCTCTTAATTTTGTATTAAAAACTATATCATTAAGTCAAATGCATATTTTTATTAATTATTTTACTTAGACCAACCGTTCTAATCAATTGGACCGATTGAAACAATAATCAGATATCTTACAAATTTGACCTCTCACCTATTTTTTTAACCTTACTTAGGACCACTCATCAAGCCATGACTTCCAACTTTACTTGACTCTTTAACTTTGAAATAAAAAATCTCAAAAAAAAAAAAAAAAAAACTATAATCAAAGGGTGTTTAACTTTAAATGTGGGATAAAACTCAGCCATGAGGGGACCATAGAGCCAAAAAGACTATTATTCACTATAATTTTGCATAGCTTTTGACCTAAAATATCAAATTCCTTTATTTTATTTTATGGGCAAATCACTTAAGTTTTACTCAAGAGATAAAACACTTTATCATATTATAATAAACAATTTTTTTGCAAATTTGGGGAAGGGTTATCAGCCTTAGACATGAGAAATTGAGCATATATGGTAAATTCAATATTACACTTAAACTCCTAAAATACTACTATGAAATTACTTCTTAATACTAAGAAATTATACAGTTGTCAATTTCTTTCCGGTGGGGTATCTATTTTCTTTAAACATTTTTCTTGCTATTTATAAACACCTCAAATAAATTTATTAAAAATTTAAAGTCAATGCATTCAAATAAATTTTGGTTTTTTTTTGTAAATTTGTCATGAAATCAATTTTTTTTTTATGAGAATTATTAGTTGTCAATAACCACATGATCTATTGGTAGAGTACATGATATTCAAATACCAGGCAACCTCAAGCACAACAAAAAGGAGATAATTGTTAGTTAATCAATGATATACTTTAAAAAAAAACTTAGATTACTAATTGAAACATAGTTTTATTAGTTTTAGGTCAAGTTCTAAATGAAATTTATGATATGGGAGAGATTATTTTCTTTTATTTTACGGTTCAAAATCTTTAAGGTGGCGTTTGATATGAAGTGATCTCCTTAAAATCAATGGTGATCTAATCATCATGGTAATTTGAGAATCTTACGTGACAATGATATTATATCACTGAGAGTGATTAAATTACTGTCTCGTGGGATGATCTGAATTTCATCTAAAAGGATAAAAAAAATTTATCATCAAGGGAGGTTGATATTCAAAATTATTTAATGGAAAATTTATTCTAGAAATGATTTCATCAAAATATGTTTCCCTCCAAATTTTTAATTTTTATAAGCAAATATCTGCTTTTTAATTGTTTTACACAAGACAATTTATGTGATCCTTAAAATATAAACATGCCAATAACTTTATATTATATTCATCAGAACTAGTTAATACCTTATAACTTTTTATAGAATAATGAATTCTTATTTTATAAATTCTTATTTTCTTTTAATTAATCTTATTATTAATAATGAAGTTATTTTAGTTTTTTTATATTGGTGATATTTGTTCTATATAATACCAAATACAATGATTTATAATATTGCACTAAATACGATAATTTAATATCATTAATGACAAACCACCATGATAATTAAATCACTGTAATTTTAAAAATAATACCAAATGTTACATGTATATGTACAATTTTTTTTTATTATAAAAAAAAAACTAAAGGTTATAAAGGTAAAAGGTTTCAACTTTCTAATGGAATAATTTTTTTAATACAAAAGACGCTGTAATCTGAAAATAAGGGAAATATACAAATGAAATAATATATGTAATTGTTGGTAAATCTTAAATTCTTGTAATATTGTCCCATCAAGATTCTTGAAAAACAAACATTTCTTTTACAAACTAAAGGCTTAGGTTGTGTACATCCTTGTTTATTCCTTACTTTTTCCAAGAGCAAGCAATTAAAAATTGTAAAAAAAAAAAAACATATATTTTGTAAAATCCTTTGACTCAGCTTTCAAAGAAAGAAGAATAAATTTGGACCATTTCTGCCTTTTACATTTTAATTCTTAGTGAAGTCACAAAATTCCTTCTTCATTTCTTTTGGAATTATTATTTCATATATTATCGGTAAAATGTTTAAACTTCACAAATGATATTAAAACAATATCAAATGCATCTTTTTTATTATATTAATTATTAATTTTTTAAATATATTTAATATAATATATCATTTTTTTTTTAATTTCGTTGCTGAAATTTAAAAAAATCCACAATGTATTAGATATTTTTCTTGTTTTTTCTTGGTAATATCATATTTTTTAAAGAAAAAAAGTTGATTTAAAGGAGTGCCATCACAAAATTACCATTTGAAAAGAAGATATTATTTCATTTCCAAATAATATTTGGACTCCATTAGATTTGATTTTGACTTTTGAGACATTTGAAATTCAATAAAGAGTTAGGTACGTTTCACGTTATGAAATTAGGAATGAATAAGTGACGTAAGAAAAATAAATACTCCCTTTTGTTGGTCTACAAATATATATATATATATACTTATCCAAAAAAAATATATATATATATATATATATATAAAAATCAAATTGGAGGAAGTTTTGTAGAGTTTAAATTCACGAGTTCGTTTTTAATATATTAATAGTAGAGTATTAATTTTAAAATTAAAATTAAAAGATTATCATATTTTTTTTTAAAAAATTATTTTAAATATCTTTTAAAAGATATATGTCATCCAGTTATAATTCATGAAATGTATTTGCACATGTAAATAAAATTATAAATGCTCATCAAAGTTGAAAAAATCGAATTGAATGTCAAACTGGTTAGAATTTCGATTCCTGATCTAATCGATCCAATTAGCTGAACTGGTTGGTTCAAATAAAAACAATTCAAATATTAAAATAACTAATTTTAATGCTAAATAAGTAATAAATATAGTAAATAATTATTAAACTTATATATTTGGTTTAATTATGTGGTATTTAATATAAAAATAAGATGTTAAAGGTTTAAATTTAATCAAAAAATTAAAAAAACATATATATATATATAACTGATTTTTTATCAATCCGAAAAAAAATCTGATTTTTAGATGCATACTGAACATGTCATCGATTTTTAATTGAATCGGTCTGGTCCGATTCAATTTTTTAACAGTGATACACATAATATATATTTTTTTTGGATAAGATACTCATACTCATAGTATTTCATACTCAAAATGAAAATCGTATTTTTTATTTGATTGTTTTTTCTTGAATAATTGAAGTCTTATATTTATATTTTTCTTCTAGTAAAATAAAATAAAATTATACAATTTGCACTTAATTTTTGGACTTGTCATGATTTTAAAAATAAAATCCAGACATAAAGACATTGCTCACCTTCCAACGCTTTGTCTTGGTTTAGTTTGACTGTTTGAGTTTCAAAACGACAAAATGTGACCCACGTCAGCATCAAGGCACGTGCCAACGCACATGCAAACGATCTCAGTTTGGGGGAATGTTCTAGGAAAACACGTGTGAAATCTCTCGCACGTTCCATCCTTCATTTTCCAAGTACTCAATTGCACGCCCAAAAACAGCGCGTGAGAATAAACTAGGGCTGACGTGGCGAATGTAAAGCGGCATCTTTCGCGCCCGTCGGCAGCAAAATGCTGATTCCTTCATTTTTTTTAAATCTTTACCCTTACAAATTTAAAAGTATTTTATATTTTAAATTTTTTTTTTAAGTATGGTTTTAGAATGACATTATTACCCTCTACATATAAAAAATTTATTTTATATATTATATCATCTTATTTTAAAGATTATTATCCTACATACATGCCATTAATAAAAAATCAAATCAGTATAATTTTTAGTCATCGATTTAATTGATTCAACCGATTAAATTGAATGATTTAATTAAAAAATACATTAAATATATAATTATGATATTAAATAAGTATTAAATATAATAAAGAATTAATAAAATTTTGGCTTAATAGTATGATCTTTAATAAACAACTAAAAGATTAAAAGTTAATTTAAATCTCATCATTTACCAAAAAAAAAAAAAAATTAACACAAAATCGATTTTTATCAATTCACTAAATTATTGGTTCTTTGATATGCATTGGATCAAACAAACCTTTAATTTTTAGTTGAATCGGTTCGACAGATCCAAATTTTCAACACTGCATACTAGTAATGAAATATTTTATTAATTTTATAAATGCGTTTAAAAAGTTGATAGATATTCATTTAAAATATATCTTTTAAAAAATTAATTATATAATTATTAAATAGATACACTTTAATTTTTTAAATTCATTCATGAAATTTTAAAAAATCATTAATGTATAAAATAATAATATTTTATTTTAATTCTTTATCTATAAGAATTATTTGATGATGATTTTTTATTTTTTTAAATAAATGTATTCAGTAAAGGATAGTGCCATTTATTTTTACAAAAAAAAGGAAGAGAGAAACATTTTAAATTCATTGGATACTTTCTTAACCTTTTAATACACTCTAGTAATATACCAAAACTTGAACTCAAGTTTTCTAATTTCTTCAAAGAAAATATCAAAGATTTATTGTTGCTGTCACTAATTAAATAGACATAGATTGGAATAATAAATACGTATTAAAAGATAATTTAAACGATTTGATAAAATACACTTTTTTATTTGCTTGCTTAAACCCATTATTATTCTTATTAAATGTATCACGTTAGTGTAAAATTAAATTAATTTTACATATTTTTTATAATTTTTTATATTATTTATATTTTAACAAATCGGTCATTAGATTTAATAATAAAATTGTAGTCATCAAGTACGTAAAGTTTCGAATCGATCGGATATCTCTATCATATCAATAAAAATATTGTATTTTCAAATATATATAAAAAATTATCTGATGCAATATAAGTGGAGTTTAAAAACTTCATCAGATTTAACAGGGTGAAATGTTCCATAAAATATAATAAAAAATATTTATCGATTTTTTAATTTTGTTTGTGAAATTTAAAAATTTCATCGACGATATATAAAAAAATGAACTTATATATATTAAAAATAATATTAATTAATGACTAATGATACTAATTAAAACGACATTTAATAAAATAAAAATACAATTAATGCAATATTTTTTCTTATTGATCACGCAATTTATTATTGGGTTTTGTACTTTGTATTTTCACCTATTTTTAACAATCTCTTTAATTCTAAAAATATGGGATTAAGGTTTAATATGTAATTATGATACGAGAGGAATTCTAGTAAAGTTTGATTGAGATTTATTCTTAACACTTGAAAATATTTTTTTTCATTTCAATTTTCCCTTTGGGTCTTGATTTTCTTTGTACCAATAAAAATTGTCACTATATTTAAATTTTATTGAATTTTAAACATAAAGTAACAAAATTGATAAAAATGATCATTTCATTAACGAAAATATATTGTCAAGTATTTCAATGACGTTATTTTTTGTTTAAAAATAAAAAATTAAATCATTTGCGTTAATAAAATATTTCTTGAAATATTTTAATTTTGTTATTTTTTTATCTAAAATTCAATAAAATTACAATAAAGATAAAATTCAATCTTGAATCATCTATAATATCAAATTTCACTTTAATCCCAAAACAAAATTGATATTATATCTAGGCTAAAACAATTTTACACTTAAATCAAATTTATCATTTTCCAACTTCATTTTTTTTTCTCTAATGTCTTTCATTTGTCAAAATTATATTTGTTCATAAATTGGATTATCCGTTCGACCTACCTAAATTAGGCTAAATCTAAGATAAGTTTTTGTAATCTATAATAGTATCATCTGCAATGAAAGCTTTGCGAGTCTCTGCTATTATATTCTGTGTCTTTTAATTTAAAAAAAAAAGATTAGTTATACGATAATTTTAAATTGAATAATATTATAAAAATGATAATAGTAATGATAAATTAAAATCATTATTTTTTAATATAACATTGCACCAATTTTTATGAGTAAATTGTAAAAAAAGTATTAAAAAAAACTGTTGATAATATACTTTTAATTACAAATTTTTCTTCAAATAAACTATTCTCACTTTTATTGTTATTTCATTATTGGAACTTAAAATCTTTATCAAAATCTCATCCCATCATTGCTGCTTGAATTATAGAAGCAATAAAATAGTGGGCTAAATCAAACAAGTTAGTCAAGATTCAAGAGGAGAGATGGATAAATTTGATAATTTTAAACACAATACAATAAAAATAATTAAAATATGATATGAATATTAACATGTCAAAATTTATATAAATATATAATATTTTAAACATGATTATAATACAAAAAATAATACAAATATACGAATCCACGAATTTTCAAATCTAAAGGCAATCTACCATTTTCTTATCACTTATTAACAAATCTTAAGAGATTTCGGTCTTAGCCCTTTGGTGGGTTGGTGCATTGGTTGGAAGTCTTTGCCCTAATGTTGAGAATGGAGTCTTTTACTATTTTAGTTTTTTTAAAGATTTGTTTTTGATATATTAATAGTGAAATATTTTAATTTCGTAAGCGGAGTTAAAAGACGATCACATACTTTATTTTTTTTTATTATACCCTAAAAAAATATATATCATTATTCTAACTCTGCTCGTATAATTTAAAAACTTCAAATAATTTTTTTTTTTAAATGGTAACCTCCTTTCATAACATTTCCTTGTCTAGAACTGGGATACTCAAGCTCATTTGAAACAAATATGGAACATTACTTTAAGGGTGTGTTTGGGTCCAATATTAAAGGGAAAAAAATGGTGCAATACAATGAAAAAGATTCACACTATATCACACTATGATGTCAAACAGCACCTAAGTGATTATTATTAGTTCAAATTATTCCAGTGACTTAACATGATTTGTGCCATAGTTATATGACGGATCATCGATTTTTTCATAAATTTGTTAAGTCAAATTCAGTTTTTTTTTTTTTGGGTTGAGTGTGCAAATAATTTGATTAAATAATCAATCCAAATTAAAAATCGGATCACCGTATCGACTTTTCCGATTATGGTCCAAATTTAATAATAGTGATTTATGCATTTATAATTCATGAAAATTAATGCCTCTTTGAAAGTAGATGAAAATTTTGGGAAAGGAATGCATGAAACTTGCTTTTCAAATGACACCCAAAAACAACTTTTTTTTAACAGTCACTATTTCATGACATTTCTTCCAATTTAGAATACATTTTGGATTTAAAAACATAAACATTGGCAAGAATATTTATTTATTTTTTCTAAGATAACCAATGTTTTTTTTTTTAAACGGTAGGTGCGTGTATCTCAATTGAAAGACCTGGATTCAAATATGTCATTTCCAAAATTAAAAAGAAAATAATCTAAAGACTTTCAAGGAAAATGTCATAATAGATAGACACAAATAGAGGAGTTTAGATAATGAAGTTGTGTTTTTATATTGTCTTTGGTTTTAGTTGATAAATATGATAATTTTAAAAACAATATGATTATATAATATAAAAAAAATTAAAATACGATATGATACGAATAGACAAACGTGTCAAAATCTATATAATGCGAATTATCAATGTATCAAAAATTATATAAAAATAATACGAACACGACATAAATAAAAATATTGTCAAATTTGTCGGTTACTAAAAAATCAAAGAAGAAAAATTGGCCTCTATTTTATTTATGGAGTCTGCATTTTGTGGATATGGAACTTGTCATAGAGGCCCAATTCATTTCACTAGACAATGCTCATTAGTTAATTCAAAGGGAAAGATAGAAATGCTTTAATAATAGAATAATACCAAAAAAATCTGAAAATACATATAACAATGTGACAATAATAATAATAATAAAAAAAAGAGTGATTTGGGTTATATTAATAAAATAAAATTTTAAATATATTTTTAAAAACCTAGCTTATGAATTAAAAAAAAAAAAAAAAAGTTGACATGAATGAAAAGATCTAAGCATAGCTTGGAGTATGGCAATGGCATGGTGTTTTGGCCCATACCAAAGCCATCAAATTTCAATCTTCACTTTTCAAAGTTTCTCAACATGGTAGGGTCCTTCTTGTTCTTGTTTTTATGTTTGCCACTTGATCCCTGTAAAGCTTCTTCTTTAGGCATATATAGACCTGTTTATGGATTGGATTGTGATCTGATTTTTTTTATTAAAGTTTGGGTCGTGGTTGAAATTTTTTTTATCCAA
This sequence comes from Fremontodendron californicum, assembly GCA_030761205.1. NCBI lineage: Eukaryota > Viridiplantae > Streptophyta > Magnoliopsida > Malvales > Malvaceae > Fremontodendron > Fremontodendron californicum. The sequence continues at coordinate 11,290,478 of JAULJL010000041.1, read as the reverse complement.
ATCTGTTTCGAGCCGAGTCCGAAAGTTCGTTTCATTGTTAAAAAATATTAAAAAAATATTAATATTAATATTTATATATTAAATTTAAATAAAAATATTTTTTATTTAATAAATAGTAATTAGGGCCAGACTAGCTCGAATTACCAAAATTTTTATCCAAATTCGACCCAATTCAAAACGGACCTATCGGATCAAACGAGTAACTCGACCCATGAGTAGGTCTAGGCATATGCTAAGCTCCAATTTTTTGTTATAACCAAAACATCCTATGTTGCAACTAGCAAGGTAGCTTTTATCATTTTTGTCCCTTTGAAGTTTGAAGCTTTTTCTACAGCAATTTCTTTCTCTATTTATTGATATTGTTCAATGCATAATTGTTATAAGTGTTTATAAGCACTGATTAAGCATTATTTATTACCATTTCAAGAAAGTTTTTTATATTTAATATATTATTTTTACTAAATTAAAAAAAAATAATGTACTAATTATACTTTTTCTTTCTTTATATAGCACTTTAACTAGTGTCTATAGATACTGATTACCATTTTCCTTGTTACAAAAAGGCAAACTAATTAAATCCAATTAAATTTAAGTGAATCCATTTATTGTTGGATGAAATATATGCTATATACTGTAAAATATAAACAGAAAGTAAAAGAAGAAGTTGATATATATATATATATATATACAAGCAGATTGCAACAAATATGCAAAATCGAACAAAGACACTTACAGTAATTGATTTGAAAAAATAAATATCGAGTCAAGGTTGGACCTCTAACCTTAAGACGTTTTTTGCCTGTCTAAGGTGCTTACAGTATCGATGCAAATCGTCTCCCAGGTTTCCTCGATATACATTGCAAATGAGAGCACACCCGGATGCAACACAGCGAACAGAAGAATGTTGAAGTCTCTCTCTTAGAAGACAAGAATATTTTTTCGGTGAATTAGTGAGAAGAAACATATACAAACACCCTATTTATAGATACAGAGAAGTCTGTTCGGTCAGACACATTTGTTGGACAGGAACCGGTTCGGTCAAAAGACAAGTCTCTTCCAATGAACCGATTCAATCCAACAGGCAAAACACAACAGAAAAAGGCAAAGAACCGAACAGACACATTCTAGAAGAAGAATTATTAGGACAAACATAAAGCTGGTTGGTTTTGAGCTGGTTCGGCTGCTTGGTGTTGAGCTGGTTCGGTTTGGACAAAATTAAGCCGGTTGGGCAGTAAAAAATTAATTACTGACCCAAACCCGACCCAGCTCGGCCGCGGCGGTGCGCGCGTGGTCCAGCCCAAGTTGTGTAGGTCCTCACCCTCCACAAAAACTTGGGTGCCCCTTGGAGCTCAACCCATCATGACACTCTAGCTTATATAAACTATAAGCTAAAGTCATTCTTAGTCCTATGTGGGATTGACTACCACACATACCTTCAACCAACTTTTCTTCCTCTTCAAGTGGGTAAATAATGAGACTAATTTCTCATTCACTTTGATATCATTTGAGTACGTAAATGTACACCGTATATCTTACTACGACAACCTACGTATTAGAATACATATTTCGTATATATATACACACTTAATATATACTATGATATCTAACATATTTCGCATCCGAAAATTTGGTTAAGTGCTTTGTGCATGACTTCTTCACTTAGAAATTTTCTCTAAATCAAACAAAGTTAATCCAATTAAATTATCAAGATGTTGTATATAAATATAGAGTTCATTTTTTATATACTGATGGTAAATTTTTGGTTCAAAAAACATAAGATTATTGTAGCAACGGTTTTTAGCCCGGGTCGGATTCGAATCCGACCCTGGCCATTTGCAAACAGGGCCCGCTATTCAGCAGGCCCGATCTACAGACCTACCAGGCCTGCAGTCAAACCCGAGGCCCAGGCTCAGGCCTGTTGGCCCAACAGGCCCAATCAGCCAAAATCAGAGCCAAGCCCAAACCCCAACTCAGCAGGCCCAACTGGCCCAAAACCATTCCCCTACCCCTGCCAACCCCCTCCCACACGGCAAACCCTACCCCTGACAGCCCCAATCCCCAGACACGGCAGCCACCCCACAAGGCAACCACCCCAACACTCAACCACCTGCCACACCCCTCAACCAAACACTCAACCCTCCATAAAAGGAACCCAGATTCGGACCCTAAAGGAGGGGATAAAGCCCCCTCATTTTCTCTCCGAAACCGAACCCCCTCCTACCAAAAAACCCAGATCGGGACCCCCCCTCTTCGATCAGAAACCCCCCTAAAAAAAGACATTCAAACCCTGCAAAAAAACAAAAAACCCACGAACCCCATTCGAAAAAGAAAAATCACAACAAAGGTAGAAATCAAAAAAACCAAAAAAACGAAGGGTCGAAATCCAGATCTAGGGATTTCGACTGGGATTCGGGCAAAACGGAGCTCGAATCCGAGAAGAGGAGGCCGAAATCCCCCGGGGTGCGAAGTCTGGAAGAAATCGGCCGCCGGCGAGCGACGACCGACGGCGAAGTACGGCGGCCGACACGGTGGTCCGGCCGCCGGTTTCTGGGCTTCAAGGCCGCCGGAGCCTGAAGTTTAGAGAGAGAAGAGAGAAAAAAAGGAGAGAGAGAGAGAGATCGGATGGCGTCAGGTGCAGGAGAGTGGTCTACGGAGCAGATCGATGATTACGAGACGTTAATTTCGACGACCGATGTGGAGCTATTGAAGAGAGCGTGGCGTAACGAGAAAGCGTCTCCTGAGATCCTTCCTTTCGAGGAGGCTTTAGTTAAGAGAGCTAAAGAGCAGATCCAGTTGATGGAGGAAACGGTAGATGACTTTGCAGAAAGTGGTCATGATCCTCTCATTGCATCACTCTATCAGATGGACGTGGACAGGGCTCAATTTTTGCTGAGATCGTATCTTCGGGTTCGGCTTCAAAAGATTGAGAAATTCATGATTTATATCTAGAAAAGGGATGCTTATTGCAACCGTCTTTCAATATAAGAGGATAAGTTTACTGAAAGGTGGTCGAGAACGAGCAAAGAGTTTTACGAAGATCAAGTTCGGCATTCTAATCTTCGGATTCTCGACATTTTTCAAGTATGGTTTTAATTTCCTTATTTATTTTTATTTATATTACTATTTTTGTTTATTTATTCTTGTTCAGTATTCGATGTATTTTTATTGTTCTGTTTCGGTTTTAAAATTATAAAATAATAATTCTTTTAATTAATACATGTCTTTTAAAATTATTTTCGGTAAATAAAATTCTCTAAAAACGGATTTTTTTCTCGGGATGGTCGGAACATCAATCGTTCTTTGAAATGGTCCGAGTAAGAATAATAATCGAAACATTATCGAAAATAGCGGAGTGATTCGAGAATTATTCTTACATAGATAATTTCTTTTATTTCGAAAATAATTATTAAAAGCATTTTAATTTACACTTTCAAAAAAAAAAAGATTTTTAATAAATGCGAATTACCGACGACGGAATCCGAAGGACGTCACGGTAGTGATTCCTAAGATATCTTGAGGTGAGAGAATTTCGTTAAATATTACCACGAGTGGTGGGAGTATTTAGCGATATGCTCAATACAAAATTCGTCTAAAAAATGGAAATAATAAAAATGAATAAATAGTGAATGTCTATGCGTTCGATGTTTCACTATGCTCGTGTTTTTAATATTACGATTTGCATGTTTAATCTTATAATTCTGTATTTAATCATATGCTTCATATGCTAAGTCGTGTGCATCCAATATTTAAATATTTGCATCATACGCATTTAAATAAAAGATTGATGTAAATTGTCGACGATGGAATTCGAAGGACATCACGGTTGTGATTCCTAAGATATCTCGAGGTGAGAAGATCTCGTTAAATACCACCAAGAGTATTGGGAATATTTAACGAGTATCTTCCATAACAAATCTATGTTCACTTTCGATTTTTAAAAAATAAAAATGGTTCAAAAATTCAAAATAAAATAAAATAATAAACATGTTTTTTTTAAATAAAATAAAATAAAAATAAAAGAGAATACTTTTTTAAATAGTGATGTCAAGTCCATTAAATCGAGATTTAAGATAACACGTGATTAAATGGTACCGTTTTCTAAATGGGCGTTGCAGGGGTGCTAATCCTTCCCCGCACGTAACCGACTCCCGAACCCAATTATGTTTTACTCTCTGGTTCAAAACGCGGACTTCGAAATTGGTTTTACAAAATGTTTTAATTAATTTTAAAATATTTTACTAAAACCGGTTTTAATAGGTAGCCAATCACACCTAGCAAAAAAGATTGGTGGTGACTCCATTTTGTGTTTTCAAAAACGTCTTAGCGGTCGAAAAAATCGGTATGACAGTTTGGCGACTCCACTGGGGAACTTTGAGAGTCGAGCCACAAATTGATCATGTGTTATTTTAAAATCTCGAATTAATGGATTTAATCGGTATTTAATTTTAATTCTCTTTATTTTCTTTCTTTCTTTATTTTTATTTTGCTTGCAATTACATTTTGATATTTGTTAATTCTTTATTCATATTTTTTTATGTCGTTTATTTTTTTTTTATAATCATGGAATGTTTAGAATAAAGAGTCGTAAATAAGTAGTCGAAGGTTTGTCCGTTCCTTCTCATACACGAGCTCGTGCATTTCATACATAAGCTCTATACCCGAGCTTTATCCCTTTAGGTGAAAGTAAAGTACCTACGCTCTCGTGAGGTAATAACCTCCGCATGGGCTAGCGAAACACTTCCGGAGTAAGAAAGTACCTACGCTTTCGTGAGGTGGTAACCTCCGCATAAGCCTGGAAAATATACTCCAACAAATTGAACCCGTTTAAATCGGGGTGCCTTACTAGCCTTCACGGGCGACAGTGAGAAGCAATTTGGCATTTTTTTTAGAACCTAATTCAACCTCATGTAGTGAACTTAGGTGGAGCCATATCGAATTTCCGATCGGATATCCCTGAAATTAGGAAGGAACATTTGTGATATTTCGCTATTTGTTTACATTCCGAACAAACACTGTAAATCGAGTAATGATGAACGTACATCGTGCTACCCGCAATAAGTCTCATTTTTTCGCCCCAAAGGCACCGTGATGCCTGGATAAGTTGATACTGTTGGGGCAAATGTTCATTAACCTTTTTTTGAATTTGTAAATATGAAAATTCTTTCTTTTCGTACATCTCGTACATTTCATGCATTAATAAACTTGTAAATAAAGCATGTACATTTATAATTGTATTTTTGATTTCACGGTGATAATAATCACATTTGATAAATCGCATAGACACTTGTTGTTGATTAAATGAGAATTGCAAACCGGTAGTGTTGAATAAATATTTGGACATCTGTGCCATAATAAGACCCACTACCCCAAAAGTTTTTGATAGAAATTGGTTTTTGAAAATAATATTTTGGTTTTTGCGGGAAAAATATGTTTTAAAAAAAAATTTGCGGATTGAATTTGGGGGCAAAGTTTGTGCAATGAAATTGTTGAATAAGTAAGTTCAGTCCAAATCATGTTAATCCAATTATCGAATAGTTTTTTGTATATATTCATGCATTATATTGTTTATTCTTTACAAATCAAATTAGCACCATATTGCAATCATAACATGCATGGTCATTCATTGTAGAATGCATTAGTGACATACATGATCATTCTCCGTATATACCAGTATATCATTTTATTTATTCTTTACATGCATCATATCGACATCGTGATTGCATTCATTACAATAAGGTCATGCATTCGTGACATACATGGTCACTCATTGTATATGCTCATGCATTAGTTTGTTTATTCTTTACATGCATCATATGGGCATCGTGTTACATTCACGGCATTCATAGCTCATGCATCATGAAACACACTTGAGGAATAAAAAAGAAGTCGGTTTAGTTTTGAAAACTTTGAAAAGATTTCTCTTTCAAATCAGAGGTATAAGAATTACCGTGTACCTCTACGACATTCTTCAGGCCGGAACCATAGAGGATGAACAAAATAGACTGGACAGAGTGGAAAGAGCATAGAGGGAATTACAAGAACAATTAGCCAGATCTCAGCAAGAAACACGAGAACAGATAATAAAATCTCAAGAGGAATCACGTGAGCAAATAGACAAGATGATTGAAATGATGACTAGGCTGACCCGAGGAAAATGGGTTGCTGAAGGATCGATCATAGGGGAAGAACCTCGACCTCAAGTAAACAACAATGAAAATCCGAGCTACCTACCAAGTCAAGGCCGAGGACAATTTCAATTGGAACTCGGAATTTCACCCCTCAGACCCAGTTATTATTCCAAGCCAAGATGGTTCACTAGAATAAGAAAAGCTGAAAAAACGTGTGGCAAAGCAAGTGGAAGACACAGAAGTGCAACAGAAGTATGATCTGTTTGAAGAAAGACTCAAAGCCATAGAAGGAATAGACATTTTCGGGAATATGGATCCGGATGAGCTTAGCTTGGTCCCGGATTTGGTGATTCCGCCAAAATTCAAGGTCCTTGAATTTGAAAAGTATGACGGATCGAAATGTCCATCAACCCACATCACGATGTTTTGTCGGAAAATGGCTGGCTACACCAACAATGACAAGCTGTTAATCCACTGCTTCCAAGACAGTCTAACAGGGTCAGTTGCAAGATGGTATAATCAGTTGGATCGGGGCTGTATCCGTTCTTGGAAAGATCTGGCAAAAGCTTTCAAGACTCAGTATAAGCACATGATCGTCATGGCACCAGATAGGTTAACCTTGCAGAATATGGGAAAGAAGCATACGGAAGGTTTTAAGGAATATGCCCAACGATGGAGGGATATGGCAACACAGGTGCAACCACCACTCACTAAGAGAGAAAATATTGCGCTGTTCATCGGTACATTAACGGCACCTTATTATGACAAGATGGTTGGCAATGCCTCAAGAAATTTCGCTGATATGGTTATTTCTGGTGATATGATCGAGAATGCTATCAAGAACGAAAAACTCGAAGGAGATAAGACATCCAATGCCGAGAGAAACGAGGCACCTGACAGGAAGAAGGAACATGTCCAGAGAATTCACTCCATATCCCCGAGTCTCTCCATATCAATCATGTTACTCTACCAATGTCTCTCCAAGTCATTATCCTTACCTTCCAAATATTCAAACACCTAATCCTATGTCAGCCCCTGCAACTAGGCCTGCTTCCCAGAAACGACCGCGGGGCAACCAAGAGAAATTTTCAATCCCAATCTCCGACCTATTGCAATTACTAATGAGGAACCAATACCTTACCCCTGTGCCTTTGAAAACAGCTCCAAACCTATCAGCAAGGAGTTATGACCCGAACAGCAAGTATGAGTATCACATGGGGGCAATTGGACATTCAACTGAAAAATGCAGACAACTGAAGGAAAAGATTGAAGGTCTTGTCCATGATGGCATTTTGACTCCAGAGCTAGTCGAACAATGGAAATCCGCATTGCCATAAATCGGTTTCTTCGCCACGGGTTTGGAGGATGAGAATGGTTACCTTTAAAAGCATGTCAACAAGCATTGAGGATATGCATGTAGTTCTATGCCTCATCATGAAAGCACTTGTCTTATGTTGGCATCCACATGAAATAAATAAATTTTGAATTTCAAAGGCTTTGTGTTTATTATGTTTTAATTTGAATTTGCAAAAATAAACATTAAGGAAATTCTTGATTTTGAAGAGCGCGTTCTAAAAAAAAAAAATCATTCTTCACGTTAAGAAATGATGAGATATCTTGAGATTATTGATGATCAATGTTAGAAATGACCCAACACCCTTCCCCCTCTCTTTCGGACTTGCCTATGCTTGAATCCTTTGAGTTTGAAACAATCAATGCTTCCAGGAATATATTGTTGAATTTCAGAAACCATAGTCAGTGCAATAAGAAAAATACAGATCCTAGTTTAGGTTATGAGCAATGGAACAAACTTTTTGAGAAAATCCGAGCTCTTTGGTGCCTTAAACAAGTGAAACCTTTTTTAAGAATCTGGATTATGGTAAATTGATGTGTGTCAAGGTTATGCCAAAACCATTCACATCCATTTTCGTAACCACAAAACAAGAGTTGCCCAGACGTCACTTCATTATTAACGTCTCAGGTAACAATGACTATACCTGATTTTCTCGTGTTCCTAAAAAAAAAGCTATTTTTGAGCCATATTCTTTCTTGTCCCTTCGGAAAGCCAAAAAGACTTGAGGTGTTCCTCGTTATGATACGAAGTCTCATTTGTATGACCAATCAAATGGTGCATCATTTGTAGATACAGAGGACACGTGGTGAATAAAGATGAAGTAATTTTCGGAGCATGCATCAAAAAAAGAAAAAATGAAAAAAAAAAAGAAAAGAAAGAAAATGAAAAACGAGTGTGGCATCATGCATTTATGAAATTCAAGATGGTTTCAAGAAAGAAAAAACCTTTTCATTATTTTCCTCTAGGGAATGACCTTTCGATTTACGTGCTTGTGTTCGAGATGAAAAATGGCCATCTTTCATCATCATTTCACAAATTAAAATATCCTTTTGCTACCCCTTTTGAGCCTAATGAATACTTTCGTTCTTTCAACCCCGATCAAGGATCACCCTCCACACTAGGGGGCAAATGCGAGGAAGGATCTTTTCAAAAGTAACAAATAATGAAGTCTTGGTTCAAAGACGAAAAAGAATATCGTGAATCAAAGAGAAATCTGAGCTTCCAAAAAACTACGGGCCCACCTTGTCAAAATAGAAATGCCAAAAAAAAAGAGATAAAAAGAAAAATGAAAGCAAAAAATAGGAAAGGAAGAAAAGAACAGATGAAAATCATCGGATAAAGAGAAAAGCTCAGCAAAGACAAATGTTTCGAAGAGAATCCTCATCGTGAAATGATCCTTGATTTGATCACCTTAAACACATGTTTGGGCCTATTTATCTTTTTTTCAGAACCTCGAACCTTGGCCTACATTACGTACCTTGAAAAAACCATTTTGATCGAGCATGGCCATTTAAATTGATTAGTCTATTCTTAGAGAAATGCATGAGACTTCGGTCTCCTTTCTGGTTAAAAATCCTTTTTGGATAAGTCTTGATTTCTTGAATGCATAGTGAAACATTTAATGTAAAAATGAAAAAATGGAAAGAAGGAGACTCTAGGGTGAAAACCCAACATGGGCAGTCTAGAGTAAAATGGGAGAATTTCGGTGCCGCTTATGGTATTGTCGAGGCCATAACAAAAGAAGAGGTCATTTTGAAGAAATCAAGGAACATCTGGGAATTCCAAAATATCCCAAAACTGTCAACTCTCGTTTGGAGGGTTGACTTTAAAAACTGAGACCGTTTTCTTTTCCAGAATTAATTTTCCAGTTTGAACATCCCAGCTAGTCTTGGCGTTTGTCAAAACGCCATAATTTGGAAACTAAAAAGGTTGAATTTGTTTGAGTCCAAAAAAATCATGTTCTATAAAATCTGTTCCATTGTGAGTCTAGAAAGGATATACATTTTTCCTGTTGTGAAGTCTCCTTGGATCAATCAAAATCTTGTTGTACCAAGCCTTTCGTCTTAATTTGAAAAAAGCCGAATGGACACTCAGAAAAAAAATTCTAATAGTGATCATCAATTTTTAAGAGGTTTGGATATCAGATGATGACATTTTCAGCTCAAAAGTTTTCATACATAAGCAAACATTTTTCAAAAAAAAAAAAAGCAAGCAAAAGCAGATAAATGAAAATATTTTTGGAAGAAACCATTTTCGATGTTGGCATAAGGCAAAGGTTCTTCTGGCCCAGAGGTATGGAACTATTGAGGTAGAAGAAATAAACATTTGGCTCGGACTCCAGTTGATAAAATTTTGAAAAACTATCGGGGCAAGGAGATAGTTCCAAAGTGAAAAAAAGGGTTGATCTCTTACGAGGCACGAGCGTTTCAGGATACACTCTGTTTCGAAGAGGAAAAACGATTTGGAAAAGCTAAACCAAGATCAGGAAAAACAATTGGGAACATTTGCATCATTCATGAACATTCGCATATTTATTAAGTTTTTGCATCTGCATCGTGTCGTAAAATGTGTACATTATTCGAGGGTACTTGCACATGCATCATCAGGGGCATGTGCATTGACTTCGCATGACACTCACATTTCATGCATGACATTGACTATTTGAAATTTTGATATTTGAATCTGAACAGTCAGTGAGATTTTCTTCCAAAATATGATTGTGAAAGATCTTCAGGTATGATCACCAAGACCTCCGGGCATCTCTTTTAAAACCTCCGGGTTACCTTTTTAAGACCTCCGGGCACAGCAAAAGAAAAAAGGAAATTAAAAAAAAAAGACCTCTAGGCACCTGTTCTAAGACCTCCGAGTATTTCTTTTAAATCCTTCCGGCACAGCGAAAGAAAAAGGAAATTAGAAAGAAAGAAGACCTCCGAGCATCTATTTTTAAGACTTCTGGGCACCTCTTTTTCAAAGACCTCCGGGCATCGTTGTTAAAACCTCCGGGTTACAATCTTTAAGACCTCTGGGCACTATTTTAAAAGAAAACACATTTTCAAAAAGACCTCCGGGCATTATTTTCAAAAATCATGGACAAGACCTCCGGGCGCCATTTTCAAGGAAAAGACATTTTTAAAGACTTCCGGGCAACTGTTTCAAGACCTCCGGGCACTATTCTCGAAAATCATCGATAAGACCTCCGGGCATCATTTTCAAAGAAAAGACATTTTTAAGACCTCCGGGCAACTGTTTCAAGACCTCCGGGCATTATCCTAAAAAATCATGTTTTCAAGACCTCCGGGCACCTCTCTAAAAAATCATTGATAAAGACCTCTGGGCATCATTCTCAAAGTCAAGAATAAGACCTCCGGGCACCACTTTCAAAGAAGTAACATTTTTAGACCTCCAAGTATCTGCTTTCAAAAACCTCCGGGTAACATCTTTCAAAATGACATTTTTCAAAAACCTCCGGGTAACATCTTTCAAAATGACATTTTTCAAAACCTCCGGGTACCATTTTCAATTCTTGCAAAGTCAAACTCGTTACTTTAAGAAGGGTCGAGCCTCGGTATGATTAGTCAAGTGGCGATATCCGAAGCATCTAGTGAAAATTTTGATTTTGGTAAAGTCTTAGGAGGCGATATCCGAAGAATCTGACAAGGAATTTCAAAACTAAACGAGAAAGAGATAGGGATATCCAGAATGAGTCTTCACTTTCGTAAGACTAAGGTAGTAAGTGAGATGATGATCTAAGTTGTGTTCAAACTCATTGTCAAAAATTCGAAATTCGTTTTTAAATTTCAACGTTGTAGAGCCTCTGATGAGAGGAGCAATTTATTTTTCCAAGTGGTAGAGCCTCTGATGAGAGGAGCAATTTATTTTCCAAGTGGTAGAGCCTCTGATGAGAGGAGCAATTTATTTTCCAAGTGGTAGAGCCTCTGATGAGAGGAGCAATTTATTTTCCAAGTGGTAGAGCCTCTGATGAGAGGAGCAATTTATTTTCCAAGTGGTAGAGCCTCTGATGAGAGGAGCCTCTGATGAGAGGAGCAATTTATTTTCCAAGTGGTAGAGCCTCTGATGAGAGGAGCAATTTATTTTCCAAGTGGTAGAGCTTCTGATGAGAGGATCAATTTATTTTCCAAGTGGTAGAGCCTCTGATGAGAGGAGCAATTTATTTTTCCAAGTGATAGAGCCTCTGATGAGAGGAGCAATTTATTTTTCCAAGTGATAGAGCCTCTGATGAGAGGAGCGATTTATTTTCGGAGTGATAGAGCCTCTGATGAGAGGAGCGATTTATTTTTCGATTGATAAGAACCTCCGATGGAGAGGTCCCTCCTAGAACAAACGCGTGCACAATTCCAGACGAAAACGTTGCTCATATCTTTGCCCTATTCCTGATTCTCAGCAATGGGCAAAGAGGGGCAGCTGTAGCAACGGTTTTTAGCCCGGGTCGGATTCGAATCCGACCCGGGCCATTTGCAAACAGGGCCCGCTATTCAGCAGGCCCGATCTACAGACCTACCAGGCCTGCAATCAAACCCGAGGCCCAGGCTCAGGCCTGTTGGCCCAACAGGCCCAATCAGCCAAAATTAGAGCCAAGCCCAAACCCCAACTCAGCAGGCCCAACTGGCCCAAAACCATTCCCCTACCCCTGCCAACCCCATCCCACACGGCAAACCCTACCCCTGACAGCCCCAATCCCCAGACACGGCAGCCACCCCACAAGGCAACCACCCCAACACTCAACCACCTGCCACACCTTTGAACCAAACACTCAACCCTCCATAAAAGGAACCCAGATTCGGACCCCAAAGGAGAGGATAAAGCCCCCTAATTTTCTCTCCGAAACCGGACCCCCCTCCTACCAAAAAACCCAGATCGGGACCCCCCCTAAAAAAAAGGCATTCAAACCTTGCAAAAAAACAAAAAACCCACGAACCCCATTCGAAAAAGAAAAATCACAACAAAGGTAGAAATCAAAAAAACCAAAAAAACAAAAAAACAAAAACCAAAAAAACGAAGGGTCGAAATCCAGATCTAGGGATTTCGACTGGGATTCGGGCAAAACGGAGCCCGAATCCGAGAAGAGGAGGCCGAAATCCCCCGGGGTGCGAAGTCTGGAAGAAATCGGCCGCCGGCGAGCGACGGCCGACGACGAAGTACGGCGGCCGACACGGTGGTCCGACCGCCGGTTTTTGGGCTTCAAGGCCGCCGGAGCCTAAAGTTTAGAGAGAGAAGAGAGAAAAAAAGGAGAGAGAGAGAGATCGGATGGCGTCGGGTGCAGGAGAGTGGTCTACGGAGCAGATCGATGATTACGAGACGTTAATTTCGACGACCGATGTGGAGTTATTGAAGAGAGCGTGGCGTAACGAGAAAGCGTCTCCTGAGATCCTTCCTTTCGAGGAGGCTTTAGTTAAGAGAGCTAAAGAGCAGATCCAGTTGATGGAGGAAACGGTAGATGACTTTGCAGAAAGTGGTCATGATCCTCTCATTGCATCACTCTATCAGATGGACGTGGACAGGGCTCAATTTTTGCTGAGATCGTATCTTCGGGTTCGGCTTCAAAAGATTGAGAAATTCATGATTTATATCTAGAAAAGGGATGATTATCGCAACCGTCTTTCAATAGAAGAGGAGAAGTTTACTGAAAGGTGGTCGAGAACGAGCAAAGAGTTTTACGAAGATCAAGTTCGGCATTCTAATCTTCGGATTCTCGACATTTTTCAAGTATGGTTTTAATTTCCTTATTTATTTTTATTTATATTACTATTTTTGTTTATTTATTCTTGTTCAGTATTCGACGTATTTTTATTGTTCTGTTTCGGTTTTAAAATTATAAAATAATAATTCTTTTAATTAATACATGTCTTTTAAAATTATTTTCGGTAAATAAAATTCTCTAAAAGCGGATTTCTTTCTCGGGATGGTCGGAACATCAATCGTTCTTTGAAATGGTCCGAGTAAGAATAATAATCGAAACATTATCGAAAATAGCGGAGTGATTCGAGAATTATTCTTACATAGATAATTTCTTTTATTTCGAAAATAATTATTAAAAGCATTTTAATTTACACTTTCAAAAAAAAAGATTTTTAATAAATGCGAATTACCGACGACGGAATCCGAAGGATGTCACGGTAGTGATTCCTAAGATATCTTGAGGTGAGAGAATTTCGTTAAATATCACCACGAGTGGTGGGAGTATTTAGCGATATGCTCAATACAAAATTCGTCTAAAAAATGGAAATAATAAAAATGAATAAATAGTGAATGTCTATGCGTTCGATGTTTCACTATGCTCGTGTTTTTAATATTACGATTTGCATGTTTAATCTTATAATTCTGTATTTAATCATATGCTTCATATGCTAAGTCGTGTGCATCCAATATTTAAATATTTGCATCATACGCATTTAAATAAAAATGGATGTAAATTGTCGACAACGGAATTCGAAGGACATCACGGTTGTGATTCCTAAGATATCTCGAGGTGAGAAGATCTCGTTAAATTCCACCAAGAGTATTGGGAATATTTAACGAGTATTTTCGATAACAAATCTATGTTCACTTTCGATTTTTAAAAAATAAAAATGGTTCAAAAATTCAAAAAAAAAAAAAATAATAAACATGTTTTTTTTTTAAAAAAAATAAAATAAAATAAAAATAAAAGAGAATACTTTTTTAAATAGTGATGTCAAGTCCATTAAATCGAGATTTAAGATAACACGTGATTAAATGGTACCGTTTTCTAAACGGGCGTTGCGGAGGTGCTAATCCTTTCCCGCACGTAACCTACTCCCGAACCCAATTATGTTTTACTCTCTGGTTCAAAACGCGGACTTCGAAATTGGTTTTACAAAATTTTTTAATTAATTTTAAAATATTTTACTAATACCGGTTTTAATAGGTGACCAATCACACCTAGCAAAAAAGATTGGTGGCGACTCCATTTTGTGTTTTCAAAAACGTCTTAGCGGTCGAAAAAACCGGTATGACAATTATCTTTGGTAATATGATTTTCTCCTAACAAGATTACTTAACAAATTTCCCGTAATGTATTAGACGATATTGGACACGACAAGAAAAAAATAACTAAAAATATGACACGAACACGACACGACATGAAAAAATAACACGAACACGAGTACACGAATATTTCAAAATCTATATAATATGAATTATTAACATATCAAAGTTTATATAAATATAAAATAACTTAAACACGATTATAACACGACAAAATACACGAACACGACACGAATACACGAACTACTAAATCTAGGTTACAGGAATGTAAGATTCTTTAATGACATTTTTTACTAAATCACCATTTAAAACAAAAGGGATAAAATCTGAATAAATGGAGCTATTTTCTTGTACAATAACATAATACGTCAATACCAAACAAATACATACATAGTTCTTTCAATCATCAAATTATTTCAATAATATTTTTCCAGCATAATAGGATAATCATATATAATTTTAATATAAAACAATCAAATATATAATTCAAATAACTAATCAACTACATTAAACAAGCACAGCTTGAGACCGAGTAAAACCATTAAAATCAACAAATCTTATTATTCTTATGTAGTTATGAAAACAAAGCTATTCCTTCCAAGTTCCAACCAAGACCGGTCTGTGTTATTGTCTCTAGCATTTTACAGGTTAATGGAAATTTTAGTTAATATATATTTTATTTATTTTATTTATTTTTAAATTATAGAAATATATATTTAAAAATTGATAAATCAACGTGTAATTGCCTGAGAATGCATGTGATAACAAATATTAGTAATATATAAAAGCACGGATATGATTTTTCTTTTAAATTGACGAAAATATACATGTTTGTTCATTATATTTTTAAATTACCATTTAAAAATTTTATTATTATAAATATTAATACATTAGAACTCTAATTTCATTAAAAAAATTTCATTAAATAAAATTATTTGATAAATAAAAGTGAGTTAAAGTTTAAGTAAAATTGATATTTTTTCAAAACTTTAATTTTATATTAATGTTAAAAGTAATAAACCTTAGGTTAATGTGATATATCATGTACATGGAATAAATTTTACATGTTAACATATACAATTATATATTTGATATATATTTATTATTTAAAAGTAATAAACTTTATGTTAACCTAACTATTTTACACATTAAACAAACTTTACATAATAATATCCATTTTATTAATTTCAAATATTTTTGTATGATAAAAACTAATATATTTGAAGTAGTTAATACTAGGAATGCAAGAGAAATTTTTGGGCTTCTTTTTCGAAATAAAGTAAGATTTCCTTTTCACTTTTTTGTTTTGCACATTATAGAAGTTAATTGGATTTTGAAGTATACAAAGTGAGATTATATAGATAGTAGGTTATAAAAAGGTCATTGATTTGAAACTTTCAACATTATTATTTCATCAATTATTGTTGTATTGAAAAATACAATATTTTAAAGCATTTTTGTCGCCTTGTTTCAAGAGAGATATATTCTTATTAAAAAAACTCTTATATATAGTAATAAGAAAGTAAATGATTGGAGTATTTAATTATTTATTAATCCTAAATCTACTTTCCTCCATCATGTTCATTAAAAGCTTTCAACCTTTTTCATTTATTTTAATGATTTTTTTGTCCAAAAGCTTGAATTTCCAGCACCAAATCCATGTGCATAGCTTACTTGCTTTGGTCAAAGCAAAGAACAAACACTTAAATTAAAGAGAATTATATCAATTCAACAAACTTTGATTAGCATTGCCATAAAAAAATGCTTTAAGAATTGCTTATAAACTCAAACTATTCACACTACTCACAACTAATCACAACCATTGAGAGTCAATTAGACAAATTAAATGGATAAATTACTATGAAGATAAATCAAACAACTTAATTTTGAAGGGAAAAAAATGATAAGTGTGAACCTTCTAAGGAACATATTTAAATGAATTAATTAAAAGGCAAGTGGTTGTAATGAAAAACACAATAACATGTATGTTGTTATGATAACATTTTGAATGAATATGGTTGAAACTTGCTCTTTAAAAAAGAAAATAGCAGTTTTAAAAAAATTGGATTAAATTTATCGATTATACCGATTTAATTGAAAATTGAAGGCTTGTTCGGTCATATATGTACCATAAAATCGAGGTCTTAGTAAACCGAACCGGTAAAAAATCAATTTTATGTTTATGTTTATTATTATTATTATTTTTTTTTTTAAATGATGAGATTTGAATATTTAACTTCTTAGTTCTATATTAAAAATCATATCATTAAATTAAATACATATTTTTATTAACTATTTATTTAATATTTAAATTTTTTTATAATCAAACTAACCGATTAGATTGATTAAACCGATAAAAAAAAGTTTCCATCTGTTCAACCTCCATTTTGATTTTATAATCATTAAAAAGTAATTGATAACATGCGAATTATTTTTTTTTTTCGTCCTTTATTAATTGTCCATACATGTCTCTTAGCTGTTCACATTTACTTACAAGGGTTAAGTCTAAGGAGAAAAATGATCTTTCATTGTCAATCAAGGTTCAATACTTGTGAAAAATATTTCAAATTTAAAATCTTAATTGTACCAAGTTGATGTGGTAAAATATGTTTTTAAAATCACCTTGGAAAGAAGATTAAAGTTAAAGTAGACTTGTCCAAGAGCCAAGCACGCCCGGCCCAAATTGGGTTGATTATGGATAAGAATTTTTGTAATTTGAGTCCAATTGAATCGAACCGAACCGAATTGATCCGAATCAAATTATTATTCATTAAATAAAATAAAAATTATTTAAATTTAATTATGAAATAAAAATATTAATATAAAAATACTTTTTTAATATTTTAATACTTTTTAAACAGTAAAACAGGCTTTCAGCTCGGATTCGACCTAAAAAGAACTTCAGTATAAAAAAAAATTTCGAACCATGACCTGACACGATTCGGTTTGAGCCTCAATATATTCCTAACCCTAGTACAAAAATCTTTCATGATTATATAAATCTTAATTATAAAACTCATTTAGAGACTTAAATGTATGGGATAATATTAATTTCAAAAAAGAAAACTCATTTAGATTGCGTTTGAAAATTTAAATTTTAAAAAATGAATTGAATTTCAAAAATAGTATAAATTGTGTAATAACACACATGTAAAAGTAACATTAATGATTATTTTTCAAATCCATGAATTTATTGGATGCCTATTTAGTGGTGAATTTGAAATATCTATAACTATTTATGAATTTGAAATTCATGTTTTTATACCTTTCAAATATATAAAATATTGAGTCTTAATTAATATATACATAATGTATACATTTCATTCTCACAATTTATTCACAATTCATATAACAAATGAAATCCAAATTTATGTTTTTAAACATAGCATTAGAGAATTAGATATATGGGATAATATTATTATTCAAAAAAGAATTGAAGAATATAAACTTTAAAAGTTTAATATATTTTATATATAACGAGAAAAATATGGATTCCTACCTTCTAAGAGTAAATTTCCTGGGCCACCAAAACAACCAATAGCAAGTTTTTATAAAAAAAAAAAAGGAAAAAAAGTTGGACCAAACAACTTCGTCTGATCATCATTTGCATACTTTAGAATATTCTAAAGCTGCTCATAACCTCAGTACTAATATTGTACTTATGAGATTCTTAAAAGCAAAAACAATAGTAATTAGTTTCTTCCCTTTTAATTTCAAGATTCAGTTTAATACTTTTTAACCCTAATAAATTGTTCCTACATTTGAATTTGATAGCAGCAAATTTAGCTTCTTTTTTTTTTCCCCAAAGTTCAAAATATTGGAACTTTGCAAAAAATGAAACTTGGAACAAGCCCATGTGCAGCCTTGCCTGTTTAAGAAAGAAAAGAAAAAGAAAAGAAAATCCAAAGCATTCATTTGAATCTGATCAACAGACAAACAAGAACATAAAAGCAAAAAAAAAAGTACTAAAATATATATATATTTTTTTTTGCATGGTTTAATTGGTTGCTTGTCTATTTTTACACCTCATGACAACTAATCACAATCATTGGAGATTGTGAAAATTAAATGCTATAAATGTCAACACCATTCTCTACTTTTTAGGATTCTTTGGGAAATTCAGGAGATATTTTGGGATCTGATTATCTTGAGTTTTGTTTCTTATTGCTGTTCGTTTAGTCTATTTTGGTCTTAAATTCTTAATAGTCTCATATAGAAACTCTGTGGATTTTAACTTGAGCAAACTTCAAAGTAACTGTTTTTCTTTGGTTATTGTTGTTACTGAGTTTTTTTTTGGGTCTGTTTTATACTTTCATTGTATCATTTGATTTGTCTTTTTCTCTCTCCTTTTCACTTCAAGTTTTGCATTTTTACTAAGCCCCAGGATTTCCAAAAGGTTCCATCTTTGAAAACCCAGAATTTTTTTTGTTACTTCTTGATTGGTTATATTTCAAGTTTACATTTTTTCTAAACCCCATGTTCTAGGATTCACCAAATTTTCCATCTTTGAAAACCCAGAACTGTTTTTGGATTTGTGATTCTGGGTTTTGCTTCTTTTTGTGACTTCTTGATTGGTTGATTCATGGGTCAGTCAAGATTCATGGGTTTTTCCTTTCTGCTTTTAATTTGCTTTACTTGTTTTTATTCTTCTTTTGGAGATCAAAATTTGGATAAAATCACTGAGTTACCAGGACAACCAAAGGGTGTTGAATTTAATCAATATTCAGGATATGTGACAGTAAATGAACAAGCTGGAAGGGCATTATTTTACTGGTTGATTGAGTCACCAGTGAGTCGTAGACCTGAGTCAAGACCACTTGTTTTATGGCTCAATGGAGGACCTGGTTGCTCTTCAGTTGCCTATGGAGCAGCTGAAGAGATTGGTCCTTTTCGAATTAGGCCTGATGGAAAGACCCTTTACTTGAATCCTTATGCTTGGAACAGCTGTGAGTTTTCTATGATTTTTTTACTTTTGTTTTTTCTTCTATTTATGTCCTGTCTGAATTTCAATTTATTATTGTTTACTTTGAATTGTTGTTTAGTGGCAAATATGCTATTCCTTGAATCTCCAGCTGGTGTTGGTTTTTCATACACGAACACGACGTCAGATTTATACACTACTGGTGACAACAGAACTGGTAACTTATTTGCTTCTATCTGGATAATTTGGTATTGATAATGTAGTTCTATGTTACTCGGACTCGAGTGTGAGTGTCCGGCACGGGTATGTTCAATTTTTTCAAAGATTTCCATACATGTCCCCATACCCATGTCTGGATATGCGGCGGATACGAGTGTCGGACACGGGTACTTCAAGAACAATGAAAAGTCGTAGCAACATAGAATTGTAGTTAGTTCTGCCTAATTTTGAGCTGCTTGGTTCATGTGAATTGTGTTGCTTTAGATTCTAAAAAAAGTTGATTTTTGATATCTTTACATGTTTTTGGGATCTGGGTGTTGTAAATTTGCAGCTGAAGATGCATATGCTTTTTTGGTTAATTGGTTTGAAAGGTTTCCACAGTACAAACATAGAGATTTCTACATTGCTGGAGAAAGTTATGCAGGTGTTATTTCAATCCCAGTTTTGGCTTTAACATTTTACTTGAATTCATAGTTGGAGCTTGAAGGTTAAACTAAAGGACTATATTTTTTTGGTAAAACTAATTTCAGGTCACTATGTTCCTCAATTGTCTCAAATTGTTTATGAAAGAAACAAAGGGGTTCAGAATCCTGTTATCAATTTCAAGGGATTTTTGGTGAGAATGAGTTATTAATGAGATACTTTTTTTATGACAAGATTGTAGTTTCAATTGTTAATAGCTACGGACTCAGGTGTGAGTGTCGGATATGGGTATGTATCCGACACGGGTATGTTCAGTTTTTTTTTAAAGTTTTTCAATGTATTTGGAAGGTCCTTGGAGGGTCATATCCCCGTACCCATGTCTGGATATGCGTCGGACACGGGTATTTCAAGAAAAATGAAGAGTTGAAGCAACATAGGTTAATAGCTTTGTTACTCGGACTCGGGTGTGAGTGTCGGGTATGGGTATGTATCCGACACGGGTCTGTTCATTTCTTCCTAAGTTTTTCCATGTATTTGGGGGTCTTTGGAGGGTTATATCCCATATCCATGTCCAGATATGCGTCGGACACGGGTACTGCAAAGAAAAATGAAGAGTCGGAGCAACATAGGTTAATATTAATTAACTTCTGTATTATGTGCAAATGACTTCTGTTTTTACTCTGTCATTATATAGGTTGGAAATGCTGTTACTGATGACTATCATGATCTTGTTGGCACATTTGAGTATTGGTGGACTCATGGTTTGATATCCGATTCAACCTATAAAAGTTTGCGAGTTGCCTGTGATTTGGGATCCTCTACACATCCATCCTTGCAATGCATGAGTGCTCTCAGAGTTGCTGAAATTGAACAAGGAAACATTGATCCATATAGCATCTTCACACAACCTTGCAAGGATACTGCAACTTTAAGGCATAATATGAGGGGTCATTATGTAAGTTTTCGATCAATCTTTTTCTTCCCTATGAACACACAATAATGGGGGCTTTTCCAGTGATCTCAATTATGAATCTTTGCATCATTCTACCAATGTTGTTTATCTGTAACTTGACATAGTTTTACATAAACCAGATATATTAGAAGCTTATCTTCATATCCAGTCTTGTTTCTTTACTAGTTTCAGTAAGGAGTTTCTGTCACTAGTATAGCTCTGAACCATGGTTTTAACATAATGAAATTTGGATAATAACATGTAATATATATGCAGTATTCTGATAATAGTTTGAATATAGTTGGGATGGGGATTTATGTTGTTCCGACTCTTCATTTTTCTTGAAATACCCGTGTCGACATCCGTGTCCGACGCATATCCGACATGGGTATGGGGATATGACCCTCCAAGGACCTTCCAAATACATGGAAAAACTTAGAAAAAATTGAACATACCTGTGTCAGACACATACCCGTATCCGACACTCACACCCGAGTCCGAGTAATAT
The DNA here is from genome assembly GCA_030761205.1 of Fremontodendron californicum. Classification (NCBI taxonomy): domain Eukaryota; kingdom Viridiplantae; phylum Streptophyta; class Magnoliopsida; order Malvales; family Malvaceae; genus Fremontodendron; species Fremontodendron californicum. The sequence goes on along the minus strand of JAULJL010000041.1, from coordinate 11,268,950 downwards.
ATAGGATGACAGTTCGTCCTAGGATTGCATGAATATTGGAGTGAAAGAAGCAAATCTTTCCTGTGACTTGTGAGTGATCATTTTAATATGCAGTTAAGCTGAATCATTTACATATTAAGTAGGTTATATATGCTGCATGTGATGTTTATACATAATTTGTGATTCATTCTAGAAAACAAACAAACACATTAAGTAGAATTTGTTTCTTTCTGAAACTTGTCAGAACTTTCTTACTATGACAAATTTTCTAGTGGGACTTGGCATTAAATCTGTGGGCTCATTTCAAATACTTAATGCAGTTGTTTGAATTTTAAGTCTAAAGCTGTGGGGGGGAGGGTCCCCAACTGACTTTCTCTGTTCAATGGTTCTTCTGGCCTCACCTTCCACTCAATTAGCATTTCTTTCCTCTTCTTGTGGCCCTATTAATCAATACAAAAATTATGGAGGGCTGTCAGTAGGCCCATCATTTAGTTGACTAAAAGCTTTTATGGACCATATGGTACTCTCCTGCTAAAGCTGATGCACTCAATAAAGAGATAAAAGATAAAAAAAAAAGAGGCACATGTATTCACATTTAACATTTTATGGCCATGGACTGCAGAGTTATAAGGTGATTGTTAATGGTGATAGCTATGTTATTCGGACTCAGGTGTGAGTGTCGGATATGAGTATGTGTCTAACACGGGTATATTTGATTTATTATAAGTTTTTCATGTATTTGGAGGGTCATTGGGAATCATATCCCCATACCCATGTACGGATATGTGTCGGACATGAGTACTTCAAGAAAAATGAAAATTCGGAACAACATAAGTGATGAGACAACTGCATATTTATTTATTTGGTTGTTGTACCTTCACGGATTTTAGTTATCGCTGCTGTTTTGTTCTATTAATTAGGTGCATTTTGCTTACAAATTTTGGACATTTCAATAAAACTTCAACTAAACTTGAATTCCCAATGTAATGTGTGAACCTAATTTGTTATGCTCGTAGCTATGTTACTCGAACTCGGGTGTGAGTGTCCGACACGGGTATGTTCAATTTTTTTTTAAAAATTTTCATGTATTTGGAGGGTCCTTGGAGGATCATATCCCCATACCCATGTCTGGATATGCGTCGGACACTGGTGTCTGTCATGGGTACTTCAAGAAAAATGAAGAGTCGGAACCACGTAGTCTTGTAGTATCTAAAGCATGGAATTTGAATCCAAATAGTTAAAAATTTTCATTGAAGTTTTTCTTTTCTTTTCCCTCTATGTTAAATTTTGTCTTCCCCAACTATTATCTACATTGCTATATGGATATGAAATTTCTCTGAGCTGATTTTTGTTATGGATGAAACTTGCTTTGAATCTATGTTACTCGGACTTGGGTTTGAGTGTCGGATACGAGTATATTCACTTTTTTTCAAAGTTTTTACATGTATTTGGAGGGTCATATTCCCATACCCATGTCCGAATATGTGTCGGACACAGGTGTTGAATTACTGTGCGAATTTGATCACATTTTATACTTAACAAACTGTTTCACTGTAATTCTTTTGTCCATTTTTTTTCCTTTCAAATCCCACCATTTGAGACCTTGTCTTGTTATTTAAATCAAATGCAGCCATGGATGTCAAGAGCTTATGATCCATGCACTGAGAGGTATTCTAAAATGTATTTTAATAACCCAGAAGTCCAGAAGGCACTTCATGCAAATGTAACTGCTATTTCTTATCCATGGCAAACATGCAGGTGTGTTAATTGATTTACAAATTTTGGTTAATTTCTTTTGGATATATTCTAGTAGGCTACCATTGATCTCAAAATCTTTGTTTTTACAGTGATATCGTTGGAAATTACTGGGCGGATGCTCCTCTCTCTATGCTTCCTATTTACAAAGAACTAATTGCTGCTGGTCTTAGGGTTTGGGTTTACAGGTAAGTTTCTCTCTTTTATTTTTCTTTGTCTCCACAAAGATTGGAAAGTTGCTATGTTGCTCCGACTCTTCATTTTTCTTGAAGTACCCGTGTCCGACACCCGTGTCCGAAGCATATCCGAACATGGGTATGGGGATATGATCCCCCAAGGACCCTTCAAATATATGGAAAAACTTAAAATAAATCGAACATACCCGTGCCAGACACATACCAGTGTCCGACACTCACATCCGAGTCCGAGTAACATAGGAAATTTTTTTTTTTTTGTTGCAAAAGCCAGAAGTAGTCAGTAAGACTTGCTCTGTCATGTGAAATTTGCTATAGAAAAATGTTAACCAGTGCCATTATTTGGACATGGATATGAGGGTATGATCTTTCAACTATATAAAAAAAAAACTTAAAAAAATTGAGTATATCCGTGTTGGATACATATCCGTATCAGACACTCACACCGAGTCCATGTTACATAGGTGAATTTAAGAAAAGGACAGTTACAGGATTACAATTGCGGACAATTGTAAGGCAAAGAGAAGATACACTAATATAAAGTTGATGTTAATGTTAAATGTATGATAAACTTCAATTTCTGATGGAAAGATAAGTTGTTTTGAAGGCACTTTCTTTCTTAAATTTACTAAAAGGCCTCTAAAGTAAGGATGACAATGGAGCGGGGTGGAGACGGAGATTGTTTTATCCACCTTCACCCCATTTTTTGCATGGATGTTGAAAATATTTGTCTTCATGGATGTCGGTTACATCAATAACCGCTCCACCCCATTTTTTTACTAATTTTTTTTAATTTAATATTGTAAAAAAAATATTATAATTTATTCATGAACATAATGTTAGTATATATAATTCTTTAGTAAATATATAATATATATAATATTAGTATATATATTTAATATATATATATACTAAAAATAGAAAAGGGATATATAGAATATTTTAAGAGGTAAAATATTAATTTTAAAAGGCGGACGGATCGGAGCAAGCATTTATCAAAATCGTCCCGCTCCACCCGCCCCTACTTTTCAAAATCCAATTCGAAGTGAATCGGTGCAAAATCCGTGGAGTGGATCGGGTTTTGCCATCTCTACTCTAAAGGGCTTTAATTGGGAATATGAGCATCAAGATTCATTTGATCTGAGTTTCTGGTGTTGATCTATGTTGCTCTGACTCATCATTTTTATTGAAGTATTCGTGTCCGACACCTATGTCTGACGCATATCTAGACATGGGTATTAGGAAATGACTCTCCAAGGACCTTTCAAATACATGAAAAAACTTAGAAAAAATTGAACATACCCGTGTCGGACACATATCGGTATCCGACACTCAGACTCGAGTCCGAGTAATATAGGTGCTGATGGCTTGAACAGCTTACTATCTGCAGCTACTATCTAGATTCTAGAATAAGAGTCTGGCATTATTTTTCACTTGGGATTTTGCGGCATTATCTTAAATGTTTTTTTTTTGGGTGGTAAAATGCATGTGAATATATATATATATATATATATATATATATATATATATATATATATATATGAGGTTTGATTGAAGTACTCTTTCTGCAGTGGAGACACTGATGCAGTGGTTCCTGTGACTGCAACTCGATACTCCATTGATGCTCTGAAGCTTCCTACCGTTATCAATTGGTATCCTTGGTATGACAAAGGGAAGGTGAGTACTCATAAACTGAGTCAATATTCTTTCAAACTTGTAACGCGATACGGGTACGACACGGATACGGCGATACAAGAATTTTTAGAAAATTAGGACACAAATACAGCAGAACACGACAATAAAAAATATTTTTTCTATAATAATATACAATAAAAATGTAAAATTAGTAATTTTCAATTAAATATTAACATGCAAATAGTTTTTCAATTTTTAAAAATTAATTTTGAATTTAAAAACTTGAACCTTAAAAAACCCATTAAAATCAAATTGCTCACCGTTGATTCCATATTTGGGAGAAAAATGCAAAAAAAAAAAAACTTTCATCGCGTGTTCGGACAACTCTAATTGTGTTTTGACCATGTTTTGACTGTGTCCGATTTTATTTTTATTTTTTTGATGTATCCTGACGTGTCTGACACATATTTTGCCGTGTCTGACACTCTTCTAACAGAAATGTCCGTGCTTCATAGGTTAAGCTCGAAAATAAGGTTGAGAAAGAACCAAGATCATGGAAAAAGGATCGTTATAATCCTTTTACGACATGACTGTAGCATAGTGTTTTAACGTTACAATCTATGTTACTCAGATTTTAATGCGAGTGTCAGATACTGATATGTATCTGATATAAGTATGTTCATTCTTTTTTCAATAATTGGAGGGTTTTTGGAGAGTCATAACTCGTACCCATGTCCAGATATATATCGGACACGAATACTTCAAAAAAAATGAAAAATCGGAACAACATAAGTTACAATGCCTGAATAGATGTTTATCTGACCAGATTTCTTGTTTTTCTGATCCAAGGTTGGCGGGTGGAGCCAAGCATACAAAGGGTTGACATTAGTAACAGTAACCGGAGCAGGTCATGAGGTTCCACTCCATCGTCCCCGTCAAGCTTTTATTCTTTTCAGATCCTTCTTGGAGAACAAGCCAATGCCTAGTTAAACAAATTCCTGTTTGTACTACTCCTATTCATTTCTCTCAATGAATAAGCCAAAAAAAAAAAAAAAAATTATAGAATTTTTTTAGAAAAAAAAAAAAACATTCTTCTTGAGTGCCCTTCCATTCTTGCTAGTCTGCTCCTTTTCCTGGATATATAGTTATAGTAAAGGAAATGCAGAGAGATTTGGTGCCAAATTGTAGAATATTTTTTATGAAATGTATTCTTTATAGGACTTCAATAATTGAAATTGCACATGTTGTTCAGAGTAAATTCTGAATTGCCTTGTATTGTATGGTAGAACTGTAATCTAATTTGAAATTAGATATATTTTTATGAGGATGGATTTTATTTATATTAGTGTAAAATTAAATTAGTTTTATATATTTTAATAATTTTTTATACGATTTATATTTGTTTAATTCGACCGTCGTATTTCATGTTCTATTTACGTAGATCATGCATGTCGACTTTTAAGTAAATTAAAAATGTCTAATTATTTGTTTGATGTAAAAAAAAACTTTCAATCATTAATATATAATAAAAAAAGACAATATTCTAGATCGATATGATAGAGATATTGGATCGATTCGAAAATTTTATGTGCATGATGAGTACAATTATATTGTTGAATCCAACAGTCGGTTTGTTAAAATATAAATCATATAAAAAGTTATGAAAATATGTAAAATTAATTTTAGCTAATTTTTTATATTATATATAATTAATAAAAATATTCATAAACATTATTTTATCTTTGTTTTTATTAGCAAAATTTTGATAAATATAATCAAATGCTACTTTCTATTTGATTTTTCTTTTCAGTTTGGTTGGTTTGTTCACTGAACAAACAAAACCAAAACATTGGCAGTTATGTATTGATGAGACATATTAAGATCCGCTTAGCGTATAACTTTTGAGACTAAAAGTTACATTTCATTGTTAAATAGGTAAAAAAAAAAATCTAGTTTCTCAATTAAAATTATGATTTAATAAGTTAATTTTTAAATAAAATAATTTTATTATTTTAAATATATCTTTATTTTTATCAGCAAAATTTTGATAAATATAATCGAATGCTACTTTCTATTTGATTTTTTTTTTTTGGGGTCAGTTTGTTTGGTTTGTTCACTGAACAAACAAAACCAAAACATTGGCAGTTATGTCTTGATGAGACATATTAAATATATGTTTGCTTGAAAATTTGATATTCATACATTGTTAGTGAATCACAATAAAACACATCATTAATAAATAAAAAATAAAAATAAAGAAGAATTTATAAATAAATATTAATGAGGTGTCTTATTTTTTTCTATATTTATTTATAGGTCTTTTATTTTTTGTTTTGCACATTAATGATGCGTCTTGTTGTGATTCAGTAATAGTGTATAAATCTTATACACTGTCAGTGCATCAAATACAAACTCTTTAAGTTATTTTACACTTTCCAATTTTTGTTTTTAGGTCAATCAAGCATGATTTTATTTTTTTGGATTTTATTTTTTGTTTTTAAATTGAAAGTCAAATAGTTTGTTATTTTAGGAAAATGTGTTTTCAAAAACTAATTCTCATATGGGAATAACTTGTATTTATGCCATTTGTACCGGGAGTTAAAGGATTGAAAGTTGGTTTGGCAAAATCCGACTGATGAATTTCGTATCGATCCATTGCGAATGGAGAATTTTTTTTTTTTTTGAAAAGCGGATGCAAGATGGAGCAGGATGGTTTTGATAAATGCTTGCTCCGCTCCACTCCGCCCCGTCCCGCCTTTTGAAATTATTATATTACCCTTTAAAATATTTTATATTTTCTTTTATATTTTTAAAATATATATATTAGATATACATTAAAATCATATATATACTAATATTTATATATATACTTTTAGTATATATATATATTAAAAAATTTTATATACTAAAATTATAAATTTTTATAATATTAAGTTAAAAATAATTAATAAAAATTGGGGTGTAGCGAAGTGGAGCACCGTGAAACGATTATAGATATAACCGACATTCATGGAGGTGGAGGTTTTCAAAATTCATACAAAAGTAAGGCGGAGGTGTATAAGACAATCCTCGCCCCAGCTCTCCTCCATTGCCATCCCTAATTGGGAGTAATAATAAAAAAAATTTATGCCAAATATTAAGCTATAGCTTATTTACAACTAGATCTGTTCATGGTCGGGTTGGACTGCGATTCAATTTTTTTTTTTCTTTACCCGGGTTCGGATCGGGTCGACCCGAATGTCCATATTGTTGTTCAAATTAATATTAAAATAATATTTTATATTAATATTTATGATTAAATTTAAATAAAAATATTTTTATTGATGAATAATAATTCGAGTTGAGTTGGGCCAGTCCAAATTAAAAAAATTCCTATTCAAGCCCAGTTTAATACGGACCATTGAACATGTCTATTTATAACTTAATTAAATCAATATTCATTATCTCGGAAGTTGACATTTGATTCAATCTTTGAGAGCAAAAGAAACTTGAGGCATCATGGAGAAAAATAATAAAATAAATTATAAATATTTATCATGGCAAGAAAAATAAAAAAAATATGTATAAGTTAAAATAAATAATTATTTAAATTCATACAAATTTTGGGATATTCAAATTGCATTATCAAAGAAAAAAATGTTTTGAAAAAATCACTTAAAACTTAAAACAAAAAGAATAGTGACATAGAAGTAATTTGAAAAAAAAAGTGTTTACATTGAGCTTCAACTATTACGAAAATTGAGTTCATAGGGGTTCATAGGAAATTTTTGATTTTTATTAAAGGGTTTTTTTGTCTTATTTTGTCATTTTCTATGGATATTTTTGACTTGTCACAAAGAATTTTAAAGGACCCAAGAGGTATTTCTTTAAATATACAAAAAGTTAATAAATATATTATTATTAATAAATATATATTCCAAAAAATATATTATTTTCTTAGGTCGATTTAGGATCTATATCCGACCCGTTTGAAAAAAAATTATTTTTTATTTAAATTTTAAATGATGTATTTAAAGTGATTAGTTTGCACATTGACTCGCAAATCGATTTAAGATCCGTACTCGATCCGTTTGGAGAAAAAGTTAAAAAATAAATTTATTTTACTAATTATTTTTATTTTAATTTTAAATGATGAATTTAGAGTGGTTGATCTGCACGTTGACTCGCGGGTTGATTTAGGATCCGTACCTGATCCACTTAGAGAAAAAGTTTAAAAAAAAATTTTATTAATTATTTTTATTTGAAATGATGCTTTTAAAGGGGTTGGTCCGCACGTTGACTCAGTGGTCGGTTTAGGATCCGTACCCAATCGGCTAGGGGAAAAAGTTAAAAAAATTATTTTATTAATTATTTTTATTTAAATTTTAAATGATATATTTAAAGGCGTAGGTCTGTGCGTTGAGCCGCGAATCAATTTAGGATTCGTACCTGATATGTTTCGGAAAAAAAAGGAAAAAACGAACTTGCTACTAACCTTTATAAGAAAATTGATCCTACGAGAGAATAAAATATAAATCACAATTTTATTTTTACCTCCTATAAATAAAAATACACAGTATACAATAAAATTTAAATATTTTTAAAAATATATTATAAATAACATTTGAAAATATATTTATATTACGTAATTTATAAATAAACAATTATTATAAATTTAATTTTCATAATTAACAAAATATAATTATATTCAAATTATTACAATTTTAAAATAAAAAATTCAATAAAAAATTATTATTCAAAAAAATATAATTTATTATTATTAATTAATTAAAAATTTATATAAAAAAATTAAAACTACCTTGACGAAGCCAGAGTCTTTTTTAAGTTTTTATTTATTTTTCGGTCCAATCTAAATTTTACTTTAAAAAACTTCAGTCTTAAGTAGGGGTGAGCAAAATCCGACTCGACTCGAAAAACCGAAAAAAATTTCAAATTTCGAATTAAATAGTTCGGTTTATTAGAGTTATTAGGATTTTCGGATCAACTCGACTAAGTAATTTGAGTTATATAGTTTAGCTAGGATTTGATTTATACAACTCGAATAACTCGAAAATCCGAATAAGATATTTCTATACGACGTCGTTTTACTCATTTGAGTTTGATACTAAGCTTGGGTTTTGCGTTTTCCTTATTTCGTCTTCCCGTTTTACTCTTTAGCCCATTTTTGTTGGGTCATTTATTTTTGTTGTTTGTCACCATTCAGTAGAAAAATAAATCCACATGAGCTGTTAACTGCATACTTATTGTCTTAATGTTTGATCATTCATTTTTTTTTTCCCTTTGAAATTGACAGGTCTAGATTGAAAGTTTACATTGAATTTTTTGGGTTTCAAAAGGGGAAGGCTATCACTGAATGCTTCATTCAGTTAAAGATTGAAGCTTTTGGTTGATATCATGCACATTACCAAGCTAACCAAACGATAAAATTCAAAAGATAATGAATTCTCTTTTTCTTAAAAGTCAATAGTAGGTTATTTATTTAGTATGACAAGTTTTTGATAGTTATATTTATAAGAAAAGATAGAACAAAAAAAATGATAGATATACATGCATTTACAAGATAACAGTAACATGATCTAGTCAATCAACATTTACAAGATAACATTTTAACTCGAATAAATTATTCGACTCGACTCGATTCGCTAAAATTTCAAATTGAGTTTGGTTGACAAAATAGGACTCGTCAACTCGATTAATCCGAATTTTTTTCACTCGACTCGACTCGATCGAACGCTCACCCCTAGTCTTAAGTAAAGCTTTCTAGGAGAAATTCAAGGATTTCCTCTTTAAAAATAATTATTAAAAATTACATTTAAAAATTAAAATCGATAATTTAAGAGAATTCAATAAATAATAATTAAAAATCATATCCATATACAAAATTAAATAGATTGAAATATCCATTTAAGTAATAAAACTTCTTATGCACATAAAAAAATGAAACTTATTTAAATTATTTATTTTTTATATACTCGAATTATTTATTTTTAATTTTATTTAAATCTTTTCAAAAGAATAACTAAAATTGACAATTCGTGTATTTGTGTTATTTTTTATGTCTTAATCGTGTTTAAGATATTATATATTTATATAAATTTTGACACGTTAATAATTTATTTTATATAAATTTGATATATTCGTATATTTATATCGTATTTATATTATTTTTTATATCGTATTTTAATTATTTTTACTGTATTATATTGTATCGTATAATTATATTGTGTTCAAAATTATTCGATTTAAAAAAAATATCAAAGTGATCCTTAAAATCAGGTTTGCAAAATAAAATAAAAAAATTGACCAAGAGTAAAAAAAAAAATAGTTTGTTAAAGAAATTGATTCGGTGGGCAACAAGTAGCCGAAATACGAGGCGTGCGATGGGGCGGGAGAGCGGATCCCTATCGTCTGATCCAAGAAACTGTACTTTATTGGTAAGCCAAAAACAAAACAAAAAGAATGAAATCACGAGGTCCAAAAACTATAAATCCGACGGTTGATTTTTCAATTGTTTGGACGGTTAAGATTAAGCCCACATGGAACCAAGTGGAATCAGCGGTTTATCAGAAACTGCACGGCGCTCCATCAATGCCATCAATGAAAAGTCAAAACAAAGTTTGGTCAAACCAATAGGCGGCAGATCTTGAATCTTGATCCAGCTCAGTTTGATCTTCTTGTCTTTACAATTTTTACACGCAATTAATTAATTTCTTTTTTTTCTTTTTTAATTTTTTAAAAGATTGGAACATTTTAAAGTGTAAAACAACATGGGCATGGCTGGAGTAAAAAGGAAATAAAGATTTTTTTTTATACTTATTTTACCTTGAATCAGAAGCAAAGCTCATTTTCTATAATTTTTATATCAATATTGTTATGATCAAATTTATTATATTATCATACTATTAATAAAATTTTTGTTTGAATTTGATGTTACGAAATAAAAAATTATCAAAAAATAAAAAACAAAATATTAATAATAAAATAAAATACAAGAATTTGGATATTTATGTATTTTTAAATTTTTATTATTTAAAAATTACAAAAAATACTCACTTTTGCCATAAAATTATCCAATAACTTCTTTTTTATTTTTTATTTTAAAGCTCACCCTCACCAAATTCTAGTATTATACAATTATCTCATCTACCATCATAAGAGTTTTTAAATTTCATAATGAAATTAATAAGAGGACACATATTTCTGTAAATATATTAAAAATAATTAAAAAATTAATATAACATAAAAAAACACTTATCATTTTTTTAATTCCGTTTATTTTAAAAACTCCACCAATGATATATAAAACACAAATTCATCTCCATTTTTATTTTTGTATCGGTCTTCACTGAATATTTACTAATATTTAAGAAATATAATAGTAATGGAAAAGAAAAAAAAAGGAAAAGAAGCTTAAATGAAAATTTTTAGCTAATCAATCACTTTCAAGTACTATAGGAACTAACCCTAACCATAACCATCAAATTGGAAGAAATCATTGATCTTCTTTCTGTTGAAATGGTTCAACAGAATGTGAAAGACAAAGCTGAAATCGTGTGTGGTTCAACAAAAGAAAAGATAATATATTTTTAAGCCCCAAAAGTAGTCAAGATACTATAAGATTGATAGACTTTTTTGTAAATTTGATAACTCGTGTATTCTGTTATATTCATATTATTTTTGGGGTCATAAATCGTGTTTAAGATATATATATATATTTATATATAAATTTTGACACGTTTGTATATTCATATCGTAATATATTTTATATCGTGTTTTTAATTATTTTTTTTTTCATATTGTGTTCGTGTTCTGTATAAAATTATGAGACCTAATTTTTTGGATGGTGAATATTGGTGATCAAATTAATACATTAAAAAAATTCTCTTATTATAAAAGTTCCCATGCACGTTTAAACAACTTATTTTGATTTTTGACCCCAAAAACATAATTTAGACAAAAATAAAAAAAATAAAAAAAGCCAACTAATTTAATCAAAGTCAATGAAAACAAGTTAACAAACCAATCGAAACACTTAATTTAAGAGTCCAAACTCCAAAGTCTAGACTTCACATTACCAAAAAAAGCTTAGCTTTTGCATTTTTGTTCTCAAAATGATGAGAGATCATTACATGAAGAATTCTTCTTCTTCTTCTTCTTTTTCTTCTTCTTTGCTCTATGTTTTGGTCATTGGTAGCCTTCTTCTTCTTTGCACAGTTTCTTCAGCCGCGGCGGCCGGTGGTGGTCACCGGAAAGAGCAAGAGAGAGATAGGATTATTAAGCTACCAGGGCAGCCACCAAAGGTGAATTTTTCTCAATATTCTGGCTACATTACGGTGGATCCTAAGGCAGGCCGGGCCCTGTTTTATTGGTTGATCAAGGTCCCGGCTAAGAGTCAGCCTGCATCAAAGCCGTTGGTTTTATGGCTCAATGGTGGGCCTGGCTGTTCATCTGTGGCATATGGGGCCTCCGAGGAAGTGGGTCCCTTTCGGGTACGATCAGATGGGAAAACTCTACGTTTGAATCCGTACGCTTGGAATCAAGGTAAAGTATATGTAATAAATTTTAAGTATATCTATTCATGGATGGGATTATTTGTTTAAATTCAAAATTTGTTTAATATTTGAAAGGATTTGAATAAAAATATTAAACTCACGAATTTGGATAAAAAATAAGATCCATTTTAAAAAACGGGTCGAACCTTGGGCATAACATTTTTTAAATCCAAGCCCGACCTGTTTTACTATTAGAAATATAAATTTTTAAGATAGATTGATATTTTTTAAGAGGGATCGATTATTTTGTGTAAAAATTTGGACTAATCTATAAGAGTTTGAGTATTGTTTTTTGTATATCCAGACTATACCTGAGTGTAAAATTTTGCTCATATTTTGGGTTAAACCAAATCTGAATAATCATAAAATTTGTTAATATATTGTTTGGGTCTTATCCAAACTCGACTCAATCCAACTCATAAATAGATCTAATTTTAATATCAATTTTTGAAGTTTTGAAGTTTTGCTTCAATAAAAATATTCTTCAGTCATGCAAAAATAACTATTGATTAAGAATTAAGATAAGGTGCTTACAATAATGTTAATTCTAATATCAATTTATTTATTTATTTATTTTTTTGTAGAGGCGAATTTGCTATTCCTTGATTCACCTGCCGGCGTTGGATTTTCTTATTCAAATACTTCGTCCGACATATACACTGTTGGTGACAAGAGGACAGGTACGTATATATATATATATATCTTAATGATCACCAAGGAATATGGAGCATAGTCATACAAAAACACAAAATTGTCAAGAATTAGTTAGCCTAACCTTAACTAATTCTTAAATTAAATATGGATTTAACTCATGATTAATGCAATCATTTTTTATAGGTGACATTTAATAATTCTAAGATTCAAATTTCAATACATGCAATCCTTTTTCTATCCTCAAGCTGTAGCCTCTCGTATACAAAAAAACTAATCCCTATCCCATGTTCTAGCCTCCTGTACACAAAAAAATTATTTTTGTTGAACAAAGGAGATTGCAGTTTGAGGATAAGGAAAAAAATTACAGATGTTGTGATTCGAATTTAGGAGTGATCATTAATCTATTTGAGCCGATTTAACCGACCGAATCGATCAAATTTGGTTAATTTGGTCATGAAAAACGGTTTATTCGGTTAGTTTGGTCAGTTATCGGTTTTTAAAATTAATAACCGAATAGATTTAACTAACTAATCCTTTTAATTTTAATTTATATATAATATTAATAAAATATATTTATATAATATTTTAAAATTATATATTATATTATATATAATATATAATATACAATAAATAATTTATCTTTTAAATAGTTAAAACCGATTAAGCCGATCGAGCCGACCGATTTAAGTCAATTTTGATTTTTTCGGTTAATTAATTTAATTCGGTCGGTTATTTTAGGTAAAATTGGTTAATTCGGCTTTCGAGTTTACAAGATCAAACCGACCGAATACTCTCTCCTATTCAAATCTCAAATCTATTGGATACCATTTTTTAAAAATGATTTCATGAACCAACTGGATTAATTAAGCTCCGAGTTCAAAAAAAGCTAATTTATTAATTGTACATGGAAATGCAGCTGAAGATGCTTACACATTTCTTATGAAATGGTTAGAGAGGTTCCCTAATTACAAGCACAGGCCTTTCTACATAGCTGGAGAAAGCTATGCAGGTTATTCTTTCATCACCATTCACCAACCCCCATTAATTAATTTGTATTAATATTAATTAATCTTTGCATTATAATTAGGTAAATTTCTTCTTCCAAAAAAGCAGCTCTAACATTTTTTTTTTCTTTTGCTAAGTCTTTGATTCTGTCAATTTTGTTTAGGTCATTATATTCCTGAGCTATCTCAACTTATTGTCCACCGCAACAAAGGACTCAAGAATCCCATCCTTAACTTCAAAGGTTTTTTGGTCAGTCAAGCAACGTCTTAAACTTACCCTATAAACATCAATAGTTTAATTGTTTTACTTTTTTATAATGGCTAAAACATTAAAAAAGTCCATGAACTATTTCATTTTTTAAAATAAGTCCTCATACTTTTATTATATTAAAATAAATCATTATCCTTTAATTTGTACCAAAATAAACTCTTATTACAAATGAAAGGTTGATTTATGTTAAGAGTTTATTTATGTATAATTTAAAGATTAAGGGTTTATTTGGGTATAAACTAAAGATTAAAGGTTTATTTGGGTGCAAATTAAAGGTTAATGATTTATTTGGGTGTATAAAAATATAGAGATTTATCTAGATAAAATGGTAAAGTTCAGGGTTTTTTATTTTATTATTTTAATATTTTATAATCAAACAACTAAGTTGTTACATTAATGATGGTAGACTTGTTCAAGGGTGGGTTACCCGTTCAAATCCGAAAGTTCGTTTGGTATTTGAGAGGGTTTGGATAAAAATATTGAACTTAAAAAATGACTTTGAACAAAGAAATGATGCTCGTTTAAAAAACAGATTGAACCTTGAGTATGATATTTTGTCCAGGCCCGATCCGATCCGTTTTACTATTACTAATTTTGGATCGGATCGGGTTTGAGTAGATAAAATATTTATTAATATAAGATCTAAACCTGACCCAACCTCAACTCAATCTAATTCATAGACACCTCTAAACGACGGTCGACTATTAAGAATGTTATGTTAATAATTGACATGAAACGCAATCATTTTGATTATTTTTCTATGTTTTTTAGTAAATGATTTTAGTTATATTTTTAATTTTAATTATGGATTTGGAGCAGTTGGGAAATCCTCTTCTGGATGATTATTACGACAATTTGGGGTCACACGAGTACTGGTGGAACCATGGTTTGATATCAGAATCAACATACGATGACCTAAAAAAGTCATGTCCAAATGACACATTCTTATTCCCAAAAGATGAATGTAACAGTGCTCTAAGTCGTGCTTATGAGGAATTTGGAGACATCAATCCTTACAACATCTATGGCCCTCCTTGCAATGGAATTGCCACTCACAAGCATAATTTAGGTCAACTGCCTTTGGTAAGCTCTTTTCTATTCTCACTTCCAGCTAAATTTATTCACGGATTGAGTTATTTATCTGATTTGGCAAGTTCGGTTCGAATTAGACGGGTTTGGCTAAAATTTTCAATCCCATCCATATTACTATTTATTTAAATTTAATTATAAAATATAAAAATATTTTTTAAATAGTGAAACAGGTTTTTGGGGACTTGGACAAGCAAAACTAAAATTTTTCGAATCCAAAGCCGGTCTGTCTCGTTCCTTGAACACCTCTACTTTCAACCTTTTTGTTTTATGAAATTTTAAAACCATTTTTCATGTCCAATATATGTTCATGTGAAGTTCACATGGACCGTGTATTTCGTTTCTCATTTATTGGAACATGCATGTTTGTAAATCAATAATCCAATGAACATGGCAGAAAAATAGTTGCCTTATTCTTAGGAATAAAAGTGTGTTGTTTATTAGAGAAGAATAAACAATTATAAGGAATGTTAAATTAATTAGCAATTTATAAAATTAAAAATAAAAAAGGAAAAAAAAAGATTTTTATACACTTAATTTTATTTATTTATTAAGAACCCATGGGATCTTAATCTTAGGCGCAAGAAAAGGCTAAGGTTTTGAGAATTTGTAATTCTCTTAAGTTTATAAACTTTTTTTTTATGAAGATTCATATAAATATTCGAGTATATGATTCAATGATAAATATATATATTTTCATTCAAAAATTTAAATTTGAATTATATCTAAGCGTTTGATATATATATATATATATTCCTACTCAAAAAATTTAATTCGATCACCTACTTCTTGTACCAAAAAATAAAATTAATTCGAATATCTTATTTAAAGAGTTGAATTTGAATCTATTTTTCCAAATAAAAAGAAAAAGTTGGGTTTGAATTTTTAATTATCTTAAAAGGGTTAATTACACGGATAGTCATCCAACTATTAGAGATTTTTTATTTTAGTCACTCAACTACGAAAAATATCAATTTAGTTATTCACGTTATAAAAATTAATTTTTTTTGTCACCCAACCGTTAGAAACTAACGACCGGATGACGTGGCAATGCCACATCATATGTCAGATGCCACGTGACATTGTCACGTCATCTAACATGCCACGCTTGTCATTATGATTTTTTTTTTAAAAAAAATAAAATTTTAAAAAAGATAAATTACACTTTTGATCACTTAATTTTTTGAAAATTTTTATTTAGGTCATCTAATTTTTAAAAGTTTACAATTTGGTCACCAATGTTTGTGAAATTATTAATATTTTTGTCTCCATTATGAACATATGACCGTCGACATGGCTTTATTACAATTTAATCACCAACTTTGTTCAATTTAATTTCATAAATATTTTTTATTTTTATTATATATTTGGTTGCATGAAATCAAAATTATTAACTTTAATTATAATTAGAATCTTAACGTTATGAATTTTTTTCATATTTTAGTTAAATTTTCTTGATTGATTGATGTAGTCTACAACAATTACTTACTTAAATTTATTTGGATGAACTGAATATCAATTGCTTCAAGTAATGTATTAAATAGTTTTGACAATTGAATTTATTCATAGAATTTTCAAATTTAAAGGGTATAATTACAATAAAAAAAGTAAAAATATAATTTTAATTTCATAAAATAAAAATATTGAATGCATTCATTTTTTTTTTTTTTTTAAGTTTGAATTCTTATTTGATTATTATAATTTCAAAATATTTTGATATAGATAACAAAAATAATAAAATAATTTTGATATAGGAAATTATATCATTATAAAAGTCATGTCGACAACGAACCATTGACAATAGAGACCAAAATATTAATAAAATAAGTTTTGATAAACGTAAAACATTGGTGACCAAATTGTAAAATTTTCAAAGTTGGGTGACCAAAATAAAAAATTTCGAAAAGTTAAGTGATTAAAAGTATAATGCATTTTTTTTTTAATTTTCAATTTTTTTTCTTTCAAAATTCATAAATATCACGTGGCAATGCCACGTGTCATCTGAAAGTTGACATGGTAATGCCACGTCATCCAACAGTTAGTCTTTAACGGTTGGGTGACCAAAAAAATAAATTTTTATAACATGAGTGATTAAATTGATATTTTTTATAGTTGAGTGATTAAAATAAAAAACCTATAATAGTTGAGTGATTATCCATGTAATTAACCCCAAAAAAAAATCTAGATAAGAAATTAAGAGGACTTTATATAAGAATTAAGAAGTAAATTAGTTAACAGAATATATATCCGTACTTTATAAAATTAAGTTTCGAGGTTTGTGCATATGTGGGTTGAATATTGTTTTCATTTTTAAATTTTTTTTTTTTTTTAATTTTTGGATTAGATTCTAACTAGAAAAGTGTTTTTGCTGAGTTTCATTCATGTGATGTTTGTATTAAAAAAATATAAAACGTGCAATTCTGGTTACACTTTTGATTGTCGTTTTTTACACGCTTTGCTTCGAGATTTGAGAATATATATATATATATATATATATATTGATTATTTTAAATCATAAAAATGTTTATGGATTAAGTTGGATGAAATTTGAATAGTAAAAATATTTATTTTTAGATTTGATTTGAGTTTGATTCGTCGAATTTAAAAATTCATCTTATTATTTAAAAATATATTAAAATATTTTTATAATTAAATTAAAAAAATATTTTTTCATAAATTTGGAAATTATATAATTAAAAATATATTAAAAAATATATATGTATAAAATTCAATGAAAATTGAATGCATGATTGGCTGAGATTTGCAATAATATTTAGTAACATGATGAAAGCTGGTATATGTATGTATGTATGTAATGTATGTATGTATGCAGCCATGGAGATACAGAGGAAATGATGAATGTGTAGTTATGTATACGAAAAGATACATGAATAATCGAAGGGTTCAGAAGGCTCTTCATGCTAATCTTACTCGTCTTCATTATCCTTGGACTACTTGCAGGTTTGATTAATCCCCTAATTTACTGCTTAATTTTTTTCCCTCTCAATTTCTACTCTAAAATGAAATTTCAGTTCATTAAATCAATTATGTATCATCTAATTTTCAAAAAGTTAAGTTCGATATAATAATTTTAATACAACACGAAAAACACATGTTTAATAAATACGACATAATACATTTAATACATATATCTTATTCGTATTTAAGATTTTATACATTTAATAATTGGTTTCGTATTTGCAGTTCTGCTATTAGAGGAAACTGGACTGATTCTCCAAAATCCATGCTTCCTATCATCAAAGAACTTATTGCAGCTGGCATTAGAATTTGGATATTCAGGTAATTTTCCTTCTCAAATATCCTTTCTATTAATTAATTAACATATTCTTTATTTCTCAATCTCATGTTTCATTTAGATCTATTTATGGATCGAACCGGTATTTTTTATTTTGCAACCTAATATTTCATCTAGATTTGTTCACGGGCTAAGTTATCCATCTAGTTCAAATTGTTTCGGATACAGAATAATTTTTTTATAATTTGGATCGGTCTGGCTCGATTCGGATTATTATTTAATCAATAAAAATATTTTTATTTAAATTTAATAAAAATATTAAAATATAAATAATTTTAATATATTTTAAATAATAAAATAAGCTTTTGGACCGAACTCAAACACATGTTTTTTTTTTATTATTTGAGCTTGACTCAGCCCGATCATGGATACTTCATCTATTGATAAATGCTTGTAAAAATTCAAATTTTCCTCTGCTTTTCTGAAGAATTTGTTTTACATATACTAAGAAAAAAAATTCTTTTTTATATATGATTAAGTCTCTGTGTTTGCAATTTGCTTGTAAAAAATAAGTGTAATTTAAGTTTATCAAAGGAAAATCAGAGGGTGAAGGCTAATAAAAGAATTTTATATTTTTGAACACAGTGGAGATACAGATGCTGTTTTGCCTCTGAGTGCAACCAGATATTCCATTAAAGCACTTAAGCTCCAAACCAACATCAGCTGGTATGCTTGGATTGATGAAGAAGCAGAGGTATTTAATTATCTAACCATTTTCCTTTGGAATTAAAAAAAAAAGACTCCTTATTATTTAATTTGTTGAGATATATATAGATATGCTCATAAGTTAGACCGCGATCCGAATTTGTTTTTCACCTTACTCAGGCCCGGTGTGTCGACCCATATAACTGTTCATTTAATATTAAAAAAATTTATTTTTATTTTATATTTATATAATTAAATTTAAATAAAAAATTATTTTTTTATTATTTAAACAATGATCCAGGCCGAACAGACTGGTCCGGATCATTAAAACTCCTGTCCAGGCTTGACTCAGTATGGGCCTAACTGTCGGATCGGACGGGCTATCCGACCCATGAGCAGGTCTAAATATAGACTCATGGATTATTATTTCATGTACTTTAAATAGAGTTTTTAAACTCCATTATAGGTGAAGTCGGGATTTTTGTGGGTCGAAATAGAAATAATATATAAGATTAAATACAATTAGAAGTGTTTATGAATCTGGTCGGATCTAAATATGATATCAATATCATACATGCTTTTTTAAGCTCGATCCGGTCTGATAATTCGTAGCTCAAGTTCTGTCCAAGCCCATTCAGATTTGTAAATGAATAGTTCACGACCACCCATATTATTTTTTTAAAAAATTAAAAAACATATTTTTTAATTTAATTTTTTTGTTCTTTTATTAAATTTCAAAACATTAAGTTTCAATTTTCAAAATTAAAAGATTGTCATGTATAATTTTTCTTATAATTATTAACTTTAACAATTTTTGCTAATGAAAATGGATTTGGTTTTTTTCCCCCTCTTTTTTGGGTGAAATATCATAAATATTCAGGTTGGTGGGTGGACAGAAATATACAATGGTTTAACCTATGTGACAGTGAGGGGAGCAGGGCATGAAGTTCCTTTGACACAGCCTCAACGTGCCTTGCTTTTGTTTAGGTATTTCTTGATGAATCTGCCTTTACCAGGTTCACTTTTCGATTAGGAATTAGGGTTAAATAATTTGTTCTGATCCAGCTGATCTTCATCAAATATATATATATATATATATATATATATATATAGCATTAACAGAAAATTACAGCAAAAAAAAAAAAAAGGAAAGAAAAAGAATTTAGGGTTCAATTTATATAGTGATTTATTGTATTACAATTTAGAATATTTACTTATCATCAATTAATTTGTTTGTGTTATATAGTGATCATAAATTAAATAAAGTTTTTAATTTCAAATTTGAAGCTTACTGTTTTATATTTGTTCATATTATCATGTGCCTTGATGTATTTTTTATTTTATTTTTTCAATTTATGTATTTATCAATCACAAATGCCATTAAAATTGGTCTGCTTAAGAAAATTATTTTATATATTTGCGGTGAAATTTTAAACTCCATAACTAAAATTTAAATTAAAGAATTAATAAATTCTTGTAATAATTAAATGGAGACGTGATAACTTTTTAATTTTGTGTGTAAATTTTAAAAATTTCATTTCTAATGTATAAAATAATAATCCGTTTAATTTTCTTTTCCTAATATACTATTGATGTTGCAAGTAAATTTGTTCACATGCCAGGTTATCTATTCGGTCTGATCCAAATTGAATCGGGTTTGAGATAAATTTTTAGTATTCAGGACAGATCCGCTTCAGATTACTATTTAAATAATAATTTTTTATTAAGTTTAATTATAAAATATATAAATATTAATATAATTAAAATAATTTATAATATTTTAATATATTTTAATAGTAAAATCAACTTTAAAATTGAGTCAAGCAGAGCTTGAGCAAACAATTTTTTTTAATTCAAGCCCAACTTGACTCGGCCATGAACGCTTATAGTCGTAAGCAATGAGAAAAGAATATCGAATTGTTAATTATTTTTCTATCATTGTGATCAAAAAGTAGAAAAGAATATTGAATGATAAGAAACTTTGGTGGAAATTTTTTTATTTGAGAAATTAAACTATAGTGTTAATTTCTAGTGGAGCCGTAAGAGAATCAAAACAGGCAATAAACAAAAGAATGTTTGAGAAGATAAAGGAGAGGTGGGAGAGGCATCCATTTATCATATATAATATATATTCTATCTCCACCTAAAGATAAAACACAATTCTGGGTTTTGATCATGCTTTGAAAAGAAGCAAAAATGGGGTCCATTCATTAAAAAGCAACTTCTTATTCAAAGGATAATTTGCAATTTACCAAAATGCCTGTATTTGTTCCATTTCTTGATAAATAATAATTATTTTTAATGCTGCTGAGGTCTTGTTTTAATGATAAAAAATAAATCCTAAATTTAGTTCTAATTCAATAAGTTTATATCTAATATAGTGTATATGTTTACTTTTAATTGGTTTCAAATATGCACACTATTTTTTATGCAAATCAATCATATTTACTGGTTACTCATATCATAATTGATATTATCTGCATCGAAGATGTTGATGCGATGGATCAATATTATTGATGTAAAGATTGTTAGATTGCGTACGGTATGAGATATTGTGTCCGTTGATTTTAGATAAGCAAAGACCATTTTTTCTTTATCGAAATGCTTTTTACAAAAAATAAAACGATAAAAATAGGTTTATGCGTTTCCAAAACGGATAATATCTTATACAAAAACTTGTAGCTGTTTAGCCTGTTTACTATACAATTTATTCCATGCTTGCCTTTGGGCATTGCATTTGTGAATCGATGCTTCTGGCTAGACCAGCTGTTTTTTCTCAATTGGATTTTGGTGATGCCTTTGGAATCTTATACTGAATTCCCTGTAGAACTGAGGAGAAGAGGGAATTTTCAGAATCAACTTTTCAATATGCTTTTTTGGAGATAAACCAATCTGATTGAGTTCTTAATGAGTTCCAAGGGAACAATATACCTCTTAAAAGTCATACATTGATTCCAAGAATTTAAACTTATGACTAGACCTGTTAATGGGTCGAGTCGTGATCCGGAATTTTTTTTTCCTTGCCCAAATCCGTTTTGGGTCGGGCTCGGGCCGATCCGTAAATCTATTTTACTGTTCATAAATTATTAAAAAATCATTTTTGTATTAATATATATATTTCAATTAGATTTAAATAAAAAATATTTTTTTATTTAATGAATAATAATTTGAGTCGGACCGGTCCGAATTACAAAATTTCTTATTCAGACCCGACCCAATTTGAGCTGGGCCTGTCGGATCGGGCAAACTACCCGACCCTTGAAGAGGTCTACTTATGACTTATGAGACAAGAAATGTCACTCTTTTCATCTTGACCCTATCTTACTATGATATTTAGCCAATGTTTTTGATAGTTGCAAATATTTCTTTCATTAATTCTAAGACATTATAATTACTAATTTGTTATGAATAAGTATTGTTTAAGTTTAAACGGCTTGATGGTGATATTATTAAAAATAAATCTCTCATCAATTAAAAATGAATCAGAAAGTTCTCAAATACGAAATTTCCATCTATTATTAATTAATTTTAAATTAAATGTCTCCTAACAAATTTTACATGATATATCAAGTAAAATTTATGTTTATTGTATCTTTTCTAGATTCAATACAAAATTTGAATACAATGATTTTTTTTTTTTTGTTTTGCGATGAGAGAAGATTCGAACTCTCTTTTTTGAGTATGAATACATGCCCTTATCATTTGAGCTAAATGTTCGGGTGTTTAATTATATAACTAAATTTCAAACAAAAGTTTTAGGTATAATTTGTGGCTCAATATTGTTTCATATTAACTTTTTTATTTGTAGGTTATGCATGAGATAGTTGCAAATTATATAGATAGCTTATGGTTTTGGGTAGACCTGCTCATGGTCAAGTAGCTCGTTAGGCCCGATTCGTATTGGATCGGGTTTGGGCAAGATTTTTAGTGATCCGAATTGGACCAGTTCGGCCTGGATCATTATTTAAATAATAAAAAATTAATTTTTAATTTAAATTTGATTATAAAAATATATAAAGATTAATATAAAAATTTAATATTATTTGAATAGTAATATAGGTTAGTGGGCCGGCCCGACCTGACCCGTCCAAGATCGGATTTGAGTAAAGTGAGGAAAAAAATTCCAAATTGCATCGGGCTTGATCCGATTCATGAACAGTCTAGTTTTGAAGCTCGTTGTCCAAGTATACACCCTTTTCAGTATAGTGAGAGGGCATTCACTAAACAATACTGTAAAGTATAAATAAAGTTCCTTAATCACTAAGAAGTATAGATTAGTCATTTCAGCAGACATCAAATAAATAAAGTTTGTGATCAAACCAACAAAGGGGATAAACATTTTGAATTCTTGAAGGCTTTTTAGGAACTTAAAAAAGAAAAAAAAAAAAGAAAAAGAAAAAGCAAAGCAGTGCAAGTCACCAATTAAACAAAAGAGAGAAACTCAGAAAAGTAGAAGAAGACACCATATAACAAGAAAAGAAGCAAAACCCAAAAAGAAAGATAAAGATACCAATAAGTAGAGATCAAGAAGAGAGCATTTCAAGTTCACTGGTGCAAAATAGAAGGCAAAAAAAAAAAAAAAAACCTTCAAAAAACCTTTAAAAAAAACCAAAAAGTTGAGTGAAATACAAAGATGTATAGGTTTAGCAACACAGTGATAGGTTTCTTGAACCTTTTCACACTGTTAGCATCGATACCGATCATCGGAGCAGGTTTATGGATGGCAAAGAGTAGCACAACATGTGAAAGTTTCCTTCAAACCCCATTGCTTGTAGTAGGTTTTGTGATACTGATAATTTCATTGGCAGGTTTCATTGGAGCTTGCTTCAATGTGGCTTGGGCACTTTGGGTTTATTTGCTTGTCATGTTGTTTATTATTGCAACTTTGATGGGATTAACTATATTTGGATTTGTGGTTACTACCCAAGGTGGTGGCCAGGAAGTTTCTGCTAGGGTTTATAGGGAATATAGGTTGGAAGATTATTCACCTTGGTTGAGAAATAGGATTAAAGATCCTCAGTATTGGAATACTATTAGAAGTTGTTTGTTGAATTCCAGGACTTGTTCCAAAATTGCCTTTTGGACTCCTCTTGATTATCTTAACAAAGACATGACCCCAGTCCAGGTATAAGAGTTTAAATTTTGTATTGAATTTTCTTACTTTTAAGGAAAAAAAAGGGGTTCTTTTATCTGGTTTAATTTGTGGTATAGTATAGTTTCTTCTGATTTTAGTTATTTGGGTTTTTTCCCTTATTATAATTAGTATATATACTGTATAAATATATTATAATTAGTATATATACTGTATAAATAAATATTTTTTCATGAATTTCTCTCTTTTTTACAACTTAGGGTAATTTTCCAAGTTTTTACCTCTTTCTAGGTGGCTTTTTCTTTGATTTTTTTAGCAATTTAGGGATAGGGAAAAGGGTTGCAGATATTGAAATTCGAACTCTAAACTTGTTGAATACCATTTTTAAGGGTGCCTGCATGAATCAACTGAGTTAAGCTCCGGATTCGGCTTTTTCTTTGGTTTGATTTTTCTTTCCCCCTCCTTCTTGGGGATTTTTTTTTTTTTTTTTTAAGTTTACAAAGATTTAAAATGTAAGATATATTCCTCTAAAAACTCTATAGAAATTTTTTTCATATGTTAATCAACTGTTTTAATAGAAGGATTATCATTCATTTTTTTTCCCTCCTTAGGCTTATTGAGTCTTTAATTGATTTTTTTTTTTCATTATTATTGATTATAAAGCTTATTTATCATTGAAATTAATGAATTGATTTGGATGGCAGTCTGGTTGCTGTAAGCCACCAACTTCATGCAATTACAACATGGTGACAATGGAAACCCAAAACCCAGATTGCTATAAGTGGAACAATGCTCCAACAATGCTTTGTTATGAGTGTGATTCATGCAAAGCTGGGGTGCTTGAATCTGTGAGAAGGGATTGGCACAAACTCTCAGTTCTAAACATTGTCATGCTTTTGCTGTTGATTGGGATTTATTCAATTGGTTGCTGTGCTTTCCAAAACACTAAAAGAGCTGAAACTGATTACCCTTATGGCCAAAACAGGATGTCCAAAGTTAGACCAAGATGGGACTATTATTGGTATGTTTATCATCAAATAAATACCTCTTTTTTACTAATCTTCTCTTTTAAATTTCTTTTATTTGTATTTGAAAGCAATTTTTTAAAAAAAGAAAAGAAAAAAAGAGAGTCTATATTGATTATAAGTAGAGGTGTTAATTGGATCAATTCAGTTATTTTGAGTGAAATCATTTCGGGTTGAAAGAAATTTAAATTATTACGAATACAAGTTATTTTGGATCCGACACTTGGATTAGTTAGGTTCGAGTTATTAACTTTGGATCATTTTGAGTCCAAATTATTCACTTTTAAAGTTAAATCAATTTTAAGTTTGAAGTATTTCGGGTTTGAGTCATTTTAGATTCAGGTTAATTTGAGTTTGGGTTGGATGACTTCGAATCATTGATCTTTTCTAATCAAATTGAGTTAGGTCATATTCGTATTCGAATAAGATTAGATGAATTTTTCATATTTGGATAAGTTTTGATAAGTCTATAACTTAAGTAGAAAAAATTAAACATGTGAGAAAAGAACTTTTTTCTGATAAAGATAAATCCATGATATGTAACTATATGAGAAATAACAAAGTTTTGTCATGATTAAATAAAAAGAACAAAGAGGTTTTAAGAAGAATTAAATTTCTTGTGGAAAAAGTGCCCAAACTCCATAATAGACTTGTATTGTATACTACTTTGAAATTTTTATATAGTGTAAATAATTTTTGAAAATTTCTTATCTCTACATCTAAGTAGAGATGTACATGAATCGAGTCAGATTAAATTTGTACGGACCTAAATATATATTTTACACATGATTTGGGTAGGACCAATGGTAAATTTTAATTTTTTTTTTAACTTTTTTTTTGGCAGGTGGAGATGGTGGCATGACAAAAAAGAGCAGCTTTATTAGCATAAGTTTTTTTTTTTTTTTTAATTTTATTTTCCCTAAACCTTTATTGGGTCAATGTTCTAATGGTTCTGTAAAGATGGGACAATGCAGTTGTTTTTCTGTGTATGGCATTGCTACTTTTTTTTTTACAGAGTTTATGGTTGCTTTTCTTTTTCTGCAAAAAGATGGGTTCAATTTAACTTTTTTATTTATTTTTAGAAATGGCTTATTTATTTATTTATTTATTTATATATATTTATATTTAAAGTTGTTAAAATAAAATTTGATAATTAAAATTAAAAATTGAATATTTTACTAACAAATCACACAACTGTTGATAATTTAATTTAATTTTCAAATATCATATAAGTATCTCATTATTATTGATAGGATTGTTTCTTTCACTTTATACTGCCTTTTGACATTAGTGCAACTTATACTGCATAAAGTAGGCTTAAGATTAGGTTTCAGATATGATAATATTGAATTGAGAAAAATAATTAAAATATGATATAAAAAAATACGATATGAAAAAAAAATACGAATACGATATGAATAAATAAATATTTCAAAATTTATGTAATAAAAATTATTAATATGTTAAAATTTATATAAATATAAAATACGTTAAACACGATTATAATACAAAAAAATACACAAATATAACACGAATACATGAATTGCAGGTTTAGTTTTTAGCAAAGTTGAAGTTCGATTCTTGATACATATAAAATTTCCTTATTTAATTTTTTTTAAACCTTGAAATCCTTTATACAAAAAGAAAGTAGGCTTAGACTCAGTTATACGTGCCTTATTACCAAGTGGGTACATATGCTTAGTTGTATTTTCAACCTTTAAATCTTTTTTTTTTTTTCTTTTTCAAAGATTTGTGGGGGTTAAGGATTGGCTTTGTTGGTATAAAATTAATTAACAATGTTTGTGGGATTTGGGTAAAAAATTTAGATTCCAACTTTTTCTCTTTGAATTTTTTATTTTTTATTTCATTTATGTTTGGCTTAACTTGGAAGAAAAAAAAGAGTACATTTGAATTCCATTTGATCTTGATTTGTTAATTAAATTGAGCTCAAGTAATAATCTAGGAATAACTTCATTTGAGCTTAAGTCATAATCTAGGAATAGCTTCATTTTAGCTCAAACTCAACTCTGCACTATCCATATTTAATTAATTGTGACATTGATTTAGATTATCACCACTAAATAAATAAAGAATCGGTTAATCGGTGTCTAGACATCAATTAAAGATTTTTTAGTTGTTATTTATAATTTTTTTTATTTATATTTAATGTATTATTTTAATAAATATTAAAAAATAATATATTAATTATATTTTTATTTCTAAAATATTACCTTAATCAATAATCAATGCATTAAACACCGATTAATATTTTCCCTCAATAAATTGAACTATCAATTAACTCCTAAAATAAATGCATTAAAGGATACCTTAATTTAAGGATTGACTCAAGTTACCAACCTTTTAGGCATTGCCCAATAAAGTAATGGATAATAAAATAATTTTGAAGTCATATAGCTATTCATATATATATATATGTGATATATTCATGTTATAATTTGATTGCAATATTTATGAAGTACTTAATTTAATTAATTGGAATTAAATTGTCTCATCTTCACTTTATTATAAGGAAATGTGATACATAAGATACTCTTTTATTGACAAAACAAGAAGTATATAGTTCTTCTTTCCTCCTTAACTAGCAAATATATAATTCAAATTACCCAAATCCAAAACAAATTAATATTAAAAAAAAACCTAAAGATAATATATACTTGCCTTTACAAATTTACTTTTTTTTTTCAAGGTAAATGTTTTTCTTTCCTTCATTAATTCTTTTTTGGAATTTCTAAAACTCTTTGAAAATTTACTATTTATTTATTTATTTTGTAAAAATGAATAAAAATAAAATACAAATAACAAAAATATCAATCAATGGGAACCTAATTAATTTAATATGGGGCATGCTATGGATCCGGCTCCTCTTCAGTCAAAACATTGGACTGGAGAGGCCAGTCCATGATGTGATTTTGCCACTTGTAAAATATTAGATCAATGATTTCAATTGCACCACAAAATAAAAAATAATTTTATGGTAAACCATATCTTTTTTACATCTTTGTGTCTTTCGAATTTTTACTTGCTACAAATCAAAATTTTATTTTATTTTACTTAATTTTTCCCACTATTTTTTTGTTTTGTTTTATTGTATTTCATTATCATATGAGAATTTAACTAAATAAACTTGAAGGAGATTATTTGAATAATATTATTGAGACTTGAGCCTCCAAAATCTAAAGAATAACAAAAAATAATACTGTTGAACCACCCAAATTTACAAAGTCAAAAGAATGTGTTTTTTGTTTTCAAAAAAAAAAAAAAAAATCTAAGATGAAAAATGAAACGAAAAATCAATAAAAACCAATAAACTGCATTTAACTTGGAGTATTGATTAATCTTTTATACACATGACAATATCACAATATGAATTGACATCTCCCATCCAAACATTGGACTGGAGATGAGTCAGATCCGGCATGCTACCATTACTCTTCTACATATTTTTGTTGAAAAATATCTGCAATATGGATCAATCCTCTGACCTTTGGGCTATTAATTTGATATTAAGTGCCTCTATGGGAGATATGATAGTTTGAGGATATACATTGGGTTTCCCTCCAATCAAGAACAAAGAAATTAGATTTTGCAAAACTAAAGAAGTTAAATAGTAGATAAGAATAGTTGTTAGATCAAATTGATTGAAAATGACAAATTTATTGGTGTTGGGACCTTTCCATGGACTTTCTTAAAGGGGATTATGACTCCTAATTAATCCCTACATATTGGAAATTTAGTACTTGTTAGGAGTAATTTATCTTATTAGATATATTATTTATTAGAGAAATTATCACAAGTACTAATAATGAAAGTATTAGTAGTCACAGAATTAATAAAGTGACACACCCTTAAAATATAATAAAAAAATTAAAAAATTAAAAAAAATAGATCTATCAAAAACTAGATCTATTTATTAAAGCCTTCAAACTATTTGTACTAATTAAAACGTTTGAACAATTTATCAAAATTTGAAAGAAGAAAACCTTGACTTGGAGTAATTATATATTGCTTTTCATTTCACATTTTAAACGGAAATCAATTTAAAATATTAAACTGAAAAAACAAATAATTTAATTGTTTGGTATGGTACCTAGGTGCCCTATCACATTATGTAAAAAAAAAAAGGGGGCCTATAGATCATAAACTTTAAATAATTACTAAAATCTTGGGGGTAAAAAAAAAATATTAGAATGTGAAAAGTGTGGTTTATGAGATGAAAAAGAATTGCCTTTTCATTTTATAATCTAAAATTATATATGTAAAAAAAGTAACAAATGAAGCATAAATTACAAGGTAACTTTAGAAATTAAGCTTGATATTCTAATAACAATGGGCATGGTATGTTAAAAGTTATATAATTTTGATTAAAACTTTTTTATATTTGAGATTATTTAAAATTAAATTTTAATTATTAAAATTAAAAATCCAACACTCACGTGTATATATTTTATAATTATTTTTTTACGGTTATGAAATTTTTTAATAGTAATGTCAATTATTTTACATTGGGTAATCTTATTAGACCAATTTTTTTTTTTTTTTCATGCACATGGTCATTTAACATTCTTAAAATTTTGATTGGCATGCAATAAAATAAAGAAGAAAGACAATAAATAGAAATGTGATAATTTTTTAATTTCGCGTATGGAATTATGTTTTTTAATATATTTTGAAAAAAAATATATGGCAACTTTTTTATTTTGCAAGTAAAATCTCTAAAAATTTCACCCACGACGTATATCATATGATTTTTTTTTTTTTTTTTTTATATATAAAAGAGGTTGTAACTTGGGATAAGAGAAAGATAATAAATGCTAAAATTCGAATTTCAAATTTATTGGATGTCATCTTTTAAAAATGACTACAGTATATCATATAATTTTTTCTTGAAAAGTATTATGTTGTTGGTTTGGAATGGAAGAATATGAAAGGTAAATGAAAACAAAATGATTTGTACATTTTTATGGAAAATTTGAAAGAAAATGAAAAATAAATATCTTGATAAATCCATTTCAAAAGACCCAGCCAATTAGGTGATGACATATAGTAAATTTTATCTCAATTGTGGATCTATATTTTTCATTTCTATCTAATAGTTTCTTCATCTTTCGAGATTAATTGACTTACAAAAAAAAAACAAGAAATTAATTTTTTTAGCAAACAAAACAAAAGAAATTAAATAATTAATTGACCTTTCGGTTAAGGCAGTGAGTGGTCCTAACCCAACAGCTGGTTTACTTCTTAAATTATTGTTACAAGATCATAATCCATTTGTGGGGTTCAATGTGAATGTGAACCACCATATGACTCAATCAATAGCAAGCAAACCCTAGTTTGAAGACTTGGTGGGGGCAAGAAAATTAGAAAAATAAATGGTCAGAAATTAATTGGGAATATGACTTCAATTAAAAAAAAAAGAATGTGTTAATATATTTCTACAATTGGTGGAACAAAATCTTAATTTGAGCTTAGGGGAGATCTAGGTTTTGATAAGAGGGAAAATAGGAAAGGAATGAGGTTTCCTTCAATATTTTCTCTCTTTTCTATCTCTCTCTCTCTCTCTCATTTTTTTTTTTTTTTTAAGAAAAAATAAAACAAGGATATTTGTTAAATTTGCATGTTTCCATTGTTTTCAAATTTAATCTTTAAAAAAAAAATAGTCATTCAACTTTAATAATTTATTTATAATATAAGAAATTATCTCTAATTACAATTCATTAAAAAATATTTTTTATTTAAATTTAATTATAAAATATATAAATATTAATATAAAAATAATTTTTTTAATATTTAAAGAACAGTGAAATAGGCTTTCGAGCCGACCTAACCAAGACTTGGGTAAGGAAAAAAAATTTCTCGAGCCACGGCCCGGCTCATGGATAGGTCTAATAACACATACTCTTAGAGTTTATTTTAAAAAAATAAAAAGAAATAATTTAAAAAAGAAATAAGACATGTGACAGTTTCATAATTTTGCTTATAAAATTAAAAAGTTCCATGTCAATATATAAAAAATCAACTCTTATAATATTACCCTTAATCTAATTCCATCTTACATGCTTTTCATCGTTCGTACAAACTACAAGATATGAAAAATAGAATAAAATTGGGATACTAAAGAAAATCCTGCAGAAACTTAATTAGGTGCTTATACCATATATATAATTATAATAAAACAAATAATTAGTGACAAAAATCAAATTAAATTGATCCATTTGAGATTTAATCTTGGACCTGTATCCGACTCAGATTTAGCTTTTGTAATTGAATAAATTAAGATGGTAAAATATTAAATATATCCCAATTTGAAAGATTTTATAGTTAGTCTTTAACTCAACTTGATTCAAATTAATTAAATTGATTAAAAAAAGTTAACCATCTAATAAAATTCGAATCAGAATATATGTAATTGTTGATTACAATTCTTCAAATTTAGTTGACTTTAAATTTTATATCAATTAAAAAATGTATAATGTTATGCAATCAATTTCGATATCATTTCAAGCAAATTAAATTATATATGTATTAATCTTATACCAATGTGTGTGTTCAATATATTAACATCAAAATAAAAAGTGGCCAAGTCATATAACATTAAAATTTAAAGTTGAAAATCGGAATTGTCAAAAAATTATCTCTTTCTTTACACGTTTGCATGACATTAGAATTGTTCATGGGTTGGGTTAAGATCAGATAGCAAAAAAAATTTGCTTGCCCAAAAATTCGATCCAACCTTTTGGATCCGAAAAACTCATTTTACTATTTAAAATATTAAAAAAAAAAAGGCAAGTCATACTCATATAACATTGAAATTTATAGTTTAAAATCGGAATTGTCAACAAATTATCTCTTTCTTTACACTTTTGCATGACATTAGAATGTTTATGGGTTGGGTTAAGTCGAGGATTAGATAGCAAAAACAAAATTGCTTGTCCAAGATTCGATCTAGCCTTTTAGATCCGGAAAGCTCATTTTACTATTTAAAATATATTAAAATATTTTAAAAAAAAATAGGCAAGTCATATAACATTGAAATTTATAGTTTAAAATCGGAATTGTCAAAAAATTACCTCTTTCTTTACACGTTTGCATGACATTAGAATTGTATACGGGTTGGATCAGATCGGATTAAGATCAGATAGCAACCAAAATTTGCTTGTCCAAAATTTGATCCAACTCTTTGGATTAAAAAAACTCATTTTACTATTAAAAATATTTAAAAATATATTTTTATATTAACATTTTTATATTTTATAATTAAATTTAATAAAATAACTTTTATTAATTAAATAATAATTCGAATCGGATAGAAGTGTAATTCTACCATTGTACAAAAGTCTACATTAAATTTGCTTCTATGCATTTATATACAAGAATATGAAAAAGAAAATTTCAAATTAGTATTGCTTGTGGAGTGAATAGTCAATATTTATTGAAAGTTCTAAAGGAAGTTGAAGTTTCTATCTGAGATGGACCACTTTTTTTTTTTTTAATAATTTTAAGCAGAAACTTAATGATCAATTGAAATGATCAAAATTAGACTTCACTTTTCTTTTTTGGGCACTAAGCGTAACCACATGAAAATAAGTCCCTTGACATTTCTCTTGAGGTCCAAGTTGGGAAGATTTTTGGCCCGTAAATTTTTAAGAGTTGAAAAAAAAAAAGTCTTTTAAGTTATTAGGAACTTGTCGAGTCTTTTGGGAGATGGAGTTGACAAATTCTTAGGTTTTGCTTGGTAGGTAGATAAAATAATGAAAGATAAAAAATTAGAAGGAAAGAAAAATTAAATATATATATATATATTTTCATAGTATGTTTGGTAGAAAAGATAAAAGATTAAAATAAAAAATAAAATTTTTCATCCATTGTTTGATATGATTGAAAAATGAGAGAAAATAAAATAAAAATTATATTGTTTTATCTATTATACTAATTGTAAGTTAAGATGAAAGATATAATTTAAAAAATGATAGATAATTTTGTAAATATACACACTTGACTCACACCACTCTCATTTTCTTTTTTTTCTTTTTTTTTACCAATTTGGAGTGATTTGTTTTTGTTAACAAGTGTGAAAAATAATAATTTTTCATATTTTCTTTCCTTTCATTTTTTTCCTTACCAATTAAGCACACCCAAAATTTATTTTCTTTTCACTTTTTCACTCTCCTATATCCATCATTCCACTCTACCAAGCACACTCTTAAGGTTGTTAGACAGAAGTTCAGATTGATCTGTATAGAGAAGGTCTGAGGGATGTCGAAGTTTAATTTTTGAGGTGTGTTTTGATGCCTAAGTCAATATATGTCTGAGAAAGTATTGAGGAAACAAAAAGAATAAGCAAGTGAATGAGTAGAGAGTTTCAGTATTTCTGTTTTCTTTTACTTGTGTTAATGTTTATCTACCCTTATATATCTGTATCTTGGGTGTTTGTGAGTTAAATAGATGTAAGCCATTGTCTACTTTGTCTAAGATTAATGATCAACCATTGTCTCCAGATGTTCAATGGACTCGATATCTGTATTTTTTTAAATATTTGAATTCATTTAATTTATTCAAAATTTGAATCCGTTTATTATTTGCTTACTATCCAAATATTACTATATGGATCCGTATCCGATTTAACGAGCAATATCCGTCGGATATTCGAATATGCTAAATATCCAGATTTATTAGATAATTTTTTTAAAATAATAATAATAATATAAAATTAAACAAAAATTAAATATATAAATGGATATTAGATCTGTATAAAAAAAAAGCAGATTCAGATAACCGATTCGGAAATCCGATACTATACGTATCAAAACCAAAGTAGATTCAGATAACGGATATCCAATTGTTCATATCTAAATCCGTTCTGGATCCGCTTGAGATAATAAATCTAATATCCGAATCCATAATATCTAAATCTTAAAAAAAAAAAAAACAAATCAAATAGTATCGAATATTCAATTTTTTATTATCCATTTTCTTGCTCCATGCATGTAATTATCTAGACATGCAGAAACTCTGATGGGTGTAATAAAACTAAAGGATAAACTATATATTTAATGGCTGATATTTGACGTGTATGTTTTTTCCTTCGTTTTTTTTATTATAAATTTTCAACAGTTTTAACATTAATTCGTTGCCTGCTCCAAGAATCATATATATGTAATTGAACGAGTCTATCCGGCATGTAAAAAGAGCCCAAAAACATCCATCGCTCTCAAAACTTTCGTTAAACAAAGAAGGATGTTCGAATTTATAAATTAAGTAGTGATTAATCCTTGATTAGAGTAAGATAATTCCATAAATAAATAAAAAGAAGAGATTTTTGGAGTTGGGTTCTTATATATTAATTAATCATGAAAATGCATGTATCCCCTTGTCGATTTGCTCGAAAGAATAGTTCAAACTATACTCCATGGGTATATATATTAATTATTTTTCATATGGAATTAAAGGGGAAATTTCATTGGTTTATTTGCTAAATAAATATGGGAAATATTAATTTGGTCAAAATTAGGAAGGTGACAACCAGACAGAAACATGATAGGGGGGGTGATAAAAAAAAAATTCTACGAAAGAGGTTGTAGGTTGGTCCATACTAATTTATAAGGTATTGTCCGTTTTGACTTATTGGATCTCATGGTTTTGTCCACAAAACGCGTCTTACAGGTTGAAGATAGTGTGAAAACTTATATATCCAATCGAACTTTAGTTCACAACCGGTGTGAGATTCATGGCTCATCTCTAGGATCATGATATCCTCTTCTCAGCCGAGGACCCACTGTCCTCAGTGGCACATAGCTAGTATCTTAGAGTCGACTTTGATATCAAATGTCATGATCCATACCAACATGCAAGGTATTGTCCGTTTTGGTCCATTGGATCTCACGATTTTATCTGAAAGGAGCATTACAAGTTGAAGATGGTGTGAATACTTATATACTCAGTCGAACTCTAGTACACAATCGATGTGGAATTCATGGCTCCTTTTTAGGATCATGACACTGGGGATAAGAGAAGATGTTGCAGATATTAAGATTCGAACTACATACCTATTAAATGCGACTTCTTAAGGATGGTTGCATGAACCAATTAGATTAAATCTGGATTCGTGATACAAATTCTTTGATGAGATCATGTAAAAATTTAAGGGTTTTTTTTTTCTAAGGTGAAAACGATCGATTCTATAGAAAATTAAACTTACATATATATAAGGCCAAAAAAAACTTATATATGTTTATTTAATTAAATTTACTCTTAAGTATAATTTCATATTGAAAAAGTACTCATAAAATGTTAATTGATTAGTATCGAACCATTTTCATCACGATTAGGGGTTTTGAAAAAGAAAAGTTTTTTTTTGTTGATAATTTTGGGAAAATAAAAGATTATTTATATTCGTTTACCTAACTTTTGAGATAAAAAATAACATTCTTTTATTATATGTTATTTTTTATGAAATATCTCAAAATTTATTAAATAATTAAGTTTTACTGTTTTAGGCCGGCATTAAATGAGACTCAGATAATATTTATTACATTTCTTTTATGATCCAAATGTTCTCCGTGGTAACCGCCATAAACAAAGATTTACCAACAAAAAAAAATTGAATATATGTCATGAAATTTGTTCATTTTCGACTAATTATTCGACTGATTAAATTAATGAATTTTATCTATGACAACTCAAAATAAAATATTCTTTCTTTTTCATACATGAAAAGCTATATATAGTAATTAATTAATTAATCTCATTAAAAAAAATATAATTAAAAGAAATATTTGTCAGATAAGTTCTTTGTTTAATAAATTAATAGATAATACTAAATTTTCTTAGAAAATTCTTTGTTGACTTAGCACAATGATATATATATATATATATATATATATATATATATATATATATACACCAATAATAATTTTTTAGCCAAAAAGAAGGCGTAGTAGAAAAGGCATTTAATAAATCACAAGGAAAAAACCCACAAGAAATAAACAATGCGACGTGTCGTTTTTTTAGGGGAAGTAAATTAAAAAACTCCCGCCTTACTCGCTAAAGTGTTGACTGTTGACTGCCAATTCCAAAACCCTTTTAATAATTATTAACTTTCATGACAGTTGGAAATGCCTATGATATTTTTTCTTCAATATTGAAAATATAAAAAATAAATAAAAAATGTAAACAGTAAAAATGGTAAGTATTTTTACTATAAACTGTTAGTAAATGTGCCATAATAGGAAAAAAAAATTGAAAAATTGAAAAATTAAAATTACGTGAATAGATATCAGAGGAGTTTTGTGAAATGCAAATTCAGTTTAAAAATTTTAAAAGACATAAACGCCTTGTTTTTTAATTTTTTATTATTACTTTAAATTTAATTTTTTTTTAATATTTTAATAACTGAATTGATGTCACTTAACTTGTGACATCAAACTCAATCACTTTTTTTAATATTAGTATAGATATATTTACGTGTTAAACTTTGATCACTTTGCTAATTACTCCTTTAATCTTCGAGAGTTTTTTTTTTTTATTATTATTTTTTTTTTATAATTTTGGATAGTGACACTGATTAAAGTGATATTTATAAATAAAAAATTAATTAATGCATTATTTTTAAAAAACAAATTCAGTAAAAATAATATATAAATACATTTTTTTTGAAATAGTAATTAAACAATTCTTAACTGATACCTATAGACATCCATTAAATGGACCCTTAAAAAAATATGATTTTATTTACACAATTTTTTTTTTTTTTTTTTTATAAAAAATGATTGTATGAAATAATAATTCGATAACACATTTTTATTCCATTCAAATTTTGATATGTAAATATTTTTCTTTTTCAAAACAACGTAGGTCATTAAAATATTATTTTATGACTACAATAATAAAAAAGTACTTGAAGTTTGCCATTTTATTTAGATAAATTATATATTTTATTATGCCTATATAAACATTCAATCTTTAATTTATACTCAAATAAGTCTTAACTTACTTAAATAAGCCTAACATAAATTAATTTTTTATTTAAAATAAAAATTTATTTAGATGCAAATATAAAATAAAAATTTATTTGAATACAATAAAAATATATGAGTTTATTTAAAAAAATTGAAATAGTTTAAAAACTTTTAATATTTTAGATATATTTAAAGGGTATATTGATGATCAACATATTAATTCAGATAACATGCATGGATTTTTGGAGTTTGCGAGTTACATTTTACTTTTATTATTGTTAAGTATATAAATTTATCCAATTAAAATTATTTTCATCCAAAAATTTCAATAGTAAAAATAACCTTAGCCAAAATCCTCTCTATGTTTTTATTTGTAATTTTTCTTGTTATTTACCGGTCAATCCGGCCCGACCCGACTCGGGTTGTTCTTGAGTCCACGAAAAACACTCTCTCTTTGAAAAAGTCAAAGTCAACTCTTTTGGTAATGGTTCTATGACTTTCTCTTTTATTGAAAGAAACACAACTATATAAATAACCCTTTACTTTCTCTTACATTTCATTAATAAAAATTCTCTTCAACTTTAGCTCTTCTCATCATATCTTTTTACTTACAAACACTTTGTTTTTGGAGCAAAGTTTTTAAAGTAAAAAACAAGGAATTGAAGAACAAAAGTTTTTTTTTTCCTTTTTGTTGTTGAATTATATAGAATTTGAAGTTGTTGTAGTTGCAAAAGCTTGGTAAACTATATATCAATGGCTGATGAAAATAAAGCACGTTCATTGGAAGAGACACCAACATGGGCAGTTGCTGTGGTGTGTTTTGTTTTGGTTGTTATTTCAATCTTCATTGAACTTGCCATTCACATTCTAGGGAAGGTTAGTTTTATTTATTTATTTTTAAATGTTTTTATTATAGCATTTTTCTTATAAATTTTGGGTTTTTTCATGTTTTTCATAAACTAGTTAGTTACTTGATTTTGATTCAAAAATTATTGACATTAGTCCCTTAACTTTTGTCTGGTTGAAAAGTGAAAGAAAAATGACATACTATTTCTTAGTTCTTCAAGGCTTTGTTTTGAACTTTGAATTGAGTTTAGTCCAAGGAAAAGATTGAGTTCTAGCAATCAGATGAACTTGCATCAGAGTTTTCTCTGCAAAAACTTGGTTTTAAAGACCTTGAATCAATGGCCAAAATGAAAAAGAAAACATGGTTGGCTACATAAACAGGAACTGCTGGAAAAGAAAAAGGATGGAGCCTGGGTAATAATATGGAGAATATGATTTTTTATTTTTTATTTTATTTTTTTATATTTTACAAAGGAGGTCACAATCTGGGTATAAGAGAAGAGATTGCAGATATTAAAATTCGAATATCAAAACTGTTGAATGTTTCTTTTTAACTCCGAGTTCGAAGAATATGAACTTTGGCAACATAAAACTAACTCTTTACTCTTTAGTTCCATTCAGGAAGGATATCTATCCTTTTAATGTTTTGAATTTCAATGATGATTTTAAAATTTTCATAGTTTTTGTTGATTATAATATATACATAACTTGACATTCTTGCATACTGTTTACACAGTGGTTTAAGAAAAGGCACAAGACAGCTCTTTATGAAGCACTTGAGAAGGTTAAAGCAGGTAATTAATTAACTTTATTATTTCTATTTCTTTAATCATTTTGTCAGTTTTAAACTGAAAAATCTGTAATAAAAAAGCTAACAAATAATTTTTTTTTTTTTTGCTGTTGTTGTAGAGCTTATGCTCATGGGATTTATATCCTTACTCCTAACAGTATTACAAGGTCCCATATCTGATATTTGTATACCAACAAGCATAGCAAACACTTGGCATCCTTGTGTTAAGAAAGCTGAGGCTAAAAAAGATTCTGAAAGTACTTCTGGTAGAAAACTTCTTGAATTCTCAGATCACAGCTTTGATATTCCTCGACGCAGTCTTGCAACTTCAAAATATGACAAATGTCAAGAACAGGCAAGATTTCCACTTATCTGTTCTCTTAATTACTTCTGTTCTATTTTTTTTTTGGGTACAAAAGAGATTTTTGAGATTCGAACTCCAATCTACTATATGCTACCTCTTAAAATGGCTATATGAACTAACTGGACTAAATCCCGGATTTAATTACTTCTATTCTATGCATATTTGACAGTTTACTTTGGTAATTGAAGGAAAAACATACTGATATAAACTTGTTCATATAGGAAAACTGTTTCCTCATATTGATTCATTAGAGGAGATTTATAATATCCGGTCTCTTCATTTTACCTAAAATACTTGTATCGTGTCCGACACATATTCAAGCACGGATATGAGAGTATGATCTTTCAAATATATCTGTATCGAACACATATCTGTATCTGACACATATCTGTATCTGTATCGAGTCCGGATAACATAGAAGAAAACTGAAATCTAATTGACCGAGAACTATATTTTAATTTTCAGGGTAAAGTTGCATTAGTATCGGCTTATGGAATCCACCAGCTCCATATATTCATCTTTGTGTTAGCAGTTTGTCATATTCTCTACTGCATCATAACCTATGCTTTGGGAAGAACCAAGGTAAAAAACAAAAGTGAAAAATTAAAATTTTCATTTTCTGAGCCTTAATTTTCCAGTTTTTTTCTGCCTGTTTTTGCCTTCTTTAACAATTCCTTTGACTGCAGATGAGGAAATGGAAGGCCTGGGAAAATGAGACAAAGACAATTGAATATCAATACTACAATGGTAAGTTTTCAACTTGAAAAATCATAAGAGGCTCTAATTAAATTTCCTGGAAAGTGCAACTTTTGTCCCTTCCAGGGTCCCAATTAGAAGACTCTTAAGGATGTTTTAATCTGTCATTAGAGCAAAGTTTGCATAGGACAAACTTTGTGTTGCTTTAAAATAAATAAATCAATGATCAACTACAACTGTTCAAGTCAATCAAATATATATATATTTTTTAAGTTTTTTATGGAGATTTACATAGAGGTTGACTTGGACCCTCTAATTTAATTAGCACAATATTTTACAATCTGTCAAGAAAGATTTTTTCTCATAATTCGTGTATTTATATTATATTTTATATTTTTATATATCATAATTTTATTTAAAATATTATATTTTTTTATAAATTTTAAAATTTTAATAATTTATGTTATATAAATTTTAATATATTCATATATTTATATTATGTTCGTATTATTTTTCGTATCATATTGTATTTTATAATATATATATATTTTTATCATATAATCGTATGGTTTTTAAAATTATTAAATCTTAAGATAAACTAAACTTTCCCATTTTTTTTAATTTTTTTTTTCCTGATACAAGTGTTGGAGAAGTATGCTTCCAACCTGTCAAGACTTTTAGCCAGAACCCCACCAATCTAATGATTTGAGCTGAGCATTAATCATAGCTATTTGTATATTTATTTACTTGATTTAATTTCATAGATGATAAAAGTTGACTTTTCTAATGCAGATCCTGAAAGGTTCAGGTTTGCAAGGGACACTTCATTTGGACGCAGACATTTGAACATATGGAGCCGTTCAACCTTATCCCTTTGGATTGTAAGTACTCGAATGATAATTATTTACATAAAAAAACTCTCTTTACTTATCAATAAATCTATTAATTGATGGATTCGGATCGAGTCATTTTTTGAATTTTTTTTTATTTTTTATATCTAGGCTTGGCTTTAAAAGGGTTCGAATTGGTCTGTCGGCTCGATTTATTATTTAAAAAATAATAAAAATTATTTTTATATATTTTTATAATTAAATTTAAATAAAAAATATATTTTTTTTATATAAATAGAGATTCGAGCTGAGCTGGATCGATCCGAATCACTAAACGTTCTACCCAAATCTGATCTAATCCAGATCGGAAAGATTACTTGGCTTTTGAGCAGATTTACTTATTAATCAGGATTTAATTTTTGTAAATTTTTCGAAAATAAAATTTTGAATGTACCATATTGATACAAAAGAGTGCGCATTAATATTGGTGAAAAAGAATTTTATTAACAAGAAGTTTAAGTATAAACTTCAAAAAAAACTTGAAAAGATCATTAACCATAATGTACCCTAAGTGAAATTTTTTAACTTTCACTGTTATTTTGTCATCAATAGTGTAGTATAAAAGTCCATCAACCCTTGAATTTATAGCACCGGATTATTACTTTAGGTAAATTTTTATGGTTCAGAATTCTAATTTGATTCTTTATTCACTATCAGGTGTGTTTCTTTAGACAATTCTTTGGATCAGTTACAAAGGTTGATTACCTGACACTGAGGCATGGATTTATCATGGTAAGCTAAGCCATAGATCTGACAACCTTATTATGATACGAGATACGATACGAATAAATAAATAAAAGTGTCAAATAAGGGTGAATATTCAGTCGGTTCGGTCGATTCAATTTTAAAATTTTGAAAATCGATTAAACCGACTAAATCTATAAAACCGACCGAACCCATCGAAAAAGATTCTAAAACCGAAAAAATCAAAACCGACATTTAAAAAATAATTTATTTATTGTATATTATATATTATTATTTAATATATATTATATATTATATATGATTTTAAATTATTATATAAATATATTTTATTATATTATATTTAAAATAAAATTAAAATTAAAAGTGGTGGATAGTTTGGTCTATTCGGTTATCAATTTTAAAAACCGACAACCGACCGAACTAACCG
Organism: Fremontodendron californicum; assembly: GCA_030761205.1. Taxonomy (NCBI): domain Eukaryota; kingdom Viridiplantae; phylum Streptophyta; class Magnoliopsida; order Malvales; family Malvaceae; genus Fremontodendron; species Fremontodendron californicum. The sequence continues at coordinate 11,227,046 of JAULJL010000041.1, read as the reverse complement.
ACTAAATCGATTTTCAAAACCGACTAATTTCAAAACCGAATTGACCGAACCGAATTAATCAAATTTGATCGATTCGGTCGGTTAAATCAGTTCAAACCGATTAATGCTCACCCCTAGTGTCAGAATCTATATAATACAAATTATTAACATATCGAAATTTATATAAATATATAATATTTTAAATACGATTATGATTCGTGATAATATACGAACACGACACAAATATACAGATTTTTCAATTCCTGTTGCTAATTCAAACTATAATGTACTATGCTTTCAGGCACATTTGGCACCTGGAAATGAAACAAAATTTGATTTTCAGAAATACATCAAGAGATCATTAGAAGATGATTTTAAAGTGGTAGTTGGGATCAGGTTAGTGTTCTTAAGCATGTAAATCAACACTTAATTTCACTTTATTAATTAGTTACATTACAATACTAAATATTTGCATTTGCAGTCCAATCATATGGTTCATTGCTGTCCTGTTCCTGCTTGCTTATACACATGGTAAGGCTTTCATCATCTAACAATCGACTTCACCAACCTTTAAACTGAGTTTTCCCATCCTATGTTACTCGGATTCGGATGTAAATGTCAGATACGGATATGTGTCTAACACGGGTATATTCAATTTTCGAAATTTTTCATGTATTTGAAGGGGTCTTGAAATGTCATATTCTCATATCCATATCCGAATATGCATCGGATATGGGTGTCGGACACGGGTACTTCAAAAAAATGAAGAGTCAGAGTAACATAGTTCCCTTCCATAGACAAGACTTAAACTTCCACCTATATTACTCGGACTCGGGTGTGTCGGACACGGGTATCTGAGTGTCCGACACGGGTATGTTTGATTTATTCTAAATTTTTTCATGTATTTGAAGGATTCTTGAGAGATCATATATATCTCCATACCCATGTCTGAATATGCATCGGACACGAATACTTCAAAAAAATAAAGAGTCGAAGCAACATAGACTTCCACATTTGTTACCTGAACTCACTTATCTGTAACTTTTGCAGCAAATAAGTATCTGTCAACACTAATATATGAACATAGTTATCGATTTTTTGTGCTTACTGATGACAAATAAACAATTTTCTCTTTATGGACAGGATGGTACTCTTATTTGTGGCTACCCTTTATCCCCTTAATTGTAAGTACAATACCATATATTTTTTGTATTGAGGTTGTAAGCAAGAAATACAAAAAAAATAACATGGACCCGAAACGAATACACGAATATCTCAAAATCTATATAATACGAATTATTAACATATCAAAGTTTAAATAAAAATAAAAATACCTTAAACACGATTATGGCACGACAAAATACACGAATACGACATGAATACACGAATTACCAGGTCTAGCGAGAACTAGGATCTAATTATACCCTCCATTGGGACTTTGCAGATAATTCTAATGGTTGGAACCAAGCTGCAAATGATCATAACTAAAATGGGGCTAAGGATTCAAGAAAGAGGGGATGTAGTCAAGGGTGCACCCGTGGTTCAACCAGGCGATGACCTCTTCTGGTTTGGACGCCCGCATTTCCTTCTTTTTCTCATTCACGTAGTTCTCTTTACGGTAATTTTCCTTCAACTCTTTCTGTTTAAAGGTTCCTTTAATCCACCAACATTTAATCATAATCATCGTCATCATCAATGTGTTAATGCTTATATTTTGATTCCTGATTTCCTCTGCAGAATGCATTTCAACTGGCCTTTTTCGTGTGGAGCACGGTAAGCAACCCTACTAGTTCAGTCCTTCCTAGGGTGTAAACAAGGCACCTGTGCTCGTAAGTTACTCGGGTTCGGCTCAAAAAATACTCGAATTCGGCTCAATTATTGTCAAATTGAGCTCGAGTATCTTAATGCTTGACTTGAGTAGCTGACGAGTCTAATCGAGTTTTTTTTTTTTATTATTATTTTTAATTAATATTGAAAAATCTCAATTCGAACTCGAACTCGAGTTCGAGCACAAATAATCGAGTTTGAAGTCGAGTATGGGAATCGAGCTCATTTTTTACTAGATAAAAGAACTTAATCGAGCGAGCTCGAGCAGTTCGATTTTTATCTAGAATCGAGCTCAAACTTTAAAAGTGAAACTCAATTGAACTCACAGAACTTCAAGTCTCGAATTTTGAGTTGAGCTCGAGCTTCTTACAGCTTAGACTCGACTCGATTGTACCCCTAGTCCTTCCGGTGTTTCTTTCCTATGCAACTGTTTGATTAGCTTATCTGATAAGTAGTTTTTTTATCACTTTCAGTATGAATTTACCATAAATTCTTGCTACCATGAGCACCTTGAAGATGTCATCATTAGAATCTCAATGGGGTGAGTTTGAAACATTCCAAGTATTGCCATGAACCTTTAGGCTAAGATTATCAATTTGACAAAGTGAAAAAGATTGCTGATAAAATGCAAAAATCTGCAATTTCCAGGGTCATTATACAGTTTCTTTGCAGTTATGTGACTCTTCCTCTCTACGCTTTGGTGACTCAGGTAAGAAACAAAAAAAATAAACCTTTCAAGAACTTCTGCCATTCTCTTATTCTGATCTATATACCGCATATTTTTTATTTTTTTTTAAGTTCTCGTGTCCAACGCTAGGGCTGAGCAAAAAAATCGAGAAAACCAATTCGAACCGTAGTATTCGGTTCGGTTTGGGTTCGATTTTTATTAAATTCGGTTAAAATTGGTTCGGCTAATAATTAAGTTTATTCGGTTCGGTTCGATTTTCGGTTCATAAGTTAAAAAACCGCAATTATTCGAATCGAATTGAATACTGCACATTGACCGCAATTTTTTTTCCAAAACTGAACCGTTATCACCCCTATCCAACGCATATCCGGATATGAGTATAGGGATATGACCCTCCAATTACATGAAAAAACTTTAAAAAATTTAACATATCCATGTCGGACACATCCATTTCTCACACTCACACCCGACTCCAAATAATATACTACTGCATTAACTGAATGGAGATAGCCTGGAAAAGATTAACAACATGATGCAAAAGGCAATGTTTAAGCTAAAAAGAAACAAATCAAGCTGAAAAATTGAGTGCATAACAAAGAAAATTAGATTTAATTTATCTGGTTTTTTTTGTTTACAGATGGGAACTAACATGAGATCAACAATCTTTAACGATAGAGTAGCAGCTGCACTGAAAAACTGGCACCATACAGCAAAGAAACACACTAAACAACAAAGCAGGCTTCATTCTGAGAATACAACACCATTTTCAAGCAGGCCAGCAACTCCAACACATGGGATGTCTCCGGTTCATCTTCTTCATAACTATCCTCGAAGTGTCGAAAGTTACGGACATGCATCTCCGAGGCAATATTCTAACTTCGAGAACGATCAATCGGATCTCGACTCCTTCCATTCTCCACGACATCGAGAAGTTAATGATACTTTTCATGGTAGATCGCAGTTTGAAATGAGGGAAGTAGATAGGATTGTTCAAGAATCTAGCTCTTCACAAATGGTTCCAACACAACATGAAATTGACATTATTAATCCATCAGATTTCTCGTTTGAGAAAAAATGATTGATCAAATCAGGTGGGATTAATGGGACAATGCTGCTAACTTTTGCCATGTAAATTTCTTATACATGTTATACATTGGAGCCAGCTGCTTGCAGGGAAAACAAAGGGCAAAGGAGATTGGAAACAACCTTTTTCTTTGTTGATATACTAAGTTTTTGTTTTTTTTTTTTTGTTTTATTATTCTTTATAGCATCTTGTACTTGCTTTTCTTTTACAGTTTTGAATCTTTTGAAATAAAACTTTATCCAGGTTTAGATTTTCCCTTTTTTTTCTATAGTTTACTTTATGAAACTAGTCAAGATACTTTATGAAACTGATACAGCAATATGTAAGATTTTTACAAGCTCTTAATCCTATCAAATTTGTACATTAATGAGCTTGAATGAAGTAATGCACTTGATCTATGAAGCACGGACACTTCTGTTAGGGAAGTGTCAAAGTATCTAAGTGTCGGACACGGTTCCGACACGGTTGAATACGTATCGGACACGCGAGGAATGGTCAAAAAAATAAAAATAAAATCGGACACGGTCAAAACATAGTCAAGACACGGCTGGACACGTCTAGACACGTGATGAAGGTTTTTTATTTTTGCATTTTTCTCCTAATATAAAATCAATAATGAGCAATTTGATTCTAATGGATTTTTCAATGTTCAAGTTTTTAAATTCAAAAATAATTTTTTAAAAAATCAAAAAATTATTTGCATGTTAATATTTGATTGAAAAGTGTCAATTTTATATTTTTATTGTATATTATTATATAAAAAATATTTTTTTATTATCGTATCCTGACGTAAACCGTGTCCTAATTTTTTAAAAATTCTCGTATTGTCGTGTCCGTATCGTGTCGTCCGTATTGCATGTCTGTGTCCATGCTTCCTAGCACTTGATCAAGTGTTAATGTATGGAGCTGACGAGGCCCTGAAGGTTGTTAGGTGAAAGATGAAAATAGTTTGCAAGGATAGAAGAGGTCAGAGGATACCAAAATTTGACTTTTGGGGTCTGCTCTGATACTTAAGTTAGTAATAGTTCAGAGTATTTTCAAAGATAAATGACAAATAATCAGTAAACTTTAGTGTTTATGTTTTTTCCCTTACCTCAAGTTAGCCTTCACTTATTTATACCTAGTAGGTGGCTGCTCTTGACAGATATAGATCAAGTGTTTGTCATGTTTGTTGCTGCTGAACAACTGCGAACTCATAAAGTATTATATATGTAGAGGTCCAACATGACGAGATCCAAGTGGACCTGACAACTAAGATTCCTAATTAAGCTGTTGTTATTTAATGAAATGATTGGTATATGTTTGCATAGATTAGCCCATTAGTAGGGTCATCTACTTCTTTATGTATAAAAAAAAAGTTTTAAGCTCGCTAATACTAAAACTTGGAAGCATTGCCAAAAATGAAATTAAAGAGGCACAAAAACAAAAACTCTTTATAATATCAGTGAGATATTATAGTATGGATTTTACTAACGAGTGTCTCTAGGGCACTTTTTAAGCGTAGTTAATATACTATTTATAATAATAATATTGTATTTGTAGACACCAAATTTTGTCCGGATTAAGCTTCGAATAGTCCAAATAAATTTTCGGCAATTATAATCGAATTTTAGTCAAATTTAATAAATAAATAAATATTAAATTTTAAAAAAATATTAAAAAGTTGAGAAGCTGGTAGCGTGAATCACGCAGCAGCACTCCCTACTCCCTAAGCCCCCCACTTACACATCACCCAAGCTGACCTAGGCCACTGGCCTTGGCAGCTTGCTTCCACTAACACCCCAGCACATACCTACATGACAACAACTACCCACTACCACCAACCCTACCCTATCATCACATCTCTCCATAAAAACCAAATCAAAAAAAAAAAATCACAAAAAGCTAGAGGGGGGAATCCAGGCAGGAAGCACAAAAAAAAAAAATTAATTTTAAAAATTTTTCCAGCGTAAAATTTTCCAGGCAGGAAGCTAGAGGGGCGATTTTCCAGCGTAAAATTTTTAAAATTTTCAAAATACACCAAGGGAAATAGCCATGGGGGGTGGCAATTTCCCTTGGTGGTATATATATATTTTTAAATTTTTTTACTTAAATTTAAAAAAAAAATTGCAAATTTATTTTTAAAATTTGTATTTTAATTTTAAAAATTACAAATTAAATAAAAAAATTAAATTGAATTTTTTTAAAAAAATTTAAAAGTCCAACGGTATATTTCTTATATAAATTTTAAATTTTATGAATTTTTTAAAAAAAATTTTAGTTAAATTTTATTATATAACCTTTTGAAAAAAAAATAATAAAATACAAAATTAAAAAAAAAAATTAATTTTTTTTAAGGCAACAGTAACTTGACCGTTGCCTTCAAAATCCCCTCCCCTCCCCTCCCCCCACACACTACTCTTCTATAAAACTTCCCACAGTCACACCACATGTCACTAAGCTTGACTTTTTACTTCATTGCAGAAACACCCTCTTGAGGATCAACTAACTCTTCAATCAGAAAAGATTGATTTGCTTGCGTTAAATTACGAACAAAGTAGAAGTTAGCTTTCCTGCGATTTTCTTGCATAGTCTGTGTGACTGTTTCACAGTATGTGTGCCCTCCCTCCATCATTGCAATTTGCTTGTTCCCGATCATAACAAAAAGTGCAGCCAACCTATAATATGTTGATTGCACTAAAGCAGTAATAGGAAGATAACGCGTTCCCTTCAACACCGAATTGATAGATTCAGCTAGGTTGGTTGTCATATGGCCATAACGTCTTCCTTGATCATATGATTGGGCCCACTTCTCCTTGGGGATCCTATCAAGCCAATTAGCCGCCTCTGCATTTTCTCCATGAAGATTCTCATACATGAAATGAAAATTCGGTCGCCTCAACTCGTATCCTAATAAAATTAAAAACAAAAGACTTGTGAATTTCAGTATTATTTTATATACTAAAGAAAATATAAGAGATAAAATAACTATGATTCGATTCCATACCTATGTTAACAATGTGTTGACGCAATTCTTTATTGTTAAACTTTTTCATAAAGTTAGCTGCAATGTGTCGAATGCAGTACACTGAATATGCATGTGGAGGATTCCATCCACTACCATCGCGTCTAATCGCAGCTTTGATGGCTTCATGTCGATCAGACATCAAGTATATGACAGGCTGTTTTGTCACATGTTTACGTAAATTAGTGAGAAAGAATGACCAAGCCTCTGTTGTCTCACCCTCCACAATGGCAAAGACAATTGACAATATGTTTCGGTTGCCATCTTGTGCAATAGCTAACAATAATGTTCCTTTGTATTTTTCATATAAGAAAGTACCGTCTATTTGCACAATAGGTTTACAATACGGATACCCTTCAATGCACGACTTAAATGTCCAAAAGAGTCGATGGAATATTCTCTTACCTTGGACCAGTCGATCATCGTGATATGCAGGTACCGTTTGCAATTCCACAATTGTACCAGGCATGAAATGTTGGATTGCACCTAACTATTTAGGTAGCTCATTATACGATCTACTCCCAATCGCCAAAAACTCGAACAATTGCCTTTTGCTTTGCTTTCCACGCTTTCTTATAGGAGGTGTTGTATCCATACCGGATTCGCATCTTAGCAATCAAAACTGAAACGGAGATCTCCGGATTTGCTTGGACCAATGACAGAATGCATGAACAAATCATGTTAGAATCTAACTTGCAATGATCTTGTGAAATTCTCCCCGATGTGCAAGTATAAGGCCCTTCATATTTTCTAATCTCTCATGCCTATTTTTTCTTCATAAAAGTTGTCCTTATTCTCCAATTGCACCCTTTCCCATACATTAGACATTTGACATAATATTTGGTCCGCTCAGATTCAATTACTCTGTAATATACAGAGTTTTTGATGTTATAGTGTTTAATAGCTGAAAGCACAGCCTCTTTCGTTGGAAATTGTAACCCAACACACAGATCAACACACAAATCTTCTGTGGAAAAGTTTTCTATAGTGCGAACATTTGAAGGCCCACAATCATCGTGAACATCCTCTATGTCAGCATATAACTCAAGTACACCAACATTTGCAAATGTCTCATGAGCATAAAACATGCATCTGACATCATCATCATCTTAAAGTGAAAATGTTCTATATCGGACACATCCTTAACCATTAGAAAGAGGATGCCTATACTTAATCTCTGTAACTCTTTTTCTATTTCCAGTTTTAATTTTTGTATGAATTTGCAGCTTTTGTTCCTCTAATGTGAGGTCTTCATCAACACGAAAGTTTTTAGGGCGTTCGCAATCAAAGGTAACACATTCGCCAGTATTATGAATTTGGCTATTATAGTAGACCAATGAAATCACTCTGTTGCTCATGTTGTTTAGTAATGAAACTAAAAAGGATGAAAATGGAGGTATTATCACTCGGCAAAAGAAAGAAAAAATAAAAAAAATGATAAGAATGAGGAGGTATTAGCATTTGGAAAAAATCTAATTGAAAAACTGCTGTAGGGGGTATTATAAACCTTCATCAGTATTATGAATTTATAATGGTTCATTATGTTGTAACGCATGACAAATCTCATCCTGTACATGATGGTATCTGATTCCCATTTTTTGACTAGGTTTAATTGACCGAAAAACTGATAACTCATTCAATACAAAAACTGATGATAAATCCCATCCTTTGTACCGGATTGTCCAATAGTCCCATCCATTGCAGAAGAAATTCAATTCCAATATTTTTCTAAAACATTTGATTGACTGAAAAATAGTTGAAACCTATCCCTTACCCTAAATCATTAGTCCCATCCATTGCAAAAGGAATCCAATTTCAATATTTTCTCCAGCATTTGATTAATTGAAAAATAGCTGAAACCTATCCCTAACCCTAAATCATAGTCCATCAATTGTAGAAAAAATCTAATTCTAATATTTTCTGTAGCATTTTATTGACTGAAAAATAGCTGAAACCCTAATCCTAACCCTAAATCTGGTCAATAGTCTCATCTATTGCATAAGGAATCCAATTCCAATATTTTCTACAGAATTTGATTCATTGAAAAATAGCTGAAACCCTAACCCTAAATAATTAGTCTTATCCATTACAGAAGAAATCCAATTCCAATATTTTCTACAGCATAAAATTAAAATAATAAAAAAATTAATTTTATATAAAATTCAAATAAGAAATTAATTTAATTTTTTATTAAATTTAAATAACAAATCAAATTTTAATTTATATAAAATTTAAATAAGAAATCAAATTTTAATTTATATAAAATTTAAATAAGAAATCAAATTTTAATTTATATAAAATTTAAATAAGAAATACATTTTTTAAAATAAAATTGTATTTTATATAAAATTTAAATAAGAAATATAAAATTTTAATAAGAAATATTTGTTTTTATAATTTTAATAAGAAATAAATTTTACTTTTTTTATAAAATTAAAATAATAAATTTTATTTTATTATTTTTTTATAAAATTTCAATAAAAATTAAATTAATTTTTTATAAAATTATAAAATTAAATAAATTATAAAATTAAATAAATTATAAAATTTTAGTATATATATTTAAAAAAAATAAAAACAAACCAAGATCATTTTTTTTTATACATGTTTGTTACAGATCTCACATATAAAATTTAAATAAGAAATCAAAATTTTTATTTATATAAAATTTAAATAAGAAATAAAAATTTTTAAATAAAAATTTAATAAGAAATAAATTTTTATTTTTTATAAAATTTTAATAATAAATTAAGTTTTATTTTAAAAATTAAAAATTTTTAATATATATTTAAAAAAAAACAACATAATTTTTTAATTTAATTTGCAATTTTTAAAATTAAAAAACAAATTTACAATTTTTTTTTTTAAAATTTAAGTAAAAAAAAATTTTAAAAAGTATATACCACCAAGGAAAATCACCACCCTCATGGTGATTTCACTTGATGTTTTTTAAAAATTTTACTCTGGAATTTTACTTTGGAAAATCGCCATAGGGGATGGCAATTTCGCAGCTAGTTTTAAAACAAACAGATTTTGAAAATTAATCTAAACATAACGGTATTTTGGTAAATAATTTTATTTTAGCTATATTGTGTTAAAAAGACCGAATTTTTAAAGGTCTACTCAAACGTAACCCCTCAAGAATTCCATCGTCGGAGAAAATCTCAACTTGTTTAATTCTAATGACTAAATTTGAGATGATTAATAGATTAAGTTTTATGGAGAGAAAAAATGTCGACCTTTAAATATTGAATTTTAATTTTTAAATCTTCCATCAATCTAGCAAAATTAAAAATAAAAAAAAAAAAAAAAGAAAGAAATTCTAACCTAGAAATTTTTAAAAATTCTACTCAAGCATAGCCCTCTAAAAAATTTATCCTTACAAAGATCTTGATTTATTTTTAATCTAAATTGTATAGCCCTCTAAACTAATGAAATTAAATTAATGAAACTAGATAAATACAATAGACAAACAATTATACATAAAATCAGGTGAAATATGAATAAACAATTTAATAAATAAACAATTAACAAAATAAAAAAAAACAATTAACAACAATTAACAAATAAATAATTAATAAAATAACTAAATAAATAAATTCACAATATTAAAATATAAAAGAAAAGAAATAAATAAAAACAATTAAAAAAAGAAAAAACCTATACAAACGGGTCGGGCGGAGGCGCGGATCCTACCCCGACCTGTTCGCTTACTTTAAAAACTAAACATTTTTTTTTATTCATTTTGAACTTGATTTTAAAAAAAAAAAGTTGTCTTCTTCTCTCTGAAATTTCAAGGCCAGATTTCCATTTTGTTCTTCAAATCCAAAATTGTTTTTGTTCTTTTCGAAAATCAAACCAAAATCTTCTTTCCAATAACTAAATTTCAAACAAATTGAGCTCTTTTGAAGACCCCAAAACAACAAAGCCAGATTTTTAAAGAAACCAGTTTCAGGATTTTCGAACCCAACTTAAACTTTTTATTTATTTACAACTTGCTTTTTTCTTAAACAAACCGATTTTCAACAAATTTTTTTTTTTTTAAACAAACGATTTGAAAAGAAAAAAAAAAAAAAAGATTTGTTCCTTTTTAAAACCGAATCTTAGAAACCAGAATCATGCATTTCAAAACCAAACTAGAGTTCTTCTAACACCAGAAGAAAAAGAATAAGGAAAATATTTAAAAAATACCTTAGAAAACCGAAAGCCTTTTGCTTTTGTTTTTTTGCTGATTATTGCTGTTTGTGTGTAAATGCTTCTCTCCTGTCCATCCCCTTTCTACTGTGTAGATTGCTCCTGTTTATAGGACCAATCAGATCTCTTTCATTAAAACACTTAATTTCCTTCCTTTCAAAAAATCCCTTTAAATCAGTATTTAAAAGCGAAATTTAATCCCCTAATTTTAGGGTTTAAACGTTTGCTGCAATTGAGGAATTAACAAGGGTGAAAGATTTTGCAATCTTGGGTCAAAATCAATAAGGAAAGGTTTTACCGAAATTGAAGATTAACACTGATTTTGGGAACTTGTGGTTTAATGGTTGATTTTGGAAGGGAAACAGTAATGGGAAGAGCCGGATGAAAGGCAACTTCGCACTGATTTGGGGATCTGATTTACACTGAATTTAGGGACCTTGTCGAGAATGGAAATCGGGATAAGATAATCGGGAGTTTGAATCAAATCAGATAAAGAGAAAAATAAAATAAAATAAAATAAGTAAATAACAATAATACTAATAATAGTAACAAATTAGTAAAAGTAAAAGACAAACTAAACAAAACAAAACAACCAAAAAAAAGAAACGTGCATCCTTATTGACGGGTATTAGGCCCAAACCCAGATTGGGCTTATACCCCACATGACTAGTACCGCAAGCGAACCATGGAGTTGACATCTTGAGAATCGGGTTAGAAAGCCAAATTAAAAAAAAAAAAAAATCGGGTGTCTACACCGGAGTTTGAGAAATATGATGGACTTAAGTGCCTTGGAATACATTTGGCCACATACTGTCACAAGATGGCTAGGTATGCTTGTAATGAAAAGACAGTCTAATAGGGGCAACTTTCAAGTGATATTTTTAGTTGAAAAGAGACCAAGTGCGTATATAGAGAGACTTATCTCGAGTATTTCTGAAACAGTACAAGCACATGTTAGAGATAACTCTTGATTGAGGGGACCTCACAAGTTCGACCACCTCTTACCAATAGAGAAATGAATGCTTTGTTTGTGGATACTCTCCCATATCCATACTATGAAAAATTGATCGGCAATGTTTTTTGAAATTATCAGACATATTGTTTTCTATGCGTAGGATTGAGGATGTTATAAAAAAAAAAAGGAAAAATTATGGATACCGATGCAAGAATTGCTATCAAGAAGAAGGATAGTGTTGTTAAAGAGCATGATCAAGTCATAACCATCGAAGGCAGAAACAAAAGAAGGTTTGGTGCAATGCGAGAAGATCTTTTCGGTGGTACTCTTCATCCCTGACCCTATATTGACCATTGGCCTCAGCACGGTCATCATCATGCTCCAAGGCCTTTCACATCACCTAAAGGTTTCGTCATGCCAATTGATTCAGAGTTTGACTCAGTTTGTTCTCAGAGCAGTAAAAGAAAGAAGGCGAAGGTGTATCATTCAATTCTGATGACCTACATAGAACTTCTTCTATTGCTTGTCCAAAGCCAAATGATCTCCATTGTACTTGCAAAGCCCAAGAAATCTTCTTACACGAAATGGTATGATCCTAATGCCATATGCGAGTATCATAGCGGGGTTAAAGGGCATTCCATGGAGAACTGCACTGCATTCAAGGACAAAGTTCAAGCCGTAATTGATGTAAACCCATCAAAGTTCAAAGAGCTCATGGATGCTTATCAAGGACGACGGGGCTAAGGATCATTTGTTCTCAGGGTAGCATGCCAATCAGAGGCAATCCTTAACCTTTTTTATAAGTTTTGTACATATTTTTAATTTGTTTGAAATGAATGAACTTTAAATTGCAAGCATCATACATCATATCTCATTTAAGGTTTTGGATTCTTATTGAGCTTTGTTTTTATGATTTTCGAAAGAAAAAAAAATAACAAAAAGGGTTGAAAATAAAAGTCCATACGGATAATTTTTCGTTTTGGAAATAAAAAGATACTCCTTTGAAAAGTGAAATGAGTTTCAAAAGAATTGGTGATCATCATGGGGGATGGGTTCCTAGGAAACACCTTATCTTTACATGTACCTAGATCATAGACCAGTTGAATAAATACCACTCAAAAGCCGCAAAGAATAACCTTTATCAAGGCAATGAGTAATGAAAATTTGAAAAATTCTTTCGTGGATTTCTTGAAAGTCAAGCAAACATGACAATCTTCCAAAAGATCTAGTAGTTTGATACGTGTTAAAGTTATGCCATATTGCCAATCAAAGCAAAAACTTCTAAAAAGATCAAAACTTCCCGAATCACTTTGAAAGAATCCAAATGCCAAATCTCTAGGCTTTTTCCAAGACCTTGATTTATGAGCACATAAACCAAAAAATGAACCAGAACACCTTTCTTTTCTCTCCCCATGTGTTGGAAACACTTTGAAGAAATTGAAACCCAAACAAGCTCATTTAGCAAGAAGCTCAAAGATAAAACCTAAGATGTTCTTTCACAACAAGATTCCCACAAACCAAAGGACCTTCACTTGAATGGCAAATCAAAATGAGGCATCATTTATGGCTGAAGATGAATCACGCATGAATTTTTGGGGCATGCAGCAAAAAAATTGTGATATCATGTGCATGAGAATTCGAACGATTCCAGATGCAAAATGAAAATTTGATTATCTATTCCCCCTGAGGATTTCTTTTCAATGAGAAAATTCGTACTTGATATGAGAAATGGCCATCTTTCATATCCCTTTTACAAAAAAAAAAAAAAAAATTGTCCATAGTCAACCCTTTTGAGCCTAAGAAATTATTTTCTTTGAACCTTGATCAAAGATCACCCTCTACACTGGGGGCAAATGCGAGGAAAGGATCTTTTTCAAAAATCATAGTGAAATGAGTTTTAGCTCGAAGACAGAAACAAAGCAAATTGAGCTCCCAAATAAGTACGGGCTCACTTTGTCAAAATAAAGATGCAAAAGAAAAAAGAAATAAGAGTGTAAAAAAGGAATGGCAAGTTGAAAGCCAAGAACAAAACAAAAGGCAAGAAGAAACCAAAATTTGAAAACAATGGCAAAAGAAAAGCCAAGAACAAAGAAGAAAAGAAGCAAAAATCAAAAGAAAGAAAGAGAAGTCCAGAAGGGACACATGTTTCAAAGGGAATCCTCCTCAGGAAATGATCTTTGATCTGATTACCCTCAAACACATATTTTGAGCCTACTTATCTTTTCAAAGTCCATTTTAATCAAGAATGGATATTTGACTTGAAGAGTTTTCCTCAGATTTTATCTCATCTCATTGAATTATCATTTCATTGTGGAAAAATTTAGAATTTTCAGATGCATGATGGAACAATAAAAAAAAAAACAATGAAGCTCTAGGGTGAAAACCCAAAAATGGGCAGTGTAGAGCAGAACAAGAAGAAATTCTAATGCCACACATTGGTATTGTCGAAGCCATCAATTTGAGGAATACAAAGAGCCTCAAAGATTTCCTAGACATACCAAAAGGACAACCTTTTATTTGGAATTGATTTTGAAAGCTAAACCCTTTTTCCTTCCAAATTGACCTTTCAACATTGAACCTATCATGGCTAAGGTTAACAAATATCAAAATGCCATATTTAGAGATTGGAGGATTGATGAGATTCAATTAAAACTTTTTCCAAAAAACATTTGGTTTCAAGGAATTCATGTTTTGAGAAAACTTACTCATGAGCCGGGACAAAAGGACATTCACCTTCTCCTTTTTGTCAAGATGAAAAAGCTTTCCTAGACAAATCCGAACCTTATTGCATCATCCCATTGATCTTGTTGCATTAAACCGTTCAGATCACTCGAAAAGGTGAGGCTGATTTCCCATCTCGCTTAGAAATGTTTCTAAATGGTGATCACCAATTTTTGAAAGACTTCAATTTCACATGTTTTGGAAGAAATGAAATTGACATGACTTAGGGAGAACAAACTAAAATTGAGATGTAGATATGCTCTAGCAAAAAGTTCATATTGTTCAGGGGCATGAAATTTTGAGCTTGAATGAAGTTTGACTCTGTGTTTTGGTTTTGACCAGATAATTGAAAGAAAAAAAATCTGTTGGGGCAAGGAAAATATTGGAAATACGAAATCATATGATTTCTTTCAACAAGATGAATTGGACAATATAAACGAGGGGCATGGTTTATTCCCTCCAGTAAGACAAAATAGTAAGAAATGAGGAAACTTTATCAGGACAAGAGGAAAAAGGGAGATGATCAACTCTCTTAACACTCTCCTAATGTGAAATGATGTCATGCATCTTCATAAGCATTCATGCATCATATAAGGAACATTTGCATCTGCATCTTTGTAGGTTGCATCAATATAGTTGACTATTGCATTTGTCAAGCATTAAAAAAATGAAAAAGAAGAAAAGAGAGGTTTCCTAGAAAAGAGGAAGGGTCTTTTTTAGACTTAGAGGAAAGAATTCAAAAAAAAAAAAAGAAAAAGCAAAAACTTGTTTGAAAAGAAAAGATGTGAGTCTTGAGAATTTTTTGGAATGATGAAATCGAGAAAGTGTTGAAGAATTTCAAAATAATGAAAATTTTCGAAAAACGAAAATGATTTTTGGATGAATTTATTTTTCAAAGTTGTGGAGCCTCTGTTGAGAGGAGCAATTTATTTTTCAAAGTTGTGGAGCCTCTGATTAGACGAGCGATTTATTTTTCAAAGTTGCAATTTATTTTTTAAAGTTGTGGAGCTTCTGATTAGAGGAGAAATTTATTTTTTAAAGTTGTGGAGCCTCTGATTAGAGGAGCAATTTATTTTCCAAAGTTGTGGAGCCTCTGAGCAGAGGAACAATTTATTTTTTTTAAGTTGTGGAGTCTCTGATTAGATGAGCAATTTATTTTTCAAAGTTATGGAGCCTCTGATTAAAGGAGCATTTTATTTTATAAATTTGTGGAGCCTCTGATTAGAGGAACAATTTATTTTTCAAAGTTGTAGAGCCTCTGATTAGTGAAGCAATTTATTTTTCAAAGTTGTGGAGCCTCGAATTAGAGGAGGCATTTATCACCATGACCACTAGGAAGAAGGTACCAATTTATTTTTCAAAGTTGTGGAGCCTCTGATTAGAGAAGCAATTTATTTTTCCAAGTGATGGAGCCTCTGATGAGAAGAGTAATTTATTTTCTTAAGTTGTAGAGCCTCTAATGAGAGAAGCGATTTATTTTTCTAAATGATGGAACCTCAAAGGATGAGTTCAACTGAAGTTGGCATATCAAATATGGTTAAGCCAGCCCAATGTAGTTGGTACCAAGAGGAAGTAAGCCCAGTAAAATTGACAAAAGATGAGAAGCCATCATTTCAAAAATTATTGATAAGACCTTCGGGCATCATTTTCAAAGAGAAACACCACTTTCAAATTACTTCTGATCACTTTTTCGACCTTTGGTTCCGCCAAGTCAATTCATGCAAATGACTATAGGTTTCATCCAAGTCATCTTCCGACTACTAGTGTCGCGCAGGCCATATTTCGGCTATTGGTTTCACCTGACTGTTAGTTCTGCTCGGGTCGTTTCAATTTTTGGTTAGCACAAGATAAGACTAGGCCTCGGGGTTTCGTCGAGATATTTTCTTTTCTTGCAAATCTAATTCGTTTTCTTAAGACAGGTCGAGCCTCGGTATGATAGTCAATGAAATCAATTTAAGGAAAATCATTTTATTTACAGTTTACAAAAAAAATGAAATGAAAAATCTGTACGGACAAAATTGTTGTCTATTTTTCTTTGTCGTATTCCTGATTCTCAGCAATAGCAAAAAAAATGGCAACTATAGACACCCAATTTTGTTCGGGTTAAGCTTCGAATAGTCCAAATAAATTTTCGATAATTATAACCGAATTTTAGTCAAATTTTAATAAATTTAATAATTAAATAATTTTTTAAAATTAAATTTAAAAAAATAAAAACTTGGGAAGCTGACAGCGTGAATCATGCTGCCAGCACTCCCCTACACCCCATGCCCTCACTTACACACCAACCAAGCTGACCTAGGCCACTGGCCTTGGCAGCTTGCTTCCACTAACACTCCAACACATACCCACATGACAACAGCTACCTGCTACCACCAACCCTACCCTATCATCACATCTCTCCATAAAAACCAATTAAAAATACAAAAAACTAGAGGGCGAATCCGGGCAGGAAGCACAAAAAAAAAACACTCCCTTCCATTCTGCCAAATTCGGCCAAAGGCACTGGCCTCGCAACACAAACAAAAAAATCTCATCAAAAACACCTATGGGTTTCGGTTTTCTTGAGATTGAAGGAGTTTGAAAGTGATTTTTGGAGATCACAATGGTGAAAAGAAAGGCCTTGGATGAAGGAACAACATCTTAAATTTGGGCCAAATCAGACGGCGTAAACGTCGGGATCAGACAAAGAAAGCCGTGACTTTTTGGATTCGGTCTAGGAAAATTAGGGCATCTTTTGGGAAAATCAAGGTCGAAAACGGAATGAGGAGGTCGAAAAAAATAAATTTGGAAGTTTTGGGATTTTTTCGCCACTGGCGAACGGTGGCCGACGGCGCTGGTCGATCTTCGAATTCTGGGCTTGTGGTGGCTGCTGGGTCTAATTACTCTAGAGAGAAAGGAGAGAGCTAAGGAGGAAGTTTTGGTGGGGAGAAATTTTTGTGGTTGGAGTTGTGAGAAAGGTTTTTGGAACTTAAGGTAAGTCATTTTTTTTTAGTTTTTATTTTCATACTTTTGTTTTGCTATAATCCTTTTCGTAGAGGTAACATTTTTTCTATGAAAATATTTTCAATAAAAGGTCTTTGTTTTCACTTATTTTTCAAATAAAATGTGACAAGGTTTCCATTTTTCTTGGTCATTTTCGTTTTTTTTAAGCTCCAACATTTTTTATTTTTATGCTTCATGATGTGTCTTCGATTTTTAATGGTGATTTTGATGTTTATTTGCTCACGACCATAAGTACATCGTAGAGATGATTGCGGATTTTCAACGACGAAATTCTAAAGATGTCAAGATAATGATTCTCTAGATATCCCGACGTGAGGAAACTTCGTTAAATATCACCACAAGTAGTGGGAGTATTTGACGATATTTTTAATACAAAAAAAATCCATGCTCATTTCGAAAATGAAAATGATGAAAATAATAAATAAATGAAAATGAATATGTACATGCTTGATATTTTTTCATGCTCGTGTTTGTAAATAATATGGTTTTTATGTTTAATCGTATGATTATGCATTAGATTACATGTCTTATATGCATTAAATAAAAATGGGTGAATATAAACTACTGACGATGGAATTCGAAGGATGTAACAGTAGTGATTCCTAAGATATCCTGAGGTGAGAGGATCTCGTTAAATACCACCAAAAGTATTGAAAATATTTAATGAGTATTCTCGATAAAGGATTTATGTTCACTTTCATTTTTACAAAAAAAATAAAATAAAAATGTTTTTTAATTAATAAACATGTTTTGAAAAAGAAATAAAAAGAGAATTAATTTTAAATACCGTTGTTGAGTCCATTAAATCGAGGTTTAGGATAACACGTGATTAATTGGTACTGTTTTATTAAGGGGCGTCGTGAGGATGCTAATACCTTTCCCATACGTAATCGTACTCCCGAACCCGTCATGATTTTTCTCTGGTTTTCAATCGCAGACTTCAAAATTGCCTTTTTAAAAGGTTTTAATTAGTTTTAAAATTCTTTTTCAAAAATACATTTTCTTAGATGGTCAATCACACCTAACCAAAAAAAATTGGTGGCGACTCCATTGTTGTTTTTAAAAAATCGTCTAGCAGTCGAAAAAACCGTTATGACCATGGTGGTCCGTTTCGTTCCGTTTTAGTACCGATGGTACCGGCCGAAACGTCCCACTTTCAACTAAACTGGTACACTTAACTTTTAATTCCGTTCCGGTTGTGGTTTCGCCATGTACCGCCCATACCGGTCTGTATCGGTCAATACCGGTCCATACCGGTACGTACCGGTTGGTACAAGATTTTAATTGTTTTTTATTTTTTCTAAAAAAATTCACTTATTTGATTTTTTAAACCAGTTTTAGTATTTTTTTTTCATGATCATTTGTTTTTTATAATTATATTTAAAAATAAAACATGTTCATTAAATTAGACTAATGAACATAATTAATAATAATTTACTATATTTTTTAACATTTTAATATTTATTTTACCTATTTGATGTTTAAAAATTTTAGATATTAAATATTTAAAATTTATATTTATATAAAAACATATATATGCATGTAATTGAGGTATATATAATATATATTTTATTAAGAAATTTGAAAATATGTTATACATATAGATATATGAAAAAATATTTGAAAAATATCGGTAAATTCGAAACGGTACACCGAAACACACTGGTACCGGTACGTATCAGTACCAATACAAAAACGATATGCCCACCGGTACGAAATTGACTACCTTGGTTATGACAGTATTGAATACAAAAGTTGACAATTTTATTCATCATTTTCAATGCATTAATTAAAAATATTATTATATTTAATAATTTTAAAAAGTACTCTTAAAACACTTGTTAGCAAAATTCTTATAGTATCTATGGATTATAAAATAAAACTCATTGTTATTGGATCAATTAATGTTTCATTCTTTTGACCTTTTTTATGGGGTTTGATAATTTTGGTTGAGTAGATTGATCCATTCACTTTTACTTTACTTTTGTTAATTAACAAATGAATGAAGCATTTGTGATTAAGACAGTCAAGCACTATTTTTTATTGTAAAATTCAGTACTATTACTCTTTCATATGTCTTTTCCTCAACTAATTTCTACAAGAAATTAAATGAAACAATTAAATATGATAAATGAATAAGATTTATTGAATAGTGCATATGACTTTTATTGCAAGTCACAAAGTTTAAGATAATATATATAAAAGAGTTTGTTTCTAATACTAGAGAAATTTTTTAATTTTATAAATGAAATTAAGATAATGTCATATGTCTTATTTTTTATATTTTTTTTATTTAATAATTTTATTAACGAGTGTCTAAGAACACATTTTAATGTTACTATATATAATAATATTTTCACCTAATGCTTTGAAAATGATAAATAAAATTGTTAATTACTACATTTAATATAATATTATTATTATAAATAATATATTAATTAATCTTAAAAAATACCTTAATTAAAAACACTCGTTAATAAAATCTTTTTTTAAATATTCTTAAAAGTATAAATCATTTTAATAATCCTACTTATAAAATTTAAAAATTCCACTCACTATAAATCCAATGATTTCTCTATATATAAAAATAGAAAAAGAAGATTAGGATAGAAGCAAAATTGGTTGAGATTGCCATTAATTATTGATTAATCAATTTGTGGAAAAGCAAAATGGTGGAAGAATACATAGCACCAACCTCCATTATTCCATGTGAGTTTTAATTATTTCGTTTCAATTATATTTGTTTCGGTTAGGATTCGGTTTATTGTTTGGGTTAGGATTCGATTTATTGTTTTTAATATATCTATTATTATTATTATACTTATTAATTATAAAAATTATATTTATAAACAATAATTAAAAATATATTAAAAAATAATAAATAAAAAAAATAATGAAATCGAACCATTTGTTTGTTACTTAAATTTGGAAGTTTGGCTTAGCTTAGCTTTGGATAACAACATCAAAAAAAATCAATGATTGATTCATTGATTTGATGCTTATCTTATATATATATATATATATATATATATATATATATATATATATAAATAAAGGATTCATTTATATTAATATAAATTAATTTAATTTAACATATTTTTATAATTGTTTTATACGTTTTATATTTATTTAATTCGATAGTCGTATTTCATGTTCTATAGATCATGCACATCGAATTTTAACTAAATTAAAAGTGTTTAACTATTTGTTCGATGTAAAAATATTTCAACCATTAAATATATATTGCAAAAGATAATATTTTCGATCCATATGATAGAAATATCATATCGATTCAAAATTTTACATACACGATTAGTACAATTATATTATTAAATTCAACGATCGATTTATTAAAATATAAATAATATACAAAATTATATATATATATAATTATAATTATAAATCCTCACGGTTTTGAGATGAGATTCCTTCCTTTATTCTATCTTTTCAATGATCAGAAAATTGTTGTGGAAAATTGCTTTTACCGGTAGCTCTTCCTTTTCCAAGATTCTTGTTTAGGATAATGTTTTTATTTTGGAGGTGTTGATAAATTGAATTTAAAATATATTCTTTAATTTAATGTATTGATGTTAGTAATTTTACTTAGCATAAAACAATTTCTTATTATTATCGGAGATTACCAGAATAAAACCAAGTTTTTATCTTAAAATGTTTTTTTTTTACAATGTTTTCTTATTTTAAAAATATTTTTATTATTTTTTGATGAAGAAGAGATTATATATCATGTTCAAAGAACAGAAAATAATGCATTTATCAACAGAACTAAATATTTAGATGTTAAAAATAATTTATTTATCAATAATATGATCAATACAAACATTGTTTATTTATATTTGATGAATTGATATTATTAAACCAAATTGGGTTTCAAATACATTTTTTATATTGTCAATGGATCTTGGAATATTATTTTATTGATGAATGAATCTACAATTTTAAAATTAGAAATAAAAAATATATTTTATACAGAATTAAATAGTTAAATATATTTCAGTTTTATAAAATTTTAAATGATTAAAATTTACTATTTGTTAACAAGAGCACAACAATATACCATGTCATTCTTTGGTTTATACATTGAAATTGTATCATATTTTAATGCTGAACTAGTGAACTTAACCCACAGTTGATATATGTAATAATTCTCAAAATATGATTTTCACTATGTTTGGGATTTAAATATTAATATTTGCAATTTATTTATTATTTATTTTGAAATTATGATTTTTTTTTTGTACAAATATATATATATATATATATATATATATATATATCAAATCCAAACCAAAATGAAGGTTGACTGAAAATTGAACTAAAGAATAAAGATGAATCAATATTGCAATCTATTTTTTTATTTCAAAATTATGATTTTTTATACAATTATAAAAAAAATTGTATCAAATTCAAACCCAAATGAAGGTTGAGTGATAATTACTACTATTAGGAAAGAAATATATATAAATTGATATTCTTAAAAGTTTTAATTTTTTATTACATCAAAATAATTCAAAATTTTGATTTTTTTGATTTATTCATTTTACACATTACCTTAAATTTAATGTAAACATTATCTTTTATATATATATATATATATGCTTCAAGAATCTTCATCACCCTTGTCTTATATATTAAAAATATATATAAAACCAAAAATCATGGTGGCTTCATGAGACTCTTTCATAATTATTATTATTATATCTTCAACTATTATTATTTATATAATTAACAATAAAAATCTTTAAAATAAAAAACATTATCTTTTTAATATATATATTAAACAAACAACCGTCGTGGCTGCATTATACTCATTGAGGTAATAATAACAAAATAATAATAATAACAGAACAAAATCTCTAAACGGCTCTCGATTCAGCGATTAATCATTTCATTTTTTTGAAAAATAAAAACTGATTGATTAATTTTGATTTGAAATTAGATCATTCAAGTCTGACCGTTGATTTCATCGGTTCTTTTTTCAATCTTTGTTATTTTTTTTATCGTCGAGATGGAAGTCCGGCCCAATCAAACGGTGGACAATTCGTCGACCTCGCCGCAACAGCATCAGCGCCATGCAGCCGCCGCTGCATCTAAACAACCCGTTTCCGCTACAAACGCCGTCGACACCACTTCCGTTACTCAAAGGTAAGAGAGAATTTTTTTTTTTTTTTTAAATTTTAATTCTTGCCTTTTCCGTTGGTTCCCGCGAAAATTTGACGAAGGAAAAAAAAAAAAAAAAAGAAGAAAAGGAAAAATATATATTTTCTGATTTTCTTGGCTTTTCTTTTTGATTCTATAGAAAATCTTGGAAATGAAAGCAAATATTCTCTCTCTTGGGTTTTTCTTTCTTTAGTTTTTTCTGTTTACATTTTCCCGGGAAAATTTGTTTCTTTTTGTTTTTCGGCTCTAGTTTCATATAACTCAGTGAAGGAGTGGTTTAACTACTTTTTTTTTGTTAAATTTAATTTAGTTTCATAGGGTTTATAAAACGTTTTGAAATTTAACTTATCATGGTTTATAATTTTTCTTTTTTGAAAAATTTTATATATTTAATATTTTCAGGTATTTCAGTATTTGTTTGGCTGCTCAGAAATTTATGGAAAGGATAAGAAAATGAAAAAGAATTTTATACTATTTATTGTCATAAAATTTAAGGTTTTTTTTTTTTTATTATTTTTAATATGGGTTTATTGGAATGAATTTTTTGCAGGCTTCAAAAGGAGCTGATGGCTCTCATGGTATGTGAATCTTATTTACTGTTCTATGTTCAAAATATCATTTCTTTATTTGTTGTTTCAATTGAATTGCATGTTCTATTTGGGTTCACCTTTGTTTCAAGTTTCATTGGATGATGTATTATGGTGGAAGAGAAGGCTTGCTAGATTTTTATCTATAGTGATTGTTTGTTTATCAACATTGTTATTAAACCTTGATTGAGTTTTGTCAACGGAAATAGCTATTTTTAAGGGTTTTAGGTTATGTTGCTCCGACTTTTCATTTTTTGTACCCGTGTCCGACACATATCCGGACATGGGTATGAGGATATGATCCTCCAAAGACCCTCTAAATACATGGAAATCTTGAAAAAAATTGAACATACCCATGTCTGACACTCACACCCAAGTCCGAGTAACATAGGTTTTAGGTATGTTTAAATGATATATACAAGGAACTAGGCACCTAGTTTTTAAAGATTAGCAGCTTCTGGTATAATGCGTTGTGTAAACACTAAGAGTTTCATGTATGTTTGATTGAGTGTAATGTACCTGTGGCATAAATCTCTAGAAAATAAATCGGTGTAACTTGAAATGAAGATTTTAATGTGACATCAGATATGGTTTAGACATTTAGGTTATAGAAGGCTGATGTACTTGAATGCATACCGACGTGCACTCGAGCAAACACATCCACATTTTTGTGAGCACACACACACACACACACACTCACATATATATATATATATATATATATATATATATATATATATTCACAAGCCTGCAAATGCGTTCAAGTTAATTAGAGAAAAGAAAAGAAATGGAAAACTGCTCAATGGAGTAACCAATCAAACTTCAAGTTAGTAGCATGGGAGAAACCCCTATGTGGGAAAAACCCTTTAGAACACTCTTCATTCAAAATCTGATAGTGTCTTCTGCTGCAGATGAGTGGTGGAGATCTTGGAGTGTCCGCTTTTCCTGAAGGTGAAAGCATTTTTACATGGATCGGCACAATTGAAGGTGGAAAGGGAACTCTGTACGAGGGTTTATCATACAAACTTTCCTTGCGTTTCCCATTAGACTACCCTTTCAAGCCACCTCAAGTAAAGTTTGAGACAATGTGCTTTCATCCCAATGTCGATCAGTTTGGCAATATTTGCCTTGACATTCTTCAGGTATCAATTTGCTTGGTTATTTATTGTTTCTAATAAAACTATTTGCTGCTGAAGACTGTAACGATGAGATTTTTTAAAAAAGGAGAATCTTTGATCCATTTTCTTCTAATTGTAGTTGTACCAAGTGAAATTGGTTGATGTTTTAGGCATAGAGCTAACCTTGAGGCTTGAGGGTCCTAGGATAGTTGATGGGAGAGTTTGTTTTGTATCTACTTTTCCTAGTTCAGAATCTTTGGATAGTCAAGAAGAGGGTTGGTCTTAAAGACTATGTTACTCGGACTCGGGTGTGAATTTTGGACACGGATGTGTCCGACACGGGTATGTTCGATTTTTTTTTTATTTTAAGATTTTCATGTATTTGGAAGGTCTTTAGAGGATCATATCCCTATACCCATGTCCTGATATGCGTCGGATACTGGTTCTTCAAGAAAAATGAAGAGTCGGAGCAACAAAGCTTAAAGATTTTCTGACAATTCTTCCTGTTTATTATCACTGAAATTGCTACAAAATTTCCCGTTTCGCTCTCTTAGTTTAGTACCTCTTCGAGTTGCATTCATATATACTTGTATAGTGGAATTACAGTTCTAGTTTCTTGTTTACCAATTTTTTCCCAATACTTATAAATTCTTCATTTATATTATTACAGGATAAATGGTCTTCTGCTTATGATTGTAGAACCATTCTTTTGTCAGTTCAAAGTTTACTAGGAGGTCTGCTTGCTCTTCCCTACGTGTTTGATCTATGAAACAAATAAACTCTTAGTCCTGTTGATTGCTTAAGAATTTTCTTACATGCAGAGCCGAATCCGGAGAGTCCTCTCAACACCTATGCCGCGGCACTGTGGAACGATAAGGAAGGTAGAACTTGGAACACCATAAATTTGCTATGTGATTTTTCTTTTTAAATGTTTGAGACCAAAAAAAAAAATGGTTTTTAGAACTAAAACTTCCATTTTGATGTTTTTTCTGGGTTTAAATGCATCCAGATTCTGCACCTTTGTTTAAAGTTGATTAGTTTGCGGCTTAAGCATTATTAAGCACTAGGAGAGTACCAGACTACCCGATTTTACTGCTTTTCACGTTCCTTCAATGACTGAACCAAGTCTTTGTAACGTATCTCCATCTAACATGTATTAAACTATTCCTAAATTGCTCGGACTCTTCATTTTTCTTGAAATATCCATGTCCGACACATATTCGAACATGGGTATAAGGATATGATCTTTCAAAGACTCTCCAAATACATGAAAATCTTGGAAAAAAATTGAACATACCCGTATCCAACACTCATATCCGAATCCGAGTATACATAGAAATATTCTAGGAAACCAAAAGAACATTTTGCATTCTGATTTTTGTGGGAATCTTTTGCCACAGTTTTGCAACACTAGGGTTTGCAAAGTGCAGTATTTCTTTTAAATATCAGTGCAACAAGCAACTTTTGCTATGCGTATATGCTATGAAATTAAACCGTATTTCGATAACAGATTCTGATTTTTCCGTTCTCTTTTCCAGATTACAGAAATATGGTCCAAGAACAGTATTTTGGTGGAAAAGCATCTGAGAGCTGATATGCAGAATCCAGCTTTGATTCCATTATCTGTCTGCATGTCTTTTTCCGACTGAATTTCTCAATAAAGCTACGACGAAAAAGAGCAATATAATTCAGAATTTAATAGCAGTAGCATCAATCAAGGTACATTCGATTTTATATCTTGTTACACAAGAAACACATGAATTTGTATAAATCTGTCTTGGATAAATTTGTTTCTTATAATTGCAAAATAATGTTTATAGAGGTTGTAAATTCTTTTGAGTCAATTGAAAATGGGGGTTCATATTCTTCTTGTTTTATTCAAATTGTACCTCAATAAATCTTTGTGGAGTTTTAACCTATGTTACTTATGATTTTTCATTTTTTATAAAATATCTGTGTCCGACACATATTCGGACAAGGATATGAGAGTATGATCCTCCAAATATATGAAAAAACTTTAAAAAAAACTGAGCATACCCGTATCTGACACTCATCTCCAAATCCGAGGAAAGTAGGTTTTAACCAGCAACTTTCATCATTCTTCTTGTGAATTATCAGCAACTTTTTTATGGTTTTAGTTAACGAGTGTCTTTAAGATACTTTTTAAAGTTAGTTAATATACTATTTATAATAACAATATTATATTAATTGATAATTTTATTCATCATTTTTAAAGCATTTGGAGAATAATATTATTATAAATAGTAACGTTAAAGACACTCGTTAGCAATTTTTTTTTTATTAGTTTAAAATTTTAAGGTAATTGATCATTTAACATGGTATCAAAGCGTTCTCGAATTCGAATTTTGACAATCACTTTTTCGTTAATGTTTTTTTATCCAATGTCTTATTGTTCATTGGGATGTATGTTGTTGCTCTAAATTCAATTCAAAATCAAAATTTAATGGTAAAGTTCAATCAAATAAAAATAAAATGACAAATTTGCTTTTAATCTCAAAAGTGTAATGAAAAATATCAATAAAAGTAAAATATAGTAGCAAATTTCAATATACACTTATAGTGCAAAGACAAATATACCATTTAACCCAAAAAAAAAAATGTTAGATAGGAATTTCTTTGGATTAAACGTATAGTTACCGCCTATGAAGTTTCATTAGAATATCCCCAAATTAAATCAAAAATAATTTCCAACCAAGATTTTGCCAAATATCATAAATTAGTGCATAATTGAACTGTAATTGCCGATATACATTACCAGAATTAACAAATTAAATAGAAATTCACAAAAATAGAATAATATGAAAATCGCATGAAATAAATTATATATATAATTAATTTCCAAAAACTCTCTAAACTATTTTACTTTTTTAAAGTAAATCCTTATATTTTTATTGTATACAAATAAATCTTTTTTTTTTATTTGTACCAAAATAAAATTTTATTTCAAATGAAAAATTGATTTATGTTAAAACTTAAAAGTTTATGTATAAGTTACATGTTAAGATCTTATTTGATTATAAATTAAAAGTTAATGACTTATTTGAATGCAATAAAATTACAAACTTATTTAAGTTGTAAAATTCAGGATTTTTATTATTATTTTAGCCAAAATTTTAATTGTAATTCATTTATCATTATGTCTTAATTTTATTGATTTTTTTTTATAGGTTTTATTGGTATTAAATTGCTTATAATTGGAAGTAATATATGATTAATTAGAGTTAAATACGTTCCTTGTTAAAATAAACTCAATTGTTTATGAGATTTCTAGATTCTGATAATTTTAATTCCAAAATTTAATATAGATGGTTTAGTATTTGTTTAATAAAAATATTGCAATATAAACCCTAAAAGTTGCAAAGAATTTTTTTTTTTATTTTGGTGAGTTATGCTGCTTAGGCCTACTCATGGCCGGGCCGAGCAAGGCCGCAACCTTGATTTTTTTTCTTGTCCAAACCCGTTTCGAGTCGAACTCGAACTGACCCATAAACTCATTTCACTGTTCATAAATTATTAAATTTTTTTATATTAATATTTATTTTATAATTAAATTTACATATATATATTTTTAATTATTGTATAGTAATTCGGACGAGCCGAGCCCGTCCGAATTACAAATATTCTTACCTAAGCTTGACCGGATTCGAATCGGACCGAATGGACTAACCAAGAGCAAGTCTAAATCTAATGCTACTTGCCCCACTAATAAAATGACTCGGCAGTTCCTGTCTAACATGGCAGTGAGAGTAAGGACAGTTAACAAAATGAGAACTTATACAAAGAAAAAGGTCCCTAATATGGAAAAAGTGCAATGAAATTAGTCAAAGATTAAATTTTACAAGCAAACCCCAAATAAGACCCCAAAAAAAAATTTTGAGCAAGAATTTTGCCTCTATTTTTGATGTAAGGGTAACAAAAAGGTCTCATTTCTACTCTATATATATGGTGCAAGAGCACATATGGATCATTGTGCAGAAAACACAACAACAACAAAAGGAAAAAGGAAAAGCAATTTGTGTACTATGAGAATCATAATCCACAGAAGAATATATAACAAAACTGTTAATCAGAGTTCCACAAAAACATACTTCTCCAGAGATTGCATAACCTCTGTAGTAGTCGTCGACGAAGTTGGAGTTTCGGAGCGATCAAACATTATCAGCTTCATCTATCTGTGACTCTTCTGAATTCTTTCCTGCAACCAACCTCTCAGCTGTCAATCTCTCCTCCAGTGCTCTAGCTCCTCTTTCTCTGCAAGGTCACACAGGTAAGAAACCAATTTTTTTTTTTTTTTTTCTCTCATAAGAATTGCCATTGTTTTGTTGCAGTAAAGGAAAATAATTACTATCTTAACCAGACATCTTATGCAACAGCGGCTTCGCAAGCTCCGACAAAATGAAAAAAAATATATCTCTAATGCATCAAATCGAAAACCCACCCAGATTGCTATGCTGCTATCATACCTATGTTGCTCCGACTCTTCACTTTTTTTTGTAGTACCCGTGTCCGACATTCATGTCCGACACATATTCAGACATGAGTATAATAGTATGATCCTTCAAATATATGAAAAAACTTTAAAAAAAAAAAAATTGAGCATACCCGTGTCGTACACATATCCGTATCTGACACTCAGCCCCAAGTCCAAGTAGCATAGATCATAACTACAATAAATGGTCTTAGAGGAAACTGTGCAATGGATTGACCACTATTACTATTTTACATGTAGTGGTTTCGGTTTAATATTGTCATTGCTGCAGTCAAGTGGTTTTTAAACCTAACAAAACAGTAAGTAATGTGCTCTCTCCTGGGTGGAGTTTAAGCCTTTTGTCTTCAGACTTGTTGAACCCTACAGAAAGTTTGACTTGTAACCTAGAATTGGCTTCCCTCATATTTATTCCTAAATTATCCTACATCAAATAGTACAAGGCCGAGTTTATTCTACATATTTCATTGAAATGATGAACCTAACTCTCCAAATGCAGTTGAAGACTTGAACTAATGCCTGGCTATGTTGCTCCGACTCATCAATTTTCTTGAAGTACCCGTGTTTGACACTCGTGTCCGACGCATATCCGGACATGGATATAGGAATATAACCAAGGTAGTCAGTACCGTACCGGTGGGCATACCGTTTTTGTTCTGATACTAGTACATACCGATATCGGTGTGTTTCCGTGTAACCTTTCGGGTTTACTAGTATTTTTCAAATATTTTTTCATATATCTATATGTATAACCTATTTTCAAGTTTCTTCATAAAATATATATTATATACACATGCAAATATACATTCATTACATGCATATATATGTTTTTATACAAATATAAATTTCAAACATTTAATATCTAAATTTTTTAAACATCAAATAGGTAAAATAAATATTAAAATGTTAAAAAAATATAATAAATTATTATTAATTATGTTCAATAGCCTAATTTAATGAACATATTTTATTTTTAAATGTAATTATGAAAAAAATACAATTGATCATGATATAAAAAATATTGAAATTGATTTAAAAA
The DNA here is from genome assembly GCA_030761205.1 of Fremontodendron californicum. Classification (NCBI taxonomy): domain Eukaryota; kingdom Viridiplantae; phylum Streptophyta; class Magnoliopsida; order Malvales; family Malvaceae; genus Fremontodendron; species Fremontodendron californicum. The sequence continues at coordinate 11,197,159 of JAULJL010000041.1, read as the reverse complement.
ATCAAATAAGTAATTTTTTTTATTTTAAAAAAAAAAAAATTAAAAAAATCAAAATCTTGTACCAACCGGTATTGACTGGAATTAATCGGTACAGGCCGGAACGATCGGTACAAAAACCGAAACGGTACGAGACTGGTACCGTTTTGGTTTACCTTAAAAACGGTACGTACCGGCTGGTACAACCGGTACCGATACGGTACCGATAACCCTGGATATAACCCTCCAAGGACCCTCCAACTATGTTACTCGGACTCAGGTATGAGTGTCGGACACGGGTATCTATCCGACATGGGTATATTCAATTTTTTCTAAGATTTTCATGTATTTGGAGGGTTTTTAGAGGATCATATCCCCATACCTATGTCGGGATATGCGTCGGACACGAGTACTTAAAAAAAGTGAAGAGTCAGAGCAACATAGCCCTCCAAATACATGGAAAAACTTTTAAAAAATTGAACATACCCGTGTCGGACACATACCCGTAACCGACACTCACACCTGAGTCCGATTAACATAGATGTCTGGTGCCATCATTCCAACATTCTTTTATATTTTTAAGATCTCCGTCAACATCATCTGTTTGCTAATAACTTCCAACTTTTGCATTGACAATTTTCCCCATTCTATGATGAACCCACTTATGGAAACCATGTTGCTCAAACATCTTCCAAATTGTTCATCTCATTTCTTCCACCAAGGTTCAACCATTTTTCAACATATTAAAAGAGCAAAAATTCATGATGAGAGTTTCTTTTCAAATATATAGCGTCTCTATTGTATGTTAGACTCATTAGATAGTCAATTACAATAGAGATAAAGAACAATTTAACAGTCCAATGAGTATGGCAGAATTAAACAGAAAAAATTACCTTCTCCTCGATGCCTCAATGGGGTCAGAACCAGGTAATGGTGCACCTCCCAAGGTATAACCCTGATCATCTGTGGAAGCTTCAGATTTTCCACAAAGCATCCGGTGAAATATTGATGCAATGGGATCAATGATTGGTCTATACAAATCACAGGGAAACACTTGAGAGAGAGAGAGAGCTTGAAATGAACTTGTCGTTTCATTTAATGGGCTAAAAGGAAAGCCAAACAATACCTGAGAAATTCAGGGAAGAATGTAGAGAATGCAAAATCTTCACTTGGATCACCCCTATGCTTTGCTTCTGGTTTTCTCTGCAGGTATCTGAGGTAAATCCAGCCCATATATGTTCCAAATATCAAAGTTGGAAGATATGTTGCTGACTCTGGAGTGAAGAAACTTATGGCAATGGAAATCAACAGCATAAGTGATGGCAGCCACTGCATGGCATAGGAAGCGTCAATAAAGAGTGTGAAAGGCGAATTTCCAGCTAGAAAAATTTAATGTCAAACTGAATTAAATGGTGCTCGCAATATAAATTTTTACCTTTGTTTTTATTGTCAGCAAAGACAGCTCTTGGTCAGGTACAATTTGTTTGATGCCAACCAATAAGCCAGCCAGCACCCCTTGGAAGCCAGAAAGAGGCATGTAACTAGCAAAAAGACCAAAAGAGAATAAGCAATTAAGCATACCAAGGGTTGAGAGGTATAAAAATTGTAAACATAATGGGCAAAAAAATTAGGTAAATTTTGCACAATATATTTTCATCAACTTTGAGATAGATACACCATTTTCCTACCAATCAGTCAGAGAAGAAGAGCGGAAAAGAGTGCTTCAATTTATAAATTTATTCTCTTTCACTTCTCAAACATTTGATTGAGAAGAATGGTGGAAAAAAGAACAAGCAGAAGAGAAGGGCATAAGGAGAAGAAGTAACCAAAATAAATGCTTTTTAAACACATAGGGAGATCGTAGTACTCACAGGTAATTTTCCTGCCTCGTTATGTAGTACAAGGCAATAGCAGTAATGAAAACACAGACAGAAGTTAGAAAGTTAATTACAAAGATGAACTTCAAGAACTCCTTAGAACCCCATATAGGCTCAAGCAGCTTCCCCATGAAAAGAAGACCAAGAGTGCTGATAACCACCTGCAAAAATCAGTGTTCATTAGTACAACTATATGGAAAACAAAAAAAGAGAAAAAAGAAAAGGAAAATTAGGCAAAATAAAGAGTAAAATAAAACATATTCATACCCCATGTACTGATTGTTCAATATAACCAGCAGTTATGAGGTTCCAACCAAAAGGAATCGTCCTGCAAAATAAGTTTCAGGTGGGAAAAAAAGTTTTCAGTCCTTGAAATAAAACTAGCAATCCAAAGCATTACTCTGTGGCACCTCAAGGAAAAAGAGTATTCCAAATATCTGAATTCAATACCAACCACAGATAAAGACATAAAAAGTTACAGGTGCATGCTTTATCATATGCGCTAAAAGCGCATACGATAATAGGGCAACTTGCAAACTATCCCTAGTCATGTCCCAGCAGGCAATTTATAATAACCTATCACTTCTTGTTTCAATATTTATTAGCATAAAATGGAATGGATTACAACCAGATCCCTGATCTCAAAATGCAAAAACTATTCTTTTGACGGGATCTGATATTGATTTTCCCAATTCATCCAAAACCATTGTTAGAGTTTTAAATCCCTGAACACATAACAGGTAGGAGACTGGTTTGTAAACTCAGAATCACCTACAAGTTTCAAAATCTAGATCTAAATTCTAAATAACAAACCCTGAAAACCACTCCTTTTGGTCAAGTGTAAAACATAATAATTCAACCGATGAAACAGTAAGCAGCCTTGTGCAGGAAGGCCCCTTTCAAACCATTAGCAAGAACTTGTTTCAGTTGCATATCATAAGGAATTCTAACAACCGCTTCAAATACAGTATCAGGAAGTACCGCTTGTGGATTTTCATACCCCTGCTGCGCAAAAATGGGATATGCATTTGAAATGGATGCCCCGGTTATTATATAGATCATGAGCGATACGGAAATGGAATGATTGCTAATAGGTAATAGCTTATTTCGAATTCCTAAATCCAGATCTAAGGATTCAAACGAACAAAGTAGTAAGCCACTCCCTTTTAACATGTATAAAAAGAATAGGCATTTCACTTAACTAGAAAAAACCCATCAAAAGATAACTAGCCAAGTTCAAGAAAATGCAAAAACTATTCCAAAACCCAGATCTAAACATTCAAATAGCAAAATCTTAAGCCAGTCCATCAAGCACATGGAAACATCAACTGTTCAATTAAAACTAGAATCAACCCATCATTAAATAAACACCCAATTCCAAAACAAAACAAAAACAAAAACAAAAACAAAAAAGGGAAAAACAATCTAATGCTATGGCTCCTTAGATTTTGTTCAATTAGCAATGAAATTTGACTAAAATCCTATATGGGTATTTCACTAAAAGAGCAACCAAACAAAAACTAAATCACGAACCGAAATTTCTAACACGAAATTGAATATTATTAACATAAAATTGATGGAAAAAAAAAAAACTGAAATGGGAAAAAGAACCTGGCGGGAATAAGAGCAAGGTAAGGAACAGAAGAAGGGAGAAGCTGAACCACAATGTGGCCACCGATTAGAATCACTGCTAGTCCCTTACATAGCTTTGTAAATCCACTGAATATTCCACTTCCCTAAAAATTCAAATTTAACAAAATAAGAAAGAAAAAAAAAAACAAATAACTAAGAATTTTGCATATATTTCTTTTTTGTTTTTTAAAATGGAAATTTGGGTAAGATTAGATTACCGGAGAGCTCATGGTGGAGAGAGTGAATTGTAGCAGTTGATTTTTTCCCGGTGAAGGGCGGAGTGATCTAAAAGAAAATGAAATAAATTTTTTTCTGGGTTTTTTGTATTGATATAAATTTTGGGTTTTTTAATGCTTCGGATCCGACTGACGGAGGGATTAAAGGTGAAGGAAAGTGTGTCATTAGATAGCGTAAGTGAATTTATATAGTATTTAACACGTTAAATAATTTATATTATATAAATGTTAATATATTCATATATTTATGTTTTTTTTTTTGTTATATTTATATTATTTTTTAATTAATTTTTTTTATATATAATTTTAAAAAGTCAGATTTACCGTTTACGTTTGACTTGAAATAGTGGAGATATTTGTATTATACATCGAGTTCATTTTTTATGCATTAATAGTATAATTTTTTTTAATTTCACAAATTATTACATATTTTATTTTTTAATTTTTTTATCCTATAAGTTATATGTCATTTTATTAATTGATTCGTCAAATTTAATAATTTTATTTTCAATTGATGTAATAATTTCTCTTATTTATACATTTATATTGAGATAAGGAAAAATATAGATTACGACTGCATTTAATCTTGGATTATTATTTAATTTTATATAATTAATTTGCTAATTATTTGAAATATATTATAAATAAGATACATTGTTTTGCCAAGTAATTAAATAAAATAATTATAATTTGGAATCAATATTAGAGTTTTCACTAGATTTTCTTTTATTTGATAAAAACAAGTATTAGCTTTTATATGTAAAAGAGGAATTAAGTTACAAAGTTTTATATCTTTTCATATAATTTATATCTTGTTAATTAAACGTTCAAGTTTAATACTTTATTCTCGTAAATTATGCATGTTAAATTTTAAGCAAATTGAATATGTCTGATTATTGATTTGATAGTAATAAAATTTTAATCGTTAATATATACTAAAAATATACTATTTTGGATCGAAATAATAAAATATGAGATTGGTTTTAAATTTTATGGGCATGATGAGTGTATATTATTAAATTTAACGGTGAATTTATAAAAATATTAATCATAAACAAAATTATAACATGATGTAAAATAAATAACTCACATTATTTTATAAGTTAATTTTTCGTCTTAAATTTAAAATTTAAAAATTTAACCCTTGAAATATTTCACCAACATACGTATTGATAGTTCTAACTTTTTTTTTTTGGGCATTCCATACCTAGAAAATGAAGTATCCTTGAGACTAGGGATGGCAAAACCCGATCCGACCGATGGATTTCGAACCGATCCGAATGGAGAGGTTTTTTTTTTTTGAACAATGGAGGCGGAGCGGGGCGGTGCGGTTTTTTTTGTTTGAAAGGCGAGGATGGAGCAGTTGTGGTAATTGCCTGCTCCGCACCGTCCCGCCCCGAATATTAAAATTACAATTTTACCCTTAAATATTTGACTTTTAAAAAAATAATAAAATAATATAATTAAACTTATTATTATTATTTTTCTTTTTAAAAACTTAAACCTAATACTTTATTTTTTTCTCTTCCTAGATTAGAAACATGTTTATATTGAATTTATATTAAAAATTTTTTATAATGCTTTATTATTTGAAAAAAATAAAAATAATTAATAAATATCGAATGGGGCGGAGCGGGGCGGGGCGGTTATGGATGTAACCGACATCCATGGAGGCGGTAGTGGTATTGAAATTTCAACATCCACGGCGGAGCGGGGCGGGGGACGGGGCAGAGCAGTGCCATGGCGGGGCGGGGGCGGATACGCAAAATCCGCCCCCGCCCCGCTCCATTGCCATCCCTACTTGAGGCTTAAAAAATAAAGTGGTATTAAAATATGGATGAGATTTTAATTAACTCAAGATTTTCCTTTTAAAGATGGGATTCAAAGTTCAACCCTCAAGTCATTGTCTTAAGCCACTTATTTAAAAGGATCTTAAGTTTTTTTGGGGGGGGGGGCAGAAAAAGGATCTTAAGTTAATAATGGCTAAAAAACAAGGATTATTATGTTGTATATTGATAATGAAGTTTTTCAATTATACAAGCGAGATTAAAAAAAAAAACTGTCATATATTTTTAGGTTATATTTAAAAAATAAAAAATAAATAAATGAAATATATGATAATTTTTTAATTCCGCTTGTGGAGTTAAGAAAACTCCATTACCATTGTACAGGATAATAATCCAAAAAAACAATTAATGTTTGTTCATATTTGGAAAGTTGATGAAAGTTCATGCTTAATCATTATTAAAAAAAAATTTATTAAATGAGGATTGCATTTACATATATACAACAACAACATCATTAAACTAATTTTTCAGCCACACCCACTTGTCCCTGCTCTAAATTATTGTTCATTAAATAAAATTTTTATTTAAATTTAATTATAAAATATATATATTAATATTAATATAAAAATTATTTTTTAATAATTTATGAAAAGTAAAACAAGCTTATGAATCGACTCGAACCAAACCCAAAATGGGCTTAGACAAAAAAAAAAAAATTCATGTCGCAGTCCAACTTATTAATAGGTCTACTTATCCCATAGCAAAATCATATTCAAAATTGGACAACCATATTTTTAAAACGTGATTTCTAATACATTATAGTTTCAAATCCAAAAAAAAAATGAAAATCAATTTCATGTTGAAAATGTTGACTCGAAATCTCAAAAGAATTGGTAAGAGATTCGTTTGAAGTTTTTTGGGATGGATTAGACATTGCTTGATGAAAAAAAAACTTGAAAAACAAGAATTCTAAGAGAAAAAGGATTTTTTTAGATAAGTGTCATAATGATTTTTCGACCGCTAAACGATTTTTAAAAACAAAAATGGGAGTCGCCACCAATTTTTTTGTAAACAAAAAAATGAAAATTTTTGGGGTGAGATTGCCTTAACAGTTATTCATACAATCAATCGAACTCCAACACAGACTCTTCATAATCTCTCTCCTTTTGAATGTATGTTTGGTAAACTTTCTGATTACTCTGCTCTTAAACCTTTTGGTCTACCTGTTTTGTTGTACTTCAACCACATGAATACAATAAGTTGGAACCACGTGCTCATCTTTGTTGTTTTCTTGGTTATGGGATTGAACACAAGGGTTATCGTTGTTGGGATCCTATTTCTAATAGATTACGAATCTCTAGACATGTCATTTTTTGGGAGGATACTATGTTCTCTTCTTTGTCCAAGTTTCACTATTCCTTTTCCACTTCCTCCTAATTCTTTATTGATCCATCTATTGAGTTATTCCCCAGTTCAGAGACAACTACATCTGCTGAGCCAAATCAAGCTCTTGCTCTTGCGCCTGTTCCCATTGAATTCGACCCAATTGTTGATAATGTACCTGCTCCTCGTCGGTCTACCCGGGTAAGAGAAATTCCCCATCATCTTAATGACGATCATTGTTTTTCTACTATTGTTAACTTACATGAACCTCAATCTTATCGTGAGGTTAGTACTGACCCTCATTGGCAGCAAGCTATGGCTGAAGAACTTCAGGCTCTTGAGAAAACTCATACTTGGGATTTAGTTGATCTTCCTCATGGCAAGATTTCTATTGGTTGCAAATGGGTCTACAAAATCAAGACTCATTCTGATGATTCTATTGAAAGATACAAAGCTCGTCTTGTAGCCAAGGGTTATAAACAAGAATATGGGATCGATTATGAGGAAACTTTTGCTCCAGTGGCTCGGATAACTTCTGTGCGCAGCTTATTAGCCATCGCTGCTGTTAAACGATGGAAACTTCTTCAGATGGATGTTAAAAATGTTTTTCTCAATGGTGACTTACAAGAAGAAGTATATATGGTGCCCCCACATGGTTATTCTCATCCTCCTCACACAGTTTGCAAGCTTCAAAAGGCTTTATATGGTTTGAAACAGGCACCCAGAGCTTGGTTTGCAAAATTCAGTTCGACCATTGCCCAACTTGGCTTTACTTCTTGTCTTCATGATTCAGCATTATTCATTCGGCAAACTAGTCATGGTATTGTTTTACTTTTGCTCTATGTGGATATATGATTATCATTGGTGATGACCAGTCTTGCATAGTTGAATTAGAGAAGTTTCTTCATCAACAGTTTGAAATGAAAGATCTTGGCTCTCTTAATTATTTCTTGGGACTTGAGGTATCTTCTAATTCTGATGGCTATTATCTCTCTCAAGCTAAATATGCTTCTGACTTGCTTTCTCGAGCTGGCATTACTGACAGTAAAACTGTCTCTACTCTATTGGAGGCTAATGTTAAAATTACTCCAATGGATGGTACACTGCTTTCTGATCCTACATTATACTGTCAACTTGTTGGAAGTTTGGTCTATCTCATTGTAACCCGGTCTGATATTACCTATGTTGTTCATCTTGTTAGCCAATTTATGGCCGCTCCTCGATCCACTCATTTTTCTGCTGTTCTTCGGATTCTTCGATATATCAAAGGTACACTGTTTCATGGGCTTCACTTATCTGCTCATACATCTTTGGTACTATCGGGGTATTCTGATGTCGATTGGGCCGGAGATCCTATAGATCGTCGTTCCACTATTGGATATTGTTTCTTCCTAGGAGATTCTCTCATCTCTTGGCGAAGCAAGAAACAAACTGTTATTGTTCGATCCAGTACTGAATTTGAATACCTGCTCTTGCTGATGCCACTTCAGAGTTACTTTGGCTTCATCGATTACTTGCTGATATGGGGTATTTCCTTATCTTCTGGCACCCAACTTCACTGTGATAATCGTAGTGCCATTCAGATTGCCCATAACAATGTGTTTCATGAACGCACCAAACATATTGAGATTGACTGTCACTTTATCCGTCATCATGTTACACAAGGAACTATTCATCTGATTTCTGTGTCTTCCTTGGAACAACCAGTTGATATCTTCACAAAGACACATTTTCCTAGTCGTTTTGAAGATTTGGTTTTCAAACTCAAGTTGATATCTACAATACCACCTTGAGTTTGAGAGGGGGTGTTAATGTATTAATTGTATAGTCAACTGTAAATATGTTATTAGAATACTTAGAAATTTAGATTACGTTTATGATTCAGATTATGATTCAGCTATTATTGTAATTATTACTGTGGTGATTCTTTCCTTAGATGGTGAGAACCCTCTACTATAAATAAGACACTCCTGTATAGACTTCTTCACAATTCAATATACAAGAATACTTTGTCTTGTAACAAACTCCATGACAAGTGGTGTCAGAGCAACCATTGATTGTTCGACTCCACCCTAAAGGTTATGTAGGATGGGTCAATGACACCACGCCAAGCATTCCAAGAGAGGGTAGGCAGAGTGAGTCACCGTGACGAGGACGTTACGAGATTGGATGGGGGAGAATGTCACACCAAACCCCGAAGGGATAGATAAGGTGCTTCAACTCCCCAAAAAAAAAAAAGAAGGTTTTGATTTATATAAGTATAAGCGCTGTACATCCTAATAAACTAATTTTGTAAAGAGAGGATAATAACTCCGCGGGAACTACATGAACCTATTCTTAAACGTTCAAGTCACTTATTAACAAAAATTTAAACGTTTGAGTTTCGAATTTAAAATCAAGGATATTCGGCTAACAATGTTTAGGCTTGGTGCGTTATAATAATTTTTTAGACTTTGTTTAATAGGAAAAATGAAAAAGGAATAAAGATGATAAAATATTTATATACAGTAACGTAAAAAGATAAGTTGAATCAAGATTTGTGCAATTTTTTTTTTTTTTTTTTGTGTGGTTATTTCCGCTAAATGTATTAACTAAAGTGGTTCTTTAGCCTTTTTGGAGAAACGAAAAAAAGAAAAAAAAAATTCCGCTGCCGGGATTTGAACCCGGATTCCAGGATTAAATGAGGAATTGCAACGGACTTCGTTGTAATTGTAAAGCAAATAATTTTATTTAACTCAATTCCCTTCGGCAGTTTCAGTTATGCTCTAAACATCTGTGGTTTATGTTACAACAAAAGAACAATACTAAACAATATAAACTAGACTTAGTGCCTTAGTTTATTTTGGATCCTTGACATAATATCATCACAAGTATAACGTTTTAAAGTAGTTAAAACGGGCTAAAATTGATCCGAAACTCAAAAATTCGCACAATTTATCTAACAAATTTAATTCAATTTGATTTAAAAAGTTAACAAATTGAATTCACCTACTTAAATCATAAAAGATTCAAGTTTAAATTGATTTGATTTAAAATTAAATATTTTGGACTCGAAATTACTTAAACTCGAAAGTCTAAAATTGTTAGTAATAGGTCTGTTCAAGGGCTGAGCTACCCATTCAAGCCCAAAGGCTCGCCCAATACTTGAGAGGGTTTGGACAAAAATATTAGGCTCGAAATATGGGCTTAAGCAAAAAAATGAGACGCATTTAGAAAATGGGTCGGGTCTTGACTCCAATAATAATGGCTTGAGCCCGGCCCGATTCGACCCGTTTTTTATTTATATAATATATTAATTTTATATTTATTTATATATATATATATATATTATGTAATTTATATTAATATTTATATAATTTTGTAATTAAATTTAAATAATTTTTTTTATTTGAACAATGATCTGAGTCAAACCGTCTTGGATCACAAAATATCTTGTCCAAATTCAATTCAATACGAATCAGATGAGCTGCTCAGGTCTAGTAAAAAGATAAGTTGAATCCAGATTTGTGCAATTCTTTTTTTTTTTTTTTTACGCTAAATGCATTAACTAAAATGGGCCTTTAGTGTTTTTGGAGAAATGAAAAAAAAAAAAAAAAATCTCTGCTGCCAGGATTGAACCCGGACGGATTCCAAGATTATATGAGGAATTACCAAGTGCCACAAAGGACCTCGTTGCAATAGTAAAGCAAATAATTTTACTTAACTCAGTTCCCTTTCGGCAGTTTCAATTATGTTGTAAACACCTGTGGTTTATGTTACAACAAAAGAACAATACTAAAGAATATAAAGTAGACTCAGTACCTTATATTATTTTGGATCCTTGACCTAATATTATCACAAGTATAACTTTTGAATGCAGTTAGAGGGGGCAAAAATTGATATGAAACTAAAAAATTCGCACAATTTATCTAACAAATTTAATTCAATTTGATTTAAAAAGTTAACAAATCGATTTCACCTACTTAAATCATAAAGGATTCGAACTTAAATTGATTTGATTTAAAATTAAATATTTTGGACTAGAAATTACTTAAACAGTTTAAAATTGTTAGTAATAGATCTGTTCAAGGGCTGAGCTACCCATTTAAGCCCGAAAGCCCGTCCGATATTTGAGAGTTTGGACAAAAATATTAGGCTCGAAATATGAGCTTATAAGCAAAAAAATGAGACGCATTTAGAAAATGAGCCAGCCCTTGACTCAATAATCATGGCTTGAGCCCGGCCCGATTTGACCTTTATTTATTTATATAATATAATATATTAATTTTATATTTATATATATTATGTAATTTATATTAATATTTGTATATTTTTATAATTAAATTTAAATAAAAAATTCTTTTTTATTATTTAAATAATGATTCAAGATGAACCGTCTTCGATCACAAAATATTTTACTCAAATCCAACCCAATACGGATCGAACGGGCTGATAAGTTGAATCAAGATTTGTGCAATTCTTTTTTTTTTTTCGCTAAATGCATTAACTAAAGTAGGCCTTTAGTCTTTTTGGAGAAACGAAAAAAAGAAAAAGAAAATTTCCGCTGCCGGGATTTGAACCCGGATTCCAAGATTATATGAGGAATTACCAAGTGCTACAGCGGACCTCGTTCCAACTACAAAGCAAACAATTTTATTTAACTCAATTCCCTTTCGGCAGTTTCAATATATGTTGCAAACATCTGTGGTTTATGTTACAACAAAAGAACAATACTAAACAATATAAAGTAGACTCAGTAACTTAGATTATTTTGGATCCTTGACCTAATATCCTCACAAGTATAACTTTTAAATGTAGTTAGAGCCGGCAAAAATTGATCTGAAACTCAAAAATTCGCACAATTTATCTAACAAATTTAATTTAAATTGAATTGAATTCGTTTATCTAAATTAAAAAAGATTCGAATTTAAATTGATTTAATTTAAAATTAAATAATTTTGATTCGAAATTACTTAAACTCAAAAGTTTAGAATCATTAGTAGTAACATTTTATTTTTATCATTATTTATAAAAGAGATTGCAAATTAAGATAAAAGAAGATGATCCATATACTAAAATTTAAATTTCAAATCCGTTGAATACTATTTTTTAAAAATGATTGGATTTGAGATAAAAAAAAAGTGACCTCAAGAACTAGGGTTAAGTCCAGCTTCTCTTTTGTTTAGATTTTAAAGGTAAAAGGAAAACGATAGAAACAAAAAAAAAAAAACGACCCCACTTGATTTTTGTTCCAATTTTGCAAACTCAAACCTCCACCATAGAAACAAAACACCAAGAACACAATATCCATTGTCTCCCTCCCTCCCCCATGTATCCACTCAAGTAAGATTGACAATTTCAACGTGGCCCAATAACAAAGCAATTGCTACCATTCCTTAGCCAAATTACAATCCATTTTTAGATTCCTCCAAATCCTACAACCACCCTTTATCCACGCACCCCCTTTCTCTTAACCTTCTTCATATTCCAAACTTTCTTTTTCTTTCAATTAGGTCCTCCAAGCTCCAAAAACTAGAGCCATGGCTGCCAACACACTGATGAGTTGTGGCGCCATAGCCACCGCATTCCCTTCAGTCTTTTCCTCTTCCAAGTCCAAGTTCGCGGGTACTGCGGTGGTGTTGCCTAGTGGTGCCGCCAATGTTAACCGTGTTAGCATGTCAGCCGAGTGGATGCCAGGTCAGCCTAGGCCACCTTACCTTGATGGTTCAGCACCAGGGTAAGGTTTCTGATAACTCTATGAAATAGAGTTATTTTATCATATTTTGTGCATTTAAATTAGCTAAGTTCATATAGTTTAAACTCTTAATTTATTATTCCTAGTTGTTTTTAGATTATTTTTATTTATTTTAGTTATTAATTTAATATTTTTGTATTTTTGTATAATCTTAAAGCAATAAGGAGAATATTAGTTCATATATGATACGTGGGATTTTAATTTATTTTTAATCTTAGTTTCAAAAGAAGAAGAAGAAGAAGAAGAAGAAGAATTCTGTTTTTAATTTTTTTGTAGCCATTTTTGAAGATCTGTCAAATTTCTGTTTTTGATTTTTTTTGTAGCCATTTTTGAAGATCTGTCTTACATGCAAAGTTTTTTTTTTTGTGTGTGTGTGTGTTTTTCAGTGATTTTGGGTTTGACCCACTAAGGCTTGGTGAGGTCCCTGAGAACCTTGAGAGGTTCAAGGAATCTGAGTTGATTCACTGCAGATGGGCTATGCTTGCTGTTGTAAGTGTCTTTTTAACTCTTAAATGTTTAATTTTCTTCTTTACATTTTAGTTTATAAAATCTGAGGTAAAATCAGAATATGTGATCGGGTTAATAGGTAAATTAGCCTTCAAATTATACACCTTTTAATGATTTGATACTTAAAAAAAAAAAAAAAATTACAATTAAGTATCTGAACTTGTAATAAATTATCCTAATGTGTTAATATCATTACATAAAATACTGACGTGACATGATTAATCAATACTAAGTAGCCATGTATCAGGTCAAATATTTTTCTAAATGCTGATGTAGTATTGACTTGATATGTAACGACTTAATATTTGTCAACTAAGTCACATAAACATTTTATGTAACGACGTTAATCCATTGGATTAACTTGTTTAATGAAAATAAAATTTAAATATCCAATTATGAATTTTTTTCTTTAGGTATCAAAATTTTAAAATTTTAAAATTTTTTTCTTTATGAATTTTTTTCGAATTCCAGATCGACTGGATGCTATTTTTTAAAGGTGGTTACATGAACCAATTAGATTAAGCCTCACAATTCGTCTCTTCATATTTTCATTTTTAAAGGGGGTATGCACCAAGGGTACAAATCAAGAGCATTACATTTAATTTAGTGGATACATTGAATTAGGGGTGATAATGATTTGGTTTGGTTTTAGAAAAAAAAAATTACGATTAATGTACAGTATTTTGATTTTTTTAAAATTGAACCATAATCGAACTGAATAGTATCAAAAATCGACCCGACTGAATTCCAATGGTTCGGATTAATTCAGTTCATCGATTTTTCAAATTTTAATAAATTATCTTTTTCTCTAGCATTTTTAAGTTTTTTTTCACTAATCTAGAAATAAAATGTTTATTTTTATATTATAAAAAATAAAAAATAATTAAAAATAGAATTTAATTCGGTTCGAATAATTGTGATATTTTAACTTATGAACCGAAAATCAAATAAGACCGAATAAATCTTATTATTACCCAAACAAATTCATAAAAATTGAACCAATCACTACAATTCGAATCAGTTTTCAATTTTCTCAATTTTTTTCTCAACCCTACCTTAAATTAGTAATGATCTTGTTGTGTAACACTCAACAACCAAACAATGCAACATACTAAGAAATAATATACGAAAAACAACAGCCAATAAAAACATAAAAATTTACATGATTCGACACAAAGCCTACATCCACAAACAAAAACAGAAGACAAGAACATTAAGATTTTATTTCATTTTTTGTAAACTTTGTAAATGATTTAAGTAGTTATGATCAATGATTAAGCAGCTGGTGGAGTGTGATAGCAAACACAAATATGTCCTCCAAGAGTTTCCTCACATGCAGATCTAATCAGCCTGGTTCCATATGCACCAAAGCATGTGTTTTGACAATCAGGTTGCGAACATTCTATCACAACCTCAAAGCCTTGTGTTGGCTCTGGTGCTGCACCCATGAATGTCAAGATTACCAAAGCCAAAACAATTGATAATATTGGCACCATTCTTTTATTACCCCTCACCTCCATCAATATCTTTTTTTTTTCTTTCTCTCAAAAAAAACCTTTGCTTTTTATCCCTTTGAATTTCTAGGGATAAATTAGAAAAATGTAATGATTTTGAGTGACCAAGACTATGGTATTTAAAGAGTTAATTTGGTGGTTTTGATTATATCAAGTTTTGGACGGTAAATCGGAATCGAGATCCCGTCCATTATTTTTTCATTAGTTACTTCTCAATATACTCATTATTATCATTCACATGTATAGGATCCTAAAAATCATATTTATAAATGATAATTAAAGTTATATTGAACAGAGATGGACTGAAAAATAATGAAGAAAATCAAATTTGTAAATTGGGTATGATTATTATTGAACATATAATTTCGAAATCAAACTTGATTACATTATTGGATTGCACTTTTAAATAAATAAATTTATTGTGTTTTATTGTGAGATTTTCATTTAAATTAGAAAAATGTAATGATTTTGAGTGACCAAGACTATGGTATTTAAAGAGTTAATTTGGTGGTTCTGACTATAACAAGTTTTGGTGGTAAATCAGAGTCGAGATCCCGTTCATTATTTTTTAATATATTCATTATTACCATTTACATGTATATGATCCATTTATAAATTATAAAAATCATACTTATAAATGATAATTAAAATTATATTAAACAAAAATGAATTGAAAAATAATGGAGAAAATAAAACCCGTAAATCAGGTGATAATTATTATTGAACATATAATTCCTTATTGAACCGTGTCTCACATTATCAAGGAGGTAAATCAAACTTGATTACATTGGATTGTACTTTTAAATAAATATATTTATTGTGTTTTATTGTGAGATTTTCATTAAAAATATGATTAAGGTTCATTCAACGTGCAAAGATATTTAAATATAGGAAATAAATTATTATATCTTAAATACCAAACATGTGATTATTATTCCTTAAGTTTATTCAGCCTAAAAGTTCTGTCTATCTTTTAGGCAAATGAAGATTTTGGACATTATTTTTCCTCATTCTAATGAATACCAAATATGATTATCATTTCTGAATTTAGATACCTAAAATTAAGTATTTTTTTCTTTCTATTATTTAAAATTATCATGATTTAACTTTTAGTCATTGAACTAAAAGTCCAACACTCTATCAAAACGACTATCAATAAAGCAAATGATTTGTTATTATACGTAAATAAATAAATTTATATTTGAAATTATTTATTTTTTGTACTTACATCTAAACCTGTTAAAGGGTCAGGCTACTTGCCTAAGCCCAAAAGCCCGTCCGATATTTGAGAGGGTTTGGATAAAAATATCGAACTCGAAATATGAGCTTTGAAAAAAATGAGGACTATTTAGAAAATGGGCCGGGCTTTGGCTCCAACAATTAAGGTCCAAGCCTAGCCTAACTCATTTTTTATTTACATAGCATATTATTTTTATATTTATATATAATATGTAATTTATATCATATAAAAAATAAATATATAATATTATAGTGTAAACATTTAAAAATATGTTAAGTTATCCATGTTTTAGAATTTAATAAAAGAAAAGATAAGATAAAATTACTAAAATTTAAAATAACATATTTGTTTAATTTTTCTTAGAAAAATAATAATATGGGTAGACCTAACGGGCTTGAACTACTCATTTATAAATATAAGCGGATCTGGATAGAATTTGAGACTCATATTTCGGACTGAGCTGGATTTGAACAAACATATGTGGTGTTGATACCATACTTAGATCCAACTTGAACCTGACCCATAAACATCTCTACTTACATCTGAAATTGTATACATATAATAACTAATAAACATGCATGCTACATAAAATATGGAAAAAAAAAGTAAATTAATAGAAAAATCTTCCAAAAACTAGGCCAAACATGAACCTAATAAATGTACTAGTGTTGCATCTTATTACATCATATGATCAAGCACATGTTTTATTCAAATACCAAAAGGCAGAATTTGATGGATGGAGTCAAATACAAAAACAAATGGAAATGTTAGAAAATATTGGTGTTATCAGTTTTTTTTTTACTAAAGAAGCCACAACTTGGGATAGGGAAAAAAGTTGTGGATGCTGAAATTCGAACCGACTTGCTGGATATCACTTTTTAAGAATAACTGTATGAATCAACTGGACTAAACTTCAATTTCATAAATGTTCTATTCTATTGATCCACTTTCTGTCTCTTAATACATCAAATCAAAATGGCCTCGCTCTATATAGGTATAAATACCAGTAACCAAAGCATTGTTAGGACTGAAAAGAGTGTGATGACTAGAGAATTCTGACCACATGAAAATGATTGAGAGGCCACATCTGTAAGACAAAAACACCAACAAAAGTTAATAAATTAAGCAGGAATTCATGTTTAAAACAGATAAAACTATGATAAAATTTCCCACAAATTGAAAACTTTTTAGGTTTTTTTTTTAAAGAACAATAATGTCTACCTGAGACTAAATTTGCAGTAGATGGAGCAGTTTGATTATTTGGGGTATATAATTGTTTTATGCTTTGTGAAATTGATGCTGACATCCCAATGTAAGACCTTGTCAGCTTCTTGACCATAGCTATCTCTTGAGTACTGAAAAAAATGCTTAAATTTTCTTCAGATTGCAAAAGTTTCTGTAATCAGGGATTTAAATAACATCCCTAACATGACGTTACGATCATTATTTTACGGTTTCGGTTTTCTTCGTCACCAATATTCACTGCAATTAACTGCGATAGTATTTATTACCTATGTTGTTCCCATTGTTCATTTTTCTTGAAGTACTCGTGTCTGACATTCGTGTCCGACGCATATTCGGATATTGGTATGGGGATATGATCATCCAAAGACCCTCCAAATATATGAAAATTTTATAAAAAATTGAACATACCCGTGTCCGACACTGACACCTGAATCCGAGTAACATAGTTTGTTAATCCACAACCGCGATAAACACGATGCGACCGAAAATTCATCTGCAACTGTAATTTAAATCTTTTTCTGTAACATAAATTGGATGAAATTCTGGATGAAAAATTTGAAGTCCAACTTAGACTACTATATTACCTTGGACTAAGTAGGAGACTGGCACCATATTTTCCTGCATGAAGAGCTTCCAGTAAGGTAGCATTGGTCAATTTTAGCAAAATGAACAATCTCTTTTTATTTGGGAGAGAATTGCTTGCCATTATCACATTTGCAGGAACAATTCCAAATCTGATCAGTAGCAATGAAAGTGCATAAAAATTGCAACTTCAGCTTCAGGATAAACAATTTTATGCAGAATTTTTTTGAAGGGAATTAAAAGACTTAAGAGCAAGAACCAGGGTAATCATTGATTTCTCTGCAACCCCCTTCAGGACAAAGGTACCTGAATTTCAGAAAGAAAAAAGAAACATTTCAGCTTTAAGTAACAAAATTTTCCCGGGAGGGAAAATGCAGATAAAAAGAATTCAAAATCAAGGATTTAAATAGTGTAACGTTACTGTCGATGTTTTGCGGTTTTGACTCTCTACATTGCCGATATTCATCACAACTGAGGTGTAAATGGTTAGCGGTCCGTAGTGGTTAAACTCATGACCATGAATTATAAGTATATAGATTCAATTTACAGGTTGTGAATAACCTTTTTACTTTTATAAATAAAAGATCATAAACTATTTTAAAAATCATTAAAAAAGAATTTTTATGATTATAATTATAAATACTATGTTTTACATTAAGTTGTGCAAAATGAAAAAAAAAAAAAAATCATGATCGCGATAACTACAATAGCATTCGTTATGTCTACTAGGGGTGTAAGCGAGACATATGTGCTCGCAAGCTACTCGGGCTCGGCTCGAAAAAAAACTCGAATTCGGCTCGATCATTGTCGAGTTGAGCTCGAGCTATTGAGCAAGCCGAATTCGAGTATTATAATGCTTGACTCGAGCAGCTCGCTAGCCTAATTGATTTTTTTTTTTTAATTAGTATTGAAAAAATCTCAATCAAACTCGAATTCGAGCTTGAGCACAAATAAACGAGTTTGAAATCGAGCATGGAAATTGAGCTCATTTTTACTAGGTAAACGACTCTAATCGAGCGAACTCGATTAATTCAATTTTTATCTCGAATCGAGCTCTAGTTTTAAATGAAACTCGATGGAGCTCGAGCAGAGTTATGGGCCTCGGATTTTGAGTCGAGCTCTCGAGCTTCTTATTGTTTGAGCTCAACTTGGCACGATTACACCCTTACCGTCTGCAACCACAATAAACACGACGCAATCGCAATTTAAACCCCTAACCAAAACATAATTGAAATTCAAGCAGAATATACCTACATGAAGTCCCTAACTGATTTGCTTGACCAGGACTGATTATGAGGCCCTTCTATAGAATATAGCAAAACAGTATCAGCTTTCACGAATGCAATATTACCAAGTTCCTCCACCAAACACCTGAAGGCTCCATGGTCTCCCAAATATGGGCTATTCAAATGACAGGAGGAGCCATTTTCATTGCCACATCCACTGCAAATTCCCGATCCTTCAAATCCAGAAGGAGCATAAATCTTAGAGAAAAAAACCTGCAGCGATTTCGATGCCATTATTCATCTTTTGATCAGAATCAAGTGATTCTTTGTTATGGTTGATGGGATAGTTTCAATACTTAAATTGCGATCGCAGATGCGTTTTCGATCGCATTTATCGCGGTTGCAGATCGTAATAAATGTTATCGCGGCCAATTGCGATAAATATCGGCGGCAGAGTGAGCCGAAATCGATAAATAGCAACCGTAACATCGAGTTGTGGCCGTTATTTAAATCCCTTCCAACAAGCTGCCGTGGAGTAACCACCATGGCAAGATTTGTGTCCTTCAAAATCCATTAAACCGATCCCATTGTTTTGTTTACAAGCTTTTTCTATTGACAACTGCAACAGCTTGATAGCTTTTAGAATCATGATCATCAAAGTAAACTTCATTTGCAATGGCTTTCATTGAGTAGTTTATGAATGCAATATAAGATAACCCTGCTTCCAAGTTTATTAAATCTGCTTCCCCTCTCTTTATTGACTCTAAACATTCTTGAGCTGTATCTTTTTGGATACTGGAAAAGAAAGCACAATGAAGGGCAAATGAGCTATTAAATAAGGGAATTTGGTTATCAAAATTAAAGAATGAATTCTCTTTCAACTAAATTAGTCTAATTTAGAGTATAAAACATCAAACTAGATCTTTACATGAGCCGGGTCGGGTTCGGATTGGACCTAGGCATTATATTAATAAAGATTGTGTCTGTCTAGTCCAAAGTAGTCAATATTGTACCGGTAGGCGTATCGTTTTTATTCTGGTACTGGTACGTACTAGTATCGGTGTGTTTCGGCGTACCGGTTCAGGTTTATCGGCATTTTTTAAATATTTTTTTCATATATCTATATGTATAGCCTATTTTCAAGTTTTTTAATAAAAATATATTATATACACATACAAATATACATCCATTACATGTATATATATTTATACAAATATAAATTTTTAAATATTTAATATCTAAAATTTTAAAACATCAAATAGGTAAAATAAATATTAAAATATTAAAAAATATATAGTAAATTATTATTAATTATATTCAAAAACCTAATTTAATGAACATATATATAAAAATATAATTATGAAAAAATAAAAAATGATCATAACATAAAAAATATTGAAATTGGTTTAAAATTTCAAATAAGTGAATTTTTAAATAAAAAAATTAAAAAAATCAAAATTTTGTACCAACCGTTACAGACCGGTACGTACCAGTATTGACCGGTACAGGCCGGTACGACCGGTACTAGCCTGTACCAAAATCGGAATGGAACAACACTCATACCGTTTCGGTTTACCTTAAAAACGGTACGTATCGGTACGGTACCAATAACCCTGATCTAGTCCCGACTTGACCTAAAATATGAGCAAAATTTTTGTCCAAGTTCGGCCCCTTTTTAAAAACACTATTCAAGCCCGCACAAATCTATCTAAATACACTGAAGGATCGATCTCTCTTAAAAAGGGACCAATCTTTCTTAAAAAAGAATCGTTACTTCTTAAATAAGGATCGATCCCTCTTCAAAGAAGATCGATCTCTCTTAAATAAAGGATCAATCCTCTTACAATTTATATTAGTAACAGTAAAACGGGCCGAGTTAGATCTAGGAAAAATACCATGTCCAAAGCCTAGTCCGTTTTCTCAACGGGCTTCATTTTTTTATCTAATATTTCTATCCAAACTTTTTTAAATATCAGACGGACTTTCGAACTTAAATGGATAATTCGACTTCTGGATAGGTTTAATCCAAATATAAGAACTTGAATTTTTTTTTTCCCTTAAATCATTGCAAACCATTCCAACTATAAAGCATAGATTATAGAATTCAACGAGGATTGTACATTCTGTAAAATTAATGTCATTAATCTGTCAATGCCTAAAATTGTTGAGTGAGAAAAGAAAAAATACCACTTCCACGTGTAATCATTTAATTGATCTAAAACACTGAAAAGAAACTGACAATACTCATAGTCCTATCTCAAAGTAGACCACCTTATTATCTGCATCAAAAGACGTATCGTTTTTATTTTGATATTGATACGTATGATATCAGTGTGTTTCGATATATCGTTTCGGATTTATCGACATTTTTTAAATATTTTTTCATATATCTATATGTATAGCTTATTTTCAAGTTTTTTAATAAAAATATATTATATACACATATAAATATACATCCATTACATGTATATATATGTTTTTATATAAATATAAATTTAAAATTTTTAATATTTAAAATTTAAAATTTTTAAACATCAAATAGGTAAAATAAATATTAAAAAAATATATAGTAAATTATTATTAATTATGTTCAATAACCTAATTTAATGAACATATATATATATTTTTAAATATAATTATGAAAAAATAAAAAATGATCATAACATAAAAAAATATTGAAATTGGTTTAAAATTTCAAATAAGTAAATGTTTAAATAAAAAAAATAAAATCAAAATCAAAATCTTGTACCAATCGGTACGTACCAATACTGACCGGTACAAGCTGGTAAGACCGGTACGGGCCGGTACCAAAACCGAAAAGGAACAACACTCGTACCGTTTCGGTTTACCTTAAAAACGGTACGTATCGACCGGTACGACCGATATCGGTACGGTACCGATAACCCTGATCAACACTCCAGCCTTTTTCGGCTCTTGAGTACTGCTTGGTGTTGGACCAATCCCTTTAAAATCTCACTTTTTTCGATCTCTGGTGGTGGAGAGCCACATCTGCTTCTCCTTCACCCTTCTCCGCCGTCATCGGCAGAGGCGCCAGAGAAGGAGGTAATGACAATGTTGGTGAGGGCAGAGAAAGATCACTCGCTGGCGCCAGAGTCCCACCAACAACTGGCGCCAGCGAATGGGATGAAGCTGACCCTGGTGCTAAAGAAGGAAAAACACTTGGCGCCGGGGATGGCTCAAAACCTAACAAACAAGAAGAAGAAGAAATTAAAAAAACATTAACTATGTTATCTTTCATAAAAAAGATCAAAGTTTAAGGATTCAAATTTTCTCTTCTCCTTAACATTCCTTGAAATGTAACAAAAAAACAAATGCTTTAAGCAGGATTTAAATTACGGTCGTGTCGTATTTATTGCGATTGCGATCGTAACGAATGCTATCGTAATCAATTGCAAGAACTGAAAACGCAAAATAATGATCGTAATATCGTATTACGGTCACAATTTAAATCTCTCAAAACGTACCTTGGATTGTGTAGAGGAATGAAAGGGAGAGAATGAGGGAGAAAGAGAGGAAGGTAGAGATCTCCATGTGAGAGAGTTGAGTGTTTTGGTGAAGAGAATAATGGAGACTGCATCATCATGGGATTAGTTGTTTGAAAAGAGTTTAGGGTAACGTAAAGATGAAGGTATTGAAAATGAAACATGATTTGCTACATTATTTTTGCTTATTCTTTACTATATATACTATAATTATATAGTTTCTTTTTGTTTGTTAGGTTTTATATGGATCTTGATTTTAGGAGGTAAAGAGTAATGCAAGCAAAAGGGTTTGATGTTTTTTAAGAGTTGGTTCATGCATGGTTTTGGTTTGGCCATATGTGCAAGATTAGTTATTGTGGTTGCATCTTATTTTAATAGTGATTGTTTGCTTAATTTTGGAAACCCACAAAGTTTAAGAATTACTTAGCTTATCTTACCTTGGAGAATGAAACTATTTGAGTTTGGGATTAGGATATATTTAAAAAAAAATAAAAAATAAAATTTAAAAATATGACATAAGTGAAAAAAATTTAACCTTGCTTGTGAAATTGTCAATGTATCAAAAACGAACTCATATATATATATATATATATATATATATATATATAAGGATTTATATTTCATACACTGACAGTGTATCAATTTATACATTGTCAGTGAACCAGATCATACAAACTCATTAAAAATAAAGTAATTTGTATTTATTTTTAAATTTTTCTAATGAAATAGCATCATCGGGTTCATTGACAGTATATAAATATATATACTGTCAGTGCATCAAATACAAACCCTATATACAAACATGTACACTAGTGTGTTGCCCTACTTTACGTGGGATTATTGTTGTTTTAAAAATTAAAAATATGGACATCCATTATATATGTGGGTGGAAGAAAAAAAATTACCTAAAAATAAAATGTTTTGGAAGAGAAATTACTTATGGGCAAGGTTAAAAAAATAGATCGATAATCAAATCGATAAGACTTTCGATTCTTAATTCAATCTATTAGACTGTTAATTTCAATAAAAAAAATGAACAAAGAATAACAATAATTAGTAAAATCTCTCTCGCTATGCTACAAGACAATATTTTTTACTTTTAAAAATATAAATCAATAAAATTTTATATTTAACAAAATTTAAAAATAACTATTTTAAATTATTTTAAATACCCATTCACCTCAAAAATATTTTAATTGCACAAATCAATTAGATAAACCTTGTAATTAAATTTTATTTAATGTTAGATGTTAATTTTTTTTCAGTATATAGGAGGTCGCAACTTGGGATAGAAGAACGAATTACAGATGTTGAGATTCAACTTTAAAATCAACTTAACTAAACTCTGAATTCGATAGATGTTAAATGTTAGACGTTACACATTAAATTAATAAGTTTTCTTTTTTAATCATCACCAAATTTTGTGCCTTATGCCTCCATTGACTAAGGTTCCGTTTGGAATCAAACGGAGCCATGGTGAGGTGCGATGCTCCAATCGCACCATTTCTTTCGTTTGAATAGCAGGGGCCAGCACGGTCCTTTCTTGGCCACTGGAGCTTCAAGACCCTCCGGTGGGAGGGCCTTTTACTATTTAACTCTTTGACTAATTTTTTATTTTTTATATAATAAATATATAATAAATTTTATTATTATATAATAAATAAATAAATTTTTATATAATAATCTAATAAATTATATAAAATTTATTATTATAAAATTAATATGAATTAATTGAAAATAAATAATTACATCAATAATAAAAAATAAATATAAAAATATTTTGTAATATTTATTAATTTTTAATTATTTATTAATAAATTTATTGTTTGACATAAATATAATTTAAATTATTTATTATTTTCATAAATATTAAATAATCTAAAAATTTTATTACATATACACATTTTAATTTAATACTTTTAATGATCATTTTTTTTCTCATTATAATCTCACCATCACCGCTATTTTTGTATCCAAACACATATCTCATCATTAATTACTTAATCTCATCGCTATAATAATTAATCTCATCATTATCCTTATTTTTAATCTCACTAAAATTAATCTCAGTGCAAATGGATCTTAATTCGATGATCTTACATTAATTAGATATATAATCACTTTAAGAGTTATGCCTTTAAATCTGACAGCTTAACTTGTACAAAATTTTCCAACTAGGTACGGATCAAAGTACTTTTGCCTGGACTTGTCAGAATAAGATTTCTTATTAAATTTATTACTACCTATTTTTTCAAGCTTCTGTTTAAGCAAGTTAAAATTTTTAACTTTTTATACGTTTATGTTAATTTTATTATTTTTTATTAAAATTATTTTGTAAGTGATAAATTTTGAATATTTAATTTTTTAATTATATATTAAAAATTATATCATTAATCCAAATGCGTATTTTTATTAACAAATTATTATGTTTAATACTTATTTAATATCAAAATGATATATTTAAATTTAATTTATTTTTTAATTGAATCATCCAATTCAACAAGTTAAATCGATTGAATCGATAACCTGAGGTATCACCGCTTTGACCTCCAATCTGATTTTTTATTCATTGTATCTAATCAGCATGTTATTCGATCCTAAAATTTCATTTTTTCAAAAGCTTTTCTCAAAATAATATTAAATTAATTTATCAAAAACAAACTCATAATTTGTATCAAATTGATCCGAAATAGAATAGTAAAATTTGGGCTTTTGCAATGATTGGCATTAAGCAGAGTCAAGGAAAGCTTGGAGCCTTAATAGGCCCAAGTTGTGAAACTGGATGGGTATAAAATACTGGATTAGCTTAGTCCTAGCCCATATAACTGATTTATACTCTGGTTATTGGTAAAGCTTTCATTTTACAAAATTAAGCCCAAAGTTAGCATTGACTTCAAAAAAGAAAAATTGCTAAATTTAACATTATAGCAGATTTGTACATTTTCTCACAATTCAGTTTCAGATATCCATTACTTATCTTTTTTTTTGTTTTGTTTTGTGTTCCTAGTTTTACATGAATATAAAACTTCTTTTTCCTTGGTTCCCAATTAGTTTCATTGCCTAGCTACTTGGCTGACTTAGACCTTGTCCATGAGTCGAGTCGGGTCGCGATTTGAAATTTATTTTATTTTTTTATCCAAGCTCGTTTCGGACCAATTTGAAAGCTCTTTTCATTGTTCAAAAAATATTAAAAATATATTTTTATATTAATATATATTATAATTAAATTTAAATAAAAAATATTTTTTATTTAAGAAATAGTAATTCGAGCCGAAACGACTCAAATTATGAAAACTCTTATCCAGACCCAACACAAATCGAGCCGGACTTGTCGGGCCGAATGAGTAGCCCGACCTTTAGACAAATCTTGGTGGGCTTTGTTTATCCCTTTATATATAATTAATGAGGTTTTAGTTTTAACACTCATTATAGAACTCATATTAATGAAACAATTAAATGGCCTGCTAAAAACCTTGTTAAAAATTGCAAAAATTAATCTGATTTTGCAATTGGCAAAAAAAAAAAAAAAAAAAACTTTAAATAAATAGAAAAATGCCCTTAAGTTGTAGTAGCATATGATTTTTTTTTTTTTTTAAGGATTCTTTGGTTTCGAATCGCAAATCATATATCTCACAAACGATCTCGATTTTATTAAATTTTGAATCTAATTCTTCAAACAAAATGATATATAATGATCATTAAATCAAATGTTTGGATGTATATTTATAATTAATAACTTTTTTTTTTTACATTAACTCCTTTATTTAGCAACAAAAAAAAAAAAACTCTTTTCCTCTCCTTTTGATATAATTAACTGTCATTTTCCTTCATATTCCCTGAACTAATCCTCCCTTTTGTTGAACATTGTACTCAACTTCAACTTTTATTTACATTTCTCCAAAGGTCATTAACGTTGATAACTAGTGTAAAATAGGAACATAAATATCTAAAAAGAAAATTAAAAAGAAAGATAGGGATATAAATGAATAAAAGTAATCTTATATTTATAAGATATCGAGAGAAATTTTTTTTTACAGATTATGAGATTTGAATTTAAATTTGTTGGATACTATTTTTTAAGGATTGTTTATATGAATCAACTAAATTCAAGGTTAATTTAGCATTATTGTTGAAAAAAATTTGGGTTGAAAAAAATGTATTTAAAAAGTATGGTGAAAAAAATAAAATTTAAAATTTTTTAAGTGTTTAACATTGTTATAAAAAAATGCTATGAGAAATTAAAATAAAAAAAAATATCTTTGAAATAATAAAAATTTAGAGATATGAAAATAATAAAATCATTTTATCTAAACATCAATTTTCAAATCGTAAAAATTTTATTTTCTTAATTTTGTAATTTGGATCGCCAAACTATAATTTTATCGACAAAATTTATATTTTTTACTTATTTATCGTTGTGTTTACAATAAAATATAATTTTAATCTTAAAAATTCTGCCATTCGGATCTTAAATCTAGATTTGAATAACCCTATATTTTAAGACTCTATTTACCTATAAATGGCTTTAACATTAAAAAGCTAAAAAAAGGTACAAAGACAGACACAAAGGTGCTATCAATGTCTGCCTAATGACAACAATTTTGAGAATGTAATCATGATGCCTCCCTCTGTTCATGTCACAGCTGGGAGTACTCATGTTTTTTTAAGAATCTGTTTTTCCATATAATTTCCTCTTTGTAATTAATTTAAGAAAATAAAAAATAATAATAATAATTATTATATTTCCCCTATTGAACCCCATACAATTTGATGTGTTTTTTTTTTCCTTTTTGTTTAAGGTCCCAAAGATTCTTTGACTCTCCCTCCCATTAACCAATTTATTCCCAGCTAGGGTTCTCACTGCCCCCCTATACAGTCCATAAATATATATATATATATATGTTTTTCAACACTATTTTATATACATTTTATTGATTTCTATCTATTAATTGAGATAAATTTGATTTTTAGCAATGATTTTTTTAAAGATCTAATTTCTTATTGCAGATTCAATATTATATGATCTATAACATAGTCGAAAAAGAGATCAAATTAGTTAAAAAACATACATAAATAACTTTCTTTCATCTTTAAGTTGTCACAAATTATTTTCAATGCTTAGTCTTAGTCAAAAAATCGAAAAGAAGTATAAATTATTGTAAAATGGTATATATATTTACTTTCAAACAGAATTACTTATCTTATTGGTCATGTTTAGAGTATAATATAGAAATAAAAAACGAAGCTAGACTTTAATCAAAGAAGTAAATTTTAATAAAACTGAAACTCTGATCTTTAGTATTTGCAAATTTTCGTTCCCAATTATTCTCTCTTAAGCTTCGAGCCTCTTTTATACCCATATATATATATATATATATAAATAGAAGACAAAAAAGCATTATTTTAAATGAAATGGCCCCATAATATTGTGAATTCAAGATTATATAGTTGGTAAATCTCATATATATATATATATATATATATATATACACGCCAAAAATGTAAACTTGGATATGGTTACTCTCTTCTTCTTGACTTTTCATCTCTAATTTCTTAAATCACCCATAATAACAAGATCGATATTGCTACATTGTTCATTCATAAACTTTGAGTTAAGTATATATATATATATATATATTAATTGTTAAATAGATTAATTATTATCTCATTGTATATGAACAATATTTAAGAATGTGTGACATAAAAGAGGGATCAAAGAGCTTAAAAAACCAACATTCTTAAGTAAAAATAATGTATACATATATATATATATAATATATACATCAACATGGAGAGAAAGAGATAAAAAAGATTATAAAAAAAAGTAAGTCACTAAGTAGGGAAGTAGGGTTTTGTAGACGAAAAAAAAGCTTGACTAAGAGAAGCTGCAGGCAAATATAATATAAATATTTACTTATCTCAAAAGGTGAGCAAAGGTATGCATATTGGGAGGGTACAAAGAGCAATAACATGCGTGTTCGATTGGGTTAAATTCGAGGAGAAGAAGCAGAAGCAGAAGCAGAAGAAAGATATGAAGATTGAGTAAAACACTAGATATTTTTTTTACTATAAGCAACAAATTGAACTCATCAAAAACGAAAAAAAATAAGAGAAAAGAGAAAATGTAGAGCACATGACCCTCTGCCACAGATAAAATTTCTGTTTTTTTTTTTTTTTTGAATTTGTGCAATTCGAGGCAAGAAAGAAAAGAAAGGTTGAAAACTAAGGGAAAAAAACCACACCAGTATATATAAGGGAGAGGATCAATTGGAGTAGAATCTAACAGTGAGACATGGATTTGGGAATAGAGATTTAAATTGTGATTACGGACGTATTTTTTATATTTTATTTTATGTTTATTATGATTACGGATGTAATAAATTTTAAATATCGAAAGTGAATATCAGCGATAGAGAATACTGAAATTGTAAAATAATAATAGTATTTTGTCGTGTTCGTGTATTTTATCGTATCATAATCGTGTTTAAGGTATTTTATATTTATATAAATTTTGATATGTTAATAATTCGTATTATATAGATTTTGAGACATTCGTGTATTCGTGTCGTATTCATGTCGTGTTTTTAATTATTTTTTCTGTGTTATGTTTGTATCGTGTAATCGTGTTGTGTCTAATATTATCAGGTTAATTGTTGCCCTCGCTATTTAAATTCACCTTCGAATACAGTAAGAGAATAGAGGGAAAGAGAAGCTGGAAACCCACCCCCTCATTATTCTGACACCAGGATTCCCATACTTGTTGCTTCCAACACTCTATACGATAAAATTATCATTGAAAATTTAAAATATTTTATTTTCCATTTAAGTTATTGGGGTACCTTAGCCTTTTTCTTTTTCATCGTTTACCATTTTCTACATACAAGGAAAGCAAATTCCATTTGTTTGCAGCCTTTTCTAGACAAATGGAAAATCTCTCTCTTTCCCAGGGCTTTAACCTTTCTCCTTTCTCTTTGTTTTTTCTTCCTTGCATTTCTATTCCATTTCTTCACCCTTTTTCAACATTTCTTCACCCTTTTCTTTCTCTTGAACAAGGCTTTGTTGGGGTTTTTTCTAATTTGATTTGTTTATTGTTTCTGATGCTAAGTTGTCCATGGAGTTTTAACTTTTCTGATGGTTTTATATACAGAAGAAGCATGTTGAAAGATTGTTGCTATTCCATTCTTTCATTTGGCTTTTTATGTCAGTAAATGACAAGAGCTAGCCTTGGGTGTTGCTTTTATTATTATATTATTATTATTATTAATTAAAATTGAATATTAATATATATAGAATTTTTGTGGTGACTTTCCAACAACCTTTCAAACTACCAATACCAAAATTTGCTAGGGTTTAATAGCCAATTGTAACCCTTTTAAGTGTACATTAGGTTTTTCTTTAACTTATTAATTATCAACTAGCAATTAATTCATTGATTATTAAGGAAAAGGAATCAACTACTTTTTTTAGTAAATAATAATTGGAAATGTAATTATTTATGATTAATGATATTGATTAAGGTGATATTTATAAAAATAATAATAATTTTCAAACTACCAATACCAAAATTTGCTAGGGTTTAATAGCCAATTGTAACCCTTTTAAGTGTACATTAGGTTTTTCTTTAACTTATTAATTATCAACTAGCAATTAATTCATTGATTATTAAGGAAAAGGAATCAACTACTTTTTTAAGTAAATAATAATTGGAAATGTTAATTATTTATGATTAATGATATTGGTTAAGATGATATTTATAAAAATAATCATAATAAAGGTCCTTAATCGGTGTTTATAGACATCGATTAAGGATTTTTTTATTTTTTTTTTGTTGCTATTTCAAGGTATATTATTTATAAAACCCCTGGCTACAATGAGAAATTGACAATACACCCACAAGCAAAGACAAGACAATTACAAACAAAAGTCCCCCATCAAAACATCAAAGCAATTTTCCTACAAAACCTCTATGCATAAAACCTCCAGAGTTACAAAGGATTTGCAATTGTAAGTAAACCCGGTAACTATAAACCTCAAGATTATTTATTAACCATTTCAGGAAATTTTTTTTGTATTTAATATATTATTTTTACTAAATTCAAGAAAAAATGATACATTAATTATACTTTTCTTTCTATATATATCACTTTAACCAGTGTCTAGTTACA
The DNA here is from genome assembly GCA_030761205.1 of Fremontodendron californicum. Lineage (NCBI taxonomy): Eukaryota > Viridiplantae > Streptophyta > Magnoliopsida > Malvales > Malvaceae > Fremontodendron > Fremontodendron californicum. The sequence continues at coordinate 11,166,552 of JAULJL010000041.1, read as the reverse complement.
TTGGTTAACATTCTTCATATAATTAATAAATTATTAAATTCTTGAATTCGATAAAAATAATATATTATGCAAAAAAAAAAAAATCTAAAATTCAAAAATGATAATGAAATAATCTTTAATAGATACCTATAAACACATGTTAATCGAGTCCTAATAATTAATGGATTTAAAAGATGCTTATGGGGTGTTTTCCTCTTTTGAACTTCCATGAAAGTTTTTGCCATCCCTATTAATTAAAGTTTCAACAACAAACATTCCAATGTGGAAAGACTCCCAAAAAAAAAAAAAAATTCATTAATATCTAAATATTGCATACCTAATTTCCCTCAAATATAGGTTCTATAACAATAAGAGCACTTAAATTATTCATATATACACTTGAGGACTTAATTTAAGTATTATATGATTTATTTTTTATATATTTAGAAGTTTATATATAACCTCTATTTTAAAATATTCAATACATATGATTTCGATAATTTTTTTATCGAATATATGTACTTATTATCGAATCAAATATTCATGATATAGTAAATCGGAAAATTAGAAAAACTAACTTATGTATATGAGGAGAATTGCCAAACATTGGCAACTCCTTTTACACTTTTGCATAGGCCAACTTTGTAAATGGCTGATTGCCAAACATTTGGTTTGATTTACTATACACTCTTTTCCACATTTAAATAAATTATATATATATATATTTACAAAACAAAACAAAGCAAAAAGCACTTGAGCTTATACAGTATGCCGATTTGGAAGTATGAAAAAGGTAAAGAGAAATTAAAGTATAGATATATATTAGATGTATGGATAGAGATCAAATGCTATGACTGAGAATTCTTGAATTTTGGATTTAGATATGCATGAGCTTGACCTTTAAATATAATAGTATCACTAAGCCATGAAATATATATATATATGGATGGATTTATTTATTTATATTAGTGTAAAATTAAATTAATTTTACATATTTTTATAATTTTTTATGTGATTTATATTTTAACAAATCTAACGTTGGATTTAACAATATAATTGTACTTATCGTGCACGTAAAGTTTCAAATCGATTCGATATCTCTATCATATCGGTCGAGAATACTGTCTTTTCAATATATATTTAACGATTGAAAGTTTTTTACATCGAACAAATAGTTAGACGTTTTTAATTTACTCAAAATTTGACATGTATGGTTTACGTGAATAAAACATGAAATACGACGATCGGATTAAACAAATATAAATCGTATAAAAAGTTATAAAAGTGTGCAATATACTAATTTAATTTTACTAGTGCAAGTGAATCCCTCCTTTATATATATATATATATATATATATATAATTAATGCTCTAGCTTTGTTTCGGGTTGTTTCATATTAGAATCAATCGCTTTATATTTATATTGCTCACTTTAGGTTAATTGTTTTTATATTATTATAATTTTGTTTTTGCCATCCAATCAAAATGATATTGTATTACCACAAAACAAAATTCAATTACAACTTGTACAAAAGAAAAGTTCAATTATAACCCAACAAGACAATCATTATAGACCTAAATATTACACAAAATCAAAATTTTATTGACAAATACCATCTTTGGTTGAAAGTCCCACAGAAGGAAAAATTAATTCTTTAGTTTTAACATCATGCTAAAAACATCACATTAATTATACAGCAACATAATATAAATCTATGTAAATTGAGTGAGATAAATGGAGCTATGGTACTGGATAAGTCAAGAAAATATTTAAATAAAAAAATTAATTAAGCTAGATAGTAGATAGTATTTGAGAAGAAGCAGAACAAATTGAGTGCTACACAGACATAACTATATCTGTCCAAGGGCATGGTTATCCCCCCGATACAATAGGCCCGGTCTGAATTAGGCCGGCCTTGGACAATGATTTTAGTAATTTGATCTGACTAGACCCGAATTATTATTCATTAAATAAAAAATTTGTTTAAATTTAATTATAAAATATATAAATATTAATATAAAAATGATTTTTTAATATTTTAATATTTAATAAATAGTAAAATGGACTTTCGGACCTGTCCGACCCGGACTTAGATAAGAAAATAAAAAATTTTCCGAACCGCGACTTTGCCCGGTCCATGAATAGGTCTAGACATAGCCATCTGCCTGACTAAGCTTTGATTGCTCAAGGTTTGTTTTAAGTTATCCTCGGTTTCAATGAAAATCAAATTAACACACAGTTCACGCCCTTAACTATGAGAACTAATGTCGAAGGGGAAAATAATAATAGCATATCTAATAGTCCAAAAATTGGACTGTAACTTTATAAATAAATGATTATATATCATTATTTTATCGAAGTGTTTTTTTCAAAGGATAAATTTTGTGAGGGATGTCTCAACCCCAAAACAGATAATACCTCATAACGAATGCAGTTAAATGATTTTTGCGTCGACAAAATTAAAGAAAAAAGAATTAATTTAAATTGCATTTTTAGCATACAATTATATATGGCTGTTATTACAAGATTAATGAGATCTACATAATTTATCATAATCATCAAAATAGAGTACAAATGAAGTAAAATATTTTTTATATATTTATAGTGACTATATTTTATTTATATTAATGAATAATATTTTTTTGGAAAAAAGGGATTTAAACCTGACTTTTTTGAGTTTGGATACATGTAGTACTTACCATTTAAGTCAAATATTTATGTGTAATAAATAACATTCTTTGTTTTTATATATATATATATATTTATATAATATTTCAATGATATTCATAACAAAGTTGTACAAACTAATAACCTAATTAGAAATAAAATTGTTGTATAGGACATTTGTTTTCCAACAGGAAAGATTCATAATTAAGGAGAGATAACAAGTAATAAATTTCGGGTGCAATGGAAATGGATTTTCCGTGATTTAGAGGGTGAAAGTTGTAAGAAAAGGGTCTTCCCTTCACTTTATATTGATCAGGAAGAAATGAAAGCTGAAATTATTCATGCATGTTACACTTGATAATTTTAGATACGATATGATTATACGATACGAATATGATATGAAAAAATAATACAAACATGAACGTGTCAAAATCTATATAACACGAATTATAAACGTAGAAAATTTTATATAAATATATAATATCGTAAATACAATTATAATATATAAAAATACACAAATACGACACAAATACAGATTCTCAAGTCTAATGCATGTGTAAGCAGACTGCAGCTTCTCACTTTTCACACTCAACAATTCTGTTAGGAAATTTGGAAAGGACAGGAAAATTTCAGTGACTATACAAAATAATTGGTCGAGGACAAATGAAGAATAGAGCAAAAAAGAATATATATCCTTTGCCCTATTTGAGAAATTAAGGATACTAGTTAGTTGAATATAGATTTGTTTAAGGGTTGGGCTATTTGTCCGATCCGATAAGTTCGACTCGAATTGGATTGGATTTGGGTAAAATTTTTAGTAATTCGAGTCAATTTGGTTCGAATTATTATTTATTAAATAAAAATTATTTTTTATTTAAATATTAATTATAAAATATACATTTTAATATAAAATAATTTTTTTATATTTTAATATTTTTTTAATAATGAAATGGACTTTCGAGACTGCCCGGGCTTGACCCGAAATGGATTGTGTGAATATTTATTTAAAATTTTAAATTATTTTATCAAATTTAAAATTTTCACTAACAAAAGTATATATAAAAAAATCCTTACATTCTTATAATTTGCTATGAATATCTCACCAAAATAATGATTTTTGCGATGATATTATTATTTCATAATGTTTTTAACTTAATAATCAATATTTTTTTCAATTAATGATAAAATTATGGTTCAGAGTCCAACTCTTTTCTCTTTTATTGTCAGATTGATATATACATATATATATATATATATATATATATTTTTTTTAAATGTACATCTATATTATCAATAAAATGGTTGAATGAATTTATTGTCACGGAATGAAGTGACAGTAACTCACTTGGTGAATTAACACAAAAATCGAATTACATCAAAATAAATAATATAAAAGTATAAATATCATTTAATATAAAATTTAAATATTTTAAATTAATTTTACTTTAAAAATATTCAAACATTTTATTGAAAACTACTCATTACTTTCATGGTTAATGTAATTTTTTTTTTCACTCAGTACGTGTGTGAAAATCTAATATATATATATATAATTTGTTTTTGATATACTGATAATTGAATTTTTTAATTTCACGAGCAGAATTAAAAAACTGTCATATATTTTATTTATTTTTTAAATATATCTTAAGAGATATATTTCACCTACTAATCCATTTATAAAATTTAAATTCATTGATGATAATAAAATAATTTCTCAAATATATCTTAATTTGACGAATATATACAGTCCTAAGAAAAGTTTTAAAAAGAAAAAAAAGTATAAGCAAAAAAAATTATCTTTCCTCAAATAGTCAAACCTTCCATTAGAAGGAATTATAAATTATAATAAAAAAGAATAGGGTTCCTACCAATTACCCTTAGAAACCATTGGTAAAACTTTAAGTCTTGTAAACCCAAAGAACAATTCTGACTAAGCCTCATGAATTACAATAACTTTTTATCGTTATAATAATCAATTACTGGGACAAAAAGACTTTGACTAAAAAAAAAAAAAAAAAACAGCAGATAATGAAAAATATTAGAAGAAATCAATTTTTTTTATAAAAAAATGTAGTTACTATTCTCTTTTGTTTTAGTTATCATTAATTCCAACCAAGCTATAGCCATAGCTAGTTATAGGTCAAAATAACAAATCTAAAAAGAGTTAATAACACCAATGATCTTTAAATTATAAGACATATTTTATATTAATTCTTAAATTTCAAAATATATCAAATTAATTTTTACTTACAAGTATCATAATAAATTAGTCACTTCCGTTAGCTTTTTCATTACCTTTACTATAGCAATCAGCTTAGTGACACGTGTCATCAGCTGATTGCACCACATTTCTATTAATTTTTTTCTTTTTTTTATATCTTTATTATTTTTTCTTTGATATTTTTTAATAAATAGATGTAAATAAATATTTTTTTATAAAATTAATGTAAATAAATATTTATATTTTATAAATTATTTAATTATTAACAAATTAATTTAAATTATTATTTATCTTTTTGTATTTATTTATAAAGAATAATAAAGAAAAAGGGGAAATAATAACATTAATAAATACAAAAGATAAATAATAATTTAAATTAATTTCTTAATAATTAAATAATTTATAAAATATAAATATTTATTTAAATTAATTTTATAAAAAAAATATTTTTTTCTTTTACTTTTTCTTCTTTCTTTCTTTTTTTCTTTTTATAAATAAATTAATTTCGTAAAAATTAAATAATTTATAATTATAAAATATAAAATATTTATTTACATTCATTTATTAAAAATATATTTTTTACTTTTTTATTTTCCTTTTCTTTCTTTCTTTTTTCTTTCCTTTTTTTCCACTTTTCTTATAAAATTAATGTAAATAAAATATTTTATATTTTAAAAACTAATTTAAATTATAGTATGAATTATTATTTATTATTATTTATATTTATTTACAAACAAGAGAAAAAAAGGAAAAAATAAGAAAGGAAAAAATAAAAAACTTATAAATAAAAAATAAATATTTTATATTTATAAATTATTTAATTTTAGAAAGTTAATTTAATTTAAAATATAATATAATATTATTATATATATATTTTGTATTTGTTTATAAAGAAGAGAAAAAAGAAGAAAGGGAAGAAAAAAATAAAAATAAAATATTTTTATAAAATTAATGTAAATAAATAGTTTTATATTTTTTTCAATTATTTGATTATTACAATATTAATTTAAATTATAATGTAAATTATTTAATATTTATTTATAAAGAAGAGAAAAACAACAAAAAAAAAGAAGGAAGAAACGAAAAAATTAAAAATAGTTTTTATAAAATTAAAGTAAATAAATATTTCATACTTTTTAAATTAATTGTATTTTTTTAAAAAATTATTTTAATTTATAATATGAATTATTTTTTATTTGTATTTATTTATAAAAAGAAATCAAAGAAAAAATAAAAAAAGAAATAAAGCAAAAGGAAAAAAAATGAAGAGGCAAGTTGGAGCAATCAGTTGGTGACATGTGTCACTAGTTGATTGCTTCAATAAAGGTAATGAAAAAGCCAACGGAAGGGACCAATTTGTTACGATACTTGTAATCAAGGACCAATTTGATACGTTTTGAAGTTTAAGGATCAATATAAAATATGCCCTATAGTTTGGGGATTCTTGGTGCTATTAACTCATCTAAACACTGTGTATAACTATTAAATTGTAGTATTAATATAGTACCGTAAATATTAAACAATGTTTAGTGATATTGGCTAAAATATTTTTTTATAAAAATATATAATTAATGTATTATTTTTTAAAATTTAATAAAAGTAGAGTATTAAATGATTTTTTTCTGAAATAATAATTAAATGATCTGAATTGGTATATAAACATTTAATCGAATCATAGACGAATGTTAATAGAAGCTCGAGGGGAACTTGGCCCTCCAATTTTTTTTGAAAACCCCTACTTATATATATATATATTGATATTGATATTGATATTGATATTGATATTGATTAAATTTAAATTTAAATTAGCACTTGCAAATTAAAATTTTTAATTTATTCATTTATTATGCAATTTCATTACTTAATTTTATGTATTATAATTTAAAAAGACTTAAAATTACACTACTTTTTGTTATTTATTGTACTCATCCATCATTACTTACTAATTCAAGAGGTTTATCACAAATGTTAAATGAAAATCATGTAAATTAACAAAAATCAAATTTATATTTTAGCTTTCTCAACAAAACTCAAAGTCTCCACCAAAAACCAAATGTGTGTTTTTTTAAGACGATTATAAATCTTAGGGATGGCAGCGGGTCGAATATCTGCATTTTCTTTACTATCCAAATCTGCAAAACTGTTTTAAAATCCGAATATGCATTTAATCCGTATATTACTATCCAAATTCGAATTAAATAACATTATCCGCCGGATATCCGAATCTGCTAAAAATCCGAATTCAATAAATCAAAATTTTTTTAAAAATAAAAATATAATATCAAACAAAATTTATGTGTTTTACGAATAAGCGGATTCGGATTCGGATATCTGAATCCAGTATCCAAATCCGCAGAAGTAATGCGGATTCAGATAATGGATATATGAGGTTTTATATCCGCATCCGCTCCGAATCCATTGCGGATAGTAATTATAATATCCGAATCTGACTTTTATCCAAATCCGCAAATTCAAATCCGTAAAAAAGGGATCGGATATCCGCGGATATCCGAATCCGCATTTTAAATTGCCATCCCTAATTATAACTTCTTCTTTTCATTTAATTTTGTGAACTTACTCTTTTTTGTTAGTATATTGCCTATATATATAAATATATATTTTATATTAATAAATTTAATAGGATACATATGTCTTATGAAAAAAATAATTTCAAATATATATAATATTAATCGACTCTCTCAAAATCAAATGTCAAGGTTATTGAATCGGACCCACCTACTATTAATGACATTGAAATTGGATTTATGCTTTGACTAATCTTCAATTTTGTCTTGGATACTTTGATCCATGCATGAAACCATAGGGCCCCTTTGCTCCAATCTTTCTTTTTCAAATCCCTATTGGAGAGAAAAAGCCCTTTCCCCAATATATTCATAATCACTGAACATATAACAGTGCATGTCCAAAAAGATATATATATATATATATATATATATATATATATATTCATTTAACCGGTGTCTATAAAAACAAGTTAAGAATTATTTTTTTAGAATTTTTTTTGCATTTAATAAATTATTTTTATTGAATTTAAAAAAAATAATGCATAAATTATATATATATTTTTTTATATATATCACCTTAAGCAATGTCACTAAACACTTATTAAAAAATATATATATATATATTATATGTTATAAGTAAAAAAGAAAAAAAAGTGTTAGAGCTCCAAAATTAAGGTTGCTTTTTTTTTTTGTTCTTAATTAAGTTTATTAATTTCTTGTAATACTATAGAATTTTGTAACATTATAGATTATTTTTTATCCATTGATCAGTTTTTTTCCCTCATGTACAAATCAAAATTACAATCATATATGACATAAATATTACAAAACGAAAATAAATTCTACTAAACTCGTGCATAATCAAACTCACCTGAAACCTAAATAAAATTCTACTAAACTTCGTATTGGCATCAATTGATCGGGTTATAAATAAAAGATTGGGATAATGTCATAATAGTCTCTGAAGTTTATCAAATTTGTCAATGTGGTATCTGTACTTTAAAAATGTTCAACATGATACTTGTACTATCAAACCGTATATCAATGTGGTACTTTGACCTAACACCGTTAAATATAAATGATGATATGGCATTGACCATCAGGTGATGACAAGTGGCAGCACTTGCTTTTTTAAAAATTAATATCTGAATTTTTGTAAAAAAAAATTTAAAAAAAGGAAAAAAATATTTAAACATTTAAAATTATATTTCTAAAAATTAATATCTAATTTTTTTTAAAAAAATTATATTAAAAATTTAAAAATTATATTTTTAAAAATTAAATATGGTTTTTCTTAAAATAAATTTAAAACATTAAAAAATTATTTTAAAATTAAAAAATTTAACTAAAATTATTTTTAAAATATAAAATATTTTAAAATTACTTGTTAAAAAAATTATAATATCTGAAATTTTTAAAAAAATTATTTTTAAAAATTACAAAAATCAAAATATAAAATTAAATTATTTTATTGTTTTAATTTTTTAAAAATATTTATTAAAAATTGCAAATATTAAAATATTAAATTAAATTAATTTATTATTTTAATTTTTGTTAAAAATATTTATTAAAATTAAACGATGGAGAGAGAAAGAAAAAAAGAATTTTTTTAAAAATTAAAATAATAAATTTTTTATTATTACATGTGGCATCACTATGTGGTGCCACGTGTAAAGAAAAAAATGATTTTTATTTTTAAATTAAAATAATAAATTTTGTTGGTAATACACGTGGCATCATTATATGGTGTCACGTGTCAAGTTTTTATTGGATACAAAAACCACGTCATCAATATTTAACGGTGTTACTGACAGGTACTATAATAGAACACGGAGTGAAAACATTAAGTACCAAAATAAACATTTTTAAAGTACAGATACCACATTGACAAATTTAATAAACTTCAGAAGTCATTCATGACATTATCCCTAAAAGATTTTAAGGTCTCAAACTTTTTTAATTAAGAAAGAGGGCTTGCAATTAAATCTGTTCATGGATTGAGTCTCGAATAGAATTTTTGTAATATGGATCGACTTGAATTATTATTTAATCAATAAAAATATTTTTGATTTAAATTTAATTATAAAATATATAAATATAAAAATAAAATATATAAATATTTTAATATATTTTGAATAGTAAAATAGGTTTTTTTAGACCCGAATCAAGCTTAGATAAGCAAATTTTTTTACTATTCAAACTTGACCTAGCCCGACTCCATCCATGAAAACCTCTACTTGTAGTTGGTAATTCAAATTTGTTGTCTTGGGTCGGGTCCATAATTGAAAAACTGAGAGAAATTAGTTTTTCTCTAAAATCAAAGAACCAATGCCATACTCAATTCTCTCTGCATTTTTTAAGAACTTAGTGATGTGATAAATAAACAATTTTGGATTATGTGATCTTGTTTCTGACCAATGAATCAAAATCGATTTCGCTAATTCCGCATTGTTATATAAATTATTTATGGAATAATCTTCAAAATTATATTTTGATATTCTTTCTAATTAAGGAGGGCTTTTCTATCAAAGATTCAAAGTAATGGTGGAAACAAAGAATTGATATAATATATATATATATATATATATATATATATATATATATTCAATGTGATTGATTGAATAAGAGTGTTCAAAAGAACACAACATGTTGCTTTAAATATTCGTGCTGAAATATAATAAAGTTGTAAACATGTATCAAAAGGAGAAAGAAGGCAAAAAAGAAAAAGAAAGAAAGATATGCTACCGAAAGAATCAGCAAAAAAGCAATAAAAATACATGTATATATTAGACTCAAAAAGTCAAAAAACAACTTAAATTCAATGATCAATGTTTCTTCCTATCTAAGATGAGTTTTACATCTTGGAAATATAGTTTGAGGATTAGATTCTATATATGAATTTCAAAAAGAGTGTCTTCTGTTTAATTTCATTGCTATGATCACCAATCAAGCATGATGTTGAATTTTGATATTTGAGATTGTCAGAAATTGAATTTAGGTTATTGATATTAAGAATCCGTAAATTTTTGATATGAGAGAGACATGAGTTTATATAGAGGACTATATATTACATCTCATCATTATATAGCTTAAAATTATCATACTTAAAAAAAAAAAAAAGTATTTATGTTCATATTTGAATTTCTTCATGAATCCCTAATAACATGAAAATTTGAAAGAAAAAAAAAATCCAAAAACCAACAATTTTCCAATATCATCCCTTTCATGTAGGTGTAATTATCAACATAATAAATCACTAAATATAAAAAGAAAGAAAAGATGTTCTAAAATCAAAAAAGGCTACCTAAATATTCCCAAATTCCACTCCAACAAGAGTCCAACATCTCAAAAGGACTGGTCCCTTAATTACATGATTGTGTAAATTCTATTTACAATGCTCATTAAATTAAATTCTTTAATCATCTTTTTTTTTTTTCGTGTTGACAGTCAAAGGAACAATCTTATTCTTTAAGCATAATAATAAGCAATAATTAAAGAAAAAAGAATGATGGAAAAAAAAGAGCACAAAAGGAAACAGCATACAAATAGAAAAACCATTTGCCCATCGATGTTCATTATAGTAAGGCTGTTAAGGTTAAAAAAAAAAAAAAATTCACTTTTTCGTATCCTCACCTAACGACTTAAAAACTTTATGTCAATTGATTTCATTTAGATTTGTTCATATGTCAGTCGGGTTGCAATTCGATTTTTTTTAGATTTTTTATTCAAGTTCGGATGGATCAGATTTGAAAGTTCATTTTATTATTTTAAAAAATTATTTTTATATTAATATTTTTATATTTATTTAATTAAATTTTTTTATTAATAGACAGTAATTCAACCTTTAAAAATCCGACTCAATACAGGCCGAACCTATCGAATAACTCGATCCTTGAACAGGTCTAATTCATCATACTTCTTTTTTTTTTTTTTTTTCAAGTGAAACTTCTAGTTTGTGGGAAAAAATTACTTTAATAAAAAACTTTAATTGAAATCTTTAATACTACAATTGATTTTGAGAAAAATAGTTTTAGTTTTTTTTTTTTTCAAAGGAAGCTGTATCTTGGGAATAGTGAAAGGGGTTGTAGATGTTGGCATTCGAACTTTAAACCTACTGAATACCATCTCTTAAAAATAACTACATGAATCAATTATGTTAAATCTTGGGTTCAAAATTTTTTTTAGTTTACTAATACTATGATCAATTTCTTGGAATCAACCTATCCAAGGATCGGGCTACCCGTCCAAGCCCGAAGGCCCGCTCACATTTGGGAGGGTTTGGACAAAAATATTAGGCTCGAAAAATAGGCTTGGGCAAAAAAATGAGGTCCGTTTAAAAAATGGGTCGGGCCTTGACTCCAACATTCAAGGCCCGAGCTCGGTCCGGCCCATTTTCTAATTAATGATATATTATTTTTATATATATTATGTAATTTATATTATATAAAGATTAAATATATATATATAATATTATAGTGTAAACATTAAAAAATATTTTAAGTTGTCAATATTTAAAAACTTAATAAAAGAAAAAAATATAAAATTATTAAAGATTAAATAAAAAATAATATATATTTTTTTAAAAATTAGAAAGAAAAAAAATATGGACGGGCCTAAACGGGCTTGAGCTATCCATTTATAAATATGAGCAGACTTGGACAAAATTTGAGGCTTATATTTCGGGTCGGGCCGAATTTAAGCAAATGTTGATATCATACATAAATCTGATCCGAACCCAGATAATGAACACCTTTAGAATCAATCTCATTCGAACTTCAATGTTGTTTTATTAATTAATAACATAGTAGCACGTGGTCAAGAAAGGGTTGGTTCAATAGGTTTAGTTCCTTCGCTTATAGTAAGAGGTTTTGGATTCGAATACTTAGTCTCTTGTTAGTGCTATTTAGATTGTAAGTCTCAGCAAAGTGAGAGGAAAAATATACAATTTCTTTTATAAAAGAAGTTTTAGTTTGAAAATAAAGGAAATAATTGCAAATTTTGAGATTTGAATTTAAATATATTGAATGTCATTTTTTAAAAGTGATTGTGTTAACCAACTGAATTAAATTTTAAATTCAAAAAATAATTTGAAATTAAAACAACCTATCTGCTCTTGGTTAAAAAAATAACAAACATAATAGCACATATTTATATATTTACTATATATAAAATTTATACACCAACAATACAATATATCATATATTTCACTTGAAATGGGATCAATCAAATGTCAGAGTTAACTTGGTTACTATTTGGCATTGATTAGCATTATTACATGTTCACATGATTTTTTAAATATATGCACTTTAAACAAAAGTTTTTTTTTTTTTTTTCAGATAATAATGAATTTCAACTGTGACCTAGACATAAAAACAAAATCTAAGTAAAAATGGTGTATATATAGAGAGAGAGAACGCAATATATACAAATTTGTCACACAAAAAAAAAAAAAAAAAAAGCTGTGGGTTTTTATGTCAACCCAAAAATTCTATTGGGTGTCCTTACCATGACAGCAAAAGATTCTCATGAAGATATTGACTATACGTGGAAGTATCATATAAGGTTAGAAGTACTATTGGAAAACTTTGGTTAGTCGTTCATGTACAAATGGGGATATATATTCACAGTGCTGCTGGGTAAATAAGTTAAATGCATATAATATTGAAAAGTTACTGTAAAAATAGATTTGGTAATATATATATATATGTATCGTATTTTGTGTTTTTTTCATTTCAATCATGTAAATATAATATAAATTATTAAATGTGTAAAAATCTTAAATATATATAAGATACGTATATTAAACGTGTAGTTTCGTGTTTATTGTTACAGTAACATTAGTTTACAAATTTTTTGACCATCCATTATGTTGTTTGGATGAAAGGGAATAGCATCAATTGGTCGCTATATTTTGTAAAATCATATATTTTGAGTTTAAAAAGACATACCTTTTTTATTGTGTCTTTTGGTTGCAAAATTCATAAAGTTTCGTGGTATCCTGGAAATGTTATTGCCTTAACCAGTTAGCAAACTTTGTGTGAGGATAAATAATTCTCTAAAAAAATTGATTCATCATGTCTCGAAGTTTTGATTTCAATTTTTTTTTTTCTGTCTACCTATCTAAAATATTACCAACATTTATTATAATGTTTTTGTATTTATTAAACATATTATATTTATTTCATGTTTTTGTACATGTCTAAAAAACAATCAAAATCCAACAAAGAAGAGAAACCCAAGAATCAGAGAAAGATGGATCATCAACTAGGGTAAATATACATGGCTAGAGATATATATAAGGTAATCACATATTATTACCATGAATAAAAGAGATGAAACATTTTTATTTATCGAATTTGATGTGAACCCTAGAGGTTAAACCATTTGAACCCACTAACAAATTGAAATACCTAACCCAGAAAAGCCAAGATTCAGGCAAAGAAAACTTAAACCCTTAAAAACCTGTTTCAAAGAACCTAGATTAAGCATGTAAGCTAGACCCTAAGAACTCTCGTTTCAAGAACCTAAGTTTGATAGGTTGAACGCCACAAAGAAAGAATTCTTTGATAAGTTCCTAAGTTCTTTCAAGAACTAAAAAAAAGAGTGAAACACTCACTTTGAATAAATTCAAACTCAATTGATCAAAAGATAATTGAAGTAGGCGGCTAAGACATATATTTATAGCCTCCCTACAATAATCCTAATCTACTAAGTAATAATATGTAAAATATGGGTTGAACATGTTCAAGTCCAAACCTAAATAATTAAAAGATGTCTATGTTACATAATATAGGCCCAAATGCCTAAGTAATTATAAGAATTAAAATAAGCCCTCTTAATGTGCCACCTTGTGTTCTTGAATCACATGGACCAAACTTGGATGCAAGCCCATCTTGCATGTTGAAGCCTTTCTTGAATAACTTGCAACATGGCTCAAGTGAATTCCACCCATTCTTGCCATGTTTCCTAGATCTTCTTGGATCTTGGCCCATATAGAAATTGCCATGGGATTGGGCCATCTTAGCCTCCCTACAATAATCCTAATCTACTAAGTAATAATATGTAAAATATGGGTTGAACATGTTCAAGTCCAAACTTAAATAATTAAAAGATGTCTATGTTACATAATATAGGCCCAAATGCCTAAGTAATTATAAGAATTAAAATAAGCCCTCTTAATGTGCCACCTTGTGTTCTTGAATCACATGGACCAAACTTGGATGCAAGCCCATCTTGCATGTTGAAGCCTTTCTTGAATAACTTGCAACATGGCTCAAGTGAATTCCACCCATTCTTGCCATGTTTCCTAGATCTTCTTGGATCTTGGCCCATATAGAAATTGCCATGGGATTGGGCCATCTTGGATCCTATCACTTTTTTTTCAAGAACGAGACTTCTTGATTTTCTTGAAATCTCGGATGAACTTCTTTTTTCTTTCTTGGGACTGTTCGAATGCCCCTCTGAATTCTTGATTTTTTTTTTCAAGATTCGGATCAAGAATCAATAAGAAGAAATTTTAATTGATCAAGAATTCAAGAAACAAAATCTTGATTTAAACCACTTTTCAAGACTGAAACCCCAAACTTAGACTGCCTAAAAACTATAACCCTAGGAAAAATGCCTAAAGCTATAACCCCAAGACAAGAATATCTGAAACCCCAAAATCTTGTTATTGATTTTGTTATGATAGTATCTAAACCAACTTCCAAGAATGAAACCCCAAACGAAAACTGCCCTAAAAACTATAACTATTAGACAAAGAAAGCCTAAAGCTATAACCCCTATGACAAGTATGTCTGAAACCCCAAAACAAAAAAAAGTTGAGAAAAACTCCAATACCCTATGGTAAAGAAGATAAAAAGATTTGACCTGATTGGTTCCTAAGCTCTGATACCAACTGATGTGAACCCTAGGGGTGAAACCCTTTGAACCCACTAACAAATTGAAATACCTAACCCAGAAAAGCCAAGATTCAGGCAAAGAAAACTTAAACCCTTAAAAGCCTGTTTCAAAGAACCTAGATTAAGCATGTAAGCTAGACCCTAAGAACTCTCGTTTCAAGAACCTAAGTTTGATAGGTTGAACGCCACAAAGAAAGAATTCTTTGATAAGTTCCTAAGTTCTTTCAAGAACTAAAAAAAAGAGTGAAACACTCACTTTGAATAAATTCAAACTCAATTGATCAAAAGATAATTGAAGTAGGCGGCTAAGACATATATTTATAGCCTCCCTACAATAATCCTAATCTACTAAGTAATAATATGTAAAATATGGGTTGAACATGTTCAAGTCCAAACCTAAATAATTAAAAGATGTCTATGTTACATAATATAGGCCCAAATGCCTAAGTAATTATAAGAATTAAAATAAGCCCTCTTAATGTGCCACCTTGTGTTCTTGAATCACATGGACCAAACTTGGATGCAAGCCCATCTTGCATGTTGAAGCATTTCTTGAATAACTTGCAACATGGCTCAAGTGAATTCCACCCATTCTTGCCATGTTTCCTAGATCTTCTTGGATCTTGGCCCATATAGAAATTGCCATGGGATTGGGCCATCTTGGATCCTATCAGAATTTACGATTAATATGTTAAGATGGCCTGTGTAATAATTTTTTGAGGGAAAAAAAAGAGACTATACTAAATTTATCACGACACTTTGATCTAATGATCAAGTACCATCTATACCTTTTAAATTCAAATCATCATAGAGCTTGTATATATATCCAAATATAAATTCTTTTTTTTTTATATTTAAAAAATGCCATTATAACAATGATCCAAATAAGTATAACCCCAGGGGTAAAACTTTTACTTTTTCTATATATATATATATCCCAATTTTTGTAGAAATTCTCTTCCTTCATTTATTTATTTTTTTTCAAAAGAGATACATGAACATGGAATCAAAATTTTTAATTGAGATAAATATCCATGCATGCATGATGCATGAAATCAAGAAGAAACAAAATTCCTAGTCTTTGTTTATATAGCTAGCTTACATGACATATGTATTGATAGGGATGGGGGCTGTTTGGTGAATAGACATAAAAGAACAGGAAAATTAGGTAGCAAAGTAACATGGATTGTTCCACAATCTAAAAGGAAATTTTGGTCAAGTGAGAATCTTAGTTCATCAACAATTTAAAGTAGTAGTAGTGTAATCAATTAGCAATATCAAAAAGATTTTGTTAATAAGTGTCCTAAAATTATTTTTTAAGGTTATTATGTATAGTAATATCTTCATCAATGCATTGAAAATGATGAATAAAATTATTAACTATAAATTTAATACAATGTTATTACTATAAATAGTATATTAACTAACTTTAAAGAGTATCCTAAAAGTACTTATTAGCAAAACCCATATAAAAAAAGTCTTTAAGTATAAAAAAAAACATCTGAACTAAAATTAGATAATCATCCAATCTTCTATCATTTTATTGCCTCTCAATCCATTCTCACAATTTAAGCTCTCAAACATTTATTTTCATCAAATTGAGCTCTCGATCAAATAAAAATTGATGATAATCTTTAATTAGTTTTCGTTCAATCAATAACTTAATTGAGTGAAAATAAATGTTTAAAAATTTAATTTGATTGCAATAAAATGATAAGATTGAGATAATTGTTTAATTTTAGTTCATGAGTCTTTTATATTTAAGCCCATAAAAAATGATAGTATACATAAAAGGCAAAAGTTAAAATTAAAAAAAAGAAAAGAAAAGATGAGAAATTATGGTGTATCTTTCTCTTTAAAAAAAAAAAAAAAGAAAAGAAAGAAAGAAAGGAGGTAGTAGAAGGGGAGAGATAGAGGAATCCAAGTATTTCCAAGCACTTGCAGACAAAATGAGGTTCAGAATAGAAAAGCAACCTTTGCTTTAAGACCCAGAAAAGGAGATTTCAAACACCATAAAGGTTAGCTTAGGAAATTGCGTGGTTAGTAACCCAACCCACCACCCTTTCTCTCTCTTTCTCTTTTTTGTGTCTATATTTAGTGGCCAAAGTTGGGGGATGCCTCAACCTTCAACCCCCACATCTTCCTTCTTTCCCTCTCCCAACAAAAACCCACAAAAAAGGGTTTATTTTGAGCTCAATCCCCCCCCCCCCTAAATTTAAGCTCAACCCCCCTTCCTCTTTGCCCTAAGTCTCTCCCTATAACTTTAGCCACTTCTTTGCTTGTTTTATGCCAATTCAAAAGGGTTTATTTGAGCTCAATCCCCCCCACAAAATTTAAGCTCAACCCCCCTCCTCTTTTCCCTAAGGCTCTCCCTATAACTCTAAGCCACTTCTTTGCTTGTTTTATGCCAACTCAAAAGGGTTTTTATTTGAAAAGTTGCACAAAAAAAAAAAACCATAATCCCTTTCCCTCTCCTTATTTGATTAAGACCCTGCAGCTTCGTTTTTGCCTTTCGGATCTCCATAAATATCTCCCTCTTTCCCTTTCTCCATCCCCTTCACCATTGCTTCATTAATCTCCCCCCCCCCCCCCAAGTTTTTTCCATGGAAAATATTGTAATTATGTAAATATAAGCTTTGGGTTGAAAGGGATTGAAGATGATGATGATCATCATCATCCCAAAGCATTGCACTCTCCATGCATTTTCTCATTCAAATCATAATACCATGACATGCAATGCATACAACCATGCATATGTTTGGGCATCACCATCATCATCATCATCATGGCATACATGTATGTATGTGCCTGGCTCCCTGTATGCCATTTGCAGAACCCATCGAACATCGATGGCCTCCGTGGATGGCGTATGAGGAGCCAAGCATATATTCCATGTATATATATATATATATATATCTATAATCTCCATCAATATTTTTCTTTTGCAGGATTTTTCTTTCTTTTCCAGGATGAAGGACCCAAAGTAATTTTTCCAGGTTTTTTTCTTTTCTCTTTTCTGAGAATCGAAAGGTACTTCATCATCTTCTTGTTTTTCTTCTTCTTTAATCATTATATCTCTTTGTAGGGTTTTTTTCTTTGATGTGATGCCTATTGAGTATATTGCCTACCTGAAATTTTTGCAAAGAACAAAAAAATATAAATTTTTTTTGGTCAGCAAAAAAATATAATTTAAAAACACTATTTTAAGCTTCTTGGGAAGTTTTTTTTTTTTTTTGAACTTTTTTCATACCAAGGTTTCATGTAATTTCCATGAGCCTAATATCAAATCACTACATTAATTAGTATGAAAAATTGTAGCTTAAAATTGCACTGAAAATCTTAACTGTTCCTGACAACATGGAAGTTATACAAAAACTTTACATAACTTGTCTTATCCATCTTGTAAATTGTTATTTAGTACTCTATTCTTGTCTGATGGACCTTTCATGTGACCTACGGTAATCATATCACTAATTTTTTTTTAAGTAGTTAATAAAATTAAACAAATAACCCAGCTTTTTACTTAACCAAGTTTTTATGATGATCATGCAAATTAAGCTCCATTTATCCCTTAATTATTAGCTAAATAAATGGGTTTATTTACTTCTTCCATTTTTCTCTCATTTTTTTTAAACTTTGTGATTTTTAATATTACTAGTAGTTTCTATGAATTTTACATTCAAATAGTAGAGTTATACTCATATATAAGTATATACTACTACTTTATTTGTAAATGACTGGAAATGGAATGGTAGTAATGGATTATGGAAGTATGAAATGAGATTTATAACCATTTGATCAAATTACATATAATATTTTAATGGTTATTAGTTTAAAGTTTTGTCAACTAGTGTTCTAAGGATATTTTTTAATATTATTATATTAGGTAAGCTATGATTTACAATGCATTAGAATTTATCAAAATAATTATTAATTATTAAATTTAATATAAAATATTATTATAAATAGTAACTTAACAAATTTTAATAAGTGTTTTAAGAACACTCATTAGCAAAATTTTTTAGTTTAATCTCATCAGCTACCACATTTAACCATATATAATAACTAAAAGTTAAAGCTTCATACTAAACCTAATCCCTGGGGTTAGTTTAATTTTTTACAAGAGCTGAAGTTACTTATATGTTTCAAACATAAGAGCAATCTTAGTTATTTTATACTTTTTTTTTATTTGCTTGTGGAGCTAATCTTATATCTCTTGAAATCTTTAGTACTCCATCTAAAGCAAATCTCATTTTCTAGACCTTCATTTGACATATGATAAATACAGTATATTAAATTATAATCAAGAATCGAGGTAGCATTCAGTAAATTCAAAATTTGAATTTCAGTATTAACGTCTTTTTTTATTTTCAAATTACGGTATTTTTTTATAAAAAAAAAATATATAATCAAATTTGAACAAAGTGTTTAAGATTTGTTTTTTAAACCTTTTCTAAAAATTCTTATCAACTACCAAGAAGTTGGTTCCAGCCATTTAATCACTATCCTCTCAATGCCTAAAGTTGAAGAACAGCCTGTAGAAATTAGCTAGAAACAAACAATTTTATATAACATGAAATTTTTGTTATATAATAGCTACAGCTAGCCAGGTATAAAAATGAACAGTGAATAGAATAAAGCCTTACATTTGTATGCACAGACTGAAGAAAAAGCCTTACATTGAAAAAGCCTTGAATCTCTTTTTTTTTTTCCTCTCTTTCTCTATCAGTAATAAAAGAAAAGAAAAAGAAGAAAACTTAATCTCTGGCCAGGGATTGAAGAAAAAGAAGGAAAAAAAGAATGGATTCTTGGGTTGGCAAAAGTTAAAGTTTCGTGAAAAGCAGGTGCAGAAGATTATATGAGTATGGGTAATGGGGGAATCTGATATAAAATAATAATAAAAAAAAGGGAAAAATTGGACCACCCTCTTTCCCTTTATTTTATTTTTATTTTTCTTCCCTCAGGCCTCTCTCAAAGTTTACTGATTGGCCAGTAGGGAATAATGCTATACGGTCAAAGCAGGTAAAAAAAGGACAAAGGGACCATGTTATAAAAAGATGTCTTGAAAATCAATTTACTAGATTTTTCATGATTTCATTATTTTTCTATTGAGAAATTTTTAAATTTTTTTAGATATTAATCATTATCTAGTGATATAATTAAGATCATATTTAAAAAAATAATTCGATTCTGGTATTTATAAGTACTGATTAAAAATTATTTATTATTATTATTATTTTTTAAAAAAATTTAGCATTTAATGTATTACTTTACTGAATTCAAAAAATAAAATTTTAATTGCACGTTTCTTTTAAAAAATATAAAAAAATGTCTTAACATATTATTTTAAGTAACCTTAATAACTGAATTTTCTTTTATTTTTTCATAGCCCTACTTAGTACTTAGAACATTCTCCCTGAATTGATTAGGGTTTTGGAATTGGAATATGTATTCTTTATTTCCTTTTAAAAGAAAAGAATTGCCTATAAGCAACAAGCAAATAGGCAATTGGGGACCCATATTCCTCAATGTGTTTTGCTGTTTTTAAGTTCCACCTTTCATCTTTTAGAAAAGCAGATTCTATTCTATTTTATTTTTTACATAAATTCATTAGCTAGTGGGTAATTTGAAAGAAAAAAAGGAAAAACCTTTTCTTTTTTTTAGGGTTTATATATGGATTTGTTTTGGGAATTTATCTTTGGGTTTTCAAATGATTTCATGTCTCTAAAAGAAAAAAATTTAAGATATGATTACATGAATTTCTATTGGCAGGCACATCTATATAATTCCCTGTCTTATCAATAATTGGGTAACTCAACATGAATAATCCAAAAAAGCTTTGTTGATTTTTACCAAGAATTTGAAGCTCCTTTTTTCTTTCTTTTTTTGATGAACTTTGAAGCCCTTTTCTTTTGTTCTTTATATTACTTTCTCCTTTTGATCACATGCATGTAAAACATAATATCAATAGGTAATGTTTATTTGATCTTAACAGTAAAATGCATGAAAATATTGAAATGTACAATTATAATTTGAGTTCGTTTTTGATATATTGATTATAGAGTTTTTTTAATTTCATAAACGAGACTGTCACATGATTCCATTTATTTTTTAAAAAATTATTTTTTATTTTTAAATATATCTTAAAGAGTATGCGTTACCTTATTAGTTTCGTTTGTGGAATTTAAGTATGATTTTTTTCTTAAATAAATTGAGTTTCTGATTTTTTTCTTAAATAAATTGAGTTTCTCATTAGTCACTAATTACTCATTATTACAAGCAGGATACAGCTTACTGGAATTCACATGCATTTTAGGCTATGCCAATAATAACCTAGCTTTTTAAAATTTTCTAGGTTTCTGATCACCAAGAAATTTAAAAATATTTCAACAAAATAAATTTATTTAAAATATGGTCAGAGATAAATAGAAACATTTAATTGTTTTTTTTTTAAAGATTTATCCCTTCTTTTTGCAAGATGTAAATTAATTAATTAATTTTTTTAATTTAAGTAGCTAATATAAACTATAGATGGGCATGTGCCTTGCTTAATTTGAATTTTACCAACCAAATTATGTTCTTAAATCTTGATTCTTCTTCTTAATTATTAATTTTAATCTGCAAAATGCACTCTTGTTTCTATAATTCTATTTCTTTCTTTTTAATCTCTAAACTAACCTTGTTTGGAAGTGCACAAAATCTTCTTATTTTTGGAAGTATGGTTCTTGTCATTTAAATCATGCACTGCTTAATTTCTTAGCTAAAAGCCAAAAAGTATTTCAACAAGTAATTAATATTTGATTAATTGATTAGTCACCAATTCCACCCCCAAATTAGAGAGCCACGCCAGAATTCATTGAGTTTGACTGAATGAAAAAGTGAGTAACAAATGGGGTAGGGAATATTAATTTATTGAGTTCATTTTTTGACCGTAGAATTTTTTTTAAATTAACATACGGATTAATAAGTTGATACATGTTTTATTTTTTTAATTAATTTTTACGAAAAATTATTTGATTTATTATTAGTGGAGTTTTTAGATTTCACAAGGGATTAGTAGGATTACACATACCTTTTATGATATTAAAAAAATTAAAAACAATTAATTAAAAAAAGTTGTGGCAAATTCTTTATCCGGTTTATGGATTTAAAAATTTTCATCATCAATGTATCAAATAAGAATTATTTTTTATATTTTATTATATCTTAAGGGATACGTGTTACTTTATAAATTATGCTTGTTAAATATAATAATTTTACTGTTAATAAATGTGATATATTTTTTTAAAATTTATTTATGCACATTAATCAATTATCACATTTTTACAGACAAAAAAAAAAAAGTTTACTTGCTCTTACATCTCCTTCGGCAGCCGGGGCGAATTTAGGGGCGGCAGGGTTGGCCATCTCCTTAAATTCATGAAAATTCAATGGGGAAGAACCTTTCTTAATTAAGAAAAAAGGAAAATTTTTAGTTTGACCCCCCAATATTTTTAATTTTTTTAACCTCTTTGTAAAATTAATACTATATTAATATGATTAATTTGTTAAACTTGTCAATTTTAAATTTTATCATTATTAATTTGATTCTCTTTAATTTTTTATTTAATTAAATATTATTAAACATAATATATACTTCCTTAAATTAAGATTTTTTTCTTCACAATCAATAAAAAAATATCTTTATATCAATTATGGTATGTCAACTAATATATATTTTTTATGATTATAATAGAAAAAAAAAAGTTGAACTATTATAATCTTTATACAAAAATAATTATGTAATAATTTTTTTATATATTTTCTTTAATTTTTTTTTAATTCTTTAATTTTTTTATGAAAATTACATTAATAAATCAAAATGAATGTCTCATATGTTATTTTTATATTAATCTTGTTTACATTGAGCAACTCCCTAAAATAAAATTTTTTTACTTCACTTTTATTTGGTGGCTTCTATTTAGCAAAGTATATATATATGAGAATATTCATTTTTTTTCCAAAGGAATATATATATATATATATATATATATATATATACATTTTTTTCCAAAGGAAGACTCAATTTAGAAAAGTAACTCTTTTTGGGGGATAGCAAATTTGTAGAAGTAGCTTAAAAATGTTAATTGGTATTAAGCAAATATATTCTATCATCATATATATGCTATACAGTAGGGAATATTTATCAAGAATAATTCAGGGTAAAGGAAGGGCAGATTGCAGAGTAGAGATGTTTATGGATAGAGTCGGGTTGAGTCTCAAAATCTGTTTTATTATTTAAAATATATTAAATTTTTAAATTTTATTTTTATATTAATATTTATATATTTTTATAATTAAATTTAAATAAAATTTATTATTTAAACAGTAATCCGAATTACTAAAAACCTAACTCGGCTCAGATCTGTCAAACCTGACGGTTAACTCGATTCATGGACAGGTCTACTACATGGTAGGCCTGTTCAAGGATCGGGCTGCCTGTTTAAGCCTGAAGGTTCATCCAATTTTTGAGAGGGTTTGGACAAAAATAATAGGCTCGAAATATGGGCTTGGACAAAAAAATGAATCCCGTTTAAAAAATGGGTCAGACCTTGGCTCTTACTATTAAGACCCGAGCTTGGCCCGACCCACCTATTTTTCATTTATATAATATATTATTTTTATATTTATATATATTATGTAATTTATATCATATAAAATATATATAATATTATAGTGTAAATATTTAAAAATATGTTAAGTATCCATGTTTTAGAATTTAATAAAAGAAAAAAAAAAGATAAAATTACTAAAAATTAAATGAAAAATAATATATTTATTTAATTAAAAAAAATAATATGAACGGACCTAAATGAGTTTAGACTACCCATTTACAAAAATGAACAGAGTTGGGTAAAATTTGATACCTATATTTCGAGTTGGACCAGACTTGAATAAATATATATATATATATTAATATCATACATAAACCCGGCCCGATCTGGCCCATGAACACCTCTACTACATAGAGTTTATCATTTTTTTATGAAATATTTTCAAAACAAAAGTCGTGCTTAATATTTTTTTTAGATCAAAATGAACTCTTAATTAGCATTAACTCCTTGGAATGTATGTTTATCTTTTCAAGTTAAAAAGCTAAAAGTAGTATTTATGGAACTATGAGCAATGGAATCTAAACATCATTTTCCTTGAAGTTGAAAAACATCAAAACAACATTATTTGGTTAATTTTGAAAGAGAAATCACAAAGCTTAAAGTAGTTTTCTTAGAAATGATAAAATATTCAAACTTTCATTTGTTTTTCAGCATAATAACAATAAAGCTTGGAATTCGTATCAAAATCCATTTAAACGACGTATACACAACTGATTTTTTCATATATATGTAAAACAAACTTTTTTCATATAAAAGTATTGCAATTATATGGGTTTTTTTAAAAATCCATGGGAAAAAGAGAGTTTAAATTCACAATGAACTATCGTAAACGTTTCTAAAAAACAGTTATAATTAATGTAAAGTGTAATGCTGTTTTCTTCAATAATCATATATTCCAATTAAACCTGTCTATGGATCGCGTTATCCGTTTAAACTAAAAAATCAATTCGATATTTGAAAATATTTAAATAAAAGTATTAGAATCTAAAAATCTATCGAGCTTGAACATAAAATTTTGCTCATATTTTAGGTCATATCAAATCTAAACAATCACAAAATTTCTTAATACTCTGTTTGAGTTCTGCCCAAACCCGATCTGACCTATAAATAAGTTTAATTTCAATTACTAAAAGGTTTTCAATGTGTGTAATAAATAACAAATTTATAAATATTTAGTTTTTTTGTGAGTAGTCACATACTTTTGCATTTCTCTAATGTAAAAATATCGTAAAACTAACATAAATAGAAAAACATCGATAGGGAACTTGGATCTTTTTGCTCAGAATATTAATTTGGGTTAATATGAAAAACATGCATTCCATAAGTAATTATTGTTAAATGGTATAATGAATAAAAGTTATTTGAAAAAGAGAAATGAATAATAAAAAATTATTATAAAAGATATTGTAAAGACAAAATTTATCCTTAATGAAAAAACTTACTTTTCCTTTTTCTTTCATTAAGGAAATATTAATTTTTAAAAATTTTAATTGAAAATAAATTTAAAAAATAAAATATTTAAATATATATTTTTTTAAATTTAAAAAAATTTAAAAAAATAAAGAAAAATTAATTTTAGGCATATTATTTTTATTATTTTTTAATTTTTTAATTAAAAAAAGTAAATAAAAAATTTAAAAATTTATTTTTTAAAATTAATTTTTTATTTTTAGAATATTTATTTTTTAATAAAAAAGTAAATTAAAAAATAAAAGAAAAAGGGAGAAGAAGGTTTTTTTATCAAGGATAATTTTATCTTTACAATATCCTTTATAACAATTTCTAATTATTCATTTCTATTTTTCAAATAATTTTTATTTATTATACCATTTAACAATAATTCTTTATAGAGTGCATGTTTTTCATATTTTCCCTATTAATTTCGCCGTGGATATTGAGTAAGATTTATTTAGGTAAAATTCGGCGGTGGTTTTCCACAAAAAATAACATTGGTATTTAATTTGGTTTGCCCCCAAAAAATAACTATTTACAATCTCTCATAATTTGAAATTAAAGAGAAAAAAAGTGAACGTTTCGTTTGATTAGTGCTTTAAATTTGTATTTTTGTTTTTTCAATAGAAAGGGAAAAAGTAAAAAAAAAAATTACAAATAAATAGTAAAAATGCAATCACCTTTAAGAGATAGTATCCAACAGATTTTGAGTTCGAATCTCAGTATCTGAAACCTCTTTTCTTATCCCCAGATTAGACCTGTTCAAAAGTCGGGCTATCTGTTCAAACCCGAACATCTGCTCGATATTTGAGAGGGTTTGGACAAAAATTAGATCCGAAACCTGGACTTGGACAAAAAAAAAAAAAGGTCCGCTTAAAAAATAAGCAGGGTCTTGGCTTCAACAATTAAGGTTCGACAGCGGCCCATTTTTCATTTATATAATATATTATTATATATTATGTAATTTTTATCATATAAAAAAATATATAATATTATAGTGTAAACATTTAAAAATATATTAAGTTATCAATGTTTTAAAACTCAATAAAAGAAAAAAAATTAGATTACTAAAAATTAAATTAAAAATAACATATTTATTTAATTTTTTTAGAAAAAAATAATATGGGCAGGGTTTTGACTTATGGGCGGGCTTGAGTAAAATTTGAGACCCATATTTCGGGTCGGGCCGGGCTTGGACAACTGTATATGAGGTGTTGATACCATAATTAAATTCGACCCGAATTTAGCTCGACCTGATCCATGAACATTTCTATCCTAGATTGCGATCTCTTTATATATATATATATATATATATATATATATATATATATATATATAAACATCAATTAAACGAAATTTAAGCAAAATCTATGTAAAGCTTGGTTTAAGGAACGTCTAGTTCCAATTTTAACATCCATGATATTGGTGATGATTCATGGATTAGATGATATCTGCTTGCATTGCATGCATGGAAATTAATTAAGCATGATTTTCATTATTTAAATTTGCGATACAATTATTGTAGATAATAGCACTAATTAATTATTCTATTCCAATCATTCTATCGCCAGTTTTAAGGGAATACCCAACAATTAAAACCTAATATTTTAATTGAAAATTTTGAGTTCGAATCTTTACAAGAAAAAAAAATTTATAATGAGAGAAGCTTGTTGATTATTTTTAAATTTAATAATTTTAAACACGATACGATAATATTAATCAGTGATCGAAAATCTCATCGATTTGTCCTATGATTTAATTTTTTTATCTTTGTATTTTAGAGTTAAAACATACGCATCAAAGAAGATTTGTTGATCGTTTACCAAGGGAGATTACCGTTAACATTTCATTGTTTAGTTACCATATATAAAAATTAGTAATTTTTTAAAGGATGATTAGACAAAAAGTTTAACTTAATTTATTATCATTCTTTATGAAACTAAAATATTTAATTTAAGAAAAAAAAAAGGTACTAAAAACCGTTAAATTGTTATTTTTTAGGGCAAATTGGACTAAGAGTCAAAGATTATGAACATACAAAGTATATTGTTGGCGGCCAGTGGTAGTAGATATAGGTAGCAAATGGGTGACCCCATGAAAAAATTGACAAATAAATATTCACTAATTTCACCATCAAAAGATTTTGCTGATTAGATTTTATTGCAAAATCT
Organism: Fremontodendron californicum; assembly: GCA_030761205.1. Lineage (NCBI taxonomy): Eukaryota > Viridiplantae > Streptophyta > Magnoliopsida > Malvales > Malvaceae > Fremontodendron > Fremontodendron californicum. The sequence goes on along the minus strand of JAULJL010000041.1, from coordinate 11,138,982 downwards.
TTTTATGAATGTAAAATATAGTTAAAAGGTCACTTTATTGACAAAGAAAATTCAATGAAATGTCATAAATTATGACTGCAAAAATTGGGCGGTGGGCAGATAATGTATATGATGAAAATGATTGTTAGGGTGTCGTCTTCTAAAAAAAAAAAAAAATTTTTTTCTTATCTGTTTGTTTTTGAGTGAGCATTTAATCGATTTGGTAAGTTCGATTTTTAAATTTTAAAAAAATTTAATTTTATTAAAAAAAATTGTTAAATAAATTTGTTTGATAATAAAAAAAAGATTTATATTAAATTGCTCTATTTTTAAAATTCTAATTTTTTATTAATCTTAAGAAATAAAAATTTATTTAATAAATAAAAAATTAATACTTAAATTAAATTTCTTGGTTTTTGTACTTTTAACTTTACATTAACAATAAAAATAATAAATTTTATTTTAATTTGATATAATTTACACATAAAACAAACTTTATATGTTAATACAAATTTTACTAATAAATACTTTAATAATTATATTTACTTGTAAAATATACAACTATATGTTAAAAAATATATAAAATAACAAAAATTTACGTATGACAAACATAATAACAAATACTAGTACATTTATAAGTATATGAAGATCTAAACGATTTATAAATTATAAAATACTAATTATTTCTCATCTTATATTAAATCTCACTTCATATATTGGTTAAGTGTCTCTCCAGATTTGAGAAATTATTTTATTTTTTTATTAATGATGGATTAAAAAAAAAATCTTTATTAAACTTGTAAACAAATTGGGGGTAGGTGAGCATTTTTTCCTTTGTAGTGCTAATAAGTTATATCTCATCGTTAATGTATTTGTGTGATATTCGTTTTATTTATTATGTTATAATTATATTTAAGATATTATATATTTATATAAAATTTAATATATTAATAATTGGTGTTATATAAATTTTGACATATTTATGTATTCGTATCATTTTCGCGTTACTTTTTAATGATGTGTCATATTTTATATTATATTTTAATTATTTTTATCGTATTATATAATTTTATCATGTTCAAAATTACCAAATCTAAACTAAACAGACCAAAAAAAAAAAACTTAACATTATCCAACAACTAAAACTCGCACCAACAACTAAAAACCAAGGTTAAAAAAATGGATCGAAGGTCAAACCGATTAGATCTCCGATTTTCGGTTCAATCGGCCGATTCGCTTAAACAATGATTTAAATGTTTAAAAATTGATTTTAATGTTAAATAAATATTAAATATAGTAAACAATTAATAAAAATATGTATTTAACTTAATGGTATGATTTTTAATATATAATTAAAAAGTTAAAAGTTCAAATCTTATCAATTATATAAAAAAAATTAAAAATAATTCTAAAAAATAATTAAACCGACTTTTACCGGTTGATTTTCTTTCTACCTATTCGATTATCATTCAATTTAATATATCATATCGGATCGAACAAACTGTCGATTTTTGATTCAACTGATTGATCCGATTCGATTTTTTAATCCATGCTAAAAACTTAAGCTATCAAATTTCAAGGGTTGCTTATTTGTCCCAAAGGGTATTGAATGGAGGGGACAAATCCTCCAACTTAAGCAAGAACGAGTTTCACTTAAAACTACAACAAACAAAATGCACGGACAAGTTGGAGCCACGTGCATGAAATCAAATAAGGGAAACAAAGCAATGCAAGAATTAAAAAAAAAAAAAAAAATGAAAATTACATAAATGTTCTTTTTTTTTTTTTTTCACATATTTATTGATTTATGTTTTTTTTTTTTAATTTAATGAAAGGATTCGAATTTTGCTCTTTGAACAACAAATTCTAAGTTAATCCTCATTCTTATGGCAGAGGAAAAACATGGGTCATTGTAAATGGGCTAAACCTATTCATGGATCGGATCGAGTCACGGTCTGAATTTTTTTTTTTTTTTTACTTAAATTCGATTTTGGACGGATCCGAATCGACTCATTTTATTATTTAAATAATATTAAAAAGAATATTTTTATATTAATATTTTTATAATTATAATTTTATTATATAAACAATAATTCGAATCGATTCGAAATAAAAAAAAAAATCTTATCTAAATTCAATTAAATATAAACTAAATTTATCATGTTGGATGAGTTAATCGATCTTTGAGTTCACAATTTACATAGAGCAACCTTTTTTCCTGACTATAGACAGACCCTTTTTTATGATGAAAAAAGTTTATCCCTTAAAATGACTAAATTACCCTTTATCTCTTTCAATCAAGTACGAGTGTCGGTAGACAGACAACATTCAGAGCTGTCTTCCCCACATCACTCTTTCCGATTTGTTTTTTTTAATCTATTTTTAACATTTGCATTTCATTTTAGAACTCCTATTTCAGGCTAGAATTTAGGTTATTAGAATTTTTCATTTTTTAAACTTATTTATGTTCATATCTGTATTTAGATACATATTAAAATATGAATATAAAATATTATCATTGAGATATATGATTTTTTTTTTAAATTAAATAAATTCATATGAGCACATTTTATATTCAAAATTCATCCAAATTCGAATAACATATATTAAAACACAATAGCAACAAGCAACAAATTTTTGTTGAGAGAATTCGAGTAATATTTGTGTTATTTTAAATGGTATAAATTTGTTTAAAATATTATATATTTATATAAATTTTAATATATTAATAATTTATATTATATAAATTTTAACACATTTATATATTCATATTGTATTTATATTATTTTTTATATTATATTATATTATATCATATTTTATATTATATTTAATTATTTTTATGATATCATATCCTGTCAACTTCAAAATTATCCGAAGCTGACAAAAAAAATTAAAACTTAAATCTTAAATTTTTATTAGCTCAATCTCAAAATCCAGCAACCCATCCTTCCGTCCCTTCTAATAAATCTTAAATTTTTATTAGCTCAATCTCTTCTTCATCTTTTTCAAGCTCTACCATTTCTTTCTTTGCAAATTTTCATGGCTTATTCCATTATTTCCATCCCTTTACTTGGAGCTACTAAACCCAACTCTTCCCTTTCTCCTGATCTTCAAAGACTCTCTTTTTCCTCTCTTCATATCGCAATCAAACCAAGACCCCACAAGAAACTTCGTAAGTTTTGTTCTTTGAGCTTTAATTTCAATTGGATTTCTGTATTTTTTTAAAAAGATTTTGTTGATAAAGATCTTGTTTGACTTGGGTTTTTTAGCATTGTCTTTCTCTTTGTGGGTATTGGGTTTTTTACTTGTTGCTGTTGGAGTTGGTTGTTTATTGGACTATGTGAATTGGAAACAAAAGTTTTGATTTTTTATGTTGAATTTCTTAGCATTATACTACTTTGTAAGAAACTAGTAGTAGTTTTTAACTTCAAATTTTTGTGTTGTGTTGTAAGTTAATTACAGTTTGAGCAATCAGTGATGGAACTTTGCCATCAGGTTAATATAATCAGGGACGAAACCAAGATTACTGTTAAGAGGGACCGAATATATATAAAGGAGAAGGGATCTACTTATATTAGTGTAAAATTAAAAATTAAATTAGTTTTATACATTTTCGTAACTTTTTATACGATTTATATTTTAACAAATCGATAGTTAGATTTAACAATATAAATGTACTCGTCGTGCACGTAAAATTTCGAATCGATATGATATCTCTATCATATCGATCGAAAATACTATTTTTTTCAATATATATTTAACGGTTGAACTTTTTTACATCGAACAAATAGTTAGACATGTTTAATTTACTTGAAACTCAACGTGCATAATCTACGCGAATAGAACATGAAATACGACGATCGGATTAAACAAATATAAATCGTATAAAAAGTTATGAAAGTTTGCAAAACTAATTTAGTTTTACACTATATATATATATATATATATATATATATATATGAAGATTTAAAGTAAAAATAATTTTTTATGAAATAAACTTGTCCAAGAGCTAACCCGACTCAAATAGGTTTTTAAAGTTTAGGCTCGATTCGGATTTATTTTTTAATTTAAAAATATTTTTATTTAATTTTAATTATAAAATATTTTTAAAAATAAAATATTAAAAGAAGGCATCAAATACCGATTGAATTGGGCTAGGCAAGTAAAAAATTTTGCTATTCGAGTTTGGTCTAACCCAATTCATGAACAATTCTATTATGAAAATATTAGATTTAAATATTATATATAATATTAAAATTACAAATAATATATAAAAAAAGAACTTATAATATAATAGATTTTTTTTTTCAATTTTCAAATATTATGAATCATGTTGCATATGTAAAAAATTTAATAAGAATTGCAGTTTCAATGTCAAAGAAATTATAATCTAATTATAATAATTAAAATATGCATATAATTATTTAATATTACAAAAGAAAAACATAATATTACATACATTTTAAAAAAATAAAATTAATGTACCAATTGTTTTAAATATTGTAATAGTTTATCTTTTTTTATTATTATTATTATTTTCATTATGAGCGTAGAATGATGAAAAGATAAAAAGAATTAAATTAATAATAATGAATGATATATAAACTAAAAGTGTTATCAAATTTATCATATCAAATTACAAATTTTACAAAGGGATCAAATTAAAAAATTTTAAAGGGATCAAATATAATTTTATCTTAATTTTAAAAATTTTAAGGGGATAAATATAATTTTACTTTATTTTATCAAAAACCTTAAAAAATTTAGGGGACTAAGACCCCACCTTATTGTCATCATGCGAAAAAGACATCTGTGGATGTCTTTATGGTATTATAATTAGAGGTGAGCGTTCAATCGAATCGAATCGAGTGAAAAAATTTTGAGTTAGTCGAGTTTACGAGTTCTATTTTGTCAACCGAACTGAATTTGAAAATTTAGCAAATCGAGTCGAGTGAAAAGAAATTCGAGTCGAGTCGAATCGAATAAATTTATTCAAGTTAAAATAAATTTTCAATTATATTTAAGCATGATAAAACAAATCCTATAAATTTTCAATTATATTTAAGCATGATAAAACTAAATTTTGGGTAAATGAAATTGTTCAATTCTCTAAATCAAAATCAATGAAATGTAAGCAAATGTCAAAAGTTCAAGGTTTATGGTGAAATTTAAATTGCTTACTCAACTAAAAAAATTCAAAAATTAGATTCGGATACGTGAATACATCTTATAACTAATATAATACCATATATAAATATTATTTTTCTTTATAAATTAAAAAAAATTGAAAAAAAATTATTTACCAAATTCATTTTAATTATTATTAATTTCAATGATTTTGGACCACATTACTCGTAAAAGAGAGATAGAGACCGAAGAGAAAGAGAAAAAGGGAGGGAAAGGAGAAGAAAATTGGGTAAATTTAAAAAACATGCTGTCAATAACCAAATTATTGTTAAATGGTATAATGGATAAAAATTATTCGAAAAAGAGAAATGAACAATTAGAAATTATTATAAAGGATATTGCAAAAACAAAATTACCTGTAATGAAAAAAAATTTAAAAATAAAATATTTAAATATTTATTTTTTTTCCTTTCTCCTCCATTAAAAAAATATTATATTTTAATAATTTTAATTAAAAATAAATTTAAAAATAAAATATTTAAATATTTATTTTTTTTAAAATTTAAAAAAAAAAGAAAAAATAATTTTATTTTTAAAAAAAATTAATTAAAAAATAAATAAATAATTTTATATTTAAAAAAAATATTATTTAAAATTAAAAAAATATATTTTCAGAAAACTTTGTTTTTTAATTAAAAAATAAGAGAAAAAGGAAGGAGAAATTTTTTTTATCAAGGGTAATTTTATCTTTACAATTTTCTTTTTAATAATTTTTTATTTCTCTTTTTCAAATAATTTTTACTCATTATACCATTTGACAATAATTTGGTTATTGACAGCATGTTTTTCAAATTTACCCAAGAAAATTAAACCTTGGTTCAAAACGACGTCGTTTTGGATTTTACTTTCGGATTTTCGGATAACTCGAACTGTGAAATCTAAATTTGAGCTAAATCGTATAACTCAACTTATTTATTCGAGTCGATCCGAAAACTCGAAAAACTCGAAAAACTCGAATATTTCGAACTATTTAAACCAAAATTTAAAATTTTAATCGATTTTTTCGAATCGAGTCGGATTTTGATGCCCCTAATTATAATGATGGACTCTTATGTACAATTAGTGGCCAAACCTGTTGACTTTATGCAATATTTTGTGTTAGCTTTGAAATCTGTCTACCATTGAAAACAACTAGTTTAAATATGCAGTTCTTTTAGGATGCTAGTAGAAGCTTAAATTTTATGTTTATTATGCATTGAACATTGTTATTGTCTTTTTTGCCACCCTTTAATATTATGAGAAACAATTTCTCCTAAAAGAATAGCGGTTTAAGCTTAGCTTTTTAATTCTGACAAAGTGTGCTACATAACAGAGATACAGGCATCTGGAAGCACATATGGAAATTATTTCCGAGTTACAACATTTGGAGAGTCTCATGGAGGTGGTGTTGGTTGTATAGTTGATGGCTGCCCACCTAGAATTCCTCTCTCAGAAGCTGATTTGCAAGTTGATCTTGACCGAAGGTACTTATTGCTATGTTACTCCGACTTTTTATTTTTTTTGAAGTATCCGTGTCCGACGCATATCCGGACATGAGTATGGGGATATGATTCTCCAAGAATCTTCCAAACACACGAAAATATTGAAAAAAATTGAATATACCTATGTCGGATATATACCCGTGTCCGACACTCATACCAAATCCGACTAACATAGCTTGATTGTGAGAACTTAGCATTATCGGTTTTATTCTAAGGTTTACATATCTATGAAAGTTTGTATAGCCTTGTAGTAGCAGTCTATGTTACTCGGATTTAGGTGTAAGTGTCGGATACGGGCATGTGTCCGACACGGGTATATTTAATTTTTTAAAAAGTTTTTTCATGTATTTGGAGGGTCATATTTTCATACTCATGTTCGGATATGCGTCAAACACGAGTGTTGAATACGGATACTTCAAGAAAATTGAAGAGTCTAAACAACATAGGTAACAGTGTGATTCATGTTCATCTAGTGGCAGTACTTGCTACTAGAGTGTGCTTATTAATGATAGAATGCAGCGGTAGCTATGTTGCTTCGACTCTTCATTTCTTCTTGAAGTATTCGTGTCCGACACTCATGTCTGACGCATATCCGGATATGGATATGGGGATATATCTTCCAAGAACCTTCCAAATACATGAAAATCTTGAAAAAAATTGAATACACCCGTGTCGAATACATACGCGTGTCCGACACTCATACTCGAATCCGAATAACATAAAGCAGTAGTGTAACTTCCTTTTAATGAAATATAATTTCTCATCCTTTTGATGCAAATGTTTCGATCTTGTGGATTAACAATGAAGAGTTGTTGCAGGAGGCCAGGTCAGAGACGAAATACTACCCCTAGGAAAGAGACTGACAAATGCCGAATATATTCTGAAGGTTAATTTTTTTTTTTTATTCTCTTTTCTGGGTCTTCGAAATTTTTAATGTTATCTTCGGCCATTATTGCTGTTGTTTCATATCACAGTTTTATTTATTTTATTTTTTTGGTGTTTAAATAGATTTCATGAAAAACTGCAGGAGTGACTACTGGAACACCAATCAATGTATTTGTACCAAATACCGATCAGAGAGGAGATGTGAGTTATTATATGTTTTTGGTCTAAAATTGGAAAATAAAGATGAGGTTGAACAGTCCTTTGGTTGGTCTTTTTGATTCTGGCATAGGATTTAAAATGTTGCAGTCCCTTTTAAATTATCATTTGAAATAATCTATTTCACACATCTCAACTATGTTATTCGAATTTGGATGTGAGTGTCGGACATGGTTATGTGTCTGACACGGGTATGTTCAATTTTTTCTAAGAGTTTCCTGTATTTGGAGGGTTCTTGGTGTTGTGCGGAACTAGATCGAGATTACTAAAACCGATTTAAACACACTGAAAAAACACCGATATTTTACGTGGTTCGGCAACTGTGCCTACGTCCACGGGAGGAGGAGCTTCAAGCTTTGTATTAATGGAGTTTAGAGTACAAACATATACAGAATTCAAGGTGCTACACAAGCACTGAACTCACAACTCAACACAATACCGAATTACTCTATAAACACAGAGTATTTGCTTCAACAATTTAGCTCTAACTTACTCAACTCTACTCTACTCTCTCATTTCTCTCTTACTCTACATGGCTATTTATAGCCATAATATCAAGGTGTGAACACTAAGCAAGTGGCAGCCACCATAGCCACCTTCCACCGCCTATCTTGGTGTGAACACATTGCAAGTGGTAGCCACCATAGCCACCATCCATTTGCAAGTGGTAGCTTCCATTATTGGTGGTGCAAGTGGTGCAAGTGGTAGCTCCATTATTGGTGCTAAGCCACCAAATGTGACTTTGATCCATACCATATTCCAACAATCTCCACCTTGGCGAGAATCCACAGAGAGAATTCATAGATCAGAGCTTCCTCCTTTCTCCTTCAAATGTACACACCATTACTCATATATCAGGGCACCTACTGCATTGGCATGATTCATCAATGCACTGAGCCTGAGTCAATTTTTCTGTCTACTTCCCAAGAATTTTCTTAGCTTCTCCAAGATCATCTCGAACTCTGAGCTCAGTTGAGCCTTCAGCCTGTCGATCTCCACCTTGCCTTTTTCAGCAGATAGACAAATGATCCATCTTGAAGTTTCCGGAAATAAACACAGTGATCAAATTGACTGTGTGTGTACTTTTCATCCTGTCATGAAACAGTCCAACCGTTTGTACAGCTGTCACGGGATTGTTTCAGACCGTACTGTGATCGGTTCAACTTGCTTTTGTAATCTTTGCGACCGGGGACTCCAAAACTATCTGGTTGAGTCATACAAATTTCCTCCTCTACGGAACCATGGAGGAATGCAGTTTTTACATCAAGTTGAACTATCTCTAGGTTATACTGTGCTACTAAAGCCAATAAGATCCGAATAGATGCATGCTTAACAACAGGTGAAAATACCTCATTGTAGTCTATTCCTTTCTTTTTGAGCCTAACCTTTGGCTACCAATCTGGCTTTGTATCTGATGCTGTCTTTGCCGGTAGCACTCTCCTTTTTGGCAAAGACCCATTTGCACTCAATTGATCTTTTGAGTGTTGGAAGTGGAACCAACTTCCAAGTCTGATCGCCTCCTTCCACTGGGCATGCTCAGGGCTGTTTACAGCTTCTTTGTAATTGATCAGAACATCATCATCAATTACTGGAAGGGCGTATGCCACCACGTCTGTGTATCGAGCAAGTTTCCGAATATGTCTATTCGGTCTACTGGTGACAACTGATTCAAGTTGCTGAAAGATTTCCGGTGATGACTCCTCCACTTCAGTTAAGGTGTCATCTGATTCTGGTTCAGATTCATCTGAATTTTGACCAGCATCTTCTGATTCAAAACTCCACCTGCTTTAGAGAATCTTGGTTCACATTCTCTGGAGTTGACAGTTTCAGCATTACAGATTCGTCAAAGGCAACATCTCGGCTTACGATGACTTTCTTTGACTCAAGGTTCCACAGTCGGAATGCCTTTACTCCTTCACTAAAGCCCATGAAGACAGCTTTCTTGGCTCTAGGATCCAGTTTTGCATCCGTAACTACGAAGCCGATCATATTCAATGGCAGAATATCCAGACTACACCTCTATGGGAGTCTTCCCATCAATTGCGGTGGAGGTTAGTCTGTTGATAATGTGGGAGGCGAACAATAAAGCCTCCGCCCAAAAATGCTTTGCTCAAGCTCGACTGGGATAACATGCAGCGAACTTTATCAACCAAAGTTCGGTTCATCCTTTCTGCAACTCCATTCTGCTGGGGAGTGCCAGGAACAGTGAAGTGTCGAATTATCCCATCATTCTGTGAGAGGCTGCTGCTCTGCCTGTCACGGTTTCTCTGTCAAGGAGATACAGATTTCCCTTCATATAACCCTTCATTGCTAAGAATGCTCCACGTACAACTCTCAGGACTCCATTCTGAATGGTCACCTTGTAACCATTTGAGTCTAAGACCCCCAGTGATATGAGGTTCTTCTTGAGATCAGGGACATACCTTACGTCTGTAAGTTGTCTGATTGTACCGTCATGCATTTTTAGTCGGATCGTTCCGATGCCTCTAGTGTGACAAGTATTGTCATTGCCCATATGGACAATCCCTCCATCAAACTCTTTGAAGTTTGAGAACCACTTCCGGTTCGGACACATATGGTAGGAACATCCGGAATCCAGAATCCATTGATCTGAAGAGTGTGTTGTTGTGGAAATCGTAAATGCAGAGTCTTCCTCTCCCTCAGATTGATGGGATAATTCGACACTTCACTGTTCCTGGCACTCCCCAGCAGAATGGAGTTGCAGAAAGGATGAACCGAACTTTGGTTGATAAAGTTCGCTGCATGTTATCCCAGTCGAGCTTGAGCAAAGCATTTTTGGGCGGAGGCTTTATTGTTCGCCTCCCACATTATCAACAGACTAACCTCCACCGCAATTGATGGGAAGACTCCCATAGAGGTGTAGTCTGGATATTCTGCCATTGAATATGATCGGCTTCGTAGTTACGGATGCAAAACTGGATCCTAGAGCCAAGAAAGCTGTCTTCATGGGCTTTAGTGAAGGAGTAAAGGCATTCCGACTGTGGAACCTTGAGTCAAAGAAAGTCATCGTAAGCCGAGATGTTGCCTTTGACGAATCTGTAATGCTGAAACTGTCAACTCCAGAGAATGTGAACCAAGATTCTCTAAAGCAGGTGGAGTTTTGAATCAGAAGATGCTGGTCAAAATTCAGATGAATCTGAACCAGAATCAGATGACACCTTAACTGAAGTGGAGGAGTCATCACCGGAAATCTTTCAGCAACTTGAATCAGTTGTCACCAGTAGACCGAATAGACATATTCGGAAACTTGCTCGATAAGTCACATTTGGTGGCTTAGCACCAATAATGGAGCTACCACTTGCACCACTTGCACCACCAATAATGGAAGCTACCACTTGCAAATGGATGGTGGCTATGGTGGCTACCACTTGCAATGTGTTCACACCAAGATAGGTGGTGGAAGGTGGCTATGGTGGCTGCCACTTGCTCAGTGTTCACACCTTGATATTATGGCTATAAATAGCCATGTAGAGTAAGAGAGAAATGAGAGAGTAGAGTAGAGTTGAGTAAGTTAGAGCTAAATTGTTGAAGCAAATACTCTGTGTTTATAGAGTAATTCGGTATTGTGTTGAGTTGTGAGTTCAGTGCTTGTGTAGCACCTTGAATTCTGTATATGTTTGTACTCTAAACTCCATTAATACAAAGCTTCAAGCTCCTCCTCCCGTGGACGTAGGCACAGTTGCCGAACCACGTAAAATATCGGTGTTTTTTTAGTGTGTTTAAATCGGTTTTAGTAATCTCGATCTAGTTCCGCACAACAAATTGGTATCAGAGCTACACTCACAATCGACCTCTCCATGTTAGGACAGTTTCTCCTCCAGTGCCCTTTCTCATGGCAAAAGGCACACTCGTCCCTTGAGAGTCGTGTTCTCGATGATCCCCTCTTTGAGCGGGATTTACCTCGCTTGTTTTCTCCGGCTCCTTGGTTGTTCGTCCTGCCTCTGTACACAGTTAAAGCTTCTGGTGTAGTATTCTGGTGATCATGCTGATCCTTTTTCCGATACTCATTATTCACCAGAGCATTACTAACATTAACATATTCTATATCATTTTTACCATACAACAGTGTAGTGGTTAAATGATCATAGCTATCAGGCAAGGAATTTAACAGAGTAAGAGCCTTATCTTCATCAGAGATATTTGCATCTAGATTTTCAAGATCAGCGAGGATTTTGTTAAAACTTACTAGATGCTCCTGCATGGTGTTACCTTGCATATACTGGAAGCGGAACAGCTTCTTCTTCAGATAGAGTCTGTTCTCCATGCTTTTTGTCATGTACTTGTCCTCAAGTTGTTTCCAGAGAGTTTTTGCATTATTCTCTCTCATGACAAAGTACTTCTGGTCCTTGGCTAGGCATAACTGGATTGTGCCACAAGCCTGACGGTTGACAAATTTCCAGTCATCTTCCGAAATATCTCTGGGTCTGTCTTCCAGAGCGATATATGAACCCTCTCGGAATAACAGATCCTGAACTTCGCACTGCCACATGCCAAAGTTGGTGGTGCCATCAAATTTCTCCACCTCGAACTTTGCAGTGGTCATCGAGTTCTTTCTGATATAAGAACTTGATCGTGCGCTGCTGGTTGTTTCATGTGTCTCTAATGATTCTGCCATGGTAATAAAACAAAATTACCAACAAAGTGTTTTTCCGGTACCTGTATGGAAAAACGGATGCCGCGGTTGAGTCCGGAATAGTCGAAATAGCCAGGAACGGGTCCAACTGTGTAACTTTTGGACACACGGTGAATATTCTGCGAATATTCTGCTTCAGGTGGCTCGAAATGGACTCGGTTTAGCTCAACCGGCTCGGAAAAGTCTCGGAATAGTGTTCTGAAACGGCTCAAAAAATAGCCCGAAAAAGTTGGTCGGAGCTGCGGCGGCGCGTGGGGCGCGTACGGCGGCGCGTGGGGCGCGTGCAAGCTTCTGGTCACCGGCGCGTGCGGCGCGTGGGGCGCGTGGGGCTCACTCGCCTTCAACCTCTGGGAGGCGCGTGCTGCGCGTGGGCTTCACGCGTCTTCAACCTCTGGAGGCGCGTGCGGCGCGTGGGCGCGTGAGGCTCACTCTCATCCCTTCTGGCGGCGCGTGCGGGCGCGTGCGGTGTCTTCTGGGCCTCCGGTTGATTCTGTTGCACTCCTCTCAACGACCTCTTCAACCTGGTATTTTCAAAACACAAATTGGAGCACTTTTGAAAAACGAACAGAATCGAACAAACTCGGTTTTACGTAAAAATTGGCTCTGATACCAATTTGTTGTGCGGAACTAGATCGAGATTACTAAAACCGATTTAAACACACTGAAAAAACACCGATATTTTACGTGGTTCGGCAACTGTGCCTACGTCCACGGGAGGAGGAGCTTGAAGCTTTGTATTAATGGAGTTTAGAGTACAAACATATACAGAATTCAAGGTGCTACACAAGCACTGAACTCACAACTCAACACAATACCGAATTACTCTATAAACACAGAGTATTTGCTTCAACAATTTAGCTCTAACTTACTCAACTCTACTCTACTCTCTCATTTCTCTCTTACTCTACATGGCTATTTATAGCCATAATATCAAGGTGTGAACACTAAGCAAGTGGCAGCCACCATAGCCACCTTCCACCACCTATCTTGGTGTGAACACATTGCAAGTGGTAGCCACCATAGCCACCATCCATTTGCAAGTGGTAGCTTCCATTATTGGTGGTGCAAGTGGTGCAAGTGGTAGCTCCATTATTGGTGCTAAGCCACCAAATGTGACTTTGAGCCATACCATATTCCAACACTTGGAGGATCATATTCTCATACCTATATCTAGATATGTGTCGGATACGAATATTAAACAAAAATATTTCAAAAAAAATGAAAAGTCGAAGCAACAAAGCATCTCCAAACTCATTTTGCAATTCTAGAGCTGATATGCCTCTGGACAGTGAATGAGACCACATTAATTAATCAAATGATGTAACTATATAAACAGTAGTCATCAGTTAGACACTGTGCAAATATGTACTAATTTGGAGTGCAATCTAGTGAAGTTATTTCAGTTTAGGATCATGACTTTTAGATATGAGAAAATTCCAAGGAACACATACATATGAGGAATATTTACTCAATTTTGACTTCATTATTTGTTCTTATAGGCTATGTTGTTCTGATTTTTCATTTTTTTTTAAAGTATTTGTGTTCGACATTCGTGTCCGACGCATATTCGGATATAGATATAGGGATATGATCCCCTAAGAATCATCCAAATATATGAAAAAACTTAGAATAAATCAAATATACTTATGTTGGACACATACTCGTATTCGACACTTACACCGACCCGAATCCGAATAACATAGCTGACGGGGTCTAGAACGATTTAATAATGATGTCATTCTACTTTCAGGATTACAAGGAAATGTTAACAGCTTATAGGCCCTCTCATGCTGATGCCACTTATGACATGAAATATGGTGTCAGGGAGGTGCAGGTAATGTCTTTTATATCATCCCAAATATAGACTTGCAGATTATTTGAACCTAATTATTTGATTTCAACTTTTAATTGAAGGGTGGTGGTAGATCTGCAGCCCGAGAAACCATTGGAAGAGTTGCCTCTGGAGCTATTGCTAAGAAAATTCTCAAGCAGTTTTCAGGAACTGAGGTATGTTTCAAGCTGGTGGGATTTATCTTTTTATCCTTTCTTGTTATATATTATCGTAATTCACTGCATCTTTTGTCTGAATTTATGATAATGCTTGTACTTGGTGCCTATGTTACTCGGACTCAAGTGTGAGTGTCGGATACGGATATGTGTCTAATATGGGTATGTTCAATTTTTTCCAAGATTTCCATGTATTTGGAAGGTCCTTGGAGGATCATATCCCCATACCCTTGTCCGGATATATATCGGACACGAGTGTCGGACACGAATACATAAAAAAAAAATGAAGAGTCGGAGCAACATAACTTGGTGCTGTAGTTGTATGGAGTATTTGTTTAATTTGTTTGTACTCACAAAATGATTTATGTGTGATTTTACTACCAAGTCAAAAAGGAAAACGAAAATGCTAACTGTGACCTGACCTCTATGTTCCATGTTGCTAACGTCGTCCCTTGTCTCGAACAAGTGTTTAGAATCACAGCAACATAGCTTTAACTATGTTATCAGGATTCACTACATACATGTCTATGTTATTCGGATTCGGAGGTGAGTATAGGATACGGGTATGTGTCTGATACGGGTATGCTCATTTTTTTAAAAAAAATTTCATATATTTGGAGGATCAACCCCCATACCCATATCCAAATATGTGTCAGACACGAATACTTTAAAAAAAATGAATAGTCCGTGTAACATGGATACAAGTGCAGACTCCACTTCCAGTACGGAATTGTTTGTCGTTTTTTTTTTTTGGGGTTTCTTCATAATATACATTTTATTTTCAGGTTCTTGCCTATGTCTCACAAGTTCACCAGGTTCTGCTTCCAGATGGTTCAGTTGACCATGACACTGTTACTCTTGATCAGGTTTTGAACTCAGCTCAATTATTAACTAATTATGGTTGGCTTACATGACTTTTTTCCTATGTTATTCGGACTCGGACGTGAGTGTCGGACATGGGTATGTGCCCGACACAGGTATATTTGACTTTTTTTAAGATTTTCATGTATTTGGAAGATTTTTGGAGAATCATATCTCCATACCCATGTCCGGATATGCGTCGGATACGAGTACTTCAAAAAAACTGAAGAGTCGGAACAATATAGCTTTTTTTTTTCATTCTCTAATTTGACGTCACGATTTCTGAAAGGCATTTTATTCCAAGATATATTATGCATTTCAGTCTACTTTCACCCTTGTACTTCATCTAGATTGTTGGCTCCCCTTTCATTTCTGACCAATTTATTGTAGCAATTATCAAACTATTTTCAACTAAATGTTGCCAGATAGAGAGTAATATTGTAAGGTGCCCAAATCCTGAATACGCTGAGAAAATGCTTGCTGCTATTGATGCTGTCTGGACAAGAGGAGATTCTATTGGTGGTGTTGTAACTTGCATAGTGAGGAATGCCCCACGTGTATGTACTCTCTCTCTCCTCATACTGACATATTTCATGAGCTTGTTCTCAACCATAAAACTATGTTACTCGGATTCGGGTGTGAGTGTCGGATACGGGTATCTATCCTACACGGGTATGTTTAATTTTTTCTAAGTTTTTCATGTATTTGGAGTGTTCTTGGAGGATCATATCCTCATATTTATATCCGGATATGTGTCGGATACGGATACTTCAAGAAAAATGAAGAGTCGGAACAAGATAACCTTAAAATATATAAATGCTCTAACTTGTGGTATCCAAAGTCTCCTTGAAGTTTTCTGCAGAACTGAAAATCTGTATTTGTATGTCAGGGGCTTGGTTCACCAGTTTTTGATAAGCTTGAAGCAGAGCTTGCTAAGGCTTTAATGTCGATACCTGCGACCAAAGGCTTTGAATTTGGCAGTGGATTTGCAGGTTATGAATTTTTTTTTATTATACTTTTATGGTACTCTAATGTTGCATTGCCTGAAATTCTTTTGAATTGAGTCGGCCAATGGGTGAATACATACTTGAAGGCTATTACTTGTGTGGTTATTTGCTGCTTAGTTGCATTGCATATTTGTTCTAAATGCAGTTTAAACCTTAGCAGGTACTTTTCTGACTGGTAGCCAACATAATGATGAGTTCTTTACTGATGAACATGGAAGAATAAGGACTAGAACAAACCGCTCTGGTGGGATACAGGTATTTATTTTATTTGTTTTTTCTCACTCTTTAGCTATGTTGCTCCGACTCTTCATTTTTCTTATAATATTCGTGTCCGACATTCATGTCCGATATATATTCGAACATGAATATGGAGATATGATCTCTGAAAGACCCTCCAAATACATAAAAGAAAACTTGGAATAAATCAAATATATCCGTGTCGGACACATACTATTATCCAATACTCACAATACTCACACCTGAGTCCAAATAACATAACTCTCTAGCAACACTCTATTGGGCTTCTCATCACCAACGCAAGTACAAGTCGGTTTATTTTTATTGCCCATTTTCTTAATTGTTGGGCTAAATCCATGAGTTCAGCATGAGTATTATGAGATTGTAATTTTGACTTACAGGGTGGAATATCCAATGGGGAAATTATAAATTTAAGAGTAGCTTTCAAGCCAACAGCTACAATTGGTGTAAGTTTTGATATCTTTTTGCCTCATTATTTTTTTCCTATGTTGCTGCTTGGCGTGGCTGATTTGTGTTATATATCGTCATATCATATAATATTATTCTGTAGATTCTTTTGGGATTAATAAAGCTGCAAGTTATGAACTTTGTAACTCTCCAAGGTTGTCATAAAATAATCCTAAGGTTTCTGTTTCTCTTTAAGTAACCTATGTTACTCGAATTCGGAGATGTGTGTTGGATACGGATATGTGTATGATATGGGTATACTTAATTTTTTTAAAAAATTTTCATATAAATAGGAGAATTATATCTTTATACTCATGCCCGAATATATGTCGGATACAAGTTTCGAACACGAGTATTTTAGAGAAAATAAAGAGTTGGAATAACATTGTAAGTAACTAAAACTGCAAAGGGTTTATCTCCTGAGTGGGCTGTGGTTACTTGTTTTCATGAACTACCAGTCCTTTTGCCTTCCTATTTATATAGCCTAGAGCTATGTTACTCGAACTCGGATCTGAGTGTCGAACACGGGTATATGTTCGACACGGGTATATTCAATTGTTTTCAAAATTTTCATGTATTTGAAGGGTTCTTGGAGGATCATATCTCTCATGTCCAAATATGTGTCGGACACGAGTATCAGATACGAACATTAAAAAAAAAAAAAAAGATTCGAAACAATATAGGCCTAGAGTTACCGCGATTTCTTTGGATGAAAATATGTTGGGCTGAATGCTGATCTAGCTCGGACACGAGTATTGGATACGAACATTAAAAAAAAAAAAAAAAGAAGATTCGAAACAATATAGGCCTAGAGTTACCGCGATTTCTTTGGATGAAAATATGTTGGGCTGAATGCTGATCTAGCTGGCAGTTATGAGCATTGCTATTCTTTTGCTGCTTAGCCTAAGTCATAAAGCTTCTGCCACCTAGGTTAACTAATTACACTTATTGTATTGAATTGAAGGTAACAATAACGCTATTTTTGTTTTGCATCATGCATTTCACACTGTTTTAGCCTTTTAGTTCAGTTAAAATTGGTGTCTTTTTTCTGATATTTCTGCAGAGGAAGCAGCAGACTGTGACTCGACAAAAGAAAGAGATAGAACTAACAGCACGTCGTCTTTATGATCCTTGTGTTCTCCCCAGAGGTATTTATTTCTATATTGCTCCAATTTTTTATTTTTTTTTGAAATACTCATATCTGATGCATATTTGGATATGAGTATGAGGATATGATCAATGTGGTCGGTACAGTACCAGTACGTACTGTTTTTAAGATAAACCGAAACGGTATCAATCTCGTACCGTTTCGGTTTTTGTACTGGTCCGTATTGGTTGGTACAAAATTTTGATTTTTTTTTTTTTTAAAAATTGTTAAAAAAATCACTTATTTGATATAATATATATTTTATTTAAGAAACTTGATAATTGGCTATATATATATATATATATATATATATGAAATTTTTTGAAAAATAGTGGTAAATCCGAAACGGTATGCCGAAACATACCGGTATCGGTACGTACTAGTATCAGAACAAAAACGGTACGCTCACCGGTACGGTACTGACTACCTTGGATATGATCCTTCAAGGATCTTCCCAATACATGGAAATCTTGAGAAGAAAAAAAAATGAACATATCCGTTTCGGACACATATCCGTGTTCGACACTCACACCCGAGTCTGAATAACATAAGTTTTTATTCAGTCTTAAATTGATTGGAAAATTCTATTAACCATATTTGATCTTCACCCATTTTTTTCTCATATCTTCTTGTCCTTCACTTCCAAACAATATCTAACTAATAGTTTGGGATTGTTTTCGGGTTTGATTTGGTTGATGCAGCTGTGCCGACGGTGGAAGCCATGGTAGCCCTGGTGCTTGTGGACCATTTGATGGCACAACATGCACAATGTAACTTGTTCCCCGTTAATCCAGAGTTACAAGAACCTTTGAGCTTGAATTTCCCGGAGTTCGAGCCGGCAAATATATAGACTTCAATGGTGGCAAAGGGGCTCGTAACATCTTTCCACCATTGTTGTCTACTCAAATTTTCCTTAATATCAAGTGTTTTGCATCAGAAAGAGTTCGTTGTCATATCTTTTTGCCTTGTGTTTTCTTTGTAATTCCATGAAAATATAGCATTCACATCTTTTTGCCCTACTTTATTATGAAATACTGATTACTGATTTGATAGTCTTTTCTATTATATACTAGGCTTATATATAAAATTGCCCAATGTACTATACTTTTTTTTTTTTTTTTTTCATTTTGGTACCTAAAATTTTTTTTGCCCAATTGGGTACCTATAGTATAATTTTTTATCCCAATCGGGTCCAAATTGGGTATCTAATGGGTGTACGGAATTATACTATAGGTACCTGATTGTGGCAAAAAATTCTTTAGGTACCAAAATGGGAAAATAGGTATAATACAGAGGGCAATTTTATATATAAGCCTATATACTATGTAGTTTTTTTTCCCCGTATTAAGGACTTGTGCCAAACAATGATGAAAAAATTGGATAGGATCGTTTGGTGGGCCCGGTTGAATCGAGAATCGGCGGCTTGTCCGATCTGGTGCATGTTCTAAAACCGGACATATAGTGAACCGGTAGAAAATCGGTTCAACCAGTTAAAAACCGGTAAAAAATCAGATTTTTGTTAATTTTATTAATTTTTTATTAAAAAATTATTTATAAATGATAAAGTTTGAACCTTTAATCTCTTAATTATATAGTAAAGACTATACCATTAAACAAACACATTTTTTTATTAGCTAATAACTATATCTAATACTTATTTAATATTAAAATCATATATTTAATAGTTAATTTACTTTTAAATTAAACAATCTGATTCAACCAATTGGACCAGTTGAATCGGTGATCCGGGTGTCACATCGATTTGACTTCTGGTCCGATTTTTTCAACATTGGTGCCAAAGAGATAAGGTAAGCCCTTTAATTTTCCATTTTTTTTACTAATATTTGTTATTATATGTTTTCGCACGTGAATATTCGTTGTTTTATCTATTTTTATATATAGTTGTATATTTTAAAAATGAATAAAATTAATAAAGTGTATATTAATTAAAATTTACATTAACATGTAAAGTTTGTTTCATGTGCAAATTATATCAAATTATTATAAAGTTTATTATTTTTAATATTAATTTAAAATTAATTATGAAGATAAAAAAAATTAATGTAAATTTTAACTCTTTTTTATTTATATCAAATAAATTAATTTATTTTTTAAAGTTAGTGAAAATTTAAAAATTTTAAGATAAAGAATTTCATATAACTTTTTAAATTTTTTTATTTGTTATCAAAATAATCTGTTTAACGAAAGTGTTTTAATAAAATTAAATTACTTATAAATTAGATAAATGTTATTAATAATAAAAAATATTTATAATGGTAATTTAGAAATATAGTGAATATCATTGATTATTTTCGTCGGTTCAAAAGATTTTCTTTTATATCAAATAAATTGATTTACTTTTTAAGGTTGATGAAAATTAGAACTTTTAAGATAAAAGTAGTTTTATATATATTTTTAATTTTTATTTATTTTGAAATTAATCTATTTAATGAAAGTGTTTTAATGAAATTAAACTTTTTACTTATAAATTAAATAAATCTTATTAATAATAAAATTTATAATGATAATTTAGAAATATAGTGAACAATAATAACTATTTATGTTGGTTAAAAAAAATTTACATTCGTACTTTTAGATATACTAGTATCTGTTTCACATGCGGTTGCATGTGAATGCTTGTTGATTTATCTATTTTTAAATAAATAAAGCTAATAAAATGCATATTAATTAACATGTAAAACTTGTTTCATGTGCAAATTATATCAAATTATTATAAAGTATTATTTTTAATATTAGTGCAAAATTAATTATGAAAATAAAAAATTCAATGTAAATTTTAATTCTTTTTTATTATATCAAACAAATTGATTTATTTTTTTTAAAGTTAGTTAAAAATTAGAACTTTTAAAATAAAGTAATTTCATATAAATTTTTAATACTTTTTTATTTATTATCAAATTAATCTATTTAACGAAAGTGTTTTAATATGGAATTAAACTTCTTACTTATAAATTAGATAAATCTTATTAATAATAATAAAAAATTTATAATGGCAATTTAATAATATTTAATCTATTTAACGAAAGTGTTTTAATGGAATTAAATTTCTTATTTATAAATTAGATAAATCTTATTAATAATAAAAAAATTATAATGGTAATTTAATAATATAGTAAACAATAATAACTATTTTCATCAATTCAAAAGATTCTTCATATTCGTGCTTTTATATATATTATATATTATAGATTTTATTTATTTACATAGTTTCTATATTTTTTGGGAATGCACTAAGCTGGGCCTATTGTCATAAACCCTGGAAATTGCAAATTCCCAAGAATTGCACCTTTTTACATTTTCATTTTCTTTCCTTTTAATTTTCCTCTAAAATTTTTCTATCCTCCAAATTTCTCATGAACCAAACAGGCCTATGCTTGTTCCAAACTCTTCCTTTTTTTTTTTTTTTACTTCTTTTATAAATTTTTATTAGGGGAGGTAGTAAGGCCTGGTTATCACCAGGCTATAGGAAGAAAGGTAATTAGCCCAAATAAAACTAAAAATTTCCCATTTCTGTTTTGTTATTATTAGATTGATGTTGAAGAATCAAAATCTTCCCCCAAGAAAACCTTGATTTGACACCAAAAGACAAATAATGGTTAATTAGTATAACAAATAAATATTATTATTTTATATACATGTACAATATTTTTTTTTTAAAATTTTACAAATAAATTAAAATATCGACATATATTTTTTAATAATTAGTTTATTTATTAATATTTTACATTATTTTAATGAAAACACGTTAACTTTCTAATTTTAATGTAATTATGGAATTTAAAATTTTCACCACCAATAAATATATAATTTTGCTAATAAATAAGTTGAAAAACTTCCTAAGAACAGCTATTTGAGGACAAAGGTGAGAAACAAAAGTTGGAAAGCTGTTGTTGGAGACCCTCAACCTAACTCTTGCGTCAATTGGGTGATCTTGTCTCTTCGAACCTAATTTGTCCACTTACTGCCTATAATTCTCATGAGTTCGTTTTTAATACATAGGCGAATTTTTTTTTTTAATTTCATAAACATTATTAAAAATTTATCACATTTTTATTATTATTTTTTTAAATATATCTTAAGAGATATGTGTCATTTTACTAATTTTACTTGTAGAATCTAAAAATTTCATTAACAATGGATGTGATAATTTTTCTTTACAATAAATGACTCGAAGAAATATGAAAAGAAAAACAAATAACGAAAACTTTAAAGACGATTTTTAGGAAAAAGTTATATACACTCATCTAATATACTAACATAATAAATAAATTTTCAAAATTATATTATAACCCATAAATTTTTAATACTTTTCATTTAAATGCTTAAAATGAAAAAATAAATACGTAAAATAAATATATTAGATTGCATTTAAAATGAAAAAATAAATACGTAAAATAAATATATTAGATAAGTGCATTTAACATTATCCCGAATTTTATATATTATATTGAATCACTATATTTTTCAACTCTATCATTTCTCTCTCTTTTAGTCTTTTAGTATCTGTTCGTAACGACAATGTAAGTTATAATTTCAGAATAATTTCCAAAAGTACTTTCTAACAAAATTTCGGTTAACAGCCTATATTTTGTATCTTAGCATTGAATTGTTTAATCATGTTCTTGATTTGGAGTGCAGAAATGACCACATATTTTCAACCGACTTTGTATATATTTTCAACCTATGTTATCCGAATTTTTTATTTTTTTAAAGTATTTATATTCGACACATGTATTTGATAATATTCGGATATGGGTATGCTAGTATGATCCTTCAAATATATGAATAAACTTAAAAAATATTGAATATATCTGTATTAAACACATATCTATATCCGACACTCATTTTAAATCTAGCTAGAGTGCCCAAATTAAGCTTACAGCCAAATGTTTCATCACCCTCAGAATTATTAATAGTTTTTTGCTTAGGCTTATGTTGTTAAATTTAGGGTCAATCAAAGCATATATAGTACTCCATAATTCAAGTCAATCAAGCAAGGAGTTTGTTCAACATTAAATTCGGTTTAGAGTTATATCAAACCTATAAGTAGTAGCCATATATTAGACTTTTAGGCCAATATTTCCTTTTTTTATTTTTTTTTATAATACGGTCAGTGATATTCTCGGATTTTGTTATTGACCTGTTATTGTTTCAAACGATTTTAAAAGTACATTCTCTCTTATAATTTGGTACATTAAAAAATTTACTTTCGAAAATTTTCTTATAAAAATTAAATTTTGGTTGACAACAAAAGGAAACACATTTTGTGATCAATTGAACTAACTTTTGTGAGTACTTTTATGCAATACTAGTGTTTAAACCTCGCAATGTTTCAGTTATAAATTATGTTGAATGTTGAACGAGATGTTAAAATCGTTATATTATATACATATCAAAATAAAAGTATTTGTACAACATATGGTTGAAGTTAAAGAGACATTATTAGAGTCTGAAAAACGTGTAAAAGTAAATCAAATATCGTTTAGAGATTTAATGTTCAGTTCGAATTTTTTCGTATTCGATTCAGATTATAAAAAAGTTTATTTGATTCGGTTATTTTCCATTTTATTTTTTTATATATTTTATAAAATAAAAACAAATTATAAATTTAGAATAATATTAAAAAAAAATGAAGATTTTTAAATTTAAAAAATTAATGTCGAATCGACTTGAATTTTTGAAATTTCGTTAGAGGTCGATTAAATTTCTATGCTAATTTGGTTCGATTTTAAAAAAAATAAAAATCAATTTATTAATTCAATTTTGTTTTTTGAAATCAAATTGAGCCCAATTAAACAATTATCTATTATCATTCAATATTTTAATTTTTACCGATAATTTATCAATACAATAAAAATAATATGATTTTATTTTTCAAAAAAAATAAAAAACCAATCATTATACTACATGTGACGCAAAATTAAGAGTTATTTGAATAGTATCACACACGAACATGACATGAAAAAATAATTAAAATATGACATGACACGAAAAATAACATGACCACGACATGAATACTCGAACGTGTCAAAATTTATATAAAACGAACTTGAT
Organism: Fremontodendron californicum; assembly: GCA_030761205.1. NCBI lineage: Eukaryota > Viridiplantae > Streptophyta > Magnoliopsida > Malvales > Malvaceae > Fremontodendron > Fremontodendron californicum. The sequence continues at coordinate 11,114,778 of JAULJL010000041.1, read as the reverse complement.
ATAGAATTGAAAATTATTTGAATAGTGCCAATTAGACTTGAGAATTTTTGACATAAAACGAACATGAAAAAATAACTAAAACATAATACAACACGAAAATATAACACTAACACAACATGAATGCACGAATGTGTCAAAATCTATCAACACAACACAAAATTTGGAGTATTTGAATAGTGCCAATTAGACTTGACAATTTTGGATCCGAACGAACACGAAAAAAAAACTAAAACACAATACAACACGAAAAAATAACACTAACCCAACACGAATGCACGAATGTGTCAAAATCTATATGTAACATATCAAAATTTATATATATGTATAATGTAATACCCTTAATACGATTATAACACAAAAAAATAATATAAATATAACACAAAACAATAAAAAGAAATTAAAACTGCTTGCCACGTGGCAAGCAGCGGGCCCTCAATTGAGGGATCAATTGATCCCTCAATTGAGGGATTACTTTAATTTATTTATTAAGATATGGTCCATAGAAAATGTGAAAAAAAAAAAAAGTTGATCCGACAATTTGTGTATTCGTATCGTGTTCGTGTTATTTATTTATATTTTAATCGTATTTAAGATATTAAATATTTATATAAATTTGACACGTTCGTATATTCGTATCGTGTTCGTGTTATTTTTTCGTGTCTTACATATTTTATTTTATGTTAGGTTTTTTTTTTTTTTTATCATGTTCGTATTGTATGGTGTCCAAATTTATAAGGTCCAAAAAATTTTGATTAAATAGGGTTAGATTTTTCTTGTTAATGTTAAGTAAACTTATACAGCAAATTTCAGCTGTCAATTTTCCTACCTTCATAAACAAAATGATGATGAGAAATGGGTTCCTTTCGAAAGAGCTGTATTTTAACAAATTAACTGTTTAATCATATATAGTTTTTGACAATAATTTTCACATCACTTTCTGCAATTTTCTTTTATGGAATTCATGGAAGAAGAATATGAACATAAACCTACCTACTACTGCTAATTAATCATTGTTTATAAACCAAAAATTAGGAAATTTTTGTCTGATTCATAATTGATGGAGGTTAGACTATATTTGGTGATAAGCTAGCTAGCCTAGCTAAACTAGTTTTTGCTGGTTTAGTTTGATGAAATTTTTTGGAAATAATTTAGAATAATTAATTTTGAGCAGCTTATTATAGCTAACTCAAACTAATATTTAACTCATGAAAGTCTTCTAATTAGGTTATATTAGGAGCTTTTAGGTTTTTTTTTTAAATCTTTAAAAAGGGATTCGAATGAACCGATACCGATCTTTCTTAGAAAGATATACATGTATTTATTATTGAATCAAATATCCGATAATAAATTGTTAACAAAAAGGTATTAAAGGGAAGTTAGCATATAATTATAAGAGATTTTTCTTAATTTGGAAATGCTATTAAGGATTATAGGTGATAAATCTCTTCAAGAAGAGTATATTGAAAATGTTGACTTTTAGTTAAATTTGTTCAATTACACAATTATTTTCTTCCCAATCATATATCCTAAAAAGATGAATATTTCTCTTTAAAACTCAATAATTAAACCAACACCAACCTCATAAATTAACATCTTAGTCTTAATATATAGCTTCCATCAATCATAATTGAATTATCTCCTCCATTACCTTTTTGCATAAAGACAATATTTATTTTTTAAAAATATTTTGACAAATAATAATTTAAAGTGAATTTGATCTACATTATTTTCTGAATCATTCTAGTAATGCCCTTTATCACATTAAGTTGAATTCAAAGCCAATAAACAAAGAATCTTTCATTTTTCTTCTGAAAGTGAAAGAAAATGATATGTCTATTCTTTTACCAAATCACATTTCCTTAATTATCTTTTCACCAAATTATATACTAACTGCAAGTCTGCAACAGCAAAAAAATCATTTTTTATATATCATCGATGAAAATGTTAAATTTCACAAACGAAATTAAAAAATTTACAAGTGTGTGTTTTTATTTTTTTTAATATTTTTTATTATACCTTACAAAAATATGTGTTATCTTGTTAAATTTATTGGTAAAATTTTTAAACTACACTAATAATATATCAAATAACTTTTCAAATAAAAAATCACTTTATTCCCATTTTTCATGTCATCTTTTTCAGTTAACATCCCATTAAACTAGTCACTTTAGATTATTATTAATAATAATTTATTAGCTTTTCATATTTTAATCATAATAATAATAATAAATCATGGAATTTATTTTTTAATTAATTTCTTGATGTTTATCAATAACTACTCTAGTCTTTATCTATAAGAAGTATGAGTCATCATCACAAAGACAATATATTAATATATAATTAATATAATATTGTCTTATTTAAACACTTTAAACAAAATCTTAACTAGTCTATTTTATTTTAATAAAGTAAAGGGCAACGTGTGAATAGGAAAATAAGTTGGTCCAATAACCCTAACTAAAGGATATGATCCCTTTAATTATGATAAGAAAAAACATATTCCAATCATACTAATTAATTAAGACCCCTATAATGCATTATATATTTCAAAGAAAAAGATGAGTTTGTAAAACAAATGACCTAACAAGGACAAAAAGAAACATACTCTATCCTTTATAATTATTCTTAAGGAGTTAGTACTATTTTTTAAATGAAATGGTCTTATATAGACTGAAAAGCTATCGATCGAAAAAAAAATGATAATATATACAATTAATAAAATAAATAATAATTTTTATGGATCATCGAAGTAAAACATTTGTGTTTTTTCAAAAAAACTAATTTCAATGTCAATTTTTTGAATTATTTCCATACAAGGAAAATACATCAATTTCGACATAATATTTTCGACGGATTAAATTTTATGACTTTTGACATAAATATATGTGGAATTTCCTTTTTAATTAACAAAGAACACAATATTTCTTAAGGGTGGATTGGTTTGGCTATGATTTAATTAAAATTATTATTTCTCATGCCAAAATAGTCATTCCTTTAATAATATTATAAACTCAATTAATAAGGACTTTGCAACGGCTAAATGAATTTTAACAAAAGACATGACTTGGTAATGGTCCTACTAGGTCACCTAGAATATTAATATATGGTTCATATTGCTTTAATTTCTTTAGGTTTGTCTTGCTTTATTATCCACCTATAAATTTTGTTCCTTAGTGCATTGGTTAGGAAGTGTTTTATATAATCACAAAAGAGATCCAAATTAAGATATATTTTTTTTTACCACATGATTATTAGAATAATTATATCCTTTAGTCTCCTTTTGACATCTTGATGTAAGCATAATTTTAAAAAAATATAAAAAAGGAAATTTGGGTCTTTTCAACTTTTTTTAGCAAATGCATTCCAACCTTCATTCCTTTACATTAATCAAAGGGTGGAATTAGAAAAGTGATTATTAAGGACTAACAATAGACATACTAAACATGTTTACAACCATTCAATTTTTTTTGTCAAAAAGAGTTATCATCAAAAGGGGTTAAAGCAAAGGTGAAATTTGGTGAAAAATAATTAAGTTGGAAAAGTAGGATTTCTTTATAATAGATTTGGCAATTTTAAATATAACATGATTAAATGACACGAAAAATAATTAAAACGCGATTCGACACGAAAAAATAATATAAACATGACACGAATACATGCACGAATATGTAAAAATTTATATAAACAAAAATTATTAACATATCAAAATTTATATATATCTATAACACTTAAAAATAATTATGATACAAAAAATAATACGAATACGATTCAAATATATGAATTATTAGATCTATTTTATATTTAGGGATCATGTATGATTTACCCAATTTGCAAAAAGTTGAATGACTAATCTAATTCACTTTGTTAGATTTTTTTCCCTTTTTTTTTCCACACTATGGTATCATTTTTGTTAGAATATTTGCTGAAATGAAGATGATGAAATTTTTGGTTGGTGTTCAATCAATTTTTAAGAAAGCCTGTTTATTCGGAGTAATTTGTCTGATTAAAGCTTTTGTGTGTGTGTTTTCAATATGGTTGGTGAAGGAATATTCATGGTTGGATTAGACATGATCTGAGTGCTATTTTCCATAATTGAGATTAGGATTCACTAGCTGTTTTCTTTAACTATTAGATCTAGGAAGAGAGGTCAACACCAATTATTTGATGCAATTGGTATCTTGTTTCCTTTGCATGGAAGAATTGCAATTTTTTATTTTTTCTTAAATATAAAAAAATTCTTGAACTAAAATTAAATAATCATCTAAATTTTTATCATTTTATTCCAATCAATTAAGCCCTCAAACATCTATTTTTATCCAATGGAGCCCTTGATTGGACAAATTTTGATTAAAGGCCATCATCAATTTTCATCCAATTGAGAACTCAATTTGGTGAAAATAGATGTTTGAGGGATCAAATTGATGAAAATAGATGTTTGAGAGTTCAAATGGATAAAAATAAATGTTTGAGGGCTCAATTGATTACAAAAAAAATGATAGGAACTTAGACGATTATTTAACTTTAGTTCAAGGGTTTTTATTTTATACTTAAGCCTTTTTTTTTTATATATAAATGAGGTTGCAGTTTGTGAATAGGAAAAGGGTTGTTAATATTGATATTCGAACTCCAGACTTACTGAATGCCACATCTTAAAAATGACTGCATGAATCAACTGAACTAAACTTCAGGTTCATTTTTTATTTTCTGTTTCTTATTTGTACCCATCTTACTCTCTTGAGTGTTGATTCACCCTTTCATTTGGTTCAACAACAAATACATTAATGAGAGGTGGTAATTAGAGAGATCGAGTTATTTATAGTTGGATTATTTTAGATTGAAGAAATTTGGATTATTTTGGAGTCAAATTGTTAATTTTTAAAGTAAAATCAATTTAAATTTAGATTGTTTCGAGTCAATCTTTCAGACCATTCAAGTTCAGGTAATTTCTTAGTTCAGTTGAGTGAGTTTGATTGTTAACTTTTTCTGATTAAATTTATAAAATTGGATCAAGTTCGAGTTCAGACGAATCCAACAAATTTTTTTAAATTCGAATAATTTTTTTTCATTTCTACATGTATCTCCTACTTGAAAAACTAAATTTGATCTTGAAAAATTTCAAAACATAAAAATCTCAATGTTCTAAAAATGTTTTGTACAAGTCTAAATTTATTTATAAACCACCTATACCATGTGGCAGTTATGAACAGTTTTTAATATTATTAATTAATTTTTTATTTTAAGTTGCATGAATTTAACTATTCATAAATTTAATTATTCATGAACTTATGGTATTCATGAACTTAATTAATTATGGATGAATTTACTTAGTGTTTAGTGTCATTTAAGTTTAATATTTTGAGTTTAGATTCATATCTATAAATATAATCTATTGAGTAGTATAATATCATTAATCAATTCCATATTATTCTTGTCAATATATGCTCTTTTAATGTATTCATTTAAACTTTTTATACATAAATAAAAATTATGCTTGTGCTTTATGTATATTTAAATGTTCTATTTCAATTTGATCTTCTTTTGATATTTTAATATTTTGTAAAAGTATAAGTTGTTGGTTTTTAATTATTAAAACTTAAGTTTTTATTTACAGTTTATACATTAAGAGTTCGAATTGATTTAATTTGTTGACATTATTTATTATTTTGTTTTCATTTCTTACAAGTTTTTTCATTAAAATTACATGTTTCTCTTTTGAGGAAATATGTATTATTTGTTCCTACTAATAACAATATTTTTATATATTTTATCAAATATATACTCTAATATAACTTTTACCAAATAAAAATACTCTAAACGAAACGTGGGCAACAATCTAATATTATATTATTTACTAATAATTACTCAAAAGGTATTTTTGAAATATGTTAGAGACATTTTTGTCCTACTATATAATAATTTTTTTAGATTTTTATTTTATTTTTAAATTATGTATTTAAAGGGTCGGTCAGCATGATAATCACGGGTCGATTTAAAGTTCGTATCAGACCCATTCGGAGAAAAAATTATTTTATTAATAATTTTTATTTTATTTTTAAATGATGTATTTAAAGGGGTTGGTCCGCATGTTGACTCGTGTATCGATTTAGGATCTGTACTCAATTCATACGATAAAAAAGTTAAAAAAAAATTTATTTTATTAATTTATTTTTAAATGATGTATTTAAAGGGGTTGGTTCGCACGTTGAATTGCGAGTTAATTTAGGATCCATATTCGACTCGTTCGGGAAAAAAATTAAAAAAAATTATTTATTAATTTTTTTAGTTTTAAGTTTTTATTTTATTTTTAAATGATATATTTAAAGAGGTTGGTCTGCACTAGACCTGCTCAAGGGTCGAGCAGCCCGGCATGCCCGGCCTGTGAGCAAGTGTAGTCTGCACTCTGCAAGTTGACTCACAGATCGATTTAGGATCCGTACCCGACTCGCTAGGAAAAAAGTTAAAATAAGAAATTATTTTATTAATTACTTTTATTTTATTTTTAAATGATTTATTTAAAGGGTTGGCCAACACGTTCACTCGCGGGTCGATTTAGGATTCGTACTCGATCCGCTCGGGAAAAAAATTAGAAAAGAAATTTATTTTATTAATTATTTTTAGTTTTTTATTTTATTTTATTTTTAAATGACGTATTTAAAGGGCTTGGTCCGCACATTGACTCACAAGTTGATTTAGGATTCGAACCAGACCTGCACATAAAAAAAAAGTTAAAAAAAAGTTATTTTATTTTGTTTTAGATACTGTATTTAAAAGAGTTAGTCCGCACGTTGACTTGCAGATCTATTTAGGATCCCAATCTGACCAGTTCGGGAAAAAGTTAAAAAAAATTATTTTAATTTTAAATGATATATTCAAAGGGGTTAGTGCGATGTTGACTCGCATGTCGATTTAGGATCCGTACTCGACCTGCTCGAATAAAAGGAAAAAAACGAACTTGTTGTTAACCTATGTGAGAAAATTGATCCTATGAGAGAATAAAATACAAACCACAATTTTGTTTTCTTATTTTTTATTTATTAGTTTTTACCTCCTATAAATAAAAATATACAGTGTACACTAAGGTCTAAATATTTTACAAAAATACATATAAATAATTTGAAAATGTATTTGTATTACGTAATTTGTAAATAAACAATTATCATAAATTTAATTATCATAATTAATAAAATATAATTATATTATTATTATTATTTAAAAATAGAATATTCAAATAAATAATTATTATTTAATAAAATATAATCTAAAAATTAATTTATTATAAAAAATTATAAAAAAAATTTAAAAATATCCCGACAAAGCGGGACCGTTTTTCTAGTTATAGATAATTTGTAAGTTACTTGCAAAATTCTCTATTAACCTTCACATCTACAATGTACTAGAAAACCGTCACTACATTTAGTTATTTACTAATATTCTTTAATTTTCTCTTATTATAGATGAATTTTAAGACATTGTTATGAGAAAAACCTGTCGCCAAGAAAAACATCTCAACCGTTAGAAACTTGATAAAACTTTAGTATTCGATTTTTTAGATAGAAAGTATTCATAGATCAAATCAGATAAGATCAAATTCTTTTGATAATTTTTAAAATAAAATATTTTTATGAGTTTAGATTCTAAAAATTTTATCCAAAATTTGACCTAAAATATGTTATTTTTTTTATTATTTATTATAAAAGAAGTCACAATTTGAGATAAATACAGATGTTAAGATTCAAATATCGAATATGATGCCATTTTGGGCATCAATCACCACTCTTTTAGAACCATAGAATTAAGCATAAACTCTTGATTTTCAACAATATTTAGTTGATTACTTCTCTTTAGCTATATCATTCAACCTCCATCCTAATGCTACATTCAAAGAACTTTTTTTTTTTTAAATCTTCTAAAAAAGTTATTTTTTAAAATTCTTTTTTCTTTTTGCTTATAAAACAATCCTAGTATTAAAAAAAATCAATCCACACTTGAATATCAATATTAGAATCAGTGAATTAAATAATGAAATTAAGCTAGCTTGTTATGCAACTTAGCCAATAAAATTAGAAGAAGAAAAAGAACACTTTGGAACATAGATTAAACAAAATGTTGCTTTTTCAAGCTGCAAAGGGTTTGGGTGTTCTAATTTGGCGACCAAATAAGTGCAATGCTGACCATTCTAAAGAAGAAAAAAAAAGCCATTAGAAATGGCTTTTTCCTCTTTGGTATAGGCAACAATTAAATATTTTCATTTTTTGGGGGGATTACTTTCCTTTTAAAACCTTTCTTAAAAGCTGTTTCAAGTCAATTTTGAAGGTTGTGCACACATGCGCTACTTTTTTCTTATTTAAGTAAAAAAAAAATTGATGAAGAAACTCTTTTTCAAAGGCAATTTTATGCCTTTTTAAAAAAAAAGAAAAAAAAGAAAAAGAGAATCTAACAATCCACACCTGCTTTTGTATTAAATTCATCTTGAATGATTAATTGTCAAAATCTTATAAAGAAGTAAAGAGAGATTACTTGAGTCGGTAAAAATTGAATATTTTATGGTGATTACTACAATGTAAATTTATTTGGTGAGAATTTATACAAACTTTTGTTTTACACAAATTCTCAATTTTTTTATTTAAAAATGGCTTTTTTTCATTTGGCTTTTGATTGCTCGACTCCAATTAGACAATGATGAAAATTACAAAATAAGGTAAAGCAACATAAAAAATATTTAATACTTGCATTAATAAAAATTTATTTAATAAAAATAAAAGAAAAACTTGATAATTGTAAAGAAAAAATTATCATTAGAAATGACAGCGATTTGAGATACCCAAATTTGATCAATATTTTATTCAAACTCGATCAAAAATTAATATTTAATATCTAAATTCAATTACAAAATTTAACATATTAAATCATAAATAATAATTTTTTATTATTTTATCCAACTCAAATAACTAAATTTAAAATAAAAAATAAATTTAAAATCAATTTTTATACATATTATTAATGGAACTTAAATTAAAAAATTAAGTTAACTCATAGAAAATAATTAAATTTAAAATCATATTTAGAACTATTATTGAATTAATTTTTTTGCCAAAAATTAATGAATTGATTTAGTAAGTATTATATTAATAATAAATAATTTATAATAAAATATTAAATATTATTATTTAAAAGTTGAGTTGAATAGTATGAAGGTATCTGATATTAAAATATCCATTATTATCTGTAATTGTTATTAGCATTTTACTTCAAATCATTTTTTTTATTTCTTCTTCAAGTTATGAGACTTGTCAATTAGGCGGGTCGGGTTGATTTCGGGACGGGTCAGTCAGACCATTTCGGGTTTGAATTATTTCGGATTTGGATCAATCGGGTTTGACACTTGAGTTTTTTGAGTTCAGATCATTTGGGTTGGTCGGGCTTTTCGGGTTCGAGTCAAGATTGACAGGTCCATCTTATAATCTTGTTGCTAGATTCAACAACTTTTGATCTATATGTGGTCGTAGAAAACATTGGTCGTAGGAATCTTGTTACTAAATTTAATTGGATAATTAAATTAATTTTTAACTTAAAATTGAATTTGACCCCATTACATGGAAATAAATTTTTTTTCTTGTAGTGTTGTAATCTATACTTATTCTATCATGAAAAAATTAATTTAAAAGGGAGATCAAACAACTTTTTTTTATTTTTTTAATAAATATATTTTGTTATTGGTGCAAGCATTTTTTTTCTTCAAATCTTTACCTTTTTTTGTGTGATTCCTATATAAAAGCAAATTGTTCTCGTGGTTCTCATTGTAGTTGTCACTGTATTTCATTTGTAAAATTGAGTCAGTAATTTCTTTTATTAAATGATTTATAAATTCAATATAAGTTTTTGCTTAAGTTTACCATATGTTTTATCAAATGAGATAATTTCTTCTCACTTAAATTTCTTTATAAAAAAAAAATTCATGAAAGAAGTGTCTTTTAATATTTTTATTTGTTTATTAATTACTTTTCAATAAATTTACAATATAATCAGTAAGTACACTGATGATGAACTTGAGATTTAATCTATAGTTGGTTAATATATTCACTTTTAATTTTTTAAAAATAGTATCCAACTGATTTAAGATTCGAATTTTAACATGTAATCTTTTTTTTTCTATCCTCAAATTATTAATTCATTTGTATTAAAAAAGTACAATAATGATAAATGTATTTAAAAGTAACATGTAAAAAGATAATTGTAAGGATCTCAACCATGAAAATAACAATATCCTATTATCATCAATAGTAGACCCGATAATATTGGACATGACATGATTACAAAATACGAACACGATATGAAAAAAATAATTAAAACACGCAAAAAACACGACACGACACGAAAAAAAACACACGAATACGACACGAATACACGAATATTTTAAAATCTATATAATACGAATTATTTAACATATCAAAATTTATATAAATATAATATACCTTAAACACAATTATGATACGATAAAATACACGAACATGACACGAAGACACGAATACAATAAAAATAAAATTAAGGTTTTTATTTGGTTATAATTGCATAAACCCTATTTATTTCATATTCATATTGTTAAATCTTGTTCTCTTACTACTATCTCTCATATTTTGCATGCCTTTTTTTTAATAGTGAACATTTACCCTATCCCTTTTATTTTCATTACTAGTAGTTTATTTTTGGGAATATTCTATCAAACATCGTCCTTTTTACAACCATATATTTTTTTTTAGGAATTTTCACATTTAGATTCAAGTAACCAAAATAAAATCATTGTCTAGATTCAAGTACTAAAATAAAATAATTTGATATTATTTTAAGGAAGCTCAAGAAAAGAAACAAGTAAATCATAAAAAACATTTTTTTTTATCTAAGCCCGAGCTAGCCCAAAAATCCATATCATTATTTAAAAAATATTAAAAAATTAAACAATATTTTTATATTAATACTTATAATTAAATTTAAATAAAAAATATTTTTTAATTAATGAACAATAATTCAGACTAAACTGATCTGAATTAAAAAAATTTATATCCAAACTTGACTTAATATGGACCAAACCAATCAGGTCAAACGAATAATCCAATTTTTAGATAGGTGTAATTACCACCCACCGCCACCACTCTTTAACATTGAAAAAAAAAAAAAAAAAAAGGGATTTGCAATTTGTAATTGCTTCAAACAATCATAAGATAATGAACAATTTTTATATTGGAAAAAGAAAAGAAAAACTAAAAAGAGAGGAGTCATATACTTTAACCAAGTTTCAAGGTACAAGAATGAAATTTGTCTACATGTAGAAAGGGGGCCGGGTTCATTCTCTAGCCCCCAAGTGGCCCATGGCCTTCCACTAAATCTAAATTTGATAAACATATCAAAATTTATACAAAATAAATTATTAATATATTAAAATTTATATAAAATATATAATAATTTAAACATAATTACAATACAAAAATATAATACAAATATAATACGAATATATATTCTTATAATCTCAAAGATACGGACAGTTTGCTTGTAAAAAAGACACTTTAAAATCCCTTCTCCACCATTACAAATTCTGTGCAATAAAATTAAAATGAGAAACAAAAACAATAAAAAAAAAAAAAAAAACCCCAAAGATCAGGTAAAGAACTTTGGCTTATATTTTCTGGGTTTTCATCACAAGACAAGACAATCCACCACCCACCTCAAGTTTTTCTTGAGAATATACAAGAATTGATATAAAAAGGAAAGAAAAAAACCATGGGAGAAAAGGTGAGAAAGGAAAGGAAAGGTAGGGAATAATATAGCAGTTTTTCACATATTAATTATAATTATAATTTTTGTTTTGAAAAATTCAAAAGATTCACACCTTGATTCTAGTTTTTGATCTCCAAAAAGCTTAAGAACTGTTGATTCTTTTGTTCTTTTGGTTCATTGCCATTGTAGAAAAGGTGGAGTGGGCAACATCATGCCTGTCTTTTAGTAGGCAAAGTATCCCATTAAGATCTTGCAAACCTTTTCTTACAGTAGTTAATTTCTTTTTTTTTTTTTTTTTTTCTTTTTCACTTAATTCCTTGGCCTGGACTCCCCTTTCATTGCTCATCTTCACTTACAAAAAGTAAAAGCTGCTATGTTACTTTCTTCATCTTCTTCTTCTTTTCTTTAGATATCATTTTTTTTATCCTGCATTTCAAAAACAAAATTTACTGTTAGAAAATGTCTGTAAAAAGCATGCATAAAATTTTATTTTTCTTAAAGTATACGTGTCTGACGCATATCCGAAGATGAGTACGGAGATGATATAATCTTCTAAGGACCCTTCAAATACATGAAAATCTTTAAAAAATTGAATATATCCTTATCAAATACATACCCGTGTACAACACTTATACCCGAAAACTAGGCAACAAAATGAAAAAGGTTTTAAAATTTGTATCTTCTTGCACTTTCTCCTCTTTATGAACAAATTTATTAATTTTCCTTTTTTTTTCTTTGGAAAATATCTCATACATTATTAATAAAAATTTTAGATTTTATAAACAAGATAAAATTTTTGTCACATTCTCTAATTATATCTGACCGTAATTTTAACACGGTTTGAGAAGTTAAAAACAATAAAGAGACTTGTTTAAAACATTGACAAGTTAAATTGCCACCATAATAATTGTTAGATATAATTACAATCTTTTAAAAGAATGAAAGTACCATTGAAATAAATTTAAAGAAACATATAATCCACATGATCTTTTGTAAGCTTAAGCAATCAAATTTCAAGGGCTGTCCCAGGGTATTGAATGAAGGGGAAAAATCCTTTAACTTAAGCAAGAACAAGAACAATTGCTTCACTAAAAAGTAAAAACTACAACAAACAAACAAACAAAAAAATGCATGGACAAGTTGAAGCCACGTTCATGAAATCAAATAAGGGAAACAAAGCAATGCAAGAATTAAAAAAAAAAATTAAAATGAAAATTACATAAATGTTCTTTCATTTTTAACATATTTATGCCTTGGTCTTTTTTTTTTTTTTTTAATGAAAGGATTCGAATTTTGCTCTTTAAACAACAAATCGAGGCTAATTATTGAGTCAAATGCATGGATTGTGCCTGATTTTTATGGTAGAGTAAAAGCATGGTTCAATGTAAATGGGCTAAAGAAAAAGGAAGAAAAAAGGTTAGATGGCAAAAGATCATAGGCTGGACCGAGTCGGATCGTGATTCGGAATTTTCTTTTATTCAAACTTAACTCTAGATGAACCCGGATCGACCCATTTTATTATTCAAATAATAATAAAAAATTATTTTATATTAATATTGATATATATATTTATAATAAAATTTTAATAAAAAAATTTATTATTTAAACAATGATTCGAATCAAGTCAGATTGATCCGATTCATTAAAAACTCTATCCAAACTTGACCTAATACAAATAAATTTATGAGATTGAACAGACTATGCGACTTTTGAACAGTCAAAACATAATATGATCACAATTTACAACCTTTTTCCGGACTACGGACAGACTTTTTTTTTTTATGATGAAAAAAGGTTGTCCCTTCAAATGACTAAATTACCCATTAACTCTTTCAAGTATTAGTGTCGGTAGACAGACAACATTGAGAGCTGTCTTCCCCACATCACAGTTTCCTCTTTGTTCTTTACTCTTCCACTTTTTTTTCTCTTTTAATCTATTTTTTAATATTTGCATTTCATTTTTCAACTCAAATTTCATGCTCGATATATGTATCAAATACATATTCAAACATGAATATAAAAATTCATATCAAACATATTTCATATCCAATACTCATCCAAATTCGAATAACATATGTTAGAACACAATAGCAACAAGCAACAATTGTTAAGAAGTATGATATTTTGAATCATATAAAGAAAATGACAATTCAAGCCTACAAGCACATAAAATTTGACAATTTCTTGGGGTTACTTGGAAAAGTATGTATTTGCTAAGAAACAACTATTTGTCAACAAAAATAGAATAAAAAAGGAAATTAAACAAAAAAGAGGAAGAAGAAATTAAGGCTGATTTTATTTCATAAAAAAAAAAAAACAAAACAATTAGGGTAAGGTGACTAAGTAAAAACTCTGATGCAGGTATAGCTATAAGCTGCAGGCCCCCTAAATGAGTCACTTGAAAAGGACATTTGAAGGAGTTGAAAAGTTGAGTTTGGATTTGGAGTAATGGGTCAAATGGGTCACTCTTGTTGTATTATGACATTTATAAAGAAAAAAAAAATTGAAAATCATCAAAACTTTTTAAATCTTTTTCAAAGCTTTATAACATTAAAAATGTCAGCATCTTCCTTATAATAAAAGATAATAATACAGATGTCCCCATTTGATCATTTTCCATTAATGCAGGGTCCACTAAGATGCTTTCTTTGAACAAAACATTGAAAAGAATAAATTAAAATTGAAAAAGAAGATATTACTAAACTTGATGGTCCATGTATATACATGTATTTTCACATATCATAATTATGTTTAAAATATTATATATTTATATAAATTTTGATATGTTAATATTTCGTGTTATTTTTTCGTGTCGTGTCTAAAATTATCAAATTAGAATGGAAAGGAAAGGCATACCTTTTGTTTGGTTTTTGGCTTTAGTATTTGGGTACAAATATTTGTTGAGAGAATTCTAGTTGGACTTAGGGTTTGCTTGCTTGAAAGCAACAGTGGGAGCAATTCTGCAACTCCTCCTTTGATGTTCTAGCACAAGTTCTCCAGCAAACCAATCTAACTTCTCAAAATTACTTTCTTCTCCAATCCTTTTACCTCCAAACAAGACTGATTCAACATTTTTCTGCTTCAGCATTTCCTCAGCTATGCCTATCAGCATCTTTACATTGCTGGGGCTGGGATCTGTATCTACATTAGGGCCACACCGCCCTAAACTGGACCCATTTGCCTGTCACCACCAAGATTGATTGGAAAAAGAGAAAAAATAAATAAATGATCATTAAGAAACAATAGTGATTCCATGATTACTGACATTCAACATCTTAAAAGAAAAACAGAAATTGTTCATCCACCAAACATGGTAAACTAATCAAAAGGTCCCAGAAATCATGGTCCTTGCAGCGTTTATTTTGTTTAGCTTTTCAAACAAACAATTAAGGTTGTATTGAAGCATATTAAAATTTATGTTATTTAAAAGTGAATATCGGATATGGATATGCGTCCGATACGAATAGACTCAAATTTTTCTAAATTTTTCATATATTTGTTAGATCATACTCTTGTACCCTTGTCCGAACATGTATCGAATATAGGTGTCGCCGTGTCGGACACGGGTACTTCAAAAAAAATGAAGAGTCAGAGTAGCATAGATTAAAATACGAAAAGCCTGCTTCCAAGTAATTGTCAATAAAACTGACCAAAAAGGACAGTGAAGAGAAAAACAAGGAACCAAATTATTATGGACTCCACCATTTTTGCTTCATTTGCATTAGTCACTTGGCTAAACCCCTTTTAGTGGGTTCATTAAAATGGGACCTAACTTGATTGTTTTTTCACCTTCACTTTTATGAATTCTACTTTCATTAGTCAACTGAAAACTATCATATAAAGCTAGTAGTACAGAGCAACATGCAAAAAAATATGACCACTAAATTTCTTAGTACTCCTGCATACTGAGTATTTGATTTAATGGTAGATGCATCTATTTTCAGATAAAGGAGATTGAATCCCCTTTCCTAAAATTTATATAAATAAAAAATCTTAGTACTCCTTTGGGTGAAAATGACTACTTTCATGTGACAAATTGAGAGGACGGACCATAATCCAAACTAGAACCTTCCTCCCCACTCTTTTTTTTCTTTGTTACTTCGACTCTTCATTTTTTTTAAAATACTCGTGTTTGATACTCATATCCGACGCATATCCGAACATGGGTATGGGATATGATCCTTCAAGAATCCTTCAAATACATGAAAATCTTGAAAAAAATTTGAACATATCCGTTCCGACACTTACACCCAAATCCGAGTAACTGTTTTTTTTTTTTCTTTTTTCACCTTTTCTTTAAATTGGAGTGTAGTTTAGATGCTTAAGAATGGTAATATTTAAACAGAACAGAAAAGTATTAACCAAATCAGCCTAATAATAAAAGCTAAGCTAATTATAGAAGGCATGTTTATCCCCTTTACCTAATATAGAGACATGAATCATGAATGGCATTTTTTGCTCCACTCAATGATGTCCCACATTCTTAACCAAAGCTTTGCTCTAAATAAACAAGGCAAGATATCCCCCACAGCATCAAATGAATTCCCATATTATTCAAGAACTTGGAGAAAATGAACCAAACCCCAATTAAACAAAGCTTTCCTCATGAATTGAATAATGTGAAAGAGAATAGAAATATGAAGAATTCTCTTTGACCAAAAGAATTTCTATTTATAAAAAAAAAAAAAAAAAATTGAAAGCTTTTTCTCTTAGACAATTCAACAGCTTTAGGTCCTAGTTCAAAGAATAACTGACAATTTTGACCAGAAAAACACACAACTTTAAAGAAGTTGCAGCAAGCACCATCAATTGGTCTTGGGTTGAGCCAACCAAAAACTCCCTTGTTTTAGGAGTTTGCCAAAGCAACAACTGCCCCCAAAACCACCATGCCAGGCTGAGGCTGATTTAGACCTGCCCGAGGGTCGGGTAATCCATCCGGTCCGACTCATATTGGGTCGAGTTTGGACAAGAGTTTTGGTGATTCGGATCGGTTCGACTTGAATTATTATTCATCTATTAAAAAATTAATTTTTTATTTAAATTTAATTATAAAATATATAAATATTAATATAAAAAATATTTTTTTATTTTTTTATTATTTTGAATAGTAAATCGGACTAAAGGGTTGGCTCAAACCCGCCCAAAATCGAGCCTAGATATAATGAAAAAAAAATTCGTATCACAATTCGACCTGACTCGGTTTATGAGCAAATCTAAAGTTGAGGTCTCCTATTTTACCCATTGGCCAAAATTAGGCATAGATTTCAATGCTAGTGCTTCATGCCCTCAACCATATACTAATAAAACAGAAAAAGGAAAATTTAGGGAAAAAACCCAAAGCCATCAATGACCCCATTGTCCGAGGTCAAAAACAAAGGCTACCAAAATTTGAACCCCTTATCCAAGAACTCCAATGTGCAAAGGACAAGACCCTTAACTCCTACCAGCCTGGCTTCCATTGTCCCTTTTGCCATTGCCAATGACAAAAACCTCATCAAAATCATCACAAAGACACAATTTTGTTAAAGACAAACACAAATGTTTCAACTCTCTTAGAGCCTATCATCAAAATCTTATAGTATACTTGCACGTAACAAACTAAGATTTTGTTAACGAATATCTTTAGGGCATTCTTTAAGGTTAATTATTAAATTATTTATAGTAATAACAATATATTAAATATAATACTTGATAATTTTATTCATCATTTTCAATGCATTAAATGAACATATTACTATAACTTTAAAAAATACCATTTAATTATTCGTCAGCAAAATCCAAAAAATAAAGAAAAGTAACAAACATCAAACATGTTGTGTGCATGAAATATACCTGAATTCTTACATAATTACTGCCTCTGCATTGTCCAAACGCCATGGCTACGGCTTGGTCCACCGAGTCGGCCGAACCGTCACCAGATATTCGAGCCATTGGTTTAGCCCAATCCTTGACCCTCCAATTCTTGACTTGCTCATATTCATAGCTAACCTCAAGTAGCTGACCGGTCCCCAATGACAGCACCAACAAATCCTCAACCCCTCTAACGAAAGGAAATTCCTGTTTATTATGCAACACGTGCGTAATTGCTGCAGCCGTTGGGTTGCTCATAGCTAACCCACCGTCAACCGCCACACACTTGGTTTGACCGTCGACAGACCGCATTAAAACCGGTTCGAATAAACCCGGTTCAGCCGACGTGGCCCGACAAACCTCCCATAATGGAAAATCAAAACTATCCGTCTCCAAAGCATCCGCCCTGGAAAACAGAAACGGCGCCGTGCTGGAAAGATCATAACACGGAATCAAAACCGGTTTTAGAGTATCTTTCAACGTTAAACTCCTTCCGTCCGCCGTGAACGCCTCCTTCACCGCCTTCTCCAAACCGTTTGAACTCGACCCGGTCGAACCGTTTTTCAAAATCTTCTTTAAAATACCGCCGTTTTTACTCGAACCGGAGCGGTATATCCTCCCACCGTTATCAGCAAGGAACCGCCACGTCTCCTCGGCGGTAAAAATCGGGTGGTTGTTATCTCTGGTGGCGAAAAGCATGGCGGTGAAGATACCGCCAACGCTAGAACCGGCAGCGACGTCGAAATAATCGGCAATTCGAGCATTTGGATTACCCGACTTGGATTTCAAGGCGTGTTCAAGATAAGCTAAAGCTTTCCCACAAAGAATTCCTTTCATGCCACCGCTATCAATACTCAAAATACAGATTTTACCCCTCTGGTTCTTGATAGCTGACAAGGAATTCTCATCACCCGGTTGAAGCATCGGCTCAACCTTCGGTTCGGGAGCCGGAGAGATCGGTTTGGGAATCCACAGCTTCTGATGATCATCGTACCCAAACAAAAATTTACTTTCCAGAATCGAAAAGATTTCGTAACTCAACTTATCTGTATCGATGCTCGGTTCTTGCATCTCTGATGAAGTATTAGACGACATTATCAAACACCAATAACCCAAAATCAAAAACCAAAAACCAAAAAAGAAAAAAGAAAAACAAAGAAAAATCTCTTCTTTTTAGGAAGTGGAAATTCTTTGCATACTCCAAACTGGGTTTCTTTCCTTTCTACTAAGCAGCAATTATTGTTTTTCTACAACCCACATGGAAATTTTTCTGTCAAAAGGAAAATTTTACGAGTTTAGCTTTAAAACAACAATAATAAATAATAACATTAATATAAATGAAGATTTTCCAAAGTAATTAAGTATCACCTTATTTGACAAGAATGTTCAACCAACATTTATCAGCTTCTAAAATGGAAAATCACTCCTCATTTCTCAATCACTATCATCATAAAAAAAATTCAAATTCTTCTTCAAATTCACGCCTTTTGCCTTCGAGTTCTCAAATTTTATCTAGTCTATCAATCTTTCTATTTGTCTTTTGTTTTCTATTTGGTTAACTAACCATCAAAGAAAAACAAAACCCCCCAAAAAAACCCCAGAGGAAGGCAAAGAAAAGAACCCAGAAAGGAGAAAGGAAGGAGGCAAAGGCAAGAACAACAGCAGCAGTTTGCTTTCAGAGGATGTCTGCTTAATTTAGCTTTTTAACTAAAACCCACAAAGGAAAAACCATTTTCTATTTCTTTTATAGAACCGCATTTACCGTTTTAAAATCGCCAATGGTAACCAACGGTTGTGGTTGTTTGTTAGTTTTGATCGGTCGGTGAATATTGTTTCATTACTATTGGTCCGTGATCAACGGTCAAAATAAGTATAAAAAAAATCTTTTTTTACTTTTTTTTTAATTTTAATCTCCCGCGCTTGTCGTTAACCGCGTGGGGCCAAGGCGCCACCGCCATCGGCAAAAGAGTGGAGGAGCACCACTAATTGTGGCCAAAATATATATAAAAATCTTTTTGTGGACAAATTTGCCCTTTGGGTAAGAAAGTGGGTTGCATTTTGGATAAAAAAATGTGGGGTCAAATTTTGAAGGCTGTGACAGTGGGGAAAAAGTGTTTAGTTTTTAACTGTTTTACTGTAGGTGAAAAATAGTGGATAAGATTATTATTGGGGGGACAAGTTGGTCAACAAATTGACTAAAAGTTGTAGTAATAGTACATTTTTTACTATTTACCAAATTGACCGTTTTTATTGTGGTAGTAATTTAATGGGCACGTTACAAGAGAAAAACAGCACTTCCAAACTAAAAAAAAAGTATAAATAAATAAATATCTTACTTAATTAATTAAATTGAAGTGACAAGTTTTTAATTACATTTTAAATGTTTGTTTATAAATAATGATTGTACAAATGCTAAGCATGTATAAATACAAGAAAAATGAATAAGGTGACAATTTAATTAATACTCAAGTACTTAGGACAATTTAATTCATTATTTAGGTTATATTACATAATTTAAGCAACTCGCGTTTAACAAGGGTGTAATCAAGTCGAGACGAGCTCAAATAGTAAAAAACTTGAACTCGACTCGAAATTCGAGGTTTGAAGTTCAATTTGAGTTTAATCGAGTATTATTTTTAAAATTCGAGCTCGATTTGAGATAAAAATCGAATTATTCGAACTCGCTCAATTAGATTTGATTAGGCTCGTTTACCTAGTAAAAAATGAGTTTTATTCGCATGCGCGATTTCAAACTCGATTATTTATACTAGAACTCGAGTTCGAATTAAGATTTTTTTTTCAATACTAATTAAAAATAAAAAATATATATTAAAAATAAAAAAGTTTGATTAGGTTCGCGAGCTAATCGAATCAAGTATTAGGATATTTAAATTCGGCTCGCTCAATAGCCCGAGCTGCTCGAGCTTGGCTCGACAATAATCGAGACAAATTCAAGCTTTTTTCGAACCTAACCCGAATAGCTTGCAAGCACAGATATCTCGTTTACACCTCTAATCTTGACATATTAAAAAAAAAAATCAGAGAATTGAGATTTAAGATTCAATTATCGCTCTTTTTTTTTAAAACTTTTTCATATGTAAAAAAAAAAAATGAAATTAAATTATATATGCATGTAGTCATTTTGGTTTCAGATGCATTTCTTTGTAAAAAGAAATGCATAATTATAAATTAATGTTGGAAAGCAGTTATTTTCTATTAAATAAGAAATTAGAAAATGATTGAGTGCTAATTAAAAAAACATTCATATTGCATTAAATATATTTATGATTCAAAGAAAATATTTTATTTGTGTAAATTATAAGGATGATAGATGTTTAATTATCAAATTTTACCTAATCGTATCGGACGAGTTCTCAAAACTCTAGCTAGTTTTGAAAGGGACAAAAAATCCATTTTGTTATTGTTTCAAACTTCTTGAAACCACTCAACTAGATCTATACGCCTATCGGATTATTCGTCCAAATTGATAAATTTGATTCAAATTAAATCGAAGCTGAAATAGGTTTTCGAATAAGTTTGATCCGGCTTGAATTATCATTTAAATAATAAAAAATATTTTATTTAAATTGAATTATAAAAATATATAAATATTAATATAAAATGATATTTTAATATATTTTAAATAGTAAAACGAGCTTTTGGATTGGGTCGGGCTTGGACAAGCAATTTTTTTTATTCAAACTCGGCTCGACCCATAAACACCTCTACACTCAATTAACTTCAAAATTGAATGTTTAACTTGTATTTAACTTTATAACAAGTTGTTTAAGATTAGAGGTGTCCACAACCTAACTCGTATGCTTGATCCCACTGAAGCAGGATCTTAGACATGAAATTAGATCGAGTTATATTATTATATGCAATAAATAATCTACTTTTTATTTAATATTAATTATTAATATATTTAAATTATTAATATAATATTTATATTTTAATAATATACATATAATATAAATAATAGAATTGAACTCAACCCAAATTTAGGTTTTCAAGATCTCAATTGAACTTGATAATCCAATTCATGGATACCTTTATCTATGGTTCAACCATTTGAATAACATGACACCTCGTGATCAACAAGTTTTCTATAATCAAAAGACGAAATCATCTTTAAAAAATGGAAAGGATGAAAGGAGAATCAAAGGTTTAGCGCAGTTGATTCATGTAATTATCCTAAAACGTGACATTTAGTAAGTTTGAGATTCGAATCTCAATATTTAAAACTTCTCCCCTTATCTCCAGACTTCGACCTCCGTTGAGGAAAAAAAAAGCATGAAAGGAACAAAGAATCCATATAATCAAATGATGAAATCATCTTTAAAAAATGGAAAGCATGAATTAGAATCAAAAGTTTAACGCAGTTGGTTTATGCAATCACCTTTAAGAAGTGGCATTCAGTAGGCCAAGATTCAAATCTCAACATTTGAAAATTTTCTCCTATCTCCAAACTACGACCTCCATTAAAAAAAAAAGCATGAAAGGAACAAAGAATCCATATAATCAAATGATGAAATCATCTTTAAAAAATGGAAAGCATGAAAAAAATCAAGAGTTTAACGCAGTTGGTTCATGCATTCACTTTTAAAAAATGACATCCAACATGTCAAGATTCAAATCTCAACGTTTGAAACTTTTCTCTTATCTTCAGACTACGACCTCCATTAAAAAAAAAGGATGAAAGGAACAAAGAATCCATTAATCTTCATAAAATATGGAGGAAAGCAGCAAATTTAGTGTTCTTATCCTTATTATTATTATTATTATTATTATTATTATTATTATTATTATCAATAAGATGCATTTTACACTGCTAGAATGTTGTGGCGTATGCTTTTCTCCACTAGCTTTACTGGTCCTAAGCTTAGTGCTAATTAATGATGAAGACATTTACTAAGAATGGCATGATAATCTTGACTTCTCCCAAGATTTTAACAACATTTCTTTTGTTTTTTCAGCACATCCTTTCCAAAAAAGTTTGAAAGATTACTAAAACTTTGTTTCGAAGTCTGAATAATTATTATTTTATTAAAAAAAATTAAAATTTCACAAGCAGATTAAATTAATTAAGACCCGTCACCTGTGTCGATTTATATCAATTTATCAACTTTCTTAATTATTTGCAGTTAAGTCAATTTATGACAAATTCATAAATATTTTTATAAAATTAAAAAATTTCATCAACATCAATGTATAAAAATAATTTTTTTCGGAGTTTTTGTGATATCCTCTTTCACATTAATATATATATATATATATATATATGTTGTTGTTAACCTGTTATTTTCCATTCTCATTAGCTTTATCAGCCTGAAACTCATCCATGTTTCAGGGATTTCATTGGTGTATATATATAGATTTTCTTCTTAGTTTTTGGTCATTGGTAGCTAATAACTTGAAAGACAAAAGGCATTTAGTCCACTAATCACGCCAGGTGGTCTGTAAAACCATGATTAGAATAAGTTGGATTTAGATCTGATAATACTTGTGCCATTTTCGTATTATTTTTACATGTCTTAATCATGTTTAACGTGTTATATATTTATATAAATTTTGACATGTTAATAATTCGTGTTATATAAATTTTGACTCGTTCGTGTATATATTCCTACTATGTTCATGTTATTGTTTTGTGTCATATTATGTTTTAATTATTTTTTTTATATCATATTCGTATCATGTAATCGTGTGGTATTCAAAATTATTAAGTCTAATTGAATTTATCCAAATGACAAGTGACAAAAGTCATTGTTTTGTAGAAAAACAAAAATCAAGTTCCACTAAACCTTGTATTGGAATATTATAGTTGACACCAACTAGCTCCAAACTCAACTTTATAACTTTATGCTCTAATTTGTTACGATACTATTTAATCAGGGATCAATATATTAGATTTTGAAGTTTAAGGATTAAAATGCTATAGATTTTAAATTTAGGGACTACAGGAGTAATTAGTCATAATTCTCTTAACATATTTCATGATATCCTTAAATATTTTCTAGTATATATTTCAAAGTAGATAGTATTATATCAGAGAGTGTATCGTTTTTTTTTGTACGTATTGGTATCGGTCTATTTAGCATACTGTTTTGGATTTATCAATATTTTTCATATATATATATATTTATAAAACTTATTTCCAAGTTTTTTATATTATAAATATTGAATATCTAGATTTTTTTAATCATAAATAAAATAAATATTAAAAAATTAAAAATATATAATAAATTATTATTAATTAGATTCAATAACCTAAATTAATAAATATTTTTTTGAATGAAATTATTAAAAAATAAAAATTAATATGACTAAAAAGTATTAAGAATTGGTTAAAAAAATCATGTGAATTTTTTTTAAAAAAAATTAAAATCTTGTATCAATCGGTACAGATCGGTACGTACTGATACAAGACGGTATGAGTCTGTACGTACTGGTACAGACCAGCACGGCTCTATACTACCAATATGAAACGATACAAAAACCGAAATAATACGATATTGATATTGTTTCATTTTTTTTTAAATCGATACGTACCGATCGATATAATTGGTATCAATACGGAACTGACTACCATTATCTATTTGCATCTCCATATTTCATAATCCTAGTAGTTGTCAATGTCAATAAAAAAATCTTAATATTTTTTCTTGTTTTGGTAAATATTCTTTTGAGTCTCAAATTTAAAACAATTCAAGGTTATTATGACGTTTTAACTCAGAGAATTGGTTTTCTAATTTTAGTTTTATAAAATATTATCCATGAACAATTTACTAATATCTCTTTGGCTATGGTATTTCAATTGATTTCGAAATGCCAAAGATTTTGGTTTTTTAAGTTTTGGTCTCATAATGCAACATATGATAAGTTTAATAAACATGAAAATAATATAATAAATACGATATAACACATTTAAATACAATTAATACGATATATTTAAAATATATAAATCGTATTCATATTTAAAATTTTGACATATTTAATAAATTATATTTATTTATATTTACAAAATTGATAAAAAAAATTAAACATAACATGGATATACGTATTAATACAGATCTATTTTTAGTGCATACATTCGTTAATTAGAGAGTGAAATTCGAATTCCATTTCACAAAAAAAAAAAATTCAATTCAAGATCATTCTCGAGAATTGGTGTTTCTGATTTTAGTTCAATGGCTTATAATATTCTCTATGAACAATTTACTAATATCTCTTCGGCTATCATATTTAGGTTGATGTCAAATGGCAAATTTGAGGTGTTCATGTGTCTAAATATGATATCAATATTACGTATATTTGTTTAAATTAATTCGGCTCAAAATATAAATCTCAATTCTATCCAAATTCGTTCATATTTTATAAATGGATAGTCCAAATCTATTTACGTCCACCCATATTTAAAAAATAAAATAAATAAATAAACAATTTTTTATTTTTTATTTAATTTTTAATAATTTAATTTTTTATTAAGTTCTAAAATATAGATAACTTAATATATTTTTAAATAATTTCACTATAATATTATATATATTTTATATGATATAAATTACATAATATATATATAAATAAAAAATGATTCGGGCCAAGCTCGGGTTTTGATTATTGGAGTCAAGTTCCGACCCATTTTCTAAATGGACCTCATTTTTTTTTGTTGAAGCTCATATTTCGAGTATAATATTTTTGTCCAAACCCTCCCAAATATAGGGTGAGCCTTTGAGTAATCCTACACTTGAACAGGTCTATACCAAAAGTTTTGGTTCTTTTAAGTTTGAGTTAATAGCATTAATGATTCCCAAACTTTAGGGTATATTTTATATTGGTCCCCAAATTTCAAAACGTATCAATCAGATTCTCGGTCTTATAGTTTTGTATGAATGTGGTCCTTCCGTTAGCAAAACCGTTAGAGTAGACGTTAAATGACAGTTATGACGTGTTAATTACAAAAATGTCATCTGCTGATATGGTCTTTTTGTTTTTTTTTTGTTTTTTTTTTGTCTTTTTGACTTTATTCCTTATTCCTTTATTCTTTTTCAAATTTTATATTTTCCTTTCTCTTTTTTATAAATAAACACAAACAGTAAAAAATAATTTATATTATAATTTAAATTAAATTTTTGAAAATATAATGAATTTATAAACATATAAAATATTTATTTAAATTAATTTTATAAAAACTATTTTTAAATTTTTTGTTTCTTTCATTTTTCTCTTTTTTTCATTTTATATTCTTTATAAATAAACTAAAACATAAATAATAATTTATATTATATTAAATTAATTTTATAAATATTAAATAATTTATTAAAAATATAAAATATTTATTTACATTAATTTTATAAAAATTATTTTAAGTTTGTTTTTACTTTTTTCTCTTTTTTCTTTTCCTTTTTTTCTTGTTAATAAATAAATACAAAGAAAAAATAATACTTTATAATATAATTAAAATCAAAATTTAAAAAAGTAAATAATTTATAAAAAATATAAAATATTTATTTACATTAATTTATAAAAATAAATTTTATTTTTTTATTTACTGTTATAAATAATTAAATAAAAATTAATTATTTTGTAATAATTAAATAATTTTTAAAAAATAATATATTTATTTTAATTAATTAAAAAAGTTATTTTTTTCTTCTTTCTTTTTTTCTTTCATTTCCAAATTAATCTTGTAAAGATTAAATAATTTATCAAATATAAATATTTATTTACATTATTTTTTTGTAAATATATTTTATTTTTCTTTTTCTATTTTTTTTCCTTTTTATTTTCTCCACCTAACTCTTGTCGATCGAAAAAGAAAATTTTGAATACCCACCGTCAGTCCGACCCTGCGAATAGAGATGGCAATGGAGCGGGGCGGGGGTGGATTTTGCAGTATCCGCCCCCGCCCCGCCATAGCACTGCTCTGCCCCGCCCCCCGCCCCGCTCCACCGTGGATGTTGAAATTTCAATACCACTACCGCCTCCATGGATGTCGGTTCCATAACCGCCCCGCCCCGC
The DNA here is from genome assembly GCA_030761205.1 of Fremontodendron californicum. Taxonomy (NCBI): domain Eukaryota; kingdom Viridiplantae; phylum Streptophyta; class Magnoliopsida; order Malvales; family Malvaceae; genus Fremontodendron; species Fremontodendron californicum. The sequence goes on along the minus strand of JAULJL010000041.1, from coordinate 11,088,138 downwards.
TCCGCCCCATTTGATATTTATTAATTATTTTTATTTTTTTCAAATAATAAAGCATTATAAATTTTTTTTAATATAAATTTAATATAAACATGTTTCTAATCTAGGAAGAAAAAAAAAATAAAGTATTAGGTTTAAGTTTTTAAAAAGAAAAATAAAAATAATAAGTTTAATTATATTATTTTATTATTCTTTTAAAAGCTAAATATTTAAGGATAAAATTGTAATTTCAGTATTCGGGGTGGGGCGGTGCGGAGCAGGCAATTACCACAACTGCTCCATCCCCGCCTTTCAAACAAAAAAAAACCGCACCGCCCCGCTCCGCCTCCATTGTTCAAAAAAAAAAACCTCTCCATTCGGATTGGATCGGTTCGAAATCCATCGGTCGGATCGAGTTTTGCCATCCCTACCTGCGAAGGATCAGAATGCCATTCATAATACTCGATAGGTATTGCCAGAAGCCAAATTTGATCTCTCGTGCTAGATCGAGGAAGGTCTGATTGGCGCTTTATGGCAGATTCGGTCATGGTAGTTGCCGCCTCAACTTCAGTATTGGAATCAACATAAAAGCTATAAATTTTTAATTAAATGAATGTAAATAAATACTTTATATTTATAAATTATTTAATTTTTTATAAAAAATAATTTATTTAGAAAAAGAAAAAGAAAATAAGAAAAAGGAAAATAAAATTTATTTTTTATTATAAAATTAATGAAAATAAATATATTATATTTTTATAAATTTTTATTTTTGAAAATTTAATATAAATTATTTTTATTTTTATATATTTATAAAGAAGAAAAAAGGGAAAAGGAAAAAATGTAAAAAATAGAAAAACTTAATTTTTTTTATAATATTAATGCAAATAAATGTTTTATATTTTTATAAATTATTATTTTTTATAAAATTAGTTTAAATTATAATATAATTTTTATTTTTATTTTTTATTTATAAATAGGATAAAAAAGAAAAATATAATAAAGAAGAAATAAAATATAAAATATTTTATTGTTAAGTTTTTATAAAATTAATTTAACTAAGTATTTTATATGTTTATAAATTAATTATATTTTTAAAAAATTAATTTAAATTATTATAAAAATTATTTTTATTTTTTGTATTTATTTATAAAAAAAGAAAAGAAAATATAAAATTTAAAAAAGAATAAGGAATAAAGGAATAAAGACAAAAAGACAAAAAAAAAAAGACCAGATCAACAGGATGGTATTTTTATAATTTACACGTCATATGTCATCTGTCATTTAACGTCTATTATAAGGGTTTTGCTAACGGAAAGATCACATTGATATAAAACTACTAGATCGAGGATTTGCTTGATATGTTTAAAGTTTGAAGATCAATATAAAATATACCTTAAAATTTGGAGACCATTAATACTATTAATTCTTTTAAGTTTTGATCTCATAGTCCAAAATTAACCATTTAGTTTAGTTTTTTAACATATATTTGATATATCTACAGCAGCCTATGTTTATTCAGATTTCAAAGTGAGTATCATATACGAATATGTATTTTATATAATATATTTAATTTTTTTAAAATTTTCATATATTTAAAAAATTATACATATACTTATATTGAAATATATATCAAATATAAATACGGAAAACCCAAATTTTTAAAAAAAATAAAAAATTCAAATAATATAGACGCAGCTGCAATTTAAAAAGTAGTATTCGAATCACTTGCTATATTCACCCCATCCCTCCCCAAAAAATTGAGACAAAAACAAATGCCATAGTGAAACAGCTGTGGTGATGTATGCACGTGTGGGAGGGAGTGTTAATGGCATTTATTGAGCCAGTGGATGGGGAAAGAAGGATTATTCACTCCAGCTTGCTAAGAGATTGAGTAATGTAGAACCAGTCATTTTAAATACTATACGAATATGATATAAAAAATAATTAAAATATAATATGATATAAAAAAATACGAACACGAAATAAATATACGAATAAGTCAAGATCTATATAACACGAATTATTAATGTATCAAAATTTATATTAATATGTAACACCTTAAATATAATTATGACATAAAAGAAATATATGCCATACGAATACATGGATTAATAGGTGTAAGACTTATTCAAATACAAGTTGAGCTTGGACAAGCATTTTTTCAATTCGGGTCGGCTCGACCCGAATTACTATTTATTAATAAAATATAATTTTAAATTTAATTATAAAAATATTAATATAAAATATTTTTAAAATTTTTTTTAAATAATGATTCAAGTTTACAAACCGGTTCAAACTGAATTTAGGTAAAAAATGTAAAAAAAATATATATATATTATGATCTGATCCATTCATGAAAAAAGTTTATTGAAGTGAGGATGTGTTTGAGAGTCAAGGGTACAGCAAAAACAAGCCATGATAAACTCTAAAACATAGCTTCCCTTGGCTTCTTCTTAATGTTCTTCTCTCTTTTCTTGGATTTGCTTTTTTTTTTTTTGTCACAATCTTCTCAATTTTGCCAGACCCCTACTCCAAACTCCATAACTTTCCCCTGGTCACTGTCACATTTATCTCCAGCCCATTACCCTATTGCCCTTTTGACAATTTGTTGGCAAAAGGACAATGATATTCCAACATCAATTATTAATTCTTTTTGTCCTTTTGAAAATTTTAACCTCTGATCAATAGCCAAAAAGAAGAAAAATGTAAAAAGACTATCTGAATTAGGCAAATGCCAATTGCCAAGCAAGAACTTGTGATATGATATAAAAAAAAAGTGTTTTCTAGGTCCATAATTGTACCCAAGATCATGTTATTTAGGGTTGCTTGGGCCTAGCCATGAGCCTAGTTTTGCTACACCATGAAAGATGGATAAAGATCCATGTCTCTAAGTTGGCTCTTTGATTGTAAGAACTAAGAAGTGGACTAACCATATAGGTCCATAGCTTTTCCTACTCCACTCAAAGGTAAACTTGACAATTTGTGTACATATTCGTATATTTTATCGTGTCATAATCGTATTTAAAATATTTTATATTTATATAAATTTTGATACATTAATAATTTATATTTTATAGATTTTGAGACATTCGTATATTCGTGTAATGTTCGTGCTATTTTTTCGTGTTGTGTCGTGTTTTCTGCGTGTTTTAATTATTTTTTCCGAATCGTATTCATGTCGTATAATCATTTCGTGTCTAATATTACCAGTCTACTCAAAGGGAATATAGATTCAAACTTGAATTTAACAAGATTGTTGGAACTTGGAAATTTCAAAAGGTAAAGTGCTATAAAAAAAATGGATTAAGCAGTATGATTTTAAAGCAGATAAATTGAGAGGTGATCTACAAGAAAATGACTTCAAAGCTTAAAGTAGCATCATTGAGCATTCGAATACTTAACATTGAACACCTGCAGTAAATGTAAATGGAAATGAAAAAAAATCTTGGAAATGGAAATGGAAATGAAAAAAAAATCTTACATGGTTCCCAAGTAGCCAATTTCTTATGGCTAAACAAGCAAAAGTTTGTAAATTCTAATGTGGTCTAGACCTGTTCAAATGTCGGACAACTCATCCAAATTCGAAAGGCCGTTCGATATTTGAAAGGGTTTAGATAAAAATATTAGATTTGAAATATGAGTTTGGACAAAAAAATAATACCCGTTTAAAAAATGGATGGATCTTGACTAAACAATCAAAGCCCGAGCCTGACTCATTTTTTATTTATATAATATATTATTTTTATATTTATATATATTATGTAATTTATATTATATAAAAAAAATATAATATTATAGTGTAAAAATTTCAAAATATGTTATCCATGGTTTAAAACTTAATAAAAAAATAATAATAAAATTACTAAAAATAACATTTTTTAAAAAAATTAGAAAAAAAAAAAATGAGTGCATTGACAAATATAGACAGACTTGAGCAGAATTTGAGACCCATATTTCAGGCCGGGCTGGACTTTGACAAATATATGTGACGTTGATATCATATTAAGCCCGGCTCGACCCGACCCTACCTGATCCGGTTCATGAACACCTCTAAATTGTGGTCCATTTCCAAGATATTTGGGATTCTTGCACTTACAGTCCATTCATTTCCACATAGCTCTCACTCTCAGTCTCCAAATTTCTTCCATGGATACCAAGTGCATGACTTCATCTTCTTCCTTAACCCCCAAAACTGACATAAAAAAAATGCAACAATAATCCCAAAGTGGGCAATTCTTCACCAAGAATGGACAGAGTTTCCCTCAAAGTCAGGATTATGTATGATGTAAACTTTCTTCTTCTCTTTTTCACTAAACATATACAAGATTTTACCTTCATTTCAATTTTTCTATATGATCATCAGTTTCTATATATATATATATATATATATATATATATTTGGGGTTGGTCCTAGCAGCAATAAAAGTCCTTGTGGTAGCCAATGGCAGCAGAAGAAGGGAAATCCATGGAGGACTCAAAATTTTATGTGACAAAGGTGGGAGAAAAGTCTTATACAAGTGAAAGAGGAGCCTGTTATTGGTACTAGTATTGGATCAGGGTTACTTGCACTCCCACAGAAACCCTCTCCTGCTGTAAATTTGCTGGGCATTTCTGCTAATTGAACCACTTTTGCTCATTGAAATAAACGTTCGTTTGAGGAGAAAGAAGAGGAAGGAAGAAGTGAATGTATCTCCGATTCTTCATTTTTCTTGAAGTATCCATGTCCGAAACTCGTGTCAGACGCATATTCGAACATGGGTATGGAGATATGACCCTCCAAAGACCTCCAAATACATGGAAAAACTTAAAAAAAAAAAAAAAAAAAAAAAAACTAAACATACCAGTGTCGGACGCATACTCGTATCCGACACTCACACCCGAGTCCGAGTAACATAGGTCATTTCTATAAGGACAATGGCACAAGAGACACTAGGAGATTGGGGTAAAAATTTGGTCACTGTGACCTATGTTTTCTTGGGGTACACTTCAATGGTTTCCTTTAGTTCCAAGTCGGGGGAGATCCTGTTCCATTTGATCAAATCTTCAATGAAAGTCTCATCTTTGTTGGTGGAACCCAAGCCACTGATCCAGTGAATCCATGGCTCACTATTTCCTTGGTAAGTGAGGAATTGAAACAAACTTTTAGATTTTTGGGTTGCTTGGACACTATATATAGTAGTGAATCCTATACTTTATAATTTATCTTGATTAATTATAGGTGGTTACCTTTGATTGAATGCTCTCTTTAGCAACATATATTTATGAATGAAGATAAGAGAAAAGATTACAAATGTTGGGATTCGAAATTTAAACCTACTGAATACCATCTATTAAAAGTGATTGCAGAAACCAACTAAGCTAACCTTGTTCATACCTGCATCATTTTGAAGAAATATTGCTATATTGATAAAAAGATACCAAATACTTATATAAAGTGTCATTGTGATTGGCTTGAAGTTTAAAATGCATCCATAAAATTGTATTGAGCTGAGCATCTATACTCATCAAGAATAGAGATCAAGTTCCATGAACTGATTTCTCTATGCAGTAATTGTTTTCCATTGATAGATATAATAAGAATCGGTGTCATGATGGTGCACACATTGAACTTTATTTCAGAGCAGGAATATGATCAATCAATAACATGTCGCAACGACAAATGAAATAATAACATTAAATTGTTCCAAAGCATGAGCTCAAAGTTTTGACTTACAGCGCGGGAAGATCCTAGTTCCTCACCGTTGTTACATGCTTCAAAAGCATCTCTACAACATCGCGCGATATCCTTGAAGCTTCATTCTTCAAGTGATTGATCTTTGCATCTGTTTCTAGCTCGAGCCGCTTTACGTTAGCCCCCGAGTCTCCACTACTCTGAATGATAATCCGCGAACAGACATTAGTTAATATTTGAGTCAAGGATAATTGGATCTCAAAGCAATTCTATCACACCTAGAGTTCAGTTGCATGATAAAGATTTCGGACACCATGGAAATGGAAAAAGAAACCAAGGAAACATGCAAATGAGTGAAATAATAACTTGGATAATACTCGAGCATCGAAAAAAAACACCCGAGTGATAAGAATCTGTAATGAACAAACATAAATTCCAAAAGATTTACAGATAAAAAAATAATGCAGTCTTTAATTAATAGCTGTGAGATATCTAAACAACAGATAGATTCAGTAAGAGATTCAATTATTTGTAATTTTCTAATTTCAATTGTGATGGATGCCAAAAAAAAGGGTCAGTAGCTCATATCTAAGATTTTCAGCACATTGCTGCCATTTGAACAGATAAAAATAATTTTTGTTTTAATTCACTAATTCATACCTCTGCTACCTTCTTCTGAAACTCATACTCTACTTGAGCACGATATTGGGCAATCTCTTTCTCTGCCTCTTGCTTGGCCTGTTTTAATCTAGCCATTTTTGCTGAAAAATAAAATAGAAATGAGTCAATATCAAGGCCTCCAAAAATGTAACGACTACTACAATAACAGCAACCAAGAAAGCTAAATCAACTTCTCTTCTATGTTTAGTTCACATTTTGTATTCATGAAACAGCAGTAGCAATAACCACATGGCAAAGCATGGTTCTGAATTTTATTACAATGGAAGAGGAATGATCTGATTTGGTGCTAAAAGACCCAGAAGCTATGTTACTCGGACTCGGGTGTGAGTGTCGGATACGGATATGTGTCTGACAAGGGTATGTTTAATTTTTCTAAGTTTTTCCATGTATTTGGAGGGTCTTTGAAGAGTCATGTCCTCATACCCATGTCCAGATATGCATTAGACACGGGTGTAAAACACGGATACTTCAAGAAAAATGAAGAGTTGAAGCAACATAGCCCAGAAGAAAGGTTATATGTTGTAGAAAGTATTGCAACCAATTGAATTGAGGATAAGTTTCCAAATTATGCTAATAGCAAAAAGGGTTATCATCTAACTTCCATAATGCCCACGTGTGTGTGTGTTTACGTAATTACATCGTTTAACCAAGTGTCTTTATCACGTGAGATCAACTTTGCAAAATATTTCTATAATTCTCAAATATAGCCTCAAAACAAATAAATGGAATCAACACCGAAACTGGCATCTCATTATTCTTGAACTAAGATTGAATCAGTGCAACACCATAAAAAATGTATGAGAAATATAGAAAATGAGTTGAGTGCTTACCATTTCTTGCAGTATTAACAATATGCTGAGCTTCTTGTTCTGCAGCTAGCAGCTGTTGAATACCGTTCCGGCCCCTGTTGGCTTCCATACTTGCTGAATTACAGTTATTCTGAAATTAAGAATTTTTTTTGGACAAAATACTACTTTACTAATTTTACAGATCGCTATAAAAACCAGTCACACAATAAACAGAACAAAATCCATTGGAATGACAGAAGGCCAAATAAAAAAAATTCAGTTCAATAGCAGTTAATCATGGCACGATATTACTTTAGTTTGACACAGAAATTAACACACAGCATGTCCCGCGGACAAACTCAAGAAAATATGTATATTTATAATAAGTAAGATTAACTGGCATTCTTTCTATCAATTTTATTACATTAACATGTATAAGAAAAGATTGATAGCATCAAAAAATGGCAAAATCTCGGTCCTCAGAGTTGGAAGTTAGTCATCAAGAAAAGAAAAATTAGAGGTCAAGAACATAAGAATAAAAGGTAGAAATTAAAAAAAAATCCTCCAATACAACAGAGACATAGGACAAGATGGCAATAAAGGGCTGAGCAAAAAAACTGAGAAAACCAAAAACTAATTCGAACCATAGTGTTCGGTTCAATTTTTATTGAATTCGGTTCGGGTAATAATTTGGTTCGGTTCGATTTTAGGTTCATAAGTTAAAAAACCGCAATTATTCAAACCGAACCGAACCGAACCGAATTTTATTTTTTATTTAGTTTTTTAATTACTTTTTCATTTTTTATAATATAAAAAAATATTTTATTTCCAATTTAATGAAAAAAACTTAAAAACACTATAGAAAAAGATAATTTTTAACCGATCCGAACCGGTGAAATTCGGTTCGGGTCGGTTCGGTTTTTGATGCTATTCGGTTGAGTTTCGGTTGAGTTTTTAAAAAATCAAAATACAACACATTAACCATAATTTTTTTCTAAAACCGAACCAAACCGAACCGTTATCACCTTTAGCAATATGTTTATGCTGTTGACAAGAATGTCATCTTGAAATATGGTTTAAATGGCCACTAAAAGCTTTTTGGTGTCTGCATGAAAGCATACAAATTACAATATTATGACAAAATTCATCAGGGATCTTTGCTCTCTATGTATCTATGCTATGGCAAGTTGGCAACCAAAAGGTGTCGACATTTTCCAAGATCAAGAACATCCAAATTCCAATGTCACCTCGGATAACTTTGACTTGATAACATGAAAACTTAAGCTTCCCAAAACTTATAATTGAATAACTAAAGTTTTGCTCAAATGTCATCAACTCCAATTGGCATTTTAGATCCATAGCAAAAACTAAAATTCAAAGAAACCTCTAAAGTGGTGTTTGGTATGGAGTGATCACTCCAAAAACCATGGTGATCTACACATGGTGAATAGATCACTATGTTTGGTAAGTACTAAGTGTCCTACGTGACAGTGATCTTGGATCACCGAGAGTGATCAGATCACTGCCTTGGAGGGTGATCTAATTCCCATCTAAAAGGATGAGAAACTTTTATCACCAAGATGAAGTAATATTAAAATCAACTATAGTCAATATTACTCATTTAATATGTGAAGTAATATATAAAATCAACTATAGTCAATATTACCCATTTAATATGTGAATCAAAAATTTACTTTCTCTCAAAATTATATTTATTTTATATTATAAATTTTTATATTTTCAAACTAATATTCATTTTACAAAGTTCAAAAAATAAATTTAGTGTTATTTTTTTTAAAATGTTGTAAATATATAACAAATATTTTTGTTTTCTTTAATTATGATTTTAATAAATATAAGTGTTATTTTCTAATTCAAATGTTTTTTTACATAATTTATATTATAAATATTAGTTTACTTATCAATAAATATATTTGTTAATTTTATAATTAATTATACCTAATTATAAAGTAAATAAAAAATTACTAATATTTTACAAATTATTATTTTTGAATAAAATTAAAATCATTAACTTGTGTAATTATTACAACATACATGGTTATTTTGGTACTTTTGAAAAAAATAATATTTGATATTTAATAACACCAAACACAGTGATCTTTAATTTTCAAAAATTGATGATTATTAACCAAACAAAGTGATTAAAAATCAGGAGTGATAATGACATTACATTACCATGGTGATATTAAAAATGATACCAAACGCTACCTAAGACACAAGGACCGTATTTTCTCGGCTACTGCAGATTAAATTTGTAATCAAAGGCAAGGCAACCATATACTGCATTTTTCAACCCAGGAACAATTACTTCAATCTAAGTTAAGCCCAATATCCAAACCCATACATCAAATTTTTATAACTAACATTAGTTGATCACCAAGGTGATTTGCCACCAATAAAAAAAAAAAAAAAGTTAACTCTTTTAATTCGGAACCAGCAATCTCCTTCCAAAATCTCAAAAACTCATTTTATATTAGCTCATATACAATATCACTAAAATGACCAAGATCATCAAAAAGACATGAAACTCTAGTTCTTAAGCAAATTCTCATCAAACCTAGGTCATAAAAAGGTAGAAAAAAAGTACCCATCAAAGATTTTTCACTGAAAAATTAAAAATTTAAGTGTATATCAACTACCCATTTACTGAATTTCCAGATCGAAGCGAAAAGTAAGAGTTTATATTAATAAAATTCAAATTTAAAAAAAAAAAATCTTATTCTTATACAATTGAATTTTGAATTATTGAGTTAAAAAGTAGTGATCTAGATTCTAGAGTTTAAAACAATATCAAAATTATGGGAAATGAGAAAATGATATAAAATATGAAGAAAATGTAAGGAAATCTAAAGAGAAATTGAGAGTGAGAGAAGACGTACCAAAAGAATCGGTGTTTTTAGTTGAGATTTAACGAGAAAATTGAGGGGGCGTTCTGCTTATTTAAAAGGGTTTCAATTAAAAAAAAAAAATTGGAACAATTAAATTCTTCAAATGACTAATTTACCCTTATTTGTGTTTTTAAATTACTGGAAAGCCAAAACTATATGGATTATGGAGCAATAATTAAAAAATCGAACCGCAAGTAGAATCGGTGAAGATTTTAGTTCTTGATGCAATCGGTTTGTTCAATTGAGATTAGTTTTAACATTAAATATATCATTTTGATAATAAATAAATATTAAATATTAAGTAAATATTTAATAAAAATTGTATTGTATTGTATTTAATGATATGATATGACTTTTAATATAAAATTAAATAATAAAATAAATTTAAAATCGGTTTTTTACTTATTTAATCTGAATTTTTGTTAATTTTTTATCGATTTGTTAAAAGAGTGATTGACAAACCTCTAATTTACGATTGAATTTATTTGACCAACCTATTCGCTTCAATTTTTTCTTCACTGTTATGGAGTATGTATTTTTTTAGAAAGAACCACAACTATATGGATAAGTAATATTGATTTTTTTTTTGTTTGGTTTTATCGAGATTTTTATGAAATATAGTATTGAGTTTTCTTTTTGTAAGGAACATCAAAATCAATAGTACCCAAAAAAAAAAAACATCAAAATCAAATTTTAATTATCTATGTTTGAAATTTATGTCTTTCATAAAATTAAAAAAATGGTATTTGATTTATAATTTATATATAAAATCTATAACCTATATCTATAATCTATAATATATATATATAAAAGTACGAATGAAGAGAATCTTTTGAACTGACGAAAATAATCATCGTTGTTCACTATATTTCTAAATTGCCATTATAAAATTTTTAATTTTTAATAAGATTTATCTATTTTATAAGTAAAAAATTTGATTTAATTAAAATATTTTCGCTAAATGAATTATTTTTAAAATAAATTAAAAATTTATGTAAAATTGCTTTATTTTAAAATTTTTTATTTTCACTAATCTTAAAAAGTGAATTAATTTATTTGATATAAACAAAAAGTTAAAATTTATATTAAATTTTTTATTTTCATAATTAATTTATATTAATACTAAAATAATAATTTGTACATGAAACAAATTTTACATGCAAATTTTAATTAATATGCATTTTATTTTATTTTTTTAAAAATATATAATTATATATTCAAAAATAAATAAATCAACAAGCATTCATATGCGAATGCATGTGATAACAAATACTAATATATATAAAAACACAAATGTGGAGAATTTTTTTGAACTGACGAAAATATCTATTGTTGTTCATTATATTACTAATTTACCATTTTAAATATTTTATTATTATTAATAAGATTTATCTAATTTATAAGAAAGAAATTTAGTTTTATTAAAATACTTTAGTTAAATGAATTAATTTGATAATAAATAAATAAATAAATTATATGAAACTGTTTTATTTTAAAAGTTTAAATTTTTCACTAATCTTGAAAAGTAAAGGCTAAAATACTAAAAAAGCCCCTGAACTTTATCATTTTATTTAGATAAGCCCAAATTTTTATTGTATCTAAATAAGCCCTTATCCTTTTATTTGCACTTAAATAAGCCCTTATTTCAAATGAAAGATTGATTTATGTTAGACCTGCTCATAGGCCGGACAGCCCGTCCGGCCCGTATTGGATCGAAACTGGGTATGATTTTTGATGATCCGGATCTGCCCAGTCGGGCTCAGATCATTGTTCATGCATTAAAATTTTAATTTTAATTTAAATTAAATTATAAAAATTAATATAAAAATGATTTTTTTTATTTTATTATTATTTTTTTAATAGTGATCTGGGCCGGGCTTGGGTAAGGAAGAAAAAAAAATTGGGCCGCGATTGATGCATCCAAAAAGTGTATCTTTATTAAACCTTACAATTAATATGATCAATTATAGTAAAGTAGCATGCAAGGGTCAAATCCACAAAGATTGGTTTTTAGTTTATAAATTACTAGTTTATCACTTAACTTCAAAGACAAGAAAAGAAAATTGAGGTTTTTGAAAGAATTTTAAAAATTAAGAAAATAATAAAAGTAAGAAAGCAAGTAAATAAGAAGTGATCAGATGATGTGAGAAATATGGCTAAAGGTTCATTCTCCACCACTAGACATCATTAAGAATCAAATTCAGATCTATCAATATCAATTATCTATCAAAGTTAACAACCGTAGATAACAACTTCTCGTGTTACCCCAATCCTTCCTTAGTTCGTCGTTAAGCAAGACGAACGCCACTACTTAATCTCTAACTATCAAACAACCTAGGATAAACATCACTAAATTTAATTTGACAGCAACTTTATGATGAGAAAGATAGGTTGATCTAAGCAACAAAAGCATGAACATGAATTGTTTAACTTAGGTTATGTTCCACTTTGCAATTAGCGAAAACTTTAACATAATCATTAATCACAAATTGTCACTTATGAATAGGAAATCAAGACAATTACATGGATCAAGACTCCTAAACTAACATTAGATAATTATCAAGATCTATCTAGTATGCATCCTAAACAAATCAAGATAAAAATCATAAACAATTCTTATGGAAGAACACAAGCAACTTTGATAGAAAACTAATAATAGATAGAATCTGAAAATTAATTACAAAACATGTCTAGGGCTTTGAAATCACCTTTAACCAAAGAGAAGTTTAGCCTAGCGTAGACATAGATAATATATACATAAAACTAAAAATAATAATAATAAAAAAAAAGAATAGAGAAGAAAAAGAAGAATAATGATGATGATCCTTGAGTTTCCTCAAAAGATAGATAGTTTGTGGCTCAAAAGATGGTATTTATAGAGTTTTAAAACCTTGGGAACAAGTCCTTGCAGCACAAGTAAGCCTAGAAGCAAAAAATCACGTTTTTGGGCTTTTTTTTTGTGGTTTTTCCCGAATTGTTGGCGCCTAGACGCCGAGCTCTCTGTTTCCATTTTTTTGCTGTACCTTCCTTCACTTCGTCGGCTAATTTGGATGCCCATTTCAATCCGATTTGAGCGTGTAGACTACCGTTGGAAAAGTATTCAAGTCAACTTCAAAAGTCAAGAGGAAATTTCTTCAAATAAGAACTTTAACATAATGATTTCTTAGCAACAAGCTCCGAAGGTCAAATTTGCCTTCTTGCTTTGCAACCAAAAATTGATTTTTTTGACTCCCAAGTCTTCTTCCATCTTGTGATTATGATTTTGTAAGTTCTTTACCATCATTATTGACATCCTTTGACTTCATTCTCCTTATTGTAACTAAAATTCAAAAACATAATATAAGTAAACAAGATAAAGATCGAAAATATAACAAAAACTAAAGGTAGAAAGGCATAAAATGTACATTTTATGAGCTTATCAAATACCCCCACACTTAGCTTTTTGCTAGTTCTCGAGCAAAACAAAATAAGAAAATCTAATCTAATCCACTTTCGTAGGAAACCACTGTGACACTTAGCATGTGACACAAGCCTTTGAACCCCTAGGTGTCCATAGTGGACGAGTTTAGTCTCGTGAGGATTTACTAGAACGATACCCACAAACATTGAAAAACTAAAATAAAAATAAACTAACATATACTAAAAATATTTACTCATAATCTTTTTAATATAAATCAGAGAAATTCATTAGACAAGTCTTATAAACTAATCAATAGCTTAAAGAATTTCACAAAAAATCATGCTTAAATGAAAATAGTTTGAGTTAAGCCAAAAAGTAACATAACATATTTCAATCAAAATAGAGCATATTCAAACTTAATCTCAACTTCTCACATGGGATACTCTCATGATTTTCACTCTTTAAAGTAGTGGTAAAGTGTTTACACTCAATTAATCTCATGAAAACAGTTATACTATGTGCTTACTTGTCCATCTATTCCCCACTATTTAGATCATGCAACTTCATAAATCAAGAGGTCTTTAATCAAGGTTGTAATGGGGCCAAGGGGTAATAATGTGGTTAAAGAATAAAAAGGAAAAGATATCATAAAGGTTCCAAAGACTTCATAGAATTTAGAGACAAAACTAAGATTTTTCAAATAGAAATATTCCTTGGAAGTACATAATCACATAGGCTGAATATTTCATGTTGAGCCTTTGCTTCATTCTAACCAACCTTGTAACATTCTTTTTTCTTTTCTTTAACTAGAAGCTCAAGAGATGATTCAATTTTTTTTCTTTTCATTTTTTTTATGGGAATGTATTTTTACAATGTTCCCTTTTTTTTTCTCTTGACTTTTGTCTTTCTCCTCCCCTACACTTATCTTTTGTTCTAACCCAAATTTTCAAAAAGTATCCCTTGTTTTTGCAATATGTCTCAAACATTCTAGTCCATCTTTAGAACAAGGGTAAAGATATAAATGTGTTTAGGCTAGGTGTAAGATGTGGTTACCAATAAAATAGCATATTCAATGTAGGCTCAAATTGACTCACTAGGGGGATGTTCTCTTGGAACATCAATAGGGAGTGGCTGATTTGGCCCTGGTTAAAAATCCTAATGCCTCTATCATATCCATGTAGTCACATGTATCAATATAGCCTCAAATGGTTTAAAGCAAGTTCTAGAGAAACATGTTATCATAAGAGCACACAAGAAAGAAATTTGATTGATATGTATAATGCATCAATCATATAGGCTCAAAAACTGACAAGGATGATTATACAAGTCAATATTAAGTCTAAACATTCTTCTTTCTCAATCAACATATCATATTAACATTGGCTCATAAAAAATAGTATCAAGCTTAATTCTCATGAAAAAAATTTCTCTCTAATAAACCAGTTTTAGACCTATGCAATTCATGTCTTATTATTGTATTAAAAGTAACTAAAAACACACTAAAAAAAACTAAAAAGACTCAAAAAAAAATTGACAACCTAAACTAAGAAACTAAACTAAGAAATCCTAAATTATTCCCTTCGCACTTAATTCTTACATTGTCCTCAATGTAATACTATCACCCTACATGCAAGAATTATACGTAAGAGAAAAGAACTACTAAATAAAAGAAACAAATAAAAAATATATATATTAATAACTCAAAACAAATTAATAAAACCTAAACAAACCTAAAACACTACATAAACAATATAAACAATAAAATAATAAAAGGAAAATGAAGCAAATCTAAATATGGCAGGTTGGCAATTTCTTCATTAATTGGGCTACATTCCTAATTAGCACTTAAGTTAGTGTTTTGAACCTAACCAACACCCCTTCTTGGCTTTTTAGGCTTGTCAGGCTTATACATGAAACTTCCCAAATTTGTGAGTTTGATAAGAAGTTTTCTTTGCATAACAGTGGATGCATTCTCCATTACAAGTATTATTCCATCATCCTTTGTGGTGCATATCTTATCAAGGAATGGAGCATATTTTGGTACTTGTTGAATGGCATCCATAAACAAACTGTTTAAAGTTTCCCGCATGTGTTGTTCATATTCCTCCTCCATGAACTTTGCAAATTTACTAGAAAAAGGTGGAGAAGAAACATTAGTAAAAATTGGAACCTTAAAAGTTACCTCTGATGCCGAAATACTCTCCTTTGGAATTGAAGATTCATTATTTTCAAGAAGTAAATCCATCTCTAGTTCTTTCTCATCCTCAGGTTCCCTTGGACTTTCTGATTCATCCTCAAGTTGTTTTAGACTAGTATACTTCTTTGGATCATGTTCATGTAGTTCCTCAGATCATTCTTCTACCCATCGCGCCACACCACTAGCCAATTGGCTCATTTGCGTTTTCAAATTCTAGATACTTACCTGAAGACTTGTCCTTGTTTCCTGAATGTTTGCCCATGTTTCCCGTTGAAATTGCAAATTATTAGCAGCAAAAGTGTTGACAAGGTCTTCTAAAGAAGTACCTGAACTTTAAGGTGAGAGCTGCAAAAGATCTGGTTTTTGAGACCATGATTGATTGAAGCTCGATGGATGATTATAGTTGCCATAAGGATCTATTTCTTGATAATTTCCCAAGTAGCCATAATTAGTATGATTCCATCATCCCTCATTGTAAGTGTTTGGGAAAGCATCATATTGTCGTCCTTGGAACCCTTGATGGCTTTGGTATCCTTCCACATCATAGGCTGTTTCAAAATTATCTTTTCGGTAGTATTGGCACCAATTGGTTGGATGATCCATCATGAAGCACACTCCACACTGCCTTAATTATTGAATCTCACTTATGGCCACTTGTTGAACTATGGAGATGAGATTGTCTAGTTGATTACAGAGTTTTGATGTAGCACCTGCCATCTCTTCTTGCTTGAAATTTGAAAACAAAAACATGGATGTACAAGAAAAATAAAATTAATTATAACTGAAAATAAGAATAAACCAAGTAACGAATAAACTAAAGAAAGCAATCCCCGGCAACGGCGCCAAAAACTTGATGTACCCAAAAGAGTGTATCTTTATTAAATCTTGCAATTAATATGATCAATTATAGTAAAGTAGCATGCAAGGGTCGAATCCTCAGAGATTGGTTTTTAGTTTATAAATTACTAGTTTATCACTTAAGTTCAAAAACAAGAAAAGAAAAAATGGATTTTTGAAAGAGTTTTAAAAATTAAGAAAATAATAAAAGTAAGAAAGCAAGTAAACAATAAGTGATCAGATGTGAGAAATATGGCTAAAGGTTCATTCTCCACCACTAGACATCATTAAGAATCAAATTCAGATCTATCAATATCAATTATCTATCAAAGTTAACAACCGTAGATAACAACTTCTCGTGTTACCCCAATCCTTCCTTAGTTCGTCGTTAAGCAAGACGAACGCCACTACTTAATCTCTAACTATCAAAAAACCTAGGATAAACATCACTAAATTTAATTTGATAGCAGCTTTATGATGAGAAAGATATGTTCATCTAAGCAACAAAAGCATGAACATGAATTGTTTAACTTAGGTTATGTTCCACTTTGCAATTAGCAAAACCTTTAACAAAATCATTAATCACAAATTGCCACTTATGAATAAGAAATCAAGACAATTACACGGATCAAGACTCCTAAACTAGCATTAGATAATTATCAAGATCTATCTAGTATGCATCCTAAACAAATCAAGATAAAATCATAAACAATTCTTATGGAAGGACACAAGCAACTTTGATATAAAACTAATAATAGATAGAATCTGAAAATTAATTACAAAACATGTCAAGGGTTTGAAATCACCTTTAACCAAAGAAAAGTTTAGCCTAGCATAGGCATAGATAATATATACATAAAACTAAAAATAATAGATAGAATCTGAAAATTAATTACAAAACATGTCAAGGGTTTGAAATCACCCTTAACCAAAGAAAAGTTTAGCCTAGCATAGGCATAGATAATATATACATAAAACTAAAAATAAAATAAAAGAATGGAGAAGAAGAATAAGAATAATGATGATCCTTGAGTTTCCTTAAAAGATAGATAGTTTGTGGCTCAAAAGATAGTATTTATAGAGTTTTAAAACCCTGGGAACAAGTCCTTGCAGCACAAGTAAGCCTAGAAGCAAAAAATCACATTTTTGGGCTTTTTTTTTGCGGTTTTTCCCGAATTGTTGGCGCCTAGGTGCCGGAATTTGGCGCCTAGACGCCGAGCTCTTTGTTTTCATTTTTTGATGCACCTTCCTTCAATTCGTCGACTGATTTGGATGCCTATTTCTTGTCCGATTTGGGCATGTAGACTACTGTTGAAAAGATATTCAAGTCAGCTTCAAAAGTCAAGAAGGAAAGTTCTTCAAATAAGGACTTTAAAATAATTATTTCTTAGCAACAAGCTCCGGAGGTCAAATCTGTCTTCTTGCTTTGCAATCAGAAATTGATCTTTTTGACTCTCAAGTCTTCTTCCATCTTGTGATTATAATTTTGTAAGTTCTTTACCATCATTATTGACATCCTTTGACTTCATTCTCCTTATTGTACATAAAATTCAAAAACATAATATAAGTAAACAAGATAAAGATCGAAAACATAACAAAAACTAAAGGTAGAAAGGCATAAAATGTATATATTATGAGCTTATCAGCGACCTAGCTCATGAGCAGATCTAATTTATGTTAAGGGTTTATTTAGATGTAAATTAAAAATTAGAGGCTTATTTGAGTATATGTTAAAGGTTAATGGTTTAGTTGGGTACAAATTAAAGGTTAAGGGTTTATTTGAGTGTAATAAAAGTATAGGTGCTTATCTAAATAAAGTGGTAAAATTCAAGGGCTTTTTATTATTTTAGCCAAAAGTGAGTCAATTTTTTTAGTATGAATAAAAAAAATTAATTTTTGCTTTAATTTTTTATATTCATAACTTATTTTGCATTGATATTAAAAATAATAAACTTTTATAATATTTTGATGTAATTTACATATGAAACAAATTTTACCAAATTTGAGTTAATATACATTTTATTTATTTTTAAAATATACAACTATATATATTCAAAAATAGATAAAACAACAACTATTTACATATGTTGCATGTGATAACAAATACTAGTATATATAAAAACAAGAATATAGAGATTCTTTTGAATTGACAAAAATAGTCATTGTTGTTCATTATATTTTTAAATTATCATTATAAATAATTTTTTATTATTAATAAGATATGTCTGATTTATAAGTAATTAAGAAATTTAATCTGACTAAAAAACTTTCGTTAAATAAATTAATTTAATATTAAATAAAAAATATTAAAAGTTTATATGCAATTGCTTTAACTTAAAAGTTTTAATTTTTTACTAATAAATCACTTTATTTGATATAAATAAAAAATAATTAAAATTTATATTGAATTCTTTTATATTTGTAATTAATTTTGTATAATTTGATATAATTTGCATATGAATCAAACTTTATATGTTAATGCAAATTTTAGTTAATATATAATTTATTTATTTTTAAAAAATAATAATTATGTATTCAAAAAATAAATAAATCAATGCGTATTCACATGTGAAGCCATGTGATAATAAATACTAGTATACATAAAATATGAACATAAAAAACTTTTGAAGTGACGAAAATGGTTATGTTGATAACTATATTTTTAAATTGTCATTGTAAATATTTTATTATTAATAAGATTTATTTAATTTATAAGTAAGTGACTTTGCTATAGATTTATTTGATAATAAATTCTAAAAAGTTAAAATTTATTGTGAATGCATGTGAATATTTGTTTTTATTTATCTACACATAATAATTACATATTAGATATATCATTGCATATATTATATATAAATAACTAAATTTTACATATATATTAACAAAAAGAGACATCTTTAATTTTTTATTAATCTTAAAAAGTAAATGAATTTATTTGATAATTAAAAAGTGTTCAAGTTTACATTGATTTTGTTTATCTTCATAATTTTAATTTTATATTAATATTAAAATAATAAATTTGATATAATTTACAAATGAAACAAATTTTACATGTTAATGTAAATTTTGATTAATATACAATTTATTATTTTTTTTTTTGTAAAATATACAATTGTATATTAAAAAAATAAATAAAGTAATGAACATTCAAGTGTGACGCACATAATAATAAATACTAATTTTTTAGAAAAACATGTACTACTTTTCTCCTTATATTTCAAAGTATAATATGTTTAATCCCTTCACATACTAAACAATTTCTTATAAAAAAAAAATGCCTTCTGATGAATAAGAGAACGTATTCAAAGGAATTTTATAAAATTATGAAAATTTGGAAATTCATATTTAAATTTTAATAATAAAATTAAATAGAAAATGTGTTTTTTGGGTTAAGTAATTAATCTCTTGTATGAATTCAAAGCTCTATATAATGCATAATTCTACCTTATTTGCTAATTAGTTGTTGAGTCAAAATGGTGATGAACTAGTTAAAATGCCAAATATTTATAGATTTCAAAATGGTGATGAATTATGGAAAATGCCAAGTCTTTTATTATGTTTTTCATATATATATATATATTGTATAAAAGAGGTTGCAATCTCGAGATAAAAAAAGGATTGCAGATGTTGTGATTCGAATCCGAAATCTACTATATGTCACATTTTAAAAATGACTCTATGAATCAATTTAACTAAGCGTTAAGTTCAATTTTTTATATATATATATTCTCTTCTTCGTTTCTTTCCTTTTTATTTTCTTTACTTTTTTTCTGCTAAGTTTTCAACCCGAAAAGATGGTACTAATTGCTAAAGAACAAAGCCAAAGGGGTCCTTTTTGCATTGGATACCAGCAGCAAGAAGTTTCACACTGCTAGAAGTTTAATGACTATATCATATTTTTGGCATTTTTTTTAAATAAAAATTCAAGAGAAATAGAATTCCTCAAGTTAAGGCACAAATATGCAGTTTTTCTCGTTTCATTGCTGGGGTTTACAAGAAAAATTAATGTTTGGACATGTTTTATAGGAACAAAAAATGTTATAAACTAGTTTTAAATTATTTAAAAAGAATTTTTATGATTATAATTATAACTACTATGTTTTACAATAAATTATACAAAAAAAAAAATCAAAACCGCGATGACCGCAATAATATTTATTATGTCTACAACCGCGACCGAAAATACGTTCATGACCGCAATTTAAATCATTGATTTGAATTTCGTTCTTGATTATGGTCATCAGCTTCCTCAACAATGCAAGCTTCTTTCACTGCCTCAACAATGACAAATTGGAACACATCTTATCTGATGAGACTCTCAATACTAAAAGCATATATTTTCGGTTAAGGTATTTAGGAAGTTCTTCTATTATAATTAATAATTATAAGTGCATTTTAGTCATTGTATTATAGAAGTGAGTAATTTAATCTTTGTAAGTTTGAAATCGGTGCAAAAAAGTAAAATTGGTAACGGTGTTAATGAAAAATCGTCTAAATGTTGACATGAACATGTTAAACTGACAGAATAGATGACTTGAAAAAAAAATTATGATGTGTCAAATTTTTTGTCAGGTGGAATTTAGAAACTGACAAAATAGATAACTTCGAAAATAACGATGACGTGTTTTTTCGGGTAAGGAGGGATTTGGGTAAAAAAAATTATGTTTTTCTAAATTCCACTTGAGTAAAAAAATTTGACACATCATCATTTTTTTTCAAAGTCATCTTTTTTATCAGTTTCACATGTCCATGTCAGCATTTAGACGGTTTTTCATTAATACTGTTATCAATTTTACTTCTTTGCACAAATATCAAACGTACAATGATTAAATTACTCACTTCTATAGTACAGAGACTAAAATACACTTTTGACTATAGTACAAGGACTATTTAAGTACTTTAACCATATATTTTCAAGTCCAATTCCTTAATCATCTCTGCAAGACAAACCTTCCAAACATCTTTGATCGACATTGCTGCACTTTCAAAAAATTTGTTGCTGAATTGAAACTTTCATGAACTTTGGTCTCTTGCAGTTTTCTTAATGCATAATTGGAGTAACTCTTTATCCTTGTCTGATATAGCCACTTCCAGGGATTTAAATTGCGACCGCTGACGGATTTTCAGTCGCACCACTTTTATTGCGGTTGCGAAATTAACGAATGTTATCGTGATCAATTGCAGTGAATATCATCGGCGGAGAGAGCCGAAACAACAAAATAATGACCGTAGCGTCGCTTTGCGGTCGCTATTTAAATTTCTTGGCAAGCTCTACTTCCTTTAAGCGTTCTTGAGGGCAGTCTCTAATTTCTATCAAGCTATGTTACCCGAACTTGAATGAGTATCGTATACAAGTATGCGTCTGACGTGGATATGTTTAATTTTTTTTTTTTAGTTTTTTCATATATTTAAAGAATTATATTCTTATACCCATGTTTGAATATGTGTCAAATACAGATGTAAGTGTTTTTTTTGCTAGGACTCCTATAGAAATAACTATTTTAATCTAACAGAAGAAAGCAGAATAAAAAGTTGCAGAAAAAGGACATTGAAATGATACAAAGATTTGTTCAATCCATTAAAAAAAAAATGGAAATATCAGTTTTAAGTTTTAGTTCTTCATTTTTTTAATTTCCTTGGAAAGTGGATGATCTAACTGACCAAATCTATAATGTTAAATTGTCCACACATTCTTTACAAACTCCATCATATGCAAAAACACGATTTATATTAAGTTGACAAGTGAGTATACTTTCCACGTTTCTTGACTTTGGAATCACGTACTTGCCAAATATTTATTTGGATTAAAAGACAATTCAAATACTCAAAATTGGATCTGTTTAAGGATTTGATAACCCGCCTTACTCGATTCATATTGAATTAGGTTTGGATAAGAGAAATAAAAAAATTCTCAGATAGCGGTCCGGTCGGGCTATAAGCAAGACTACTCACAATTTTTTTTCTATCCCAAGGAGGAAAAAAGAAGAAGAAAAAATCGGCATGAATATTAATGTGTCCAAACAGCCTTGAAGTAACTTTGGGGGAATGGAGGATCTTGCCTTTTCTCAAATTCTGATGTAAAAATCGAAATAGGTTGTAATCGAGTCGAACCGAGTCGAGTTCAAACAGTAAAAAGTTTGAGTTCGAGCTTGATTCAAAATTTGGCTCGATCTCAATCGAGTTTTATTTTTAAAACTCAAGCTCGATTAGAAATAAAAATTGAACTATTCGAGTTCGCTTCATTAGGCTCGTATACTAATAAAAATAAACTTGATTTTCAAACTCGATTATTTGTGATCAAGCTTGAACTCGAACTCGAATTGAAAATTTTCATTATTAATAAAAATTAATATATATATATTAAAAATAAAAAAGCTTGATTAGGCTCGCTCAATAACTCAAACTGCTCGTCTTCGAGCTCGGCTCGACAATGATCGAGCCAAATTCAAATATTTTCGAATCAAATCCAAATAATTTGCGAACACGGAAATCTTATTTACACCTAAACCAAACATAGCAAAAATGGAAGCCAATGCATCTATAATAACTTTACCCATTCACTTGATGTGATATTATTTTGATGGCATTGGTTTAGATTCAATTTTAATTTACCTTTAACTTTAATGTAACTAATCCTTTTCTCATTGCTCTAATTTGCATATAATTGATGTGGGACACCTAACATTAATTCCAACCTCTTGGAGAGGTGCCAAATTTGGACAATTATTTTGATGGTACATAAATTTTGTAAAGTTTTTTTTAATAAATCTTGCATATCAAATAAAAATTTTAGTTTCAAATTATATTAGTATTTTTTTTCCTAGATAGGTTCAAACTACAATACTATTTGTATACAAAAAATACTATACAACTATGTGAACTAACACGTTTATAAGTTTATTTATGTTAGCAAAAATGTGAAAAATTAAATAACAAACTTTAAAATCAAATTGTAGTGCTCTATATTTGTAGTGAAAGAATATTTATACACTAATAAATTAAATTGGTATATAATATTGATCTCTATTAGGGGTGTAAACGAGACACGTGTGCTTGCAATCTACTCGGGTTCGACTAAAAAAAAATTGAATTCAATTCGGTTATTGTCGAGTCAAGCTTGAGCAACTCGAGCTATCAAACGAGCCAATTTGAGTATCCTAATACTTGACTCGAGTTGCTCGCGAGTCTAATCGAGCTTTTTTATTTTTACTATAAATCTCAATTCGAACTTAAACTCGAGCTGAAGCACAAATAAATCGAGTTTGAAGTCGAGCATGGGAATCGAGCTCAATTTTTACTAGGTAAACGAACTTAATCGAGCGAGCTCGAACAATTTGATTTTTATTTCGAACCGAGCTCGAGCTTTAAAAGTAAAACTCGATCGAACTCGAGCCGAACTTCGAACCTCGAATTTCGAGTGGAGCTCAAGCTTAAACTTCTTACAGCTTGAACTCAACTTGACTTGATTACATCCCTACTCTTTACCAAACAAGAAGATGAACTCAATTAATTCTTTATATAAAAAACCATATAAAAAAACATGAAAGAATTAAATGATAGTAATGAAAAAATAAATCCTTCATTTCCTTGCTCTATAAAGTAGTATAGAGTTTTATATTCATTTTTTTTACATGATTCCTTAAATTTATTTTCATTACTTTTTCTCTCACTTATTGTTTTTCCTTTTTTTTTTTTTTTAAATCTTTTCCTAACCCATTTAGTGGACATTAAAAATTGAGACATAAACATAAACTTATAAACTACATTAACTTTAGCTGACTAAGTCAAGAAGTAGGTTGATTTGTATTGAGTTGGTTAAGATCAATTTAAATGATTTATTCACTTCTCTTATGAGGTAAATTCTCGTAAGATTTGGATTTGATTTTCAATACTTATAACTTTTCCTTCCCCAATTCCCCTTAAATTTAGATTTTTTTGTATTAAAAAAATAATTAAGTGATAATTTAAATGATTAATAATGTCAAGTTAGAAATACTAAAATTCGGTACACGAGTGGGCTTTTTTTTTTTTTTTTTTTTAAGTTTTGAAAAGAAAAGTTACATAGATAGTTTTTATATGTAAAAGTGCATAGTTTTTTGTAATTTTTTATGTAGAAAATTAATTTTTTAATAATTTTTTAATTGAATTAGCATCACTTGATTTGTGACATTAATTCAATCAAAAACTTTAATAATAATTTAAAGGGTTAAAGAGCAAATTTGCCATCGTATTATACATAGATATTGAAATTTGTCACTATATTTTATTTTGATTGATATTTACCTTTGTACGTTGAGATTAAGAGTAAATTTGACAATCTACATTTATTTGATTGAATTTTGCAACTCAATTTTGATTTTTGATTGAATTTTGTCACTCAACTTTGATTTTTGATTAAATCTCATCACTCAACATTGATTTTGGATGATTTGAAAATAAAATATAACAAAAAAAATTCTTTCAAATATTTCATTTTAATAATTAACCACAATAAATTAATTTTTAAAAATATTAAAATTAAAAAAATTAACATAGAATTTTTATTTTATAAAAGAAATACTTGAAAAATAAAAATAAAAATAAAATAAAAAGAGAGAAAAAAGTTTAGTTTAGTTTTTTATAAAATAAATGTTAATTTTTTATTAATTAATTTTTTTATTAATTTTTAAAAGAAAATATTTGATTTTTTATTATTGAATTAAAGTAAAATGGTAAATTTACCCTTAATCCCAAAAATACAATGACAAATATCAATCAAAATAAAGTATAGTAACAAATTTCAATATCCAATTATAATATGATGATAAATTTATTTTTTTAACCTGAATATAAATATTAATACATTAATTATATTGCACAAAAGAATTTAATGCCTCTTTACATTTTTTTGTACTCTTAATTCAAGTGCTTATTTTAAAAAGTTTTTGACATTATTCAAAGTATACGAGTATACAAAAACAAAACATCAACAATCGTGTAATCAATTAGCAGATGATTGAACTTTTAGTTTTAATAATTAAATTCAATTCCTAATAACTTCAAATACAAAATACAAATCATGTAAATACCTTCAGATAAAATAAAAAAAAATAAAAAAACTTGTTAAAACAATATTAGTATGTTTCAAAAAATGAATGTATTAAATTGTTTTTCATTGTGAACGTCAAATTTTGATGGATTTAAACTATCGTCCAATATAAAAATTAAAAGGTGCTTTTAATATCATTAATAATTAACATTAAACCGTCACATTGATCGATCCTAAGATGCATAACAAATTAACTACCCAATTATCCACTAGCTTTGCCAACAGCGGCGCTTACACCACCTACACCCTTTGCCTCGGCGGCGCGTGAAGCTCTACTCTTAAGCCACTCAACCATTTCTCCAAATACCAACTCGACACTTTCCTCCGGCTCCCCAACCAGTTGGTGCCACATCCCTGGATGAATCCTCAATGTCTTGTCCACACTGGCAGCGCGTTTATAAAGCTCCTCCACGCAAGCCTGATCACACACCACGTCACCACCACCGTGCACAATAAGCAATGGAACATCCACTTCCTCAAACCTCCCTTGCAAGTCGTTGCATATCCGAATGAGCTCGTATGCCGTGGCGGCGCGTGGCCTTGCCACTGTTCTCCTAGGACAGGCTATAGCCAAATTCCTCTTCCACGGTTCTTTAAACGAAACATCCGGTATAGACCCGCGCGTCGGAACCACTCGCCAGGTGGGGATAAGCTTGGCGACTATGAATAAAAAATGTTCCAACGGCCATGGAGGCTTGAATTTATCGCTTATCCCGCACATTGCGCCGTTGAGAATCAAGCCATCCCACGCGCCTTTTTGCCTGAGAGAGATATAAAGCGCGATGGCTCCGCCAAGCGATTCCGAGTACAAAAACGCAGGCAAATCCGGCGCGTGACGAGCACGAAAGGAGTCGAAGAACTGAATACAATCGTCGACAACGCCGTCGATGTCTGGAATGTGAGTATCGAGTCCGTCCAGGCCTTCGGAGAAGCCATGACCCTGGTGATCGATCGCACACGCGGCGAATCCCGATTTGGCGAAAAGAACGGAGGTCAGTTGGAGGAACCAGCTCGACTCGCCGGTGAATCCGTGGATAACGGCGACGATTCCGGAGATTGGAGTATTGAGTGGGGTCCACCACTGAGTGAAGAGCTTGAGGCCGCGGGCGTTGGTGATGAACTCGGAGGAGTGACTCACTGAGTGCCGGGCGTAGAACTCGTCCGGAGTTAAGGTGCCGAAGGGGCTGTTCTCGTTGGCTTCAGCTATCGGGTGCCGCGCCATTTTTGCTAAAATGCGCCGTGGTTGGGGCAGATAATTCCAAGAGGTTTTGAAATTTTTTGAGTACAAGTTTCAGTTGAGCGTTGGAGGATATTTATCGTGAAAGGGAGGTGTAATCTGGTGCTTTATGTACTATTCTCTTATCGTGCACACTAGCCACATGAGCATGACACGTAGGTAAATGGATTGTGGAATCTTGATTTGACAAATATTAATTGAAGAACGCTTCTCTCTTTTCATACTTTTTTTTTTCTTTCCTAAATTTAAATTTATGATCGCAATATTAAAAGTTTAAATGTTTTAATAAAAACCTTGATTCTTGATTATTTGCAATACAAATTTAATTCAATTATAAGTTCCATTGAAAAAGTTGAATGAGATTGATTATTTCTAAAAGTATATTTCAATAATTAAAACTCGAAATTCTTTAATAATTACAATTTTACAAGTTTGAATTTTGAGAAGAATTTCTGCAAATTTATAATAAGATTTCCAACTCAAAGCAGCTAGACTTTCATATATATACCAAAAAAGGCAAAGAACTTGATTAGGGTTTTCATTTTTTACAATTTTAGCAATTGGAGAAAAAAAAAGATTATTATAGAGTAATGAACTTCAAGATAGATTTGTTTAGATTTCTTGAAAGTATATAAAGTGTATTAAAGTTTTTTTTTTTATTTTAAATATTCATTCAGTCCCTTAACTATGTCATTTATGTCAAATTCGTACATAAAAATCTGTAATTAAGTTTATGAACTCACATTCTGTCAAACACTTTGATAATTTAAATTAACACGTACCATTAGTCAATTAACTGCCGTGATAAAAATATCTAATAAAATTATAATACGTGACAAAAAAAATCATATCATTTTATAAAATTAAAAAACAAATTGGGAGAGAGAATGGGGAAGAGGAAAGGAAGGACCAATAATTCCTTCCCCGTTTCCTCCTTCCTCCTATTCCCAATTTTTCTATCTCTTAATTTTTTTTCTTTAGATTTATTTATTTATTTTGAGTTTAAAAAATCAGATTTTAAATTTTAAATTTTTTCTGTATTTTTTAAATTTGAATAAAAAAAATCATATTTAAGTTCTTACAAAAGTTTTCAATATTACGAATTTTTTTAATTTTGAAATATGATTTTTTTTATTATTTAAAAAATAAAAATCATTTTTTTGAATTTTTTCTCTTCATGATGATGTGGCGATGGATCCACCAATGATATGATATTTTTTGTCACATGTCATGATTTTATTAGATGTTCAAGCCATGTCATCATGTTAATTAACAGTATTAGTCCAAAAGATCAAAGAGTTTGACGAAATGTTAATTTAGGTACTTAATTACGATTTTTTTTTCTCTGGATACTAATCTAACAGAAATGACATAATACATAAACCAAATAAATATTTACCCCTTAATTTTTTAGAAAATTCAAAGACATTCAAGGTTTCTCCTCATTTAACATAACAATAAATATTCATTAACGTTAATGATAAGTGGATATTTCTTGTGGATTACATCAAAATTGTTCTTATAATCCATGTTAATTAGTGTCATTATAAATAAAAGTGTAATTAATATATTATATTTTTTTAATTTCAATAAAAATAATATATTAAATGTAAAAAAAAAATATCTTTAAATGATAATAAAATAATAATTAACTGATATTTATAAGTACGAATTCAAATAAAATCATTTCACTATTTTTATCTCTAACCAAACACATTAATTAATCCACTTTAAATAATTAGTAATAAATTACACTTGTCATAAGCAAAAAATTGGAAGCTAAGCTAGCTTAAGGGGAAAAAAACTTAGATGAAATAGCATTTCTCTATCGAACATATTTAAAGCGCAAGCACGAAACGTGAGTGTTTCAAATTGTAATAGTTTTGAAATTTGGTTTTATTCATTGATTTATGCAAATTTCTTTAAGAGGTATATTTAATAAGTTTGGAATTCAAATTTTAAAATCTTCAATCTCTTTTTTTATCCTTAAATTATGATTTTTTGTGCAAAAAAAAAATCTAATAGCTCTTACACTTCTTAAAATAGTGTTAGTTTAAATGGTTATAGGGATAATTGAAAAGTTACAAATTCTCATTATTTAGGATGTAATTGAGTCGAACCAAGTTAATACAGTGTAAAGTTCGAGCTTGGACATTTTTTTGTGCTCGACCTTTAGTTTGAAAAATACTTAAACTCGATTTAATTATCCTCGATCATTTTTAATTTATATAATGAGTTTGAAATTTAACTTGAGCTTTAACTTGAAATAAAAATTTAAATAAAAATGTAAATAATATTTTATTTATTTATATACATAATATAAAAAATTAAATTTTCAAGAAATCTAAAAGTTACTCGAATTAAGAATTATAATTTACAAAATTCAAATTCCACTCAATTCGTTATTCAATAAACTTAAGCTCAAATTCAATTTGATAATGAACGAGTTGAATTCAAATATTTATTAAGTGAAGTCCGAGTTCTAATAGCTTATGAATAGTTTGACTAGACTTCTCAATTCGTATATGTATATTGTATATCGTAAATTTTTTGTGTCAGCTATATAAACATAAACACAACACAAATTATTAAGTGCATCAAGATCTTAAACACAAATACAATACATATATTAAACATGTCATATTAATCGTATTTAAACATATCATATTATATTTATAATATTATTTACATATTTATTAAATTTATCATATTTATATCTTATTTTCATATCATATTTAAAATTATTAAATTTAAATTTGACTTATTTTTGTCGAGTAAAAGGCTATGTACTATTAAACCTATAAAACGAAAAGGAGTACAAAGTTAGGAAACTTGTGCATTTAAGTTTTAAAAAGAGAGGTAGTTTGAAGTTATTATTCATTAAAAGGGGTAGTTGGTGAGGGCAAACTAACCTTTCTTGTTTCTATTATTTGCTGAGGTAGGTGATATGTTTTGCCCTCACGAAAAGGGCCCATACCTTACGATAACAATAAGAAAGCTTTCGGTGTTTTTCTATGTCATAATTTTAGTGGAATATGATTGATAAAAATGAATTAAAGTATTAAGGTTGTGTATATATTATAATTAAAAGTGTATTTTAATTTTTATATTATAGAAGTGAGTAATTTAATCTTTATATATTTAAAATTGGTGCAAATAAGTAAAATAAATAAAATTGGTAACAGTGTTAATGAAAAATCGTCTAAATGTTGATGTGGACATGTGAAACTGACATAATAAATGACTTGAAAAAAAATGATGACGTGTAAACTTTTTTTACTCAGGTGAAATTTAGAAACTGACAGAATAAATAACTTCGAGAAAAATGATGACATGTTTTTACGGGTAAAGGAGAAATTTGGGTAAAAAAATTATGTTTTTCTAAATTTTACTAGAGTAAAAAAAATTTGACACGTCATCATTTTTTTCAAGTCATCTTTTCTGAAAGTTTCATATGTCCATGTCAGCATTTAGACGGTTTCCTATTAACACTGTTATCAATTTTACTTTTTTGCACTAAATTCAAACGTACAAAGATTAAATTACTCACTTTTATAGTACAGGAATTAAAATACACTTTTGAGTATAGTATAAGGACTATTTAAGTACTTTAACCGATGAAAATGTGATTTCTGAAAATATGATTCTTGAAAAAAAATAGTCTTATATATAAAAAAGCCCCCTCTACTATACCCATTTTTCCTATTTTGGTACCTAAAATTTTTTTGGCCCATTTCGGGTACCTAGAGTATAATTTTTTGTCCCAATCGGGTCCAAATTAGGTACCTAATCGAGTCAAAATTTTATACTATAGGTACCGAAATGGGCCAAAAGTTCTTTAGGTACCAAAATAAGAAAATAGGTATAGCATAGGGGGTAATTTTATATTTAAGCCAAAAAATTTATATTATAACGTTTGGTATACATGAAAAAGTACTATTAAAATCTTGAGAAAGTTATATTGACACGTTTGGTTTACTAAACACTTTATTAGGAATATGGCGATAGTTTTCGAAATTACCATTATCAAATAAAATTCAAATTTTATTAATTTTAACATTTTAAATAATATTTATTATTAACAAAAATGTTTAATAAATATTTAAAAATATATATTTTAGTTGATAATTTGAGTTACTTTTAGAATAAAAAAATACTTGTTAATAATAAATTTTCGAAGTTGCTCTCATGTAATTGGAAAGTTAAAAGACTGGATTCAAATTAAATATTATTTAAATATTTCAATGATATTTATTATTAACAAATATTTGTACTAAATGTTTAAAAATAATATTTCAATTGATAATTTTAAACTAAATTGGAAGAATAGTAATTTTGTATTAACATTTTTTTAACTTTTCAATTACATGGGAAAATTAATTTTTCACCTCTCCTCGTAGGAATCTCATTCCAATACTTGTGGGTAAGTAAGTAATTCCTAAAGGAAAGTTACATTCCTAGGAAAGTGAGTATTTTTTAGCATATCAAACATGTGAATCAGATTTTCACTAATTAAAATCTCAAGAAAGTGAGCACTTTCTATTATACCAAACGCCCTCTAATTGTTGGTTATTTCAAAGGATGCCAGGGAAAAAGAAAATGAAATGACTAGCAAGAAAAAAATTTATGAGATGTAATGAGTCAATAAAATCAAATATAATTAGATTGATAATACGTGTTGTCATATTTGTGTTATTTTTTTGTGTCATAATCGTGTTTAAGGTATTATATGTCTATATAAATTTTGCGACGTTAATAATTCATGTTATATAAATTTTGGCACATTCGTTATTCATGTCGTGTTGCGTTATTTTTCATGTCATATCAATGTTTCAATTATTTTTTGTGTCATATAATCGTATCGAATTCAAAATTATTGTTCTAAATATAATTCACATTATCACATTTACTGTTGGAATTGGGTTTGGAACCAAACATGTGAATGTAAAATTGATCTCTTTATATAGTGCATGATCCAAATACATTATTTATGGTGTGTTCATGAATTTCATAATTCATGAACTTAATTTATTTCATTCATGAATTTGCTCATTCATGTACCATGTATGTTCATTCATGTACTATGTATATTCATCATAATTAATGTGCATTCATGTATTATATACATTCATGTATCATGTATATTCATTTGGGTAATTAATTTTTAGATTCCTAGAGTCCTATATAAATAGGTGCTTTGTGATTATGGGATTATTCATTCAACCATTCAACAATTGTTTCAACAATTCTAAAAGATCTTTTCTTCTTTGGTTCTTTCTACTCTAGAGCTTAGGAATCTGTTATTGTAGAGAGAAAATTGAGTTAATTCCTTAAGCTCGTAGACCTTGAAAAACTGTGCAATTCTTCAAGGTGGTGTTGTTGAATTCCTGGGAGGCAATTGCATTGAATCCGTGTGCACCAAGTGACGGGCAATTTCGCCTTAAGGATAAAAGGTTTAATCCTTGGCAACAACGTTAAGTTCTCTATACTTCAATTTTTCCTTCTACAAGTAAGTTCTCTAATATTCTATTTAAGAGCATGCTATTTAATTGTCGCAAGTAAACTTTTCAACAAAATTTTTATAAATATACAAAATATCTCCAACATTTACAACTTGATATTATTGACCTATTATTCTACTCGCAATATGATTTTGTTGATCTATTATATTTCAAAGCATTTCTTTGCATTATAATTGACTGTAAGTCGAGTGAAATTTTTTTTAAAAATAAAACCTTCAATGATTAGATTTACGTGGATGCACATTTTAAACCTTAAAGCTCGGTTTGGTAGGAATAAAAGGAAAAAAAACAATAATTTAATGGTTGAGATTCATAACCATAACCATATATAGGGATGGCAGCATGTCGGATATCTCCTTTTTTTGTAATATTCGAATCCGAATCCGCAAAACTGCTTTAAAATCTGAATCCGTTTATTATCCGCATTAAATCCGAATATTACTATCCAAATCCGAATTAAATAACATTATCCGCTGGATATCCGAATCCGCTAAATATCCTAATTCAATAAGTAAAAAAATAAAATAAAAATTTTAAATTTAAATTCAAATAAACAGATAATGGATTCGGATATCTGAATACGCAAAAGTAAGCGGTTCGGATATCTGAACCCGTTATCCGTATAAGTAATACGGATTCGGAGGTTTCATATCCGCATCCGCTCCGACTCCACTGTGGATAGTAATTATAATATCCGAATTCGCATTTTATCCGAATCCGTAATATCCGAATCCAAAAAAAAAGAAGATCGGATTGCAAATATCCGAATCTGCACTATCCATTGCCATCCCTATATGTGTTATGTTTTAACTTAGTCCTTAAATTAAAAATGTTTGCTTCGGTTCCCTTCTTTTTCCTTCTTACCAAACGGAACACAAGATAAAAAAAAAATGAATGTCTCTAGTAAATGATCATTTCCCTTCTAATTGTGTGAAAAGTTAAGAGGGAGAAGTATAAATATTAGTGTTGAGGTCTTGTTCATGGCAAGCTGATTTGGCGTCCGTTGGATGCTAGGTAATGCTGAGATGGCAAAAAGGAAGTTAGAGGGCATCGAAGTTTTACATCCAGGACGTGTTTCGATGTCTAAGTCGGTAAAATACAGGATGAGCTGTGTAAAGTTGAAGAAACTTTATGGAGCCTTTTTTGAATTTTAGTGAATCTACCCCAGATCAGCCTTTATTAGGTTATTTATACCTAGATTAGATATCCCTAAAGGTGCCACGTGTCCATGGCTATTGTAGTTCGGCCTAGTTGAGGTATGATCTGCAATGCTTCGAGTACTGAAGCTCGACTTAACCACTAGGGGGCTAAGATATGACCATGTGTCTGCTGACTCGGATGAAGCCGCTGTTTTGGGCCTTGGACTTTGGGCTTAACAATTAGTAATTTCTTCTTGTACTCTCCCATGTTAATGTAGCTTTAGGAAAGGTGCAAAATCTCAAATTCAGTTCTCAATTTGTGTCAACAAGAAATGCTGTTTAGGTTGGATTTTTAGGTCAAAATAATGACCCAACCAACACATATGACCTGATGATAATTAAATTGTATGAACTAGTACATTTTAGTTGGGTAAAAATGTTGGCACAAAACTACAATTGATCATAAATCTATAATAATCCGAATTTAATACTAAATATAAATTTGAGATTGACTAGGCTGAATTTAATACTAAAAATAAAAATGATCATAAATGATTAATTTACATCATTTTTATTTCTATTTGGACCACCAATCTCCTTTTCACAAGTACGAGAGATTTGTTGATCTTGACACAACATTTGCTTGCCATGTGATTGAATCAAAGGTGATGAAGATTTCTAAGAATGAACCACTTTAGCTCAAATTGGAAAGCTGCCCCTTCATCTCTCGAATATCATGTCCAAATTCTTCAACAACTTCCTCCAAAGCATTATTTCGTGCTTCCAATTGATCTCTCATGTCTCTTCTTAACAGTCAAAGTCCCTCCTTTAATTAAAAGAAATCAATTACAATCTCTTTTAATGTGATAAATATATGTAATGAAAAGCAACACCATTAGATAAACATACCTAGATGAGCAAATGGCTTATATGAATGCACAAATGAGTACTGGCCACATAATAATCACCAATAAAGGAATCCATCACTAAATCCATAAAAATCCTAAAAGCCATATAAATCTCAAGGCAAAACATAAAACCATAATAAAAATCCTAAACAACTTTGAAAATCCTAAGTCAAAACAAATAGTAAATCCCAAAAACATCCTAAACCTAAAATCCTAATGCCTCTAAAGGAACTTCATGATCTCTTTGTAATGACTTTGGGCTTCCTCTAGGAGCTGGAACAACTGCTGGCCATTGGGTTGGAACGGATGCATATTTGCCTTCAGCTCTTCGATCTTGTTGTTCATCTCTTTCGCCTTGCGAGCGCCTTTACAAATCTGGTCGAATAAATGCCTAAATAAATCCTGTTTTTGTCCATATTCCCTTTCCACTTTCTCGAGCTTCTGGGTCAATTCTTGGCATTTCTCTTTCCATTTCATATGTTCCAAATATGCCTCTTCATTTTCTATTCTCATATCTTCGAGCTCCGAAGCCCTTTGCGAAGCCAAATCATCTAATTCCTTAAAGGCTGTCTTCCATACCTTACATTCATGATCCATTTCATGAATTCTTTCAATTTGCTCAATCTGTCTGTCTTCTATCCTCTTTATCTTCACTTGCAATCTTCTGTTTTCCTGCTCTAATTCATCTTTCTCTCCGTGTGACTTCCTCTTGGTTAACTCAACTTCCAGCACTAGGTCCGATTGCGTGAGCTGAGCTGGGACATAGGGATTTCTTTTTCGAGGAAGTACCATATTTTTGGCTCGCCTAGCATGCCACACAAAATACTCAGCAGCAGCACCAATCAAAAGCCAACCTTGGTTGACTCGGATGGTTTGTTTCCAGGCTTTGACAAGATCATCTTTTTTTGTAAAGCCCCGTCGTCTGCATAAGAGAATTCCAAACGGTTGAGCCTTTGCATCATGAGAATAAATTGTTCATCTTCTGTCTGTCTAAGGACCAAAATAGGTGCGTAACTAACGACCCTCCATAATCCTGGAATAGGTACCTAAAGTTGATTTCCATAGCTATACAACACAAAACCAAGCCTCATCCAGGGAGCTATCCATAAATTTCTTGATTTCTGAGCTTGCAGAGAGACGATATCCAAACACGTTTTGTCCTTGGTTTTGGTCAAACACTGTTACAAAATTCCTGAATGGGGATGTTAGAGGTGAAGTATGATTTACAGAATTTGGTTTCAATGCACTCAAAGTGGCTTTTCATCCATATGTATAATAACTGTATGCACCCAGTAAAGCGCCCATTTCCTAATCGTTGACAGTGATTCAACGACCTGATGGTTTCTACCAATATTGTTGGTGCCACATTCAGCTGGTGCTCAATCTGATCAACCAGGTCTACTATGGTCATCTCGACATGCCCCAAGACTTTTGGGAAAGACAACCATCCCATAAAGGGCAAGTGCCATTACTTTCATACCTTATTTATCATTCAGATGCCCCCTAATGAAGTCCCGCAGAAAATCCCATGAGATACAAATGTACTCACCTTTTTCCATGACATGATGGTCTGTTTCAGACAGACTGATCCCCATCATCCTAGCAAATTTCCTGCGATAGCCCATTTTATTTTTCAAGTAGATTTTGTCAGGATTTGGACAGTCGAAATGGAGTATTGCAGAGTATTCTTCGATAGTGGGTACCATGTCTACCTCGTTGAAGACGAAACATCAGTAAGAAGGGTCCCAGAACTGTACTATTTCCCGAATTAAGTTGTTGTCTATTGTGACTTGAAGGAGTAATGCAAGGTCACCATACTTCTGCTGGAACATTTATTTTTTAACCCTGTTCCAAGATCCCCAGATGTCAACTAAATCGGCGAGATCATTTTGTGTAAGGTCCAAATGAATCTTCTCGGGGAGTATGGATACATAGCCGGTTGGTAGGCAGTCTCCTCTATTTCGCTGAACCTCTTCGGATTTCAACTTCAAACAACTTAGGGATTCGGACTTTGCATACTCGGATCTTACTAGGATCTCCATGGATGTCAATAAAGATTTTTTTTATCAAAGATTATTACGTGGCAAGATGTCTAGTATGATCTAATGATGCATGATATATGAAAAAAGGAAAACGAAATAAAAGAGTTAGACATCAATAACAATGAAAAGATATAACAACAACATGTGTAGGAAAAAGACATTATACCAACAAAATAATCATGTGTAAGATAAACATTATATCATGTCAATAAAAATGTAAGGTATAAAAATACATGTGTAAGATAAAAAATGTTCTATCATGTGTCTTAATTTCAGGTTATCCTCTATACAAGGGTTGGAATGGCTCTATCCTAAAGTTGGCCACTTAAATGTCATTTATATGTTGGATTTAGGATACTTGACCAAGCTAAAAAGGTCCGCAAATTGCTCCTTAACTTCATCCATGGAGGATGAGTAAGGCACCCCATTCCTCGCCTATCACAGGCTCCAACCGGAAGGGTTCAATTCGGGTGAGAGTATTTTCCAAACCACTACGGAGGTTATCACATCACGAAAGCTTTGGTACTTTACACTCTGAGGGTGTTTCGCTAGCCATTACGGAGGTTATCACCTCACGAAGGCGTAGGTACTTTACCCCCTCCTAAAAAGGACAAGCCCGGGTATAGGGCTTATGTTATGCATTGTGTAGTGTGTGCGAAGGAACATAACAAACCTTCTTTTCCCACCAATGAACAAGAAAATATAAATTGTTAGCAAAAAATAACAAAATCAAAATTAAAATGAAGGTAAAGATAAAAACATTACACTTTTAAGACCAATTATTAAATCCTAAGGTATCACAAGACTAACCTAATGGCTCGACTCTCTAATGTCTCCAGTGGAGTCGCCAAACTATCATAACGTGCCAAATACGAATTTAGCATGCTAGACACAAACATGAGTCGCCACTAATCATCTTATCTAGGTGTGATTAGTCAGCTATACGAATTTATCCTATTTAAAGTAATCCTAAACTTACTAAGGCACCTTAAAAATAATAGGTTCTAGTCTACTTATCAGAACTGAGTTCGGGAGTACGGTTATGTATGGGGAAGGATTAGCATCCCCACAACGCCTATCAAGAGATAGTACCTAATCAGTCTTGTGATACTAAAAAGTCTTAACTAAATGGTCTTTATTTATCTTATCTTCATTTTAAATTGTTAAAGTTGGAAATATCGGAAATCATTTTTTAGGTCTTTCTTCCATTCATTCTGGAGAAATTGCTAAAAAACTTTTCCTTACCTCGAGAGTATTCAAAAGAAACCATTCGTTCTATTGAAGAGGCTCCGTCGTCGGAAAAGTTAAATTTTATGAAAATCATTTATACCTAAGTCTAATCTTCATAATTAAAAACTTATATTTTATTCATGTTTGCTCAAAAATAAATCTCGATCTCAATATCGAAAATTCTCTTTTAAAAACCTTTCCATCAATCTGGAGACTTTTTAAAAGATTTTTCTCACCTAAAAATTTCTTAGAAATCAACTAATCGCGATTTTTTTGAATTTCATCATTGGAGGAAATCTTAATTTAAGCATCAATTATGTAAAATTATGACTTAAAAATTCATTGAAAATTAATTATTTTAAAACAAATAAATTTTGACCTTTTTTTAATCGAAAATCATCATTTAAAAATCTTTCCATCAATCTGGAGAATTTTTAAGAGAGTTCTCTTACTTAAAAATTTCTTAGAAATCAACCAATTGTGATCTTTTCGAATTTCATCATTGGAAAAGATTTCAATTTATTATTTTAAATTAATTAATCATCAATTATATAAAATTGATTAGGAAACAAAAAATAAAAACTACTTACATTTAAAATTATCCTAATAATAATAAATAATCAAATTAATAACTAATATACATGAATTAAAAAAATCAAATAAAACTTAAAAAATTAGCCATAAAAATATATCTGTAATAATCAAAACTAAAATAAAATTAGTCATAAATTAAATAAATAAATAATAATAATGTAATTAAATTAAATAAATAAATAAAGACAAAAAAACAAATAAATAAATAAATAAATAAAACAAATCATGAAATAAAACAAATCTAGAATAAAAATACAAAACAAAAAAACAAGAAGAGGGGGAAAGAAAAAAACCAAACAACACCCAACCAGTAGCTGGGTCGGGCCCAGGCGCGGGTCCTGACCTGACCCGGCTGCTGGTCCCCCCTTTGACCCCAATTTTTTTTTCTTTCATTTGCTCACCTTTAAAAATAAAAAAAAAAAACTTCTTTTTTCTCTGACCTCTCTGCTCAAGAACACCAAGAACAAATTTTCAGATTCTGATCACCATCGCTATCGTCGCCGTTCACAGTCGACCGCCGTCGCCTATCACCAAACCCAAAAAATTCCAAAAAAAATCACCAAAATTCCTCTTTTCCTCTTTTACTCAAAAATAAACTTAGTTTTTCCCAAATCAAATCCGAAAATCGTAGATCTGTGTTTAAAAACTCAAAATCCCA
Organism: Fremontodendron californicum; assembly: GCA_030761205.1. NCBI lineage: Eukaryota > Viridiplantae > Streptophyta > Magnoliopsida > Malvales > Malvaceae > Fremontodendron > Fremontodendron californicum. The sequence continues at coordinate 11,049,258 of JAULJL010000041.1, read as the reverse complement.
AAATTAAAATTTCTCGATCCGGCTCCATTCACCGTTAGATGGTCACCAAATTTCAGCCGCACCTTCCTAGGATTATTCCCTAGACTTTCACCGTTGGATTTCTCAAAATAACACCTCAAACTCAAAACCCATAGAAATTTGAATCTAAAAGCTCTCAACAATATTTCCCCTTTTTTTTGCTACTGATTTCCTTGCTCTCTACTGCTTATAATCCAAAATTGTATGTCTCTCTGATGATTTTGGTGTTGAATCCTAAGGTTATTTTTATAGAGAAAAATCATAAGAGTTTCATTATAATCTGACTTAATCTGATGTGTTTGATCTAGAATTCTATCTTAGTTGTTTCATTTACCACACACACTTAAGTTTGATCCTAATCCAAGTAGGAAAGGGGGGTTTTGGTTGAATCAAACCTCTTTTTTCTGATTATCCTTTATTTTATTTTATTTTTCGTTTTTTTCTGATTTTTTTATTTAATTTCAAAAATTAACATTACAATTAAAATTACAAATTAAACTAAAATTAAAGTTAACACAATCCAGATAAAAATGGGTGTCTACACATGCACAATGAAACCTTTCATTCTCTTCTTCTAAAGGCAAATAAGTAGAAGAAATTTAAGCTTTTGAGACTTTAAAGATTTGTAACTTTTCATCTTCCTTTTTTCTTCATGTTTTTGTTTAGTGAGCTTAGGCAAGAATCAAAGATACCAGCAAATAGCAATCTGTTTCTATATATATTTTGTTAATACACTTATCAAAATGGGCAACCACACATGTAAAGCCTTATAGTTTCCTTTCTTTCAGTTGGTTTAACCTACCACCAGAAACAAGAAACCTGAGAAACATCATGTAAAGTTTTGCTTCGACTAAAGCATGTTTATCTCTGGTGATGATCTTTATTTAAGCCATGTTACTCGAACTTGCGTGTGAGTGTCGGATACAGGTATGTTCAATTTTTTTTTAAAGTTTTTCCATGTATTTGGAGGATCTTTGAAGGGTCATATCTTCATATCCATATCCGAATATGTATCGGACATGGGTATTTCTAGAAAAATAAAGAGTTGGACCAACATATATAGTATCTATGTATACTAGATATTCTTTGAAAATTTCAGTGTTATATCCATATATTGTTTCTAGAATTGCTTTCTATTTTTGCTACTTAAAACACATTTCCCATTTATGGATGTCATTGTTTCTCTTTCTTTTTTCTTTTTTTGATAAATGAAATTTGTAGTCCAAAATCCAAAAAGAAGCAGAAAAATCTGCTACATAGTATATTCAAGGTATAACCTTACATATTAACATTCTTGGCTTATACCCCATTGTCTACAAAGTGAATTATTTACAGTATTTGTACAAATTTTGAACCTATAAAAAATCTACTTTTTACATCTCTGACAATTAATTGAAACAATTATTCTAGGGATCTTCTTTTCTGTGAGTGTCTTCTTGAGTTTCTCTCCCACCAAATACAGTATACTGTAGCTGCCCAAATAAAATGAAACAGAGTGGATTTAAAAGACTTCCCTTTGAAACTTTGTTTAGCCCAATGAAGGTCTTCTGTCCAGTTAACAAAAATTATGCTGACAGAGGAGGTACTAAAAAATTGTTGTCATACCTGTGCAGAGAAATTACAAGCAAAGAACAAATGATCTCTGCATTTCTCTTCCTCTTGGCGGAGGACACACAAAGTAGAAGGAATATGAATCTCCCAGGATTTTAACTTGTTCAATGTGCTTAATCTGTCAAGAATGGTTAATCAAGCTATAAATGAGAATTTTGGTACATTAAATGAAAACCACACCAATTTATGCCAAAGTACTCGAATCTATTTTGTTCTCAAGAAGCTCCAAGTGTCTATGATGAAAAAATTCCTACATTTTGCAGCTTTCCATAACATTGTATCTCTTTCTCTTCTTTTCCTTGGGGTTTTCTTTTATATATACATTTATCCTTATTTGTGCATTGTTTAATTTGTTATTGTCACCTAATATTGTGAATTATCCCTTTCAGCTTGTGTTGATCGAGAAGATTACTGATGCAGTATATGGTATGGTTTTGGACAATGAATCCATCCCTTGACAACAGATTTGTACAAAATGAAGTAGCAAGAAATGAACGGAAACTAAATGTTCTTCATAGTTGTAGTAGTCTTGTGACAATCCTTGGCCTATTACTCTCTTATTAGACTTGTACACTATATTTGATTGTTATAGAAGTATGATTGCATTATTGGGCATCTTCAGCTACGGTCTCAAAGTAGGGAATGACACCTTCCAAAGCTAGTGAAATGAAGCTAACATCGAACCGTTTAGTCTAGTTGAGATTCATTCAGTTGTTTTTAAAAGTGACATTCAACAAATTTAAAATTCGAATTCTAACATTTGTAATTTCTTTATTTATTCTCATGTTACAGTTTTTTTTATTAGAAAAAAAAAAAAAAAAGCTAACACCCTTGCAGATTTTTTTTTTTTTATTTAAAAAAAGTCATTTCGGAAGCAAGGGTTTATAGCCTCAGTTCCCTAAGCAGGCTTAGCCAACAAATCTAAATATCTAATGCAGCTTTTTGAATTTCCTTTTTAGTTCTTAAAAAAAAAAAAAACCCAATATTTTGTATCATTTTCACGTGTGGAATGAGTAGGGATTTGATAGTGAACCCTTCATCAATGAGAAATAAGTGCAAATTGAGACACAAGTAAACGTAACAATGGCCAATACTTTTTTTTAAAAGCATAAATCAGTACAAAATAAGAGCTGAAGTAAATTCTAATTAGGAAAGTGCTTGAAATGACAAAAGGGAATTTTTTTTTTTTTTTTACAAAACCAACTTCCCTCATTATTTTCACTTTCTCCTAAATATATATATATATATATATATATATATATCTTTTGTCCTCTAAAAAAGCATGAAGGAAGGCAAATTAAACTTGTCCAAAGATTCATCAAACATGGGTTTGACTCCTAAATGACCTAAGAGCCTTAGCAGCTCCTGCTCTCAAGATGAATTGGTGGTAAAAAGCTGCAATGGCTGCTCCAATCATGGGACCAACCCAAAAAATCCACTGAAAAAAAAAAAAAAAACAAAGAATGTCAAGGAAAATATTAAGATAATGAAGAATTAAAAAAAAAAAAAAAAAAGTAAAAAATAGTGAAGGTAAATCTTGAATGTATCATATCGATATAGGAATCCGAAAAAGAGATCCAATCCAAGTAAAACTTGAAATACAATGATCATAAGTTTGAAAATTATACTAACATGATCATCCCAAGCCTTGTTATTGTTGTAGATAACAGCAGCTCCAAAACTCCTAGCAGGGTTGATGCCAGTTCCAGTGATTGGGATGGTAGCCAAGTGAACCATGAAAACAGCAAACCCAATTGGAAGTGGAGCCAATACCTTAAAAAAAAAAAAATTACAACACAATTAGTTAGTTCATTTGTAATGTATTATTGATAATTGTGATTTTTTTTTTTATAACATTAAAATAAGTTATTTTGAAAGGTTTTGTATGAGACTTTTTCCCCCCCTAAAATACCCTAATTAATGTATATGATAGATCTGTTCAAAGATCGAGTAACCCACTTGGTTCGATAGACTCGGCCCGTATTGAATCTGGTCTGAGTTGAGTTTTTTCGATTTGAGCTGACCCGACTCGAATCACTATTAATATAATAAAAAATAGTTTTTATTTAAATTTAATTATAAAAATTAATATAAAATAAAATTTTAAACAATAAACCAAATCAACAGGCCGGTCCGAACCCGTTCAAGACCGAACTTGGATAAAAAAATTAGCAAAGTTCTGGACCGCCGACCCAGCCTATAGCAGGTCTAGTATATGGCGACTTTGAAAATTTTAAACTTAATTAACAACATGAATTTGAAGTAAAATTTAATTGTAAGAAGTTAAGGTAAAGAAAATTTAAGACATGGTAATATTAAACACAATACGAAAAAATAATTAAAACACGATACGAGAAAAAAAAAATACAGATACGACATGAATACATACATATGTCAAAATCTATATAATACCAATTATTAACACGTCAAAATTTATATTAATACTTTAAATACGATTATGACACGAAAAAAATTTACGAACACGATACGAATATCCAAATTGTAAGATTATTGTTAAGGTACTTACTGGGACATGGGAGTCTCTGGCATTTCTTTTGGGATCAGTAGCAGAAAAAACAGTGTAAACCAAAAGAAAGGTACCAATGATCTCTGCACCCAAACCAGTTCCAGTGCTGTAGCCATCAGCAACAATGTTGGCTCCACCTCCATACCTGTTATAGTATGATTTTTGGAAAGCCTTAACCAGCCCAACCCCACATATGGCTCCCAAGGACTGAGCCACTATGTATGCAATGGCTCGGATCAATGAGACCTTGCGAGCCAAGAACAGGCCAAATGTTACTGCTGGGTTAATGTGACCCCCTGTTGTTGCATGGCAGGAAAAATTATATAATTATTATTAAGGTCAGAAATCAATTGACTAACCAAAAATTACTTTACTCTGTTAAAGTTTATTAGTAAATTAAACAGAAAAAATCATTTTTTAAGCATTTAATTTAAAATCAATTAATTATAAGTAAAGATGTCTAATCTGAATATAAGATTACAAAAAATTCAAGATTTAGCAGTGAAATAACAAAATTTTAACAGGTCTTATCATGTGTAGGTGGAACAAATTCAAAAGTAATAACAGACAAGAATCATACAATAAGAACAACATAACGAAACCTGATATTATTTTAAGTATCAAACTTAAAACCAATTAATTATAAGTAAAGAAATCCAACTTAAATATATGACTATAAAAAAAACTCAAGATTTAACGGAGAGTAGCAAAATTTGTTAGAATTTTTGTCAAAGCTTGTTCATGGAACTTGCCATGGAAGAATGCAAAAATATATAGGATTTCATTAGGCTTTGAGCTCATAACAAAACAAACCCTCTTTTAGTTTTACAAATCTTAATCTCTTTTCTTAGATTTTAAGCTAGGAAACTTTTTTTTTTTTTAAAAGCTTAAACTTTAACTATTTAATGTTATAAAAAAAATAAATCAAACCCATGGCTAGACATGCTCATGGGCCGGCCGAGTCTCGGTCCGAATTTTTTTCAATTTCTTTGCCGAGGTTCGATCTTAGACGGGTCCGAATCAGCCCGCAGATCCAAAAATACTGTTCATCTTCTATAAAAAAATTTATATATATTTTATAATTAAATTTAAATAAAATAATATTATTTTAATATATAAATAGTGATCTGTGCCGGATTGGGCCGGCTCGGATCACGAAAATATCTGTCCAGATTCGATCCAATATGGGCCCGGCAGGCAGTCCAGCCCTCGAGCATGTCTACCCATGACAAAGGGAAAAAAATGGAAAAAAAAATAAACATACCAGAAATACCAGCAGTGCAGTAAACAAGAATGAAGATCATGCCACCAAAGGCCCAAGCAATGCCAAGAATACCAACACCAGAACAAGGGTCAGAGGAGGTGGCTATCTGGCTGTTGTAGCCAATCACAGTCAAGACTGTGATGTAAAGGAAGAGCAGAGTTGCAATGAACTCAGTTATCAAAGCCCTGTAAAATGACCATTTCTTCAGCTCAGCTGCATCAATCAATGGTGCTGGTGGAGGGTCCACATAGTCCTTAGCATCAAATGACCCTTGCTCTCCTTCCTTTGCCATGCCTAGCAAGATAAATTAGCTTCAACAACAAAATGAAAAATGGATTTGCAAATGCTAGGGAGAGAAAGAGAGAGCTCTTTTTTTTTTTAGAGAAATGAGCAGAGGGTTAAGAGGGTGTGGGGGTATATATGGTAGAGAATGGTGTTACTAGACTCGTTCAAGGGTCAGGTAATCAGTTCGACTTGACAGGTCCGATCTGAATTGGATAAAGATTTTTGTAATTCGGGCCGGTCCGATCCGGCCCGAATTATTATTCATTAAATAAAAGATTTTTTTATTTAAATTTAATTATATAATATATAAAAATATTAATATAAAAATAAATTTTATATTTTATATTTTAATAATTTATGAACAGTAAAACAGATTTACGGGTCGACCCGACTCGAAACAAAATTGGATAAGGAAAAAAAATTTCGGACCACAACCCGGCTCGATCCATGAGCAAAACTAGGTGCTAGACATAAACCTTTCTTCTTCTTTTTTTTTTTCTTTTTTACAACACGGTCCATGTATCTCAAGTTTTGCTTAAATTTAATTTTTTTTTGACGATTTTAAAAACATATTTATTTATTTATTTATTATATTTTGATAATATGGTAGAGATTTTTCAAATTTTGCTTGAATTTAATCTTTTTCTTGGATGATCTTAAAAGCACATTTTCTTACATTGACATGATGCATTTAAGATTTTATTAAAGTATTCTTAATAAGGATCTAATCCTAGTTGCCAAAGGAAATGGAGATCGGATTAACCCCGGTAGGTTTTTTTATTTTTTTGATAAATACATTTTTTTAAAATTATTTTATTTTTAATAATTAATTTCACAAATTTTAACTTCAAGGTCTATTGTTTAAACTTTTGAAATTAAAAAAAAAAAGTATGAAATTAAAAGAGAGAGACTACCTCTCCTTATTAGATATTCACTTAATTTTTATGTAAGAAAAAGTTAATTAGTGTGAGTGTTTATTGATGCTGATTAAGGTGATATTTAGAAGAAAAAATTATAATTAATTCATTATATCAATTTAAATTTGATGAAAATGATATACTAAATATTGTACAAAACTTGTGATTATCATTATAAAGGTACCTAAACTTTGTTCTTGTTTAAGTTAATGGTTAACTTGAAATTTAGATTTTTGTTTCTTGTTTAAATTGATATATAGTAAATTTAAAAACTTGCAATTGAAAGTTAAGATACAAGTAATTATCCTCTTGATTGGTTTTAATTAGTGAAAAGTATAACAATATTAATTCTAAAACCATAGTTACATGATTTTAATTTCTTTTTCAAACATTCTTGTAATTTAGAGATAGAAACAGTTAATCTAAAAGATTGATCACTCCAACCTTCAAAAATTGAGATTTCAAATTTGAAATCTCATGTTTGAGTGGAATCTTAAAATCGAAAGGATGATATTTATGAACTGAAAGAGGATTACTTCTTGCGTTGTAAAATTTAAAATTTTATGTATACAAAATTAAATTTATAATTCTTTTAAGAGTTTTTGCTAACGAATGCCCTTAGAATACCTTTTAAAGTTAGTTAATATACTATTTATAGTAATAATATTATATTAAATGCAGTAATTGATAACTTTAGTTATCATTTTCAATGCATTTGGTAAAAATATTACTATATATAGTAACCTTAAAAAATAGCTTAGGGCATTTGTTAACAAAATCTTATTTTTAAATTAAAAAAAGTTAATAAAAATAGGGTTTTGCTTAATATACTATTTAAAGTAATAATATTGTATTAAATGCAAAAGTTGACAGCTTTATTCACCATTTTCAATGCATGATTGAAGATATTATTATACTTAGTAATCTTAAAGAGTACCCTTAGGATACTCGTTAGTAAAATCCATAAAAATATAGTAAGTGCACTAAGTTAACATGTAGTTTCACTATTACAGATTTAGACTTGATAATTTTGAATACGATAAGATAACACGATACAAACACTACTCGTTTAATAAATATGAAAATAGTATATTAAATACGATATGATACGTTTAAACACGATTAACACGAAACGATTAACACTACTCGTATTATATTCGTGTTTAGAATTTTTACATATTTATAATTTGAATTATATTTATACGATTGATAAAAAAACAAAAAATATAATACATATACACAAATTAATAGATCTACGTCCATTTGCTTCTGCCTAGCATTTTATAATCTTAAACCCTACTCATTTTTTTTTCTTTTAACCTTAAAGCCAAATAAACTAAGGGTTAAGTTTTCAACTTTTTTTTTCTTCTTTTCATTTGTTGTTTTTATAACTAAATAAAATATAAAAACAAATTTTAATTGTAGTACATTTTTGCTTCATGCCAAAGACAAGAAAATGTCATGTTAGTAAAAGCAATGATATATTCTAATGAGGAAGTTTTCCTTGAATCCACTATTCTATAATCTTCTTCCTTATGTTTTATTAGGCAATTCTTTGATCACTCTCAACTTCAATCATTTTCAAACTTTGACATAATACTCGTACATGAATCTTTACATTTTTTTTTTCCAATAAACATGACGACAATGTTTGATTCGTGAATGTTTTGGAAAAAAATAGTAAAAAACAAATAAGCAATATCAAAATAATTTTTTTATAATGCCATTAGGATATTTTCAAGATTTATCTAAGCTTAATCTTTTTATAAGTAGAGGTATTTATGGATTGTGTCAGGTTCGGGTCAAGCCTAAATCTCATACTAACATATATTTTATTTGTCCAAGTCCGATCCAGTTTAAAATATGAATAGAAAATTTTGCTCAAGTCCGATCCGATCATGTAAAACCACTATCCATGGCCACACAGACCCGACAAATTTATAAACAGAGGGATTGTTCCTCAAAAATCTATATTAATAATAGTAAAACAGATCAGGTCGGGCCTAGGCAAAAAATGCCATGTTCAAAGCCCGACTCATTTTTGAACAGGCCTCATTTTTTACCTAAGTTCGTTTTTCGAGTCCAATATTTCTGTCCAACCCCTTTCAAATATCGGATGGACTTTCAGGCTTGGACGGATAGTTCGGTCATTGGATAGGTCTATTTATAAGTAATAAAAAAAACTTATGTATGAATGAAATTTATCAAATTACTTTAAAAAAGATAAAAATACAAAATTAATTCAATAAATTAAATTTTATTATTTATAATTTAAATAATATTATTAAATTTAAGATTTTTTATAAATATTTTTTTTTCTAAAAAAAACCCACGCAAATAAGGGGAGGGGAATCGTTCTAGTAGTGTATATATTAATTGAAATTGCAATTAGTTTTTTCATTCAATCTTTATTCTCATCCCATTATAGAAAACCCCTTTTTTCCCTTTTTTCCCTTTTGTGGTGTCTCTATTACTAGTTTATTTTGATTTCCTTAGCTCCACATAAATAAATAAGAAATTTAAAAATAAAATAAAATAAAGAATTTGCTTCAATATTTTCAAAAAAAAAAAATTGCACCTTAATTTCTCAAGATCCTAATTGACAAAAAGACATTTGTCATTGGTGGATGAGCCACTTACGCAACCTCTACAAGCACGTGGAAGCCCACCAAAGGTGACCAAAATTAGCTTGTCCTTAACCAACTTTTTTTTAGCACTTTTTTTTTTTTTCCTTTAAAGCTTAACCACAATTTTTTTTAGAAATTAAAAAAAAAAGGAATCTAATTTAAACTCTTACTTCCCTCTGGATTCTAGGGAAAAATGGAATATGAAAGAGAAAAACAATGGTAAAATTTTAAGAAACTTAACTATTTTCTAATACAAGTTGGCCTTAAAAAAAAAAAAATTAACTTTTTGAGTTTTCTTGATTGAAAAATCTTAAGCCAAGCTTTACATGCCTTCTACATGCAGGGCACTTGGTATTTCTACTTCAGGTCACACTTGTCTTACAAATGTTAAGTTTATAGGTACCCAGCAATCAAGTATAAAAAATAGATAAATGCTGATACAAGTAAGCTTTTCAAATACTCTGACATTTTTCTTTTCATTTCGTCTATCTCTTATAGAAATTTTTTAAACTTTCGTTGACTTAAGTATTGAAATGCATATCGAAACTCAAACTTCGACACACTTTTAACCTCTTTTCGTGTTTAACAAGTCCAGTTCATTTTTCTTCGACAACTCCCTTAAACTCATCAACTTCACCTCTTAGAAGAATCAACAAAAATAATTGATTTAAGCCAGAAATTTGATTTGCTAGTGATTAGAATTATTGAGATGATGAGGTAGCTGGTTAGGCATGAAATCGATTGTGAAGTGCATGCTGATTTTGAAATCAATTTGATAGTAGAATGATTCATTTTATAGATTTCCTTTTTCAATTAATTTCGATAATTGAATGACATATATTATATAGCAATTACTTTATTAATTTGTTGGTAACTAAACTTAATCAATCAATTGCAATTTTTTTTAAAAAGAAATTTTTTTGGTAATCATTTTGATTAAGTGCTTATTGCTTAGCTTTAGAGTATTTTTTATAATTTAGTTTAATAAAAAAGAAGCTAAATGATAATAACTAGGACGGAAAAAATTAAGAAAATTGAAAACCGATTCGAATCATAATATTCGATTCAATTTTTATTTAATTCGGTTCGATTTCGATTTGAATAGTAATTTGACTTGAGCGTAGACCTGTCCATGGACGAGGTCGCAGCCTGGGAAATTTTTTTTCCTTTGTCCAAGCCCGTAAATCCGTTTTACTATTCATATATATTATTAAAATTTTAAAAAAATTATATTAATATTAATATATATTTTATGATTAAATTTAAATAAAAAATATTATTTATTTATTTAATAGTAATTTAGGCTGGGCCTGCCCGAATTATAAAAAATCTTACCTACACCAAGCTCAATACGGGTCGGACCTGTCGAGCGGGCGGGCTACCCGTCCCTTGGACATGTCTCCTTAAGCTGTTCGATTCAATTTTTGATTTACAAATTAAAAAGCGCAATTATTCAAACCAAATTCTTATTTTTTTTAATTATTTTTATTTTTCATAACATAAAATAATTATTTTATTTTAAATTAAATTAAAGAAAAAAATAAAATATTATAAAAGAATTTTTTTTTTTTTAAATCAATGAAACGAACTGATTCAAATCGATAAAATTCGATTTTGGTCAATTTGATTAAAAATATTATTCGATTCAATTTCAATTTTTAAAAATTAAAATACTGCATAATAATCATAATTTTTATCCAAAATTAAACCGACTCAAATCGTTAACTGTTAATATATACATAATTATATAACTCAAGTTCTAAATGTTTCTATTTTGTCTCTTTTGATAATAACAAAACCTTCACGTCCAATAAATTCTCATTCTCATCTTTTTAAAATATTTAATATCGATTAAGTTGGTGGTTAATTTTTCATCCATACAGAGACCTCTCAAATTAAAAAAAAAAATTAATTAATTTACCTTAATAAGATGCACTCCAATAATTTTTATATTATCTTATTTTTTTGATACAAAAAAAATTTGTAATTTAGGACAGAGAATGAACTGCTGATGTTGAAATTTGAATTTCTTTTTTTATGAATATCAATTTTTAAAATGATTACAAAAAACAACTGAATTAAATATCCAATACAACTTACTAGTTATTTGAAATCATTTATCAATGCAAAATGATAAGCCTGTTGCATTATTTACACATAATTATCATTATTATTATATATCGTCTTTGAACTTCGAATTTGGAACCATTTAACACGACTCTTAATTAATGAGGGAATTATCCTTCAAAAGTATGTTGTTAAATATGACAGAGAAGGCTCTTAGCTTTTGCATGATGTTATTTTTTTATATATAAAAAAAAATTATATATGTTGAGATTCGAATTTTAAATTTATTGGATGTCATATCATAAAAATGATTGTATAAACTAACTGAATTAAACTCGAAATTCTTTGCATGATGCTATTGTTTATAGCTAAGTGGTCCTCAAGTCATGTTTTCCTTTTCTTTTTTACTTTATTTTTTGGTATAAATTTATGGAAGTATATATTAGAGAAAAGAGAGATTCAAATTGATTTTCTAACATAATTTTTCTGTATAAAAAGAATAAAGTTTGCAAGAATTAGAGATCGAACCCTAATTTTGCTGAAATTCAATGTCAAAAGAGGTGAGTGAATCATTTGGATTAAGCCTAAATTTTAAAAAATTGTGATACAAACCTTATTCTTTAAAACAAGAGAATTATGCACCAACCAATAAATCAAATGTTCGATGCGATTATCTCTTTTAAAGAAAGCTAAATACTTAAATTAAATCTGAGTTATTTAGTTAAATATTCCATATTCATCTTCAAAATTTTATTTATATTTACAAAAAAATAAAAAGACTATTTGTGTTTTGCAATTTGTCTCAATCAAATTGACTCATCATCTAGAAAGGTATTTTAATGATTTACATAATAAATAATTAATAATTTGTTACATCAAATAAAATGTTTTATCATAAGAGAATGCATGCAAATATGAAGATTTGATAGTTGCCATTTTTAATTTACCTACGAATTTGTTCATAGTCATAAGAAGCATATATTTTAAGGTTTAAACTATATAAAATATTGTTTTAGAGATCAGTTAAAGGTAGGTTTTACAAAACAGAAGATAGCAGGTATAATTTTGACTTTTTATTTTATTTTTGGTGCTTTAATTATTTTTTTTAAGTTTTAAAACTCTAGAATATTTGAATCTGATTTTCCATTCTCTTCAATTTTTGCCATCCTAGCTAAGCTTTGAATTTTTGAATTTCTTTTTTTTTGGTTCTCAAGAGACCAAAATTCATGTTTCTAACCTTCAAGACACAAGGAATAATAATTACTTTTATTTAATTTTCTGCAGTTTAATTAAAATCAAAGTTTTGCTCATTTTTGTAATGAAAATTTTAAAAAAAAAAAAAATCCCATTTCTCCAATGAAAATAAAGTTTAAGATTTCCAATAATTTTACAGCTTGAAGTATTTTAGTAGTAGATGTCAAAAATTTTCCATTATATATATATAAAAGAGTGATATAGTAAAATTAATTTAGTTTTATATGTTTTCATAATTTTTATACAATTTATATTTGTTTAATCCGACCGTTATATTTCACGTTCTATTTATATAGATCATGCATTTCAAAATTTTGAGTAAATTAAAAATGTCTACTATTTGTTTGATATAAAAAAATGTAACTGTTAAATATATAAAAAAGACAGTATTCTCGATCGATATGATATGGATATCGGATCGATTTGAAACTTTATGTGCACGACGAGTGCGATTATATTGCTAAATTCAGTGGTCAGTTTGTTAAAATATCAATCGTACACGAAATTACAAAAACGTGTAAAATTAATTAATTTTACACCAATATAGATTAATCCTCCTCATATATATTATATTTAAAAAAAAAAAAAAATTGAACCCAAATACTTAAGGATCTTGATCATGCTTGTATATAATTCATTGACCAATCAAAATGGTCATATATATATATATATATATATATATATATATATATATATATATATATATATATATATATTCCCAACACAGAAAAGAGATTTTCAAATTACCGTTGTAAGCATATACGTTTATGCATGGGAAAAAGAATTTGAAGGTGATATTTCGAATTCTCCATTAAGCCAAAAAAAAAAAAAAATAGTATTCAACATTATTGTCATGCAGCCACCATTGTTTAATTTTAAAATTATCGTACTTTAATTTTTATTTATTTTTTTTTTTACAAAGAAGGTAGTATGAAGATAAAGAAAGAAATGATAGGTACCGGGATTAGATTTGTTCATGTGTTAGGCCGAATTGGGCCATGCTCGGTTAACAAAAAAATTTGCTTATTCAAGATCTAGCCTGTGGCACGACATACTCGAAAAACTGGAATTATTGTTCAAAAAATATTAAAACATTAAAAAAATTATTTGGAATTATTGTTCAAAAAATATTAAAACATTAAAAATATTATTTTTATATTGATATTTATATATTTTTCATAATTAAATTTAAATAAAAATTTTTATTTGTTAAAAAATAATCTGAACTGAGTTGATGTAACACCCTGTCCGGATAATCTACCTAAAATCCGGCAGAGTTTCCTTTCTATCTCAACTATAACCCTCCTGCAAATAACACTCAATTTTATATCCTCAACCAACAGTATTTCTCAATACTATTACCACATATATCCATGCATATTCAAAAATTATTCATGATCAATTTATTCTCAAATCAAACATATTGATCTATTGTCTCATATCTTCAAATATATACAATATATCCAGAAATAAACCTATTTCAGCAAGGTTTACTAGATAAAAACATCAAAAGACCAAATCTTCTAGAAATTTAGATATGATGCCCACCACGTCAATATACTCTTGAAGCGGAGAGTAGAGGAAGGCAGCAATCCCGACACCTAAGTGTGTCCTAAAAATGAGAAATAAGAGGAGGTGAGATATATGAATATCTCAATGAGTAGACAACATTTAAAGCGTGTGAAAACCATAATGGAAATCTGTAAAGTATAATTGACATTTTCAAAATAAATAATAATAAAACCATAATAAGTAATTCAAAGACGTAGCAAGCTTTTCAAATGTATAACAATATTAAATCAATGAATAAAATCCGTAAAGTAATTCAAGTTTCGTATAATTGGGCTCCAACTTTCTGTCATGCACAAGAATACATCCATGAAATAACCAGGCAACATCCATGTAGGCATACTAGTAGCCGGCCCCAAAGGCCAATACCACCATAGGACGCCCCAAAGGCATATGTGTCGCTATGATGTGCCCCCAAAAGGCAAATATAACGGGATAGGGACTCTGGAGGTGGCTCCCACCACAAAGGCGTAGCACGCAGCTCCCATACCCCAGTCTAATATCACGGAATTGGGACTCTGGAGATGGCTCCCGCCACAAAGGCGTAGCACGCAGCTCCCGTATTCCGGTCTAATATCACGGAATGGGGATTCTGGAGGTGGCTCCCGCCACAAAGGCGTAGCACGTAGCTCCCGTATTCTGGTCAAGGAAATAATCTCATACATTAAGTCAGGTGGAGCCAAAACCATGTACGTCAAATTCTATGTAAAATCATATTTCATAAAATCAACCAACTTACTCGATATAATATTTCTTGAAATAAAAGTACTTTAATAACAAATCAATTCATATGATTAAATATCGTATATACCTTTAATACGTAAAATAAATATTATGTAAAAAATATATATATATAATTATAATTAAAAATATTTCAAATAACTATAGTTGTTGTCTACTCACAATCCTTTGGATGATCTCACTGTACACCTCGACCTGAAACTTCGGGATCCACAGGTGACGTCGGATCTACGTGGCCTAGAGATTAACAATAATTAGTATCTATACATGCTCAAAGCATTACACAATTTTTGAATGTAACTTAAGTCCCATAAATCTACCCCATATACTAATTTCTCATTCTCAAAACAACATATCCTTAATTTTTAATATCATTTCCATAATCATTTTCTCCATAATTGAACTCCATAATCATGTCCTTATCAAATTCGTTTCTAGTATTCCATGCCTTAGAGATTTTCATAATCCATAACCATCATTTGATACTATATTTCTCTTAGGCAATAAATTCCTTAATATCAAGTTAGATTAGAAAATCATAACTTGAGTTTGGTAAGGAATTTGGAAGTGATCCCAATTGTTTTATTTCAACCAATATATCTAATTTATGAATAAAATAACTAACTTATACAACTAGAACAAAATTTTGATCAAATTTGATAAATCCCGAAACCATGCTGAAACAGAGATCAACACAGAACAGTAAACTTCACCGAATTTTATCTTTTTAACCGCTTATCGGTTTTTGGTGATTCAAAAACCAAAATTCTCATATTGAAGTCTAGTTTCTAGGAAAAATATCAAAAAAATACAAACCCTAATTTACCGAACCCAGAAAATCCGAACAGCAAGCATGCTCAGTTTCCCCTGTTTTGCTTTTTCTTCCCATTTTCTTGTTCATGCTTTCAAATCCTTTTAATTCTTACCAAGAATGAGTAAAATTCATACTTAATAGATGGATTTCAGACCTTAACATGTTTATGGAGCTATGATCTTAGCATGCCCAAGTAGATATCTAAAGAAAATGAAGAATTTATCAAGAAACTAACCTTGGATGTAATTGTTGTTGAGATTTTGGTGGAATTGTTTGAAGAGAATTTTTTTTTTTTAGAGAGAGAGATGATGGAGCCGGCTGCACTTGAAGAAGAGAATGAAAAAATGTGTAGAATTTTCGGGAGAAAGGATGAAGAAAAGAGATATTTTTCTTGTTTTTGGGATAATTGCATATTAGTCCCTCAACTTTTTATAAATAACCATTAAGTCCCTAAACTTTTTTAATATGTTCATTTTGATCCTTTCTTCTTTTATTTCCTTCACTTATAACTTCTTACCAATTTTCAAGTTCGTCCTTAAAATTTTCGGGATTTAACTTTACATGATTATACGTAACCTCGGTTGTTACAACTTACCCCCCATAGAAAAATTTCGTCCTCGAAATTTACTTACCAACTTGGTTGAATAAGTGAGGATATTGAGTCCGCATATCTTCCTCCCTTTCCCATGTAGCTTCTTCGTATAAATGATTCCTCCAAAGAACTTTCACTAATGGAATAGTCTTAGTCCTTAGAACTTGGTCCCTTCTATCCAAAATCTCAACCGGCTGCTCTTCATAAGTTAAGTTTTCCTCAATTTCCATAGGCAAATCCTTCAATATATGTGAAGAATCGAAAATGTACTTTCGAAGCATGGAAACATGGAACACATTATGAATTCGTGACAACTCTTCTGGTAAGGCCAATCTATAAGCAACTGGGCCAATCCGTTCAATGATCTCATACAGCCCTATATATCGAGGGCCCAACTTTCCTCGTCTTCCAAACCGGATTACTCCTTTCCAAGGAGTCACTTTTAAAAATACCATATCACCAACTTCAAACTCTAAATCTTTTCTCCGATTATCTGCATAGCTCTTTTGTCGATCTTGAGCTATTTTTATCTTTTCCCGAATTACCTTAACTTTGTCTGCAGTCATCATAACAATTTCTGGACCTAGTAATTTCCTTTCATCTGTATCATCCCAACACACCGGATTTCTGCACTTCCTTCCATATAAAGCTTCAAACGGAGCCATGTCTATGCTGGACTGATAACTATTGTTATACGCAAATTCTGCTAGAGGCAAGTGTTCATCCCAGTTTCCTTTGAATTCCATAATACAAGATCTGAGCATATCTTCCAAAATTTGAATTGTCCGTTCAGATTGCCCATCTGTCTGAGGATGAAAAGCAGTACTGAACTTGAGTTTAGTGCCCATAGCATTCTGCAAACTTGGCCAAAATCGAGATGTGAATCGGGGGTCTCGATCAGATACAATCGATACTGGGGCACCATGTAACCTAACAATTTCATTCACATAAAGTTTAGCCAATCTTTCCATGGAAAAAGTCTTCTTGACTGGCAAAAAGTGAGCTGATTTTGTCAGACGATCAACAATCACCCAAATGCTGTCATAACCAGACTGTGTTCTTGGCAATCCCGGAACGAAATCCATAGCAATATCTTCCCACTTCCATTGAGGAATAGGTAGGGGGTTCAATTTCCCAGAAGGTTTTTGATGCTCGGCTTTAATTTGTTGGCATACCAAGCATCTAGAAACAAACTCAGCTATGTCTCGTTTCATACCTTGCCACCAATAATGTTCTCTTAAGGTTCGATACATCTTCACGCTACCGGGATGTAACGCATATGGTGCATTATGAGCTTCCTCCAAAATCACCTTCCGGAGTTCTTCATCCTGAGGCACACAAAGCCTATTTCTCATTATCAGTACATCATCATCCTTTAATTGATAGTCAGTCCTCACACCATCCCTTACTTCTTGCTTTAACTTTACCAACATAGGGTCATTATTTTGTGCTTCACGTATCCAATCAATATGAATCGGTTTAACCTTCAACTGGGCTATCAGGAGATTATTCTCATCAATCATCAATTCTAAAGGTAAAGACTTCAACTCATTTTGTAAGGGTTTCTGAATTGCTCGGATATGAGCAAGAGAACTAGAAGACTTTCTACTAAGAGCATCGGCCACTACATTGGCCTTTCCTGGGTGATAGTCAATTACACAGTCATAATCTTTTATCAATTCCAACCATCTCCTTTGCCTCAAATTTAATTCTTTCTGATCCATCAGATATTTCAGACTCTTATGATCAGTGTAGATTGTACATTTTTCTCCAAATAAATAATGCCTCCAAATTTTCAGTGCAGACACCACTGCCGCTAACTCTAAGTCATGAGTGGGATAGTTTTGCTCATGCTGTTTCAGTTGTCGAGAAGCATAAGCTATCACCTTCCCATGTTGCATCAAAACGCAACCCAAACCTCGCCTCGAGGCATCACTGTATACCACAAAGCTTCCATTCCATGATGGTAGTGTAAGAACTGGTGCTGTGGTCAATCTATGCTTGAGCTCTTCGAAAGCTTGCTCACATTCATCAGTCCACTCAAACTTAGCATGCTTCCTTGTTAATTTTGACAAAGGAGAGGCAATCATGGAAAATCCTTCCACGAATCTTCGATAGTACCCTGCCAATCCGAGAAAGCTCCTAACTTCTGTGACATTAGTGGGTCTTTCCCAAGCAACTACAGCTTCTATCTTTTGTGGATCCACAAAAATCCCTTCCTTAGATACTACATGACCAAGGAATGCTACTTTGTCTAGCCAGAATTCACACTTGGAAAATTTAGCATAAAGTTGCTTTTCACGCATAGTCTGCAACACCGTTCTCAAATGGCTTACATGATCATTCTTATTCCTGGAATAAACTAGGATGTCATCGATGAAAACAATAACAAACTTATCTAAGTAGGGTCGAAACACCCTATTCATCAAATCCATAAAGACTGCAGGTGCATTAGTTAGCCCAAAAGGCATAACTAAGAATTCATAATGACCATATCGAGTTCTAAAAGCAGTCTTTGGAATATCAGATTCTTTAATCTTCAATTGATGATAACCCGATCTTAGGTCTATTTTGGAGAACACACTTGCACCTTGCAACTGATCAAACAAGTCATCAATCCTTGGCAAAGGATACTTATTCTTAATGGTGACCTTGTTCAGTTGCCGGTAGTCGATACACAATCGTAAAGATCCATCCTTTTTCTTTACAAATAAAACCGGTGCTCCCCAAGGTGAAGTACTAGGCCGAATGAAACCTCTGTCAACTAGGTCTTGCAACTGCACTTTCAATTCCTTTAGCTCCGAAGGTGCCATTCTATAGGGTGCCTGAGAAATAGGAGCACTGCCAGGGATTAAGTCAATAGTAAACTCCAATTCCCTGTCAGGAGGTAAACCGACCAATTCTTCAGGAAAGATCTCAGGAAACTCTTTGACCACAGGTATAGTTTCCAACTTTGCCTCATGTATGTCCTTGTTAATCACATAAGCAAGGTAAGCAGAATACCCTTTTTGCAAGTATCTATTGGCTGCCATCTTGGAGATAAGGCAAGAAGGTAAAACTTTCCTTTCTCCTTGAAAAGTAAACTCCAAATCTCCTGACTTCTTAAAAGTCACAATTTTGGAAAAACAATCTATCACTGCATTGTTTTTAGACAACCAATCCATTCCCAAAATCACATCGAAATCATACATTCCTAATGGAAACAAATTAACTGGTAATTCATGCTCCTGAACCATAACGGTACAATCCGGATAAACCACATCAATTTTCAAAGTTTCTCCCATTGGGGTACTAACGACCATAGGGATGTCTAACCTCCTAGACTCTCTACCCAAATGCATGACATATGAATTAGCAACAAAAGAATGAGTTGCACCTGGATCTATTAAGATCCTAGCATTTGCCTTAGAAATTGGGAGAGTACCTGTAACCACTTCAGGAGTAGCCTGAGCCTGTTGTTGGGTCATAGCATAAATTCTGGCTGTAGTTCGAGGTCTATCAGGCTGTCCACTCTGTCGAGGGCCAGTAGATGAACCAACTTGAGATTGTACCCCAATTCTATCTCTAACTGCTGTCGGCTGATGTGCAGCAGTAGGTTGGGTCCTTTCTTTTTGACCCACTGACAACTGACTAGTAACTCCCTTGTTCTCCAGCTTGGGACAATCCCGTTTCATGTGTCCCGGTTCTTTGCAGTAAAAACACACACCCTGTAGTCTCCAACATTCACCAGGGTGATTCTTCCCACAATGGGGACACTGAGGATAAGTCAATGTACGAGATCCTCCTGACCTCCCAGGTGGCAATCTAGTCTGCTGTTGAGGTCCAATGATAAATCTACTAGAAGAACCACTAATAGGTTTTCTGTCTAATCCCTCCTGAAATCTCAAGGGTTTGGAACCACTGACACTGCTTTCTACATAACTTTTCTTAGGCCTCATGTCCTCACTGGAGGAGTGCCATTTTCTTTTTCTGAACATCTCTTCTCTATCTTTCATTTCTTTCAGATTCTGTTCAGCTTTGATTGCCATGTTGACCCATTTATTAAAGTCATCTGTATCCAGGGTCGTCAACCTATCTCGAATACTAACATGTAGCCCATCTTGGAATTTCTTGCATCTATCAGCATCGTTGGCTACTATTGATGGAGCAAATTCTGATAGTTCACTGAATTTTTGCTCGTACTCTGCTACTGACATACCACCCTGTTTTAAATTCATAAACTCAGTCCATTTCTTTTCCCGCAAGGCCCGAGAATAGTATTTTTCTTCAAACTCTCTTCGAAAATCTGCCCAGGTTATGGCAGGACGTCCAACATACCTTTGCACTGTAGTTTTCCACCATGTGTGTGCATGATCCTCCAAAAATTGCACCGCACATGGTAACCTCATAGTCTCGGGAATCTGAAGAGTAATGGAAGTAGTCTCAAATTTTTGTAGCCATGACCAGGCTAAATTAATTTAGTTTTATATGTTTTCATAATTTTTATACAATTTATATTTGTTTAATCCGACCGTTATATTTCACGTTCTATTTATATAGATCATGCATTTCAAAATTTTGAGTAAATTAAAAATGTCTACTATTTGTTTGATATAAAAAAATGTAACTGTTAAATATATAAAAAAGACAGTATTCTCGATCGATATGATATGGATATCGGATCGATTTGAAACTTTATGTGCACGACGAGTGCGATTATATTGCTAAATTCAGTGGTCAGTTTGTTAAAATATCAATCGTACACGAAATTACAAAAACGTGTAAAATTAATTAATTTTACACCAATATAGATTAATCCTCCTCATATATATTATATTTAAAAAAAAAAATTGAACCCAAATACTTAAGGATCTTGATCATGCTTGTATATAATTCATTGACCAATCAAAATGGTCATATATATATATATATATATATATATATATATATATATATATATATATTCCCAACACAGAAAAGAGATTTTCAAATTACCGTTGTAAGCATATACGTTTATGTATGGGAAAAAGAATTTGAAGGTGATATTTCGAATTCTCCATTAAGCCAAAAAAAAAAAAATAGTATTCAACATTATTGTCATGCAGCCACCATTGTTTAATTTTAAAATTATCGTACTTTAATTTTTATTTATTTATTTTTTTTACAAAGAAGGTAGTATGAAGATAAAGAAAGAAGTGATAGGTACCGGGATTAGATTTGTTCATGTGTTAGGTCGAATTGGGCCATGCTCGGTTAACAAAAAAATTTGCTTATTCAAGATCTAGCCTGTGGCACGACATACTCGAAAAACTGGAATTATTGTTCAAAAAATATTAAAACATTAAAAAAATTATTTGGAATTATTGTTCAAAAAATATTAAAACATTAAAAATATTATTTTTATATTGATATTTATATATTTTTCATAATTAAATTTAAATAAAAATTTTTATTTGTTAAAAAATAATCTGAACTGAGTTGATGTAACACCCTGTCCGGATAATCTACCTAAAATCCGACAGAGTTTCCTTTCTATCTCAACTATAACCCTCCTGCAAATAACACTCAATTTTATATCCTCAACCAACAGTATTTCTCAATACTATTACCACATATATCCATGCATATTCAAAAATTATTCATGATCAATTTATTCTCAAATCAAACATATTGATCTATTGTCTCATATCTTCAAATATATACAATATATCCAGAAATAAACCTATTTCAGCAAGGTTTACTAGATAAAAACATCAAAAGACCAAATCTTCTAGAAATTTAGATATGATGCCCACCACGTCAATATACTCTTGAAGCGGAGAGTAGAGGAAGGCAGCAATCCCGACACCTAAGTGTGTCCTAAAAATGAGAAATAAGAGGAGGTGAGATATATGAATATCTCAATGAGTAGACAACATTTAAAGCGTGTGAAAACCATAATGGAAATCTGTAAAGTATAATTGACATTTTCAAAATAAATAATAATAAAACCATAATAAGTAATTCAAAGACGTAGCAAGCTTTTCAAATGTATAACAATATTAAATCAATGAATAAAATCCGTAAAGTAATTCAAGTTTCGTATAATTGGGCTCCAACTTTCTGTCATGCACAAGAATACATCCATGAAATAACCAGGCAACATCCATGTAGGCATACTAGTAGCCGGCCCCAAAGGCCAATACCACCATAGGACGCCCCAAAGGCATATGTGTCGCTATGATGTGCCCCCAAAAGGCAAATATAACGGGATAGGGACTCTGGAGGTGGCTCCCACCACAAAGGCGTAGCACGCAGCTCCCATACCCCAGTCTAATATCACGGAATTGGGACTCTGGAGGTGGCTCCCGCCACAAAGGCGTAGCACGCAGCTCCCGTATTCCGGTCTAATATCACGGAATGGGGATTCTGGAGGTGGCTCCCGCCACAAAGGCGTAGCACGCAGCTCCCGTATTCCGGTCAAGGAAATAATCTCATACATTAAGTCAGGTGGAGCCAAAACCATGTACGTCAAATTCTATGTAAAATCATATTTCATAAAATCAACCAACTTACTCGATATAATATTTCTTGAAATAAAAGTACTTTAATAACAAATCAATTCATATGATTAAATATCGTATATACCTTTAATACGTAAAATAAATATTATGTAAAAAAAATATATATATATAATTATAATTAAAAATATTTCAAATAACTATAGTTGTTGTCTACTCACAATCCTTTGGATGATCTCACTGTACACCTCGACCTGAAACTTCGGGATCCACAGGTGACGTCGGATCTACGTGGCCTAGAGATTAACAATAATTAGTATCTATATATGCTCAAAGCATTACACAATTTTTGAATGTAACTTAAGTCCCATAAATCTACCCCATATACTAATTTCTCATTCTCAAAACAACATATCCTTAATTTTTAATATCATTTCCATAATCATTTTCTCCATAATTCAACTCCATAATCATGTCCTTATCAAATTCGTTTCTAGTATTCCATGCCTTAGAGATTTTCATAATCCATAACCATCATTTGATACTATATTTCTCTTAGGCAATAAATTCCTTAATATCAAGTTAGATTAGAAAATCATAACTTGAGTTTGGTAAGGAATTTGGAAGTGATCCCAATTGTTTTATTTCAACCAATATATCTAATTTATGAATAAAATAACTAACTTATACAACTAGAACAAAATTTTGATCAAATTTGATAAATCCCGAAACCATGCTGAAACAGAGATCAACACAGAACAGTAAACTTCACCGAATTTTATCTTTTTAACCGCTTATCGGTTTTGGGTGATTCAAAAACCAAAATTCTCATATTGAAGTCTAGTTTCTAGGAAAAATATCAAAAAAATACAAACCCTAATTTACCGAACCCAGAAAATCCGAACAGCAAGCATGCTCAGTTTCCCCTGTTTTGCTTTTTCTTCCCATTTTCTTGTTCATGCTTTCAAATCCTTTTAATTCTTACCAAGAATGAGTAAAATTCATACTTAATAGATGGATTTCAGACCTTAACATGTTTATGGAGCTATGATCTTAGCATGCCCAAGTAGATATCTAAAGAAAATGAAGAATTTATCAAGAAACTAACCTTGGATGTAATTGTTGTTGAGATTTTGGTGGAATTGTTTGAAGAGAATTTTTTTTTTTTGAGAGAGAGAGATGATGGAGCCGGCTGCACTTGAAGAAGAGAATGAAAAAATGTGTAGAATTTTCGGGAGAAAGGATGAAGAAAAGAGATATTTTTCTTGTTTTTGGGATAATTGCATATTAGTCCCTCAACTTTTTATAAATAACCATTAAGTCCCTAAACTTTTTTAATATGTTCATTTTGATCCTTTCTTCTTTTATTTCCTTCACTTATAACTTCTTACCAATTTTCAAGTTCGTCCTTAAAATTTTCGGGATTTAACTTTACATGATTATACGTAACCTCGGTTGTTACAGTTGAACTTTAGAAAACCTATCCCAAGTCCGGTGGGCCGATCATGCCAAGCGGGTAGCTTGACTTTTGGATAGGTCTAGCTCGAATTTGAATCCAAACTTATTGGATAATACCTCTTGAAAATAACTATATAAAATAACTTGACTAAACTCTAAGTTCTTAGTTAGGGCATAAAGTTGTTGAATATATTTTAGCAGATTCAGCCAATCAAAATTACTATACACACGTTGTTCTTGGATGATCTTTCTGGAGGTAGTATTAGTATTTTATGTCATCCGTGATATATTTCAAATTGAAAAAAAAAAAATTATAAATCATAAAGACGACGGCTAAAAGTTGAAAAACTAACGAATAAAACAAGATTCATGGATCATTCAAACCGTCATATTCTGAAAAATTACATGACATTTTAAAAAAATTCCAAACTCTCAATAGTTGTAAGCATATATATATATATATATATATATATATATATATATATATATAGCTTATAGAAAATAAATTTTGGATGTGACAAGTTGAAAATTGGGTTGCTAAAATCGTAATCTTTGTTGATGTCTGTTGATGGTGAGCTGCTCTGCAAAAAAAAAAAAAAAAAAGGGTAAATATAAAAAACATGCGATCCAAAGGAAGTATTTGTTAAATGGTATAATGAATACAAGTTATTTGACAAAGATAAATAAATAATTAAAAATTATTATAAAGGATATTGTAAAGATAAAATTAGGGGTGAGCAAAATCCGACTCGACTCGAAAAAACCAAAAAAAATTTCAAATTTCGAATTAAATAGTTCGGTTTATTAGAGTTATTCGGATTTTCGGATCAACTCGACTAAGTAATTTGAGTTATATAGTTTAGCTAGGATTTGATTTATACAACTCGAAAATCCGAATAAGATATTTCTATACGACGTCGTTTTACTCATTTGAGTTTGATACTAAGCTTGAGTTTTGCGTTTTCCTTATTTCGTCTTCCCTTTTTACTCTTTAGCCCATTTTTGTTTGGTCATTTATTTTTGTTGTTTGTCACCATTCAGTAGAAATATAAATACACATGAGCTGTTGACTGCATACTTATTGTCTTAATGTTTTATCATTTTTTTTTCCCCTTTGAAATTGACAAGTCTAGATTGAAAGTTTACATTGAATTTTTTGAGTTTCAAAAGGGGAAGGCTATCACTCAATGCTTCATTCAGTTAAAGATTGAAGCTTTTGGTTGATATCATGCACATTATCAAGCTAACCAAACGATGAAATTCAAAAGATAATGAATTCTCTTTTTTTAAAGGTCAATAGTAGGTTATTTATTTAGTATGATAAGTCTTTGATAGTTATATTTATAAGAAAAGATAGAACACAAAAAAATATATATATATATATATATATATTTGTAATTTCATAGAACTAAATTTCAAAATTATAGATATACATGCATTTACAAGATAACAGTAACATGATCTAATCAATCAACATTTACAATATAACATTTTAACTCGAATAAATTATTCGACTCGACTCGAATTTATTTTAACTCGACTCGATTCGCTAAAATTTCAAATTGAGTTTGGTTGACAAAATAGAACTCGTCAACTCGACTAATCCGAGTTTTTTTCACTCGACTCGATCGAACGCTCACCCCTAGATAAAATTACCCTTAATGAAAAAATTTATTTTTCTTTTCTCTTTCATTAAGGAAATATTATTTTTTAAAAATTTTAATTGAAAATACATTTGAAAAATAAAATATTTAAATATATATTTTTTAAATTTAAAATATTTAAAAAAATAAATAAAAAATTAATTTTAGGCATATTAATTTTATTTTTAAAATTTTTTAATTAAAAAAAGTAAATAAAAAATTTAAAAATTTATTTTTTAAAATTAAAAAAATTTTATTTTCAGAATATTTATTTTTTAATTAAAAAGTAAATCAAAAAATAAAAGAAAAAGGGAGGAGAAGGTTTTTTTTATCAAGGATAATTTTGTCTTTACAATATCCTTTATAACAATTTTTAATTATTCATTTCTCTTTTTTAAATAATTTTTATTCATTATACCATTTAACAAATACTTATTTTGGAGTGCATTTTTTCAGATAAACCCAAAAAAATTTCATCAATTTTTCTTTTAAAATTTATTAATTTAAATATTGAAACACGTCCAGAAACGAAATTTCGATACTTTTGACATTCTTTTATAGTTTACCTGCCATATCAACTACCTGCTCAGTTCGTCATCAACCGACATCAACAATCTTCGTACAAAATTAGCACATTGAAGTAAGCAGAGGACCATTCCTTTTTTTTAGTTCAAGTAATATTGAACACGATACAAGAAAAATACATAAAGCACGATACGATATAAAAAATAATTGATACGACACAAATATCAGGTTTTTCCCATTCTACAAAAATACAAATACGACACAAAAAAATATGATACACAAAAATATATTAATATGATATGAATATACGAATTATCAAATTTGTTTTTCCCCCTCTACAAGGTTACATAATAAAAAATTTAGGGTTTAGTCATCAACAAAATTATACGCCCCTCAATTCTTATCAAAAGGATTTTTAATTTTTTTTGAGTGCCCGCCGTTAGGCCTTTTACTTTCTGAAATTCTCACCTGTAATTGTTCTGTTTGTTTGTATGTATATACGTTAGCTGCAAGTCGCAGCTTATATTATATACATATATATATTTTTTTTAAATATCAGTATTCAATATATGTATCCGATATATATTCGAATATGAGTATGGAAGTATGATCCTCCAACTATATGAAAAAACTTTAAAAAATTAAGTATATCCATATTAAACATATATCCGTATCCGACACTCATTTTGAATTCAAATAACATAAATTGCTACTTTGTAAGTTCAGCAAGGTTTAAGAAGTCGAGACATTTAATTGTATATAAGTAACCAAAATTTACCTTTAAAACAAAGATTTCAAGTTCAAATCCTCTATTTTGACTATACACAAAGAAAGAAATTGTATCAAATGGTTTAATGGTGGCTATAGAGAAACTAAAAATAAGAAACCAAATTTGAAAGCACATAGAAGAATCATTTTTCATTTCTTATGTCAATCAACGGGTTTGGATCATTTATAAATTGTGAAAATTATACTTATTAATGGTGATTAAAATTATATTAGATAAAAATGAACTGAAAAATAATAGAGGATAACCGAAAACCAATCAAACACCACTTGTTAATATTTGGAGCGAGAAAATTTCAAATTTGGAAAGAAAAAAAAAATCAGTTATTGGTGTTTATAAGTACCAATTAAAGCTATTTAAAATTTTTTTTTTTCATTTGATACATTATTTTTATCAAATTGAAAAAAAAAAGAAAAAAAAAACATAATAACAAAACCATAATATAAAAAAACAAAACCCTCCTTTCTCATTACTCTTTTCATTGATGTCTTCTTTTTTCATTGATGTGGTAATGTTGGTTTAATTTTTGTTGATCACCTTAGAACCGATAATTCGTGTATTCATATATTTTTTCGTATCATAATTATGTTTAGGATGTTTTATATTTATATAAATTTTGACGTGTTAATAATTTATGTTATATAAAATATAACATGTTCGTGTATTCGTGTCATGTCCGTATTTTTTTTTCGTGTCGTGTCCAATATTGTCAGATATTGTGAATCACAATTTATAGATATAAACCATATCTTAGTTCCTTCTTTTCTCATGAAAAATGTCGATTATGGATGAGAATCAATCAAGCATCTGAATCAAATTGCAGATCTCATGTCAAACCTGGACTCAACAATATACATTTTTTTTCTGAATCTTGAAAGAGATTTTATCAAATTACACAACAAAATACAAGTCATTTAGCTTGCAGAAGACAAAGAACAACCAGTTTTTATAAAAACAATACCTAAAAATCTGGGATAATAAGAACAAACAAATACAACAGTAGATAACAAGAATCAACAATGTGAGCAACATTTTGTCATGGGGCTGTTTAGCATACAAAGGGGACTAATAGGTATATTCACCAGTTTGACTAACATAACAATGAACAAAAACCGCATACTTTGCTGCAAAGGTTTTTTTCTGTACAGAATTTACATGTCAAAAACATACCTTAACGTCCGACACAAGCATATACAACCGATCGTGGCATCGATGCTGTTTGGTTTACAGGTGAAGTTCTAGCAGTCCCAGCCTGTGCGAACATAAAACACGTCAGATAAGGACTTCATCTGATCTTCAAGCAGAAAAGCCAGCTTCCAGAGCTCTTAACATTGCAGTCGTATCAAATCTAAAGTTTCTGAAGCTTTTTCCAGGACCGGTGCCGGGCAGGTTAGCATCAGATGGAAGCTTATTAGATTGGCTCTCCACAATCATTGAGTTACTTCCTATAGAACTGTTTTTTGCTTTCCACACACAGATCCCTTGACAAGAATAGAAAAAAGGAACTTATCAGAAAACACATACCAAAAGATCTCTATGGTACCTGAATCTTTATGAGGTCAAAGGTAGATTAAGATATTGAAAGAATGCAAAATCACAGTAGTTGAGCTCTATGTTACTCGGACTCAGGTATAAGTGTCGGATACAGGTATGTGTCCGACACGAATATGTTCAGTTTTTCTAAGTTTCTCCATGTATGTGGAGGATCATATCCCCATACCCATGTCCGAATATGCGTTGGACACATGTACTTCAAGAAAAGAAACTGGATGCATCTTTAGGTACCATCAACTCTATTATTTCTCCAAAATAGAAGGGAAACTGATGGTAACTCAATTAAGAGTTGTAAACCCAAGTGCAGGTTATGTTCAAGTAATAAATTCTCGGGTGTCCGAGGTCGAACCACAGGGAAGCGTATTAATAAGTATAAGTTTATAAATATATAAGACAAAGAAAGTAAACAAGATATTAGGGAATCAACAACAAAATAAGATAAACAAGATATTAGAGAACAAAATAAACAAAATAACATAAAAACAATTAAACAAGATATAAAAAAACAATAAGAAAGGATGTTGAGGTTAGAGACTCCACTCTTGGTGTTATGCTAAGATTAATCTTGTTTTATTACACAATTGAAATCCACACATAAGGGAGGTTCCAATCGGAAGGTTTAGCAATTCAGTCCAACGTCCATAGCATATGATATTATGTTCATTTGGTGTCCTCAAAACTCATAAAAAGAGTCCAAGCATTCCTTATGCCAAGGTATATGTCTACAACAAATCAAGGTTATGAAACCAAGCATTTACTGTGCCATTTTCATTGTCAATAATGAATCAAG
The DNA here is from genome assembly GCA_030761205.1 of Fremontodendron californicum. NCBI lineage: Eukaryota > Viridiplantae > Streptophyta > Magnoliopsida > Malvales > Malvaceae > Fremontodendron > Fremontodendron californicum. Next base: position 11,019,736 of record JAULJL010000041.1, on the reverse strand, counting down.
ATCTCTACTTTGCAAGTATGATTTTAAACCAAAAGAAAATATTATCTATACTAGTGTTTATAAATGATGATTCATTTTAGCTCATGTTTAAGAGACTAACCTTAGCATTTACCAAGAGCTTCACCTCATCACCTCAACAATATGATTAGCAACACATACTAGATATGAATAAAATGAAAAGAAATGTAAGAAGCATAAGTAAATAAAAAAGAAAACTAGAGAAAGGAAAGAAGAAGAAAACTTAGAGAATTTTACTACAAAGGCTAATATCCTACCAATGTATAATGTATTCCAATACTCATCCAAGGCCCTCTATTTATACACATTTTGGAGGGCTAAATGACAAGAGACAAGCTTTACAAATTTCAAAGGTAGGTATAATAGGTGGGTGCATTTTTCTAACAATTTTCGTCATATTGTATGACAATTCTGATCAGCCAGCTTGATGGTCGATTTTGTCAATGTTGGAGGCTCGATCTGATAAAATGGTCTTCTAGAAAAATATACCCCTATCAGTTACGGATCCATAGCCGTTTGAATCAGATCATTTGCGCACGTGGATCGGAAGATATGGTCAAAATACCAAAACGGTGCAGAACAGACGTCATTGCACATCAGCCAACTTGATGGTCGATTTCGCTAGGGAAAACGACTCCGTTTCAAGAAGTGTAAAACATGAAAAAGATAGATATGCCTCTTAGCTTTGCAGGGATACAAAGTTCAGCCTTATTGCTTCAGTGAAACTCGAGATATAGCTGATATGGCAAAAGGTGTCGGAACTGGAACTGAACTGGATTTGCCCTTAATTCTAGTAATCTGAAATCACTCAAAGAAACTTGTGAAAAACACCAAATTACATAAAAATATAAAAGATCATAAACACAATTAGACTAAACAATAATAACTCGTATTTGACACAAAACAATAATAAAACATAACTAAAAACTATATAATTATACGAGTTATCACACCCCCATACTTAGATTGTTGCTAGTCCCTAGCAACGACTCAATAAAAAAAAATAATAATAAGAAAATCTAATCTAATCCATTTTCATAGGAAATCACGGTGGCACTTAGCATGTGACACAAGCCTTTAAACCCCTAGGTGTCCCTAGTGGACGAGTTTAGTCTCGTGAGGGTTTACTAGGACGATACCCACAAACATTGAAGAACTAAAATATAAGTAAACTACATACACTAAAAATATTTACTCTTAATCCTTTCAATATAAATTAGAGACAATCTTTGAACAAGTCTTATAAACTAATCAATAGCTCAAAGAATTTCACAAAAATTCATGCTTGAATGTAAATAAATGAGTTAAGCCAATATTAACATAACATATTTCAATCAAAATAGTGCATATTCAACTTAATCTCAACCTCTCACATGGGATACTCTCATGATTTTCACTCTTTAAAGTAGTGGTAAAGTGTTTACACTCAATCAATCTCATGAAAACAGTTCTACCATATGCTTGCTTGTCCACCTATTCTCCACTATTTAGATCATACAACTTCATAAATCAAGAGGTCTTTTTTCAAGGTTGTAATGGGGCCAAAGGGTTATAATGTGGTTAAAGAACAAAAGGATAAAGATATCACAAAGGTTCCAAAGAGTTCATAGATTTTAGAGACATAATAAGATCATACAAATAAAACTTCTCAAAACTCTTATAAAGCACATAATAACATAGGCTAAATATTCATGTTGAGCCTTTGCATCATTCTAACCAACTTTGTAACATCTTTTTCTAGAAGTTCAAGAGAAGATTTTTTTTTTTTTTTTTTAATATGGGAATGTATTTGACAATGATCCCTTTCTTTTTCTCTTGACTTTTTCTTTTCTTTTCTTCCCCCACACTTATCTTTTGTTTCTAACCCAAATTTTCAAATAAAAATATCCCTTGTTTTTTTGCAATATGTCTCAAAATATAAAATTCATCTTTAGAACAAGGGTAAGGATATAAGCATATTTAGGCTAGGTGTAAGTTGTGGTTACCAATAAAACATCATATTTAATGTAGGCTCAAATTGGCTCACTAGTGGGGATGTTCTCGTAGAACATTAATAATGGATGGCTGTTTGGCTCTGGTTATAATCCTAATGCCTCTATCATATTCATGTTGTCACATGTATCAATATAGTCTCAAACGGTTTAAAGCAAGTTCTAGAGAATCATGTAATCATAAGAGCACTCAAGAAAGAAATTAGATTGATTTGTATAATGCATCAATCATTATAGGCTCAAAAACTCACAAAGATGATTATACAAGTCAGATTAAGTCTAAACATGCTTCTTTCTCAATCAACATATCATATTAACATTGGCTCATAAAAAGGTTGATATCAAGCTCAATTCTCATGAAAATCTTCTCACTAATAAATCTGCTTTAGACTTATGCAATTCATATCTCATTATAGTATTGAAAGTAACTAAAAAAACACACTAAGTCTAAACATGCTTTTTTTTTTGAAGAAGATTAAATCAAACTGACAAGGTATGTCTCAAGTCTCCCTTACTCAGACCTTGTTCAGAATGAATACTTCTAAATGTCTTAAAACACAACAAATTTTTTTTTTTTTTTTTAGCAAAATATGTCCCTTACCCCCTACTAAAATATGACATTGTCCCCAATGTCAAATTTTAAAGGTAGAATTTAGGAGATATTACCTGCAGAGGTTGCTAACCACTTATTATAACTGAGACACAACAAACAAAATGTTAGATAATGTCACAAAGACAAAGTGCAATCCACTCCTTGCTCGTCCATATCTCTTTTTCTTTTTCCGAGCGTTTGCGAAACAACCGTAGCAGATAAACACTCATAAGCTTGTAGCTTTTTGAGTAAATCTTCAATGGTTGTAGCAGAAATTATGGTTCTCCTTGCCTCTGAAAACATGAATCCATTATCCACAGCATTATCTAAATATGAAAGTAAATTACTAAAATAACCATTAATATTAAGCAAACCAATGGGTTTCTTATTTGTGACCAAAGATGACCAAGAAGCCACGCAAGCTATTTCTTCCAATGTACCCAGACCTCCTGGTAAGGCAATGAATGCATCGGCAGAATGGTACATGATTGTTATCCGTTCAGGGATACTCCAGACTTGTATTTCCTTACCCACGGTAGGTCCACAAAAATCTGTGAATAGTTTTGGCACGATTCCTAGAACTGGACTTCCTCCGGCGTGTGCTGCTGTAGCGACTGCTCCCATTAAACCCGTACTACCGCCTCCATAAATCAAGTGGATCTTTTGTTGGGCAAGTATTACTCCAACTCTTATGGCTTCATCAGCGAATATGTTATTTTTCCCTGGATAAGCACTTCCAAAGACACAAATTTTTTTAATGCGCTGGGACGAAGTGCTTTCCATTTTTTTTCTTTTTCGAGTGCCTGAAAGAGAATGAGTACATGGTGTAATATATAGAGGACTGAGTAGTGAATCAGACAAGAGTAATAATGTCGCCGAAAGTGTATTTGACCTGTCAGAAGAAAATGTTAACCTAACAAAAGATTTTTGCGTGATTTCAGGAAGAAAATCAAAAAGAGAAGAAAAATCAACCGTAAAAGACCAATGCAAAAAAAAAAGAGAATAATTACACAAATCGAACAACACGTAAACTAAACCGAAATAAAATTATTGCAAATCAAACCAAAAGCTGAGAAGTCATTTATTGTAGTTGTGATTGTGGCTCACATCTTCCTCTGGTTTTACGTCCAGAAACGGCTTAAACGCCTTCTATGAGTCGAGGATATGCTTCCCATCCAGTTTTCTTACAAGCTGGCAAACAGGGTCTTTTAACATCAGATTCCCAAGATGTTGCCATTCCCTTTGGAATTGCGGCCATAAATCAAGAATTTCTCTTTGTACGTCTCCACTAGGATGCGTCTCAAGAGAAAGTTGGATATTACCCAAATTCTCCTTACTCAGTCCATCCTTAATGAATTCAATTTTATCATCTCGATTAGAGGACGGAATCCCAATAGAACGACATTTACCGTTACACGTCCATCGTGCACACTTGTGGCAATTTGAACTCATGCGCTTTGCTCGTCGCTTCTTTGCATAAGTGCTTCTACCTGTACCTGGTAAATGCAAAACAGGAAGATATTCATCTTCACGTACCTTGGCTTCAATTATCCAACGTATGTCTTCAGGAATCCCTTTGTTCATAAGCATTCTTAATCTTTCTAATCGAACTTGGTAAAGCTTCAGTAAAATATTCCGAGGAAAAAGAGGAAATCGTTTCTGCAATCTTTTGAGAATATCATCCATCCTGAAAAAAAATGAAATAAAATAAAATGAAAGAGAAATTTATATACAATATCAGTTTTGTGGGTAGCTGATGGAACCGACTTAAATAATCACGGAGTACCGTTATCCGCCATTTAACCGGGGTAAAAAAAAAAATTATATTTACATCTAGTTATTTTCAAAACAAGGATCAGAAAGAAAAACAACCTCTTCTTGAGTAACATGATTTTCCAAAAAGAGTTTGAGTCTTTGTCCATTTACCTTGAATACGTTACCATTTTGAAGATTCTCAATGTCAACTGCTCCATAATGATACACATGCTTAACCACAAATGGGCCAGTCCATCTTGATCTCAACTTACCAGGAAATATGTGAAGTCTAGAATTATAAAGTAGAACTTTTTGCCCAACATTAAATGTTTTTCTTGAAATTAACTTGTCATGAAAGGCTTTAGTTCTTTCTTTATGAATTTTAGAATTCTCATATGCATCATTTCTGAGTTCCTCAAGTTCATTTATGACTGGAAAAGTTTCATTCTCACCCAAAAAGGAATATTTTAGCTCGGATGGCAATGGTTTTAAATCCAGCTTGGGTGGTTCAATAGTTGATGGTACAATGACATTTGTGAGTGATGGAAGTTCCTCAAACTTTTGTTTCCAACAATGCTTAACCTGAAAAGAATTTAACAAAGAATCAGTGTGTGAAATTTCTGAAGCATTATCAAACTCACATTCAATTAAATAAGCTTCTAAAGGATCATGGAATGTGGTAGTGGTGAGATGTTCATGAACAAGTTCTTCAATGAAATCCACTTCATGTACTTCTGAATCATCACCAGGTTGCTTGCAAGTGTTGAACACATTTAATTCTAAAGTCATATTTCCAAAAGAAATGTTCAACATACCATTCCTGCAATTTATCAGAGCATTAGAAGTTGCAAGAAATGGACGGCCTAATATAACAGGAATTTGAACATTTGGATTTGAAACAGGATGTGTGTCCAAAACAATAAAATCAACAGGGAAGTAAAAATTATCAATTTGAACCAAAACATCTTCAACTATCCCTCGAGGAATTTTTACAGAACGATCAGCTAGTTGAAGTGTAACAGGTGTTTCCTTGAGTTCACCTAAACCTAACTGTTGATAAACAGAAAAAGGCAAAAGATTAACACTAGCACCAAGATCAAGCAATGCACGTTCTATTCTAGTGTTTCCAATGATGCATGAGATTGTTGGACATCCAGGATCTTTGAATTTTGGTGGAGTAAGGTGCTGAATGATTGAGCTCACACTTTCCGTCAAAAATGCTTTCTTTTGTACATTATGTTTCCTTTTAACTGTGCACATGTCCTTCAAAAATTTAGCATAAGATGGAACTTGTTTGATTGCATCCAATAAAGGAATGTTAATCTTAACTTGTTTGAAAAGTTCATAAATTTCTGCATTTTGATTCAAATTCTTTATTGTTTGCAACCTTTGAGGAAAAGGAGCAGGATGCATACCTTTTTCTTTGTCCAAATTTTCAAGAAGTTCAGACTTACCATCATCCTTACCATTACTTTTCGGAGGGGAAAGAGGATCTTGGTCTTTTGATGGAATCTTTTTGTCAATTGCCTTTCCACTTCGAAGAGTTGTGATAGAACTGGCATTTTCCTGTTGAGTTTCATTGGAGCAAGAAACAAGACATTGAGTAGAAGGGTTAGGCTGAGGTTGAGCAGGAAACTTACCTTTTTCTTGAGTGCGTAATGAAGCTGTCAATGTGGACAAGGTGTTTTTGATCTCATTGATGTCCTGTGAAGTCCGGCTATTCACATTTGCTTGTGTTTGCATGAATGCTTGCAATGTTTCTTCCAAGGTTTGTACACGTGAAGGTTGATAGGAAAAAGTGTTGCCCGGCTTTTGAGATTGTGGTACCTGAACATGATTATTATTCCGCCAACTGAAGTTGGGATGATTTCTCCATTCAGGGTTATACGTTTCAGAGTAAGGAGAAGGAAAAGGCTTTTTAAATGTGTTTATGGAATTTACTTGATCATGCAACGCTTCTTTAAGAATGGGAATGTTTGGACATTCAGAAGTGGGGTGTCCCATGATTTCACAAATTCCACAACTTTCTTCATTTTTAACCGTTTTGACTTCTTTTACTTCTCTAAGTTCCATGGCTTCAATCTTTCTAGCCAAATTAGCTACTTTAGCTTTTATCTCATCTTCTTGACTAAAATGATATTTACCTCTGTTAGAAACAAGATTAGATCTATTGGAACTTTCAGAGGAATTATCTGTGTGCCAGGCTTGAGAGTTATCTGCCAAATGGTCTAGGTAGTCAAAGGCTTCTTCAGGTTCTTTTTCTAGAAACTCACCGTTACACATTGTTTCAACAAATTGTTTAGTTTCGGGAGTTAAACTTTCATAAAAGAAACTAATAAGACGCCATTTTTCAAAACCATGATGTGGACAAGAACTTAACAAATCTTTAAAACGCTCCCAGCACTGAAAAAATGCTTCATTTTGATTTTGATTGAAATTTTGAATCTGTCTTTTCAAAGCAGTAGTTTTATGTGCTGGGAAAAATTTCTTTAGAAACTCAGTTTGTAATTCTTGCCATGTGCCAATTGACCTTGGTTTTAAATTATGAAGCCAAATTTTTGCTTTATCTTTTAAAGAAAAAGGAAATAATTTTAGCTTGACAATTTCATTTGTACATTGTTGGTCATTAAAGGTGACACATACATCTTCGAAGTCTTTTAGAAATGAGTAAGCACTTTCCGATTCCAACCCATAGAAATTTGGAAGCAAAGCTATCATACCTGGTTTAAAACGAAAGTTGTTTGCATTGAGAGGAAAAATAAAACAAGAGGGTGATGAGCTTCGAGTTGGTTGCAAGTAGTCACGCATGGTGCGTACTTGTCTGTTCTCATCTTCAGCATGAACACTTTCATTGTCAGCCATGGTAGGAGTTGTATTAGAAAGATTACCTGAAAAAGTTTCACAATAAAATCTAACTAAACGACGAGATCTAAAATCACGTCGCCAAACAAGCATAAAACAAAGTTAATATACAAAATTAGGCGGTATAACCAGCCAATAAAAATAAATATAAACAAATTAGGCGGTATAACCAGCCAATAAAAATAAATATAAACAAATTAGGCGGTATAACCAGCCAAAAAAATTAAATATACTTATAAACTTATATACTTAGTATTGCTTCCCCGGCAACGGCGCCAAAAACTTGATAGAGACTCAATTAAGAGTTGTAAACCCAAGTGCAGGTTATGTTCAAGTAATAAATTCTCGGGTGTCCGAGGTCGAACCACAGGGAAGCGTATTAATAAGTATAAGTTTATAAATATATAAGACAAAGAAAGTAAACAAGATATTAGGGAATCAACAACAAAATAAGATAAACAAGATATTAGAGAACAAAATAAACAAAATAACATAAAAACAATTAAACAAGATATAAAAAAACAATAAGAAAGGATGTTGAGGTTAGAGACTCCACTCTTGGTGTTATGCTAAGATTAATCTTGTTTTATTACACAATTGAAATCCACACATAAGGGAGGTTCCAATCGGAAGGTTTAGCAATTCAGTCCAACGTCCATAGCATATGATATTATGTTCATTTGGTGTCCTCAAAACTCATAAAAAGAGTCCAAGCATTCCTTATGCCAAGGTATATGTCTACAACAAATCAAGGTTATGAAACCAAGCATTTACTGTGCCATTTTCATTGTCAATAATGAATCAAGATCTCTACTTTGCAAGTATGATTTTAAACCAAAAGAAAATATTATCTATACTAGTGTTTATAAATGATGATTCATTTTAGCTCATGTTTAAGAGACTAACCTTAGCATTTACCAAGAGCTTCACCTCATCACCTCAACAATATGATTAGCAACACATACTAGATATGAATAAAATGAAAAGAAATGTAAGAAGCATAAGTAAATAAAAAAGAAAACTAGAGAAAGGAAAGAAGAAGAAAACTTAGAGAATTTTACTACAAAGGCTAATATCCTACCAATGTATAATGTATTCCAATACTCATCCAAGGCCCTCTATTTATACACATTTTGGAGGGCTAAATGACAAGAGACAAGCTTTACAAATTTCAAAGGTAGGTATAATAGGTGGGTGCATTTTTCTAACAATTTTCGTCATATTGTATGACAATTCTGATCAGCCAGCTTGATGGTCGATTTTGTCAATGTTGGAGGCTCGATCTGATAAAATGGTCTTCTAGAAAAATATACCCCTATCAGTTACGGATCCATAGCCGTTTGAATCAGATCATTTGCGCACGTGGATCGGAAGATATGGTCAAAATACCAAAACGGTGCAGAACAGACGTCATTGCACATCAGCCAACTTGATGGTCGATTTCGCTAGGGAAAACGACTCCGTTTCAAGAAGTGTAAAACATGAAAAAGATAGATATGCCTCTTAGCTTTGCAGGGATACAAAGTTCAGCCTTATTGCTTCAGTGAAACTCGAGATATAGCTGATATGGCAAAAGGTGTCGGAACTGGAACTGAACTGGATTTGCCCTTAATTCTAGTAATCTGAAATCACTCAAAGAAACTTGTGAAAAACACCAAATTACATAAAAATATAAAAGATCATAAACACAATTAGACTAAACAATAATAACTCGTATTTGACACAAAACAATAATAAAACATAACTAAAAACTATATAATTATACGAGTTATCAGAAACATGCAGTGAACAAATTACAGGTAATAATCTACATATCCAATGGCTCCATGCCACTGATGAAGTTTAATGACAGGTTTAATAGAGAGGTTGGCAACCCTACTCTAGCTTTTGCTTTCGAGGGGTGAATGAACAGACATGGAAAGCTAGTCAATAAACTAATGTATATTCTACATTTCTTCCTCATCGGCTCATCCATGTCACTCACAACTAGAAAGCAATGCCATTCTGAAGTAACCTTACTTCTCGAATGGCACATGCATGGTCTTCCTCGTCTTTGTTCTTTTTCCCACGTGGGAAGCTCCAGCTCATCCCTTTCCATCCCTTCACTAGGATGCACTATTAATTGCAGCAACAAACATAAAGTAAAGACACTCGTAAAATTAAAGCTTAGTAATTCACTTCAACATATATGATAATCCTGGAAAATGTTATACAACTTAAATTTAACATCCTGAATTGCAAGGAATAGCTTTCATTGAAGTTCCATCAATCGGAAAATAACATTTGAATGAAAAGACCCAAGTATAGATGCAGTAACACAAAATCTCTGATAAATACATCAAGAGACTGTAATTATGTGGAACGAGTGAAGAAGTGAAATTAAAAAAGTAAAAAGGTGCAAAATTTCCATTCTTAAGCACAAGTACATGAATGCCTAAAGTGCATTAGCAGTGTTAAAGTCGAGTATAAAAGTACCACAAAGTTAACTTTTCAAATTGGAGACAACAGAGGGACAAAAAGTGATATTCAAAAATGAAAAAAAAAAAAAATTTGATAAGGACAAAAGACTCTTGTTTTTAACTAGCACAATGAAGAGACTCACCCGTTCATATGTTTCATCCAAAATAATTGCCCCTGTTACAGGAACTCGAACCTTGTAATCAGTGAAATCCTTAAATATATCATCTATATGTGCAACATAAGGCCTTAAAACATCGCAGCTGTTAAACACTGGAACAAATTAAGGAAATAGAGAATATTGATGACATAGAGAACCAAGAAAACAGACCATACTCATAGCATGGATAACAAAAAGAAGTACAGAAAATGCCATAAAGATAGTCTTCTAAAAGTAAAATCAAATGTCCAGTCAAAAAGGATCTTGACTTATACAGCACTTAATAGTATAAAGTCTAATCTACAATTTGGAGAGGAAAAAAAGATGGAATCAGAGGTCATCCTCTTTAGAGACAGATCTTATCGGCTCAAGCTCCAACTCCCTGTTATTAAATAGAGTTTTTCCTTTTCCTAATGGTACAGATTCTATGAAATAGAAGTCCAAACTTTTGCAATCATAACATCGAAACAAGATATCCATGTCAACTTATATGCTTTTTCTTTTTTTCCAGAAGAAACAATTTGATTCTTATGATGAACAACCATCATACTATTATTTACAACATTAACGTGAAAAACAGCTTCCAAGCAGAAAACGCAAGGTCTCATACAAGAAAATTTTATTTCATAAAATCAAGCAGAGTAGAAATCAAATAACCATGATCAATGACAATAATTGGAAGAAAAAAATGGGACAAACTCCCGTCTTTGATCTTTAAGGATAGCGATATGAACCTTCGACTTCTTACCACTTAAATGTTTAATCATTAATCACGTTAGAATCCCATATGTGACTAGGGCCTGGATGTATCCTTTTCATAAACCAAGCTGTGAGACAAGATGATGCCAGAACAATTTTGTTTTTATTTTGAATCACTACTTTAATGTACAAAGCTATGATAATTGTAGATGAAAAGTGGTTTGAACAATTAAAAACGAAGAAAATTATCATGGAGTTGACATCAATTGTGAATATTTAACAAATCAACCAGCAAATTAGTCATGGCAACATATCACAACAATAAAGATGCATCAAATATAGGATACACAAAGAGGTGAACTCCTTCAGATTGAATGACTTCAGCGATGGATTTTTTTCCACTGTATTGTCCTCGTAGAACCAATGTGCATACTCCACAAGGAAGAGAATTCTCTCAAATGACTGCTGGTCCTCTTTCGGCACATTTAAAACAAACCGACTGCACAACAATTATTAACAATAAGCTTTAGATAGGATCAAAGGAAAAGGCAGAAATAAGGCAATGGTATGGAAAACAGAGAGAGAGAGACTGCTTCGATCATTACACGGTAATGATTCTAAGGCCAATGATAACTCATTTGAGGACAAAAAAAAAAACTTAATGGAATAGCATTGTACAAACAGACCATCAGACAATAACTGGATCAAATCAGTGAAACTTTAGAAATAAATTTCCTAGCAAGACAACCAATTTCCTCGTTGCATTTTGCTGGTTTGATGAGAAAAAAAAGCCAAATTGAAAAACCGGCTGATACAACTTGTCAAAGAATCATTAGTAGGAAAATTTCAATTGTGGGATACTTGGGGGGATGATACCTAAAAAACATGATCTAAACTCTAAACTAAAGATTCTTGAGCTTAAACTTACACTTACTCGATTGATTAATCCAACATATAGCTACAATATCTACAACTGTTATTACAAAGGGTCAAACTGCCTTCCATAACTCCATACTTATCTGGCAGGCCTGGTAACAATACAATTAACAACTCCCCAGTCCGAATAAGTTTTTAATCTACATAATGATCCGCACACCACAGCATTAATCTCAATTACAACCTTCAAAACACGTCATTATCGATCTAGCAACAAGAACAAAAAAAAAAACATCGCAACTGCATGATACATGGCCCAGCAATACTTAACCATGATCTAAACATCATTTGGGTCTACACACTATGCTTCTTCAATTGGACAATCCAAAAAATAACTACAATTGTTCAACAAATATTACAAATGATCATGCTTCCATATCTCCATACTTTTCTAACGAGTTCAAAAGCAATGCAATTCAGAATTCCCACTACAAAATGTGCAATATATAACTAAGTTAAATTTGCAAAATAACCTCCATGCCACGCCACTAATCACCACATGAGCTAATAAGTCAAAGCTCCTTTTTTTATACCTAACTTAACAATTATACAACTGAATTCAGTTACTTCTTCCATAACAAACCCTAAAACAAGTCAAAATAAATCAAATAAACACAAACAAAAACAAAAATCAATGGAATTTTAACACCAAATTCTCGGGAAACAAACAGAAAAGTGAAACCTGCAAAGATCGTCGAGGAGCTCTTGAGGAGGAAGGCCGTTCTTCAATGGCGCACTCGAGGATCGATGGATACTAGACATAGCTTGTTCTAGTTAAAAAATAATAATAAACTAAAACCCTAACCCTAACTATTTTTAGAGAAAGATCCAAAAGATTCTACAAGAAGCTTCTACTTTTTTTTCCCTAGTTTCTTGGTTTTTTTAATTTGATCGGAAAATGGAGATGGAAAGAGGAAAAGAAAAAAGAGAGGTCCCGCCGGCCGGGATCTCTCAAGGGAGGTGACCCGAAAAAAAAAGGACTAATTATACTGATAGTCCTTATACTTATTCAAAATTTGAAGTTTAGTTCGTCTACTATAATTTATATAAATTGAATTCTCTTATTATATTATTTTTAAAAATTTGGTCTAATTAATAACGGTGTTATTTTTTTTCCGTTAAAAATGCTGACGTGGTCGTTGACTTGCTGATGTAGCATTGACTTTACTGACATGGCGAGTTTAGTCAGCAAAAATTTTGGCCAATTGATGACGTGGACTTTTTTGCCACATCACTTACTAATAAATGATATTATTAATCTCTGTACTTATGAAAAAATACAGATTTAGTCCTTCTACAATGATTTTAAAAAAAATTGTACCTATACTTTTCGAAATTTCAAATTTCGATCCAATCTTAAAAATATTTAAAATATTCATATTATAAAAAAATATATTATTGAAATAATAATATTATTTCATTAAATAGTATTTATTATTTAAATAATAAAATATACCATTTTTTGCTAATATTAATATTTATTATTAAAATATAAAAATATTTATGTTTAATAATATTCAAGAAATATTTAAAATTAAAATATTAAAGACTTTTTATTTTAACATTTTTAAATGTTTTTTAATTAAAATTAAATAAATTAGTTTTTATTAATATAATAATATATCATGTCGGATTAAGTTAAGTTCAGGCATAAAAATCATGTTCAAGATATGGTTCGAGTTAAATTAAATTCATGGGTTTGGTGAGTACCTTATAACTCTTTTTTTTTAAAAGTCTGCTTAACCGATGCCTATTAAGATTATTTATTTACTTTTTTAGAATTTTTTTTTTTGCATTAAATACATCACTTCAATTGAATTCAAAAAAAGTGATGCATTAATTACACTTTTATTTCTATATATATCACTTTAACCAGTGCCACTAGGCATTGATTAACATTTTCCTTCTAAAAATTATGAAAGATAATTTATTGCGAAACAGATGGAGCCTTAAACAAAGTTTATTTTTCACTGTTAAATGTGCTGGCGTTAGAGGTGTTCATGGATCGGGCCGGGCCGCGACCCAAATTTTTTTATAACTTTTACCCAAGCTCAGCTCGGGCTGGCCGTAAGCTCAAAATACAGTTTAAAAAATATTAGAAGAATTGTTTTGATATTAATATTTATATATTTTTATAATTAAATTTAAATAATTTAAATCATTATAAAAGGACTAATTCTTTTTGAAAATATAAAAATATTAATATAAAAATATTTTTTTGTAAAATATAAAATATTTAAATTTAATTATAAATATTAATATTAATATAAATATAAATATATATTTTTATAAAAATCTATAAATTTAATTATAAAAATATATAATTATTAATACTAACAAAAAATAATATCTTTTATTATTTAAATAATAAATGTTATTTAATATAATAATATTATTACTTTAATAATAATTTTTTTTAATAATGTGAATATTTTTAAGATTGGATCTAAATTTGAAATATCGAAAAATATAAGTACAAAATTTTCTTAAAATCATTATAGATGGACTAAATCTGAATTTTTGCATAAATACAAGGACTAAATCTGAATTTTGCATAAGTACAGAGACTAATAATATCATTTATTAATAAGCCACGTGGCAAAAAAAATTCACGTCATCAATTGACCAAAAAATTTGCGGACTAAGCTCGCCATGTCAGCAAAGTCAACGTCCACGTCAGAAAGTCAACATCCACGTCAGAATTTTTAACGGAAAAAAAATAATACCGTTATTAATTAAACCAAAATTTTTAAAATATATAATAAAAAAATTCAATTTATATAAATTATAGTAGAATGACTAAACTTTAAATTTTGAAATCAATACAAAAACTGATAGCATAATTAGTAAAAAAAACGTTTCTCCGCCTCTCTGGAAATGAGTTTTTTTTTTTTTTGGTGGACTTTTGGATTTTATATGACCCGATTTTGGAGCTTAATGTACCGGGTTTGAATTACGGGTTGAAGTTGAAACGATTTCTTGGGCATGTCTGGTGCATGGATATTGAAATTGAATAATCACTATGGCCCATTAGTTAGCCATTATTTATTTGTCAGTATTGTGTATATCAGAGGTGTTCATGATCGGCCGGACTTATGTATAGTACAATTATTATATATATTTATTTAAATTCGATTCATCTGAAATATAAATTTTAAGTTTTGTTTAAATTCGTTCATATTTATAAATAAATAGTTCAAATTCATTTAGGTCCGTTTATATTTTTTTTCTTAAAAAAAATATATTATTTTTTATTTAATTTTATATATTTTTCTTTTATTAAGTTCTTAAATATTAAAAGCTTAACATACTTTTTAATATTTACACTATAATATTATTATTTTTAATCTTTATATGATATAAATTACATAATATATATATATATAAATATTATATTATATTGTATAATTTGAAATGGGTCGGATTGGACTTGAACCTTAAATGTTGGAGTCAAGGTTCGGTCTATTTTTTAAAACATATCTCTTTTTTTTGTCCAAACTCATTTTTCGGACCTAATATTTTTGTCCAATCCTTGTAAAGTATAATAAAAAAATAAATATAACAAAAAAATATTTGTCAATTTTTTAATTTGCTTGTAGAATTTAAAAACTCTACTGTATAAAAAAACATACTCATATATATATATATATATATATATATATATATAAAAGGGAGGAAATAATATAAAAAAAAATTGAATCTTAATATTTGTATTAATTAAAAATGAATTATTAAGGTGGATATATAGTGATAAATAGAGCAAACAATCAATTATGAATTTCAAATTTCAGAATGTTTTTAAACTAAGTTTGTAGAAATATATTGGTTTTCTTGAGTATGATAAAATTTATTTATTTATAATTTTTGTGCAAAGTTATGGTCAAAGCTCAAGAAAATAAATAAAAATTCATAGCTTGAATCAATATCAAGCACTAAAATCAATAGTTGATGCAAGATCGTTTAATTTTGCTTAATAAAAATCAGATATTAATTTTTTCCTTTCATTTATTTATGGATTGATGTTCAACTTATTTAGGCATCTCATAACTTATTTACTAAAATGTAATGGGTAATTTTTTTTTTTTTTTTTTTTTTGAATAATTAATAGGTAATATGTTGATTTCTATATATTTTTTATTTATTTTTTTTATGTTAGACATACATTTACTTTAAGATGTTAACTCATCGAAAATTGAAAATCATAATTCACTAATGTGATCATTGAATTACATATATTAATGACTTAAGCTAATAATCAAACTACTCATAATAATTTATCTATAAATTTGTTTTTGATAAAAGATAATATTATCGTATATTTTTAATAAATCTTGACGTTTTAATTGAATTTAAAGCTAAAAAAATAATATATACTAAAATAAAAAAATCATCTAATATTTAGAATTATTAAAAATTCATTAAAATTCATTTACTTTGTTGTCCATTCTTAAAATGTTCAAACTCCATTAAAATTCATTTGTTGTCCATTCTTATAAGCTTCTTTAACTTATTTGTTGTCCGTTTTTAAGCACATAACTTACATCCACAATAATATTTTTAAAACATATGAAATATTTTTAATATATATTAAATTTAATTTTCAATGATATTAATATTAAATTATGATTACAATCTTGTTAAAAGATATTTAAACATAGATATTATTATTAAATTGTGATTACAATCTTGTTAAAAGATATTTAAACATAGTGTAGTCGTACTAAATATTGCACTCTCACAATGTGCGTAAAAATAAAAAATTTATTAATTAAAAAATAATTTAATGATATAAGAATTGGGTAATTTTTTTAAAAAGAAAGTTATCAAGTAGTTTTTTTTTTTTTAATAAAGAAGTTATCTCTGATGTGATATGTAAAATAATTTTTTTAAACAAATTACATAAACATCTTTAATTATATTGTATATTATATTTTTAATTTGTTTTTTTTTTTATATTTCTGCAATTGAGTTGATATACGATTAATTCGTGACACTAACTTAACCATTGTTTTTAATAATAGTATAAATAAAAACAAATATCTATCGAATTTGTTCACAAGAATTCATTTATGAACAAAAATAAACCTAACACATTACTGTTTGTATTCGATTCATTTAATAAAAGAATCTTTAAGTATTGTTCAAATTGGTTTGTTTAATTTATTAAATTTACGTTTGAAAATTTAAATTTCAAAAATAATATAAATTATATTATAAAACACATATAAATATAATATTTATGATTATTTTTTAAATTCATCAATTTATTAAATACCTATTTAATAATAAATTTAAAATATCTATAAATATTTATTAATTTGAAATTCATGTTTATATACCCTTTCAAATATATAATCATATTGAATCTGAACTAATTTATACATAATATATGTATTTCATTCTCACAATTTATATAACAAATAAAATCTTAATCTAAAATTTCAAATTCATGTTTTAAAACATGTGAACATAAACAAAGAAAAACCAAATTTATTTATGAACAATATTATTTAAATTACTAAACTTAGCTTTAGCATACTCCAGGATTTGTATGATATCAGTTTCCCCAAGACTTTGAACTTGAGTCAAGAAATTCAAAACCACCCGGTTGGAAGCAGCATCAACTGTTAGCAGAATTAAAAAGTTTAACAATTAAATACCATCTTTTAAAACATAATTTACTATTAAAAAATATTAAAATATTAAAAAAATATTTTTATATTAATATTAATATATATTTTATAATTAATTTTAAATAAAATAATTTTTTTATTTAATAAATAGTAATTCGGGTCATATCGGCCTAAATTACTAAATACTTTGTTTAAGCCCGGTCTAATATGGGCCGGGCGGATTACCCGATTCGTGTACAGGTCTAATTCAAGCAAATGCAGTCTTACAAACTCAAGGATAATAGAAGAACATATTTAAAACTACCTGTTATTGTAATTTCCCCATAAACAAGAGATGAAGATACCGCATCTTCAGTATCCATTGATGCAGCAGACCTGCAAAACAGTGAAATGATATCAATTAACTTTCCTTTTTGGTAACATGGTTAGAAGAATCTCAGGTTTTTATTTGGTCTAATCTCCTCCCAGAACTATCTTAAAGATGCATCGTCAATTAACTTTAACTAGTTATATGTATTAACAACCCAGACTTGGTGATTGTTACAAATCCTTCTTAGTAGGATAGAGATTCAAGGTTCGAATTTCGGCTCTTCCTTTTATACCTCCCAAATCCCAATACGTAGCAAGAGTTTGTGTTAACATTTGACATTTGTTCTCGATGGCTATGTTACTCGGACTCGTGTGTGAGTGTCGGACTTGGGTACGTGTCCGACACAAGTATGTTTAATTTTTTTTCAAGATTTCCATGTATCTGGAGAGTCCTTGGAGGATCATATTCCCATACCCATGTTCGGATATGAGTCGGATACGGGTGTCAGACACGAATACTTCAACAACAAAAAATGAAGAGTCGGAGCAACTTAGCTCAATGTTAATATGTGTAAACTTAACAGTTTCTAAACTGGTGAACCGAAAGATAATAGACTACAAGGAAAGGGTGATATCAATCAACAAAACTGCTTGCATAGTTTCCACAAAGGAAACAAGTAGTTAGCTGGAAACAGTTTGATAACGTGCATATTTTCCAACAGGCCGAAAAAGTACAACTCAAACAAGTTTTTTCAAGAATTCAGATATGTTACTGATAAAACACTAAACCAAGTATCAAAGATTAAGAAAATCAAGCTCTTCAAATAAGTAGGTCCAATCCCAGGATTTGGTTGGGATCCGAAATCACACACTAGCTTGAGACTTGCTTCGACCCATTACCATTGAATGACAGATCATTAAGTAGTAACCAATTATTAGATCAACATAAAGTAAATAAAAGACCAGCAATAAAAAATAGAAAATCATAGACAAACCTTTTTTGAACTCGAAGTCCCGTACTTGCAATGCCTCGAGAAACAGCCTGAAAAGTTAATTGCCAAAATCTCAATAATCAAACAAATTTATTTGCCAGAGAGAGGATTTATGATGCAAGAAAGAAACCTGGAAAAGTCTATAAGAGGAGGGAAAAGGACAGCAATACTAATAGCTGCCTATATATATAGGAGAGATGTTTAGAGAAAATATGGGAGTGAATCCATAATCCTAAGTTTGTTTTCTGAAGTTATTTTTTCCTTCCTTTCAGTTTTTCATAGTTCACCAAAATTTCCTTGTTTTTCTCTTCCTAATTGAATTCTGGTTGTTTATGTTCACATATCAATAAATTCTCTCAAGTCTTAATATTATTATTATTATTTTGTAATTGTTTGAACCTAATTTTTTAAGTCCTACATCAGCATCTATCTATTCCATGTCTACACATTCAGGGAGTTTTAATAATTAATAATTATCAAATTTACTCATAACAGGTGGATATAAGATTCAAATTAACACAAATTACATTACAATTACTACCTCTAGCTGGAACATCTGTGCAGAATCAGTAGCGTTAGCAATTGGATCCATTGAAACGCTTAACCATACAGATGCATTACCATTTGTCTTGTTCAACGACCACGCAGCCATACCTGCAACTATGGCTTCCGTACCGGCCTCACTCCTGTTTAAAAGTGCTCCCATCTGAACTATAGCGACAGCCTCAACTCGAGTACCACTGTGTCAACATGAAGATTAATTAATGAAAATTCAAACTTTGACTCACTAATGAATTAGGAAAATGGATTTCTCGCCCACCTGGGGTTTTCAACACTCAGAGTAAAATGGCGACAAAAATTTTCGGCGTTGCAACCCCTCGGCGGGTCATTAACTAGCGGAGGAGGGTGCGTCGTAGACGGAGGAGCATTATCATTCCTACGAATGATCCCATACTCCAATTTCGGAGTTTTGTCAGCTGCTTTTACAGATAGCAGCAGCAGCGCCGCCGCCGCCACCAGCACCAGCAAAGTCGAAGCAAAAGCATCGGTTTCATGAGTTTCAACTTTCTTTACACTTCTAGGAAAACCAATGAAAAAAAAAAGGTGGAGAATTTTAAGCAAGAATTTTGGGTTTGGAATTGAAGATAGTGAAATCAAAGTGAAAGAAATCTGGGAAATCGGAATTGAAGGTATCGAAATAAGTTTTTTCATAAACAAAAAGTTGACTGGTAGTTGATACTTTAATTGGCTAAAAACATCTATACTATTATCGGAAATGATTGATTTAGTGACTAACATCAATTCATTCCCTAAAAATACCCAAAAAAAAAATTATTAAATATTAAAAAATTAAAAATTAAATAAAAATATATATATTTTTAATATTTTATATAATAATTTAAAAAAAAATAATTAATTACTTTTAAAAAATTACTCATTTTTTAAAACACTATCCACTTATAAAAATTACCTATATTTTTTACATTTAAATTTTTTAAAACACAATTTATTATACTTTAAAAAATATAATTTCACTCCCATATAAAATTTTAATTAATTATTAATTAACTAATCAATAACATCTATACTATCTACACTTTTGTACTATCTAATAAAAAAATCCCCAAAAGATCTTAGCTCAACACGTGGCAATCTAGATTCTTTGGATTTTTTTTAATTTTAATTTTTTTAGATTATATTAATTTATTTTTATTTTATTTTTAAATGATATTTTTAAAAATATTAGTTCGCACCTTAACTCACAAACCGACTTTAGATCTATGTTTGACCTGCTCAAAAAAGGTATAAAAAAAGAAAACAAGAATTTGCCGTTAAACAGTGTGAAAAAACCGATCTAACAAGAAAATTAAATATAAATCACTTTTTTTATTTAAATATTTAAATAGGTAAAATAAAATATAAAAATGAGTTAATAATTCATTTATTTAACAAATAAAAAAGAAAAAAAAGGAATTATTGCTAATTTATATGAGAAAATCGACTCAACGAGAAAATAAAATACAAATCATAATTTTATTTTGTTATTTTTCATTTATTATTTTTTCCTATAAATAAAATATACACTACACGATAAGATCTAAATATTTTTAAAAAATGCATATAAATAACACCTGAAAATACATTTATTATACAATTTATAAATAAACAACTATCATAAATTTAATTTTTTAATTAATAAAATATAATTATACTAATATTAATATTATTAAAATATTAAAATATTAAAAAAAAATTTAAAAATCACAGCGAAGCTTTAATTCTAATATCCATAAAACATTCCCTAAAATATTCTTGAATGAAACGTGGCAAGATAATTGCTGGCCACGTACTGTTTTTTAAAAAAGATCATTTTATTTTATTTGATAGGTAATCACAATCCCAGTTTCAGTTCGTTATTATCAATATGTTTACACATGTGGCTTCATTTAATTAGTTTTGAAATTGTTTTATTTTTATTAGGCTGCATATGGATCTATTCTAGAAGCAATCTTACTGCGGGCTAGTGGAGAGTCCACATGGAAAACTGTTTGGTAACAGTTTCCAGTGTAGGGGACTCAAAAAAATTCATTAGATTAGACTCTTAATTGGATCAAGTATTTGAAAGCACTGTTAAAAAAGTATTCTTACTGCTATTTTAATATTACTGTTAAAAAAATTTAGATTAAAAAAAATTCGATTTGAAAAAAATATGTTTATAAAATGTGATAAAAAAGTATAATTTAAAAATTTTTAAGTATTTAGTATTATTGTGAAAAAATATTGTAGAAAATTGAAATGTCAAAAAAAAGATATGTTTAAAATAATAAAAGTGTATGGATGTGAGGATAATAAAGTTATATTATCAAAAAGTCAGCTTTTAAAGCCCAAAAGCTATATTTTTTGGCTTTTTAGTTTGGCTTTTCAAACTATGGTTTCAACAGCAAAAATCAAGTTTTTTTATTTGTTTAGCATTGCGTTTGCGGTAAAAAAAACTTTTGACCTCAAAAACTGTGCCAAAAACAATGCTAAACGAAACTTTAGTTGGATCAAGTATTTGAAAGCACTGTTAAAAAATTAGACTCTTAGTTGGGTCAAGTATTTGAAAGCACTGTTAAAAAAATTAGATCAGATAGATTGAATCAAAAATCGATGATCTGTTTGATTTGATACATATCATTGAATCGTTAATTATTCGAATCGTTAAAAAATTGGTTGAACCGATAAAAAATTGGTAAAAATCTAGAAAAAATCCGAAAAAAATCTGTTTTACACTTTTTTTTTAAAAAAAATTTATTATATGTGATAAAATTTAAAGTTTTAATTTCTTGAATCTATATTAAAAAATCATACCATTTAGCCAAATACATATTTTTATTAAATATTTATTATATTTAATACTTATTTAATATTAAAATTAATTGTTTAATACAATCGGTTGAACTGGCAATCAAAAATCTCACCGGTTTGATCTTCGGTTTGATTTTTTAAATATTGTTTGAAAGAAGAATTTCATTTTAATTAAGATTTCTAAAAATTCAAAAAATAATTTATTTATTTGAGTCAAAATATAAAAAAAATTAAAATTTATGAAGATTTGAACATCTCAAATTTTTTATTAAAATTTTACCTAAAAATATAATTTTTCAAATGGACAATTTTTTCTTTTAGTTTGCTCGGAGGTTGTCAGTTTTTCATTAAATCGACTCATTCATATAATAATAATAATAATAATAATAATAAACTGTTAATTAAGAACTAAACTAACAAAATAAGCAAGTTGACTGGTGGTTGATACCTTAATTGGCGAAAAACAATTAAAATCACAATCCCTGTTTTAATTCGTTATTATCAATATGTTTACACATGTGGCTTCATTTAATTAGTTTGGAAATTGTTTTATTTTTAGAATTTTGTTAACGAGTATCTTAAGAGTACTCTTTAAGGTTACTAGTTATAATAATATATTTATCCAATGCATTAAAAATGATGAATAAAATTATCAATTTTTGTATTTAATACAATATTATTATTATAAATAATATATTAATTAATCTTAAAAACACTCGTTAATAAAATACTTATTTTTATTAAGCTGCATATGGATCTATTCTAGAAGCAATCTTGTAGTGCGGGCTAGTGGAGAGTCCAGATGGAAAACTGGTTGGTAACAGTTTCCAGGGTAGGAGACTCAAAAAAATCATTAAATAGACTTTGAAAAGTAATTGATAAAAATATAATTTTTATGTTTGGCATATTAAAAATCTTCATTTTTATTTTTTGGAGTGTTACGTTCTCACGAGCATTGAAATGTTATTCTCATGAGAAGTGGTGGGAAAGTAACTTTTCTATGTACTTGAAAAATTAAAAAAAAAAAAAAAAGTTAAGACAAAATTATCCTGTTCCTATTTGATTTAAAATTATCAATTGAAATATTATTTTAAAATATTTAGTAAAAAATGTTTGTTAATAATAAATATCATTGAAATATTTAAATAATATTTAATTTACATTCAGTATTTTAAATTTTCAACTACATGAGAATAACTTTAAAATTTTATTATTAACAAATATTTTTTATCTTAAAAGTAATTGAAATTACCAATTGAAATATTATTTTAAATATTTAATATAAATTATTGTTAATAATAAATATCATTGAAATATTTAAATAACATTTAATTTGCATTCGATCTTTTAATTTTTTAACCCTATGGGAATAACTTTGAAAATTTATTATTAACAAATATTTTTTATCTTAAAAGTAACTTAAATTATCAATTAATTTTTTTTTAAAAATATTTATTAGTAATAAACATCATTGAAAAATGTTAAGATTAATAAAATTTACATTTTTTTGATAAGGGTAATGTTGAAAATTACCATCACATTCTTAGTAAAGTGTTTAATGAACCAAAAGTCTCAATGTAACTTTCTTATGTATACCAAACCCTATAAAATTACGTTCTCAAGAATTACATTCCCAAGAGTCACATTATCATGAATCACATTCCATTGGAATCATGACATGGAAAAACACCAAACGCCCCATTAGTTGGATCAAGTATTTGAAAGCAATGTTAAAAAAATTAGACCAGATCGGGTTGAATAAAAAATCGATGGCCTGTCTGATTTGGTAAATATCATTGAACAGTAAATTATTAAAACAGTTAAAAAATCGATTGAACCGGTAAAAAAGTAGTAAAAAACTAGAAAAACAACCCGAAAAAATTGGTTTTACACTTATTTTTTAATTTATTATATGTGATAAGATTTGAACTTTTAACTCATTGAATTTATATTAAAAATTATACCATTTAGTCAAATACATGTTTTTATTAAATATTTACTATATTCAATACTTATTTAATATTAAAATTAATTGTTTAATACAACTAACCGGTTCAAACGATCCAACTGATTAGACCGATAATCGAAAGTCTTATTGGTTCAACCTCCGGTCCTATTTTTTAAATATTGTTTGAAGGAAGAATTTCATTATAATTAAGATATTCAAAAATTCAAAAATAAATTTATTTATTTGGATCAAAATAAATAAAATTTAAAATTTATGGAGATTTGAATCTCAAATTTGTTATTAAAATTTTACCTAAAAATATAATTTTTCAAAAATTTTCCAAATCTCCTCACTCTAACTTGGACAAGTCTACATGAGACTCCAAATTTAAAACCCTACTTACAAACACATCATTTATTTAATTATTATGTTATTATTCTCTCATTTAATTTCTAAAAAAAATGGAAATATAATTGTTTTTTAATCTACCAATTAATCCTCCATCTTCATTAGGAAATTTTTTATTTATCGCGTAATGAAGCGTGGGTATAAACACTAGTTGCGGTAAAAATAAAGATTCAATTGAACAATTAGGGGCTTAATTAAATGCACTTAAAAAAATAAAGACTCATTTGATTTTCTGATGGGATTATTTGAACTTGCAAACCTGGGCTGGGTATGGGTTAGAACTTAGAACTCAAGAGCCACATGATTTTCTTCCTAAGGGCCCAAGGCTCATGGTTCATAGCCCATGGACCATGGCTCATGGCCCATAACTATTAGTTGAGTTGAGATTCAAATTTAAGCCTGCCCCAAAACAAGACACCTAGATTTTATTTTATTTTTCTGTCTAAAATGAGAGTGATAAGTTATACACTTATTTATATATATTATTTTATGGATTATTATGTACACTGACGGTTAAGATTTTTAACTCCACAAGCGGGATTAAAAAATTGTCACATGTCTCATTTATTTATTTTTTAGTTTTTTAAATATAACTTGAAGACATGTGACAGTTTTTTAATCCTGCTTGTGGAATTAAAAAACTCCACTGTCGATGTACAAGATAATTATTCTTATTTTATTTATTTTTAAATATATAATTATATCTTAATAAATTAATAAAATTAATAAAATGTATATCAATTAAAATTTGTATTAACATATAAATTTTTTTCAATTGTGTAAATTATATCAAATTAATATAAGTTTATTATTCTTAACATTAGTGTAAAATTAAAATTATGAAAATAAAAAAATTCAATGTAAATTTTAAATTCTTTTATTTATTATTAATTAAATACTTTTAACAAAAATCTTTTAATAAAATTAAATTTTTTACTTATAAATACTTTAAATATTTTTTATTTATCAAATAAATTCAGATACTTTTTAAGATTAATGAAAAATTAAAATTTTAAAAATTAAACAATTCAATATAAACTTCAACTTTTTCATTTATTATCAAATAAACCCAATTAAAGAAAGTTCTTACTTATAAATTGAATGAATATTATTAATAAGAAAAAAAATTAAAATAACAATTTAAAACTATAGTAAACATGAATGATATTTTTTTTCAGTTAAAAAAGTTTTTTAAATTTGTGTTTTATATATATATTATTAAAGATTATAAACTATAAATGCATATGGTAAAAAAAAAAAAAAATCTAACAAGATTTAAAATGACAAAAAAAAAGAGAGAGATTAGAAATTGAGAACCTGTTAGAACGCGCGGAGGAGAGTCTTCATATGCACAACTAAGTAAACGATGAACAAAAAGTTGTTTTCTGCCTGAGTATTCGAATGTCATGTTGCGACTGTTATTTCGATCTCTCTGGATGCCTACTGCCATTATGATCCGATTGAGGTTTCAGACCCTCACTGGAACGGGGCTCAATCCTATATTGGCAACCAAAATTGCATTAAAATGAGCATGTTGCAGGCCATGAGAGAAAGTCTTCAAGAACAATTTGCAAACTCCCCATCCTAGTCGGCAGCGTTCTTTGACAGCAATGCTTCTTGACACGTCGTTTCTTGACATGTAACGTTCTTCGACAAAGTCTTTTTTGGCACATCGTTTCTTGCAGTAATACACAACAACGTACCTTTTTTCACTGCGTGTTAACAAAACATGTAGTTTCCACATAACCTTCATGCCATTCACTATTTTGATAACTTCTCTCTCCCACTATCCATGATCGGTGTTACTTACACGTGAATAATCTTCTAATAACTTTTCACTCTTTTTGTAACTCATTCTGGTAACTCTTTTGGAGAAACTATAAATAAAAATCCAAATATTTCATTTGATATCTTTTGATCATTTAACAAAGAGTTCTCTTCAATCTTTTTCTCTGCAATTTTTACAACAATCATACTTTTTATCATTCTCAATCACTTATAGCTTTTATCACCATCACCTGTCACCGCATTTGTTCTCTAAGATCTGCTCTAATCTCTCTTCGTTGTCTTCCTACGACATATCGTTTTACTTATTTGTAACGGTTCTTCGTCTGAACAAAATAATCCTCTGCAACCTGAGAAATCAATTTCCAACTGCAGAATCAAACCTGTGCTTGCTAGCTTTATGGTCGCTTCAAAGACAGGATACACGCTTAAACTTTTTTCTAATTTTCTTTGCCAAATTTCTTCGAAACTAAACTGTCAAACAGTACCATATAAGAAAACTAAAAGGTCGGAAAAATAAAATTGAAACCAAAATTTCTTCCTCTGAATGCCCACAAGTCAACACCCAAATAGCTGTTCTTTTATCAAAATTTCTTTCTTAACCTTTGCCCTAAATTTGAAGGCCCCCACAAAATTTTACAAAAGTCAGTACCATCTAAATATACAAACCAGAAGAAGATGCATATAAATTTTGGAAAACTAATTACCTCTGAGTTTTTTTTTTTTGAACAAAAAAAAAGTTACCTCTGAGTTTCAGAATTACAGAACTACAACAAGCTGATAAAGAAAATTCATTTTTTTTAAAGCTAATACAAAGAATTATAAAAAAAATATTTGAAACAAAGTCTAAACACCAACAAAAAGAATAAGTGAGAATTGAAATAAAAATTCTGCAAACACCAAAAACGCCAAACCAGGTATTGTAGGTTCAGGAACATAGAGAGTGGTTATGACTGATTCTATCCAAGCTTCTTTAACAAAAGTTAAACTTGCTTTCTTATTCATTGGTCTCACTCTCACATCTTGTAATAGTTTTTAGGCACCTGAAGATATATTAAAAATTAATAAAAAATAAAACATGTAATAATTAACTTATAAAATTAAAAAAATTCTATAGTTAATATAATAAAAACGAATTATTTTTTAATTATTATAAATGTTTTTTTTTTTTAAAGAAAAGAAAGAACATCTACATATTTATGGCAAAAAAAAACTAAATATCTTATTTTTATATATTTCTTTACTTTTGAACATCAAATATATTGAGACATTAATATAAAAAAATTAATTTTTATTAAAAAATACTATTCATATTGTATTAGTATTTACAAATTATAAAATAAAAATAAAATTATTTTTATTAGTTATTAATTTATATTTATTTTCATAATAATATATATGTGAATACTGAATAGTGAATAGTAATCAGTTTAAGAACAGACTTACATTATTATTATTATAAAAAAAAAAAATAATAGGAGGTTATAGTGGTAATTTCCATACATGTTATAATTGGGTGAAATTTATTGTTATTATTATTATTTTAAATTCAGAAAGAGAGGTTGTCGTGATACTGATGGAGGTGGACCCAAGTTTTGAGATGAATTATTTTATTACGTGAGATGACTTGGACCATTTACCAAAGTTAGTCCAGTTGAGTTATTTCGTGCATTTTTTTTATTCGTGTTATTTTTTTATTAATTATATTTAAAATATTATATATATATATATATATTTTAAAATATTAATAAGTTATATTACATAAATTTTGATACGTTTACATATCGTATTTATATCATATTCGTATTATTTTTATATTATATTTATATATCATGTTTAAAATTATCAAAACTAATCGAATCTTGCTAAATTTTTTTGTTTTCTTTTATGCGTAGGAATGAAAAAATCAGAATCGTTCGATGGATTTTGATTCGATCCATCTCGAATAGAGATTTTTTTTTTAACAGTAAAAGCATGCGGGACCAATTTTTTTTTATTTGAAAGTCTGTTCCGCCTCATCCAAATATTAAAATTAAATTTAGCTTTTAAAAAGATAATAAAATAATACAACTAAATTTATTATTATTATTTTTTAAAATATTAAACCTAATATATTTTTTTTTAATTAAAAATAATAAATAAATATCGAATGAGATAAAACAAAACGATTATAAATATAATCAATATTTATAAAATAATAATAATATTAAAATTTTAACATTCACAACAATACGAAACGAGAGATAAAATAAAATAATACAATGACAAAACAGGTCGAATATTATAAAATTTACGTCACGTTTCACTTCATTTTCCATCCCATTTAATACGGTAGATATAATTTTTATATATGTTTGGTGGTGACTGGTGAGTGGTCCGTTAAAAAACAGATGACAGGACAGGGGTAGATAGGAAAATTGAATTCGTTCATTAATAAAGATAATGTAGCTTTCCCTCTCTCTAAAACTTGAACCTGATGCTTATCCGAATTATCTACACTAAAATCCAACCCACCACCTTATTTAAAAATTTTGCATCTGATACACTAAGATGAATTAATAATTTTGCCTTCCTCCTAATCATTTGTCTTGTTTACAAGTTACAAGTCCACTTCATTATTTTTTTTATGATATTTTTAGATTTCGCTTAAAATTAATATTTTAAGATATTATCGAATGTTAAAACAAATTTTTTTAAAAAAAATTTATTACATTTACAAAAATTTAAATTTAAAATCTTTTATTTAAACTATCAAAAGTCAATTTTCATTAATAATTCTGCCTTATTTAAATCTCTAAACTTACCTAACTCCATCTCCTTAAAAGACGAAACATACCAAACCCAAAGTCGTCCAACTTTTCTTCAATCAGTCATTCCATCGTTTGACGCATTCAAAAAAATTTAAACGAAATGGTTGATTATCTTTAATTAAGGACTTTAGACGGACTTTCAATTAAGGACATAACTCTTTATTTTGTTTAAACTATAACCAAACATTTTCAAGTTAAATCAACGGAAATGATTTACACGCGCTTTTAAATTAAATAACAACTTTAATTATAATTAAATAGAGCTTATCTGTCATAAATTAGCCACATGTCGTTATATAAGTGGAAAAAACAGGCAACACGTGATTAACCCATCCAAAATAACCAAAAATGAAGCCATGAAAAGAGAAGGGTCAGATCCTCAAAAAAAGCTTTGAACTCCCAAAGCCGCCGCTCTCCGCCATGAGCTGTCTGCCGTGGTTGGTGGTTTCTTTTCCGGCAATAGCTTTTTCTACTTCCTATTCAGGTACTCACAAAAGCCTAGGCGATATCTATGCAAAACTCAAATCCCACTTCTTCTCAACAACAGCAAAACCTCATTCTCAAAAACCCACAAAAGCTCTATAAGTGTTGTAAAAAATAAAAATCAGATCGGTTGGTGAGATCGATTCAATTGGAAATCAACGTCTTGTTGGATTCAGTGCACATAAAAAAAATAAAATTAATTAATTAAAAAACTAATTTTAAAATTTTTTTTGTAAGTGAATCTAACCTTTTAATTTTAATTTATTTTTTAATTAAACAATTGGATTAAAAAGATTAGGAGGAAACACCCCAAAGCCAAATGGATAGTCTCTGATAAACTCATTTCTTATAATTTCATCAACAGATCCAAAATCAATCGCTTCTTGATCATTTCTATGAAACCCATAAAAATAAAAAATACCCACCAAAAATTTAACTAATCTTAATTATAATTAAATTGTACACTGAGATTTTTTAATCAGGAATAAATTTATATAACCTTGACCAAGAACATTGAAACCAATTGTATGTTCTACTACCAAAAGCTAAACTTGAAAAAAAAAAAAAAAGTAATTAATCCAAGGGTGAGTTACACATTCTTTGGATCCTGGCCTTCCTTGCTCATCTCCATACCTCCATTGGGGTAATCAAGGTCTTCAACGAATCGGGACCAGTTACAGTGAATTCTATACTTGGTTCATCTCTTCAGTTGAGATACCCTTATATATATATATATATACATATATATATATACATATATATATATATATGATTCGTTTTATTTTTTGAAATTTAGACTCACAGAGTCGATAAAAAAATATTCAAAAAATAAATACGGTATAGATACATCTTTTAATAATCTTTTAATTGAAAATATGTATATATACAAATAATATAATATCATATATAAATAAATATATTTATTTTTATATTTATTCAAATAATTTATGCAACTTATTCATATTTAAATATGTTTTATTTTATCTAATTAATTTTATTTAAAATATTATTTATATCATTTTACTTATATTTAAATACAATAATCTTTCTTAAATTCATTCTTATTGCCAAAAGTACTCATTTCTTAATAGTCATAACTTCAGTTTAGACACCATCAATATATTTTTTCATATTCCATTAATCAACTTTCTATCTTCGTCTCTAATTACTATCCGATTTTAGTTCAAATAATCTAAAGTAGGGGTGAGCATTCGATCGAATCGAGTCAAAAAAAATTCTGATTAATCGAGTTGACGAGTCCTATTTTGTCAATCAAGCTCAATTTGAAATTTTATCGAATCGAATGAACAAAAATTCGAGTCGAATCAAATAAATCAATTCGAGTTAAAATAAATTTTCTTACAACTTAAACCTGTTAAAAAATATAACATTCATTACAAATTCTTACACTTAAAAGAACCTATCACAAGCAGTGTATCAATCTAACACAATTCAAACATGCTGGATAATAGAATTGTCTCAGGATAAGGAAAACAGACTGTAATAACTCAAAACTGGTAACTTTGACTGGTAGGTAGTTGTTTACAAAGCTAAGATAAAAGGGAGTCTCTAATTTGACTGGTAGATAGTTGTTTATTATTGATGGAAGCTAATCACCAGTAAAAATTACATTAACCCCCCTCAAAAATATTTCTAATATCTTTACTACAGCAATATCCATCTTAAAATGAGCCAGACAAATTACTAGCAGAGTTCAAGTTAGACTTGTTCTATCAAGTAGAAAATTTTCTACTGAGTTCCATCTTTTGATATTTAAAAACTCCATTTTCCAATGGTTAACATAATTTTATCTTGCAAGGAAGTTGCATTTGAACATAAGTAAAAAATTGCTTTAGCCACGGAAACATTAAGAAAAGCAACCTATATATATATATATATGATGAAACACACAACTACTGATCAACCTCTTTCATCATCATATAGAATTCTTCTTCAGTATATTTGCATGTAAATCAAATCAAAAATTGAAAACTTAATAAACAAAGCAGGGGGCATACGTAGCATGGACCTTAGAATCCAAAAATCAAGAAAATAAGTAAATTTTCTGCATCAGTATTATTAAAGTAATAACACTGATAATTTGAGGAAAAAAAAAAAGAAGGGAAAATAAGACATTAAAGGAGCCACAACAAAATCAAAGCCGGCAGAGGAGAGATTTTGAAAGACAAAAGGCGGGGTACGTCATCCTCAAATTCAGTCTCCACCACAGTAACAGTAAGTGTAACAAGAAAATTTAGAAGTAAAATAAGATCAAACCTATCCCAAACGCAAAACCCAAAACCCAAAACCCAATCCTCGATAGTTTAATGCCGATGTTAACGAGAGTGAGGTTAGGGTTCTAACAAGGGGAAAAAAAACCCTGAACGAAGTTTTGCTGGAGACGGGTAACGGGAGGGTAACTGTGTAAATGCAAAACCCAACCCCCAAACGACGTCGTACGACTTAGGGTCCATTTGGATTGACCATTGGTTTTGGGAGATGGGATTAGTTATTTTAACGGTGAAATTCGATACTATAGCGGTAAGATTAAAATCAACGATGGGATATGTATTTGGATGCAAACGCAGCGTTGACGATGAAGTGAATTATAATAAGAAAGAAAAATGATCATTAAAGACATTAGATAAAAATGTGTGTATATATATATATAACAAATTATTACCAAATATTAAAATTATATTTATGAAAATAATAAAATATATTAAAATTATATTTATGTTACAAATTTTAAAATATTAGAAAAATAAAATATTTGTATGGTTTATTATTTGTAATTATTTATTTTTAATTAATCATATCAAATATATAATAATAAAATATATGTTTATTAATTATATTAAATTATTTTTAAATAAATAATAGAAAAGTTAAGTGTTATTATTATGCTTAGGATAAAAATACCTTTATACTATTTATATAAGATAAAAATGCAAAGGTAAACTTGAAAAATACCCTCCCATCGGAGGGCATTTTAACCCATTGGAGCTTCAAGCTCTAGTGGGAAAAAACAACACCAGCACGGTGAAACATTGTTCATCGTGCTAGTGTGGTGTTATCCAAACACCAAAATCAGTGCGGTTGGGGCAAAAAAGTGCCCCAACCGCACCGAACTGGCACTAACCGAGCATCCAAAGGAGCCCTTAGTCTTATTCGAATTTTCGATTAATTCGAGTTGCATAAATCAAATCCAATCTAAACTATGTAACTCGAATCACTTAGTCGAATTGATTCAAAAACTTGAATAAATCAAACTATTTAATTTGAAATTTAAATTTTTTTTCTGTTTTTTCAAATTGAATTGGATTTTGTCCACCTCTAATCTAAATGGTTAGTGTTGTTATTCATGAGAAGTTGAGCATTTTGGATACATATATTAAAAAAGAAAAGTCAAAAGGATAAAAAAGACGTATGGATCAAATCAGAGAAATGATTGACCAAATTTCTTCTTCTTCCTCTTCTTTGCAGCAGTTACAAGAGTCGTGTCCATTTTTGTATAAAGTATCGGACACATATTCTATGTTCTATTTTACTGATGAAATGTCGGATATGAGTACAACAACCATTATTAAAGAATCCATGTAACATATGCAAGAACGAGTAGACAAAGATGGACATTAGCACCACAAAGAAGGCGAAGTAGTGTCACCGATCAGAAATTTGATGATACTGACCCTGATGATCAAAGAGAATAAGTGATTCTTATTTCACCAAGAAAACTCAGAGCAGCAATAATAGGTATAGTAGATTTGATGAAAGCTCTAAAGAATAAGAAGAAAGGGCATATTGATAAGAGCAAAAAGCATATTAAGACAATGAAATCTGCCTCAGGAGGTATCCCTTCCTCTTCTCCATGAATTGTTTATTTTGGAATGTTAGAACGCTTAATAACCTTTTAAAAAAATAGTATTATAGATAGAATAATACTTTTAAAGGTAAAGTTAGTTTGCTTACTTGAAACAAGGCATGGTTGAAAAAATCGGATTGGATTAGTTGGTAAGATTGATTCAACAGGATTTGTTGACCTGTTTGGTCCGGTATGTATCTTAAAATCGATGATCTGCCGGACCGATAAAAAATCAGTAAAAACTGGATTAACTAATAAAAATCATTTTTTTAAATTTTTTTGTAAGTGATGAGATTTAAACCTTTAATCTTTTAATTTTATATTAAAAACTATATCATTAATCCAAATATATATTTTTATTAATTATTTACTATATTTATTACTTATTTAGTATTAAAATTATTTATTTTAATATTTAAATTGTTTTGATTTGAAACGACCTAACAGATCGAGAACTAGATGTCTCACCGGTTTGATTTTCGGTTAAATTTTTTCAACATTGAACAAGGGTAAAGCAACATAAAATGAGGGATGGACAGGATCTTTCAAGGGTGGAGAATGCATCATAATTACTCTTATGCTTATAATAGAAAAATATGGTTCTTATGGAAAGAGCAGTTACAGGTTAATCTGGTAGCTATAACTAATCATAGTATGTAGTAACTCTCAAAAGTTTTATGTTTCAACAATTTATGGGTGTAATGATGGCAATGGTAAAAGAAGGCTTTTGAGACACCTTGGGGATTTACAAAGCTCTTTGGCTGGTCTTCCTTGGTTATTGGTTGGAGATTATAATGTCACTGTGTGCAGACATTAAAGAGTTTCAAGAATGTTTAAATCAATTGTTTATAGTTGATCATATGCATTTATTGGCCCTGTCTTCACATGGTCCAACCATCAACTTGAAGGTTTTCTTGGTCGGAAGCTTGACAGAGTTCTTGTGAATGAACATTGGCTTTCTCATTTTGCACATTCTTGTGTGGAATTCTTGTCTCCTGAAGTATCTAATTACTGCCCTGTATTTGTTAAGTTGAATTTTGTTGGTCTTTCACATCCTAAGCCCTTCAAATTTTTTAATTTTTGGAGTAGGAACCTAGAGTTTCTGAAGATAGTTGAAAAATCTTGGCAAGAAACTTTTTCAGGCAATCCTATTTCCAATTATTTCAAAATTTGAAAAGACTGAAGTTGACATTGAGGAAGTTTTAATCTTTCCTATTATGGGAATATTTCAATAGAAGTTATTCAGATAATACTCTTGAATCAGATGACCACTGCTGTAAAAGTTGAAAATGAGAGAGAATTATATTTAGAATTAATTACAGAAACTATTACTAGCAAAAAAAGAGCTATTACAATCAAAAGTCCAAAATAAGGTGGATTCAAGAGGGTGATTAGAACACACAATTCTTTCATAAAATGGTTTTTGCTAAGCATAGCAGGAATTTTATAAAAGTGCATTGTTAGGATTATGGCTAATAGATTAACTAAAATCTCCCTTCCTTAATCACCAATAATAAGAGTGCATTTGTTCAAAGGAGGAGCATCAAAGACAACATCCTTATAGCACAAGAGCTAGTTAGTGGATATGTTAGAACCACCCTCTCTCTTAAATGTGCATCAAAGATCAATCAGTAGAAGGCATTTGATTCTCTGAGTTGAGATTTTATACTTACTATTTTATCATCATTGGGGCTACCCCAGAAGTTCATGGGCTGGATTGAAACTTGTATTACTACTTCAAAATTTTCTATTTTTCTAAATGGAGGATTGGTGGGATACTTTAAAAGAGCTAAAGGAATAAGGTGGAGGAATCCCCTATCCCTTTTATCTTTTTGTGATTGTCATGAATGTGCTCTCAAAACTGTTAGATGCTGGTGCTCACCATGATGTTTTTAATTAACATCCCAAATTCCATAGAATTAAACTAACATATCTTTGCTTTTGCAGATGATTTGTTATTTTTTTCTAAAGACAATTTGGAATCTGTTGTAGGTATTCAATGCATATTGCAGCAGTTATATTTCATGTCTGTGTTGCATCTAAATCCCACTAAGAGAGATATTTTTCTTCTGGCATTGCCACTGCTGAAACAAGTGATTCAGAAGTTATTTGGGTTTAAGTTGGGTCACCTTCCTGTAATGCACTTTGGAGTTCCCTTAGTTACTAGAGATCTATGTTGCTCCGACTCTTCATTTTTTTTGAAGTATCCGTGTTTGACACAAACTCGGACATGAGTTTATGGATATGACCTTCCAAATACAGGGAAAAACTTAAAAAAAAATTGAATATATCCGTATCGGACACATACTCGTATCCGACACTCATACCCGAATCCGAGTAACATAGCTAGAGATTAACTGAGAAGGACTGTTCTCCTCTATTTGGGAAGATCTCTGAAAGAATTAATGGATGGGAAACTAAACATCTTTCATATGCTGGCAGGTTCCAATTAATCTAATCAGTCTTGTTCAATGTGCAGAACTATTTGTGTAAGCATTTTGTTCTTCCTAAGTCAGTCATCAGAAAAATAAATCAATTATGTTCAAAAATTCTTTTGGAAGGGGTAGGAGAGCTCAACCAAAGGAGCAAGAACTAGATGGAGTTCTGTCTGCTGTCTTAAGTCACAATGAGGTCTTGGTTTGAAAGATTTAACATCCTGGAATAAAACTTGCAAATGAAACATGTTTATCAGAATGGTATATAGCATCCTGGACTATGCATGGCGATAAATAATCAGTGGCCAAAATTTGGCTTGAGATAGGCTGGTATGGTTCCCTTATCATATTCCTAACCACTCACTAGTGTCATGAATGGTTATCCTCGACAAATTCTCAACAAATTGCCTAACAGGGATAGGCTCATTTCACGGGGAAATGGTGATTGATGGCAATTATTTTTTACTTTCCAAGTAAAAAGAGTTTACACGTGCAGCACGTGTGTATGGTGATGGTGGCCAAATTATTATCTTCTGACATGGGTCACATGTGACGTGCAATGCCATTGTCCTAAAACAATGAAGGAAAGAACTATTTGTGTCCAAAGATTCACCCTTTCCTTACTTCTGTCTGTTAGTTACAAAAATTCTTTTGTTTCCTTCTTATTCCACTTTCTCTCTCTCCAAAACCAAACCAACAATCAAAGAATCTCCTGAGATTAGAGAGAGAGAGAGAGAGAGAGAGAGAGAGAGAGAGAGGCAGGCAGAGAGACACCAAGTCTCCTAGAAATGCGGAGCTTACCTTTGGGTACTTCACTTACAGTTTCTCCCACAACTACAACTACACCAACTTCCCCAAAGTCCTCTCTCTCCCCTCTCTCCCTTTCAAAAAAACAACCACCCTTTTTTCCTTCTTCTTCCAGGGTTTCTCATGACTCATCTCTTTCCAAATTAGGTAAAAAAGTTAAAAATCTTTTCTTTTTATGGGTGTTATTAGTATTTCTTTGATGAACATAAGTTACTGGATTTGACACATGTCAAGATTATTTCTTCTTTTTTTTTTTTTTTTTAAAAGAGAAATTTGGGTTTTGGTATTTATCAATATGTGAATTTAGTTGTGCATGAATCTATTGGATTTTGGTATTTTCTTGTTTGCTTTGACTTTGCCAATTGATTAAATATCTGTGCTCTGCTTGGTTCCTGAGACTTTCTTGTTTGTTTTGATGTGAATCTGGGTTTGTTTAATTTACCTGTGTTTGAATTTATGATTTTTGTCTATGGAAGATTGACTTCACAGTGAGAAAGCAACTTTATTTTTCTGAAACTTGTTAGAAGTGATGGAATGTGGGTTCCTTTCCTGATTTTTGGCATGACATTTCTATGGCTATTTTAGACTGGAGATGCTACTTTTATTGAGTTTATTGAATGTTTGATTAGAATCCTGAAAGTGAAATTGCTATGACTATAAGCCCTAGTTGTAGGAAATGTGGATGTTGATGGTTTGTTGGGTAACTTACATTCTAGGTCACTGAATTTAGCATCAATTTCATGTAGGTCACAAACCTTTAATTTCATCAAATCACATCAATGAACTTCTATTATTAATAAATTAGATCACTTATACTAACTCTGTTGAGTAATTTTAACGGAAAAATTGACTTAGCATGCATATACATCTCACGTTGAGTTTGCTTTTTCGTTAGAATTACTTAACGGAATTAGCATAAGTGATCTAATTTATTCATAATAAAAGTTTAGTGATGTAATTTGATAAATTAAACATTTTTGACCTATATGAAAGTTGATGTTAAATTCAATGACCTATAATGTAAATTACCTTGGTTTGTTACATGTTGGTATTTGGGTGTAGGAGCATGCAGAGCTACTCAAATTGCTGATCTCTTTCCAACCATGTCTCCTGAGATCGTTGTTCGGGAGGCACGGTTAGAGGACTGTTGGGAAGTGGCTGAGACTCACTGTAGCTCTTTCTTCCCTGAATATTCCTTCCCTTTGGATTCATTACTACGAGTTGATAGACTCGTGGCAATGCTGTTAGGATTCTCTATTCCACCGGGTTGCAGGAGAACTTGTTTGGTTGCTGTCATTGGTGGTTCAGTTGATGATACATTGTTATTTGGAAGTGAAGATTTGAAAATTGAAGAAGGTTTTGATGGGAAATTTAGCCTTAATAAAGGTTATGTGACTGGTATATTAACTGTGGATACGGTTGCCAATTTTCTTCCTAGAAAAGGACCACTCAGACAAAGAAGGTGAGTTAAATTATTCCCGGCTTTTTCATACTAGTTTAATGTCATTTAAAGATGCAACATGGTAGTTGGGAATTACTCTATAAGAAACTTGTTTAATTAACCATTAAATACTTATGCAGCCAGATGAAAATGTCCGAAACTTTTCAGTTTTTATAGTTGCGTAAATTGCTGCTCATCAAATTTACCTCAGCTTTGTCTTTGTTTCTTTAATTTGCATTTTGTATGTAGCCCTTTTAATGTTAACAGTAAATAACTTATGTGCTCTATGTCTTAGGAACCTATTAATAATTCCAAAATGCAGTTGTAGTTATCACTTATCAGTATTTTTTTGTTAAGAAGTTTACATAAGTTCATAACTTTCATAATGGTTTTCGCATGTGCACTCCAAGCCTTCCTTGCCTTATAGTACCTCCCGAGTTTTATGATGCCTTACTGCATGTTATGTTACTTTTAACTAGTTTTGTTTTTCGAATTTGAAAATATGGTGGTTGAGTAAGGTCTTAGCTTTGATTGCTCGACCTCCTCAACTTTTAGCTTGCCTCTGTATAGAGAAATTATCAATGGACACTTTGATATTTTCTTTGTACTTTGGGATCCCTAAAATATCCTTAAAAACCTTTTATCTTATAAAGTGACACTTTGGTATTCTTTATGCATGTAGGAGTCAATATATTTGTACATATCTTGTCTCAAAAAGTCCAAAATACTCTTATATAATGACAAAATAGGATAAAAATTTACAAAATAAGGTTAAAAATACCTCTTTAGGTACAATATACTTAAGATCTATGTTGCCCGTGTCCGACACATATTCGGAATGGGTATGGGGATATGATCCCCCAAGGACCCTCCAAATACATGGAAAAACTTAGAATAAATCAAACATACCCGTTTCGGACACTCACACCCGAGCCCGAGTAACATAGCTTAAGACTAAAAGAACCGGGCCAAAAATTTCACAAAGCTCAAAAGTGTTAAGTCCTTACCCAAAGAAAACAGCAAAAATCGGCCCATAAAAACCAAGCTTATACAGATGTCACAGGCATCTGTAGGTTAAAATCAATAATATACCTTTGATAATGCTGAAATCAATTAGTAGCAGAACAGTTATATGTTACTATGAGATATTAGTTCCTGTTAAAACCTATGGGATAAGAGAAGCTCAGTTAAACCTCTTTCTCCTTTAAGTTTATTTAATGAAGATAAACAGTTTTCTGGCTGGGACAGAAATATACCTGGCAAATGATTGTCGGAAAGCTGAAAGAGGGACTGTGAGGTTGTGAGGAAAAACTGAAAAGGCATCAAACTTTGATGAGAGAAATAATATAATTATTAATAGAGAATAATGGTGGAAGATCATGATATTTGTTGTCAATTCACAGTTGTTAATGAGAGGCTTTTCGAGTAACATTTTTCTTCACCCCGTGGAAGGTCCTGCTAGATAATAACTTGAAAATGACTGTCATCAGCAGCTATGTTGCTCTGACTCTTCATTTTTTTTGAAGTATCCGTGTCCGACGCATATCCGGACATGGATATGAGGATATGATCCCCCAAGGACCTTCCAAATACATGGAAAAACTTAGAATAAATCGAACATACCCATGTCCAACACTCACACCCGAATCCGAGTATATAGATCAGCTGGCTATTGGAGATTGGTACGAGTTAAAAGCTAGCTGTTTTGTTTTTCTATGTTCACATGTAGGAAATTGTTAAAGACTAGTTCCAGTTCAAGTTCCATGGATGTTAGAGTTCCAGTTGGAAGAACTTGTGGTAGATTAAATCTGCTGGAAGTGTTAAACAGTATATATCAGTGTTCAAGTTCTTGTTCGTAATCTTCAGCTAACCCTTATGAACAGAAAATTCTTTTAACTTTGTTGATTAGTAGTTCTCTTAGTATGGCAAAATGTCCATCAGTCTTTTCTTTACACTTTTTTTCTATGTTGCTCCGACTCTTCATTTTTCTTGAAGTATTCGTGTTCAACACCCGTGTTCGACACATATCCGGACATGGGTATGGGGATATGATCCTCCAAGGACCCTTCAAATACATGAAAATATTGGAAAAAATCGAACATACCCGTGTCGGACACATGCCCATGTCCGACACTAACACTCGAGTCCGAGTAACATATCTTTTTTTAGTTTGTTTTTCTGGAATCCTTTAACTTGCATGGTATTAATCTTGTGATTAATCATACAAATGAGAGTTGGGAATCTTTGTCACAGGACTGGGATTGCGTACATATCGAATGTTGCGGTTCGGGAGAGATTTCGTCGGAAGGGAATAGCTAAAAGGCTCGTAGCCAAGGCCGAAGCTCAAGCGAGGACCTGGGGCTGCCGTGCCATTGCTTTGCACTGTGTTTTGAACAACCCTGGGGCCATAAAACTGTATAAAGGCCAGGGTTTCAGATGCATTAAGGTGCCAGAGGGAGCAAATTGGCCACACCCCAAGACCTCACCAGATGTGAAGTTCAACTTCATGATGAAGCTTCTAAACTCCCCTACCACGGCATAAATTCTTTACAAACATCAAAAAGCTAATTAGAAAACTCATCAAAAGATTCAAATATGTTGGATGATTAGTTGTATATATGATTTAAACTGATGGGATTAGCTTCAAATATTTACTGTTACTGTATTTATTGTGTCTGTAATGTTAATGTTACACTATGTTGCTCCGACTCGTCATTTTTTTTGGAGTATCCGTGTTCGACACCTGTGTCCGATGCATATTCGGACATGGGTATGGGGATGTGACCTTCTAAGGATCTTCCTAATACATGAAAAATTTAGAAAAAATTGAACATACTCTGTGTCGGATACATATCTGTATTTGACACACCCGAATCCGAGTAACATAGATGTTACAAATCAGTTGTCTGTATATTGAAGGTGACACTTCTGCAAAGCTATTGCAATTTCTGAGAAAGATGACTTTCCAAGCTTATTCAGCAGCTTTTCCTCAACTGCATTTGAGTTTTGAGGTTGACACTAAATTTTCTCAATTTCAGCTTTATTTTTTTGGTTTGATTTTAATTGATTATTGGAAATTTTATAGCTTAATTTACAAGCATATTATAAATTGTTGAAAATATGTTTTTCAACATGAAATATTATTTGCCTTATTTTAAAAAATAACCATTTTATAATGTCCAAATATAGAAATTTTATTGGTTTAAAAAAAAAGAACTTTATCATTTTATTCAGATAAAATTTGATGCATTTATTACATTCAAATAAGCTTTAACTTTTAATTTGCATCAAATAGATCTTTAATTTTCAATTTGTACCAAAATAAGCTTTTAAATTTAAAATCTTAATATAAATCAATCTTTTATTTGAAATAAGAAATTTTTTGAGTACAAATCAAAGGATAAGTGTTTATTTGAATATGATAAAAGTATAATTTACTTTAAAAGTGAAATAATTTAGGAACTTTTTTAATATTTTAACCATTTTTATTTGATTGTTTTAAATGCAATTTTTAATGCCTATCTCAAATCAAAATGTCAATTTAAAATTATTTTCTTTTTTCTTTCGAAAATTGATAAAAGTTTACTATTGAAAAATACTAATACTATGTTTGTAAACATGAATTTGAAATAGTAGATTTGAAGTTCATTTGCTATATAAAATTATGAGAATGAAATGCATAAATTAATTAATATTCAATATGATTATTTATTTAAAATGTACAAAAACATGAATTTTAAATTTAAAAATATTTATAAGTATTTCAAATTTACCACTAAATAAGTATTCAATATTAATAAATTTAAAAATAATTATGAATGTTACATTTATATGTATTTTATTATACAATTTATATTATTTTTAAAAATCAAAATCTATTTTTTAACATACAAATTTTTAAACGTAACCTTGTTGTTCTCAAATCTCAAATTTAAAGAGAATGAAAAGAATAGATAAAAAAATTTTAACAAGCTTTATCTTTTTCTAAGGAAATAATATACTTATAAAATAAAATTAATATTTCCAGGCAAATAGGTATCATTATATATATATATATATATATATATATATATATATATCTTGTTATTCCCATGGAATATCCAAAATTCGAAATCGATTCTAACATTAAAAAAAACTGTAGACCATTTTTATTCTGCCTTATACAAAACTTTTTACAATTGCCCTCCCATTTTCATTTGTTTAGATAATTAAATTACTTGATGGGAAAATGTACGAAATTGCATATAAATTTAATATTGAAAGTAGAAAAATAGATAATAACATAAATAAGTTTTAAAAAACCCTTGAATTTACTATTTTACTTCACAAACCTTAATATTAAAAAAATCAAATATTTTCTTTTTGACCAAAAAATGATTTCTTTAATATATACTAATATTAAAAATTTTAACTGAAATTGATATTATAAGTTAAGTCACAAACTAAATTAAGGAATTAACAAAAAAACCTCAACATGTAATAAAAAATAAATTAATGAAGATATATTAATTTTTTTCTTAAAAATATGATTTAAAACCATTTTTTAAACCGACAATTATGTTATCTTTTCTTTATTTTAAAATTGTACATTCAATTATTTCCACTTCTTCTTTCTTTTATAGTTTTATTATTATTACATACATAATTTTTTTTAATATTTATTTAAATAATAAAATTATTTATTATTTCGTCCACATAATAAATATACCAAATACTAATAAGATAATTTAAAGGGGAAAAAAAAGAACAAAGGATAAATGAGATAAATGAAGCATAGAAAACCAAAACAAAACGACATCATTTCGAATCCGCCTTTAAAGAATCCCATATAAAGCCCACTCCACGTTTCAATCTTCTCGTTTTTCGAGGGTTAGCGAATTTGGGAATTAGGGTTTTCTTTTCTGAAATTTTAAATAAGATCAGAAAAAAAATCGAAGATGATCGAGGTGGTGCTGAACGATCGGCTAGGGAAGAAGGTGCGCGTGAAGTGCAACGACGACGACACGATCGGAGACCTGAAGAAGCTGGTGGCGGCCCAAACCGGTACCCGAGCGGAAAAGATCCGGATCCAGAAGTGGTATACTGTTTATAAGGATCATATTACCCTTAAAGATTACGAGATCCACGATGGCATGGGCCTCGAACTTTACTATAATTAAAAAATATATATAAATTTATAGTTATTGTTATTATCATATATGTAATTTTGTATGGTTTTTGTTTGAATTATGTTTGGATCTAATATACTTGTGGATGATAGGTAATAATACTACTTTTTAATGAATATTAAGTTAAGAATTTGATAAATTTGTGGTTCAAATAATGGTATATTATTATATCTTAGTGTATAAGAAAGTTTATTTAATTTTGTGGATTGGTTGATTCTTCTCACTTGAATTTACATGTGAAATTGAGTTCAACAAATTTCTTATATTCATATACTTTGGAGTAGAATCAATTTGCTGTTTAATTCTATGTAACTGGATTCTTTATTTTTTTTAAAGTATCTGTATTCGATATCTGGGTCTCGGATATGAAAATGAGTATGATTCTTTGAATATATAGAAAAATTGAGTATATCCATGTCGGATGCATCTCGTATCAGAAATTCACCTGAGTTTGAGTAACATAGGTTTAATGTAAAACTTCCAAAGCTGAAGTAGCTTTGACTTAGGTTTAATGTGAAACTTCCAAAGCTGAAGTAGCTTTGACTTAGGTTATGAAGTTTGGTACTGCCATTGAAGATTGAAGGAAGAACTGCAAAGTGAATTATTTTTACTGTAGATTTTTACTTTGATTAATTGTTTGGATGCAATTTTGATGATCAAACGTTGTTCTAACCTTAATGTCAAAATTGGGGTCATAGAGCATAAGCTCGAACCTGAGTAGAATGAGTAGTTGATTCAAAGCTGTATTTTGAGAAAATATATTCATCTGTTAGATTAACAGTCCTAAGTTTTCCTTGCAAAAGGTTCCAAGAGAAGGTAGCAGCTTCCCACCTTGGTCTCACCAACTCAGCTGTGCTGAAACTTATTGAGACGATTTTGAGGCAAAAGTATCAATTTCCATTGGGGACCAGAGTTCACAATCGTGTCATTTCTGCTACATCAGATTGCCTATTCTACCAGTAAAAATCTTTCGACAAACTCTTGCCTCACATGGTATATATGGTGCTTTGTTATTCCGATTCTATATATTTTTAAAAATATTCATGTCCGACACATATTTGGATATGGATATGAAATATAATCCTTTAAATATTTGAAAAAGTTATAAAAAATTGAATATATATGTATATAATATTCATCTTCGAATTTAGGTAACATAGATTCGATGTACCCGATCCTACGTACGTTCAGGCTTGAAGATTCTCTGGAAATATTGCATTCGTCCAAGTCTCTGAAGCATTTATTCTAACAATATTTCTCTTAAAGAGAGTTTTTCCTCCTTTATTAAACTTCTTCATATTTGCATCTCTGATGTAACGATCAACTTGTCTGCACTTGGTAGAGCTAATTCAGTCTCCTGCAGGGTGAAGAAGGAAAATGGAGTGGTAGAGAGAGAGGGGTTGGAGTTGGAAGCAGTAGGATGGCAAAATCCGATCCAACCGATGAATTTTGCACCAATCCGCTTCAAATAGAGAGTTTTTTTTTTTTGAAAAGCGAGGGAGGAGTGGAGTGGGGGTGGTAAATGCTTACTCCCCTCTGCTCCATTGAAATTACTATCTTACCTTTAAAATATTTTTATATTTTCCTTTATATTTTTAGTATATATATTAGATATAACTAAGGGTTAAGATCCAGTCTATTATTTTTTTGTCAATTATTTTTCAATACACTCATCTTTACCATTCACATATTTATGACTCACCCATTAATTGTGAAAGTCATATTTGTGAATGGTGATAAGATGTAATGAAAAATAATGGAAGGGAGCCGGACCCATATATTAAAATCATATAGATATTAATATTTTATATTTATACTTTTAGTATGTATATGTATAATATATATTAAAAA
This sequence comes from Fremontodendron californicum, assembly GCA_030761205.1. Taxonomy (NCBI): domain Eukaryota; kingdom Viridiplantae; phylum Streptophyta; class Magnoliopsida; order Malvales; family Malvaceae; genus Fremontodendron; species Fremontodendron californicum. Next base: position 10,974,983 of record JAULJL010000041.1, on the reverse strand, counting down.
AATTATATATTAAAATTATGTTCATGAATAAATTACAATATAAATTGTTATAATATTAAGTTAAAAATAATTAATAAAAATTGGGATATAGCAGAGTGGAGTACCGTGGAACGATTATGGATGTAATCGACATCCATAGATGTGGATGTTTTCAACATCCATGCAAGAGTGGGACGAAGGTGGATGAGGCAATCCTACCTAACTAAATCGGCAAAGTGGAGTTAAAAAGTGTAGGACAGGCCAAGGAATCAAGGTTATTAGAGCTAGTTAGATCTGGTAATTAATGTATTCGTATCGTGTTCATGTTATTTTTTCGTGTCGTGTCATGTTTTGTGTCGTGTAATCATGTTGTATCTGAAATTGTCAGGTCGAGAGCTAGCACGATGGACAATGGGAAAGAAACTCGAGGCATGGATGAGATCAGGGATCAGTGGTTGAAGCAGATGATGGCAGTAACATAGCTTTAGGATTCCCACAGACGCAAACAATCAAACAGTTGGGGTCTTCAGGCTTCAGCAAATGCTGTAACAGGAACAAAGATGAAAGGCAGGTACTGTGGGTTTCATTGCAAGTTGATTACTCCATGATCAAATGATTATATGGGTCCAGCTGTGGTTTTGTAATATAGGAATTAGGATTATAATGTTAATTAGTGGCCCAATTGAAGAGTTTTTTTTTTTTTTTACTTTGTAGAACTCAGACAGGAGCTTGGGCTTGTGGATGATAATAAATGGGGTTGTTTTGGGCTCTTTAAAATGGAGGTTTGAATATGAAATTCAGTCATTTAAGGTATGTTTGGTATTACCGGTTCATTTTTTTTTAAAAGTATTCGTATTTGACATTTGTATTCGACATATATTCAGATATGAATATAGAATATGATCTTTCAAATATATAAAAAAATTTAAAAGAATTGAACATACCTAGAATACAAACTCATATCCGCATTCATCATCGAATTCGAATAACATAACTTTTCTCACGAGATGCTGCTTAGACACTTGAAAGGAGCCATGAAATTTTCTTTTAAAAAAAGAAAAAGAAAAGAAATGCCCTTGATTTAGATATTCTTTTCTTTTTTCTTTTGATGAAATTGATTTATGGATTCTAATTATATTCTTAAGTTGACTATGCTTCCCTTTGTACTTGTTCAAAGATCGGGTAGCTCGCCTAATTCATATTGGGCCGGGCTTGGATAAGATTTTTTTTAATTTGGGCCAGCCCGGTTCGAATTACTGTCAACTAAATAATTTTTTATTATTTAAATTTAATTATAAAAATATTAATATAAAAATATTTTTTAATAATTTATGAATAATAAAACTGGCTTACGTCCGGCTTGACCCGACCCCAACCCAAAACGAGCTTAAGTAAAGAAAAAAAAAAAAAATTCCGAACTACGGCCAGGACAAGTCTACTTCCCTTATGCCTTAATCAGTTGGTTACTAGAGTTTAATAATATATAGGTTATAAATGCTAAATAGACCGAAATTATGATCAGTTCGTGATTACAGAAACAATGACATGAGATGTAAATAATGTCATATTTTATGTTTCTCTATTTAGATTTATCCAGACTCTTACTTTTTTTTTTTATCATTTAACATTTTTTAAATTTGATAATTTTAGACACCATATGAAAGCACGATATGTTTAATAACTAAAAAAAATAATAATGTGATGCACATGATATGATACGTTTAAATAAGATTAACATGATAAATTTAATACACGTATTGTATTCGTATTTAAAATTTTGATAAATTTAATAATTTAATACATTTAATACGTACAAGATCTACTTTCTTAAATCATAAAATATATGAATTTTCAGAGTTTGTATAGTTTGTAATTTTGCAAACTGGAAAGTATTTGGTTTTTGCCTTGACAAAAGTCACAAAACCACAACTCTTAAACCTAAATCAATTAAAGAAATTTAATTGGTTCAAATCTTGATGGTCTGATTGTGTTTTCCTATACCTCTTTTTTTATTTGTATGCATAGGAAACTTGAAAACAAGTGGAGATTTTTCAAATCCCATGTCGGAAATAGTATAATTTTCCTGGGAGTTGACTCATATATATATATATATATATTAAAAAATGTTTTTAAGACACTTGTTAGTAAAATTTATAAAAAAATTTATTAATAAATATTTAAATTATTTTTTAAAAGGGATTTGTCAATATATATAAAAGAATTTGTCAATAAAAAATCCATTCTTCATTATTAATCATGATTTTAATCAAATTTTTTTTTTTACTTTTATTTTTCAGAAATGAATAAGATTAGGTTTTTGTAGAACAAATTTGTCAACAGATTATAAATGGTAATTATTAGGGTAGACAAAGTATTGAATGTGATAAGTCATTGTGGACTTCTATAGCATGAAATAGGTGACATTGATTGATGTTTAATGTTTGGTTTAAGAGACCAGGATCCAAGAATTAATTCTCAATATCTAAGTGATATATGATTTTATTAACGAGTATTTTTAAAATATTTTTAGAAATTAATTAATATATTATTTATAATAATAATATTATATTAAATATAATAATTAATAATTTTATTATTTTTAATATATTAAATAAAATTATTATTATATATAATAATTTTAAAAAAAATCCGTTTAATATAAATAATATATTAATTAATTTTTAAAAATATTTAAAAAATTACTCGTTAATAAAATCATATATCAATGAAAAATTGAGAATTAATTCTTGGATCCTGGTCTCTTAAACCAAACATTAAACATCAATCAATGTCACCTATTTCATGTTATAGAAATCCACACTGACTTATCACATTCAATACTTTGTCTACCCTAATAATTACCATTTATAATCTGTTGACAAATTTGTTCTACAAAAACCTAAGCTTATTCATTTCTGAAAAATAAAAGTAAAAAAAAAAAGATTAAAATCATGATTAATAATGAAGAATGGATTTTTTTATTATAACCTCCAAACATTTGTTAAAATTAATTAAATTACTATTTTAAAAAATAGTTTTTCCTCTAATACATTAATTATAATTCTTTCTTTATATATCATCTTTATTAGTGCTTATAAGAAAAATGAATTTTTTTTTTTTGACATTATTTTTAAATTTTAATTATTTTCATTTTAAGTTCATCTATTATGATTGAGATAGACATGGATGAAGTATGTGCTATCTGTCAAATTGTTATCTTTGTTTTGTTTGAAAAAAAAAAAAAAAAACATTTTTTTGTGTGCCAATCTTGATCCAAGAATTGCAATGTCAAAGCATGCCAACCATTCTACTTCTGTAATCTTCTAACAATGTTTTTGGTGTCTTATAATTAAACTACATGTGACATGTCTTAGAATTAAGTGTGTATAAAAATATTTATATATATTATAAAATTCGTCTTTGATATATTGGCATTTCACATTAATTAAGAGACGATCACATATTTTTTTTTTCATATATATTTTCTTAGAATACACATGTTAATTTAGTTTGTGAATTTTAAAAATTTCATTGACGATGGAAGAAAGAATTTTTTCTATATTAAATCCATCTTAGCAAATATAGAAGAGAATGAAAGCTTGTTGGGTTAATTTAAAAAACATGTTCCCAATAGTTACTTTATTTTTAAATGATCTAATATGTTAGAATTATTTAAAAAGGAGAAATTAAAAAGTTAAAAATTGTTATGAAAGATATTGTAAAGACATAATTATCCTTAATGAAAAAATCTCTTTTTTCTCTTATTTTTTAATTTATTTTTTTAATTAAAAAAATAATTTTTTTGAAAATATATTTTTTTAATTTTAAAAAATAAATATTTAAATATTTTTATTTTTTAGTTTACTTTTTTTTAATTAAAAAATTTTAAATAATAAAAAATATTTTTAAAATTAAAATTTTTTATTTTTTAAAATTTTAAAATTTAAAAAAATATATTTAAATATTTTATTTTTTAAATTTATTTTCAATTAAAAATTTTAAAAATAAATATTTTCTTAATTGGAGGAGAAAGGAAAAAGAGATTTTTTCATACAATTTTGTTTTTACAATATCTTTTCTAATAATTTCTATTTTTTTTATTTCTTTTTTTAAATAATACTAACGTATTAGACCATTTAAAAATAAAGTGACTATTGAAGGTATGTTTTTCAAATTAACTCAAGCTTGTTCCAAATTTGTACTGTATCTATTACAAAACTTGAAGAAAAAAAAAAGGAGTAAATCATAGTATGTAAAACTTAGATTCAAAGATCATGAATTTTAACTTTCTTTTTCAAATAAAAAATGTTATATACATTTTTTAATAATATCTTATAAAAATATATTAAAAAATTAATTTAAAAAATATCACATCATATACTCCTAGATTTTAAAAATATCTTTTAAATTTAAAAAATATTTTTAAGAAATGTACGTAACAATCCCGATCCAAATACATCATATTAGAAAAAAACTCAAAACCAAAATTTTATTCTAAAAAAATGACTATATTCTATTTTTCTTCGGTGAATGTAATACAATTTGCTTTTCTTGACTCTAGGACTTTGATTAGAGGCTTCATTCATACTCATGATATATTATTTAGGAGGAAAAAAGATCTCTTTTCTTTTTTTTTTTTAGAATCATCTCTTTTCTCCTTTTTTTTTTTTTCTAGTTTAATTTAAAGAAGTAAAGTTTTATACTTGGAACATCCATCTTTAGAACAAAAAAAAAAGGCACCCTTGATTTTTTCCCCTAAAATACTAACTTCCTTATTCTATACAACTCAGAAAATCAACAAAGTTTGACTTATTACTCTATATTTTAGAGCATCTACACATTTGGATCAACGATCTGAATACAGTGAAAAATATACTTGTTCATAGATCGGGTAAAATTCGGTTAGTAAAAAGTTTTGTTTATCTAAGGTTTAGTCTGACTTGATAAATTCAAAAAGCCCAAATTATTATTTAAAAATATTTATTTTTTTAATTAATATTTACATATTATATAATTAAACTCAAATTATTAAACAGTAATTCGAATCAGATTGAATTGGTCTGAATATGAAAAAATTTATTTCAAACTCGATTTATTCAAATTAGATTTATCAAATCGAACGAATAACTTAATCTATAAACATATTTAATAAAAAAACATCCACTCACCTAATGCCATTTTATAACCGGATCCTTAAGAAGACTAATAAGATAGTGAATGGGATAAGAGAAAAAAACACACGATAATATCAAGAGAACTTCAACTTAGCGAATCAATGAGCTCAAATTTTTAGAAATTTTAAAAGATAGAAATTAAATATTTGGTTTAATTTTTTTTTTCTTCTGATGTCAAGAGTGGGGCCAGCATTCCTTGACTCACGAATCTTTGTCTGCCTTGTGCAATTCCAAGTGAAGCCAGTTCAATTTCAAATGCCTTTGCCTATTTGACCTGCAATCCTTTAAAACCCTAGCTTGATCCAAGCTGGTTAAGCAATTTGATTTAATTAAACCAATTGTTTTGATTCAAATCCCAATGGATTTATTTATGTTTAGCTGTTGTCTAGCACAAGAGTCAAACCTTTTATGGTTGAAATTTTAAAACCATTTTTTTTTTACTTTAAAATATCTCATAATTATATGGTTTTCTGTTATGCACATGTGCATGGATTTAATTTTGAATTTTAAAAATAGTATAAATTATGTAATAAAATACATATAAATATAACATTCATAATTATTTTTAAATTCATGGATTTGTTACATATTTATTTAGTGGTGAATTTGAAATACTTATAAATATTTGTGAAATTGAAATTCATAATTTTATAAATTTTAAATATATAATCATATTGAATCTTAACTATTTTATACATAATGTATGCATTTCATTCTTATAATTTATATAACAAATAAAATTTAAATCCAAATTTTCAAATTAATATTTCCAAACTTGAGTGATTAAATTAATAAATTAATATTTCTCATAATTAAGTGATCAAAATAAAAAAACCCAAAAAATTAAATGAGTACCTATGTAATTTATCCAAAGGAAAAAAAAAAAAAAAAATCAAGTGCATGTGTGCATGGCTTGCGGGAGTTGACTTTGGTTAAAATTATTAGTTTAATAATCCCTAGGAAATGAATGTGAAAATATTTTATCTTTGGCACATCCAATGCCTTGAGACCCGGCATGGCTCATCCATCCCTGTTGCCGGCCGTTTATGTCATAATCTCAACTGAAATTCCGCAGAATCTTCCTATTGCTTTGTTTAATTATACTATCAATTTTCAAACCCCCAAACCTCTCCCTATTGTTTTGGTCAACATAGGATCCAAGTTTTACTCTCTAAATTATTGAAATGTCTTAACCTTAAAAAGATAATTTTAGATACGATCTAAAAAAAATACAATTTATATTATTAACACAACACGTTTACTATACGTATTATATTTATATTTAAGATTTTTGATACAGTTAATAATTTTATGTTATGTTTATATTTATACGGTTGGCATAAAAACAAAAAATCCAAAATACGACACACATACAGGAATTATAAGATTTACTCTAAACTCTTTCTTAGCTTTAATCCAAGACAACCCCGTACCTATTCTCCACCAATATGGTTCTTTCAAACATTTAAGGATGGCAACTTGAAATATAAAAGATTTCAAGATTCAATAAAGGAAAAATGTTTCTTGACTCTAAACTTTTTTTCATCTTCTTGATGTGACAAAATTAGGGGTGTTCAAAAGGTTGGTTTGGTTAATAATCGAACCGAGATTTTATTAACTGAATTAATCGATTTTTTATTTATTTTAATCATTAATCGAATAGGAAGAGATGTAAATTAATCGAACCAAAAGTATTTCGATTAATTCGGTCGATTTTTGATTAATCAAAACAAATACCAAATTTCTTTATAACTTATTTTTAATACATGATTTTATATAATTAACCAAAATGTCAAAACAAGCTAATTGTACTCTATCCATAATAATATACCCAACCAACCAAAATTCAAAAGCAAAATATAATAAAACCCAAATATCAAACAAAATAAAACCCTAAATTCAAATTTCGGTTAATATGGTTAATTCGATTATTTTCGCTTAACCGAACCGAACTAACCGATAACCGATATTCATCAAAAACCTATACCAATAACCATATTATTAACGTTGTGTCAAAATCTATATAAGACAAATTATTAACGTTTCAAAATTTATATAAATATATATTATCTTAAACACGATTATAATGTGAAAAAAATAACACGAACACAATATGAATATCCGGATTGCCAGATAGATCTGAAAGAAGTGATTCAAAATGAAAGAAACGGCAAGAAAGAGCTAATAAGACATTCCACACTAGGCAATAGAAATGTCTTATCCCCTGACTATAAACAAATATAAATCCATTTTAAGTCTACAGGTCTAGGGTTCTCTTGAATTTTAAGTTATTAAAAACATTGACTTTTGTGCTTGCTAGAAAGTTATTTCAAAATCAAAAACCTTATCTTTCTATAACAACAGGTGGTTTAAGGATGTTTTTGTCTGATTCTTGCAATGTTCAAAAGAAGAACACCTTATCAGACTCTGACCATCCAATGTTCAGACTGACAAGTGACAATGGCTACCTCATCATGTTGAAAATAGTTTCATTGCTTAGCAATGGAAACAAGAAACAAACAAAGAGTTCTATGACTTTTTAACTATAATCCACATACATTGAATTGAAGCAACCAATTAGGAATTCTTCATACAACATGTCTCTTAGAATCAAATGTCAAAAACAAACCTATATTACTCGGACTCAGATGCGAGTGTTGGACACGAGTATGTTCAATTTTTTCCCAAGATTTCCATGTATTTGGAGGGCCCTTGGAGGATTATATCTCTATACCCATGTCCGGATATGTGTCGGACACAAGTGTCGAACACGGATACTTAAAAAAAAAATGAAGAGTCAGATCAATATAATCAGAAACTCCATGCTAAATGCAAAGAAGATGTCATGAATTACTCTAAGAAACTCAACACTTGATGTCATCTTAAACGAAAAGTTTTCTCCATTTCTTAGGCAAATACAAAGCCTTAACTAGGAACAATTTATTCAGCATGTTGCAGTCCTAAACTCCATGAGGAGCAAAATGGCGGCCTTTTCTGTCATAAACTTACAGTTTTCTACGACTTGATTAGAAAATAAGATAAAGGAAATGGATCCTTTTTCTGTCCAAAGAAAATTTAAGCTAAGCAACAAAATGTGGTTTACAGTATCCCAAAAATGGGTGAAGTGGAGCTTTCCCACAACTTTCCCAAGAAGAAATGAAAATCAAAACCAAAGGCTTCGAAGTTCGAAACTGTACAATTAGCGAAAATCCTTGATCTCTATCTTCATATGTTGTCACTGCCTGAATCCATAAGAATTGTTAGCCTCCTTGCTGTCTTCAAAAACTCACTGCAAAACAGAAAGGCATCAAGAAAACATAATTAACATATGAAAAATCAAAAGCAAATGTTTAGTAAGCAGAAGGAAATGATGTTAAGGAACCACTAGTACCCGAAGGGTTCGTCTCCTGTGTGTTTAACAGAACCGGCAGCATCTCGGTAGAGTACACTGCTCAGCATCTCCGAACTTTCTATGCCGAACATGTTGGTCAGCTTGCCGTACAGTTCTTCATATGATCCAAGAACTGAAAGATCTAGGGTTCTTCCCACATTCTCTGATTCCATGAACACTTTGCAATGACCAGTCTCCAACCCTAGATCGGTTTTTTGATGCTCTTTGCACCAAGGAGACCCTTCGTCTAAAGAATTTTCCCGAGCATTTTGATGTAATGCAGATCCAGAGCCATCAGAAGAAATTGCAGGCTTCTCAGTATTCCCGTCTGACGAACTGTTTCCAACTGTATCTGAGCAGCTCTGAGAAACATGCTGCTCACTGAAAATGAGTTGACCAAACAATAAGATATGGGGTGTCTTTATTTCATTGCTTTCTTTCAAACTCTGGGTAGCATTTCCCATTGTTAGCAAGGAAGACATATTCCTATTGTTCCCATTGTCACTGGAGAGTCTAGTAGGGGGGACAGTATGATCAAGTTGATGAAAACCGAGTGGAAACAGACCCGACTGCAGCTTGTTGGAGTGGAAATCTGATGAAGATATTCCGAATGGTGCATGCCTGGCTCCCTGTATGCCTCCAGGAATGTTGTCTGTAATGCAACATACGGGGCTGCTGGACCTGAAAGAGTTACCAGAAAATGATGGCATCGGAATTTGGCTAAGTAAGGAAAAGTCTGGGTGTTGTGGAAGCCGCATCTTTTTCCTTGGTGGTGAGAAAGGATTAAGATGGATCGCTGGTATGTTTGTGACCAATTCAACCAACCATGGGTTAACGCGCTTCACATTGTGTAGCAAATTCGGCTCATCCCATGCCACCTGAAAGATGTTAATTCGAGAAAAAGATATTAGAAGCAAACCTATGAGCAGAATATAATGCTTAGAAAATATGGATCTAATTATTCTTCTAACTTTTGAGGCCTAAGTTGAATTCTGAATGACACTAATGAAGGGCATAGAATTGCTAAATCAATGACATTATAAAGAGTAAAATACGAAGGTGACCTGCAGAAGACGCCATGGCGAAGTAGGCCAACGGATGGGATCAACGACCTGAGCTGTAGATATTGTTCCCATGAACCAGCTAATCCGTGAAGAGTCCTCAGTTTCAAAAGCCATTTTGAACCTCATCCCGGGATACCAGTGGATTTGCATTGCAGCTCGAACTGATGAGGCTTTCACACAAAACTCAGGAGTGCTTGCTCGTGGATAGTAAACTACCTCAAAGGGCTGTCCATTGGCGGCACAAGTCGCAGCTTCAATCACATTGTCGGGCCTTATTCTACCCCTCAGATCCCCATTAGAATCATTCCTCATCAATTTACTCTCCTCCCTCAAGAATGGAGAATAACCCCCAAATTGTGAACCAGAGTTTCCACCACCTGAATTCCATCCAGATGGATACTCATGTCCACTTCCAATTCCTCTCTTCGCCCTACGAATTCCCACACAAAGATCTCCGTTTTCTGCACGAAGAAACACAATTGAATCACCAGCCACAAGCTTTTTGTGATTCACAAAATTACTCCACCCTGTTGTCAAAAGATGCCGACGAGGTGTTCCCCTATATATATGCCTAAATTTCCAAAGTTCACCATGGACATCCTTTGCATGAATGGTCTGAACAGGAGGTTCTGCATTATAATCCAACCTAGGAAATATAGTCTCTGCACAATATCGCGGAACCGAGAAACCCCCACCATTATTAGCATCAGATTGAGTCAATGTCTTAGCAAAGGAAGCTGGTTTTTCAGGATTCTCCATCGAAATATTTCCATCAAAACCATCATCTTCATACCCAAAACCATTCTCTCTCAAAGGAACCAACATAATTTTAGCATAAACCTCATCAGTTTCAGGATCTGCCATAAACTTAATGGCAGAAATTCGACATAGGATAAGTGAAGGAATCGAAAGACTCCCAAAATCGACATTCCCATTGGCATGTTCAGCATGACCTTGAGGGAAATAGAACACCTTGGAGTTCACTGATGGCATTTGTACCATGCCACCAGCACAGGCATGCCATAGTTGAGGATCTAAGCATTTTCTTGAATTATTCATGAGTTCTTTCCTAGAATCCATAACTGTTATCATTTTCCAATTCTGGTGGTCTAAAGCATACAAATAACTACCTTCCTTTGCTCTGTTGCCTCACTTGATGATTATTCTGTTAGTACATGAAAATTAAAAGTATATCTTAGTAAATAGTAAAGCAACAAAATTTTTTATATATAAATCTACCCAAAAAATTGTATAAAATATATATATATATAGATAAAAAAAATTAGTAAACAAAAACTGTCAATAGACTCAATACACTACTTAAATGGCTGAAAATCATTACATAACTAAAAAGCAACCAAATGAGAAATGTAAATTATGTAATATTGAACAAAATCCAAAAAAAATACGAAACAAAGAAAAACAGAATTTTCATAGCTATACTACATCATATTTTCCACAGAAACCAAAAAAAAAAAGAAACTATTCAAAGAATTCACTTAAAAGAAGAAAAAAAAAAAGAGAAAAAAGGAAAGAATTAAAAGAACTTACCTTTAAACAAAAGGAGATATTTTTCCACCAAAAGAAAGACAACCCGAATTACATAACTAAAAAGCAACCAAATGAGAAATGTAAATTATGTAATATTGAAGAAAATCCAAAAAAAAATACAAAACAAAGAAAAACAGAATTTTCATAGCTATACTACATCATATTTTCCACAGAAACCCAAAAAAAAAAAAAAAGAAACTATTCAAAGAATTCACTTAAAAGAAAAAAAGAGAAAATAGGAAAGAATTAAAAGACCTTACCTTTAAACAAAAGGAGATATTTTTCCACCAAAAGAAAGACAACCCAAATTACAATGAACCAAAAGAAGCACAAACAATGCAAGAAACTCAACTCTTTAAGGCCAAAACAGAAAATGAGAGATATATCAATTCAAAGACTTTGAGAAAGAAGAGAAAACCCAGTTTCAGAAAAGGAAAAAAAGGGTCTTTGAGTTCAGGGAAAGTGAAGAGAAAGTGAGAGTTTTAAAGAAGAAGATAAAAGAAAGAGAAAAGAGATTTTAACAATGAAAATTTTGTGTTGTTTGCCGACCAGAGGACTGTGAAGAGACACAAAAAAAAAAAAGTGAATAGAATAAGGAGGAGGAATTCACTATTAATATAAAATAAATTAGTTTTATATATTTTTATAATTTTTTATAGAATTTATATTTTAACAAATCGATAGTTGGATTTAACAATATAATTGTACACATCGTGCACGTAAAGTTTTGAATCGATCCGATATCTCTATCATATCGATCGAGAATAATGTCTTTTTCAATATATATTTAACGATTGAAAGTTTTTTACATCGAACAAATAGTTAAACATTTTCAATTTACTCGAAACTCGACATGCATGATCTACGTGAATAGAACATGAAATACAACGATCGAATTGTTAAAATATAAATCGTATAAAAAATTATAAAAGTATATAAAATTAATTTAATTTTATATTAATGCCCTCTCTAAAATATAATATATATATATTATATTTTTATAAGAAAGGGCAAAGAGTTTATTTGTAGTTTTTTGGGATGAGAAGGAAAAAATGGTTTTTTTAGTGGATATGGATGGCAATAGGCAAAAAATCCAAGACCAAAGACAAATTCAGGTGATTTTGGTTTTTTTTCTTCTTCTTTTGGTTTAATTTTCTTATCTTTCATTTGTTTTTATATTTTTACTAATTAATTCTTCTTCTTTTACTTTTCTATATATATATATTAGGTTTCTTCCACACTCTACTCTCCATCAACCAAGCGTGAGTAACACTATTTCAATTCTTTTTTTTTTGGTAGAAAAATAATTTTTTAGATTTGTCAAATTTGAACACAATAAATAAACACGACGCAAAAATAACATATTTAATAAACATAAAAATAATATAATAAATACGACAGACACGTTTAAACACGATTAATATGATATGTATCGTTTTCGTGTTTAAAATTTTGATACATTTAATAATTTATATTATATTTATATAGCTGCCATGAAAAAATATGAAACATAATACGAATACATGAATTACTATATCTATTTTTTTATTTTTGTGCTCTTAATTTTGAACTAAAAGGAAAGAAAAAAAACTATTCTAGGTGGAGTCTTTTGGGTAAAATTTGTTACATTTTCAATAAAATCACAATTTATATCAAAATTGGTACCTCAACTTCAAGAAATTAATTATGAATCAATATTGAATTAAAAATTTTAAGTTATGACATAATTTTATTAGATAATCTAAGCAACTCCACATAAAAAGATTCAATCAAGTACCTTATTAAACTTACCAATTACAGTTTTTTTATGTAATAAATTAATGAGAAACTTAATAAGTTAAATGAATGTGGTAATTTATTGTTCATTTAAACATTTTGAAAGTTATACTAATACTAGAATTTATTACATTCACTTTGTGAGTGAAAAAAATATGTTTTCAAAAAAAAATATTACATTTTAAAAGGAATAATAAGTTAAAAAAATAGGTTAATAGCTTTTTTTAGAGAGTAGTTATTTTTTAAAAATTAAAAGATATTAAAAAATTGTGAGTAATTTTTTAATGATAGTTATTTTTTTAAATTAAAAAACTTAAATACTCTAATTTTATTTTTTTATTATAACTTTAATTTTACTTTTATATAAATTTTTTATCGAATTGATGTCACTTGTCAGTCAAAAACTTTATAATTAGTCAAACTTTCTCATTGATAAAATTCATTCATCTCATTCTATTTTATTTATTTGACAAATTTTTTAGCTATTTTTTAGTCATAGTGATTGGAAACCCACCTTTCATTTTTTATATGATATGTGATAAATAAACTTAATTATCTTTTACATATATGCATAATAGTACAGTTCTAATTAGGATATACTTTTTATAGTAATTTTAATCTTCTTCTTTTAACTAGCAAAACCTCTATAAATTCCCATAATTAATCAAGACTTTAATACTATATTAATAATTAAGATGGATAATCTATGTTGAGTTTGTACAACATCTAAATTTTAAGCTTTAAATGACTTTCATATAAAAAAAAGTTTATGTTCAATTCTCCTAAACAAGAAAACAAAAAACACTTAATTTGGTTTGGAAATCATAAATACATTTATATAATGGATTTTGGTAGCGAATGCTTTTAGGTAGATCTAATAATTTTAGACGCAACACTAAAAAAATAACTAAAACGTGACATAAAATACGACGTGATACAAAAAATAACACGAACATAACACAACACAAATACATAAACATGTCAAATATATATAATACAAATTATTAAAATGTTAAAATTTATATAAAAATATATAATACCTTAAATACGAGACACAAAAAAATAACAAATATACAGATCGCTAGATCTACTCTTAAGATACTTGTTAAAGTTAGTTAAGTTACTATTTATGATAATATTTTGTATCAAATTCACTAGTTAATAGTCAAATGACGGGTTTTAATATTAGAAATAGTAACTTATTTAATATAATTTTAAAAAATATCTTTAAAATATTTCGTTGACAAAATCTTTATATAATAATCATATATACATATATATACAACACTATATTATTACTATTCTTTTTAATGATATAATGAAAGATAATTGAATGACAAATCAATTAACTAAAAAAAAAAAGCAAGAAAGAAAAAGAAAGAAAACTATAAAACCTAAAAATTAAAATATAAGTCAAATAGCACACGATTTTGACAAAGAGTGTCTACCACGCGACGAAGAAGCAAGTGGGAACATATCCCCTACAAATCAGAAAAAGGAAACATCCAATTAATAAAATCATTATCAGAGAATTTAATTTTTTAATTAATAAATATCTGTTAAATTAATTATTTGGATAATCCCAAAAAATAAAGATTTTTTTTTTTCAGCTTTAGATATCACGATATTTTGGTGAAAGATATCACGAGTTTCATGTACTCTGAAATCAACGCTGACCACAGTTAAAGTTTTCATCTTGTCCGAGGCCCTAACTATTCGGGACTAATCATGGTTAATTAATTTTAATTAAACCAATTAAGTAACCATAGTTAATTAACTTTAATTAAACCAATTAAGTAACCATGGTTTGTATTCATTGGTCAACACCGTGATTCTTCTTGGGTTGTTAGTGTTTTTCCTCATCTTTTGGTCTTAGGGACAAGATTTGATCCTTGTTTCTCGGTTAGGTTTAACATTAAAAATACACTTTTACTTAACTAAGTGAGTGAAAAAATATTTTTTTTTAAAAAAATGTATTTTAAAAATTAAATATATTAAAAAAAATTGTAAGTGTGTAAGTTTTTTAGAGAAGTGAATAGGTAGTTTTTAAAAAATATATATTATATAAAATATTAATTTTTTTTAGTGTCATTTGACTTGTGACATCAAACTCAATCAAAAATTTTACAAATAATATAGATATAGAATGTAAAATTACCAATTTACCCTTCAAAATTAGGGTTCTCAAGCAAGATAGTCAGTACCGTACCGGTGGGCGTACCGTTTTTGTTCTGGTACTGGTACATACCAGTACCAGTGTGTTTCAGCATACCATTTCGGGTTTACCGATATTTTTAAAATATTTTTTCATATATCTATATGTATAGCATATTTTCAAGTTTTTTAATAAAATATATATTATATACACATGCAAATATACATCCATTACATATATATATTTATACAAATATAAATTTTAAATATTTAATATCTAAAATTTTTAGTAAAATAAATATTAAAATGTTAAAAAAATATAGTAAATTATTATTAATTATGGTCAATAACCTAATTTAAGGAACATATATATTTTAAAATATAATTATGAAAAAAAATAAAAATGATGATGACATAAAAAATATTGAAAATGGTTAAAAATTCAAATAAGTGAATTTTTAAATAAAAAAATTTAAAAAATCAAAATCTTGTACCAACCGGTATGTACCGGTATTGACCGGTACAAGCCGGTATGATCGGTACGGGTCGGTACCAAAATCGAAACGGAACGAAACTCGTACCATTTCGATTTACCTTAAAAACGATACGTATTGGTCGATACGACCGATACCGATACGGTACCGATAACCTTGTTCTCAAGTCTCAACCCATGATTTCAAAGCTTAGACCATGTATAGGCTTTGATTACAAGTGGTCTCAACTGTCTCAAATTTTATATATATATTTATATATATATATATATATATTTGTATACTATTATTTAAATTTTTGATTGTATTTTGTGTAACGATTCAAGTAACATTATCTTAGTTAAAAAATTACAAAATAATTATTAGGAAAAAATATATAAAATAGTAAGAACATGTTAATCTTTCATTTTGTTTGAAAATATGGTTTAAATCCACTCATTTAAACTAACATTTTACTTATTTTTTTCTGTTACAAAATTATTCATGAATTAGTGTAAGTTATTTTTCTATTTTAAATTTTAAATTTCAAATATATATATATATTTGTTTAAATTTTTATTACTTCACCCACAAGGTGAGTGTGCCAAAAACAAGTACATTTATACGGATATGAAATTCGTAATGTATACAACTAAATATACGATCGATTTAGAATCTTATTTTTAAATTTCTCGATCGAACGGTTGAATCATTTTATTGTCAACCCTAAGCTTGAATTAGGGAATTTAATTAGTAGGTAATATGATGCTGACATTGAGATTAAGGACAAATTAATCTGTTTGATTACATAAGTTGCATGAAAAAGCCAAACTATTCGGCAATTGATTAAGACCTTGGTCGGTCTAGTTTTAGAGCATACTTTTAGGCTACCAAAATTTGAGGCAACGAATTAAGCAAAATATGATTCTTATGCAATATTTATTCAATTGATATTTGGTACTTTAAAGATTTTGAATATGTCCATTTTGGCAGTGATTAAGAAATTCGATTGAACTGGTTGAATCGATAATCGGTGGTCTGTTCGGTCTAGCGAGTATATTAATATCGGATTTTTACCAAACCGGTAAAGAATTGGTCCAACCGGTAAAAAATCATATTGAATCGATAAAAAATCGATTTTATATGTATTTTTTATTTTTAAAAAAAATTTTGTTTGTAATTGATGAGATTTGAACTTTTAACCTCTTAGTTTTATATTAAAAATTATACCATTAAGCCAAATGCATATTTTTTTTTATTAATTATTAACTATATTTAATATTTATTTAATATTAAAATTAATTTTTAAATATTAAAAAATAGTTTTATCAAATCAACCGATCTAATCGGTTGAACCGAAAATCGAAGGCCTGACTGATTTAATCTCCGCTCCAATTATTTTAACCTTGCATTTTGGAATATATTGAGATCTAACCTCATACATCTAGATGACTTATGAATTTTATTACTTTTTATATTAAAAAAACTAGGGTTAGCGATAAATTATGAAATATAACCATAACTAATAGTTATGATTATTGTTATTTTTGGGTACATTTCAGAGTATTTTGCATTTTAAATATTAGGGATGACAATAGATAGTAAAAATCGGATATTTGATACTATCCGTCTGATTTTTTTGGATACTTTATAATTAGATAATTTTTAGATTAGAATAATAGATTTACTATATGTGTCGGGTTTGGTATAGAAACCTTTGGATATCCGATATTCGAATTTGATTTGTAAAATATGAAAAAATTTATGCTTGTGGAGAGACTTGAATCTTGGCAAGCAACCCTTATTAGTAAAAATTTTATCAAATGGACCAATCTTAAATTTTAAAATGATTTGCTATTAAAATTAAGTTATATCTTAAAACTTTACTTAAAAATTAAATTATCAAATGTAATAAAATATAATAATAATTTAATAAATGTTTTATCCAAAATGTTTTTTATTATTTATGTGATTATTTTTTGTATTTTATAAGTTTTTTGTTGTTAATTATGAGTGAATTTGAACTTTAAATTTAATTCTTGTTTATTTAACGCATTCGAATATTTAACGGATTCAGATATTTGACGAATAGTTCTATCTAATTCGGATTCAGATTCTGATAATAATACTTAAATTTAATCGGATAATATAAAAATTCAAATATCATGAAAACTAATGGAATAAAGATACTTAAAAAAATAACAGATATCTACCCTAGACTTGTTCAAGGGTCGGGCAAGTCGGGCCTTGACATAGTTTTTTAATTCGGGCTGGCCCAACTCGATCCGAATTACTGTTCATCAATAAAAAATATTTTTTATTTAAATTTAATTATAAATATTATATTGGTATAAGTCCTAGAGCCAATCAGATTAGACAAGGGATATACAATTAATAATGAAGCAAACCCATTACTATATTCGATAGTGATACAAGTTTTTCCTTCACATATTAGTATGATGGTAATTAGTTATTAAATACTAATTGGTTGAAGCTCATGAAACAAACTGGCTTTACAAAGGAATTATAAAATGTTATAATTGTGGATTATAAGGTGTTATAGTTATGAGATCCTTATGTATCAAAGCCTTGTTCCTTAAATTGTTCATGGTCATTGTATTGCCAAGACAGGGCATTGGCAATGCTCAAAAACTATTATATGTTAAGCCTTCTTACTTATGAAGTAAGCAACTGATCTCATAGGTTGAAGTATGAAGGATACTTGGAATATCATATAGGTGCTTTTCTATTGTACAAGTTCACTGAACATGGCCCGTGTAAGAACTCCATTTGGTATTGTCACTCAAGTGTCTATGGAAATGTTCTCATGTGCTAGTCGTGTAAATTAGTCATCAGACTTGAGATACCAGGTCATCTTGTATGGAGAGTGTCATATGAATATGAATGAGTGATCCAGAGAGGATTTACCACTTCAAGTGACATCGGAGACACATCTCGTTTGTTCCTGGCTTCGGTTAACTTGATGAAGTCTTTGGCTAGAGCATGATGGATTTGGGAGGAATCGTTTCTCTAAATTCATAAGGTTAACCATAAGTTGTAAGAACTAATATGGATTGAACATGAGTAGACACTGAACCATACTCATGGGCTTGGTGAAAGGACCGTATTACACTAATAGGCTGGTTACTGAAAGATTTTTGAAAGGTCACATAGACTTCACAATATTTGGATAGTCATGATGGGTTGCTAGATCCCGCTCTTGATCTAGAAGATAACTTAATAGGATTAACTTATATTTATTGCCAACATATTGAGAACATAAAGGTTCACACACATAAGGACAGTAATGTATGGATGAAACATGGTATTCTTTTAAGGTGAAACTTAATGGAATAAAAGATCTGCTTTGAGGATTTGATTGAAGTGTTCAATTAAGTTTAGTTAAGACATAATTGAGATTTATGAAATCCAAATATGATGTCTTAATATATATAAATTAACTAGTCTTATGAAGACAAGTTTAAATGAGGTGTTCAAGGATATATGAAAAACTATGCAATAACTCGGTTTAATATCATATGGTGATATTAATTGATCGAAGATATGAATTGTTCATAATGAGCTAGTTTAATTGAGAATTAAATTGCTAAGCATGAATAAAGATCTGGCTGAATATTGCATAAAATTAGAATAGGTCCACTAGGCTATTCTAATTTGAGTCTGTTTATTAAGGATGATTGGCCCAACTTAAAGAGTTAAGTTAGTGGGCTCAATGTTACTAATTGTTAGTATATTGGACCTATTAATCCATCTAGCATAAGCCTGAGGTGGATTAATGAAAGACTTGTAGCATAATATACAAGTCATGACCGACTACCCTTAGGGAGAGGGGTTAGTTTTTGTGCTAACATATATATGCAATATATTGGAACCCTGGCCGCCTAAGAGAGTTTTGATCAGTCCTTGAATATTCTGATTTTGCCTAGAGAGAAAGCTCGTTTCAAAATAAAGTGTTTTCCATAGCAAAACACCCTAGCCGCCACCTCTCTGTGGCTATTCTTCTTGTTGCCGCAAATCACCATCTCTATGTGTGCTTGCCTATTCTTCACTATTTCTTTGTGATATCGGCTTTGAGAGAAAACACTGAGAGTTAGATCTTTTGATTGTGATATGAGGATCAACTTGCTAGCACAAGTGAATCACCATACCTTGGAGAATGATCCATCACCTGTTCGTGTGGACTAACTTTAGGGAATGACAATTGTGTTTCTCGTGATCTTGTGGAACTCGTAAGAGATCTAAAAGATTGGAGTCCGTAACTGATTGAATTTGCAACTTAAGGTTACGAAATCTTAAGTAGGTAATCTTTAATCAGATGGTTGATTTAAATTGCTTTATTAGCCATTAAATCTATGTAAATCACAATCCATAAATTTTGTGGTATCCCAGTGCTTCTTTGTTTATCTTCCGCTGCACTTATTTTGTTATTTATGTTTAAGCATGAGTCTGGATTTCTTAACATATTATTATAAAAATAATTTTTTAATATTATTTTAAACAGTGCTATGAGCTTTCGGGTTGGGCTTAGCCTGATCCTAACCTGAGTAAGGAAAATAATTCTACCCGCTGTCATATTTAATTTTAATTATATATGGAAATAGTTGTCATTATTAGTTATGAAGTGATATAATAATATTTCACAAGTTTTAATTAGTGAAAAATGAAAATGCTAACTTGAACATTAGAGGTGTTCATAGACCGAGTTCGGGTCAGGTTTATGTATAGTATCAATACTATATATGCTTGTCCAAGTCAGGTCCGACCGAAAATTTTGCCCAAGCCCGTCCATATTTGTAAATGGATAGCCCAAGTTCGTTTAAGTCCGCCTATATTTTTTTTTCCTAAAAAATTTAAAAAAAGTGTTATATTTTTATTTAATCTTCAATAATTTTATATATATTTTTCTTTTATTAAGTTTTTAAACATGGACAATTTGACATATTTTTTAATATTTACACTGTAATATTATATATATCTAATCTTTATATGGTATAAATTACATAATATATATAAAAATAAAAATAATATATTATTCAATTGGATAACTGGCTGGGCTCGGACCTTGAATGTTGGAGCCAAGGCTTGACTCATTTTTTAAACGGGCATTATTTTTTTGCCCAAACCCATTTTCGAGCTAATATTTTTTTTCAAACCTTCTCAAATATCGAGCGGGCCTTCGGATTTAGACGGATGACCCAATCCTTGGACAAGTCTAAGTTTGAACTACAACTATAGCTTTTCCAAATATTAATTGTTTGATACAGACCGGGTACCAATCTATATAAACTATAAATGAACATTTAGGACAATGGGTCATGGAAAAAGGTGAGCCATTGCCATGCACTTCAATGTCCAATATTAGTGCAAATGAAAAGAAATTCTTTAATCATCTATGACCCCAAAAAATAAAAGTTCCAAGTATGATATGAATTTGTAAATTAATTTTTTCTAATACATTTCCAATTGCATTTTTTTTCTATTTTAAGTATGAATATTTTATTTGATTCTAAGGTTTAATCAAAATATTTTCAAGTTTTATATAAGCCTAATTCTTTTTTTCAAAATTTTTTAAAGACATTCCTTCGCATCCGTCTTGTGCATATAAAAATTTGCTTTCTAACAAGGATTGAATCTTGTTTGATGAGAAAATAGTTTTTTTTTTTAACCAATTGCACTAATCTTTGTAAATTTTATTTCCAAAATATTCTTAATATTTTTTTTTTCTCACTTTTTTTCCCAATAAATGTAAAAGAACTAAGGGTTTGTTTGGATAAAGAATTTTGAAATTTTGAAATTTTTCGAAATGCTAACAATTTAAAATGCATCAATTCAAAATATTAGCATTTGTAATTGTATTGTTGGATAAATATATTTTAGAAAAAAAATTTGAATATTGAAATTTGATGAGGTAAAAAAATAATATTAGAGATAAAATAAAAAAATATATTGAAAAAAAATGCAATATGGATGTCATTAAATTTGTAGAAATATATAGATATTACTAATAACATGAAAAAAAAAATTAAAATGAGTTTTGGTAGTTAGATTTAAAAAAAAAAAAAATTGCGTAAAAAAATGAAACATAATAAATGTTAATATCTTAGTAAAAAATCAAAGAATTTTGAAAAAGAAATTTGAACCTTGTAAAAATTCTCTTTCAAATTTCAACAATTTTGACGATTCTAATTTTTATTTTACCAAACAAGATAAATTTTTTAAAAAATTAAAAAAAAAAATTACAAATAATTTTTTTTTTTTTTTTGAAATTCCTTATCCATACACTCTGGAATAATTTAACAAAGTGATCAAATATTCTAGAGAATCTCATAACTAATTCAGAGCAATAAGAAAGTGACACTTTAACCAGACATATGAGCTAAAAAAAACAAATAGACATGAAAAGAACATTGAAAATGACACCACTTTCCTCTTGCCCAATGCCCACCCACATCCCAAAGTCTTCCCCCAACAAAAACTTTGACCCATAATTAATTATTAACTCACCCTCACTCTTCAATGTAGGTGGGCTTTTTGGCTAACAAAAAGAAAAACCCTACTCAATAAATTTTATAATTTTAAGCAAGATATAAATTTAAAATATTTAATAAATATAAAAATAGTAAAATAAATATGATATGATATATTTAAATATAATTAATACGATATGGTTAAACACGATTAATACAATATATTTAATATCTATATTATATTTATTTAATACATGCATTATATTTAAATTTAAAATTTTAACTCATTTATTAATTTATATTTATACTGTAATAACCAATTTTCGTCCGGGTCGGATTCGAATCCGACCCGGGCCAAGTACGAACCGGGCCTGCTATTCAGCAGGCCCAATCTGCTGTCCAAGCCTATTGGCCCATTTCGGGCCCAAAACCCAAACACAGGCCCAAGCACCAGACCCAATTTTCAGGCCCAATTTTCGGGCCTGCCCACTGGCTCATCAACCCGGCCCAAACCCATTTCCCTAACCAAACCCTACCCCTGACAGCCCCAACCCCCTCCTGCCAACCCACTCCCTCTGCCAACCCACTCCCTCTGCCACCAGCCTCCCTGCCACACGCCTAAACCTACCCCTGACCACCGACCCTTGCCCTGCCACAGCCACCTCCACGCAACCCAAGCCCCCACACTCAACCCCCAATAAAAAACCCCCCAAATCCGAACAGAAAAAAAAAGGGAGGGGAGGAGGAGACCCGATTCGGAGGAGCCCCCCTGATTCGAAAAAAAGACCAGGTTCGGACCCCCCTCCCCTTTTACCAAAAACCCCAGATCTGGGGTACGAAACCCAGATCTGGGTCATTTTCAAACCACACCGAAAAAAACCAGATCGGGGTCCGAAATCCAGATTCGGACCCCCTTTCCTCCACACCGACGACCAAAAAACCAGATCCCGACCCCCCACCTCCTCGAAACCAAAAAACCTGCAAAAGAAAACACAAAAAAAAACCACACAGCAACCAACAAAAAACCTAGATCTACGAAAATCGGTGAGGATCCGGGCTAAACGGAGCCCGGATCCGTGACGAGGGGGTCGAAACCCCCTCGGGTATGAAATTTGGAGCTCGCCGGCGGCCGGCGTGCGGCGGCCGGCGACGGTGGACGGCGGCCGGCGTGCGGCGGCCGGCGACGGTGGACGGCGGCCGGCGCGGTGGCTAGCCGCCGGAATCTGGGTCTCTGTGGGAGAGAGCCAGAGAGAAAAGAAGAGAGAGAGAGAAGAAAAAAAAAAAGGGGAAAAGTGAAAAAAAAGAGGGGTTTGGGGTATTTATACGGTGCCGAAACGGCACCGTTTAGGGAACCGGGTCAAGGTGACCCGCGCCTGGACCCGCGGGTCGACCCGGGGTCCGCGCGGGTCACCCGCTTATTTTTAAAAAAAAACCCTCGGCGTTAAAACGACGCCGTTTTGCACAGGGTCCGCGCGTGGACCCGCGGGTCGACCCGGGGTCCGCGCGCCCGACCCGAAAAAAAAAAAAAAAAAAAAGAGAAATGCGCCGAAACGGCGCCGTTTTGTAAGCGCCGAAACGGCGCCGTTTTGCCCGAGGAGGATCCGCGCCTGGACCCGGATCCGACCCGGGGTCCGCGCGGGTCCCCCTTTGCAAAAACAAAAAAAAAAAAAAAAAAAAAAAAAAAGCTGGGCCAGGCCTGGCCTAGCAGGCCAGGCCAGAACCAGGCCTGGCCCAGCAGGCCAGGCCAGAACCAGGCCTGGCTCAGCAGGCCTGGTTCTGGGCCAAAGAAAAAAGAAAAGAAAAAAAAAAGAAAAAAAGAAAAAAAAAGAAAGAAGAAAAATTAAAATAAAAACTAATAATAATAAATTTAAAATAATAATAAAAATATAAAAAATATATATACATAAAAAAAATTAATTAAAAAATCAAAAATAAAATCAAAAAAAAAATCAAAAAAATTAAAAATAAAAAAAAGGGGAAAAAATATAAAAAAATTCACGATTATCGATTTTGAAGTTTTTGACTTTTTTTTATTTTTGACATTTTCAGGTGATTTTACGAAGATCAAGTCCGGCATTTTGATTTTTCAGATTCTCGACATTCGTCAAGTATGATTTTCTTATTTATTTTCATTTACTATTTGTATTTATTTATTTTGTCCGGCATTCGATATATTTTTGTTATTCGATTTCGATTTTAAAATATTAAAATAATAATTTTTAATTAATACATGTTTTTTAAAATTATTTTCGATAAATAAAATTTTCTAAAAACGGATTTCTTTCTCGGGATGGTCGGAGTATCAATCGTTCTTTGAAATGGTCCGAGTAAGAATAATAATCGAAACATTATCGAAAGTATCGGAATGGTTCGAGAATTATTCTTACATAGATGATTTCTTTTATTTCGGAAATAATTATTAAAAGCATTTTAATTTAACTTTAAAAAAAAAAAGGGACTTTTAATAAATGCGAATAGCCGACGACGGAATTCGAAGGATATCACGGTTGTGATTCCTAAGATGTCTTGAGGTGAGAAGATCTCGTTAAATACCACCGAGAGTGTCGGGAATATTTAATGAGTATTTTCGATAATAAATTTATGTTCACTTTCGATTTCTAAAATAAAAAATAAAAAAACAGTTCAAGAAAATCCAAAAAATAATAAACATTTTTTTTTAAGAATAAAAAAAAATAAAAGAGAATTATTTTTAAATACCGATGTTAAACCCATTAAATCGAGATTAAAGATAACACGTGATCAAATGGTACCGTTTTCTAAACGGGCGTTGCGGGGGTGCTAATCCTTCCCCGTACGTAACCGACTCCCGAACCCGATTTTGTTTTCTCTCTGGTTCAAAGCGCAGACTTCGAAATTGGTTTTACAAAATGTTTTAATTATTTTTAAAATGTTTTACTAAAATCGGTTTTAATAGGTGGCCAATCACACCTAGCAAAAAAGATTGGTGGCGACTCCATTTTTTGTGTTTTCATCAAATTCGTCGTAGCGGTCCGAAAAAATCGCTATGACAGCTTGGCGACTCCACTGGGGACCGCCTTGAGAGTCGAGCCACAAATTGATCATGTGTTATTTCAAGATCTCGAAATTAATGGATTAATCAGTATTTAATTTTAACTCTCTTTATTTTCTTTCTCTTTTTATTTTTATTTTGCTTGCAATTACACTTTGATATTTGTTAGTTCTTGATTCATTTTTTTTTTATGTCGTTTATTTTTAAATCGTGGAATCTTTAGAATAAAGAGTCGTAGACAAATAGTCGAAGGTTTGCTTTTTCCTTCTCACACACGAGCACGTGCATTTCATACATAAGCTCTATACCCGAGCTTTATCCCTTTAGGTGAAAGTAAAGTACCTACGCTCTCGTGAGGCAATAACCTCCGCATGGGCTAGCGAAACGCTTTTAGAGAGAAAAAGTACCTACGCTCTCGTGAGGCAATAACCTCCGCATGGGCTAGCGAAAAATCTCTCCAACAAATTGAACCCGCTTAAATCGGGATGCCTTACTAGCCTTCTCGGGCGACAGTAAGGAGCAATTTGGAGCCTTTTAGAACCTAACTCAACCTCATGTAGTGAACTTGAGTAGAGCCATATCGAATTTTCGATCGGATATCCTCGAAATTTGGAAGGAACATGGTGATCTTTCGCTATTTGTTTACATTCCGAACAAGAACTTTAAATCGGGTAATGATGAACGCACATCGTACTACCCGCAATTCAGTTTCATTTTTCTCTCCGAAGGCATCGTGATGCTTAAATAAGTTGATACTGTCGGAGCAAATGTTCGTTAAATTTTTGAGTTTGTAAATATGAAAATTCTTTCTTTTCGTACATCTCGTACATTTCATGCACTAATGCACTTGTAAATAAAGCATGTACATTTATAGTTGTATTTTTTATTTCACGGTGATAATAATCTAATTTGAAAAATTGCATAAACATTTGTTGTTGATTAAATGAGAATTGCAAACCGGTAGTGTTGAGTAAATATTTGGACATCAGTGCCATAATAAGACCCATTACCACAAAAGTTTTTGATAAAAATTGGCTTGTGAAAATAATATTTTGATTTTTACGAAAAAAAAAAACATTTTTCAAAAAAAAAAAAATTCAAAACAAAAAAAAACAAAAAATTTTGCGGATTGAATTTGGGGGCAAAGTTTGTGCAATAAAATTGTTGAATGATCAAGTTCAGTCCAAATCATGAATAGTTTTCTGTATATATTCATGCATTAATTTGTTTATTCTTTAGACAAATCAAATTCGCATCATATTGCAATCATAACATGCATGGTCATTCATTGTAGAATGCATTAGTGACATACATGATCATTCTCTGTATATACCAGTATATCATTTTATTTATTCTTTACATGCATCATATCAACATCGTGATTGCATTCATTACAATAAGGTCTTGCATTCGTGACATACATGGTCACTCATTGTACATACTCATGCATTAATTTGTTTATTCTTACATGCATCATATGGGCATCGTGTTACATTCACGGCATTCATAGCTCATGCATCATGAAGCACACTTGAGAATAAAAAAGAAGTCGGCTTAGTTTTGAAAACTGAAAGATGCAGACAACTGAAGCATGTAGACAACTGAAGGAAAAGATTGAAGGTTTTGTCCACGATGGCATTTTGACTCCAGAGCTAGTCGAACAATGGAAATCCGCATTGCCATAAATCGGTTTCTCCGCCACGAGTTTGGAGGATGAGAATGGTTACCTTTAAAAGCATGTCGGCAAGCGTTGAGAAATATGCATGTAGTTTTATGCCTCATCATGAAAGCACTTGTCTTATGTTGGCATCTACATGAAATAAATAAATTTTGAATTTCAAAGGCTTTGTGTTTATTGTGCTTTAAGTTGAATTTGCAAAAATAAACATTAAAGAAGTTCTTGATTTTGAAGAGCGCGTTCTTAAAAGGAAAAATCTTTCTTCACGTTAAGAAATGATGAGATATCTTGAGATTTTTGATGATCAATGTTAGAAATGACCCAACATCCTTCCATCTCTCTTTCGGACTTGCCCATGCTTGAATCTTTTGAGTTTGGAAAAACCAATGCTTCCAGGAACATATTGTTGAATTTCAGAAACCATAGTCAGTGCAATAAGAAAAATGCAGATCCTAATTTAGATTATGAGCAATGGAACAAACTTTTTGAAAAAAATCGAGCTTTTTGGTGTCTCAAACAAGTGAAACCTTTTCAAGAATCTAGATCATGGTAAATTGATGTGTGTCAAGGTTATGCCAAAACCATTCACATCCCTTTCCGTAACCACAAAACAAGAGTTGCCCAGACGTCACTTCATGATTAACGTCTCGGGTAACAATGATTAAACCTGATTTTCTCGTGTTCTTAGAAAAAAGCTGTTTTCGAGCCATATTCTTTCTTATCCCTTCGGAGAGCAAAAAGACTCGAGGTATTCCTCGTTATGATACGAAGTCTCATTTGTATGACCAATCAAATGGTGCATCATTTGTAGATACGGAGGACACGTGGTGGATAAAGATGAAGTAATTTTCGGAGCATGCATCAAAAAAAGAAAAAAAATGAAAAAATGAAAAAAGAGAAAAATGAAAAATGAGTGTGACATCATGCATTTATGAAATTCAAGACGGTTTCAAGAAAGAAAAAAAACCTTTTCATTATTTTCCTCTAAGGAATGACTCTTCGATTTACGTGCTTGTGTTCGAGATGAAAAATGGCCATCTTTCATCATCCTTTCACAAAATAGAAAATATCCTTTTGCTACCCCTTTTGAGCCTAGTGAATACTTTTGTTCTTTCAACCCCGATCAAGGATCACCCTCCACACTAGGGGGGCAAATTCGAGGAAGGATCTTTTCAAAGGTCACGGATAGTGAAGTCTTGGTTCAAAAGCGAAAAAGAATGTCGTGAATCAAAGAGAAATCTGAGCTTCCAAATGACTACGGGCTCACCTTGTCAAAATAGAGATGCAAAAAAAAGAGATAAAAAGAAAGATGAAAGCAAAAACAGAAAAGGAAGAAAAGAACGAATGAAAATCATCGAATAAAGAGAAAAGCTCAGAAAAGACAAGTGTTTCGAAGAGAATCCTCCTCATGAAATGATCCTTGATTTGATCACCTTAAACACATGTTTGGGCCTATCTATCTTTCTTTCAGTACCTCGAACCTCGACCTACATTACGTACCTGGAAAAGACCATTTCGATCGAGCATGGTCATTTAAATTGATGAGTCTATTCTTAGAGAAATGCATGAGACTTCGGTCTCCTTTCTGGTTAAAAATCTTTTTGGATAAGTCTTGATTTCTTGAATGCATGGTGAAACATTTAAGAAAAAAAAAATGAAATGAAAAATGGAAAGAAGGAGACTCAAGGGTGAAAACCCGACATGGGCAGTCTAGAGTAAAATGGGAGAATTTCGGTGTTGCTTATGGTATCGTCGAGGCCATAACAAAAGAAGAAGTCATTTTGAAGAAGTTAAGGAACATCTGAGAATTCCAAAATATCCCAAAACTGTCGACGCTCGTTTGGAGGTTTGACTTTAAAAGCTGAGACCGTTTTCCTTTCCAGAATTAATTCTCCAGTTTGAACACCCCAGCTAGTCTTGACGTTTGTCGAAGCGCCATAATTTGGAAACTAAAAGAAGGTTGAATTTGTTTGAGTCCAAAAAATCATGTTCTATAAAATATGTTCCATTTGTGAGTCTAGAAAGGATATGCATTTTTTTCCTGTTGCGAAGTCTCCTTGGATCAACCAAAATCTTGTGGTACCAAGCCTTCCGACTCAATTTGAAAAACCCGAATTGACACTGAGAAAAACTTCTAACAGTGATCATCAATTTTCCAGAGATGTGGATATCACAATATCAGACGATGACATTTTCAGCTCAAGAGTTTTCAGTAAATAAGCAAACATTTTTCAAAAAAAAGAAAAAGCAAGCAAAAGCAGATAAATGAAAATAGTTTTGGAAGAAACCATTTCCGATGTTGGCATAAGACGAAGGTTTTTTTGGCCCAGAGGTATGGAACCATTAAGGTAGAAGAAATGAACACTCGGATTCCAGTTGATAAAATTTTGAAAAACTATCGGGGCAAAGGGATAGTTCCAAAGTGAAGAAAAAGGTTGATCTCTTATGAGGCACGAGCGTTGCAGGATACACTCTGCTTCGAAGAGGAAAAACAATTTGGAAAAGCTAAACCAAGATCAGAAAAAACAATTGGGGGCATTCGCATCATTCATGAACATTCGCATATTTATTAAGTTTTGCATCTACATCGTATCGCAAAATGTGTACAGTATCCGAAGGTACTTGCACATGCATCGTCAGGGGCATACGCATTGACATCGCATGACATTTACATTTCATGCATGGCATTGATTATTTGAAAAATTTGACATTTGAATTCGAACATTCAGTGAGATTTTCTTCCAAGATATGATCTTCAGGTATGATCACCAAGACCTCCGGGCACCTCTTTTAAAACCTCTGGGTTTCCTCTTTTAAGTCCTCCGGGCACAGGAAAAGCAATTTATTTTCAAAGTTGTGGAGCCTCTGATGAGAGGAGCAATTTATTTTCAAAGTTGTGGAGCCTCTGATTAGAGGAGCAATTTATTTTTCAAAGTGATAGAAAAAAAAAAAAAAAGACCTCCGGGCATCTGTTTAAAACCTCCGGGTTACATTTTTAAGACCTCCGGGCACAGCAAAAGAAAAAGGAAATTAGAAGAAAAAAAAGTCCTCCGGGCACAGGAAACCAATTTATTTTTTCAAAATTGTAGAGCCTCTGATGAGAGGAGCAATTTAAATTTCAAAGTTGTAGAGCCTCTGATGAGAGGAGCAATTTATTTTCAAAGTTGTGGAGCCTCTGATTAGAGGAGCAATTTATTTTTCAAAAGTGATAGAAAATTTTAAAAAAAAGAAGACCTCCGGGCATCTGTTTTAAAAACTTCCGGGTTACCTTTTTAAAGACCTCCGGGCACTTGTCTCAAGACCTTCGGGCATTCTTCTCATAAGTCACCTGTTCAAGACCTCCGGGCATTATTCTCAAGAATCATGGATAAGACCTCCGGGCACCATTTCCGAAGAAAAGACATGTTTTCAAGACCTCCGGGCATTATTCTCAAAAATCACGGATAAGACCTCCGGGCACCATTTTCAAAGAAAAGACATTTTTAAAGACCTACGGGCACATGTTTCAAGACCTCCGGGCATTATTCTCAAAAGTCTGGATAAGACCTCCGGGCGCCATTTTCAAAATGACATTTTTCAAAACCTCCGGGTACCATTTTCAATTCTTGCGAAGTCAAACTCAAAGGTCGAGCCTCGATACGATTAGTCGAGTGGCGATATCCGAAGATTTTGACAAGGAATTTCAAAACTAAACGAGAAAGAGAGGGGGATATCCAGAGTGAGTCTTCACTTTCGTAAGACTAAGGTAGTAAGTGAGGTGATGATCTAAGTTGTGTTCAAACTCATTGTCAAAAAAAATTCGAAGTTCATTTATCTTTCCAAGTGATAGAGCCTCTGATTAGAGGAGCAATTTATTTTCAAAGTTGTGGAGCCTCTGATTAGAGGAGCAATTTATTTTTCAAAGTTGTGGAGCCTCTGATGAGAGGAGCAATTTATCTTTCCAAGTGATAGAGCCTCTGATTAGAGGAGCAATTTATTTTTCAAAGTTGTGGAGCCTCTGATTAGAGGAGCAATTTATTTTTCAAAGTGATGGAGCCTCTGATGAGGGGAGCAATTTATTTTTCAAGTGATGGAGCCTCTGATTAGAGGAGCAATTTATTTTCAAAGTTGTGGAGCCTCTGATTAGAGGAGCAATTTATCTTTCCAAGTGATAGAGCCTCTGATTAGAGGAGCAATTTATTTTCAAAGTTGTGGAGCCTCTCATTAGAGGAGCAATTTATTTTTCAAGTGATGGAGCCTCTGATTAGAGGAGCAATTTATTTTCAAAGTTGTGGAGCCTCTGATGAGAGGAGCAATTTATCTTTCCAAGTGATAGAGCCTCTGATTAGAGGAGCAATTTATTTTCCAAATGATAAGAGCATCGCTAAAAATAGATCTCAATAACCGGACAAAATTGGTTATACTATCTTTGCCCTATTCCTGATTCTCAGCAATGTGCAAAGAGGGGCAGCTGTAATAACCAATTTTCGTCCGGGTCGGATTCGAATCCGACCCGGGCCAAGTACGAACCGGGCCTGCTATTCAGCAGGCCCAATCTGCTGTCCAGGCCTATTGGCCCATTTCGGGCCCAAAACCCAAACACAGGCCCAAGCACCAGACCCAATTTTCAGGCCCAATTTTCGGGCCTGCCCACTGGCTCATCAACCCGGCCCAAACCCATTTCCCTAACCAAACCCTACCCCTGACAGCCCCAACCCCCTCCTGCCAACCCACTCCCTCTGCCAACCCACTCCCTCTGCCACCAGCCTCCCTGCCACACGCCTAAACCTACCCCTGACCACCGACCCTTGCCCTGCCACAGCCACCTCCACGCAACCCAAGCCCCCACACTCAACCCCCAATAAAAAACCCCCCAAATCCGAACAGAAAAAAAAAAGGGAGGGGAGGAGGAGACCCGATTCGGAGGAGCCCCCCTGATTCGAAAAAAAGACCAGGTTCGGACCCCCCTCCCCTTTTACCAAAAACCCCAGATCTGGGGTACGAAACCCAGATCTGGGTCATTTTCAAACCACACCGAAAAAAACCAGATCGGGGTCCGAAATCCAGATTCGGACCCCCTTTCCTCCACACCGACGACCAAAAAACCAGATCCCGACCCCCCACCTCCTCGAAACCAAAAAACCTGCAAAAGAAAACACAAAAAAAAACCACACAGCAACCAACAAAAAACCTAGATCTACGAAAATCGGTGAGGATCCGGGCTAAACGGAGC
The DNA here is from genome assembly GCA_030761205.1 of Fremontodendron californicum. Classification (NCBI taxonomy): domain Eukaryota; kingdom Viridiplantae; phylum Streptophyta; class Magnoliopsida; order Malvales; family Malvaceae; genus Fremontodendron; species Fremontodendron californicum. Next base: position 10,943,015 of record JAULJL010000041.1, on the reverse strand, counting down.
CCGGATCCGTGACGAGGGGGTCGAAACCCCCTCGGGTATGAAATTTGGAGCTCGCCGGCCGCCGGCGTGCGGCGGCCGGCGACGGTGGACGGCGGCCGGCGCGGTGGCCAGCCGCCGGAATCTGGGTCTCTGTGGGAGAGAGCCAGAGAGAAAAGAAGAGAGAGAGAGAAGAAAAAAAAAAAGGGGAAAAGTGAAAAAAAAAGAGGGGTTTGGGGTATTTATACGGTGCCGAAACGGCACCGTTTAGGGAACCGGGTCAAGGTGACCCGCGCCTGGACCCGCGGGTCGACCCGGGGTCCGCGCGGGTCACCCGCTTATTTTTAAAAAAAAACCCTCGGCGTTAAAACGACGCCGTTTTGCACAGGGTCCGCGCGTGGACCCGCGGGTCGACCCGGGGTCCGCGCGCCCGACCCGAAAAAAAAAAAAAAAAAAAAGAGAGAAATGCGCCGAAACGGCGCCGTTTTGTAAGCGCCGAAACGGCGCCGTTTTGCCCGAGGAGGATCCGCGCCTGGACCCGGATCCGACCCGGGGTCCGCGCGGGTCCCCCTTTGCAAAAAAAAAAAAAAAAAAAAAAAAAAAAAAAAAAAAAACTGGGCCAGGCCTGGCCTAGCAGGCCAGGCCAGAACCAGGCCTGGCCCAGCAGGCCAGGCCAGAACCAGGCCTGGCTCAGCAGGCCTGGTTTTGGGCCAAAGAAAAAAGAAAAGAAAAAAAAAAGAAAAAAAGAAAAAAAAAGAAAGAAGAAAAATTAAAATAAAAACTAATAATAATAAATTTAAAATAATAATAAAAATATAAAAAATATATATACATAAAAAAAATTAATTAAAAAATCAAAAATAAAATCAAAAAAAAAATCAAAAAAATTAAAAATAAAAAAAAAGGGGAAAAAATATAAAAAAATTCACGATTATCGATTTTGAAGTTTTTGACTTTTTTTTATTTTTGACATTTTCAGGTGATTTTACGAAGATCAAGTCCGGCATTTTGATTTTTCAGATTCTCGACATTCGTCAAGTATGATTTTCTTATTTATTTTCATTTACTATTTGTATTTATTTATTTTGTCCGGCATTCGATATATTTTTGTTATTCGATTTCGATTTTAAAATATTAAAATAATAATTTTTAATTAATACATGTTTTTTAAAATTATTTTCGATAAATAAAATTTTCTAAAAACGGATTTCTTTCTCGGGATGGTCGGAGTATCAATCGTTCTTTGAAATGGTCCGAGTAAGAATAATAATCGAAACATTATCGAAAGTATCGGAATGGTTCGAGAATTATTCTTACATAGATGATTTCTTTTATTTCGGAAATAATTATTAAAAGCATTTTAATTTAACTTTAAAAAAAAAAGGGACTTTTAATAAATGCGAATAGCCGACGACGGAATTCGAAGGATATCACGGTTGTGATTCCTAAGATGTCTTGAGGTGAGAAGATCTCGTTAAATACCACCGAGAGTGTCGGGAATATTTAATGAGTATTTTCGATAATAAATTTATGTTCACTTTCGATTTCTAAAATAAAAAATAAAAAAACAGTTCAAGAAAATCCAAAAAATAATAAACATTTTTTTTTAAGAATAAAAAAAAATAAAAGAGAATTATTTTTAAATACCGATGTTAAACCCATTAAATCGAGATTAAAGATAACACGTGATCAAATGGTACCGTTTTCTAAACGGGCGTTGCGGGGGTGCTAATCCTTCCCCGTACGTAACCGACTCCCGAACCCGATTTTGTTTTCTCTCTGGTTCAAAGCGCAGACTTCGAAATTGGTTTTACAAAATGTTTTAATTATTTTTAAAATGTTTTACTAAAATCGGTTTTAATAGGTGGCCAATCACACCTAGCAAAAAAGATTGGTGGCGACTCCATTTTTTGTGTTTTCATCAAATTCGTCGTAGCGGTCCGAAAAAATCGCTATGACATATACGATTAATGAAAAATAAAAAATATAATATATATACATAAATTATCAGATTTACTTAAAAGAATTGTCTTGTGATCATCTTTCTTGAAGTGGGCCTTGGATAATTTAATTTCTTAGTCTCCGGCAAACTTTACCTGTCTGTGTCCATTGCAATTAATTGTTTTCCCTTTTTATATTTCTATTTTCTTTGTGGAAAATTAAACCTACCTAGAAAATTTGTAGCCATGGAAATTCACATCCATTTCCTTTCACTAATTTGAGATACTTTTTTCTTTGATACATATGAAAATTCATCATATTACGTTCGAATTCGATATTTTCAAGTTTGAATCTTAGATTTTAACTATCAAAGACCAAAAAAAAAAAATACAGCTTAAAATTAAATTATTTAGCAACGAAGTTTTCCTTCGCAACAACTCTCACCAACTTATGAACTCGTGATGTAATCTAATTGATTCATGCAATCATTTTTAAAAAGTGACATTCAATAAGTGCAGATTCGAATCTCATTATATACAATATATACTCTCATTCCCCAACTACAACGTCTTTTATAAAAAAATATATATATATATTAAAAAAATCTCACCAGCTATTATCTGATGTAGTATAAATTCATTTATTATTTAATTATGAATTCTAGTTCTAGTGATAAATTTCAACGAATTTGTGTTTATGCTTTATACTTATTTAATTAGCTACTTAAGGGCCATAAAAACATAATAATAAACACTTAATTAAGTTATTTCTTCAATAGTTCCCATGTTTTTCCTCTCCTTTGTGCTTCTATGGTTTGCCATAAAAACCTATGATTCTTGGAGAAATTAAGAAATTTAAGATCAATGTCTTTTTTCCATTACATGGTTAAACCCCCATTATTACCATTAATTAGCATTAACTCCGAAACAATTTTGCATTCCATATTTCATTTTAATTTTGTCTATCTTCTTTGTATATAGTTTTGGGGTTTTGCTAATTAAGGACACTCGTTAAGGTTAGTTAATATGCTATTTATAGTAAAAATATTGTATTAAATACAAAAGCTGAAAACTTTATTCATCATTTTCAATACATTGAATGAAAATATTGCTATATATAGTAACCTTAACGAGTGCCCTTAGGGCACTTTTTAGCAAAATCCATAGTTTTGTTTCACTAAAAAAAAAAACTACGTGGGATCTTCTTTCTTCAGCAAAAATCGAAGAGCTCTTATTGACTGTGGGTTCCCAAGCCCATGACAGATCTACACTAAATAAAAAAAAGTTAGGTCATAAAACAAAGACAAAAATTACGTTTTAAGTTGATCTAGTAATTATGGAGATGATGTGAAAACATGACACGTTTAATAAATATGAAAACGGCATAATAAATATGACACGACATGTTTAAATACGATTAACACAATAAGTTTAATACATGTATCATATTTGTGTTTAAAATTTTGACATATTGAATAATTTTTGTTATATTTATATTTACACGATTGATACGGAAAAAAAAATGAGATATGGCTTGATACATTAGATAAGGTTATTTAATTTTTGAGTAAATAAAGGCTATATTACTATTAACTATTTTTTCGTAATGCATTAATTGCAATGTGTGACAAGAAATGTTTAAAATTAAACTAAAAATCAACACATTTGATGATTTGAAACACAACTTGCTATGTAGTAGTTTGTTTTGTACCAATCATCCCAAAGAAAGTGGAAAATGCCTATGTAATGTACCAAACTTCTCTACCTAAATTCATTAATTGTTTTAAGTTGCGTTTGAAAACTTAAATTTCAAAAGATAAATTTTGATTTTAAAAATAGTATAAATTATATAATAAAACACATGTAAATGTAACATTGATGATTATTTTTCAAATCCATTGATTTGTTGGATGCTTATTTAGTGGTGAATTTAAAATACCTATAGCTATTTGTGAATTTGAAATTCATGTTTTTGTACCTTTCAAATATATAATCATATTGAATCTTAACTAATTTATACATAATGTATGCATTTCATTTTCACAATTTATATAGAAAATGAAATTCAAATTTTTAAATTCATGTTTCCAAACATAGCATTAGGATATTTGATCTAAGAATTTCATGACCAAAGTTACTACTACCAATTTTGATTTTAAAACAATTTTGCACTCCTTATTAATTAACTCAATAATATATAGAGAGAAATTATTTGATCTATCGTCAATGGAGTTTTTAGATTTCATAAACGAAATTAGCAAGGTGACACATATCCCTTAGGGTATATTAATTTTTTTTTTAAATAATTAAAAAAAGTGGAACATGTAGCAAATTCTTAATCCGGCATATGAAATTAAAAAATTTCACTATCAATGTATCAAATACGAACTCGTATATATGATATTAAAATTAACTTCTAGTTCCAAAAAAAAAATAACATTACAAGGTGTGAGGCAGGGTAGGTTGAAATTTAATCAAATAAAACTTTAATAAGTTTTCATAAAAAATAATACTGAATAAGTTATAACCATTCGACTCAGATAACTTTATCAAAAAAAAGTGAAAAAAAAAAAAAAAAACTCATTCAGACAATACTTATGTTCTACTTTATTTACCAATGAGGTTGAGTCTTGACTATTTGATGTTAAGAACTTAAAATTTTTCATCTAAAAAGAAAATTCCAATTTTAATTCTAAACAAATTGAGCTTTATACAATAGTTTATAAATTATTTAGGTAATTGGAAAATAAAATAAAAACAAAATTATACCCAAAAGTCATAATTAGAATAGAATGATGACCAGATTTTTTTGAAATGAAGTAGTTAGAATTTTTCCAAAAAAGAGAAATAATGTAATAGTACTTATTGTTTGACAACAAAAAAATTGACGATACATATGGTCCATGTCTCTTTCACCATGTTAATGCTTAATTTGTTACTTGTTAGTTGTTAGGCACTAAATGATAAAATTAAGATCAATTAATATCGACTTCTATATAAAAAAAAAAATTAACTTCTTTTATTTTTTAAGAAATATATTCAAATCAAAATTATTACATATTCTTACTCTTTTTGTTTTTAGCCATTACCATATTCTCTAAGTTGTACAAAATATAAAAAATCAAACTAAATCATGATATCAAATAATGATACAAGGGTATTTTAGTTTTTAACATTTTAAATAATATATTTTAAATATAAATTACTTTTTAAAAAAAAAAAATTTTACCTACTTAAAAATTAGAATAAAACTATCCACTTCTTAAAAACGGTTAATTACTTTCTTTCAAAAGATTTTATTTGGATGTACATAATTTTAGTCTATATTAATATTAAATTTTTTTATTAAATTGGTGTCACAAATCAAGTGACACCAACTCAATTAAAAAATACAAAAAATCAAATAAATCATAATATCAATCATACAACAATGGTATTAATGTCTTTCAAAATTTTAACTAATATTTTATGCGGAAAAAAAAAAAAAAAAAAAAAAAAAACATCAACTACTTCCTTGAAAAACTACCTACTTCTCTTAAAAAAAAAAATTCTTTCAAAATATTTTTCACATAATTTTTTTGTTCCACCCCACATAGTGAGTGTGCATACATCTAATATACTATTAATAAGTATATGATTGAATGTGTAACTGAATAAAGTGACATCAACTTAGTTAATAAACTCGCACAAAACCTAAATTACATCATAGTAAATATATATAATAAAAGACATAAATTTTATTTAATATAAAATTTAAATATTTTTAATTAATTTTGTTTTGCAAATATTCGAACCTTCAGTTGATCTCAGTGCTTTTATGGTTAAAGAACTTCTTTTTTTACACCTATTTTTTCTCTTTTTTTTTTCTTTCTTTCAGCTGAGTGTGTCAACATCCAATATATATCTATATCTATATCTATATCTACATACATCTAATATACTATTAATAAGTATATGATTGAATGTGTAACTGAATCAAGTGACATCAACTTAGTTGATGAACTCGCACAAAACCTGAATTACATCATAGTAAATATATATAATAAAAGACATAAATTTTATTTAATATAAAATTTAAATATTTTTAATTAATTTTGTTTTGAAAATATTCGAATCTTCAGTTGATCTCAGTGCTTTTATGGACTTATGGTTAAAGAACTTCTTTTTTTACACCTATTTTTTCTCTTTTTTTTTTTTTTCTTTCAGCTGAGTGTGTCAACATCCATTATATATCTATATCTATGTTTACATACATCTAATATACTATTAATAAGTATATGATTGAATGTATAACTGAATCAAGTGACATCAATTTAGTTGATGAACTCGCACAAAACTTGAATTACATCATAGTAAATATATATAATAAAAGACATAAATTTTATTTAATATAAAATTTAAATATTTTTAATTAATTTTATTTTGAAAATATTCGAACAGTTGATCTCAGTGCTTTTATGGTTAAAGAACTTCTTTTTTTACACCTATTTTTTCTCATTTTTTTTTTCTTTCAGCTGAGTGTGTCAACATCCATTATATATCTATATCTATACTACTTATAAAGTCCTTCATTAAATTGGTGTCACCAATTAAATGAAACCAGCTTGGTTAAGAAAATTACACAAAAACCAAATTAAAGTTATTCTAATAAAATGAAACTAGGGGTATTTAAATCTTTTAATTTAAAAAAAAAAAAAAAAACTACCCACTAAAAAACTACTCACCGTTTTTTAATATCTTTCAATTTTTAAAAAATAGTTACTCGTTAAAAAACTACTTATTTATTTTTAATTTATTATTCTTTTTAAAATACAATATTTTATTTTTGAAAACATATTTTTTTACACACAAAATGAACGTAATAAATTATAGTTATTATTAAAATTACTAATTGAGTTGATATCACGAGTCAAGTAACATCAACTCAACTAAATTATGACACATCTACTATGTGGGTGGATGAGTAAAAAAATTAGATAAAATTATGTTAAAATTAAATTGATTAGTGAGTAGTTTATATGTATATATATAGTTTTTTTTTTAAGAGGTGAATAGTTTTTAAGAAAAAAATTGATAAATTTTTTCAAAATAAACATTATATAAAAGATTAAAAATATAGAAATACCCTTAATATATTATTATTTGTTATAATAATTTATTTGACATTTTTGTAATTTTATCAACTGAGTTGGTGTCACTTGACTCAGTGACACCAACTCAATCATTCTTTTTATAATAGTATAGATTACTCGTGATATTAACTCAATCTTTTACCAAAAAATCAATAAACTTATTATAAAAATATAAAATTATTGGTACATATATTTTTTATTTTTTTAAAAATAACTACCAAATAAAAAAATCACCCACCGATTTTTTCATGATCAAAATATATATTTTTTCACCGACATAACGGGTGTTTTTTTTTTTTTTTTGTGTGTGGATAAGTTGGTGTGTGTTTAATTCTAATATATATAAAGATTAACACTTGTTCACCAGTATATATTTCTTGACACTAGAAATATGGTAAATATGAAAAGAATAATTAGTTTTTATCTTTTTAAAAGTTTTGGTATAAATAAATTTCTTAAAAAGTTGATAATAAAAATAACATAGTCCAAGTTGCTCCCTTATCCAAATAAATAAAGCCAAAATATAAACTTACCCATCATATTATTCTCAACGATTGTTACTCCATATATATTGCATTATTAATTTCTCTGTATTTACTAAGCTGAAAATTAATGATAGTAAAAATAACTTCTTTTTTTTGTAAATTTGTATTTTTAAGTCCTTGATTTAATCGTAGCCGTTTGTCACTATTTATAACTGACAAACACGTAATATTAGCAGTTAGTGCCACAGCCGATTCCGCTAACTTAACCGGCCACGCTAGCGTGACAGCATAATGACAAAGCCAATCGTTGCACTTATCCACGTGGCAGATGATGGTTAGATCTGATTAAAATTTTTTCTGATTGGACCCCACAAAGGTTACAGTGAGATTCTCGTCAGAGAAGGGAAGTGATGGGACATGACGTGTGGGGCCTAAAATTAGTGGGCCCATGTCCGAATCTCTGTCGTTAGTTCTAGAAGGCTAAAACAAGCAAAAGGAAAAAATCAAATAAGAAAAAACAAAAAACAAAATGAAAATTCGGAATAATAATTGATTAAATTAATGTGCAAAAGGTTAGAAAAATAGTGTACTTTGCTCAACTTAAATTCATTGGATTGATTTTTTGTTATTTTCTTTTTGTTTTTTAATAAAAAGATGTAAAAAAGTGTTTGAATATAAAAATAAATTAAATTTATTATGGTTTTAATAAGCAACGTTTTCGGTCTCTGATAAAAAAGATATCACAATAAATAATAAGCAATTTTTTTTTTAAAATTTATATACAAGAGATATAAATTTTTATTGATAAAATCATGATTTTATTTTTTATAAATTAATATATTTTAATAAATGTTGTATTTTAAGTGTTTATTCATTTTAATTCAATTATAATATTACTTTTATTTTATATATAGCACTTTTTTCGAAAATATAAAATAAGTAAAAGCATCGATAATTATTTTTTAAAATTGTAACTAGTTGCGGGGTGGAAAGGATTTTGGAATTTTCTTTTATCAATCAAAATAAAATTTTGAGAAAAAATATATTTTAACCTAAAATTAAATTTATCATTATATTATGATTCAATATTAAATTTTGTCATTTGTACTTCAAGTTTATTGATTGTCACGGTAGTTTCAACTTCATTGAATTTTGGACAATAGTAAAAGAAATTAAAATATTTTATGAAAATTTTGTTAGTGTAAGTGACAAATTTTCATTAATTCTATTATTATTTTTTGTGTAAAAATCAATAAAATTAAAAGTATAATATCGAAATTCAATGAAATTGAAGTATAATAATTAAAAAAAATTGACTAATAATTGGTAAATTTGACCAATAATTAAAATGCAACGATAAATTAGACCTTAACTCCCTTTTTTCTTTTTTCTTTTTTCAATTGTAAGATATATAGATTTATGAATGGATTGAGCAGCTAATTATTGAGGGATAAAGTTTGAGTTATAAGAAGCTTCAAGTGTTTCTTTTATTATGATTTGCCTTTTATGTATTATTATTTACATTTTATGTTTTACAAAAATTATTACAAATTAAAATAAATAGGTTACTTGAGCTTAGGTTAAATAATAAGAATGAGATGAAGTTTGGAGAGATCTTCTAAATTTGACAATATTGTACAAAAATAATAAATAACAAAAACAAATTTGTATTAGATTAAAAAGGAACAAATAGCTAACACATGTAAATTTAACATTTTTTTTTTTTTTACAAAAACAAAGTCAATGTAGTTAAAATTAAGATGAAATACTAGGGTAGTACTATTATTTATATTTTTTTGCTAAATTATTTATACTTATATATTTACATTTTGTTATATATAAAGAATAATTTTTTAAAATTTTAATGTGGACCACTTTTGCCTTAAATGCCAGCAAGAATTGTCAGTCCCACTGATCTGTCAGCTGCTAAATTGCCTTCTGGTGAAAGACATTTGGGCCTGGTTTGTAAAGTCATGCTTATAAGTGTTGATAGATGGGTAGATTCGGATAACAAAAAAATTTATATATCTAAATTTGATTTGTGGGATTCAAAATTTTATTTTATTATTTAAAATATATTAAAATATTAAATAATATATTATATTAATATGTATATATTTTATAATTAAAATTTAATAAAATAAAATTTTTATTGAATAAATAGTAATTCAGATCATGTCAGGTCGATCCAAATTATAAAAATCCTATCTTAAACCGATTCAATTTTGGCCAAATTTATCGAGCCGGATGGATAGTCTAATTTTTTTCTTTATCTTTTTCAAAAAAAAAAAAGAACCTAATTAAAAATCATTTTTATTATATCTGTTCTAATTTTTTTCTTTCTCTTTTTCAAAAAAAAAACCTAATTAAAAATCATTTTTTATTATATCTGTTCGAATTGTTAGAACTTAACAGCTCATTTGTTTCCTTCTCTAAATTGTATATATTGTATTTGGAATTTTTTTGTGGAAAATTCTTTTCTCCATAGTCCATAATATAATTATCTAGCACAGCAATGCTATATAAACTGTTTGAATTTTTTCATATGAACAATCAGATATAGTAACATTTTTTTTATACATGTAATATTGAATTACACCATAAAAAATAATCATTTTTTTATCTTTTAAATGTCAATTATCTTATTTTTGGAAATCAAAATCTCTGTTATTATATTAAATTTTAAATTTTAACCACTGAAATATCATCTTAGAATCATTGGATACAATGGTATTGGCTATAATAAAATTCAACTATAATGACAATTAAATTATGCGTAGTTAACATATATTTATAATAATATTTTTGTAGACAAACTTTAATTGATAATTATTATGATAGTTTCAATGTATTGAAAAAAGATTTTTTTTTTTTTATTATAATAACTTTAAAGAGTGTCACTCTTTAACAAAAATTTTAAATTATTTTATTTTGTAGAAAACTCTATTCAAATAAAAAGTGTTTCCTTATGGATTAATTATTGAATTTCCCCAAGATCAAAGTAATGGTTTTCATTTTGGGTTTACCCGGCAGGCCGGCACGGAGCTAGTTATCCGTAGGGGTTTTCAAACGATTAATTCGGTTAATAACCGAATCGAATTACCATTAACCGAATTAATCGAATTTATTTTTTCATTAACCGTTAATCGAACTGAAATGTTAAAACGGTGAATTAACCGAACCAAAATTTTTTCTGTTAATTCGGTTGATTTTCGAATTAACCGAAATAAAAAACTAATTTATTTTGCAACCTATTTTAATACATGATTTTATATCCAAATAATCTATCCAACTAACCAAAATTCAAAAGCAAAGCATAATAAAATTATTATAAATCCAAATATCAAACATATTAAATAACTAAACATACTAAACAATTAAAAAAGCATGATAAAATATAATGAACATTACATAAGTCTCAAAACAAAGAATATTTCGGTTAATTTGTGTAATTCGGTTATTTTCGCTTAACCGAACCGAATTAACCAAATAACCGAAATATTCCAAAAGCATTAACCGATAACCGAACCGAAAAAATTTCAGTCGGTTAATTCCGTTAAAACCGAATAGTGAACACCCCTAATTATCCGGCCGGTAAAGAGGATTAGGTTTAACCCCACCAAATTAGACTGGTTTAAAGATTGAGCGGGTTCGATTTGTATTGGACCGGATTTGGATAGAGATTTTTTTAATTTAAATCGGCCCGGCTCAAATTAATGTTAATCAATAAAAAAATATTTTTTTATTTAAATTTGATTATAAATATTAATATAAAAATAATTTTTTAATATTATTTTGAATGGTAATATGGTCTTTTGAGCCGATCTAGACCCGGTCCAACCCGTACCTGGATAAGAAAAATAAAAAAAATCGAGACACGACCTGAGCCGATTCATAAACTGATCTAATTTTTAACCTCAAACTTTAAAAATAAAGAATACGAGTGTTTATGATTGAATCAAATGCTTCGGATGCTAACTTAACTTGCTTATGGAAATTGATGGAATGTCATTTTAGATTTTTATTCTTTATCTCAATCATCTGTTTTTGAATTGTCTCATTTGATTGAGCACTACTTTAAACAATCATAGACTCAAATAGATTTTGACCTCAACATATCAAATAGTTATTTACAACATATCAATCGTAAAGAAAATATTATAGGACCTTTGTTAGCATATGATTTTGAGTTCTTTGAGAACTCTCATAAATATATACATGAGTCGGGATTTTTTTCTTCATAATATTTTAATTTTGTAATAGCATCTTCCTAAATATGGAGGTTATCTTAAATTATATTTGTCTCTCCCCAACTCATTAAAATTTTTAATAAAATTATCAATTATTAATTTACATAAAAATTACAAATATAAATGCTCAACCATGGATTTATTTGGTCTCAATGGTAAACCTAGTAATTCGTGTATTCATATCGTACTTGTGTATTTTATAGTGTCATAATCGTGTTTAAGATAATTTATATAAATTTTGATACGTTAATAATTCGTATTATATAAATTTTTAGACATTTATATATTCGTATCGTGTAATCGTGTCATATTCAAGATTAGCAAATCTAATCAATGGTTAGGTATCTTGTCATTTCAAAGTTAATGTTTGCCTGCCTAGCCATCGAACCACCTACCTGTCTAGTAAATAAATCCCCTAAAAATACTTGCTTAGTTGACAAATTATGATTAACTTATTTAAACCGAAGTATAATACTTATTTTACAGTTCTTTATTTTATTTCCCCTTCAAAGTAAATTTTAATTTTCTTTTTAGTGTTTTATCTCTAAATATCCTAATTCCTGTTTTTCTTACTTATTTACATTAAAATTTCCTAATTCCTGTTTTTAGTGTTTTATCTCTAAATATCCCAATTCCTGTTTTTCTTACTTATTTACATTAAAATTTCATTAAATTTTAGTGTGAACAACTTTTTAAGTAATTTTTATTTTCTTGAAAGGATTAGGAAATTAAATATTTGGCTTAAATATATAAAAGAAAAACCTGAACTATTATTAAAGAATTATTCGTGATTGTATTATGTATTGTAACAAATTAAACCTTCAAACATTTATTTAAGATCAATTAAGCTTTTATTTTGAATGAAAATTGTCACATAGATAATATTGTCAGTTTTTTTTTTATAAAAATTGTCATGTAACATGTTATGTGGAAGAAGATTTTGCCATGTGGTATTTACGAAGAAAGGAAAGGAAAAGACAAGTCAATAATAAAACAAAATCATTTTTTTTTTCGTTTTTTCTTTCACCTTTCTTTGCCATGTGGTGTTTTCAAAAGTTTTAATGTCACATGGCTTGCCACGTGGCTACTTTTATGAGAAGATTACTCGTGTTATTTATGTAGCAATTTCTATCCAAAATAAAGGCTTGATTGGATTTTTTTTTTTCATAATATAGTTAAAAAAAATTAATTATTAAAATATTATTGTTTTTAAATTATTTTTTAAATTTTATTTTTTTAATCAGTTGAAAAATCGTTATGGTTCATGATGATTTTCTAACGATAAATTTTCTTTTTTTTTTTTAAACTATGTTGGAAATCGTCATGGGCCATGACGATTTCCCAACTAAAACTTTTAATTTTTTTAATTTTTTACATTGAGAAATCGCCACCGTAGGTGGCAATTTTTCAAGGCAAAGAATTCACCTTCTTTTAAAAATTCTTTTAATTATTAAATAATAAATTTTAAATAATTTATAATTTTAAAAAATAAATATTTAATAATTTTTATATATAATTTTTATCCCATGGTGGTAAGTCCGATCCGGTAATCCGGATCGTATTTATATAATTTTTTGTTATTTAAATTTTTTATTTAACTTTTAAAATTTATTAAATTTTTATTTAATTTTTAAAATTTATTAAAAAAATTTTAAAGTTTTAGTTGGGAAATCGCAATGGTTCCATGACAAATTTTCAACTTAGTTTTAAAAAAAATAATAAAATTTACCGTTGAAAAATCGTCATGGCCCATGACGATTTCCCAACTGGTTAAATAAAAAGCAAATTTTGGAAAATAATTTGAAAACAATGATATTTCGGTAAATAAAAAAAATCAGCTATATTAAAATATAAAAAAAAACCGTTTGATTGATTGTAAATAGATTTTTAAGGATTTAATTAATTGTAATAAAAAAAAATTAAATACTTTTTTAATTATAATTGAGGTACCTTTTATATTTAAGCCTAAATATTTTTATTTCTAAATTAATTCTAGATTAAGACTAGGCAAGGTGCAAGTGAAGCATCATGTTTGAGGAGTGGCACATTGTTTTCCAATTTAATATTCATGGTCCCAATGACCCAAATAATTGTCCCAACGGCCTATAATTAAACAGCAACAATTTGGGGGGAGAAAAGGAAAAAAGAAATGAGTACATCAACAAGAGATTCATCATGAAAAGTTTCACTAGAACCGCAAACATTTTGAGGAAAAAACATTTTTGTCCCTATGTTTCTGCCCAACCCAACACTAATTTGACCGGCAATGTTCTGATTTCTTTGCCATAATAAATGAAATATACATTTCATTGTTCTCTTCCTTAAAAATATAAGATGTGCAATGAAATTAAAAGATATAATATATATAATTTTGTTAACGAGTATTCTAAAAATGCATTTTAAGGTTGTTATGTATAATAATATCTTTATCTAGTGTTCCAAAAATAATAAATAAAGTTGTCAACTTATGTATTTAATATAATGTTATTATTATAAATAATATATATATACACATGGGTCAAGATACATCGGTGTAAAATTAATTAGTTTTTCATATTTTTAAAACTTTAATGTAGGATTAATATTTTAACAAATTGATCGTCGGATTTAACAATTTAATCATACCTATTGCGCATGAAAAGTTTCGAATCGATCCGATATATCGATAAAAAATATTGTTTTTTTAAATATATATTTAACGATTGAATTTTTTTTATATTAAACAAATAATTAGATATTTTAATTAATTCAAAATTTATAGTGTATGATCTATATGAGTAGAGTAAAGAATAAAATGGCCGAATTAAACAAATATAAATAATATAAATAATTAAGAAATCTCGTAAAATTAATTGGATTGTTTTGCTTTTGGGCCAGTGGATTGTTTATTGGGTGTTAAATGGGCTTCAAATGGTTTTTAGACCTTGGAATCCATAGGGTCGACCAGTTCAAATGTTTTTTTTTTTTCATTGGCCCAAAATATAAAAAATTAATTTTATATCGGTGTAAGTGAATTTTTTCTCTTAAATCAAAATTATAGTTTTACCTATTTAACTTTTATTAACGATTTAATCATCATTATTATCAGAAGCTGCAACCGATTTTATTATATACTTAAAACTTTTATGTTTTCGCTTCTCTTTTTGATTTTTTTTTTTTTTTTAATTCTTTTTAAAGTTACAATCTTGAATTTAATATTATATGTGTAATTTATTATTGATGGCGATTCTTATTTTAATTTGTTCAAAAAAAATATTGTATAGTGATAATTAAGAATTATTTTCGTTGCTATATGTTCATGAAATAAATAAAATGGAGTAGTGTTAGTTAAGCTATTTAGTGATAAAGGTCAAGGATACAAGACACTTGGCTTCAATGTATAAGTATTATTTTTTTTTCCACATGTTTATGTAATTAATTAATGCGACAGATCAAAATATTACAAAAGCGAATTAAGTTAAATGGCAAAAGTTTTTGGCAACATTCGGTTGTCAAGGGAGGTTTGATTTGATAATTTTTTAATTTTTTTTTCTTTTTAACATTAAATTAATTTATAAATTAGTTTTAAATTTCAAACTTTTTGCTAATAACTACTTTTTTTACATTTTTGTTACGAAAGCATAAATGTCATATAGTCAAACTTTTAGTTTTTTCTTTCTTTTACATATGATATTAGAATTGGTTTTTTATTGATGGAAAAAGAATTCTTTATCAATTACATTTTCAAAATGTCATTTAAATTTTTTTATTAGTTATATTTTTAATCAACAATTATAGACATAGTTAATTACATGGTCCTACTCATTAGTTATTTTAGTGATTTTAAATGGTTAAATTTTAATTCAATTCATATATCACTATAATTTAATTATAATTGTTATTCATGTTGATTTATATATCCACTTTCAGCCACTGTATGCATCCTCACTCTGTATGATTAAAATGTCAAAAGAATTTTGCCAACAATTAATAGGGCCACTTTTATTTCATTTTCTAATTTTTTTTTTTTTTTTTTACAGTTGGCTCATTTGGCATCTTGTAATTGGTTTTTTAAATGGGTCATAAATTGAAATATTATTAGAATTTATAAGATTAATGAAGGATCAAATAACTTCTTGCATCGTTTTTAATTACACGAAATTTAAATTTAGGGATTTTGTTTCCTTGAATTTTTAAAATATAGTTCATACTTCTCAAATCTATTCAATTAACTGTGATTGATCAAGAAAATTGGACCGAAGGTCAAATCGTTGTGACCTCTGATTCTCGATCCAATTGATTAGATCGACCGATTCATTTAAACAAAATTTTAAATATTTTTTAAAAAAATTAATATTAAATAAATATTAAATATAGTAAATAGTTAATAAAAATATGTATTTGGCTTAGTGGTATGGATTTTAATATAACTCTACAAGGTTATGAGTTTAAATTTCATCACTTACAAAAAAAAATGTTTTTGAAAAAAATAGAAAACAATTTTTCCCGGTTTTCTCCGATTTTTTACTCGTTAAATCGGTTTTAAGACGGTTCAAATGATTTTCGATTTTGTATATAGCACCGGACCAGAGAAATCTCAAATTCTTGATTGAACCGATCCAACCGATCGATTTGATATGATTTTTTTATCCATGTATTTTTATGGTGACTAATATGTAAATTTCAATTATTTTATATACAATATATGTAATTATATGTTGAATATATTATTATGATCCATTATTACATGAACATCGGTTGCTTCAAAGACATTGATTACTACACATGTCCAACACATTGGCGGAGGCTGCTGACAAGCCGCGATGGCGGCCGTGCCTGGTGGCTGCTGCTGCGGCTGCGGCTTCGCCTTTGGCGTTTGCTTCAATCTTAAAACTCTTCAATGCCCTTTAATTTTAGTAAATTCTTTCTTTAATTTCGATTGGGGACTTCAACTAAGCTGACTTCATTAATGAGAAAGAATCACCTCTATAGCTATAGAGAGAAACTCTTTACGAAGTTGGCAATAAAAGCTCATTTATAATCCAAGAAAAAAAAAGAAAAAACAAAGGCAATCGTGCTTGATACCTTTGTCTTAGGGTGTAATCCAGCCGAGTCAAGTTCAAATTGTAAAAAGCTCGAGTTCGATCTAAAATTCGATATTAGAAGTTCGGTTCGAGCTCGATTGAGTTTTACTTTTAAAGTTCGAACTCGATTTGAGATAAAAATCGAACTGTTCGAGCTCACTCAACTTAAACTCGTTTACCTAGTAAAATATAAGTTTGATTCTCATACTCGACTTCAAACTCGATTATTTGTGCTCGAGTTCGAATTGAGATTTTTCAGTACTAATTAAAAATAAAAAGCTCAATTAGACTCGTGATCTACTCGAATCAATCATTAGGATACTCGAATTCAGCTTGCTCGAGCTCGACTCGACAATGACCTAGCCGAATTCGATTTTTTTTTCTAGCCGAACCAGAGTAACTTTCGAGCACATGTGTCTCGTTTACACTCCTACCCTTGTTTATAAGAGATCCAGTTTTTCAATCTTCACCCCTTATTTATATCTTCTTGTTTATGGGTTGAATTGGGTCAGGTATGAATAGTAAAAATAATTATTTATTTAGATTCGCTTGATTCAAAATTTCGTTTTATTGTTTGAATATATTAAAATATTAAAAATTATTTTTATAATAATATTTATATATTATTCACAATTAAAATTAAATAAAAATAATTTTATCATTTAAATAATAATTCGAGCCAAGCCAACTCAAATTACAAAAATCTTATCCCAAATCCAACATGCCGTGGATAGTCTACTCCCAACCTAATTCAATATCAACATTCAATCATCTGACTGAATAATAAGTATATATTTACTTTTAGTTTTCTCTTAAAGAGTTGGGTTCAATTTTTTTTTTCTTTCAAATAAAAAAAATTGTTAACAAGTATCCTTAACACACTTTTAAAAATTAGTAAATTATTTTTATAATAAATACAATAGTTAATAGTTAATTTAATAAATTCTTAACGTATTGAAAGAATATATTATCAAATATCCAAAAAAAATATATATCTAATATGATAAGCTTAAAAAACACTTTTAAGACATTCGTTAGTAAAAATCTGTTTATGATTTAGGCTATCTAGCTAAGGTGTCTTGAGTTGAGTCTTGCATAAGATTTCTAAGCTTAAGCTGGATCTTTGATATTATTTATTATTTAATTTTCATTTAAATTAATTGAAATTTGAAATATAAAGTTAATAATTTAGGCTCCATTTGATTTTTTTTTTCTACTTGTTTTTTAATTTTTCGTTAATTTTTAACTTTTTTAATTCATTTTTACAAAAGAAAATAGAAAATAAAAAGTAAAGCATTTATCAAAAGAAAGATTAAAAAACATGAGTAATTGTAAAGATGGTGCAACTATCCATATGTTATTCGATGACTTCACTTAGCAAAATAAATTTCTTCACATAAGTGATTCTATCTCTTTTTTTTTTTTTTTTTTCTACCTGTTACAATACTAAAATTTACAACTATCTATTGTAGTTGAAAAAGGTTTGAGTTAAAAAAGAAGAAGTGAGTTTTAAATTGTAATTAAAAAAGATAATTTAAAATTTTTAAGTGTTTAATATTTTTGAAAAAAAATCGTAATAAATTAAAATATTAAAAATATATATGAAATAATAAAAATTTAATAATTAAAGATAAAAAAGTAAATTTACTCAGAAAGTGCGGTTGAAAACCGCATTTGCTTCGCGGTTGTCTCGAAATAAGCCCGCTTAGCATTGCTATTAGTATAGCTTTTGAAGTTTAAAGTTGCATTTCACCGCAAACGCAATGATAAACGAGTAAAAAATTTGGGTTTTTACGGTTAAAATCATAGTTTGGCAACTAAAACCAAAAGCCAAAAATATACAGCTTTTGCGATTTGGAAGCTAACTTTTAGATGAAATGATTTTATTATCCTAACATCTCTAAACTTTTATTATTTTAAATATACATTTTTTTTGACATTTCAATTCTTTAGAACACTTTTTCACAATAATACTAAACACTTAAAAAATTTTAAATCATATTTTTTCTAACTCAAATTTTTTCAACAAAGATACTAAATTAACCCTAAACTTTTTGATTCAAAAGCCAAAATCTTTTCCTCCCCTTGACATTGACATTGAGACAAGGATAAAACATAACTTTTAGTACAAAAGCCCGTTTCCACCTCAATACCAAACGAGGCCTTAATAGAACTCTGATTTGCATTCAGGCCTTAATAGAACTCTGATTTGCATTCATGAAGAAGAATTGTTTAGGAATTCAACCTTGGTAGGCTTTAACTTTGGGCGAATTGACCCAATTGTCATTGTTTTATAAAAAGAAGTTTAAGGATATAAAGATATGTTTGGCCCGCCGGAGCTTTTATAAGAAGTGTTGATCGAGTATAACTATTTTAAAAGTGTTGTAAAAAATAGTTAAAATAGTAATTAGAAAACTTAATATAAAAATTATTTTTTTGTATTTTTGTATACTTTTAATAAATATAAATTTAATAACCTATTGTAAAAATCACAAGTTTTTACTTGAAAGAAAGAAATAATATATAGAGATTTTTTTTTTGTTAATTAGAATTAAAATAAAATAAATAAAAATTGGACAAAATCAAAAAATAAATGTGAATTAATATAATCTTTATTTATAATTTTGTGAATATTGAAGAGTAAATTGAGATTTAAAAAAAAAATATCATTAAATACTTGTTATTAAAATTAAAATTTCTTGAAAAAAATTTGATTTATAAATTCATCTAAAAACTCAAATCTGCTTTCCGCATAAACTAAAAATTTTGAAATTTTAAGAGCCAACCAGCTTTCTTCTACTTTTATAATAAACAAGCTCTTCTCTTCTTCTTTTTTGGTACAAAGGAGGCTACAACTTAAAAAAAGGAAATGCAAACATGGCAATTCGTGTATTGGTATCGTGTTCGTGTATTTTATCGTGTCATAATCATATTTAAAGTGTTTTATATTTGTATGAATTTTAACGTGTGAATAATTTGTATTATATAGATTTTATCATGTTCATATATTCGTATCGTGTTCATGTTTTTTTTCATATCATGTTCGTATCGTGTCTAGTATTGTTAGGTTTAAAAAATGAATTGCAAATGATGGAATTTGAACCCCATATTTACTAAATATCACCTAATCAACGGAAATAAACTGCGAATTTTATAATAAACAAGCTCTTCCATAAGTTAAATCAAACACTCATTGAATTGATCTATGTGAACTTGGGATAGAGTCTATTTGTTTCGGCTCAAATTTAGCTTGGACCTTTGAGTTTTGGGTTTTGGTCCAAATTTGCCGGCACAATTAACAATAGTTGGACTCAATTTTTAGGTTAACTTTTTTTTTCGGATGAAATTTTTGGGTTAACTTTAGTACTAAAAATTTACGCTTTACAACGTTAACAAGTATTGTTAATCGGATCTTTTCTTTAAAAAGTACCTTATTTAATTCAAATCTTTACTTACTATTTTATTTAAAGGCTCTTGTTGAACTAATCTGAAATTAAGCTAAAATTCTTGTAATTCTCAAATAACCTTAATAATTGTTAGCTTGCTTTCGAAAAACGACATCAAAAAAGTTACTTGAATACCTAATATTTTTTAACATAATATGAAAATATAATACGAACATAATATAATATGTTTAATAGATATCAAAACAGTGTAATAAACACGATACGTTTAATATATAAATCATATTCATGTTTAGAATTTTAATACATTTAATAATAAATATTATATTTATATTTAAATTACTAATACAAATAAAAATACGGGATATAATATACATACACAAATTACCATATTTTACGTGAATCGTGCCTTTGAAATTTAAGCTATTAACCTTTCAAGTTGTTATAATTGTTTGGACTATATACAGTAAAAATCTTGTTAGATAAGCCCAGTTATGAAATGTAACTATGCCCAAAATTGGACCTGCCTTGCCCTTTACACAAGAAAGGTTTTTTTTTTCCCTTTAAAGAAAACAAGAGAATTGAGTTTAGCATTTAAACAGTGAAAGTATTTGAGAGATTTCTGTATTATATTATTCAGTATAAATTAATTTTTTTATTATAAAATTGGATAATTTAATATTTATTCTTTTAAAATTGAAAAAAAAAAGGTAAAATCACTAACTGGTGTAACGTGAACCGTTTAAAAAGCTAACGTGGTATTTAACCTGTGTTTAATTGCTGACGTGGATGTCAAATACTGACGTGGCATCAATAAAATATATTATTTATGATGACATGGACAAAACAAATAATATATTTTCAACATTTGATGTGACATTTTCAACAATTTGGTTATTTATTTTGTCCACGTTATCTTAAAATAATATATTTTATTAATGTCATGTCAGCATTTGAAATTCACGTCATTAATTAAACACAGATTAAATACCAAGTCAGCTTTTTTAACGGTTTACTTAGTGATTTTATCTTTTTGCTTCAATTTAAAAAGAATAAAATCCAAATTATCCAATTTTATAACAGAGTGACTAATTTACGTTAAATGATATAATTTATGAACCTCCTAAGTACTTTCACCGCATTTAAACCATCTTGATAAAACATGGAATTCTATATAACTAATACTCACACGTCGTAATTTTTTCGTGTCAAAGAACCTATCCCACAATTAATAAAAACCTTTTATTTAGAAAATGGAAGATTTCGAATCGTATTCTTTTAAAAAAAAATATATCATGTATCAATCACTTGATCCAACTGCTCGGGTGTTATTTATAGTTGTTTTTAAGTTTCATTCACGTAAGTTGATTGCATTAACTAGGAGGGTGCATAATTCAGTTAAAATTGAATTAACCGATCAAAACCAAATTTATTTCGGTTAATCAAAAAAATTCGATTAGTTATCGGTATAATATTTTTAAAAATTTCGGTTACTGGTTAATTCGATTTGAAATTCGAAAATATTCGAATTACCCCAAATATATATATATATATATAAATATGATATTTTTAATCCTTATTAAATGTTTTCAGTTTTATATTGTTGAAATTGTTTACTTACGATAGATGTATCTTTTACTTATATTTGACATTTGAACATCTGTTGGATGATTATATTTATTTGAATTATAAAAAATTAGAATTTTAAGACTTTAAAATGTAATTTTAACTTATTGATGTAGAACAAATAAATTTAGGCTAATTTGGTTAAGCGATCGAATTAGCTGAAATAATTCTGGTCGGTTAAAAAATATTTTCTTTTGTAATTTGTTTAGATTAACTGTTACAAAAATAAAATTTTAATTAATTTGATTAATGATCATTCAGTTCAATTATTAACCGAACTGACCGAATTTGGAATATAATATTATTTTTTATAGGATTGATCACTGTTTGGTAGGTAATTGCTGAATATTAGACCTAATAATAAATGTATATCTTTTTTGGTTTTCAAAGAGTCAGTTCGAACTTTCCTATCCCAAAATCAAAAGATAATTATTTTTTTCCCTAATCACTGGACATAAAAAAAGGGATTCTGTCTTATGAAACCAAATTTATTGTTTTCTACGAGGAATAAAACTTGTGTGGACAAATCTTGGAATATTTCTGCTTACCAACTTTGATTATTCCCTTTCACTGTTAAAAATAATATATAATTTCTTGATTATTCTTCTGATTTTCTGAATAGAATTTTCAAATTTGTTCGTTTCAATGTCCAAATTTTATAAAATCATGGTCCGAAAATTTGCAATTAGTTAACCAAGCTCTGCTTGTTCTAAAAGTTAATTTTTTTTTTCCTGTTTGCTAGCTTTCTTGAAAAATCCCCACAAACATGAGCATCATACAACAAACCTAAAACACTTTGCCAATGAAATCAAAGTAAATGTATTCATGCATCGGGTTGGGTCATAATAAATTTTTTTGTTTGATAAGGCTGGTTCAATTCAAAAACTCATTTCATTATTTAAAATATATTAAATTATTAAAAAATATTTTTATTTTAATATTTATATATTTTTAAAATTAAATTTAAATAAAATATTTTTATTATTTAAACAATAATCTAAGTCAAACCGGATTGGTTCGAATTACTAAAAACTTATCTCACCAATCTTTGGACAAATTTAAATCAGAGTCATGGAATAAGATTTTGTTAAGAAAATAGTATAGAAAAAATCCACCAAAAATATTATATTAATTAAAAGATAATTTAATATGGATCCTGTATCAAAACGACACCCTAATGCATCCTTCCCACCATACTACCAAACTAAGCTGAAATCCCTAAAGAAAGGGCTAAACTGCAACCAAAATTGATTTCTCTCAACACAATTCCAGCCTGGATTAGTTTGATTTTACAAAATATTCAGGTTGTTCAGGCAATTTTTCTGGTTGGTGATAGAATTGACAAGAAATAGACACAATTCTAACCTAATGGTATATTGTCCTATCAATATCCCTATTGAAAATTTGTTCACAATCAAGCATTACTTAAAACATGCCCCCAAGAATGATCAAATCATATGATTAGAAAGTCCAAATCAACTTTAAAATAATGAAAGTAATTGCTATTGGTTGATTTTAATTTCAATTTCTTTTATGTTTTTTTAATGCTAATCATAATGAAGTTGAAAACCCATTTTTTTCCCTCTAGTTTGGTAGAATTGAGTCAGATTAGGAGGATGGTGACACATTGCCAAATGCTTCATAACAACCTTATGAATGATTACATTTGATTTTGATTATCTAACTAAATTAGCTAAAAAGTTGAAGTCTTTTAGGGATTTGTTTTTAGAACAAAAGTTCAATTCTCTTCAACATTTCATAACTTAAATTCTAAGGGATTTTTGCTCAATTTGGTTCATCAACCATGATATCTATGGCAAGCCTACTTTTGCTTGAAATTCAAGAATGTAAAGTGTGACATAATACCATTCATTTCTTTTAATGACTTGTCCTTTTGGTTTCTGATTTTTGGGGTTTTTATCACTCAAAAGAAACATTTTGACGAAATCCCCTCACAAACTTTAAACAAATTTCCCTCAAAATGGGTAATTTCTAGAAGTTCAATTACCATTACCAAGCTTGCTAGAATTCCAAATATCAAACTTCCAATAATTTTAATGTTCATCCAAATATTTGTCGAATTTAATTTCAGAATTCAATTTTCGATAACTTCAATTACGAAAAAAGAAAAAAAGCAAAAAATTTGGAATGGAAAGATTGAAGAAGATATAAACCATATAGGAGAAGCTTTTTTTTTCAACTGAAAATAACAAGTTCTCAAATTCCATTACTCATCTCAGAATTTTGATTTCTACTTAACAAATGAACTGCAAAAAGAATTCCCAAGAAAAGGAAGAAAAAATAAAAAGAAAGAAAACAACAGACTCCAATAACTAATGACCTTTTAAAGACCTACATTACTAAAACCTACAACTTTGCTAACCCTCCTTAAGCTTCCATTTTTTCTACCCTTTTTTTCTCAGTTCTGTACAAAAAAACAATGAACAAAGAAATAAAATAACAGTAAGAAAATAACACGAGGGAAATAGAGAGAAGAAAGATTATCCCAACACTGGGATTTGACAATTCTCCATAGCCTCCTTCATATATAATCTAATGCTGGGTTGCTTTTATTTGGAATCAGCTCTGGTGAATTGGTGACCATTGTTTTGGTTCTCATTTCGATCACTTTCTTATGAGAATTGGAGTGCAAGGATGGCACAAATGTTGGACTTGCTGCAGGCCGGTACTCCGGGAAGAGCCTGCCGGATTTGTATCGAACGCCGCAAGCGTTGCAGAGGGTTTTCGGTCCCATTGGCCCTGCCCTCCATTGTGGTGTCTTGGTTATCTCACAATGCATACATTTCCTAACTGCTTGTCCGGATGGATTTTGAGCAGTGTTATCAGTAGGAACAGCTGCTGGAACTGAAAGTGACAACTTGATCTTCTTTTTCTTCTTATGTTCCGGATTAATAACTTGCCTAGGTATTTTGATCAAAAGCCGGGATTCAGCATAGTTGTCGGAGTCCGAAGGCACCTTGGGGACAACGAACGTCGTCGTCCGATGAATGTCATTCTCATTGACAGATGAAGTAGGCGAGATGAGCTGAATAGCCGGACGAGGGTTGAACATGGCAGGGCGCGGACGTTTGCTACGAGCACGTCCGTGTCGCCTTCCAGGGGCAGCCGGTTCGGGACTGAGCGGCAATGTTTTCTGATCTCCTGAGCAAGAGCTGCTGCTTTCAAGAACAGAAACCGGACTGGAAATCTGGAATTGGTGATTGGACGAGTCCTTATTATTGATTGAAGAAGACTCTTCTTTCTTAATTGTCAAGCTTGCTCCACAATGAGAATCTTCAACAAAGTTTGATAACCATTCCAATTGAACAATGTCTTCATACTGCAACAACAAATTAATAACCCAAAATTTTAATCACCCAACTGTAATTTTGTACTATACCAATAAATGATGATGCTCCGACTCTTTATTTTTTTTGAAGCATCCATGTCCGACGCATATTAAGACATGGGTATGGAGATATGATCCTCCAAAGACTCTTCAAATACATCAAAATCTTAGAACAAATTAAACATACCCGTGTCGGACACATACCCGTATCCGACATTCACACCCGAGTCCGAATAACATAGATACCAATAGATATGTTACATTATCCGAACTTCTCATTTTTTTTAAAATACGTGTGTTCAACACAAATTTGAACATAGATATAAGAGTATGATTCTCCAAATTTATGAAAAAACTTTGAACAATTGAACATATCCGTACCGAACACATACTCGTATCTGATACTTATTTCAAATCCGGATAACATAACTAGTAAGTAATATTTTTTTTTTCTTTCAAAAGGAGATTAGAGTCCGCTATTGAATTAGATGCTCATATGCATAAGCAAAACAATTAATCAAAATGATTATTACTCCAAATCAAGATTTTGAAATCTTAAAATGTCAGGTTAGATAGTTTAAATGTTTAATAAGTGACTAAGGTATTGTTGATTTTTTTTATTAAATAATATATATTTTTATAATATATAGTGCTAAAATTATTTTTGCCACCTAAGCATGTATAATTAATCACATGACAAATCACGTGACTTCCATAACTGAAGCAATAATTATGCCACTAAATGATGTAAAACTCTTGGGTGGGTTCCACATTTCCACCCACCTAGCCGACAATCAATTTCAAAAATAAATATAAAATATAAAAAATGTCTAGAAATTGAAATTTTAAATAATAAGATTTTAAATTAATATAAATTATAAAATAAAATACATGTAAATATAAATTTATTATTATTTTTTAAATTTAATTTTTTTTTGAATATTTATTGAGTGATGAATTTAAAGTATTTATCAGTATCTGTAAATTTAAAATTTATTTTTTATATTTTAAAAATATATATATTTATATTAATTTCAATTAATTTATGTATAATATATGTATTTTATTTTTACGAATGAATTTCAAATTTATCTCTCTAATTCATATTTTCAAAGATAGCTAATTTATTAAAAATCCCATTTTAATTAAGACCCACAAAATTAGCTAAATTCCAAAAACCTCAAAAAAATTAAACATTAATAAGTGTGTTTATGACGTCATCATTATAAAAAAAAATTGAAACTAACCGGAACAGAGAGTTCCGCTGAGAGGTCGGAAGCAGTGTTGTTGGAAAAAACTGAGTCAGAACCAGGCAATGACTCGGAATGAGTTGTCCAAATGCTAGGAAAAGCGGCGGCGTTGACAGCGGAGTCCGAGGCGGATAAACCAGCTTCGACATCCTCGTTAGGGAAGTCAAGAAGGTCGTCTATGTGGTCGAAGAAGCTGCCGCAATCTATCTCATCAATGAAGTTCGTTGGTCCAATCATGTTTTCTTTATATTAATAATTGAAAACAAAAACCTGCAAAAAGAAAATGTAAAATTAATTTTGTTTTTGCTGGTGTAATGAATGTCTTTCTTTTTATACACTAAATGATTGAGCCGTGTGGCGCATGTTAGTATTAGGCGCCAGCTTGTTGCTTTAGTTTTGGCCCGTGATAAATGTAATAATAGTCAATTTCATTTGAAACAAAATATGGATTTATATGTTTGAAAATTCAAATTTGGGTTACTTTGAATTGGAAGTATTTGAAAATTTTAAGGAAAATGTGTTTTTTACTTTTAAAAAAAAAAGAATGTTGATTTTTTTAAATGAAAGGTGAATTAAAACTTAAAAAGTGTAACTAACATATGGAGTAATTCAAAGGATTAGATTTGAATACGATATATGTATTAAATGTATCATATTAATTATATTTAAATATATTATGTTTATTATATTATTTTTATATTTATTAAATATGTTATATTTTTGTATGGTCTTAAAAATTATCAATTTACAAAAAATAGGTAAAAAATGGTTTTTTGAAAAGAAAAACGGATTATTGATTTTCTTTTTAAAAGAATTTCAAAAATTGAGGAATAAAAAAAGAAAAAAAAGGATGGAGGGATTCTGAAGCAAACCTTTGTTACTCAGTGAGCAAAACTTTCTCGAAACAGGAGAAAATTTCCGGGAAAATGAAGAGAATTTTCTTGAGAAATCTGCAAGAAAAGTTGACAATTGAAACCGTTAGAACAGAAAGTACTTTGATAGCTGAGATATACACTGAAATTCATTCAATAAAAATGCAGCAGAAAGCTTCTTATTTTCTTTACATTACTCTATTGTTCTCAAAGAAAAGGAAAAAAGAAATTGATTTTGAGAACTATGATTTCCTTTTTCTTAATTATTAAGACAAAATGAGAACCCAATTCAGTAAAAAAAAAGTTGGTTTTAGTTCATAATTGAGATTGATAACGACTGAAATAATGAAATTCCTTCTCATTTCATCCACTTTCTCACTCACCAAATAGAGTATTTTCTTGATGAAGAGAAAAAAAAAATGCTTCTTGAACCCATAATTCTATATCTTTACTCCCTGCCGACACTGAAATTTTCAATATAACAACAATCGAAATGTTCAAAGAAGAAAAACAACTCATTCAAAATGCTAAACTTTAACTCAAAAAACTCCAATTCCCGCCCAAAGTAAAGAAAAAACAAAAAATTCATCGAAATTCCAAGAAAATTATCTTCCCCACCAAAAACCCAATTTCAAAAACCACTTTAAAGAATGAAAATTCCAACTACAAAGAAATCAAAACAAGTTCAAAACCAAGTTCATGTTTGTTTATGTAAATTAGTAGTAGTAGCAAAGGCAATGGGGTTTGAAACAATACCTTGAATAAGAGAAGAAAGAAAGGAAAGGAAAAGAAAAGAAAAGAAGATAAGGGAAATGGGAAAGTTTTGAAAGGAGAGAGAGGAAGGAAACAAAGGCTAAAAAGGGGAGGGGATTGAAGGGGGGGTTAATGGTAGGTGAGCATCCTCCTTCATTGCTAGCTGTCTTTTACTCTCCTTTCTTCTCTGTCTTGATGTTGAAGTCTTCTCTCTCTCATTACCCCCTTGGCTCCCACCTTTTTTTTTTTTCTTTTCTTTTTCATAAATTTTCTTTTCTCCAATTTTCAAAAAAATTTCTACTTCGCTATTAGTTTATATATGACAATTAGAGGTGACAAATATATTTGTAATTTTTTAAATATTTGAATTTATTTAATTTATTCAAAATTTAATTTTGTTTATTATTTATTTATTATATGAATATTACTATTCGAATTCGTATCTGATTTAAAAAGCAATATATGTCGGATATTCAAATTCGTTAAATATTTAAATTTATTAAATCAATTTTTTTTTAAATATATAAAATTAAACACGAATTAAATATATAAATAGATATCGAATTCGGATATCCGAATTCATTATCCGTATAAAAATGGTTCGGATAATGGATTCGAAAATCAGACACTATCCGCATCAAAACTAAAGCAAACTCGAATAACGGATATCTAAAGGTTCACATACAAATCTGCTACGAATCCACTGCATATAATAAATCTAATATTTTAATCTTCATAAAACGAATCGAATAGTGTCGGATATTTAATTTTTTTACTATCTATTGTCATTCCTAGATTGCATGTATGCTAGATATATTCATGAAGATTGTGGATTTGAGAGATTTAAACACGTTTTCTAAGATAAATTAAGTACATAAAAATTATGGGTTATGAAAATTAGGAAATTAAAAAAATAAGAAAAAAAAAAGAAAATGGGATTTTCTTAATGAAACCAAAAGGTTGGGAATTTGACACTGGATTTTTTTTTTTTTTTTTAATTTGTGTGAAGAGATTGAAGACTAAATGGTAAATTTTAAGAAAATTAGTGGATACATCCACAAAATTAGAAGGTTATTAAATATTTTAGTAAGGTATGTTTAAAATTTTAATAAATTATTATATAATAAAAAATGCATGATAATATTTGAATATATTTATAAAATTCCAAAAATTTACTAATCAGAATGAAATAAAAAAATATTAATCAGTGTTTAATAACATAAATTAAAATGATATTTAAGAAAATTTATAATTAATAATTTTTATCAACATCATAATTGTATCTTCTGATATTGATATATATATATATATATATATATATGAGTTTTGTTAACGAATTTCTTAAAATACTCTTATTAGTTAATATATGATGTATAATAATAAAATTTTGTTAAATATAATAATTGATAAATTTATTATTTTTTAAAATATTAGATGAAAATATTAATATATAAAATAATGTATATATATATATATATATTTGCATAGTTATTATAGAGGAACAATTTTTTAAACTTTTTTTAACCGTCTTAAAATAAATAAAAAAATGTCAAAAAGCAAGAAACTATTCACGCGTAGAAATGGAACGAGGATGCACGTATATTGAATTTGACTGACATGGCTTTGTTTCATTGGAAATGTTGACGTGGCGATTAGAATTGGCGCGTGAGATTTGTTCTTTACTTGGTGGATTAGATTTGTCACTAGACGACAGCCTGCCTGACCTTGCAAGTTCGATCCGTATTGAATCAGGTTTGGATAAGATTTTTTTATTTCGAATCGATCCGGAATAATATTTTTTTATTATAATAATGTTTTTTTTATTTAATTTTAATTATAAAAATACAAAAAAAATTTTAAAAATATTTTTTTAATTCGATGAACAGTAAATTCGAATCTACCAAACCGAACCTAGATAAAAAATATGAAAAAAACCGGGCCGCGACCTGGTCCGGCCATGAGCAGGTCTATTTGCCACCCATTTGCCATTAAAATACAATTTTTTCTCTTTGTTGTCAAATAACCTAACGCGGTTGTTCTCTACATGAAGTTTTCATATATGGCCAAAAAAATCAAAATAAATTAATTCCTATTTTTTTATTTAATTAGTTTCTAAATTTAGTTTTTTACTAACATGTGAATTAGACCTGCTCACGGGTCGGGCAGCCCGCCCG
Source organism: Fremontodendron californicum (assembly GCA_030761205.1). Classification (NCBI taxonomy): domain Eukaryota; kingdom Viridiplantae; phylum Streptophyta; class Magnoliopsida; order Malvales; family Malvaceae; genus Fremontodendron; species Fremontodendron californicum. Next base: position 10,912,741 of record JAULJL010000041.1, on the reverse strand, counting down.
GCAGGCCCGACCCGTATTGGGCCGGGTCTGGGCAGGATATTTTGTGTTTCGGGCCGGTTCGGCCCGGAACAGTAATTTTTATTATAATAATATTATTTTATTTAATTTTAATTATAAAAAAAAATTATTTTTTTATTCCAATGAACAGTGTTTCGGGCCTAAACGGGCGAGCCGGGCCTGGGCAGAGAAAAAAAAAAAAAAACGGGCTGCGACCCGGCCCATGAGCAGCTCTAACGTGAATATAAACTTTAGCATTTAGAAAAGGATTTTATATTTAATGTAATTGATTAAATAATGGTTTGTAATTTTCAATTTATTGAAGTTACAATATTTTTGAAAATTATAAAATTCTAATATGTTTGTTATTTTCTTATCCTTGAAATTAAGAAAGTAACATATACATAACGTTGAAAGTCTTCACTTAAACTTTGTTGGTGTGATAAATACGAAAAAAAATGTAACTTCAAACTTTCAATAGAAATTTTAATTAATCATATAGATGTGTATAATCAATTAAAATTGATATATTTAATATTAATATCGTCCATGAGAGTGAAGTTTCACCACCAAAACTACTATAAAACTTCTAGTATTTGGAGAGATTGTATGAAATGGTTATTTCATATCAACATATACTTTTTTCATTTAAATTATATCACGTAATCACATTATTAAAAAAAATAATTATTTTTACTTGAATAATTAATTAATCTCTTTAAATAAATATTCATCATTTAATAATTATAATAAATAATTGATTTTTTTAATAATATAATTACGTGAATAAAAAATATATATAGATGTGAAATAATTATTTCATATAATATTTTCTCGGTATTTAAATAGAAACTAGTAAAAGAAGCTTCCTTGGCTTTGCCATTGGCTCCTTCATTAATGGCATCGTTTAATGCATTTGTGTGTATGTTTTGTTATACATTTTGTCTTAAACAATTTGAAATATAAATTGATTGAGATTTGAGGTGATGGCTTAGAATTCAATCGTTTTAAAATTTGATTTTATTTCAACTTAATACATTTCGTGGAGATAATAAGAGTTGAATGATTTTTTTGACTACTTGAGTTCAAAAATAAAACATGATTTTTTTTCTTTTAAAAATTTGCTAAAATATTTTTTAAAAAGGGGACTTAATTTTTTTTCCTAGCTAACTTGGGTTTAGGGTAAAATCCATTTACTTTTTTGATGTTAAGTAGGAGAGTTTAGGCTCTATGCACTCTAAATATTGGAGTTTTTAAGATCCCTTCCTAAGTTTGAAATTATATATTATTGATGATTGGAAAGATGAGTAAACACAAATTTTAGAAAAGGGTTATTCTAGTTTGTCACTTAATCCATGTTTAAAGGAAAAAAAAGAGAGAAAGAATTAGTAAGTGTTTTTCTTTTTTGTATTGTTCTTTGTTAATGATGTGATAGACCATAAATACTTTTTAGAAATGATCTAAACATGCATTGTTAGAAGTATTAGCCTAATCTCTTGACTCTTCTTTCGGGGGAAAATTTGTATCCTTATATCAAGTTTGTATTTAGAGGGTACTTTTTTATATTTACGAGTTGTACAAAGAGGACAATTAATTGTTAGTCCGACACACATTTTAATACAATTAAATGTTAAAATAGCATTCTCATAAAAATATGATAAGCATACCATTTCCTCCCTTTAAAGACAAGAGGAGGGAGGGGAAGTGAATAAAAATCGAATTTAATGAACCCAGTTGAATCAGGAATTGATAATTTGTTCGATTTAATAAGTATAAGTAGATTGAGTTTTAAGTGAATCGATTAAGAATTGGTTAAATTAGTTAAAAACTAAATTAAATCGATTTTAGGTTTTTATTATTAAATTTTTTGGCAAGTGGTGGGATTTAAACCTTTGATCTTTTAGTTTATATTTAACACCATACTATTAAGCTAAATGTATTTTTATTAACTATTTACTGTATTTGATACTTATTTAATATTAAAATAATGTATTTAATATTTAACTTTTTTTTAATTAGATCGATTGATTGAACCGATTGAACTAAAAATCAACAATTCCATTAATTTAATTTTTGATCCAAATTTTTATTCATTGAAAAAAGGTGTTATATCTATCATTTTTCAAAAAAATACTTCATGATTAGCAAAATGTGTTGGGGCCATGTGTTTATAACAATGTATTAATTCTTTGACATATTATGTAAATAAAATAATTTATTAACTATAAGTACAAAAGGCATACATATATATTAGCATGATAAATTGTTCATTTTTAAACAAAAAATAATTAAAATCAATTTTCTCTACACCTCAATCTATCCAAAAAAAAGGGGGGGGAACAGTTAGCATTTTTGTGTTGAACCAATGATTAGTTTTCATTTTTCTTTTGGAGTAAATTATTTTTTATGTTAATAATGTTCTTGCCTAAAGGAGGTTGAGATTTAAAGAAATTAACCGATTAGAGAAGGAGAATTTGGGTCGAGAATCGATTTAAAAAAATAGATGAATCATTTGAATTAAGTCATAGTTAATTGCTACTATTCTTTGAAATTATACTAATATCGAAAATTCATCCGAAAAATTTCCCAAACATATGTGTGACATACAATTATTAAAAAAAATCATATTCTTTTTTTAGAGGGGGGGCAAGGGATATTGTATGGAAGTCTTAGATTTTTGCATTTTTTTAGGGCAAAGGAACTAATAGGCCGTACACAAATAATAGTATGATACACTAAAAAAACAAAACCACACCACCATATATATTGGTCAAGTACAAAGTTTTTGATCTAACAATTAATTAGTATGTAAAATAATGGAAAGTCCCTCCCCTCCCTTCCATAAATCTAAAATTTATGGGAAAAAAGCACATGGCTTTGTGCCCTAAAATGGGTGCCCATTGCCATGCATTGATTCATTAATTCAATATTTTCAAAATTTTCAATTAGAATCAACTTCTAAAAAATAATATTATTTGTATCTAAAATATCTTTTGCAATTAGGAATTAGTTGTAACGTTCACATGGAGTTGATGAAGGAAAGGACAAGGTAACTTCCTTTATTTTCATGACTAATATGTCCTTTGTAATTAGATATGTTTATGTATCGGACAGCTCAATCCGGCTCAGTTAATAAAATATTTTATTTGTTCAAAGTTTGATCCAATAAGTTCAAAAAGTTCAAATTATTATTCAAAAAATATTTTTTATATTTATATTAATATTTTATAATTAAATTTAAATAAAATATTTTTTATTTATTAAATAATAATTCGATCCAAATTTAAAAAAACATATCCCATGCCCGTCTTATTTGGACCGAAAAAGTAAGAACAGGTCTATTTATAATCTTGTTCGATCATCCATATAGGCATATAGCATGGGTAAAATCGTAAATTCGATTCAATCTTGACGTGGCGGTACCCACGAAATAGACGAAATAGGGTTTGTGGTGGTGTGGTCATGTGCATCGTGCGTGCAAGTAAGAGAGACCACGTTGATTGTGGGACCCATTTCGCACGTTCGAAACCGTCGGTTCCAGACGTTGTTTTTTGCCAACGTGGCAAAGACACAGGTTCACCGTGTTGCTCGTGGAGCCCACAACAGCCAATCAAAGCTCGCTCAAATCCAGCTAAGTTCAGTGTAGTAGTAAGTTTCTAGTAAAACAAAGGTAGCAAGCACGTGAGGTGGGGTCGGATTGTCACGTGACTTTGCCTTGGGATCCGAACCTTTGGATTACTTTTGTCTACTTGGGCTAATCATTATATGCCACGCTGTCAGTGTTGGCGTTACTTAGACGAAAGTACCCACCAGGAATTGTTATTATTACCTTTCTAGGATGTTTTGATGTTCCTTAAGATCATGTGTTCGGTGGGGCCACATTGGAGCATCAGCCGTACGCAGACAAAATGTAATCTGAGGAACTTTGGTGGGGCCAAATTAAGGTATGGGGAATTATAAGGGAAATTACTTAAATGCCATGTTATAAAATAAGTTTTTTAAAGAGCGAGATTAAGTTAAGAGCAGAGTTTACAATTACACGTGTCATATTCATACCAAATTGAATCATTTTAAGGTTGAATTATTTTGAATTTACATTATTTAAATTTGTTCTGGTGATTTGAGTTTAGCTTAATTTAAATTTGTTTATTAAATTTTTAAATAAATAAAATTTATGTTTGAATTAAATAGATTTGAGTTTTTTTAAGGTTAGTTTAATTGATATCTATAAACATCAATTAAGAATTATTTAATTATCAATTTAGAAAAAAATTTGTATTTATTATATTACTTTTATTGAATTTTAAAAAAATAAATCATTAATTATATTTTTTTATAGGATTATTATTTGATACACTGTCAGTGGATTTTTTTAACTCCACAAACGGTGTTCACACGCTTCCGTAATCTTTCATACTATTTATATTTTTACAAACTGACCGTCGGATTTAACAATATAATCGTACTCGTCATGCACGTAAATTTTAGTATCGATCTGATATCCCTATCATATCGATCGAGAATATTATCTTTTTCAATATATATTTAATGGTCGAAAGTTTTTTACGTCGGAACAAATAGTTAAACATTTTTAATTCACTCGAAACTCGACGTGCATGATCTATGCGAATAGAACACGAAATACGATGGTCGGATTAAAAAAATATAAATCGGATGAAAGGTTACGGAAGCGTATGAACACCGCTTGTAGAGTTAAAAAAATCCACTGACGATGTACCAGATAATAATTTTTTTTATATATATATCTTAATCAATGTTTAGTGATATTAATTAACATTTTCCTTTTTTTTTTTTTTTGGTTAATCAAATCGAATTGAATCTTTTTTTTTTTAAGTTTTCAGAGTAGTGGAAAACTTGAACGTGTAAATACATGGTCACAACTGTTTTAATATTTTGACTAAACCAAACACATTGTGCTATAGTGATAGGGTTAGTAACAGCTAAACAATGTCAAAAGAATTGCAATTGGATTAATTTTTTTAATGCCATTCAAACTTTCTTTACATGTTTTCATGTGCTCCCATATATATCCAACAAAATTCTAAAGTTCATTTATTATATCTTTAAGTTCGTTTTTAATATTCTGATAATAAAATTTATTTAACTCCACAAACGAATTAAAATATTATCATATGTTTCACTTTTTTTAATTAATTTTTTTTATACCATAAAAGATATATATCATCTTATTAATCTGCCAATGAATATAATAATTTCTCTATATTTTATATGTTTTTTTTTTTTTGCTTTGTGACCATGAGGGTTTCTCTTTGACTCATTAACAAACCCATACCGACTTCTATCTTTTTTTTCTTTTTATTTTTACAATTATTGGAACAAAAGTTTGCATGTAGAATTATTGGATAGGTCATTCAACTGATAAAAATAGATAATATACTAAGAATTCATTTTTTATACATTTTTGGGATAAAATCCTTAATTTCACGACCTTAACTCCTTTGGTTAGACGTCCATAACAAGTTAACAACTAATAGAAAGCTACAAAATTCTTGTTTCCATGACTTCCAATTTTATTTTCAATGATATAAAATGTTGTATATTACAATTATATAATTTATAAATAATGAGTTTTGTTAACGAGTGTCTTTAGAACATTTTTTAAGGTTAATTAATATACTATTTATAATAAAAGTATTGTATTAATTACAAAAATTGATAATTTTATTAATCATTTTCAATGTATTGGATTAAGATATTATCACATATGATAACCTTAAAGAGTACCCTTAGGGCACTTATTAATAAAATTCATAAATAATTAGTGATATTTACTTAGGTTTTATTTGGGAGTCCGGTCAAAAGTATTCACCCCATTTTATTAGAGGAGTCGTTTTATGACTGAATTCTTAACTAACTAAAATATTTTTTAAAAAAATGAGAAAAAGAAGCACTTGAGTTAATTTTTGTCAATTGAATATAGTCAAAATATATGTTCCTAGGGACAACTAAAATAAACTAAATATAAAATATAACCCATAGACAACTTAGTTTGAAAATTGCATGATTGGTTGTCAAGATATAAAAGTTTACTCTTCTTCTCTATTTTCTTTTTCTACTATGGTCAAAATATTCATAGACAACTATTTTTTTTTTCTTTTTCTTCTTTAAATTGCAGGGTTCAGACATGTTGGTCTTTTTGTTTGACTTGTGATCCCTAAGCTTCTAGGACGTGGGTAAGTGTAGAGTGCTGGCTTGCTGTCCTAACATGGGCTACAATGAAAAGAAACAAATTGCAATAATTAAAAAAAACAAATAGTAAAAAAACTCCAATTTTTTATATGATAAAAAGGGATTTGAATTCAATTCCTTTAGATGTAAAAAAAGTATAAATATTTTTTTTGGATCAAACGATATTATAAAACTACTTGAAAGAAAAACACAAACTTGATGATACTAAAAATATTACATGCTATTTATATAGAACATGTTTTACAAAATTAATTTGATAATAACAGGACATGTGTACAATTTTTTTTTTTATTTCTTTAATTAAGTTCAGACTGAGTCAAGTTCGGATCGATTCGAAAGTTCATTTTATTGTTTACAAAATATTAAAAAAATTATTTTTTATCTAAATATATATATATTTTTAATTAAAATATTAATATAAAAATATTTTTTTATTTAATAAATAATAATTTAAATCGGAGCATTAATTAACAAGTGGCAACCGACAAAAGCTACACCCAAATTATTACTTTCAACTTCAGCATTGCTTAAGTAAGATATACACCTTATAGACGGGTCAGGTTATTTTTTTCCTGAGTTTCGTTCGATATTTAAAAGAATTTAAATAAAAATATTAAGTCAAAAAAATAAATTTTAATAAAAAAATTATTTTTAATTCTAACATTTAAGGTCCAAGCTTAAACTTGATCCTGTCTGTTTTTCAATTATATAATATATATTATTTTCATATATATATATATATATGATGTAGTTTTTATATATATATATATATATATATATATATATATATATATAAAGAAGAAATATATATAATGTTATAGTGTAAATATAATAAAATATGTTAAGTTATTCATATTTTAAAATTTAATAAAAGATAAAATTATTAAAAATAACATATTTTTTTTTTATTTTTTAGAAAAAAATAATATGGACGGATCTGGATTATCCATTTACAAATATGAATCTATTTGAATAGAATTTAAGACCCGAATTGTCTGCTGAACCGAATTTGAATATATATATATATGATGTTGATACTATATTTAAATCTAATCCGAACCTAACTTGACCCGACTCGTAGACATGCACCTCTAGTAAGATATAACACTTTACACCAACATTTAACTTAATGTAAGTGTGTATCATTGCTCAAAAAGTAAAATTATTATCCTCATTTTTCAGTTAAAAAATAAAAATAAAACGACACTTCTAATTTGTAAATATTCATTGATCTTAATTTAAGCATATCAAGTTTATATAGTTTCAAATTTTAATTAAGATGGATAATGTAACCTTAACATGCTACTTAAGTTTAGCTCAAGTGAGTGTTAAATATATATATAAAAGAGAGATCCATTTATATTAGTGTAAAACTAAATTAGTTTTACACATTTTTCATAATTTTTTATACGATTTATATTTGTTTAATCTGACCGTCATATTTCATGTTCTATTCACGTAAATCATGCACGTCGAGTTTTGAGTAAATTAAAAATGTCAAACAATTTGTTCGATGTAAAAAAAACTTTCAACCGTTAAATATATATTGAAAAAGACAATATTCTCGATCGATATGATAGAGATGTCGGATCAATTCGAAACTTTACATGCACGACGAGCACAATTATATTATTAAATCTAACGGTCGGTTTGTAAAATATAAATCGTATAAAAGTTATGAAAATGTGCAAAACTAATTTAGTTTTACACTAATATAAGTGAATCACTCCTCTAAATATATAGTTATGCAAACTAGTTGGTTGGATGACAAAATCAAGCTCAAGATATTCGCAACTAGTTTGTTGGATCACAAAGACAAACATGTTTAAAACATAGTTATGCCAAGATTATATTTTAAGATATGCATGTTTCCAACTTCTAGAAAATATGAAAGCTTTGGTAGAAGGGAAAGAAGAAGTAGAGAAAGAAGATGACTGGAAAAATTACTTTCTTTTCTTTTCATTTTATGTTTGGTTTGGTAGGAAAAAAAAATAGGAAGAGATTAGGAAAATGAGTGGATTTGTATTTTTTTTTTCTTTTCAAATTTAATCCTTCTAAATGTGGGATGAAAGCACTAGTTTTCATATTTATTTTACTTAAATTAACAATTTTATTTACAATATTTTTTCCTTTTATTTTTCATCATTCGTATCAAACATAATTTTTCTTTTCTTCTTTTTTTTCTTTTTCTTTCCTCATCTTTTTTTTTTCTTTCATTTTTTTTCTTCCACCAAACATATTGTAAATTTGAACTAACTCTTTTTTATAATAAAATAGTATTAAGTAATGATTATAACATTTTAAAAGATTATAAAAAATGAAGACCATGTTAATACCACAAATTTTATTAGTGAGTAATAAGATTAAAATCAATAATAAAGAGTTAGCTCAATTTATTAGTTTACTGTTTCAACTCTCAATACTTGATAGTCCTAGCAGTTAAAAATTAAAACTAGACTTGTCAAAAGGTTGGTTATTTGTCCGGCTCGAATTAAGTCGGACATGGGAAAGATTTTTTTGTAATTCGGGTTGGCCCGGTCCGGCTCGAATTAATATTCATTAAATAAAAATATTTTTTATTCAAATTTAATTATAAAATATATATAAATATAAAAATAATATTTTAATAATTTATGAACAGTAAAACGGCTTACGTATTTACGTTGTATTATGAAATTTAAATATGTATTTACGTTGTATTATAAAATTTAGGTTTTGTTCTGTTGATGTTTATTTTTTATATAAAAGATCATATTGCAATCTCGAGTAAAGACAAAGGTTGTTGATGATAATAGAATTTGAATTTCAAATCTGTTAAATATTATTTTTAAAAATGACTGTATGAATCAATTAGATTAAGTCTAAATTCGTTATGTTGATGTTTTTACTATATGTTTTATATGTATTTACAAAGAATATAAATAAATAAAAAGTCTAAACTCTAAAATCTAAACATCAAACAAAAAACTTACCTATTCCAAATTTTTTGTTAAAAAAAAAAAAAGAAAAAAATAAATAAAACACAAATGGGTCAAGATCTTTGTTGGTTGCAAAGACAAGTCCCAATCCAATGGGTTGCAAGTCATGTGCACACATGATCATCATGTCTTTCAAAATCCCTCGGCCCACCGCATTACCGTACACCACAAAACACCTAATCATCCCTTTCCAAAAAAAATTTAATGGCCTCAAAAAATAAAAAACTCGAATTACCGGGAATAAATCTGGCGTGTCGGTGCCGACATTTCTAGCACCGACAGTGTGACTGGGTGTAGCAGGTGATAAAGGTGGTACCCGGTTGCTTAACCGGGTGAAGGATGACAAAAAAGTTATTAAAAAAAAAAAAAATCATAAATGGATCCGGAAATTCATGCACGAGAATGAGACGGGAAATTTTAACGCGTCGGTGCGGAGATTATTTGACTCTCGTAAAAACGCCGTATCCGTAACGGTTTTTCGTTTATTATACGGTTTTCCTATCGTTGACATTTAGGAATTATGATTTTTTTATAAAAGTCCTCTTAATTTATATTTATAGATATATGTTAAAAATTATTTAATTATCATTTTAATTTTTTTTTTTGTATTTAATAATTTTTTTTATTGAATTTAAAAAATTAATGCATTCATTATTTTTTTCAAAAGTATTATTTTAATCAGTGTCACTAAACACTAGTTAAATATTTTTTTAAAAAGTTTTTCTTTTTTAATTTTGAGTTTTTAAATTTGATAATTTTGGATACAAACACGATACATTTAATAAACATGAAAACAATAAAATAAATATGATATGACACATTTAAACACGATTAATATGACAAAATTAATAAACTATTATATTTTTATTTATGATTTTGACATATTTAATAATTTATATTATATTTTTATTTATACTATTGACAAAAGAAATATATACGACACACATGCATCAATTGCGGGAGGGGGGGGGGGATCATTGGTATTAATTGCCTGTCTAAGGCAATCCATTTTAAAAATATTAAGTTAGAAAATTCACTACTCTCGTTAAATAAAAATTAAATTCAGTATGTTTTATTATTATTTTTATTTCTGTAAAATTTAAAATTAAAAGGATTGTGTTTTATCTGAAATTTTTTGCATTAAATTCAAAAAAAGCAATTATTTTTAAGAGTTTGTTAATTATTTCTAGATTCGATTTTCTTTTTACATTGATATTAGTCTTTTCATCTTTTCTTTTATTTTTTTTTTATGATTCAAAAATATATATTTTAAATTTGTGAACAACTAATACTTTTATTTCTTTTCTACATTTATACTAAATTTTCATGATCGTTTAACATTTTAATGCCATCAATAATCAAACCTCAATATTAAGGGTTTTTTTTTTTAATTTATATAATTAAAATACTCCAAAATGAAAAAAAAAAATTTCCCTTAATCTCTATATCAAAAAATTGCTTAGAGGGAATAATATTTTATATGATTAATTTTTCTTAGAATATAAATTCAACTATTTTTAATTATTATTTTGATGGACTCTCTTTAACATTGTCCACAAATCTTATGATTATAATTTATAAGCATAGGCTTGCTATCTTGACTTGATCTCTTAAATTTTGAATGCTTACAATTATTAAAATTTTTCTAAGATTTATGGAAAAATAGTACTATATTTCTTTCAATCTCATTCTCCCTTAGCATGTTTTTGATTGGATTATCTCTCATCATCATCATCATTTTAATTATTATTATTATCAATTGAAAATAAAATAAAATCACTTGTCTTCTTACGCATTAAAAATTCTACTCCACCTATTAAAAACCAAATCAATATATAATATTGAATGAACTATTATAAATTAAATTTCAAAACTAATATTATCTTAAAAGAACAAAAATATTTAAATTAGTGGACAATTCTATTTATGAAATGTGATCATTGTTTTATAAATACTAATTAATAAGCAATTGAGCATTTGATTTAATGATTAATATAGAAAATATAAAAGCTTTCAAAATTCATAATAAAAAATAATTAATACTTTCAAATTTTGCAATAATTTGTAGCTCTCGTGACATGTTGTTATGTCACGTTTCTTTTTTTTTTTTTTCATTATTTTTCAATTTATGTATCTTTAATTATTATTTATAAGTATGATTTTTATAATTAATGAATGAAATATATATATATATGAATGGTAATGAAAAATATATTAAAATAATGCAAAGAAAAATATCGAATTGGATCATAATATGAAAAAAAAATTGTATGAAACGGTTACTCCACGTCAGCATGTATCTCTTCTATTCAAATCATGTCACGTAATCAGATTTAAAAAAAAAAAATCTTAGTTAACTTTTTTAAAAATCTGATTACATGACATGATTTGAATGAAAACGATACATACTGACGTAGAATAACCGTTTCATATAATTTTTTTCATAATATGTCATATAAGAAAAAAGAGACAGATCATGTGGTGATGCCACGTGGATGTACATATTTTATTTGTGTATTATAATCGTTGTATTCATGATGGTGACGTGCAAAATCATATTAAAAACGGTGACTACCGTTACACTCGCCGGGAACATGGACAATTGAAAGCTATGCTGCTTACATGTGAAAATTTTAGCTAAAAAAAATGTTATATTAACATGAATTTTTTTTTTTTAAAAAAATTATATTTTCAAACATAAGGTTGAAAAATACAACATAAAAAAATAAAAAAAATTTCATTTTAGCTACATGCCACGTGGGTGACTCAATCAAATGTAACAATGGGGGGTTCGGAATTGAATTTTCGATATTTGAAATGACTATCTTGCCCTTGAGGTGAATTGTTTTGGGTTGATTTTGGGAGGGCAAAGTGGGGATATTTGCATAATTATTTTTTATATACACCATAATGAAGTTTTTAAATTATACAAGCGGATTAAAAAACTGACAAATATATATTTTTTACTATATTAATTTTTTATAATATTTTTACTACATATCATAAAAACATGTGTTATTTTATTAATTCTTTTTTTTTTTAAATTTTTAAATTTCACTCTCGGTGTATCATATAATTTTTTTTATTATGGATTTTGCTATTTCAAGTCAAAGGGTTAGTGTATCAATCCAAAAGAAATGGGGTATAGTTTTGAAGAGTGGCATCCCACACTTCTTTTAAGGCCAATTGGAGACAACTTCCAAAAGTAGGAAACAGTGTATATTTTCATATGAAATTGAATCATACTTCCCCACACATTTCTGGCTTTATTATTCTTTTGGCTATTTCCTACCAAATTAAATGCCCAAAAATTCATAATTGATTGCCCACTAATTTGTATTTTTCTTACTACATACTACAAAGAAAAAAAGAAAAAGAAAAAAAGGTTTTCTTTCCATGCTAATTCATGTTAGGTACACTCAAAAGTCCAAAAAAATAAAAAATAAAAATAGTTTTAATTTTCCTAATTTAGGCAATCATATAATGAAATTAATTGATGCTATGATCAGAGTGATACAATGAGATATCATATTAGAATATAGATTAGGACTTTTGACTCTAAGCAGATTTAGTCCGAGGGGTAATTTAGCGAAATATAAGTTTAGATATATAATTATGAATTTTTATTTTAAGTTTTGTTTGGTAAAATGAAAAAAAAATTGAAAAGACGAAAAATTAAATTTAAAAAATAAACATGTGACAGTTTGTTATTTTCGTTTGTGAAATTAAAATTTTTTATTGTTAATATATTAAAAGCCAACTCTTTAAACATTAATTCAAATTTTTTGAGGAATTATAATACATACCTTAAAATTGTAAAGATTTTGGAATTGACAACTCGTTAATGTTGCTTGAGAATACAATTTTAAGATTGCAAGATATTTGACTAATAGTAACAATTGTCGGAGTAATTATCGTTGAATTATTGAAGAAAACTTTCAAAAATCTTAAAATGGACTTTAGTAAGGATAGGAATATTGGCCCATTAACCTACGATGTAGGACGGTAGGAGTAACAGCCCATCAGATTGTGGACATTTTTTTTTCATTGGATTTGCATTTTTCTTGAACAAGTTCCACTTATTTTATTTCCTCTCTTTTCTTTTTTCAAAAATTTTAATAATAGAAGGCAATTAAAAGAAATGAAAAAAATTAATCTGTCTATGGACCGGACCAGATTCAGGTCGGACCTAAGTCCCATATTAACAAACTGTATCACCGCTTAAACTCGGTCCAGCTTGAAATATTGACAAAATTTTTGTCCAAACTAGGCTCGACGAGGTAAAAAACTACACAAACTCATTCAAATTTGTATACAAAATGACCGATCCCTCTTAAAAAATGATTGATCATTCATAAAAAAAAGATCGATCTTCTTAAAAAAAAATTGATTTCTCTTAAAAATTTAAATTACTAGTAAAATGGATATAGCCAGGCCTGAATAAAAAAATGTCATGCCCAAGACCTGACCTTTTTTTTAAACAGGCTTCAATTTTTTGCCCAAACATATTTTTTTGACCTAATATTTTTGTACAAATCCTTTCAAATTTCAAACAATGCTTCAGATTTAGACAGATAACCCAACCCATGAACAAATTAAAAAATATCTATCTCCCAACTTAAAAAAAAAAAAAATCCTTGCCTTCAAATAGAAGTCCTCTAGCTTCATGAATATTGCAAAGAATATCATTGAACTAGATATGAAGCATCATGATGTGCCACAAACATAGTGCACGACAAAATGAGAAAAAAATAAATTACCCAATATTAGAACTCCATTACAGTTTATAGGACATTGAACAATATTTATTTGGCCACTATATTTTCAATAATTTCTTATGTTTCATTATTAGGGTTTGAAAAGCAAAAATGACATACTTGAAATTCTATTTTTATGGGTTTTTTTAAGCTGTTACTCCAACAAGATCATCTTGCAATATTTAAACAAATTACATAGAGGAGTTAGAAATTTAATAATTCCAAACTCGCCCGAATGTGCCCAATTCGTTAAATTATATATATATATAGATATATATATATATATATATATATATATATAAAGAACCTTTATTTTTTCTAATGATTTTTGTTTTTTTTTTTCTTATAAAAAAGATCGTAATCTAAAGATAAAAAGAATTATAGATGTTGGGATTCGAATCTCAAACTTGTTGAATGTTGATCAACTCTAAAAATGACCGCAAAAAACAATTAAATTACGTACCGAATTCTTCCTAATGAAATCTTAAGCAAACTATAACCTTTGAAAAGTATTAGTTGTTCTCTTAAACAAGAAGCTTGATACATAGGCAAAGTGGGGTTTCAAAAAAATTAGCATCATAAGGTTGTGTATTTAAATATATATATATATATATTTTTTTGTGAGAAAAGGAATTTTTGGTACATGTGAAATTCATTCGACTTGAATTATAAAATGGAATATAATTTTTTTTCATCCTCTCTTCAAGATTTGAACTTGAAACTTCTGATTAAAAATTAGAACTCTTATAATTTTTGGCTCGAAAAGAAATATTTACGATAGTTTGATTTCTATGAAATTCATGAAAACAAATAAATCGAAAGAAAATTTGTTGAATACTTATTCATTTTTACATGTTGTTATCAAATCAATTGGTACGCCAAATGCTCAAATAAATAGACATTCATCAATTATATATATATATATATATATAGAGAGAGAGAGAGAGAGATGTTTATGGGTTACTCAAGTCTTGAACAAGGTTTTTGAAGAATATTATTTAATGAATAAAAATATTTGTATTTAATTTAAAATTTAAAATATATTTAAAAATATTAAAATTTAAATACTTTAATAATTTTTTAAAATATATTCGGGTCTATTGGATCCAATAGCTCGGACTTTATGCAATTTTTTTCAAAAATCAATTGAACTTGACCCGATCTGACAAATAAATACCTCTAATTATATGCTATTCATGATTCATCATTTCAATACCAAATATAAAATATATATTTAAAAAACCAAACAATGTATTTAATTTACACCAACCAAACCAATACGAAAAGAATTTTTTAATTTTTTGAATGAACAATGAAACTTATCATATGATAAGATTTATTTTTTATTTTTTTTTTCTGAAAAGATTGAAAACAAACTGTATATCAATCAAATTAAATTGATCTCTTTAATTGTTTTGTTTTCTGAAAAGAATGAAACCTTCCATGCATGTGGGAAACATGTGAAAGAAACAAAGAAAGGATTGCAAAATATTCATGCAACTAATTCTAAAAATTGATTGATAAGTAAAATCTATTAAATTTTAGTCAAATAACCAAATTTAATTTTCAATCAAAACAAATAATCCACAAAAAAAAAAAAAAAAAAACAGTTGGAAGTGAAATACTAATATTAATTGTGTATAAAGTTTCAATCAAAGTTGCAAACGTGCCCATATTGTTTGGTAATTGTGATTTGATGTTTGTCACATGGTTTGTAGCGACTTGTACTTAAGAGTAGAGGTGGCAAAATGAACCCGAAAACCCGCCCAGGAAAACCCGAACCCGAACCCGCCCAAACCCGATTTGACCAAAAAGTAAAAAACCCGAACCCGAAAAAGCCCGAACCCGAATGGGCCCGAACCCGAATGGACCCGAACCCGAATGGGCCCGAACCCGAATGGACCCGAACCCGAATGGACCCGAACCCGAATGGGCCCGAACCCGAATGAGCCCGAACCCGAATGAGCCCGAACCTGAATGGACCCGAACCCGAGACCGGCCCGAACCCGAACCCGAATTTAATACTAAAAATAAAAATAAACAAATTGCAATTTTTTTTTTTACAAAGCAATAACTTTAATTATTAATTTTATTCTAATTTTTTTTTAATAATTTAATTAAAATTTAATATATTATATATATATGATGAAATAATAATTTTATCAAAAAGTAAATTATATTTTGTACTTATAAGTTATAATTTTAACGTCTCATATCATGATGAATTTACAATCTAAATATTTTAAATTCTTGAAAATTTTAAAGATGTGAAAAAAATTTTGACAATAATTCAATTAATCTATAAGGGTAAAAAAATTGACAATAATTCAATTATTTTGGCCTTTTGGGTTATACTTAGACCTGCTCACGGGCCGGGCCTGGGCAGGATAGTTTGTGTTCCGGGCCGGCCCGGCCTGGAACAGTAATTTTTATTATAATATTATTTTATTTAATTTTAATTATAAAAAAATAAAAATAATAAAAAAATTATTTTTTTATTCCAATGAACAGTGTTTCGGGCCTAAACGGGCGGGCCGGGCCGACCCAGGGCCAGGCCTGGGCAGAGAAAATAAAAAAAAACTGGGCCGCGGCCCGGCCCGGCCCATAAGCAGCTCTAGTTATACTTATGCGGTTAGGTTAGGGTGGGTTTAATTGGATTATGGCTTTCATGTGATTTTATTTTAGCGGGTGGATTTAATGGGGTTTTGGGTTTTATGGCCTTTTAGTTTTGGGTATATTTATTATATATTAATAAATAATCATATTAATTATATATTTATTACGTATAATTTAAATATAAATTATATTTTTTAGTACTATTTTATAATTTATACTTTATACTGATGAAAAAAATATAAGTACTCGATATATATATATATCTTGACTATAAGCATAAATTTTTTGCATTTTATAAGTATATAAATGAATAGATGAAGGCCAGGATTTATTTTTAAAAGTTTTTTTATTTTATAGTGAATATAAATTATAATGTATTTATATTTTGAAATTCGAGCTCATCAAATCAATTATTTTAAATATCAATATATTAATTTATAATATATCATATTTTTTATAATAAATTATTTCAAAATTTGATTTTATATAACAAATTAATTTCTTATTTTTTGGTGCTAACAAATATTAATTTTAAAAAATAAATATAATTAAAAATATCATATAATAGCAAAAGTATAAAAATAATAATAATAATAATAATAAATTAATAATTTGTTTTTAGATATAAATATTTAAATTACGTAAAAATGATTACATCTAATATAAAATAAAATAATGTAAAACATACCCGTACCCAGATCGAACCCGAACCCAGACCGAACCCGAACCCGAACCCGAATGGGCCCGAACCCGAATGAGCCCGAACCCGAATGGGCCCGAACCCGAATGGGCCCGAACCCGAATGAGCCCGAACCCGAATGAGCCCGAACCCGAATGGACCCGAACCCGAATGAGCCCGAACCCGGATGGACCCGAACCCGAATGAGCCCGAACCCGAATAAACCCGAACCCGAATGAACCCGACCCGAACCCGCCCGAACCCGCCCAATTGCCACCTCTACTTAAGAGTACAAACAGTACAATAAATGTGAAAAAAACTTGCAATGCCTTGCTAAACCCAAGAAGAGAGATGATAAAAAAAAGATACCAGTTAGAATTCAAAATTTAGTTCAGTTATTTTATGTAAATATTTTTTAAAGGTGACATTCAGTAAATTTGAGATTCGAATTTTAAAATTTATAATTCTTTTTTTATTCTCAAATTACGATCTTCTTTGTATAAAAAAAAGATAGCAGTTCGACAAGAAAAGACTTTTAATTTTTCCCCATGAAAATTGTGAAAAAATGAATTTGTGATATAAAAAGAAAAAAAAAATTATAATGGTAGTATAAGCATACTTATTAATATCGTACGATACTCAATTCATATTGGTCAATATGATTCGATATAGTATAAAATTGATACATATTTATATAAAATATGTTTTATCATGAACTGGTGGCATATCTATTGGTACACAAGTGAACCGATGCATATTGTACAAAGCATATAATACACTCTGATTCGCTTATGATTACCTAAAAATACAATTTTAATAATTTTTTGACCCAAAAAACTTATTTTATATTCTCTAAATATTTTAAACTTAAATAACATGAATTTTTTATATATTTTTAGTTAATAAATTAATATGAAAAAAAAATTATTTAAAAATATATATTATTAATGAGCATGTTCAGAATTTAAAAAGCAGTTATATTTTTTATTTATGTCACATAATCATTCAATATTAAATCTTATTAATATGTACATTATTATTTTTTTTATGTTACATGTATATATGTTATTTATAATTAATTTTAAAATTATTTATTGTATCTTACGATATGATACAATACTTGATTCTCAAAAATAAGATTTCGATTCACGTTACGTATCTCGATTTTACAAGTATAACTATAAGAATGACATTGCTACCACTTTAAAGGAAAATTATCCTATATATCAACACTGGAGTTTCTGAATTCCGTGAACGAGATTAAAAGGTTGACATGTGTCTCATAAAAATATATTAATAAAAGGGATCCGGTTAATTTGTGCCTATAGTCACTGGTTAATAATTAATTAATTATTATTTTAGGATTTTTTTTTGCATTTAATGCATTACTTTTACTGAATTCAAGAAAAATAATTTATTAATTTTATTTTTTTTAAATATCACCTTAACCAGTATCACTAGACACTAGTTAATACTTTTCTTATAAAAGTTAATAAATAAATAAATAAATTATTAAATAGACATGTATCATTTAATTAACTTATCTTGTGAAAGTTGAAAAACTTGATGATTAATGTATAGAATAGTAATCCTCATTTTAATATGTGTTTGTCATTTTCATTTAAAAAAGAGAAATGCATAAATATTAAACAGCTTGATTGCTTTCATATTATTTGTGAACAGGGACAAATCTACATATAAACTAGTGGGGGTTGCCTACTAAAATTCTAAAAACTTATAATTTGTATTGTTGAAAAATAATGCTAAATATTTATTAAACTTTTGCTCCCATTCTAATTGAAAAGGACAAAGTAAATATGGATACCCCAAGAAATTATAATGTGTTTTAAGTATATGTTTTGCAACTTCAAAAGGATTCATTAAGTTTAATAATCTTCTTGAGCTATAATTGTCTTTTCGTTCTAGACTCAACCTCTCCTTAACAAAGAAACATGAATTATTGTTATTATTATTTTTTTCTAGGTTATGGCAATGCTAGGAGTGCTTTGGATACATCAAGATGATTTTTCTTTCTTTGCTTGTAGTTTGGAATTCATAATCAAAGCCATCAAGTAATTAATTACTCCAAATAATAACAGGATAAGAGCTAATTAAGTCGTTTTTCTTTCATTGCTTGTAACTCAAGGGAAGTCCACGTTTTCGATGAGAAAATTTCATTCGGATAAAGAGTTCGTTTGTTTCGCGAAAAATGATTTTTGAAAAATGTTTTTCGTATTTTTGTGTGTTTATTTCGCAAAAAATAATTTGATCAATAAAAAATGAATTTCGGATCAACGAAAAATGAATCAATTTTTTTTTGAAAAATATCTTACGCTTTTCAAAAGCGTAAGGCATTTTTCGAAAACTAAAACAAAACAAAAATGATCAATCCCCTTAGTATAAGGGTCGATCCCTTCTTGAAGTAAAACAAAAAGTATCGATCCCTTACATATAGGGATCGACCCTTAAGAATATAAGCTAAATCAAAGCAAAGCAAAGCAAAAAATGATCAATCCCTAATTGTAGAGATAGATCTTTTTATATTAATGCAAAATTTTCGGAAAACAACCAAATAACAGAATATATTTTACACAGAATTATTCAAACAACAAAAAATATCAACTTTTCCAAAAGATAAATTCATTTTTCAAAAATTATTTTTCGAAAAGTATTTTCTGTAAAACAAACGGACCCAAATTTTGAAGTTCATTTTTTTTTTTCATTCATTTGTGAAAAGATTAATAATTTGGTACTCAATTTAGCCTGCATTAAAGACCTGCCTGCATGCACATGTAGGAAGAAGTTTTACCTGTATCAGAAATGCCATTTCTACGACCAAATTGTTAAGACATCCATGAACAAGATTAGCTACACCCCGTGCCACCGTTGAAGAGCCAACATCAATTTAAACCTGAAATTTAAACGTATTTCAGTGTTAGTAGACCTGTATAAGGGTCGGGTAGCCCGTTTGGTCCGTCAAACTCAGTCGAATTTGGGTAAAAATATTTGTAATTAGGGCTGGCCTGGCTCGAATTACTATTCAATAATTAAAAAATATTTTTTATTTAAATTTAATTATAAAATATATATAAATATATAAATAATATTTTAATATTTTAATAATATATGAACAATGAAATGGGTTTACGGGCAGGCCCGACCTCGGCCCGAAACGGGCTTGAACAAGAAAAAAAAAATTAGACTGCGATCCGGCCCATGAGCACCTCTAAATGTTAGCATATGGTAGATTATGATCGGGGAATCAATTAATGTATAGCAAGTTACCAAGTAACTTTCCTCAGTTTTTAGGTGAGGTTGAATCCACTTTTTTCGTTTTACCTTCCTTATTTATTTTATCTAATTCTTATATAATTCTATAAAAAAAACTAAAAAAAAGGGGGGGGGGGCGAGAGAGTAGTCACAGATATTTGATTGTATCTCGATCTAATCTTTTTCGCACCGTCCCGCGGCAATAAGTTACCAAGTAACTTTCCTCAGTTCTAATTAACGACTTGATTTTATTAGAAAAATGAGAAAAGTTTTAAGGGTTAATTACACAGATAGTCATCCAATTATTAGAGGTTTTTTTTTTTTTTTTTTTTTTTATTTTGGTCACTCAACTATGAAAAATATCAATTTAATCATTCACGATATAAAAATTACTTTTTTGGTCACCTAACCGTTAGAAACTAACGATTGGATGATGTGGCAATGCCACATCATATGTCAGATGCCACATGGCATTGCCACGTCATCTAACATGCCACGTGGCATATTCACGAGTCATTATGAATTTTTTTTTTAAAAAATTAAAATTTAAAAAAAAACAAATTACATTTTTTATCACTTATTTTTTTTTTGAAAATTTCTATTTAGGTCACCTAATTTTTAAAAATTTACAATTTGGTCACCAGCGTTTGTGAAATTATTAATATTTTTGTCTCCATTGTGAACATATGATCGTCGACATGGCTTTATAACAATTTAATCACCAACGCAATTTAATTTTATAAATATTTTTTATTTTTGTTATATATTTGGTTGCATGGAACCAAAATTACTAACTTTCATTATAATTAGAATCTTGGTGTTATGAAATTTTTTCTATTTCGATTAAATTTTCTTGATTGATTGATGCAGTCTACAACAATTACTTACTTAAATTTATATGACAAACTGGACATCAAATGCTTCAAGTAATGCATTTAAATATTTTTGACAATTGGATTTATTCATCAAATTTTCAAATTTAAAGGGTATAATTACAATAAAATAAAAATAAAATTTTAATTTTATAAAATAAAAATATTAAATGCTTATTTCTTATTTTTTTTAATAAAGTTTGAATTCTTATTTGAATATTATTATTTCAAGATATTTTGATATAGATAACAAAAATAATAAAATAATTTTAATATAGGTAATCATATCGTTATAAAAGTAATGGCGACAACGAACCATTGACAATGGAGACCAAAATATTAATAAAATAAGTTTTGACAAACATAAAACATTGGTGACCAAATTGTAAAATTTTCAAAGTTTGGTGACTAAAATAAAAAATTTCGAACAGTTAAGTGATTAAAAGTGTAATGTATTTTTTTTTTTAATTTTCAATTTTTTTTGAAAATTCATAATGCCATGTGGCATGTTGGACGACGTGGCAATGCCACGTGTCATTTGAAGTTGACATGGTAATGCCACATCATCCAACCGTTAGTCTCTTACTACTGAGTGACCAAAAAAGTAAATTTTTATAACGTGGGTAACTAAATTGATATTTTTCATAGTTAGGTGACTAAAATAAAAAACCTCTAATAATTAAGTGACTATCCGTGTAATTAACCCAAGTTTTAAAGACTTGCTAAAAGCAAATCAGAATTTGCAATACAAATTTCATCTTTCCCTCTTTTCATCCTTCCGAGAAGCTTTAGACACTGCAAGAGAAAATAATCTCATGCTCAATATTGCATCAGAAATATTCAACCTTTTGAATTTTTCACCATCTTTTGCCTTTTTTCTCCCTCTTAAAAAAAATCCATCTTTTCCCCCTTTTTTTGGACGTGTGAATTAATAGAAGAATGGAAAAGATTACCAAGTTAGGTTGGATTGGATCTCAAATTGTCTTGAACCTTATGTAACAAGGTTCTTGATCATTAATGTTTCCATCAAGTTTGGCAGAGCCCACGGTTTAATAGTATCTGGTCATCCATCCGAGAGCATTTCACTTACAATTTTTGAATCGTAATAAAAAATTATGTCCAAATTCATTATTTATAAATGTGAAATCTACGTGATATTTTGATAGATCTTACGTAATTTTAAATTGTGATTGATTAATTATATTAACAATAATTGCAAGTGTTATGCTTCATGTCCCAAGATGGACAAAACGGTTAATCTGATAAAAATTTCAGAAACAGCAACTCAGATGTGTTTCCCACCACTGCACTTTGATGGCCACCATGAAGACATCAATTATTGGAATCATTCATCTCATTGCTCTTCATGTTTCATCTTTAAGGACACAATGATGAAAAAAATGGGGGTAGGAAGAGGGTAGGGATTTAAATTACGGTTGTGGACTTATTTTCGGTCGCGTCGTGTTTATCGCGATTGCGATGTAATGGATTCGATTTAAAAATGAAAATACCATACTTGCAATGTTAGTCGAATGTAGTAATGTAAATGAATTTTTTTTGTAAGTGCTTGTAGACTGCATGCTCCCTAGAGACAAATACTACTACCCACAATGATGCAAATATTTATGACTGATGTAGATGTAAATATCCTCGAATGATGCAGATGCAAAAGATTAACAATGTCCAAATGCTTCTAAATGATGCAAATGCAAAGATTAACATTAACGCAACTACTTCATGGAATGATACAGATGCAAAGATTAACAATGTACAAATGCTCCTAAATGATGCAAATGCAAATATTCTCGAATGATGCAACCACTTCATGAAATGTGTAGATGCAAAGATCAATAATGATGAAAATGCTTCCAAACGATGCAGATGCGCATGTCCCTGATTGTATTCTTTCAGTTTGGCTTTTCTAATTCATTCTTTTTCTTCAAATCAAAGTGTATCTTGGACTTTCTTGCTCCATAAGGGATCATTCTCTTGTCAATCCTTGGTCATCTCTTTGCCTCGACAGTTCCTCAAACTCTTATCCACGGATTCTGTTTGCCAAGTTCTATTTGTTGGAAGTATTTGGACATAAGTGAACAAATACACCAAGTACGCACAAGATTAACTTGATATGAATGATATATGATGATGGTAAACTAGCAAGGAGATGAGATAAGCTTATGGAAGCTCATAAGGAGCTCAAAGTGAAAGCTTACTCATCTCAAGTCAGCTTAAGGTAGCTGGACACCAGCTAGCTTAGCTCAAGGAACTGGACATCAGCTCACTCAGCTAGATGTAGCTGAAGGGTAGCTAGGTGAGTGACACTAGCTAGTGGTAGCTAGGTGGCCTAGATGATGTGGCACACAGGTGTGACACATCAGCACCATCATGTACAAGTGTCACCAATGGGATTGTGAAATGTGACATCATTCATCATGTGGCTGTCACATGGACCAAAACATCATGTTGTTTCGGGTAAGAAAGGTTCCCTCCTAATAGTCGAATGGTCATGTTCATTTGGAAGGGAATGGTTCTGTTGGCTGAATCACTGTGTCCAAATAAAGGGTGCTATTCTAGAAGGGGTTGTGTCCTTAAACCCTTTCATGAAGCAACCCTTGAAGGCTATAAATAGGAGAGGGATTCGATCAAGACAAATATACCAATAATCAGGCAATTGTGAAAGACACAATTGTGAGGCAGATTGCTAAGTGCAATTGCTAAGTGAGTGAATGGTTCTTGATTGCTTGAATTATCAAGAAGCAAGGCAGAAAACATTCTGGTTTGGACGAGCAAGATAGGTTGTGGAAAGGTTCTTGTAGTTGCCTTAACTAGTTCATTACAAGAGTGCCTTAGGCATTCGGTTGAATTCATTACTCATATCCACAATAAACGAGCATTGCATAGGCTAACAAGTAAGTGACTTGAACTCTTCCTCAATAATCTCGGATTTAAGAAGTCAAAATCCAACAGTGGTATCAGAGCCTATAGGTTGTTTGATATGCATGCTCTTTGGCTGGATGGACATATAATGCATGGTGATTAGGGTTCTATGCCTTTCCCTTATTCGGCTGTTTGAAATACATGTTTCTGTTCTTTGATTTTTCAGCACTTGCTTGTTAGAATAATGTGTTATTCTATTTTTTTGACATGTTTATAAACTGAATGCATGTCTTGATTAAACTTGCAACCTCATAAGGTATTTCAGAACAAATGAATATGATAGTCACTCTTATGTCCGAATAAATTTGGTTGCATTCTATAAGTTTGTTTTTGGTACATTTTGGAATAATGATATTGTCTTATTTAATTTGTATTTGGCAATATCTTGTTGTGATGAATATACTAGTATGGGTACACATTGCATGATGTAGATGGCTAGTGCCACAAAAGGCATAGTAGCCGAATTAAACAAAAGCCTTAAGCTTGATAGTGATAATTACACCATATGGCAGCAAAAGGTTCAATTCATTCTCACCGAGCAAGACTTGTTAGATATAATATCAAAAAAGGTTGTTGAACCAACTTCAGAATCTAGACAAGAGGTAAGAGGGGAGTTTGATGCCTTTAGAAAGAAAAACATCATGGCTCAGATTACATTGTTAAGTACAATGACTGATGACCTTATGGTGGACTTTGCCATGCTTGAAACTGGCAAGGCCATATGGGACAAGGCAAAGGATAAGTTTGGTACTGTTTCTTTGTTGAAACAAATGGCTTTAATTCTCAAATTTGAGAATTACACAAAGAAGGTTGATCATAACATGAGTAGACACTTGCGAGAAATGTCTCGTATGATCTCTTGCTTGAAATCAGCTAGTCATACTCTAACAGATGAGCAATAAGTGCAATCCTTAATAAGATCCCTACTTGATGATGAATGGCAATTGATGAAGGTCAATTTATGCCACAATGTTGAAATTAAGACCTTCGATGATATCACTAGACATTTACTTCTCGAGGCAGAAGTTATGGATATCAAGAGTCCATCTAAGGCATATGTTGCTGAGACTTCATTTTCCATAGGGAGAAAGAAGAAAGGGTTCAAGAAAAAGGCATTCAACATAAGGGATGTAACCTCATAGGGGAAATTCAAGAAAGTTTGGAAACCAAGGAACAAAAGCAAGGTTAAGTGCTTCAATTGTAATAAGAAGGGGCATTTTGCAAAAGAGTGCAAAGAGCCTAAAGTACGTATCTCTTCTTCTATTTCATTTGTGCATGTTATGTCATGTACACTTATGGCTGAATCTGACTCTTCGTGGGTTGTTGATTCAGGTGCCACCGACCACATCATAAGGGATCGTGGCTTGTTTGTCAATTATCGAAAGATACCAGCTCGGACTAAATGGGTCTATGTTGGCGACAACTCAAGACTTGAAGTAGAAGGCAAAAGAACTTGTGTAGTACCTTTGAAGAGTGGACACAATCTGGTTTTAATTGATGTCTTATATGTACCAAGTATTTGGAGAAATTTAGTCTCCATTACTAGTTTATTGCGTTTTGGATTCCAATTGAATTTCCATGACAATATAGTTGATATTTATCTCAATAAAGAAAGAATAAGTTATTGTTTCCTAAATGGTGATTTCTTTGTGTTAGATACTGTTATAAGTAATAGTAGTTGTCTTATGGAGAATGCCAATGATGAGTTCATTTGGTATGCAAGATTGGGACATATAAGGCAAGAAAGGATGAAGAAGTTAGCTAAAAGTGGCTTATTTGGTTCTTTATCTAATGTATCCCTCCCAACTTGTGAGATATGTCTCGCGGGCAAGGCAATAAGAAAACCATTTGGAAAAGCTCATAGAAGTGAATATCCATTGCAAATAATACATTCAGATGTTTGTGGTCCCTTGAATGTGACATCTAGAAAAGGTTTTAGATACATAATCATATTTACGGATGACTATACTCGATTCACCCATGTCTATTTGATAAAGCACAAAAGTGAAACATTAAGGTGTTTCAAGACTTATGTGACTTTAGTTGAGAATCAAATAGAAAGGTAGATTAAGTCATTAAGGACTGATCGTGGTGGAGAGTATTTGTCAAATGAATTCAAGGGGTTATGTGATGCAAAAGGAATATCAAGGCAATTGACTATTCCTAGAACACCCCAACAGAATGGAGTGGCGGAGAGAAAGAATAGAACTCTCCTAGACATGGTGAGATGCATGATGGCTTAGGCCAACATGGACATTTCCTTTTGGGGAGATGCATTTCTCATGGCTGTCTGTATATTGAATAGAGTACCATCCAAATATGTTTTGTCTACTCCTTATGAGTTATGGAATAGGAGAAAACCGGATTTGAGTAATCTAAGGCTTTGGGGCTGTGCAGCCTATGTCCATAATCCAAATCATATTCTTGGTAAGTTAGGACCAAGAGGGAAGAATTGTGTTCTTCTCGGTTATTCTGAACACTCTAAGGGTTATGTGTTCATGGATTTGGATAGACAAGTTGAATTCGAATCAAGGGACGCAACTTTCTTAGAAAATGAGTTTCCTAAGAGAGGGAATGTTGATAAGAATTATCCATTATAATTGATGAATCTGGACTAACAAGCACAAATGATGTGCTAATATCACTTAATGAAAGTGATAGTGGTATTGGACCGAATGAGAGCTTAGTGTCTCCACAAGTTGTTGGTCATAGTGGCAACAATGGCCAAGATAAACCTATGGATTAAATAGGTGATCAAAACGTTGATCAAGTGATGGTCCAATAACATGAGGATGAGTTACCTCAAGAAGAGCATCATGAGGATGAGTTACCTCATGAAGAGCCTAATGAGGATGTGTTACCTCATGAAGAACTTAATGATAATGCAAACGTGCATGATCAAGAAGAACATAATGCTCCTACTGTTCTTAGACGTTCTTCTCAGAAATCCAAACCTCCAAGTAAGTGGTGGATTTTGGATGAAAGTGAGGCTCATTTGGTGTCATCTATAGATGATGAACCACAAAGTTTGAAAGAAGCTCTTGAAAGTCTAGATTGTGATAAATAGATAGTTGCAATGGAAAATGAATTAGAATCTATGCATGTGAATAAAGTATAGGACTTAGTTGATCTTTCTAAAGATAGAAAAGCCATCGGGAACAAATGGGTTCTCAAGATCAAGAGAAAAGTGGATGGTACCATTGAAAAGTACAAGGCACGTTTGGTTGCCAAGGGGTATACACAAGTAGAAGGTATTGTTTATAAAGATACTTTCTCACATGTTGTGAGATTCAACTCCATTAGGTTGATTCTAGCTATTGTTGCTAATCTTGTCTTGGAATTACATCAAAAGGATATTAAGTCTGCCTTCCTCAACGGTGATTTGAGTGAAGAGATCTATATGAAACAACCAGAAAGTTTCATTGTAGAAGGTAAGGAACACATGGTATGTCGACTAAAGAAGTCGATATATGGTCTTAAACAAGCTTCAAGACAATGGTACTTGAAGTTTCATGAATCTGTCTTGAACTTTGGTTTCAAGATGATGGATGAAGACCATTGTGTTTATGTCTTAAATTCCAAGAACAAGTTTATAATTATGTCATTATATGTTGATGATATACTGTTAGCTAGTAATGATTTGAGTTTTGTGCAAACTATTAAGAGATGGTTGTCTTCCACCTTTGATATGAAGGATATGGGAGAAGCGATTTACATTTTTGGAGTTAAGATTCTAAGAGATAGATCCAAAAGGTTGTTAGCATTGTCTCAAGAAACCTTAATATTAATAAGATTCTTGAACACTTCAACATGCACAACTCAAAGCCCATGAATACTCCTATTTCTCAAAATTGTAAAATTGGTGAAGCAATGTGTCCACAAAGTCTTGAAGAAAAGAAAGATATGAAAAGAGTTCTATATCTTAACGCCATAGAAAGTCTAATGTATGCCATGTGTACTAGGCCGGACATTAGTCAAGCGGTTGGTTTGTTAGCTAGGTATTCATCTAACCCTAGTCAACAGTATTGGAAGTGTGTCAAAAGAATATTTTGATACCTTAAAGGTACGAAAGACTATTGGTTGTGTTACCAAAAGGGTAACCTAAGGTTGCAAGGATACATGGATGCTGATTGGGGTGGTGATAAAGATGAATACAAGTCTACATCAGGTTATATTTTTCTGCTTTCTAGTGGTGTTATTTCATGGAGTAGCAAGAAAGCAGATTTGCACGGCTTTATCAACTATGGAAGTTGAGTTTGTTGCCGGATCAGCTGCTCTGCAAGAAGCCTTGTGGCTTGGTCGTTTCCTTGATCACTTAGGTGTTGTAGCACCTAATGATAAGCCAACCACTATCTTTTGTGATAACATGATTGCTTTGGCTTATATTAAGGATCCGAAATATCATGGAAAGACCAAGCATATAGGAGTATGTTAGCTTTTGTGGTGATCAAATCAAGAGGGGATGAATTGATTACTTAAAAATAATTTCAAAATTAAAGCACAAATAATAATATTGAGAAATTTAAACAATATACTTAATTTGGCAAGTAGATAAACAAATAAAGCAAGTAAATGAGTAGGAAAAAAAAGATCAAACACAATCGATTTATAGAGGTTCGGCCTCGTGCCTACATCCTCTCCCTTAGCCTCATTTGCCAAGGAGTTCTCAATTCACTAACTTGAATTGCTACATTTTCAAGGACAAGGTATAACATTCACAATCCCTATATTTTATGTAGGCTTAGATAGTAACCTTTTCCCCCTATCTTTTTGCAGGCTAAGATAAAACCTCTCTACCTTTTTTGGATTATAGGTAGTAACCACTAATCCCTATCTTTTCAAGGCTTAGATAGAACCTCTCCCTTTTACAAGGTATTTGTGTAAAGAAAATGACCCTTTAGTAGGCTAAGTGTTTACAAGGTTAAGCTTAACAAAGAGAGAATAAACAAAGATGATTTCAACAAAGGAATACAAGAAGGATATGAAAATTAAGCTTAAAACAAAGAGAACTTCTTGAAAACTTGAGAGATATGAAGAATATAGCTTTGATCTTTCTCTCTTGATGTTTCTTCATGTTGGAAGTGTTGGAAACACTTATTTATAGCTTGGGAATGTTATATGACCGTTTGGAGTTGATTGAGATGGAAAAGAGTCGTTGGAGCTTAAAAATCGAACTTTGAGTCTGCCCAGCGCGTATGGGATCGATCCTATACTTGAGGGATCTATCATCTCCCTTGGAAATTCAAAAATATGCCCGTTGGAACCTAGGGATCGATCCTCTACCTTATTGCAAAGTGAAAAACGATTCTGTTTTGAGGGGATCGATCCTTCACTATTCAGGGATCAATCCTGCTACAGTAAAACACTATTCACTGTCTTGAAAATGTCTTCAAAATTTGATTTCTTTGGCTTTAAAAAAAAGTTCACTTATCTCAAAAATGTTTGAACATAGATATACATTTAAGAACATGTATTTTTGAGAAAGCTAAGGAGTTTAAAATATTTTAGTATTTTCAAAAATATCTAAAGAAAAATACAAAAATTGAAAACATTTATTCTTAAGCTAATTAAGCTTAAGATTTTGTCATTTCAAAATTGAGATCAATTCATAGCTAACATAACTAACAGAATAAAATATAACTTTATGAGAGATGCAATTGAAGGGAAAGAAGTTCAAATGGAATACATCTCTACGGATGAGATGGTGGCAGATCCTTTAACTAAACCAATACCACCAATCTTGTTTGCCAAACATGTTAGGGTAATGGGTCTCCGTAGATTATAATTCGTTTGGATGAACTTCTTGATGTCATGTACTTGTACCTTATTATGATTGAATGAATGAATTGTGTTTTATGAGTTTAATACAATTCTTTGCATATTCTATATGTTTCACAACAAATAAAAAATTATATGTCAAACATAGGTAGAGGATTGGTTCGCTCACACGAACAATCTGCCTCTATTCTTTGTGTAAGAATAGAGATGAGACTGCTCAAGTGAATAAGTAATAGACATTTGTTGTCTTGAGGTTTGACATTGGTTGTCTAATGGACATATGTTGTTCTTAAAATAAGAATATACTTATTCTAGTGGGAGTCACATCTTCCAAACATGTGACAACTTGAGCATATTGGTTGCCTTGATTAAGAGAATCAAGATGAGGTGATGTGTGATTTACCGAACATGTATGACCACACATACATGAATTAAACCTATGTAGCCAGGTGTAAATGTTCAAGACGTGAATATTTAGGTTAATCAATGTGTTTGATTAATTAAGACCTGTACGCTATTTGAGTATTATTGAATTGGCATATACTCCTAATGGCTGAAATTCCATATGGGAATTACATAGACTTGTTTATTTAAGTGGGAGTCCATTGAAGGGATGTCCGCGATTAAATGATTTAAGTGGGAGTTGACAAACCCATGTTGTGAAGTAAATCATTTAAGTGGAAATAATACCGTAGCACATGTGCATATCATGTGTGTATAAGATGACCAAAAAGAAAACAAAGAGTGATCCCTGTCTCATTGTGGTGTGAGTTTTCTTTGATCGAAATAAGTTTTGATCAGATTGGATGCTATTAGTGACTATTGACTAATATTTGATAATTTGAAAGTATTGTGTTTACTTTGATGGGATCTCCTATGACTATGGTAAATTCGGTATGTTGGAACCTTATTGGATAAATGCATAGTTTCAGATTGTTAGATAGTTAGTGCAAAATGGAATACATTGTTAAGATACATATGATATTTATACTTGAAAGACGCGTGCATATTACTTTGTGTAATATAAATGAGTTCAAGTATAAGAATATCTTGAAAAACAAGTGCACTTGGTGTTTGGTACGTTTCATGAGTTTGAAATGTGTTTTCAACTCACATGAAAGGGATTGAAAGTAGCCAAACTATGTATCGACAAGTCTTAGAGCACATAAGGCATGGTTAATGATATATGGATCATTAACGTGAATAACTTAAGAGTTATTTTGATTTGACATCTATGATAAGTCATGGATGTGTTATATGGATTGAGTAAGATCTCTTATGTCTAACTTAATAGTTGCATATTGAG
Organism: Fremontodendron californicum; assembly: GCA_030761205.1. Classification (NCBI taxonomy): domain Eukaryota; kingdom Viridiplantae; phylum Streptophyta; class Magnoliopsida; order Malvales; family Malvaceae; genus Fremontodendron; species Fremontodendron californicum. The sequence continues at coordinate 10,881,320 of JAULJL010000041.1, read as the reverse complement.
ATGAATTCCATTGAATGCCTATGGTCACACGACCTACTTGCATATGTTATTCCAATTTTTGAATGCTTTGCCTTGATTATGTCTTTGATCTAAATATGTGTGGATGATAGCATCAAGTTCATAATGTGCGAGTGGGAGCTGTTGGAAGTATTTGGACATAAGTGATCAAATACACCAAGTACGCACAAGATTAACTTGATATGAATATATATGATGATGGTAAACTAGCAAGGAGATGAGATAAGCTTATGGAAACTCATAAGGAACTCAAAGTGAAAGCTTACTCAGCTCAAGTCAGCTCAAGGTAGCTAGACATTAGCTAGCTCAGCTCAAGGAGCTGGACATCAGCTCACTTAGCTAGATGTAGCTAAAGGGTAGCTAGGTGAGTGACACTCTATAAGGTGGAGTGACACTAGCTAGTGGTAGCTAGGTGGCCTAGATGATGTGGCACACAGGTGTGACACATCAGCACCATCATGTACAAGTGTCACCAATGAGATTGTGACATGTGACATCATTCATCATGTGGCTACCACATGGACCGAAACATCATGTTGTTTCGGGTAAGAGAGGTTCCCTTATAATAACCGAATGGTCATGTTCATTTGGAAGGGAATGGTTCTGTTGGCTGAACCATTGTGTCCAAATGAAGGGTGCTATTCTAGAAGGGGTTGTGTCCTTTAACCCTTTCATGAAGCAACCCTTGAAGGCTATAAATAGGAGAGGGATTCGGCCAAGACACATACACCAATAATCAGGCAATTGTGAAAAACACAATTGAGAGGCAGATTGCTAAGTGCAATTGCTAAATGAGTGAGGGGTTCTTGATTGCTTGAATTATCAAGAAGCAAGGCAGAAAGCATTTTGGTTTGGACGAGCAAGATAGGTCGTGGAAAGGTTCTTGTAGTTTCCATAACCGGTTGATTACAAGAGTGCCTTAGGCATTCGGTTGAGTTCATTACTCATATCCACAATAAGCGAGCATTGCATAGGTATACAAGTAAGTGACTTGAACTCTTCCTCAATAATCTTAGATTTGATAAGTCAAAATCCAACACTATTTCTTCTTCTCATATATGGAAGTCTAGGTTAACCCCAATAGTTTCATACCTTTTGGTTAGAAAAACCCTTGTCTTATGTCAACATAAAAAATAGTTACTTCAAAAATTTATTTATTTTATTTGTTTTCACCTTTTTAGAAAAAATTGTTCACTTAATGAAAACTTCTGAGTCAAAAATATCAACCCCATAATGTGTGATATACAAATCTCTTGAAGACTGATGATCATTGTTAGAAATTTTCTGAATGTCAATTTGACTGATCCAAGAAAACTTCACAAAAGTGTATGTCCCTTCTAGGCTCACAAATGGAAACAGGTTTTATAAAACTTGAATTCCTTGAGAATCAAACAAATTCAACATTCTTTTGGTTTCCAAATCATGGCGTTTTGACAAGCGTCGCCAAGATGTTCCCACTGGAAAGTCAATTTTGTAGGAAAAATTTTAGTTTTTGAAGTCAATCCTCCAAATGAGAGCTGGCAATTTGGGAGGTTCAAGAATTCCTAGACGTTCCTTGATTTCTTCAAGATGACCTTCTCTTTTGTGGCATCAGTACTGACATAGATGGCATCGAAAACTCCTATTTTACTCAGACCGCCCATTTTTGGGTTTTCGCCTTAGAGTCCCATTCTTTCCATTTTTCTTTCTCTTTTTTTTTTTTATTGTTCTACCATGCACTTGAGAATTCTAAATTCTTCCATAGTAAAATGATAATTTGATGAGATGGGATGGGATAAAATCTGAGGAAAAAAAACCCTTCAAGTTAAATATTCATGCTTGATCAAAATGGACTTTTAAAGCACGTAATGTAGTCCATGGTTCGGGTTTCAGAAAAAAAGGATAAATAGGCCCAAAATATGTGTTTGAGGGTAATCAGATCAAGGATCATTTCTTGGGGAGGATTCCCTTTTGAAGCATTTGTCCTTTTTGGACTTTTCTTTCTTTTTTTGACTTTTTCTCCTTTCCTTCTTTGTTCCTGGCTTTCATTTGCCATATTTTTTCACACATTTTTTTGTGTGTTTTTTTCTTTTTCCTTTGTTCTTGGCTTTAATTTTGCCATATTTTCTACATTTTCCTTTTCTTTCTTTTTCTTCATTTTGACCGAGTGAGCTCGTATTTATTTGGGAGCCCAATTTGCTTTGTATTTGTCTTTGAGTTAGACTCATTTCTTCTTGATCTTTGAGAAGATCTTTCCTCGTATTTGCCCCCAGTGTAGAGGGTGATCTTTGATCAGGGTTCAAAGAAGAAAGAATTATTTCGACTCAAAAGGGGTGACTATGGATAATTTCTTTTTAGTGAAAGGGATATCAAATATGGCCATTTCTCATATCAAGCAGGAATATTCTCATTGAAAAGCAATCCCCAGGGGAAATAGATAATCAGAATTTCATTTTGCACTTCGGAATCATCCGAATTCTCATATGCATGATATCACAATTTTTTCCTTTTTCTTTTCTTTCTTTTTTTTTTGTCGCATGCCCCAATGATTCATGCATTGGTTCTATCCTTATTCACCATGTATCCATCATTTTTACATATGATGCCCCAATTTGATTATCCATGAGAATGAGGAACATCGCAAGTCTTGGTTTATACTGAAAAAGGATGAGTTTCAATATTGGGTTTGCTTGAAGTGACAAGGAAAGATATGACCCAAAAATAGGTTTTCTCTGGGACATGGGATAATCTGGTTTAGTTATTGTGCCCCGAGGTGTCAATCATGAAGTGATATTTGGGCAATTAGCTTTTTGTGGTGAAGGGTTTTGGCACAAACTTGACATACATCAAATTACCACGGTTAAGATTCTTGAAAGAATGTCTCATTTGTTTGAGTTTCCAGGGAGCTCAAAAAATTTCAAAAGGTTTGTTCCATTGTTCATAGCATAAGCTAGAGTCTACATCTTTGCTTATAATGAAATTCACATTTATATTCCTTGAAGCATTAGGTCTTTCAAGTGGTCACGATTCAAGGGATATAGGTATAGGAAAACCCAAAATAGAGGTGGGAGGGTATTGGGTCATTTCTAACAATGATCATCAATATTCTCGAGACTGTCCATTATTTCATGTGAAAAACCCCTTATTATTGTTCATAAAAAATTTTCTCAAAGTTTCATTTTTTTTTTTGTAAATTCAAATTATTGCTAAAACACAACAAATACAAAGCATTTAAAATACAAAATTTATTTAGTTCATATATATGCCAACATGAGACAAGTGTTTTCATCATGAGGTAAGAAACTACTACATGCATTAGAATGTTCCTATTAACATGCTTTCAAAGATAGTAATTCTCCTCATCAAAAACCCTAAGAAGATACTGATTTATGGCAAAGCGGACTTCCATTGTTTGATAAGCTCTAGGGTCAAAATGCCATCGTGAACAAGAACTTCAACCCTTTCGTTCAGTTGTCTGTATTTTTCAGTCGAATGCCCAATTGCCCCATGTGATACTCACATTTGCTGTTGGGGTCATACCTTTTAGCTGATGAATCTGGAATTGTTGTCAAAAGCATAGGGGTAAGGTATTGGTTCTTTATCAGCATTGGAAGCAGGTCAGGGATTGGAATAAGAATCTGCTCTTGGTTATCCTGTGGTTGTTTTTGGGAATGAGGCATTTCATGAAACTTGGCTTCCCTTCTTCAAAGCTCAGCAAACCAGCTTTGATGAGATCCGTGACCTTGTATTTCAAAGATGGACAGTTCTCGGTTGAGTGGCCTTGGTTATTGGAATGGTAATTGCAACGCTCATTATCATTATACCAACTTGGATACGGAGGCTTTAGAGGCTCCAGTTGCTTGAGTGTTAGGAGGCGGTTCTGGATAAGTTGAGGTAGTAGCTCATTGTATGACACAGGAATCGGGTCAACTTGATTTCTCTCTTGCTTCATGAACCCATGTATGTCTTTCTTTCCCATCCTGACATCCCCACTTGTCTTACCATGAACGAATAGTGACTTTTTTCGATCATCTGATTTCTGTTTCTTTTCCATATCTATTTGCCCATTACTGATTAGTGCTTGAACCTTTCGTTTTAGAGACAGACAATTTTCTGTGGAATGACCTCGAATCCCGCAATGATAATCACAAAATGCATTTTCATCATACCAGTTTGGGTATGGGCGTCGGATAGGCTTCACTGGCACTCGAGTAAGAAGTCGGTTTTCAACAAGCTGGGGCAACAACTCAAAGTAAGAGATGGAGAGTGGCTCAAACTGATTTCTTTTCTGAATATTCTTTGACTTTCCCTAGCTGGCCTGAGGTTGAAGATTTGTCAAATAATTATATTGAGAAGACATCGGGTTTAAGATTTGCCCCCAAGTTTAATCCATAATTTTTAAGACATGTTTTTCCCGTAAAAATCAAAATATCATTTTCCAAAACCAATTTTTATCAAAAACTTTTTGGGTAGTGGGTTTTATTATGGCACGTGTGTTCCAATATTTATTCAACATTACCGATCTGCAATTCTTATTTAATCAATCAACACATGTTTATGCAATTAACAAATGCGATTATTATCCTATTGGAATCAAAATTGCAATGCTCTATTCACATATGCATGAAATGTGCAAAATGCAAAAATATTTGAAAAAAAGAATTATTTTCGATTTCAAAAAGTTAATGAACACTTGCCCTAACAATATCAACTCACTTAGGCATGACGATGCCTTCGGGGCGGGGTATTAAACTTATTACAGGCAATGTACGTTCATCGTTGCCCGACCCACAGTGCTTATTCAGAATGTAGAAATAAATAGCAAAGGATCGGAAGCATTCCTCCATGTGTTCCTAGCTTCGGTGCATCTAACAGAAATCCGACATGGCTTAGCCTAGGTTCACTATATGAGGATGAATCGGTTCTAAAGGCCCAGAATTGTTCCTCACTGTCGCCTGTGAAGGCTAGTAAGGCACCCTGATAAAAATGGGTTCAATTTGTTAGAGTATATTTTCCTAGCCCATGCGGAGGATCATCACGAGAGCTTAGGTAATTCATACACCATAAGTATTTTGCTAGCCCATGCAGAGGATCATCACGAGAGCGTAGCTACTTTACTTCCACTTAAAGGGACGGAACTCGGGTATAGAGCTCATGTTATGCAAATGTAAGTGTGGTGTGTGAGGAGGAACAAAAAATCTTTCACCACCTATTCTACACCCTTTATTCTAAATAACTTGACCATTTATTAAAGGAAAGATTAAACAATGCAAAGCATTATTTAAGCAGAGAAAAATAATATTCAACAAAATAATTAGAGAACAATAATAATATGCATGTACATGAGTATGGACATATTCAAAAACATTTTATTATTTTCAAAATTCTTTTTATTATTTTAAAAAATGTGAGAATTAAAATTAAATACCGAATAAAACTGACAAAACCAAGACTTTTGATAACACACGACTAATTTCAAGCCTGACTCTCTAAGTGTCCCCAATGGAGTCGCCAAGCTGTCGCAATATAAAAAATAACAAGTCCCATCGCAAGATTTACTCGTTAAGTGTGACATTGGAGGAAACAGAGGGAAAGACGACTTAATTCCTCTTGAAATAAAATAAGGGTTTGAAAACAACCTCGAAAAAGAAATGGAGTCGCCACCAATCTTTTTTGGCTAGGTGTTATCAACCGCCTATTAAAACCGATTTTGTAAAATATTTTAAAATTAATTAAAACATTTTTAAAAACCAATTTCGAAGTTTGCGCTTTTAAACCAGAGAAATTAAAGAAGCGGGTTTGGGAGTCGGTTACGTGCGGGGAAGGATTAGCACTCCCACAACGCCCATATAAAACGGTGTTATCTCGAGTCTCGATGAAATTTGGTTTTATATTTGGCATTTTAAAATAATTCCCAATTTAAAGAAAAATAATCTCATTTTTAATTTGAAAATGATCCGGAATTCATTAGCACAAAATTTTTTCTATATTTCTCGGCAGACCCGGTAAAACATAAAATTTTTTATTTATTTGGAAAATCTCAGAATCACTCTCTTTTTGAAAGAAAGATATTCCGTTGTTAATGATAATTGGTGATATAAATCCAGTAGAGAACTCATGAATTATTTTAGCTCGGGAATAACCTTGTTTTAAAAAAGCATGATTATCTTTATTGCATTAGAAATCATTTTTTTTATTTATAAAATGGCTATGAATATGAAAATCATTACTAATGACATGGATAAAGAGTGAATGACATGGCATATGGATTAATGACATGGCATGCTTGACATGGCATAATCTAAATGACATGGCAAAAGAATGAATGACATGGCAAAATCTAGATGACATGGCATAATCTAAATGATGACAAGGCAAAAAGCACAAAATGACATTATCATAGAATATCCACAATTACATCATAACCAAGATAGCAATATGAAATTTAAATCAAAACAATGACATTACTATGGAATATTCATACATATAGAATTTACATGACTAAGATAGCAAAAATTAGATATCATGGAATATGCATGAACATGAAAAATGCAATGCATGAAAATGTACTTCTCCCGTGAAGCAAGGACATCCGTATACCTAAAAAGGTATCCGACTACCTTAGGAATAGACCTAAGTTGGATTTTCTAATTCGTACTCGGGTTAAAAAAATGCAATTTTTGGATGAAAAATGCCTCATGGCCGAACCCTCTCTTTAAAAGGCTCTATTTTTCCTAGTTTCGAAATCTGAGTTGACCACCCTTGACTCGACTTTTATAAAATCACAATTTATGATTGAAATGAAATGGAATTTATCCAAAGACAGTAGCCAAAGTCCCAAATCAGCTCCCTCTAATTATCCTAAACAAAACAAAAAATTACTATTTCTTAAAAAATAAATCTGACTCTCACAGGAAGTTTTGAAAACCGATTTTTTTTTACCCTTCTAGAAATTTTCAAAAATTCTGAAACAATTAGGGCAGACCTAGTACTTGTTGACCTCCATGGGAAAAAATCAGCTTAATTTTTGGAGCATGGATACTATGACCGAATTTTACCAAAATCAAGACAGTGAGTTAAAAACTGTCAAAATCCATTTTTTCAACCATGAGAAAAAGAACTCTAAAAATCATGAGAAAATACCATGGCATCCCTTAAATGACTATTGCATGTGGTAAAAAAATCATTAAAATCGAACAAGGGATGCATAGTGAAAAGAAATCCACAATCAGATAATCCAACTAGTGCAACCTTTAATTTTTCACAAGCATGCTCAAAAGAGCTTGGCTTTGAGCCATTGATTGGCTTAAGTCAAAAATCAAGTGGGGAATGTAGAAATGCATGAAAAAAAAAACAAGATAAATGCATGAAATAAGTAGCACGACATATGCATGACCTAGGTTATAAGTGACATAGCAAAATAACCTAGAATGCTAAATGACATGGAAAAATGGCATGGCACATGAAAATAACCTAATGTCTAAATGACATGGCATAAGAAAGATGACCTAATATCTAAATGACATGGAAAATGTCATGGAACATGAAAATAACCTAAGGTTTAAAAGGTCATGGAAAATGACATGTCATACGAAAAATGACATAATATCTAAATGACATGGAAAATGTCATGGCACATGAAAATAACCTAAAGTTTAAATGTCATAGAAAATGACATGTCATATGAAAAATGACCTAATATCTAAATAACATGGAAAATGTCATGGCATAGTGAAAATAACCTAAAGTTTAAATGTCATGGAAAATGACATGTCATATGAAAAGTGACCTAATATCTAAATGACATGGCATAAGAAAGATGACGTAATATCTAAATGACATGGAAAATGTCATGGCACATGAAAATAACCTAAGGTTTAAATGTCATGGAAAATGACATGTCATATGAAAAATGACCTAATATCTAAATGACATGGAAAATGTCATGGCACATGAAAATAACCTAATGTTTAAATGTCATGGAAAATGACATGTCATATGAAAAATGACCTAATATCTAAATGACATGGAAAATGTCATGGCATAGTGAAAATAACCTAAAGTTTAAATGTCATGGAAAATGACATGTCATATGAAAAATGACCTAATATCTAAATGACATGGAAAATGTCATGGCATAATGAAAATAACCTAAAGTTTAAATGCCATGGAAAATGACATGTCATATGAAAAATAACCTAATGCCTAAATGACATGAAAAATGACATGGCATGTGAAAAATGACCTAGTGCCTAAATGACATGTCATATGAAAAATGACCTAACATCTAAATGACATGGAAAATGTCATGACACATGAAAATAACCTAATGTCTAAATGTCATGGAAAATGACATGTCATATGAAAAATAACCTAACATCTGAATGACATGAAAAATGTCATGGCATAATGAAAATAACCTAAAGTTTAAATGTCATGGAAAATGACATGTCATATGAAAAATGACCTAACATCTAAATGACATGGAAAATGTCATGGCACATGAAAATAACCTAATATCTAAATGTCATGGAAAATGACATGTCATATGAAAAATTACCTAATATCTAAATGATGTAGAAAATGTCATGGGCATGTGAAAAATGACCTAACTAAATGACATGGCCGAATATACCACAATGGAGACCTAGCATGAAAAATCATGGAGAACATGGTCACAAATAAAAGGATGGCCGAATGACCCTAAGGCATGGCAAATGATGCAAAAACATAATATGGCAAGTATGCTAAATGACATAGCCACAAGATGCAAAGACATGAATGACTTGGTATGAACAACATAGTATAGCAAAGATACATATGAAAATAAATAAAAACAGCAAGTTAAAGTAAGCAAATAAAGAAAATAGAGGTTAGCTCCATGGTTGGTACAATGGACATAACCCCCTAACCATAATCTCTTGATTTTCTTCAAGGTCATGAAGCCTTTCCACCTCTTTATTTTTGTTTATTTTTGAAGACTAAACCAGCAAAATAAACTATCCTACCACAACCATGCAAACCAAAAATCAAACACAAGGTGAGCACAATACTCCTTATCATTTGGCCGCAACAAAGAAGTAGTAAATTTTTTTTTTCATTTTTTGATGAAAAGAAGAGATGAAAACCTTCAAAAAAAACTTTCAAAACCTTCATTTACAGAAGAAAAGGATTAGAAATCACATGGAAAAGAAAAAAAAAACATGGAAAGGAAAGACAAATGCAAGAGAGGGGTGCCTATGGCTACCTTCAAAGCTTTCTTTCAAGCTTGCTTTCTCTTCAAAAAATTTCTTTCTTTTCTCCAAGTTAGCTACTCCCCTTCCTCCTCAAAATGACCAAGTAATTCAAAAAATAAAGACCCTCCTCCCTTTTAGAAAGCTGGCCGAACCCCCTTTAGAAAAGATGTGCTCATCTTTTTTTTCTCTCCAAGACATGTGGCATCCATCACAAGGTAAGCTAGCCAAAGAAAATAAAAATGTCATCTTGCAACCTCATCTTGGCCATTGGATGAAAATGATCAACCTTCCCTTCATGAGCTGGCTGAAAATGCTAGCTAAAAATGTGCTCATCCTCTTACAAAATATCTTGGCCACTTGGCTTGGTCATAAAGAATTAATCAAACAATAAAAATGTCACCTTGCTAACAAATCCTGGCCATTGGATGAAATGATCAGCCTTCCCTTCCTTTCCTCATGAGCTGGCCGAATGGCTTGGAAATTTCCAGCAACTTCTTCATTTTTTAATTTACAAAATGGCCCTTTTCGTTTTTTCGGTAAAATTGTATTTTGACCCTCAAACTTAATTTAATTGCAAACAGACCCCAATTCTGGATTTTCTTTCTCCATACCCTCCAAATAAATGTAAAACTCAGTTCTGAAGATTTTCATAATTTTTGGAGCTCGTTTTCCATTTTTCCCGAATATTTCATTAAAATTACGGATTAGGCCTCCTCGAACTTTGCCTCTTTTCAAATCAGCTCCAATTTGAGATTTTTCTTTTCCAATACCTCCAAATCAATATAAAACTCAGTTCTGGAAGTTTTCATAATTTTTCGAGCTCGTTTCTTATTTTTCCCAAAATTTTCTTTTGAAATTTCGGGTTAGTGCACCCGAACTTTTTCATTTTTCATTTGAGCTCTGATTCCGGATTTTTCTTTACCAATACCTTCCAAAATATATATTTGAGATCTGAAAATTTTCATAATTTTTCGAACTCCTTTCCTATTTTTCCCGAAATTTCTCTTGAAATTTCGGGTTAGTACACTCGAACTTTGTCTTTTTCATTCGAGCTCCGATTCCGAATTTTTCTTCTCCAATACCTTCCATCTGATATAAAATTCACATCTGGAGGTTTTCATAATTTTTCGAGCTCGGATTCTATTTTTTTCGGATTTTCCAAGATTGCCCTTTAACCCCCGAATCCTCGATTTTACTCAAAACGGGTCCAATTTTTAGATTTTATTTTTCCACTACCTACGTTATATATTGAATTGGAGTTGGTCCAAAAACGCCCAATTTTTACGATCGAGTTCCTCTTCAATTTGATCTTTTCCTTTTTTCCAATATCGGAAATTTCCTCATTTTTTTCATTTTTCTTCTAACCGACTCTTCCTTGGGATCCACTTCAAACTGAGCCTTGGGCTATCTTTGTTTATTCATTCTTCATCAACTGGGGGCTTCAATTTTACCGAATCGGGTCATCTTTGCAGTTTTTCCCAAATTTGCCGAATTAGGTCTTCCCCTACACTGAATTTCTGTGGCCCATCTTCTGAACTCTATATCTTTCGTTGTAAACCTCGGATTATCAAAATTCTTTCACCATTGTTCAATTAAACCTTGAATCTTGATTTTGACTAAAAGTTGACTTTTCTATTAGTTGACTTTCCAGGTTGACTTTTTCGAAGTTGACTTTTTTCGAATTGACTTTTCGTGCTGAACTTCGAATCACAAATTTTGGAGAACCATCTGTGAGATGAGGGGAGTTTTATTGCATTTTGAGAAGTACAAGGAGAAACTTACCTGATTTAGGGGGTCCGGACAAAATTAGATGTCTATAATTAATACTTTCAAAATTTGCAATAATTTGTAGCTCTCATGACATGTTGTTATGTCAGGGTTCGATTTTCCTCCATTACATTTCAGTCTATTACTTTTCAATATATTTTTAATTATCATTTACAAATATGATTTTCATAATCAATGAATGAGTCATATATATATATATATATATGGTAATGAAAAATATATTAAAAATAATGCAAAAAAAAAATAATGAATTGGATCATAACATGTCATATAAAGAACCAGATACAGATCATGTGATAATGCCACGTGGACATATATATTTTGTTTGTGTATGATAATCGTTGTATTCATGATGGTGCGTGGAAAATCATATTAAAAATGGTGACTACCGTTACACTCGCCGGGAACATGGACAATTGAAAGCTATGCTGCTTACATGTGAAAATTTTAGCTGAAAAAAAAATGTTATATTAACATGACATGACATTATTAAAAAAAACAAAATTTATATTTTTAAATATAAAGTTGAAAAATACAACATAAAAAAATAAAATAAATTTCATTTTGGCCACGTGCCACGTGGGTGACTCAATCAAATGACACAATGTGGGGTTTGAAATTGAATTTTTAATATTTGAAATGACTATTTTGCCCATGAGGTGAATTGTTTTGGACCTTTTGGTGTTGATTTTTGGAGGGCAAAGTGGGGATATTTGCATAATGATTTTGGATTTTGCCATTTCAAGTCAAAGGAACGTTAATATATCAATAAAAAAAAAAAACTGTTTTTGATATATTGGTAATAAAAAATTTTAATTTTATAAACGGATTAAAAAATTGATGTCTCATTTAATTTATTTTTTTAAAAAATACCTTATGGGTATAGATTATCATGTTAAACCCACTTGTATAATATTTGAAATGACTATTTTGCCCATGAGGTGAATTATTTTGGACCTTTTGGTGTTGATTTTTGGAGGGCAAAGTGGGGATATTTGCATAATGATTTTGGATTTTGCCATTTCAAGTCAAAGGAACGTTAATATATCAATAAAAAAAAAAAACTGTTTTTGATATATTGGTAATAAAAAATTTTAATTTTATAAACGGATTAAAAAATTGATATGTGTCTCATTTAATTTAATTTTTTTAAAAATACCTTATGGGTATAGATTATCATGTTAAACCCACTTGTATAATCTAAAAACTACACTAATAAAGAATGGGATAATTTTTCCTAAAAAATGTGTAGTTTCTGAAGAGTGGCATCCCACACTTCTTTAAGGCCAATGGGAGACAACTTCCAAAGGTAGGAAACAATGTATCTTTTCATATGAAATTGAATCATACTTCCCCACACATTTATGGCTTTATTATTCTTTTGGCTATTTCCTACCCAAATTAAATGCCCAAAAATTCATAATTGATTGCCCACTAATTTGTATTTTTCTTTCTACATACTACGAAGAAAAAAAGGGTTTTCTTTCCATGCTTCTTCATGTTAGGTACACTCAAAAGTAAAAAAAAAAAAACAAATAATAATATTTTAAAACATCAAAATTAGTTTTTTTTTTTTCTAATTTAGGCAATCATATAATATGAAATTAGTTGATGCTATGATGAGAGTGAGACAATGAGATATCATATTAGAATATAGATTAGGAATTTTGACTCTAAATGGAGTTAGTTTTGAGGGGTAATTTAGCTTATGAAATATAAATTCAGATATGTAATTTCGAATTTTTATTTTTAAAATACTAAACTAACATAAGTGGCATAGTTGAAACGCCAAATAAACATTTAATGTAATTTTTTGGTATATGACCTTTGTTTGATGTTAAAAAAAAGATATCTTTTGAAAAAAAATGATGTAATTATCTAAAAATATTGAACCTAAAATTAATTAATTATAGGTGGAAAGATGTATCATTAAACATAAATGAAAAACTTAGTATTTGAACAATGTCGATTTCTCTTTGCATGTTAATATATGTGTAGAAATTTAAAGCTGTGTTATATTTGGCTTCTTTTAAGTTTTGTTGAAAATTTTATAAACAAAAATTATTGTTTTTTTCTAAATTAAATGTTTAAACATGAAAATTATCTCATTTATTGTTAGTAGAGTTTTTAAATTTTACAAATGAAATTAGCAGAATGACACATACTCCTTAAAATATATTTATAAAAAATATTAAATTTTAAAAAATAAATGTGACAGCATCTTAATTCCGTTTGTGAAATTAAAAAATTTTACTATTAATATATTAAAAACGAACTCTTTAAACATGACTTCAATTTATTTATTTTTAGGAATTATAATACATAGCTTAACATTGTAAAGATTTTGGAATAAACAACTCGTTAATGTTGCTTGAGAATTCAATTTTAAGATTGCAAGATATTTGACTAATAGTTAATAATTGTCGGAGTAATTATCGTTGAATTATTGAAGGAAAAAACTTTCAAAAATCTTAAAATGGACTTTAGTAAGGATTAGGCATATTGGCCCATTAACCTACGACATAGGAGTAACAGCCCATCGGTTTGTGGACATTTTTTTTTTCATTGGATTCACTTTTTTCTTCAACTTATTTTATTTCATCTCTTTTTTTTTTTTTCTTTTTTTTTCAAAAATTTTAATAATAGAAAAATGTAAAAAAGCAAAAAAAAAAAAAAGTAAAATAAAACAAGACAAGACAAGACAATTAAAAGACTTGAAAAAAATTAATCTCGAGCCGAGCCAGTTTCAGGTTGACTCCATATTAACAAACATTATGATTGCTTAAACTTGGTTCAATTTGAAATATTGTTCAAATTATATACAGAATGATCGATCTCTCTTAAAAAAATAATTGATCACTTTTAAAAAAAGATCGATCATCCTAAAAAAAAAAATCGATCCCTCTTAAAAATTTATATTACTAATAAAACGGGCCAAGCCAGACTTGGATAAAAAAATGTTATGTCAAAGACTCAGCTTGTTTTAAACAGGTTTCAATTTTTGTATCCAAATTCATTTTTCGAACTTAATATTTTTATTCAAATCCTTTCAAATTTCGAATAATCCTTTAGATTTAAACGAATAACTCAATCCTTAAACAAATTAAAAAATATCTATCTCCCAACTTTTTATAAAAAAAATCCTTGCCTTTAAATAGAAGTCCTCTAGCTTCATGATTATTGCTATGAATATCATTGAACTAGATATGAAGCATCATGATATGCCAACAAACATAGTGCAAGACAAAATGAGAAAAACAAATTCCCCAATATTAGAACTCCATTACAGTTTACACGACATTGAACAGTATTTATTTGGCCACTATATTTGCAATAATTTCTTATGTTTCATTATTATGTTTTGAAAAGCAAAAATGACATACTTAAAATTCCCTTTTTATGGTTTTTTTTTTTTTTTTGAGTTAGAAATTTAGTAATTCCAAACTCACCCGAATGTGCCCAATTCGTTAAATTATATATATATATATATATATATATATATAATCCTCGTTAAGTTGGTGCTATGAGTCAAGTGACACTAACTTAAAAAATTGATTGAAAAACCAAATATTTTATAAATCAAATAATAATATTATAAATGTATTTATGTCTTTCAATTTTTTATATAATATATTTAAAAAAACTTACCCGCTCTCTTAAAAGACTATCACTTGCTTAAAAAAATTGCTCATATATATATATATATATATATATATATATATATATATAACTTTTACATAAGATCTTTTCTTCCACCCACATAGTGGGTGTGACATAATCTAATATAAATATGATAACTTTTATTTTTTCTAATGATTTTTTTTTTTTTTTTTGTACAAAAGATGTCGTAGTCTGAAGATAGAAGAAGATATTGTAGATGTTGGGATTCGAATTCCAAACCTATTGATTATCACCTCTAAAAATGATTATATAAATCAACTCGACTACCCAAAATTCTTCCTAATGAAATCTTAGGCAAACTATAACCTTTGAAAAGTATTAGTCATTCTCGTAAACAAGAAGCTTGATACATAGGCAAAATGGGATTTCGAAAACATTAGCACCATAAGCTTGAGTATTTAAATATCTTTTTTTTTTTTTTTCAGAAAAGGATTTTTGTTTCATATGTGAAAAATCATTCGACTTGAATTATATAATCGAATATAATTTTTTTCATCCCCTCCTTGAGAGTCAAACTTGAAACTTCCGATTAAAAATCAAGACTCTTATAATCTTGGGCTCGAAAAGAATTATTTATGATAGTTTAATTTCTATGAAATTCATGGAAACAAATAAATCGGAAGAAAAGTTGTTGAATACTTATTCATTATTACATCTAGTTAACAAATTAATTGGTAGGCCAAATGCTCAAATAAATTGATATTGATAAATTATATATATATATATATATTTGTTTATGAGTCAGATCTTGAACAAGGTTTTTGAATTTCAGATTCAGTTCGATATATTATTTAATAAATAAAAATATTTTTATTTAATTTTAATGTTAAAATATATTTAAAAATATTAAAATTTAAATACTTTAATAATTATTTAAAATATATTCGAACCTTTTGGCCATTGGTTCCAATAGCTCGGACCTTATGCAAAAAATTTCAAAAATCAATTGGGCTTGATCTGATCTGACAAACAAACAAACATTTCTAATTATATGCTATTCATGATTCATCATTTCAATACCAAACATAAAAAATCTTTTTAAAAAACCCAACAGTATATTTAATTTACACTCACCAAATCAATACGAAAATGATTTTTTTAATTTTTTGAATGATCAATGAAACTTATCATATGATAAGATATTTTTGTTTTGTTTTCTGAAAAGAATGAAACCAAACTGTATATCAATCAAATTAAATTGATCTCTTTAATTGTTTTGTTCTCTGAAAAGAATGAAACCTTCCATGCATGTGGGAAACATGTGAAAGAAACTAAGAAATTAATTGGAAAATATTCATGCAACTAATTCTGAAAATTGATTGATAAGCAAAATCTATTAAATTTTAGTCAAAGAACCAAATTTAATTTTCAATCAGAACAAAAAACAAAAAAAGTGAAATACTAATATTAATTGTGTATAAAGTTTCAATCAAAGTTGCAAACGTGCCCATAATGTTTCATAACTGTGATTTGATGTTTGTCACATGGTTTGTAGCGACTTGTACTTAAGAGTACAAACAGTACAATAAATGTGAAAAAAACTTGCAATGCCTTGCTAAACCTAACAAGAGAGATGATCATAAAAAGATATTAGTTGAATTCAGAGCTTAATTTAATTGGTTTATGTAGGTATTTTTTAAAAGTGACATCCATTAAATTTAGGTTCGAACCCTAACATCTAGAACCTCTCTTTTATACCAAAAAAAAGATAAGATAGCAGTTCGGCAAAAAAAGATTTTTAATTTTTTCCCCATGAAAATTGTGAGAAAATGAATTTGTGATATAGAAAGAAAAAAAAAACAATTATAATGTACTACAAGCATAGTTATTAATATCGTATGATACTCGATTCGCATCGGTTGATATGATTCGATTTAGTATAAAATCAATACGTATTTATACAAAACATCCGTTTTATCATGAATTGGTAGCATATATAAATACACAAATGAATTGACGTGTATCATATAATATATATATATATATATATATATATAATACATTTCGATAATATGATGAATTTGGAGTCGATACAATTAAAATTTGATTAGACCCAATTACCTAAAAATACACTTGTAATAATTTTTTATCCAAAAAACATATAAATATATTCTCTAAATATTTTAAACTTAAATAACATGAAAATTTTATATTTTAGTTAATAAATTAACATGAAAAATATAAAATTTTTATTTAAAAATATATATCATTAATGAGCATGTTGAGAATTTAAAAAGCAGTCCTATTTTATTTATTTATTTATGTCACATAATCACTCAATCTTATTAATATGTACATTTTTTTACATGTATATATATTTTATTTATAATTAATTTTAAAATTATTTATTGTATCTGACGATAATGATACGATACTCGATTCTTAAAAATAAAATTTTGATTCACGATGACATTGCAACCACTTTAAAAGAAATTATCCTATACATCAACATTAAACATTGGAATTTTTGAATTCCGTGAACGAGATTAAAAAGTTAACATGTGTCTCATAAAAATGTATTTATAAAAGGCACAGGTTAATAATTATTTAATTATTATTTTAGGATTTTTTTATTTAATGTATTATTTTTATTGAATAAAAAAATAATTTATTAATTTCACTTTCTTTTCTTTAAATATCAAGTATCATTACATTAGACTCTAAGAATTAATATATAAATTATTAAATTGACATGGATCATCTAATTAACTTATCTTGTGAAAGTTAAAAAACTTCATGATTGATTATACCTACTATAAAAGTAATCCCCTAAATGCATGGAAGAAGAGAATTGAGAATTTTGAATCATGGGTTAGTTGACAACTAAGTATAGGTATTAAGGGGATGAGAGATTAGTTTGGGTATTTTCAATTATTTTTTATTAAGAAGGAAAGAAAGAAAAAAAAAGGGGAAAAAAAAGATGGAGAAAAATTATGTGTTCGTGTTGTTTTTGTGTTCGTATTATTTTGTGTGTTTTCAAAATATTATAAATTTATACAATTTTTACAAATTAATAATTCGTTTTATGTAGATTTTGACACGTTCGGATATTCGTTCGTGTTCATATTATTTTTTGTGTCGTGTTCGTGTTATTTTTTTGTATGTTCAAAGTATTATAAATTTATATAAATTTTTACATATTAATAATTTATTTAATGTGGATTTTGACACGTTCGTGTATTTGTGCTGTGTTCATGTTATTTTCGTGTCGTGTTGTATTTTAATTTTTTTCATGTGTTCGTGTCATGTTTCAATTCATCCAAATATTTTGCATAGTTTGTCATGCTGATCCAATTTAGAAAAAATTTTGTGTGTTCGCGTCGTGTCTCAGTTCATCTCATATTTTGCATAATTTGTTATAATAATTCAATTTAAAGAAAATTTTATATGTTCGTAACATGTTAGTTTTATTTTATCGTGTGTTTAAAGTTTTATAAATTTTTATACGTTAATAATTCGTTTTATGTAGATTTTGATACGATCATGTATTTTTGTCGTGTTCATATTATTTTTTTTTCGTATTTAAATTATTTTTTAATATTGTGTTCGTGTCGTATAATCATGTTATGTCCGGAATTGTTAAGTCTATTTGACATTATTCAAATAACTCCCAAATTTATGTCACGCGTCGTCATATTCGTGTTGTTTTTTCTGTTATAATCGTATTCAGGGTATTATATATTTATATAAATTTTGACACGTTAATAATTCGTTTTATGTATATTTTGACACGTTCGTGTATTTGTATCGTGTTCATGTTATTTTTGGGTCATGTCGTGTTTTAATTATTTTTTCTATGTTATGTTCGTATCTTGTAATTATGTTATATTTGAAATTATCGGATATAATTAACCATATTCAAATAACTCTCAATTTTATACCATTATGTTCTGAAGGAAAGGTCATTTTGGGAGATTACTGAAGCTCAGGGTAATAGTTGGAGCTGGAAAAAACTCTTAAAATTGAGGCACTTGGCCAACCAGTTCATTAGCCATCAAGATGGAAGATGGACTTGGAAATTCCCTGGAACCACTTTCTCAGCTGCAAAGGTGTGGCAGGATCTTAGACCAAAGAAACAGAAGGTTAAATGGGATAGACTTTTGTGGTATTCTCATCATATCCCTAAACACTCCCTTATTTCCTGGATGGCCATTTTGAACAGATTGCCTACAAGCATGAGACTTCTGAGCTGGGGGATAGAGGTTGATGTGAATTGCAAGCTTTGCCTTTCTCAACAAGAGACCCGGGATCACTTGTTCTTTGAATGTAGCTTCTCCAAATCTGTTTGGTTGCAGGTTATGCAGTCATGTCAGCTGCAAATACGAAGTTGTAGTTGGAACCATGTGCTCGAATGGGCTGTGCAGAAGTTCAAAGGTAGATCATTGCTTACTACTATTCTCAAGCTTGCTTGGAATGCAACCATTTACCACGTCTGGAAAGAAAGGAATAGTAGGATACATGGAAGTCCATGCAAGTCTCCACTGCAGGTTTTTGAAACCATTAAAGAGGAGATCAGATTCAAACTGGTAGGCTTAAAAAACTTAGAACTTGATAATGTTAATGCTAACCTTTGTTCAGATTGGGGCTTAAGCCACTCTATTTTTCTTTCTTTGATGTAAAGCTAGCTGAGTAGCTAGTTATACAGTTTTGATGTAGCAGATATTCTCTGCTTCTTGGATTATTAATTGACACTTATCCAAAAAAAAAAAATTTATACCAGGTGTATTATAAGAATATGAATTATTTTTTTTTAAAATTATTATATTTACTACTCTCTTTTTTTATCTTTCAAATTTATTATAAAATATTAATTCAAATCCGATAGCATTCCGCAGCGAAGCGCTAGCATTATTTAGTGTATAGAATAGTAATCCTCATTTTACTATATGTTTGTCATTTTCATTTAAAAAAGAGAAATGCATAAATATTAAACAGCTTGATTGTCCAATTATTCAAAAAAAAAAAAACTTACAGATCATTATTTATTACTTTCATATTATTTGTGAACAGGGACAAATCTACATATGAGCTAGTGTGGGATTGCGTACTAATGTAACACCCTGTCCGAATAATCTATCTAAAATCCGGCAGAGTTTCCTTTCTATCTAAACTATAAACCCTCCTGCAAATAACACTCAATTCATATCCTCAACCAGCAATATTTCTTAATACTATTATCACATATATCCATCATATTCAAAAAATTATCCATGATCAATTTATGCTCAAGTCAAAACATACTGATCTATTGTCTTATATCTTCAAATATATACAATATATCCAAAAGTAAACCTATCTCAGCAAGGTTTACTAGATAAAACATCAAGAGACAAAGACTTCAAGAAATTTTTAATATGATGCCCACCACGTCAAAATACTATTTGAAGCTGAGCATAGAGGAAGGTTACAATCCCGGCACCTAACTATCACCTGAAAATGAGAATATGAAAAGGTGAGATATATGAATATCTCAGTGAGTAAACAACTTTTAAAACATTTGAAAACTATGATTATAATCCTTTAAAACATAATAGACATTTTCAAAATAACTAATAGTAAAACCATAATGAATAATTCAAAGATGTAGCAAAGTTTTCAACTGTATAACAATATTATAATATTAAATCATTGTATAAAATATGTAAAGTAAATCAAGTTTCGTATAATTGAGCTCCAACTTTCTATCATGCATAAGAATACATCCATGAAATAACCAGGCAATATCCATGTAGGCATACTAGTAGATGGCCCCAAAGGCCAATACCACCATAGGACGCCCCAAAGGCATATGTGTCGCTATGATGTGCCCCCAAAAGGCAAATATAACGGGATAGGGACTCTGGAGGTGGCTCCCACCACAAAGGCGTAGCACGCAGCTCCCATACCCCAGTCTAATATCACGGAATGGGGACTCTGGAGGTGGCTCCCGCCACAAAGGCGTAGCACGTAGCTCCCGTATTCCGATCTAATATCACGGAATAGGGACTCTGGAGGTGGCTCTCGCCACAAAGGCGTAGCACGCAGCTCCCGTATTCCGGTCAAGTAAATAATCTCATACATTAAGTCAAGTGGAGCCAAAACCATGTACGTCAAATTCTATGTAAAATCATATTTCATAAATCAACCAACTTACTCGATATAATATTTCTTGAAATAAAAATACTTTAATAACAAATCAATTCATATGATTAAATATCATATATACCTTTAATACGTAAAATAAATATTACGCTAAAAAAAATATATATATATTTAAATAAATTTCAATTAACTATAGTTGTCGTCTACTCACAATCCTTGAGATGATCTCACTGTACACCTCGACCTGAAACCTCGGGATCCACAGGTGACGTCGGATCTACGTGGCCTAGAGATTAACAATAATTAGTATCTATACATGCTCAAAGCATTACACAATTTTTGAATGTAACTTAAGTCCCATAAATCTACCCCATATACTAATTTCTCATACTCAAAACAACATATCCTTAATTTTTAATATCATTTCCATAATTATTTTCTCCAAAATTCAACTCCATAATCATGTCCTTATCAAATTCCTTTCTAGTACTCCATGCCTTAGAGATTTTCATAATCCATAACCATCAATAGTACTATATTTCTCTTAAGCAATAAATTCCTTAATATCAAGTTAGATTAGAAAATCATAACTTGAGTTTGGTAAGTAATTTGGAAGTGATTCCAATTGGTTTATTTCAACCAATATGTCTAATTTATGAATAAAATAACTAACTTATACAACTAGAACAAAATTTTGATCAAATTTGATAAAACCCGAAACTATGCTGAAACAGGGATCAACACAGAACAGCCAACTTCACCGAATTTTATCTTTTTAACCGCTTATCGGTTTTGGGTGATTCAAATACCAAAATTCTCATATTGAAGTCTAGTTGCTAGGAAAAATATCAAAAAAATACAAACCCTAATGTGCCGAACCCAGAAAATCCGAACAGCAAGCATGCTCAGTTTCCCCTGCTTTGCTTTTTCTTCCCATTTTCTTGTTCATGCTTTCAAATCCTTTTAATTCTTACCAAGAATGAGTAAAATTCATACTTAGTAGATGGATTTCAGACCTTAACATGTTTATGGAGCTAAGATCTCAGCATGCTCAAGTAGAATATCTAAAGAAAAGGAAGAATTTATCAAGAAACTAACCTTGGATATAATTGTTGTTGAGATTTTGGTGGAGTTCTTGAAGAGAAATGGAGGAGATGAAGAAATTTGAGAGGGGAGGCTGCCGGCTGCTCATTTAGCAAATGAAGATGTCTAGATATTTTCGGGATAAATATGAACATAAGGGATATTTTTTTTGGTATAATTGCATATTGGTCCCTCAACTTTTTATAAATAACCATTAAGCCCCTAAACTTTTTTAATATGTTCATTTTGATCCTTTCTTCTTTTATTTCCTTCACTTATAACTTCTTACCAATTTCCAAGTTTGTCCTTAAAATTTTCGGAATTTAACTTTACATGATTATACGTAACCTCGGTTGTTACAACTTACCCCCCATATAAAAATTTCGTCCTCGAAATTTACTTACCAACTTGATTGAATAAGTGAGGATATTGAGTCCGCATATCTTCCTCCCTTTCCCATGTAGCTTCTTAATATAAATGATTCCTCCAAAGAACTTTCACTAATGGAATAGTCTTAGTCCTTAGAACTTGGTCCCTTCTATCCAAAATCTCAACCGACTGCTCTTCATAAGTTAAGTTTTCCTCAATTTCCATAGGCAAATCCTTCAATATATGTGAAGAATCGAAAATGTACTTTCAGAGCATAGAAACATGGAACACATTATGAATTCGTGACAATTCTTCTGGTAAGGACAATCTATAAGCAACTGGGCCAATCCGTTCAATGATCTCATACGGCCCTATATATCGAGGGCCCAACTTTCCTCGTCTTCCAAACCGGATTACTCTTTTCCAAGGAGTCACTTTTAAAAACACCATATCACCAACTTCAAACTCTAAATCTTTTCTCCGATTATCTGCATAGCTCTTTTGTCGATCTTGAGCTATTTTTATCTTTTCCCGAATTACTTTAACTTTGTCTGCAGTCATCATAACAATTTCTGGACCTAGTAATTTCCTTTCATCTGTATCATCCCAACACACCGGAGTTCTGCACTTCCTTCCATACAAAGCTTCAAACGGAGCCATGTCGATGCTGGACTGATAACTATTGTTATACGCAAACTCTGCTAGAGGCAAGTGTTCATCCCAGTTTCCTTTGAATTCCATAATACAAGATCTGAGCATATCTTCCAAAATTTGAATTGTCCGTTCAGATTGTCCATCTGTCTGAGGATGAAAAGCAGTACTGAACTTGAGTTTAGTGCCCATAGCATTATGCAAACTTGGCCAAAATCGAGATGTGAATCGGGGGTCTCGATCAAATACAATCAATACTGGGGCACCATGTAACCTAACAATTTCGTTCACATAAAGTTTAGCCAATCTTTCCATGGAAAAAGTCTTCTTGACTGGCAAAAAGTGAGCTGATTTTGTCAGTTGATCAACAATCACCCAAATGTTGTCATAACCAGACTGTGTTCTTGGCAATCCCGAAACAAAATCCATAGCAATATCTTCCCACTTCCATTGAGGAATAGGTAGGGATTCAATTTCCTATAAGGTTTTTGATGCTCGGCTTTAATTTGTTGGCATACCAAGCATCTAGAAACAAACTCAGCTATGTCCCGTTTCATACCTTGCCACCAATAATGTTCTCTTAAGGTTCGATACATCTTCACACTATCGGGATGTAACGCGTATGGTGCATTATGAGCTTCCTCCAAAATCACCTTCTGGAGTTCTTCATCCTGAGACACACAAAGCCTATTTTTCATTATCAGTACATCCTCATCTTTTATTTGATAGTCAGTCCTCACACCATCCCTTACTTCTTGCTTTAACTTTACCAGCATAGGGTCATTATTTTGTGCTTTACGTATCCAATCAATATGAATCGGTTTAACCTTCAAGTGGGCTATCAGGAGATTATTCTCATCAATCATCAATTCTAAAGATAAAGACTTCAACTCATTTTGTAAGGGTTTCTGAATTGCTCGGATATGAGCAAGAGAACTAGAAGACTTTCTACTAAGAGCATCGGCCACTACATTGGCCTTTCCTGGGTGGTAGTCAATTACACAGTTATAATCTTTTATCAATTCCAACCATCTCCTTTGCCTCAAATTTAATTCTTTCTGATCCATCAGATATTTCAGACTCTTATGATCAGTGTAGATTGTACATTTTTCTCCAAATAAATAATGCCTCCAAATTTTCAGTGCAAACACCACCGCCGCCAACTCTAAATCAGGAGTGGGATAGTTTTGCTCATGCTATTTCAGTTGTCGAGAAGCATAAGCTATCACCTTCCCATGTTGCATCAAAATGCAACCCAAACCTCGCCTTGAGGCATCACTGTATACCACAAAGCTTCCATTCCCTGATGGTAGTGTAAGAACTAGTGCTGTGGTCAATCTACGTTTGAGCTCTTGGAAAGCTTGCTCACATTTGTCAGTCCACTCAAACTTAGCATGCTTCCTTGTTAGTTTTGACAAAGGAGAGGCAATCATGGAAAATCCTTCCACGAATCTTCGATAGTACCCTGCCAATCCGAGAAAGCTCCTAACTTCTGTGACATTAGTGGGTCTTTCCCAAGCAACTACAGCTTCTATCTTTTGTGGATCCACAAAAATCACTTACTTAGATACTACGTGACCAAGGAATGCTACTTTGTCTAGCCAGAATTCACACTTGGAAAATTTAGCATAAAGTTGCTTTTCACGCATAGTCTGCAACACCGTTCTCAAATGGCTTACATGATCATCCTTATTCCTGGAATAAACTAGGATGTCATTGATGAAAACAATAACAAACTTATCTAAGTAGGGTCGTCAACCTATCTCGAATACTAACATGTAGCCCATCTTGGAATTTCTTGCATCTATCAGCATCGTTGGCTACTATCGATGGAGCAAATTCTGATAGTTCATTGAACTTTTGCTCATACTCTGCTACTGACATACCACCCTGTTTTAAATTCATAAACTCGGTCTATTTCTTTTCCCGTAAGGCTCGAGAATAGTATTTTTCTTCAAACTCTCTTCGAAAATCTGCCCAGGTTATGGCAGGACGTCCAGCATACCTTTGCACAGTAGTTTTCCACCATGTGTGTGCATGATCCTCCAAAAATTGCACCGCACATGGTAACCTCATAGGCTCGGGAATATGAAGAGTAATGGAAGTAGTCTCAAATTTTTGTAGCCATGACCAGGCTAAATCTGATTTCAAAGACCCCGTGAAAATCTTGCAACCCATATTCTTCAAATCCTTACAGTAATCAACTATCCCCTTTTCAGCAGAGGCAGTCAAATCGGGAATTACTCTTGCCAAGGCCGCAACTGCCTCAGCTAAATTACGATCAGCTGCTGGAGGTGCTGCTGAGGGTGCAGCAACAAAAGATGAACCAGCAGCTGAAGCTTGTTCTCCAATTTGCTCATCAATATTCACATTTCTATTCCTATCCCTATTTTGGGGTAGGGGATTGATTCTAGGCCTTCCTCTTCGACGTGGTGACATCGTGTCTGATTTCTTACACAAGTGACAATATTTTAATACTTCAACAAATAGTTTCTAAGTCTACAGGACCTATAACCTTGCTCTGATACCAAATTGTAACACCATGTCCGAATAATCTATCTAAAATCCGGCAGAGTTTCCTTTTTATCTCAACTATAAACCCTCCTGCAAATAACACTCAATTCATATCCTCAACCAGCAATATTTCTTAATACTATTATCACATATATCCATCATATTCAAAAAATTATCCATGATCAATTTATGCTCAAGTCAAAACATACTGATCTATTGTCTTATATCTTCAAATATATACAATATATCCAAAAGTAAACCTATCTCAGCAAGGTTTACTAGATAAAACATCAAGAGACAAAGACTTCAAGAAATTTTTAATATGATGCCCACCACGTCAAAATACTATTTGAAGCTGAGAATAGAGGAAGGTTACAATCCCGGCACCTAACTATCACCTGAAAATGAGAATATGAAAAGGTGAGATATATGAATATCTCAGTGAGTAAACAACTTTTAAAACATTTGAAAACTATGATTATAATCCTTTAAAACATAATAGACATTTTCAAAATAAATAATAGTAAAACCATAATGAATAATTCAAAGATGTAGCAAAGTTTTCAACTGTATAACAATATTATAATATTAAATCAGTGTATAAAATATGTAAAGTAAATCAAGTTTCGTATAATTGAGCTCCAACTTTCTATCATGCATAAGAATACATCCATGAAATAACCAGGCAATATCCATGTAGGCATACTAGTAGCCGACCCCAAAGGCCAATACCACCATAGGACGCCCCAAAGGCATATGTGTCGCTATGATGTGCTCCCAAAAGGCAAATATAACGGGATAGGGACTCTGGAGGTGGCTCCCACCACAAAGGCGTAGCACGCAGCTCCCATACCCCAGTGTAATATCACGGAATGGGGACTCTGGAGGTGGCTCCCGCCACAAAGGCGTAGCACGCAGCTCCCGTATTCCGATCTAATATCACGGAATGGGGACTCTGGAGGTGGCTCTCGCCACAAAGGCGTAGCACGCAGCTCCCGTATTCCGGTCAAGGAAATAATCTCATACATTAAGTCAAGTGGAGCCAAAACCATGTACGTCAAATTCTATGTAAAATCATATTTCATAAATCAACCAACTTACTCGATATAATATTTCTTGAAATAAAAATACTTTAATAACAAATCAATTCATATGATTAAATATCATATATACCTTTAATACGTAAAATAAATATTACGCTAAAAAATATATATATATATATATTTAAATAAATTTCAATTAACTATAGTTGTCGTCTACTCACAATCCTTGAGATGATCTCACTGTACACCTCGACCTGAAACCTCGGGATCCACAGGTGACGTCGGATCTACGTGGCCTAGAGATTAACAATAATTAGTATCTATACATGCTCAAAGCATTACACAATTTTTGAATGTAACTTAAGTCCCATAAATCTACCCCATATACTAATTTCTCATACTCAAAACAACATATCCTTAATTTTTAATATCATTTCCATAATCATTTTCTCCAAAATTCAACTCCATAATCATGTCCTTATCAAATTCCTTTCTAGTACTCCATGCCTTAGAGATTTTCATAATCCATAACCATCAATAGTACTATATTTCTCTTAAGCAATAAATTCCTTAATATCAAGTTAGATTAGAAAATCATAACTTGAGTTTGGTAAGTAATTTGGAAGTGATTCCAATTGGTTTATTTCAACCAATATGTCTAATTTATGAATAAAATAACTAACTTATACAACTAGAACAAAATTGTGATCAAATTTGATAAAACCCGAAACTATGCTGAAACAGGGATCAACACAGAACAGCCAACTTCACCGAATTTTATCTTTTTAACCGCTTATCGGTTTTGGGTGATTCAAATACCAAAATTCTCATATTGAAGTCTAGTTTCTAGGAAAAATATCAAAAAAATACAAACCCTAATGTACCGAACCCAGAAAATCCGAACAGCAAGCATGCTCAGTTTCCCCTGCTTTGCTTTTTCTTCCCATTTTCTTGTTCATGCTTTCAAATCCTTTTAATTCTTACCAAGAATGAGTAAAATTCATACTTAATAGATGGATTTCAGACCTTAACATATTTATGGAGCTAAGATCTCAGCATGCTCAAGTAGAATATCTAAAGAAAAGGAAGAATTTATCAAGAAACTAACCTTGGATATAATTGTTGTTGAGATTTTGGTGGAGTTCTTGAAGAGAAATGGAAGAGATGAAGAAATTTGAGAGGGAAGGCTGCCGGCTGCTCATTTAGCAAATGAAGATGTCTAGATATTTTCGGGAGAAAATATGAACATAAGGGATATTTTTTTTGGTATAATTGCATATTGGTCCCTTAATGTTTTATAAATAACCATTAAGCCCCTAAACTTTTTTAATATGTTCATTTTGATCCTTTGTTCTTTTATTTCCTTCACTTATAAGTTCTTACCAATTTCCAAGTTTGTCCTTAAAATTTTCGGAATTTAACTTTACATGATTATACGTAACCTCGGTTGTTACAACTAAAATTCTAAAAACTCATAATTTGTATTGTTGAAAAATAATGCTAAATATTTATTAAACTTTTGCACCCATTCTAATTGAAAAAGAGAAAGTAAATATGGATACTCCAAATTGGCCACAAAAAAAAAATATGGATGCTCCAAGAAATAATAATGTGTTTTAAGTAATATTTTCCAACTTCAAAGGATTCATTAAATTTAATAATCTTTCTTGAGCTATAATTGTTTGATCGTTTTACAATTAGGTGCTTTTCGATCAAATCTCAGTCGACTGACTTGCTTAAAAATGTGAAAGTTATTAAGATTATACCTCAAAATTTTGTTAGTTTAAGTTCAAAATTAACTGATACGTCCAATCAATTTGATGATCGAAGATTGCTTCAACAAATATATTTAAAGAGAATTCAACTTTTAGAGGAGATATAATACATTATTTTTAATAAATTTTCATGGTTCAGATAGAGATTTGTTGAGTATTAAAAAAAAAAAAAAAAGAATAACCATTTTTTATTTTATATATTTTCATTTTTGAAATTTGAATTTAAGAACTTGTTCAAACTTTTTAACTATTGAAATCTTTGCATTCCTTTATGTCTTAACTCATTCTTACGTTTCTTTAAAAAAATTGGAAAATGACCTTTTATGATTTATATTTTTGCACTTTCCTATATTTTGTTTAATAATTTGTTTAATTTTTGTAAACTTTATAGAGTGAAATATATTGCTGAGAATAGTCTCCAAATGGTAGTTGTCAATTAAGTATCCAAATGGCAATTTTTTATTTTTAGTTTGAGAAAAGGGAAATTGGAATCTTATATCATTGTCATAATTTGGATTATTCCAAATGTTCACTATTTTACATGATTTCTAAATCATTAAAATAGCTTGACTAGGATCAATTAGGACAAGACTTGATAGACAAATTGAATTAGCTATTATTATTTTTTTAAAAATTATTCGATACATTGTCAATAAAATTTAAAATTTTCACTTACAAGTTTAGCAAGATATATGTTCAGAATAGCAAAAAATATTAAAAAATTAATATAATAAAAAAAATACATGTCAATTTCTTAATCCATTTGTATAATTTTTAAACTTTATAAATGGTGTAAAGAAAATAAACTCTTATTTCTATTGATTGAATTATGCTTTGATAGATATCATAATTCATCTTATATATTTTTTTTTTTCAAAATTTATCAATAACAAGGAATAAGTTTGAAAAATGAGCCAATGGGTTATGAAATAATCACTTTTTTTTTTTATATATATAAAGATGCCGTAGTATGAAAATAAAGAAAAAGACACATGGCTTATACCTGTCAAGACCTGATGTTCCTAGCACAAACCACAAACAGATATAAATAATCTCAGTTAAGTCAGATTCGATATAAGTAAACATTGAAACTTTGTCAAATTCTCCTCTCACCAACTTTCTTCTGAAACCTATTGACTTAAGTATCGAAATACACCCCATAAGCAAAATTCTGGCACCTTCTAACATCCCCTCTATTTTTCTGAAGAATGCCAATCTTGACCTGACAGCACAACAACTTACTCAGCTCGTCAACAAAAGACATCAACAGAACTGTTCAATTATGTAAATGAAGATTTGTTTACAGAAAGAACACATCGTAGTGGTTAGCATCACTTGGCTGGTTGACCAGGTTCGACCAAATTCTTAACCTCAAAAAGTCCAATAACAAACACATTAAAGAGCATGAATCACCTCCTTACAGCTCTGATTGACCAAACCAGTCTAAATTTAGTACACAATCTTTAGCGTAGGATTTGATTCCATATCTTAGATAAATTGGTATATTTATGAAGTCTAAAAGGTAAAAGGAGTAAAAAGTAGCTGTAAATACAATTGTTAAGTGGCATTATTAATTGTATACCTCCTCTTGTTATACATGTTCTCCTGCTAGAAAGCACGAACACGACACGTAATACCGGTAAGACATGACACGAGAATTTTTAAAAAATTAGGACATGAGTATGACAAGACAAGGTAATAAAAATATTTTTTATATAATAATATACAATTGATACTTTTCAATTAAATATTAACTTGTAAATAATCTTTTAATTTTTTAAAATTATTTTTGAATTTAAAAACTAAAACCTTAAAAAATCCATTAGAACCAAATTATTCATTGTTGATTTCATATTTGAGAGAAAAATAAAAAATAAAAAAAAACTTCATTGTGTGTCCGGACATATCCAGCCATGTCATGATTAAGTTTTGACAGTGTTCGATCTTATTTTTATTTTTTTGACGCGTCTTTGCGTGTCCGACACTTGGACACTCCCTTGAGATAAGTGTCCGTGTTTCATAGTTCTCTTGCAATAGTTAGCTTAGCTGGTTGGTTGGTTCTTTGTCTCTGACAACCTTGAAAACTCACAAAATTAACAAATGGAATTGAAAATGAAAACAATGGTAAGCCTGGATTAAAAGTTTTGAAAGAAAACTACCCAGGGCAAGCCCTTTTGTTTAACGTTGTGCTTCTTCATCTCTTTCCTTGTGGATGCTATTATTTGTTAGTTTGTAGTTGCTGTAATTATGTCTAGACATTTTTAGATAATGATGCATTCTTCTCAGTAATTTTTAACCATTGAAGCAGATATTTGAAACGCCATGGAGTTCAAAATTCTTGTACAGATTCTAGTCCTTTGTTTGAGGCAGCACTCTGTAATTCCCTTCACAACTGTGAGAATTCAAATTTATCTATGTTAATCAAAATTAGTTGTGGAGGTGCATCCAAATTGGATTTACCAATTCCTAGTTCTAGGTGCACTTCTTCTGTGGGGCTAGATAATGAATTGCTCACAGCAAAAATTGTAATTACACTTCTTTTTCGGCCTATTAATCTCGGGGATAAGGTTTAAGGTTCGAATATCTCGAGTTAGGATTTTTTTTTTAATTTTTTTTCTCCATTACTATTTAATATAACTTTAATCATCGTTCATATATGACTTTCATAATTCATAAATGAGTCATTTGTTATATATATATATATGAATGATGTTGACAAATTTATTAAAAAAATAATGAAGAGGAACCCAATCCTCGAATCTCATCTTATCTCTTGAACGACATACCTACCAAAAACCAATTATATATATATATATATATATATATATATATATATATATGTTGCAATTTGGAAATAAATAAAGGATTGCAGATGCTGAGATTCGAATCCTAAATTTGTTGGATTTCAACTCTTTTAAAGTAGTTACATAAACCAACTTAATTAAACACAAATTCTGTTTTCCCCATATTTGTCGCAATTATAACATTTCTTTTCCTGCTTCTCTCCTTTGAATATGCAAGATTTGCTCATGGGTAAGGTCAAACCGAACCACAGCTCGGATTTTTTTTCACTTTACTCAAGCCCGAGCCTACCCATCGACTTGTAGTACTGTTCATTTAATATTAAAAAATTTAAAATATATTTTTATATTAATATTTATATATTTTATAATTAAATTTAAATAAAATTTTATTTTTAATTAGTTAAACAGTGATTCGGGTCGATCCGGATCACTAAAAATCCTACTCAGATTGGCCCAATATTTTTAATTAGTTAAACAGTGAAACACAAATTTATTTCTACACTTTAGAGAAGCCATTGTTGGAGCCTTGATTTTTTTTTTTTGAGATAATGTCATGAATGGTCCCTGAAATTTATCAAATTTATCAATATAATACCTGTCTTTTAAAAATATCTATTTTGGTACTTAAAGTTTACACTTTGTGTGCTATTGTAGTACCTGTCAGTAACATTGTTAAAAATTGATGACGTGACTTTTGTATCCAATGAAAACTTGACACGTTGCACCATATAACGATGCCACGTGTTCTAACTAAAAATTATTATTTTAATTTTTAAAAAAATAATAATATTATTTTAAAAATATAATGATGACACGTGGCACTATATAATGAAGCCAAATGTATTAACTTAAAAAAAATTAATAATTTTTTTTTTAAATTAAAAAAAATTAATTTTAAAAATTTAAAAAAATTAATTTCATAATTAACTTTTGTAATTTTTTAATAGATATTTTTTCTAAAGAATTAAAATAATTTCATAATTTAATTTTTGTAATTTTCAAAAATAACTTTTTTAAAAATATATATATTTTTAAAAAATTTAGATATTATAAATGATTTAATATTTAATTTTAAAATATTTTATATTTTAAAAATAATTTTAGTTAAGTATTTTAATTTTGTTATTTTTTAAAATTTTGAATTTAAAAAATAGAATTTAGGTTTAAAAAATATAATTTTAAATTTTATTATTATTTTAATATAATTTTTTAAGTTTTTTAAAAAAATAGATATTAATTTTTAAAATATTTTTTGTATTTTAAAATATTTTTTATTTATTTTTTAAATATATATTTTTTTTTTTACAAAAATTCAGATATTAATTTCTAAAAAAATCAAGTGCTGCCACATGTCATCACCTAATTGGTCAATGCCACATCATTATCTATATTTAACGGTGTTAAGTCAAAATACCACATTAATACACGATTTGATAGTACAAGTACCACATTGAATATTTTAAAATACAAGTACTATATTGATAAATTTGATAAACTTCAAGATCTATTCATGACATTATTATTTTATTTTTTTTCTTAAACATGAGATTAAAACATAACAGTATTGTATAGTTGCAGCCATCATATCCATGAACTCATTAATAAAACTTTTTTTTTTGCAAGAGTAATATTGGAAGATGTAGGGGTAAGCATTCGATCGGTTTGATTTTAAAATTCCGAAAATCAATTTAACTTATAAAATACACCCAAGCGATCGACAAAAAATTTTAAAATCGAAAAAACCGAAACCAACTTAAGTCGATCAGTTCAATCGGTTTAATCAACTTTAACTATTTAAAAAACAATTTATTTATTGTATCTTATATAATACTTTTTGTATATTATATAATATTATTATATAATATAAATGATATATTATATTATATATAATTTTAAATTATTATATAAATATATTTTATCTATATTATATATAAAATTAAATTAAAAGAATCTGTTAGTTCGATCTATTCGGTTATCAATTTTAAAAATCGATAACCGATCGAACTAACCAAATAAACTGATTTTCATAACCGACTAATTTCAAAACCAAATTAACCAAATTTGATCGGTTCTATCGATTAAATTGATTCAAACCGATTAGAGGATGGGGGAAGAGGAGAAGGGGTTACTTGGGTTCAAACCCAAGCCTACATGCCTCATAAACCTGCAATACAGACATACAAGCTGAAAAGAATGCAAAAGGCATAAAAAATAAAGAGAAAAGGAAGAATCAGGACATCCCTTGGCATCTTAAAAGAACATGTTGCATTTGCAGTCTGGAATAGGATCCCACTTATTGCAATATCTGAATGTTATGTATAAAAACTGAAAACTACAAAACTTGGAACATTTTATCAAAAGCCAGCAATAACAGATTTAAGCAGAAAGCAAATAGTAAAAAATCTATGGCAGCCGACTAATTAAAGTGCTGGTTACGATAACTAAGAACCAAGTATCGAAAACTTATCATCTCAAAAGCCACCCCCTCCTGTTCCGTCATACCTCGCGGCTCTCTTCTCCTCTTTCATTTTCTCAACGATTTTCAATATCTCCGGATTAGAGAAACGATCACGGACAAACTTTCTCTCTAGCGCTTGTCTCTCCTTGACAGCACTCGGATATGGGTTTGGTGGAGGTTTCTTTCCTTGAAGACGGGCAATTTGTTTCAAACGAGCATATGCCTTCTTCTTCTCCTTTTTCTCCGTCCGATATTCCATCTAAAAGGGGATACCAATAGTTAAATAAATGTGGATAAAAAAGAAAAAAGCAACTTTCTCTGGGTTGAGATCCCCTCCATTTTTTTTACCAAAACCATCAAATACACATATTATCACCATCCATTTTCATATAACCCACCTATGTTGCTCCGACTTTTCATTTTTCTTAAAGTATCCATGTCCGACACCCGTATCCGATGCATATCCGGATATAAGTATGGAGATATGATCCTCCAAAGACCCTCCAAATACATGAAAATCTTGGAAAAAATTGAACATACTCGTGTCGGACAAATAACCGTGTCGACACTCACACTCGAATCCGAGTAACGTAGGAACCCACCATGAATTATGAGTTCACGGCATATGAATAGTAATGATGAGCTCATGGGGTAAAACAAGTCAAAAAGTAATGAAGGAGAGAGACAATTTTTTTCTCGGCTTCTTTCTACTCAACAATCATCGAAGCATGCACTAGCAATTTAGAAGCAAAAACCGAAAGAGAGAACAAAAAAGGTCTTGAAACATGAGCTCAAGAATGCAAGAAACATACATCAGCTACAGCCATCGCTTCCTCCTCGCTGACTCCCTGCTCTTTCAATTCAAGCACCCGCAAACCAAACAGCCGTGCTGGAGGTGGATCATAACCAGATATTCTGCACGGAAGCAAGGCATAAACTTAATCCACTCATCAACAATGTCTAATATGAAACCAAAGGAAGAAATGGTTCAATCAAAGATAAACAAAGTAACAAACTATTAGAAAGAAGCAAAACATAGAGATTATGTTATTCTCAAAACTGCAAAAAGATAAATTCATGGTGATCAATCATCCATAAGTTAATATCAGATAGGATACCAATTAAAATGATCTATTACTGGACTGATAAAAGTTGCAGTGAGTGAGTTATGAGGAATATTTCCTCAGTAAATCCATATTAAGAAACACCAAGGAGTTTCTCTTATAATCGTTTCATGCTCCCAAAAAAAAACCCAAGCTTTTACTCCTCCATTTGTGATAAAAGAGCCATTCAAATTCCAGTCATTTTCAAAATTCAATATGCAAGCAAATAGATATATCTGAACACGTGTAAACAAGAAACCCTTAAAACCGAAATGCAAATTCAGTTCCAATATTAAAGATAAAAGAAAAATTAAGCACAGGTGTATCTTACTCAACGATTTGCAAAAGATCATATTCCAATTATTTGATATTGGCATCTATGTTGCTCCGACTCTTCATTTTTCTTGAAGTACCGTGTCCGACACTCGTGTCCAACGCATATCAGGACATGGGTGTGAGGATATGACCCTCCAAGGATCCTCCAAATACATGCAAAAACTTAGAAAGAAATGAACCTACCCGTGTCAAACACATACCCGTATCCGACACTCACACCCGAGTCCGAGTAACATAGATTGGCATCATATGCAGTTAGCATCTAGAACACCAAACTCATAATGCTTGCTTTGTTTTCTTCAGTCCAAAGATTAAAAAACTGAAATACCAAAATTTCATTATTAACACAGTGATAATGCAAACCAAATTGACTCTAAAGTGCATGTCCAATGTGCTTCATACCATGATATACACAAAAACGAATAACAAAAGTAAAGGGAGGAAAATTATACTTGATGGCATCATGACCTTTCGACTCTGGAAATTTCTGGAAGAATTTTTTTATGTAAACATCCTCTGGGAGACTGATTGTCTTAACTTTTCCATCAGCACGAGGAAAGGTTGCAGGCGGAGCCCTGTAAGACATGACGAAAAAACAATATCAAGTATCATTCATAGATTAATGCAGCTAGACATCTATAGAGACAAATACTAAAGACAAGCTTAAACCAAAAGAAAGGAAATGAAAACCATAATCATAGACCTTCACAATACAAGGCATACCAAACAAGTTCATAGACAAATGAAGTCTCTTAATCATATTTCACATATTACAAATCAGAGTTTCATTCACAAGAATGATTTATCTCAAACAAATGAATCATCAAATCAAGCTTCTTCTTTTTTTCCCCTTTTCTGTATTGCAGATAAGCAAGTGACACATTATCTAAGAAAACAACTAGAAAATGAAGAATTAGAGTCACCATTCTCAAGCTATGCCAAGAGACTAAAAGTTTCTTGTTCTGGTTTTCAAGGGGAAAAAAAATGAAATCAATCAAAATTGTTAAATTTTCTTCTTTAAAACAATTTGGGCCAATTAAATTACTCCATTTTCATTACCCAAATCAAAAGTTAACTCATTTGAACAATTTAAAGCAAACCCAATTTTTCAAATCCTAAAAGAAAGCAACTTTAACGGTCCATTTGGATTTTAATTGCAAGAAATTAACAAAACAAAGAAAAATAAGCTTAAACCCAAAAAAATAATGGGGGAAAGAAAGAGACAAACTGTTCCATGGCTTTGAGCCAAACAGGCTGAGGTTTGGCTAAACCTTTGACGAGTTTCCTTGTTTTCGATAACAAATCTCCTTTCATGAACGACATGTCTGCGCTTCTTTCGTTTGCTTTCCTTTGCTCTTGTCGTAGATTTCCTCTCAGTTCACAAAAAAGAAAAAGAAAAGGCAATTTTCTCGACTAAGGAGCTATAGTACGCGACGTCGTTTAGTTAGGTATTGGAATTTGAGCTTGGGCTTTTTCATTTTAACTTGCTGGTGGCGGCCCAATCGTTTTCTTTTTCTACTTTTCCTAATCTTTTTCGATTTTTTTTCCTTTTTAACTGTCTTTTGAAATTGAAATCAAAATTTAATCACTAAAATCCAAGTAGATTCCAAAAGCTGAATACTCATCTGAAGAAGGTATTTAAATAGATTACTATGCTTTTTTTTTTTCTTTCTTTAATCTCTATTAATTAATATTGCTATGTTCAAATTTTTGTCTCTTTTTTCCCCTTGAAAATGCAATTTTTAGCAATCAATTTGATTTTTCTTATTCTTCCTTTTTTTTTATTTAAATGTGGTAAGGAGTTAAGAAATGTGAAAAATAAGCAATACCCACTTAGCAAAACATTGTTTTTATTTATTATATGAAACGGGTATATAGAAAATTTGTTTTGTTATTTTTCTTTATCAAAATGAAATTTTTAGTATTCAAATTGGTTTTTTAATTTGTTGATGAGTTGAAAATTGGGAATAAGAAATACCCACTTAGCAAAACATTGTAAGTATTTATTTAATAGTTGAAAAAGGGTAATTTGAGATTTGGTTGAATAAAAGATATTGGTTTTCTTTCATTATTTGGGTTGTTATTTGTTGTAGAAATATTAGAGAAATCTTGTGGATGGTTTTTGACTTAAAATTTGGTTGAAAGGAACAATCTTACAATTTCAAAACCAAACATTTTAAGCAGTTTTTGTATTGTTAGTTGAGAAAACAATGGACTCAACTCAAGT
The DNA here is from genome assembly GCA_030761205.1 of Fremontodendron californicum. NCBI lineage: Eukaryota > Viridiplantae > Streptophyta > Magnoliopsida > Malvales > Malvaceae > Fremontodendron > Fremontodendron californicum. Next base: position 10,844,174 of record JAULJL010000041.1, on the reverse strand, counting down.
CTTTGTTTTTTTCCTATATGTTTCAAATGGAGTTTGTTTCAATTTATGAGGTTTTATGGTTCTTGTTTTACCAAGTCTGTATGGTTGCATTGGAAGTGAACTTTAATTTGGGAAAGCTTGGTATATTGTGTTAGATATAAATGTTAAAGGGTGCAGGCAGGGCTAGGATTTAGAAGGATTTTCTATATTTTCCTTGAATAGCCTCTTATTTAGACAAATTACAACAAGGAAAAAGGTTTTAATTTTGTAATCAATTTTGCATCTTTAATGAAGAACCAACTATATTTTGAGTCTTTTTTTTGCCTATTTTACTTGGACTTGAGGGTGAGTGTTGGAGACATGTATCCCGTACGAGTATGCTTAATTTTTTCTAAGTTTTTCCATATATTTGGAGGATCGTACCCCATACCCATGTTTGAATATGTGTCGTACACGAGTACTTTAGAGAAAATGAAGAGTCAGAGTTAAAATAGCATGAACTTCTTAAAACTGACACTCTTATACAGGTTGTTTCATGATTTTCGAAAATGGCATCCATTGAGGGAAATACGGTTCAACCTCAGAGAACTAGTAATCTGGCTGCTAACACTGCTAAGGTTCAGAGTTCTGCTTCATCCTTCAAAAGGTGGGGTAGGAAGTATCCGTTTATCAGATATGGACTTCCAATGGTTTCATTGACTGTGTTTGGAGCAGTCGGCCTTGGTCATCTCTTGCAAGGCAGGTTAGTTCTGGTTCTTGGATCTCTATTAATTGCCTAATCTGCAAGTAGATTTTTCGAACCAGTTTAGCAGATGAGACTTTTGTTTCATCTGGGAGTGAATATATCTGCTGAGCAGAGAACAGCAGATGTCATGTTAACTTTGAGGGGCAAACCGTTTTATGTATAGATAATTGGCTCGGTTCTGTTCACTTTGCATTCCTTATGATTGGAGTTGAACCTATAATATTATGAGAATGAGACATTGTGCTGGAAAGAAGTCATTTATCTTGCTTTGGAATGGAAAAAAAATGATAATATTTTATTGTTTATCTGATCTGAAAGTTTCATTAGTTGTAGTGTAACAATATTGAAGCCCTATTATTTGCACCTCCTTTTCGGTTCTTTTTTGGTTGCTAGGAAGGTTTTTTCACAGTTGAGCAAATGGTGTTGGTTCAAAGAGTGGTATTTGTTTCTTAACTTGTAAAGTTAGTTAAAAAATTCAAAGTCATCATATGGTTGGAAATGGAACATGTTTCATTTCAAATCAGCATGGAGATGGAGACTTTTCAAATACCTTCTCTGTTTGCACTCAGCCTTACATCCAGCATTGTATTATACTTACACACACAGACATATTGTTTAGGCTGCCATCTTAGCAAGGTTTTAAGGCTGATAACCAAATTACACCCCGTTCAGTGATAAGCTACAGTATGGTGGGGTCATTCGCACTGCACTGGAGCCACGTTTAGGGGCCAAAATCCACTGTACCCCAGTGGATTTTGGCCCCCAAACGTGCTCCAGTGCAGTGAGAATCCTTTCCCACCGCACTGTAGGTCATCACCGGACCGGATGGGGCCTTAGTAGTTCAAAAAAAAAAAAAAACTATTTGTAGCCTTATTGTTTGGGCTCTTTATCCATTAGAGTCTCAAGCATAAGTTTCAGGCTCTCCTATCTAGCAGTGTCTGATTATTGGTTTGGTCATGAGCTATGTTGCTCTGACTCTTCATTTTTCTTGAAATACCCGTGTCCGACGCATATCCGGACATGGGTATGGGGATATGATCCTCCAAATATGTGGAAAAACTTAGAATAAATCAAACATACCCGTGTCCGACACTCACACCCGAGTCCGAGTAACATGAGTCATCAGTGTATTAGGTAAATTTAAAAGGCTTGTTGTCTGATTTTCTAGTGGAAATAGGCAGTAAGTTGAATTTGAGGGCGCTACAGACAACATCAGGGGGAAGTGCAAAGTGGTACTTATAACTGCTTAATTTTTAATATATCTAGACTTTACACGAAGACCCCTCTGTATGCATCCTCCATTGCTGCTTCAATAGAGAATTTCTGATCATTATTTGGATTTTAATTTTTTCAATATTAATTTCTGTAGACCTGGCAATTCGTGTAACCATGTCGTGTTGGTGTATTTTTTTCGTGTCATAATCGTGTTTAAGGTGTTTTATATTTGTATAAATTTTGACTATAAATAATTTGTGTTATATAAATTTTGACATGTTCGTGTGATGTCCGTGTTTCTTTTTCGAGTCGTGTTTTAGTTATTTTTTCCGTGTCGTATAATCGTGTCATGTCCAATATTAACAGGTCTAAATATCTGTTTCAATTACTGTTGCAACACCTCTAGTCTGTAGTCATAGTTATCATCATCATTTTGCTATGGATTTTCCTCTTCCTGCTGCTCTTTTCCATGTTTTTCTAAAATGTAATATTACTTTGTAGTTCAGCAAGGATATTGCAAAAGTGAAGGATGATCAAGAATGGGAAATTATTGAGACCAGGAAATCATTATCAAGAACCGGACCCATCGATGCATATAAGCCAAAAAAGATTTCATTGGAGGAAGAATTAAAGGTATAGTGGTTTTATCCTATGTTATTCGGACTCAGGTGTGAGTGTCGGATATGGGTATGTATCCGACATTAGTATGTTCAATTTTTTTCAAGATTTTCATGTATTTTGAGGGTTCTTGAAGGATCATATCCTTATACCCATGTCCGGATATACGTCGGACACGAATACTTCAAGAAAAATAAAAAGTCGGAGTAACATAGGTTTTATCTACAATACAACCTCAAGCTCATGGCAATTTGTAACTTGCCTTTTCTTCTATTATGTAGGCTTTGCAAGAGAAGGTTGACATAAACAACTATGACTACAAAAGAATTCGTAGGCCAAATGAAGGCAAGTCAGGCTAGTTTTGGGCTCTCTATCCAAAAGGTTGTTTTTTTAGCTGCAATAAACATTAATATTTTGGTGGAAAATCTCTGGGTTTTTTTAGTTTCACTACATCTTGATAAATACTTGGTGTAATCTGGAGTGCTAAGAGTTTGTCACTCATGTTGCTCTTGATCTATGTTACTCAGACTCGGGTGTGAGTGTCGGATACGAATATGTTTAATTTTTTAAAGTTTTTCATATATTTTGAGAGTCATATCCTCATACTCATATCTGGATATATGTCAAACACGGTACTTAAAAAAAAAAAAAATAATCGGAACAACATAGCTCTTGATTGTTGCAAAACCTGCACATAATTTTGAGTGTTATTTATCACAGATTGAGGTTTGGTGTTCAAGTCAAAATGTTCGTGCATATTCCTCCTGAAACTGGTCTTTTCCTTCAATCTTATTCTCTAATCTTGGTATCATTTCAACTTTCAACCACAAATGTACAACAAATATACTGTTAAAGCTTTTATTTAACAAATAAAATAACGGTGTTCGAGACTCTGATGAGCAGACAGTTTGAGAGCATGTTTGATTCTTGCATTCTTTGGTGAAGACAATCATAAAGTTGGCACAAATCTTGTTCAGCAAACTGCAGCTCAATGGCTTAATCAACTTCCTGTAACCTTAGATTCTTGCACCAAGACTAAACCATAAAAATACTTCTCAAAATGTGTAGGGTTGCTTGGAGAGGGAGAAAAAGAGGCCATGCACTCAATATTAGAATTGAGCAAAAAACCCGAGAAAATCGAAAACTGATTTGAACCGTAGTGTTCGATTCAATTTTGGTTCGATTTTTATAAAATTCGGTTCGGATAATAATCAAATTTATTCGATTCAGTTTTCGATGTATAAGTTAAAAGATCGCAATTATTCGAACGGAATCAAATTATATTTTTTTAATTGGTTTTTTAATTACTTTTTATTTTTTAAATATAAAAATAAATATTTTATTTCTATATTAGTGAAAAAAACTTTAAAATACTATAAATAAAGATAATTTTTTAAAATTTTAAAAATCGATGAATTGAGCCAATCTGAATCGATGGAATTCGGTTTAAGATCGATTCGGTTTTTAAAAAACCAAAATAATGCACATTAATCATAATTTTTTTCTAAAATCGAGCCAAAACCATTATCACCCTACAAAGATGGTAAACAAGACTATGTAAAAAGAATTGAAGCAGGTAATTATATATTAGGTCCAATCATTTCCACAATTACAAACATATATACCCAATGTTTCCCAAAGAGAAAAGGCCATTTCTCTTTTATGTACACCCCCCCAACAACACAAAAAAAAACTACAAAAATGGTGTAAACCCTACTTACACTTCCTTCTCTTATCTAATCCCAAATTATAATCTTTTGCTCTTTTCCCATTTCTTATTCATTTACACCATGTAAGACTGGACCAAAAATCACAGCCATAAAAACCCCCCTCTTATCCTTCCACTTTATCATCTTCCCAAACAAATTTTTTGCAAAATATAGGGGAAAAAAGCTTCAGAAAAACTATTTGATGATAGTTGCCATAAAACTTCCAATATTTACCTTGGCTTTGGTTGTGATCCAAGTGACCATAATGGTTTGACAAGCCTTTGAGTTGATGGACTACCTAGTAACATTGTCTGAGATCGAGTAAGCATCTCGACCATTGATGGGGTTTGATAGGCCTGAATCAGACTCGAACCATCGGTGGAGTCACCTCTTGCGGTAGCTCTTTGCCACGAGTGTGAGCTCAGTCCGGAAAGGATATATGCTCTCCCGGACGCCTCGTAGACATGCCTGCTAGCCATCCTCTCTTGCATCTCCTTGAGTTCAGCATCCAATGCAACAAAAAGTCTGTCATGGGATTTGGCTGAAACGGTTTCGGACAAAACCCTTCGACAATTTTCGAGGATTGCAACAGCACCGGCTAAATCTCCTTGCTCGGCTGCGGTTCTTGCCTCTGCCATTGTCTCCGCCGCTCGGAACCTGTTTCGTTGCCTGTCGACTTCGATTGATACTACTTCCTGGCCAACTATTTCAGGTCTTTGAATCCTAACTACATCACTCTCCAAAGTTGTCATTTCTTTAGTCAATGGATCCCTATAAAAACATTTAACCTTTACCAACGATGTTTCACATTCAGAGGACTCTGCTGGCACTTTAACTGATACCAAGAAATCCCTTTCTTCATCAGCATAGAGATCTCCGACATCGATAAATCCGGTTTTTCCGTCAGCTGTCACACGGCTTGGATAACTTCCTGCTTTAAGTGAACCAAGGCAGAGACTTGGATTCATGCACTCCACACACACTTGCAGCTCTTGAACCACAACACTTAAAAGACCGCCGATGCATTGTGCAAATGCATCCTGGATCACACCTTCGGTTTCGATAAAAGAAAATGTCCCTCCGGAGATCTCCGAAATCGAATGCATTGATGAAGAATCATGATCTGCACCAAAACCGAAAGCATGGACCGGAATCTGGAATCCCGTGTTGTCACCACCATGCATAGACAGAGGGACGAGCAACTGATAATTAGGTTGAGCCTTGTTTGCACCGGCACCATAGACAGTATAAGTATCCTGCCCATCAGACAAAAGTATAATGCTGGCAACCGGATTCTTTTCCCTCCGATCTTCCATTACCTTGGCACCTTTTTTGAGACCTTCAGCTATATTGGTACCACCATTTGCAACTAGAGAATTAACAGCTTGAAGTGCCTGCTGTCGCCCTATGTCAGACATTCGACGAAAGGGAAAAAGACGGCGAGCAGTTGAAGAGAAGGCAATGACTGAAAGTCTATCACTGCCGCCAAGGTTTTGTATTACAAACCCCATTGCTCGTTTTAGTAATGCGAGCTTGGTGCCAGCCATGCTACCGCTGATATCAAGCACCGTTACTAGGTCGACAGGAGCACGAGGATTTCGAGAAAGTTGTGTCAAACTAGCATGATTTCTACTCGGATTTTGAATCGCAACTGTGGCAGCAGCTTTAAGATGAACAAGAATGGTGAAATTATCATAAGAACTGGACCTTGGTGCAGTTGAAATCTCCGGGTACGTTTTTATCTCTATTGTTCTAAGAGACGAGTTATCCGAGGAATTCTTACTCTCAGCAATCACAGGTAGATGATCCAAGGATTCATCGTCATTAAAAACCCCCGGCTCAGGAGCCTGAAATAATGGTACAACATGTCGCCGGCTTAAATCTCGACGAGGTGGAGGCAGCCGGCGGACTACAGTCATCAAAGCATCGTTTCGTGGCAAACCTACAGAATTAATTGCTGCCCTTTCAGGGGGAGGATCCAAACTGGGGCTCTGCATGGGGATTTCTTTCCATTTTGCCCTACAAACTGGACAAATTTGATTACTATTCTTTACATTTGAAGCAATGCAATGGAAGTGGAAACAATGTGAGCACTCTGCAGTGAAAATAGCATGGCCACCTCCTTGTTTCATCTTGGTCAAACATATTGAACATGTTTGCTGAAACAAATATAGGAAACAAAATTAACATCTTCTACTATGGATTTTATTAAAGAAAAAAAGAAAATCTTTCGAACAAATTCAGCAAAAAAAAAACACATATAGTATCAGACATAACCTATGTTACTCGAACTCGGGTGTGAGTGTTGGACACGGGTATGTGTCCGACACGGGTAAGTTTAATTTTTTCCAAGATTTTCATGTATTTGGAGGGTCCTTGAAAGATCATATTCTCATACCCATGTCCGGATATGTGTCGGACACAGATACTTCAAGAAAAATAAAGAGTCGGAGCAACATAGAACATAACCCATTTCATCATTTGCTACAAGTTTGTATTTTTAATCATCCACGAATGACAAAACCCGAAAAGGCACATTACAGAGTGCCAATGATACTAGATACTTGTGCAAAATTTAAATACAATTTGCCAAATCGAAATTAGTGAAGGATATAATTGGAGACATATATACATAAACTTAATTCTTGCGCTTGACCAATGACCCGAATTCTAGTACATGAACAAGCTTCAAAATCAATTTGACTGCAATGCTTTAACCATATTAGAAAGGTTAACAGCCATTTGATTTTAAGAGTAAAACAAACTAATAAGAACAAGTCCCACAAATGTATCGGTTGGAAAATATAGCATAGATAAATATACAAAGCAACACCACCTATGGTCTATGTTACTCGGACTCGGGTGTAAGTATCGGATATGGATATGTTCAATTTTTTCTAAACTTTCATATATTTGGGGGTTCTTGGAAGATCATATCCCCATACCCATGTCCGGATATGCATCGGACACGGGTGTCGGACACGAATACTTTAAGAAAAATAAAGAATCGGAACAACATAGCCTATGGCTATGCTACTATACAAATACTAGGGTAGCATTGGAAGTAATTTGGTATGTTCCAGAGAGTTGCAATCATTAGTGTTTTATGCTGCATCTTTTTTTTTTTGTTTTCAATAAAAAAAATAGTTAAGAGAAATCATAAAATAAAATAAAAAAAGACTTTATCCAAAAAGGAACATGAAAATTGTTGGGAATAATCAGATTTAGGTGTGAATAAATTTAATTTGGGCCAGACCTAAAAGTAGCATCACCAGAAAAGGGAGACAAATAAACGAGGAGCAACTAATCAGCCTAGTAAGCAAAAAAATAAAAAAGAAGTCAATGTTAGGTATCCAACAAATAAAGGGCATATCATGGAAATAAAGATAAACTATGTTACCGGACGCGGGTGAGTGTCGGATACGGGTATGAGCCGAACACGGTATGTTTAATTTTTTCTAATTTTTTCCAATTTTTTCCATATATTTTAAGGATCATACTCCCATACCCATGTCCAAATATGTGTCGGACATAGATACTTTAGGAAAAATGAAGAGTCCGGGTAACATAGAAGCTAAGAATCAAAGAAGTAACTTTAGAGAAATTAGCAAGCAACTATTCACTGATACAGATGAACCAGATCTTTACAATACCTGGGGAAAAATATTGAAATCCCCATTGATGACAAAAAAGGAAATCATATTAGGCTTTTATGTATTTCTTTTCCTTCCCTCTCTTTTACTTCTTTGATGATTAACTGCTAGAAACTAAGTTGCTCCTACTCTTCATTTTTCTTGAAGTACCCGTGTCCGACACATATTCGTACATGTATATGGGGATATGATCCCCCAAGGACCCTCCAAATACATGGAAAAACTCAGAAAAAATCAAACATACTCGTGTCAGACACATACCCGTGTCCGACACTCACACCCGAGTCCGAAGAACATGGGCTAGAAAGGTTGCAATTTTAACAGTCAGCAGATGAGGCCATCAAGCAAGGCTGCTTTTTTCTTGTTGATCATCTTTTACTAGTAAGGCAATTAAAAATGGTCCTGAAAGAGACTTGTGCATTAACCCCACAACCTAAAGGGAAAATCGACAGCTCAACTACTTAGGTCAATAATCCCACTTAATTGTCAATAAATGTTAAAATAAGACTGATCAGACCACATTACAACCTTAATTATTGAATTAGACATTTTCCTAAACACATAAAAGGAAAAAAAGATGTTATCATAGCTGGATAAACAAGAAATACATTTTCAAATTCAATTGTGCCAACCAAAAAAGAAAGGATTAACAAAGTTCATGCAATCGCATCAGCAGCGGATAATAACAAAAAACAAGGTCATAATAGACGGAAGGGTTAATATGTAAATTGGTGCCGAATTATACATCTTTTAACGATTTGGTATTTAAAAAATAATAATAATAATTCACAATATGGTACCTAGACCTTATTTCCGTTAAGCAAGTTAATCCAATGGACTAATGTCGTTATATAAAATGTTGACGATGCTTAGTTGACTAATAATAAGTCGCCACGTGTCAAGTCAATGTCGCGTCAGCATTTAAAAATATATATTTGACTTGACACGTGGTAACATAGTATTGGTCAACCATGCCACATGAGCATTTTATATAACGGCATTAGTCTATTGGGTAATATGCTGACGGAATACAGTTCAGGTACCTGATTGTAATATTTTATTTTTTTTAAGTACCAAACCATTAAAAGTTGTATAGTTCGGGAACCAATTATATATTAACCCTAGACGGAACAAGCATTCAAAACAAAAACAGTATGAAAAGAACATTGTGAAATTTCAGACGCTTCATCTCGATAGCTTTCAAGGGGAAAATATACACAACTAAGCTCTAAATACAATTGGCGTTGGAAAAGAAACAGATAGATTTTCTTCAGGCAACCGATAAACAGAAAATCTATAATCAAATACAGCAATTAATTTAGGTTATAAAGCATAACCAAGTAGACATCCTCATTATTCAAATAAAAAGAAAAAAAATGATTTTTTTTCTTTTTCATTTTCTTTTTCATTTTTTCTTAAGTATCCGTGTCCGACACATATCCGGACATGAGTATGGGGATATGACCTTCCAAATACATGGAATGAAAAACTTAAAAAAAAATTAAATATACTCATGCCGCACACATACCCGTAACCGACACTCACACCCGAGTCCGAGTAACATAGAAAATCACAAGCTCAGCAAATATACAATAACAATGACAAACACATACCATTCATGGTAATCTAGCTAGCTGCCTTTAGCTTTCCATTTTCTCAAATAACCACAACCAAATACCTAAACTGCATAACCTTTTTCTTTCCAAGCCATTTTTTTCTCAGGAACCAAACAGAAACTACAACTATACCCCCCTCAAATTTATAAACCATTAGAAGACAAAAATAGAAAGCATAATACCCCCAAATTTTCATTTCCCTCCTTTCCCCACTCATTCTCTCAGCAACAAATAAGAACAGCCTAAAAGGACCAAAAGCCCTCAAACACACAAAACTAACAAAATCAAAAACACAAAAGCAACATCCAAAATCTTTTCATCTCTTCATCTAGGGATGACACCCGCTCCATGGATTCCACACTGATCCGTTCCGAATGGGAGGTTTATTTTCTAAAAAATGGGGCGGAATGAAGTAGACGATTTTGATAAATGGTTGCTCCACTCTGCTCATCCGTTTTTTAAAATTATTATTTTACCTCTTAAAATATTCTATATATACTTTTATATTTTTAGTATATATTAAATATATATACTAAAATTATATATATATATATATACTAATAATATGTAAATATTATATATATATGTATATTATATATATATATATATATTAAAATTATATTAATGAATTATAATATATTTTTTTATAATATTAAATTAAAAATAATTAGTAAAAAAGTTATGTGGAACGGTTACGATGTAACCGACATTCACGAACACGAATGTTTTTGACATCCATGGAAAAGTGGCCGGAGATAGATAGGACAATCCGACCCTGCTCCATTACCATCCCTCTCATCCCCTCTCCCAATCTATAATAAGCAATTAAGCAGAAAAATATATACACACAAAAGGAAAAAAATTGCAAACCCCAATCAAACCACCACCTGGTATAAGAAAATTATTTCCAGTTCCTGTTTTTCTCCTCCATTTCCTCGCTAAACAAAAAATAAAAAGAAGAAAAACTAGAAACCGTCCAAAGGAGAAAGAAAAAAAAACAATTACTAAAGTTTTAATTCCTTTACCAAATCCTCATTTATCACAACCAAAGACACAAAACATAGTTCAAACAGCTAAAATACAAAAACAAAAAATCTTTAAAAAAAAAAAAGTTAAGAACTTTAAGAAAGGAGAGAACCAAACCTTGGATGATTTGCTTCCACTTCTAGACAAACTTCTAGACAACCTTAAACCAAGAGAAGAAGGCAAAGGAGTCATTGGCCTAGAAGAAGCCATATTTTCCCAATTTGAAGGAGATATCAAAGCAGCATCAGATAATCTTTCAGTAGAAGGAAGTGAACAAGCATCATCATCATCTAGAGTTCTAGGTAAATAAGAACAAAGATTCAAGCCTAAAGCCAACTTTACTTTTCTCCATTTACTACCCATTTTGACCCAAAACAACAACAAAAAAGAAAACAAGTCTTTTGAACTTATAAACAAAAACCCAAAGTTAAAGAATGGATCTTGAAGTTGATTCTTATGTGAAGTTGCTATCTTTCACAGAGTTTTTCTTTGGAATGGGAAAGAAAGAGAGAGAAAGAAAGAAAGAGAAAAAATGGGTCTTTAATAAAAGTGGAAATGGAACACGAAAACCAAGAGAAAATATATATAAAGAGATAAGAGAGAGGTTTAATGGAGGTTTTTGTTTATATATATATATATATATATATATAGAAGACTGAAAAACTGTAGCTTTTTTTTGTAGGCTAAAATGTCAAAGGAACTAAAGTCTGAAGAAATGGTTGGTTTTTAAGAAGAGAAGGGATTACAAGTCTTCTTGTTGGTGTTGTTGGCCGCCATTGAAGAGAGAGAATGAGAGTTGAGGTTTGAGTTAAGTTATATGGGAATTTATTGAGATTTGAGAATTGTTTGACCTTTGTTGTTGTTGGGAGAGATAAAAAAGGAAGATTCATTAATAAAAGAACGTTTTGGTTGAATAGTGAAAAGCAAAAATTTTTGCAGTTGCTTTTTTTTTTATATAATGCTCCATTAATTATTACTGCTGCTACTTCTGTCAAAAGTCAAAACACTGTATGTGTTTTTTTTAATGTGTTCTAAAAATATTTTTAAATAATTAAAATTATATTTAATTAATTTTTTTTAAAAATTAAAGATATTCATTTTTTTGTTTTTTACTCTTAATCTAAGAACAAGATAAAAAACTATAAAAATTGATATTCGAATTTAAATTTAAATTTGTTAAGTAATATTTTTTAAAAATAATTTTATATGAATCAATTAGATTAAATTCGAATTTGAAATATATGTATAATTTTCTTTTTGTGCTTTTTTAGTTTTTTTCAATCGTAATTGAATTTTTAAAAATGTTTTGAGAGAAAAATTTTAAATATAATATTAATGTAAAAATTATAGTTTTAAAATTTTATAATCTTTCATTTTTTATTTATTATATTAATTTTTTAAGAGTATATTTTTTTTTAAAATAAATATGTGATGATATTTTAGTTTCGATGATAAAATTTAAAATTTTCGAAAACGGTATATTGATTTTTTTTTTTTTTTAATTCCATGAAACATCTTAAAGCACCAATTTTTTTATTATCATGAGTGTTAGTGTTTTTGAAAATTATTATCCAATATTTAAATTTCACAAACATATTTATAAGATTGAAATGTGTCCACCTAAGTGATTATGTTAAAAAAAAATCTTATTTGTTTATAACAAAAGGAACACCCGACGATTTTTTTTTTTTAAAGACATGTTTGTGGAGTTGATTCTTTTTTTGTTTTGAATTTTTTTTTACAAAATTCTCTTCAATTGAGTTTATTTTATTTATTTGGTATATAATTTAAGATTTTTCTAGTTACTATTATTAATAATTAAATTTAGAGAGAAAAGTTTTTGGAAAATTATTTCGTACACTGCTAGTGGAATATTTAGACTTCACAAGCAGAGTTAATAGAATGAAACACAGTGATAAGGTATAGTAAAAAAATAAAAATAAAAATAATTAAAAAAACGAACTAAAAGTTTTTACACTGTCAGTTTAGCAAAAACGAACTAAAAGTTTTTATATATAATTTATATCTATCTATCTATATTTATATAATATATATAATCAGAGAATCTTTTGAATTCATAAAAATATTCATTGTTGTTCGTTATATTTTTAAATTGTTACTATAAATATTTTTTATTATTTATCAAATTTATAAGTAAAAATTTTATTTTATTAAAATACTTTCGTTAAATAAATTTATTAATAAAATTTATCTAATTTAGAAGTGAAAAAATTTAATTTAATTAAAAAAAATTGTTATATCAATTTATTTTATATAAAAAATTAAAATATATATTAAATTATTTTATTTTTAAAATTCTAAGTTAAGGATGATATAATTTATTAATTTTATTTATTTATAAAATAGATAATTATATATTTAAAAATAGATAAAATTATAAATATGTAGAATCTTGAAAATATCTCTTATGCTACCAACTTTATTATTGTCTGTTTCTGCAATGGCAAATTGGATATTAAAATTCTTAGTCCTTAGGGTAGGGAAGAGCTTGAAAATTCCCTCTTTAAAAGGATTCTATAATTCTAGTGTCTTTCTAACATTAACTAAAGAATATTATAATAGATCGCAGTTTAATTCAATTGATTCATATAATTATTTTTTATTTTTTTTTACATTTAGATTACGATCTTTCGTAGATTTTGATTTAAATTTCAATACTTACAATCTCTTTCATTATAATTTCTTTTGAAAAAAAATATATCATAACCATTGACTTAAAATAATAGACTTTAGGAAGTTGATAACTACTATTGTGCTTTTAGAGAGAAGAAATCTCACTTTGGAATTCTTTACTAAAGTTTTGTGAGATTTCCTTAAAATTAAATAATTATAAAATAAAATTTTGAATTGAAAAACATAATTTATTAACAACAACTTATGATCTCTTGCTTACAAAAAAAAAAAAAAAAAAATCGTTTAACAAGTTTAAATTGTTTATTACAAAAATATATCTATAGATTTCATTATAAAATTATACAAAAAAATTACAATAAATAATTCTTAACATATGTAATATAATTATTACATTTAACATTAAAAAAACAATGAAAAAACCAGTTAATTCATATATAATTGATACATATTTTATATAAAATTGAATCAAATTCATACATGATGAAATATGTACGTTAATTTTAAATGTAAACATGAGCATTTATTTACACATTTGGTTCAAATTTTTGTGAAAATGTTTGAAATTTTTTTTAGGTATTTCTTTAAACACTTTACTTTAACTTAAATATAATAATTTTGGATACTACACGAACACTACATATTTAATAAACACGAAAACAGAATAATAAATATAATACGACACGTTTAAATTTCATTAACATAATATTTTAATATTCGTATCATATTTGTATTTAAAATTTTAACATGTTTAATAATTTGTATCTATTCATATTTACACGATTGACATGAAAGAAACACGGCACATATAGACAAATTAACAGATCTACTCTAACTTTTAAATTTGATCATTATTGTTTTGATTTTGTTAAATTTTATTTACCAAAAAGCTAAAATCCTTTTAAATTTCATTACCAAATTTCAAAATTTAACATTGTTCTTCTATCTCTTATTGCCAAGATATCAAACTTTTGTCAATCTCTTTGGAACTTCACCAAATGAGAATTTCAAACTTGATAGCATTCTCTTTGTTGCTTTACCAAATGGAAGATAACATCCAACATTTCTAGTGTAAGTGGCAGGTTGTCTAATCCTTATCAACTTTTTCCTCTTCTTTTGACTATTTAAATAAGTTTTAAGTATATAAAAAAATTAAATTAAAATTAAATAATCATTTATTCGTCTATCAATTTATGATAATCAATTAAGCCTTTAAACATTTATTTTTATACATTTGGATTTTCAAACATCTATTTTTATCAATTTGAGCCGTCAAGCATCTATTTTCACCCAATTGAGCCATCGATTAGACAAAAATTGATGATGACCTTTAACCAACCTTTGTCCAATCAAGGACTCAATTAGATAAAAATAGATATTTGAGGGCTTAATTGATTGCAATAAAACGATCGGAGTTTTGATGATTATTTAATTTTAATTCAGGGGCTTTTTTATAGTTAAGCCATTAAATAAATTTTTCTTACTCCATTTAGTTGATTTTTTAATTAGTTTTTTATTTCTTAAATCAGAAACATAAAAAGTGCATTTGCATATAAAAATGAATAATATTTTAATGGACTATAGATACAATATGTAATTTTATTAGATAACAAAATCCATGATAATATTTTAATGGACTATAGATACAATATGTAATTTTATTAGGCTTTGTTTAGTATTACTTATGAAATAATTTTTGAAGTCAAAAGTTGTTTTTCATCGCAAACGCAATGTTAAATAGGTAAAAAAAAATTAGTTTTTGCTATTTAAACCATGATTTGAAAAGCCAAATAAAAAAGACAAAAAATATAGTTTTTAGGCTTTAAAAACTGGTTTTTAGATAAAATAACTTTATTATCATCACATCTCTACACATTTATTATTTTTAACATATATTTTTCTGATATTTCAATTTCTCATAACATTTTTTCTTTTTTTATAGTTTGGGATAGGAAGATTCGAACCCTGATCTTTTTGAACAATGGAGCATGCACCAACCATTGAGCCAAATCTTCGGATGTCAAACACTTGAAAGTTTTTAAACTACAGTTTTTTACCATATTTTTTAAATACATTTTTTTCAACTCAATTTTTTTTTTTTAACTTAATTTTTTTTTTTTTACAATAATGCTACCATTTTATATAGCCCAAAGCTTATAAATATAATATTTACAAAAAATAAATTATTTTATTTAGTTTGTTAATTAATCATGTTTGTTCATGCCATTGTTGTTTATTTCTAGATGGGCTTGTTGATTTAAATATTGAAGGAGAAAAGATGGAGTTACCAAATGGAGGTACATGAATGGGTGAGAAAGTGGTCCCTACGGCCATGGATGTGATGAATGATTTTTGTGTGTTTGTTGATTAGACAGTAATGAAACAAAGAATTTTCAACTTCAAATCAGAATTTTTAATTTGATAATCGAAATTATATATATATTTTTTACTTGTTTAAATTTATATAATTAAATTTTATATAAATTTTAAAAACTTTGGGGCGACTGGCCGGCTCGTTCATAATTTCCTAGTCTTGTGATGATTTGTTCAAGCATCACATTATTTATTCAGATTTAAAAGGTGGTCAAATATTTAAAAGGATTTGTACAAAATTATTGAACTTGAAACATGAGTTGGGGCAACAAAAAAAAAATCATTTAAAAAGCGAATTAAGCTTTAGACATGATATTTTTTATTTAAATTTGGTTAAGCTCGATTTAATTTATTATTATTAATATAAAATTTTGAGAGATCGATATTTTACATGAGGATTGATATTTTTTATCGAAAGATCGTTCTATTTTTAAAATGATCGATTTTTTTGTATATAAATTTAGACAGACCTATGTGAGTTTGGAAAATAATTTTACATAATCATGTTAGGTTTGGATAAAAAAAATTTATTTTGAGTTAGCTAGTTAAAATAAACAAAATATTTATTAATATAAAACTTAAATCTGATTCAATTCGACTCATATATTACTTTTAATTTCATCCATGTGAATATGTGATTGGGCAATGGATCAATGCAAGCATTGAGTCAAAACCAAATACTCTTGAACCGAAAATTTAACTAAATTGATTTATATTATTATTTTTAAAAAGATAATTAATAAATTTAAATTTTGAATTTTAATATTTATAATTCTTTTATTTATTATTATAAGATAGGACTCCTTCGAAAAAAGAAAAAAAAAAAACTCAAAAAATGGTGGTGTAATGATGGTAAATGATGCAGTATTTCTATTTCCACATGACATGATGTAAGTATGCACGCACGCGCACATCATCACAGTAGCCGCTTTGTTCTTCTCCCCATGTTTGTCAACCCCTGTTTTTGACATTTCTAAGATTTATATTAGATTCTCATTCACATTATACGTGATAACTTTGAATATAATATGATTATAAAACACGAATATAATATAAAAAAATAATAAAAATATAATATAAAATATAATACAAAAAAATAATACGGACACAATATAAATACACGAATGTGTCAAAATTTATTTAACACGAGTTATTAACATATCAAAATTTATATAGATATATAATATTTTAAATATAATTATAATACGTAAAAATATATAAATATGATACGAATATATGAATTACAAATCTAATTCCCATGACTTGCTTTTTTTTTTTCTTTTTTTTTTCTTCTCTTTTGGGTAAGAAAAATATTAGAACTTGAGTTTACAATCTCTACAAGAACCTGATCATCTCATCCTCTTATTATTTGAGCTAATTGCCGGCTCTTTTTCACTATCTCATCCCTTTTATGTGTTCTTATATGTATATTTACTTATTATTTATTTCTTCAATTCTTTCATGAGGAGGGATCGAGATCCTTTAGAATTTTAATTGCGATTAACATTTTAATAAATTGATAGTCAAATTTAACAACGTAATTGTATCTATTGTGTATGTGAAATTTTAAATCGATTCGATATTTTTATGATATTGATAAAAAATATTGTATTTCTTAATACATATTTAACGATTGAAATTTTTTATATAAAGCAAATAGTTAAACATTTCAATTAACTCAATATGAATATAGCATAAAATATAATAATCGGATTAAATAAATATAAATTATATAAAAATTATGAAATAAGTATAAAACTAATTAATTTAATATCGAAATAAATGAATTTGTCCTCTTTTTCATTTGGAATTATGAAATTAATTGCTGGTACTTTTTTTTTTCCTTATGTAACCTTTTTATAAGGTTTCAAGTTATAATCACTAATCACACCTTCATTTTCTAATGAAAGCTCCATCTACTAGCCAACATTAATTTTTTCTTTAATATTATCGGTGAAAAAACAAGATTTTTTTTTTTATAGAAATCTTGTGGGACAAGGTTCCTTAAATAAATTGTCAAATATAAAGACATTGATTTGTGGTAGCTAGCGAGCTAGCTAAGGTCATTAAATAATAAAATAAAAAAATGTTGAACTTTCCTAGGTCCCTTGTCCACCCAAAAAAATATAGAGAACTTTTCCACCTAAAATGATGTGTTCATCTTATTATAATTACTCTTGATAAGCATGATTTTCGTTTCTTTAAACTTTCTTTTGGAAACCCAATCATATTTATCCTCCCATTTTTTATTAAAAAATATTTTTTTCAATGTAAAAAAATTGTATGTGCTAAAATTTGCATGTGTTATATCTTAAAAGTAATTATATGAACAAATTCAAATTGTCACAGACTCGAAATTTTAGCTTAACGATCTGTGCAGCATTAGGCTGAAAATCGTTTCTTTGTATATTTAAGTCAGCTTATTATGATTCAAAAAGAGAATCCGTGACTAGATGAACACTCGAAAACACAAAAATTAAAAATTTTATTTCATATTTTAAAGATAATTGCATAAATAAATTAAATTAAATTTCGACTTCTGAAAATATTTTTATAAGTTGTTGTGGATTTTGCAAACCTTGTTGTTATAGTTGTTTACAAAACCTTGGTCCACGAATTCCCTAATCACCTCAAAATCGATATTCAAATTAAGGTAGTCAGTACCGTATCGGTTGACGTATTTTTTTTTTGTTTTAATACTGGTAAGTATCAATATCGATGTGTTTCGACGTACCGTTTCAGGTTTACCAATATTTTTTAAATATTTTTTTATATATCTATATGTATAACCTATTGTCAAATTTTTTAATAAAAATATATTATATACAAATATAAATATACATCCATTACATGTATATATATGTTTTTATACAAATACAAATTATATTTAATAACTAAATTTTTTAAACATCAAATAGGTAAAATAAATATTAAAATGTTAAAAAAATATAGTAAATTATTATTAGTTATGTTTAATAACCTAATTTAATGAACATATATATATATTTTAAATATAATTATGAAAAAATTAAAAAAAGATCATGACATAAAAAATATTAAAATTGGTTTAAAAAGTTAAATAAGTGAATTTTTAAATTAAAATCTTGTACCAACCGGTACAGACCGGTACGTACCAGTACTGACCGGTATTGACCGGTACAACCGGTACGGGCCGGTATCAAAACCGAAATGGAACAACACTCGTACTATTTCGGTTTACTTTAAAAATGGTTCGTACCGATCAGTACGGCCGATATCGATACAGTATCGATAACCCTGATTCAAATGGTCAAATTTCTTGGCACACATGTAGGAAAGTTTCAAAATTGCCTTAATTTGAATTTGAAATTTTATGTAATTTATATAACAACCATTGGATTTGGCTTTGATAAATTCCCAATATTTTGGATTTTGTCTCTTATAGCAATATTCTTGGATCCGGCATGAAATTTAGAATATTTTATGTATCATTTTCGTTTTTAATCTATTGACTTGACTAAGTAATTGGTTTTCATATTTGTACAATTACGTACCATAATTTTCATGCATTGATATTGAAATTAAAGCATAAAAATAAGGAATTGTTCAAAATGTTGTGCTCATATTTAGGATTGAGAATTTGAACCATGATTTTGTAATTACACACAAGACTTGACTTTGAACACAAGATTATTTATTGTTTTTTTTTATATATAATTTAATAAAAAAAATCTCAATTTGAAAATAATTTTATTTTTTTAAAAATTTATTTGTTATAAAATTTCATTCATAAATAAAGAAAAGCAGAAGAAAAGGGATTATGCACGAGAAGTTAAATTGTTATGTTGGTGGTAGGTAGCCGGGCAGCCCGTTTGGCTCGATAAGTTCGGTCCATATTAGGTTTGGTCTGGGTAAAAATATTTGTGATTCGATCATGTTCGGATCACTGTTCACACATTAAAATAATAATATATATATTTTAATTTAATTATAAAAATAAAAAAAAAAAAAAAAAATTTATACATAGTAAACAATATTTTTTGACTCTCCCAAGACCGAGCCTGGATAAGGGAAAAAAAAATATTGGATCACAGCTCGATCCATGAGCAGTTCTAATGGTAGGAGAAGATTGGGAAAGAAAAGAAAAGGATTCTTAGAGCATAAATATATCTTTTAGAGAAATTATGATATTTATTGAGAATGAAATTACTAAATTTTATAAATAAAATTAATAACATGATATATACTTACCTTTAATATATAAAAAACAAATTCTGAAATCATTCTTAGGTTACTAATAGAAGTCAATATGAATTGAAGTTGGGTCCAACCTCACCTTTCTTTTCATAATAGTATAAGCATAAAAATATGGTTAGTTGTTCTCCCCTTGAAAAATAATAATAAAAAAAAAACCCCTAATATTGTACCATCTCTCTTCGTCTATCTCTAAATTGATTGTGGAAAAATGACAAATAATACATGAAATTGAAAAGAGTAAGATGATATGGTGAGGGGTTTTGAGGGAATTCTCACTTAACTTTTACACCCTTAAAAGACGACCTTTTAAAAGAAAAAAAAATGCTCTATCTTTCTAGAATGGCAAAATTTTATTCCTCTCCCCCCCCCCCCCCCAAACAAAATAACATCAACAAGAAACCAAGACAGTGATTTTCTTTTAATTTTACCCCTCTTTTTGAGAGCACACGTGCCTCACACAAGTAGAAAAAACAAAAAAATAATAATTAGAAATTGATGTATTAAGAGGCAATAAATAAGAAACCGGATCAGAGATTAAGTCGATGATATCATTAGGATCAGAGATTAAGTCGATGATATCATTAGTTTAACCGGCTCAATCAGTTAAACCAAGTGATTTTATTGAAAAATAAATTAAATATTAAATATATGTTTTTGATATTTAATAAATATTAAATATAGTAAATAATTAATAAAAATATGTATTTCACTTAATGGCATGAATTTTAATATATAACTAAGAAATTAAAAATTTAAATCTCATTATTTACAAAAATGTTCTTATAAAAAAAAGTTAACATAAAATTGATTTTTTATTAGTTTAATCTGAATTTTTATTGATTTAATAGATTTTTTATTGATTCAATAAATCATTATTTTCAAATAAATATTTAATTTTTGAATGAACCGATTCGATAGACTGATTTTATCTGATTTTTTCAACACTGTTGAGAGACTCCTTGGCAATGAGTGGAGATCCATTAACAAAAGAATCCTTCATAAAAACTCATTGGTGGAGGGGATATAATTCCCCTTCCTTTTACCATCATTTCCAGGGCAAGTCAACTAGAAAGCTGAAACCTCTTTTTTTCAAAAACAAATAAAAAATCTCAATACAAATGAATTTTCCCCTCTCATGGTGCCCCCCACTAGGGTATAGTGATTTAAAAACTATGGAATATGGACTGTCTTGCACTTAAAAATTGATTCTCTATAAATGCACTTAATTAACTTAAACCAATACCATTATTATTGATTATACTGTTAATTAGACTTGTTCAAGGGTTGAATAACCTGTTCGGACAGACTTATATTGGGCCGGGCTTGAACACATATTTTCTTGATTTGGATCGGCCCAGCCCGAATCACTGTTTAACTAATAAAAAATATTTTTTATTTAAATTTAATTATAAAAAATATATAAATATTAATATAAAAATAAAAATAAAAATTTAATTTTTTATTATTATTTAAATAATAAATCAGGCCAATCTTGATAAAGGAAATAAAAAATTTTTGAGTCGCGGCTCAACTCGACCGGACCTATGAACAAATCTACTACTAATATAATCCACTAGGGACATCGATTATCGATAATCTCTTATTTGATATGACAAATTAAACATAATTAACTTCGCGATATAGTATTTAGAGAATCAAATTTTATTCTTAAAACTTAATTAATGAAGATATGGATTGTGTTTATGGGACTAATTATATATTAATCAAAAGCAAAAGCATTATTTCAGCCAAGTCATTTTCAAATTATATATTCTTCCGAAGATAGTTATTATAAAAGGGTCTAATTTTTCTTATATATCCCCCCAAAAGACAACAACTGGACTGATGCTTTCCATAATCATGATGTCACATGCATTTTATCATCAAACAAGTCAAACCTAATCCATGCATTTAGAGAGTCCAATTTTTTTTTCCATAAAATCATGTCCTTCAAAATTTGCTAAATCTTTTCATTAAATTGTCAAATTATGCTTTGTTTTGAATTATGATATCTGAATTTTTTTTTATTTTTTTAAAAATATTTGTGTTCAACATATATTCAGACATGAATATAAGATATGATCTTTCAAATATATTCAATTTAAAAAAAATAATAAATATAATCATATTAGATAAATATTCGTACCCGACACTAATCTCTGAATTCGAGTAACATTGATTGTAAATACATGTAAATGTCCAATTTTTTTTTTTCTTTCTAATGTATGACAGCCCATGAAAGAGGAAGCTCTTGCTTATTATGTGAGAGTTATAGCGCAAATGACTCCTCAAAATAGGGTTTTCTTTCCCTTTCCCTTTGTTTATTTATTTATTATTAAATTAGGTATTGTAAAGTGAGATTGATTTTGCAAAGATAACAAGCGATTGGTAAAAAGTTGAATAGCTTTTGAATGATGAGTGATGACTATGAGATAATTAGAAAACAAAAAAGGAGAGATTTGTGATTAAGTGAGAGATAGAGAGAGATATCTTAAATATATATATATATATAAGAATGATTTATTTATATTAATATAAAATTAAATTAATTTTATATATTATTATAATTTTGTATATATGATTCATATTTTAAGAAACCATCAATTAAATTTAACAATATAAATATACTCGTCGTGCACGTAAAATTTTGAATCGATTTAATATTTTTATCATATCGATCGAGAATACTTTTTTTTAATATATATTTAACGGTTGAAATTTTTTACATAGAATAAATATTTGATATTTTTAATTTACTCAAAACTTGACGTGCATGATCTACAAAAATAAAACATGAAATAGGACGGTCGGATTAAACAAATATAAATCGTATAAGAAATTATGAAAGTGTGTAAAACAATTTAGTTTTACACATATGTAAATGGATACCTCCTCATGTATATATATATATATATATATATATATATATATAATATACATATGAGAAAGAATCCACTTATACTAGTACAAAATTAATTCTTTTACACGCTTTTATAATTTCGTATACGATTAATATTTTAACAAATCGACCGTTAGATTTAAAAATATAATCATATTCGTCATGCATGTAAAATTTCAGATCGATCCAATATCTATATCATATCGATCGAAAATACTATATTTTTCAATATATATTTAACAGTTGAATTTTTTTTACATCGAATAAATAGTTAAAATTTTTTAATTTACTCAAAACTCGACGTGCATTATCTACGTGAATAATATATGAAATACAATGATCGAATTAAATAAATATAAATAATATAAATGTGTAAAATTAATTTAATTTTATAATAACGTAAGTGATCCTTAATATATATACATTATAGTTATTAATGGATTTCATTGTCCGTGCAAACTGCAAACTAATATATAAAGCAAAAGACAAAGAGTAAGGCATGCTACTTATTTGACTCTTCTTTTGAATTGATTCATTTAACATGAAATTAATTGAAGAAGAAAATGGGATAAAATAATAATGCAAGTATATGGTCAGGCGATTAAAACTTGAGATTAGCTAAAAATGATTTTTGTATTTTTTAGTATTTGTTTCGTGAAAAATAATTTGTTCAATGAAAATGAATTTCGTATTGATTAACAAAAAATTATTTTTTTTTAAAAAAAAAAATATCTTATGCCTTTGAAAAACTGTAAGATATTTTCCGAAAGTTTAAGCAAAGCAAAAAAATCAATCTTTAAATATAGAGGTCGATCCTTTCTTATATAAAACTGAAGCAAAGTAAAAAATGATCGATCCCTTAAGAATAAAAGCTGAAGTAAAACCAAAAAAGATCGATCCTAAAATCAATCCTTTTCATATCAATGCAGATTTTTTGAGAAAATAGCCGAGCAAAAAAATATATTTTATATAATCATTCAAACAATAAAAAATATTAACTTTTTAAAAATATATGTCTATTTTCCAAAAATTATTTTTTTTTGAAACAAACTGACCCTCAAGTTGGAGAATTCAACCCACGAGGTTAGTTTCGTTAGTAAAAAAATGAGCTCCTTTCTTTGTCAATCAAGATTTTATCTCATATTTCAAAAATAAAATTTTGAATGCATCAAACTGATAGGGGAAACATATCCTTAAAATCACACGAAATCCAAACAAAACTTTGAGATATCTTAAGGGTGTATTTGGATGAAGGATTTCAAAGAGTAAATTTATTTGTAGAGAGACTTTTAAAATTCTAAAATAAAATTATTTTGTTTGGTAAAATAAAATTATTTTGTTTGGTAAAATCAAAATTCTTGAAATTTGAAAAAAAAGACTTTTAGAGAGTTCAAATTCTTTTTCAAATTCCAGGTGAAATTTGTAAAATTTTTAATTTTTTTAGTAACATATTAACATTTATTATTATTTTTTTTTTACGCAGTTTTTACTTTTTTCAATTCTAATTACAAAAACTCATTTCAAAATTTATTTATTTATATATATTTTTATGTTATTAATAATATCTAAATAGTTTTACAAATCTAATGACACACATATTGTATATTTTTTTCAATAGTTTTCTTATTTTATCTCTAACATTATTTTTTTACCACATCAAATTTCAAATTTCAATATTCAAAATTCAAAATTTCTTTATAAAAAATATTTATCCAAACAATAAAATTATAAATACTAATATTTTGAATTGATGTATTTTAAAATGCTAATATTTCAAAATTCTTCAAAATTTTAAAATTCCTCATCGAAACACATAGTATTATATAAAAAAAATTTATCCATAATCACGTGTAATTTATAAAGAAACAAGATGAATATCTATGTATAAACTGTATATTATTTATCCCAAAAAGTTATAAATTTCAATGGAGGTTTACCAATTATAAAGCTCAAATTTACCTTCAGTTCTTGATTGCAGTGGCTCTCAAAATTTAACTGAGATTATATACATTTCTCTTCTGGTCTTGGCCTTCACTCAACTTTCTGCAGTAATCTTGTCTTGTATATTTCTGAGTACATGTTTTAGCCATTGTATCCTAATCCTGTTTCTCAGAGTTCTAGTAATCTTTGTATGTTCTTGCAAAACCAATTTACAATCAGCTGCATATATTCATCCTGTTTCTTAAACAGTCGTCCATCGAATCTCAACATGTATAACTCCGTTCTTCGAGTTCATCAGATGGTATTTCTGGTTGATACGTCCGTTATGAACGACATCGGTGAGATTGATTTCCAGGTTTCCCAGACATTCCTACATAGAAAATGATTTAAGGAACTAACATTACAGATAAAATGGTACAATGAGCTATGTTGGTCCGACTTTTCATTTTTCTTAAAGTACCTGTGTCCGACGCATATCCGAACATGAGTATGGAGATATGATCCTCAAAGGATCCTCCAAATACATGAAAAACTTAGAATAAATAAAACATATCCGTGTCGGACATATACCCGTGTCCGACACACCCAAGTCCGAGTAACATAAACAATGAGAATGTAGAAAGTTGCATACCTTCGACCGGAAACTAATGCCTGTCCGCTTGCTCATAACTTCGATATGAATCTTCTCATTTAAAGGAGGCTCCTCGAGCATAAACGGAAACTCTTCATTCCAGAGGGGATCGCGGGTCCTCTTGATCATCTGAAAACACCATTTTTTATTTTTTATTTTTTGTATAAAAAAGGATGAACTTACTGTGGCAGAACTCAGAAATATTACAGAGACTGTTGAATTATAACTGTCAGTATTCACTAAAGCAATAGAAAAACAGCTAGAGTCACTAGAAAAGAATTCTTCATTGATTATATCCTCCAAAAGCAAGTGGAGTAACAAGAAAATAATTCTTTTTAAAACATGAGAAACCTTGAACTTGGACTTGGTTTAGTTTCACATTCAATTTCAAGTTTGAAGTCCCTTGAACTACTGGAACCATTCGACACAAGCTTAACCTAGCAGAAGATGGGTTCAATAATTTAACACACCCACTTTTTCTTAATGTGCAACTATGTTAACCGGATTTGGGAGTGAGTGTCAAATACGGGTATGCGTCCAACATGGGTATGCTTGATTTTTCTAAGTTTTTCCATATATTTGAAGGATCATTACCCCCATACCAATGTCCGAATATGGGTTGGACATAGGTATCGGATACGGATACATAAGGAAAACGAATAGTCCGGGTAACATACATGTGCAAGCTTTGAGGACAGTTGGACCTAGCATGGTAAGCCGAGAACAGAATTTGAAGTTCAAGCAAGAATAAGGGAAGCAAAACAGAATGAAGGTTAACTAGTAGGCTTTAGGTCTTTCTCCTTAGTGACTCCCCTGATACAACTGTGAATCTCTTTTCCAGTACAGGTCCATGCAGCAATCATCTATGTTGCTCGGACTCGGGTGTGAGTGTCGGACACGGGTATGTATCCGACACAGGTATGTTCAATTTTTTCCAAGATTTCCATATATTTGGAGGGTTCTTGGAGGATCATATTCCCATATCCATGTTCGGATATGCGTCAGATACGGGTGTCAAATACAGGTATTTCAAGAAAAATGAAGAGTCAGAGCAACATAGGCAATCATTTAAAGGGGAATTACAAGAATAACATGTATTTAAATACGAAGTTCACCTTTGTCTTCTTTGTTTCTCCTCTGAAAAGGACCACAGCATAAGGATTATTGTGGCGTTCACCCTCAACATCCTCAGCTCCTTGAACCATAACTGAAAGCAAACCTGCACCACTAAAGACCTCACTGTCAGCTGGCCTGTCAAATCCACTTTCCATTCTCCCATATCCATCCTGAGGACCGTCTAATTTAATGCTGTCTTCTCTAAAAGGGGCATATGTCAGCTCGACCACAATTTTCCCTCTTTGCTTCTTATCTTGAGGATCAATATTAATATTTGTGTGCTTCAGCAAATCAAGGTTAAATTCCTTTGTCTCATATGGTGTAAGAAGTTTCAAGGGGATGAACTGCATTCCTAGCCGGTCATGAGTACCGACCTGTGAAGAAGAAACAATTTGAATCGTTTATTAAGATAAAATATCATTTGTTCACCTTAAAATTTCATTCTATTATCAAGTAAACTCGAAGGTGAAAAAACCTTGTCCCAGTCAAAGACTTGCAAATGAAGAACTTGAGATTTGGGGTCCTTCACAATAAGCTTGAACTTCTCATTCCATTCAGGATTCAAATTCCTCTTCTTGATAGTTGTTTTCTTTGCTGGCAGCCTCTCTCCAGTTAGATTTAACTTGACATAAGGATCTGATGTTCCTAGGATGTCCTTCTTTAAGAGCTTTTGTGCCCGCACAACCTTCACGTGTAGTATTCCAACAGGCTTTTTTACAGCCACTCTATCGAAGGACCAAAATAGAAACTTATGCAATAAATACAAAATTGTTTATCTTTTTATAAGAATTAAATGAAAAAGGGTTATGATATAAGCATTTAGATCTTCTACTACATAAGGTTCGCCAAGGACCCCATATGTGAAACCTATGTTACTTGGACTCGAGTGTGAGTGTCGGACACGGGTATGTTCAATTTTTTCTAAGATTTTCATGTATTTGGAGGGTCCTTAGAAGATCATATCCTCATACCCATGTCCGAAAATACGTCGGACACGGGTACTTCTTGAAAAATGAAGAGTCGAAGCAACATAGTGTGAAACTCCAACTTTTCAAGAAGCTTGTGGAGTTGTTCAATAAACATCAAATCTCCCATTCTTATTTTCTCATGGCATATCTTTTTTAAAATTTTATTATCCATGCAATTTCATTTTCACCAAGCCCTTAAAAGTTAAAACAGTTAACTACATGCAGCATGTATGTATGTACATATAAGTTCTAGAAAGTTCTATAAGAAAACCGTAGTACTTACTAACATGGTATAATAATAGAAACTTACGTTGCAGGATCAAGAATAGGTATCTCTAGTGTTTGTGGCCAGAGGTAGAGGCTTGAGACTTGCATTTTAATTGTTTTCTGCAGGCAACTAGAATAATTAGTTGACTCCTCTTCGGACAAAATTACGAGTACATAAACCTCCAAGATTATCCAAATTCAGACAACTAACAAAAATCATACTCTTTTTTTTTTATATATCGAAATTACCGGAACAGCACCTGGACAAAATGATAAAGGCCGGGTATAGCCATAATATCCCCTCCAAGTACATTCATTCCAAAATCTATGTCAGGCTGCAGGTAGGTAGTAAATATCATCATTGGAACATGATTTTAGCTTTCATTTATATTTAGAAGAGAATATAATCATTTGAATCCTATGATTTTCAATGTTCAAAAAGTTTTACTAACCTTCTCCAGCAGAGATACTGCAACAGTTGCAAAACATGGTAAGGTAGGAACAAGAGGTTTCAAAGTTATCCTTGGTGCCATAAATATTTGTAAATCCACTAACTGTGAAGAAGAATAATCAAACTTTCGGTGAAACACATCTTTCTTATACAAACAGAAAAGATATATTCTTTTTTCAATTCGGTCTCTAGACTCTTCTGACCTGAACTGTGATTTGGAAAGACAACAACTTCAACACCAAAACTATGTTTGGATTGCCAGCCCATCTAACTGCTGGTTCCAGGACTAGTTCGTTCTCATTAGTTTCGCAGACTTTTAGACCTGAAAATGGTGAAGTACAATAAAATGAGGAAAAAACCAAGAAGAAATATAGGGCTGGATGCTCAAGATTTTCCATGCTTCAACATTTGCTCATACTATGCTTTGATTTTGGTGAATAAATAAACATCCATTTCTTTTGGAAGAATCCTATCTTATTCACATGTTTTCCAGTCAATGAGCATAATGTAATTATATCACAATAATATCTTGGAGAGTGTCAATATGATAAGAAATTCCTGAACTATTTAGAGATAATTCTAGACTTAAAAGTGATATTTGTAAGTCATTCCATATATTCTTTTATGGGTTACAACTTACAATCACCAGCTCCAAAAAGATTCTCACCATAGATTTTCGCTCAAAATCAAAAACTGATCTCTATCTGTATCCAAAATTTTTGACACGGCTTGTGATTAGATAAATACACCTTAAGAATTTCAAGAATGTGAATGGGCTTTGTGGGTTATTTTTAATCTTCCCATGCTTTGTGCAAATAGGATCCTAGTTGACAATGGGCTTCGGTAGTTGTGCTATGAAATGACACATTTGTGATTTTCATGGCATCTTCACCTATGTTATTCTAACTCTTCATTGTTCTTGAAGTACCAGTGTCCGATGCATATCCGGACATGGGTATGGGGATATGATCCTCCAAATACATGAAAATCTTAAAAAACATTGAACATACCCGTGTCCGAGTAACATAGATCTTCATAGATGATGAGATGCAATTGAACATGGCTTTCTAACATAAAGTTTGGTGGCAGACAGAGTATATTTGGTGCAATCTTTGGCATCAACTCTCATCACAGTGAATAAAGTAAAATACTGAAGAGAACTTACCATGAATTTCAGGAGGAAGAGTTCCAAGACTTAGACTATCAAACTCAATGGCTTCTATCTGAAACTTCCCAATATACTCTGCAAATATGGGTTCTGTCATGCTTCTTATTCTAGCACAAACTGCCTGTAGATTAAAATTAAACTCCAGCTTGATAACTAAAATAATCGAAAATCTCAATACTGTTTAAGTCATCAAACAACCTTATCAAGGTATGGCCACATATCGGTAACGAACTTGTTCAACCAATCTACCTGCATCGTTGCATAGTTACCATCAATATACAACTAGAGGAAAAATAATGAGTTAAGAATGTAAGTAATTTACTAACTGTAATAAATTATCGTAATTTCTAATACTTACTCTCTCATAATCAGGGCATTTTACCCATAATGGAATATCAGGAAGAAGATCCAACAAAGCACTGTTATCTAGCTCGTAAAGCGGCCTTGTGATTGGTTCCTATACCAGGTAGTTCAAATATGAGCTTAAAACAAGCATAACTTAGCTAGAAAAGAACATCACTATCAACATGGAATTTCAAAGCTCAAGGTTTTCAATATATTTTCTACCACACAAGCTAGAGAGCTAATAAAAAATGTTACTGACATGAAAATTTGAAACCACAGAATCTAAAAATAAAGTTAATCTGATATTTCATAGAATACATAAGGAATTCCATTTCTTGTTGGGATTTCGCCATCACGTCTGCCATGACTTTATTTGATATAGTAAAATCTGCCTTTATCCATTCTAGGAAATTCAAATATCATCAAATCATCCAAAGATTTAGACACTCCAACCTTTCTTATCTTAAGTTGATAAATTCATATTTTTCTTTTTCAACTACTTAAGTTAGATGACAACAATGGAACAGCTAGAGGTATCATTAATTGGTGATATTAAAATTGCAATAATATAATAATGTTAAAATTTTAAAATACATGAATGATTGCACTACAATCAATATAGACCATAAATAAATTATGACAAATTATGTTACTTGGACTTTTCATTTTTGTTAAAATATCCGTGTTCAACACCTGTGTCTGACACATATTCGGACATAGGTATGAGGGTATGATCCTCCAAATATATGGAAAAACTTCGAAAAAATTAGCATACCCATATCGAATACATATCCGTACTCGACACTCACCTTCGAGTCCAAGTAACATAGATGACAAGTGCATGCATGATTAAGGACTTCTCTAGAAAGAACATTAAAAGCAAGAAAACAAAATTAAAGATGGTCCATATCTATTTGCAGAAAAATTCAATTAATTCCCTTATTAGCTTAGAACAATTCAAAACAACAATTCAAAACAACAAATTCTTGACTATATACTTTTAAAAGGAAATAAAAGTCCAACTTTGCTTTTCCACTATATACTTGACAACAAGGATTATTCACCAAACATCTTAAACAACTTTTCTTTACAAATCAAAATATATCAACTACAATAAACATGAAAGTATTGTTTCACATAAAAATAAAATAAATCATTAAAATATTGCAGAGTAAAATAAAAATAATGGGAAAGCATATAATGACAGTAACAAGAAGTAATACTCCATATTGTATATAATTTCAATAAAAGATTCTGTCAGTTAAAAAGTACAGTAAAAATGCAGAAAACCATTAATGGAAAAGTAATTCTACTCTGCCAGAAAAAAGAAGAGAAAAAAACCATATTTGTCAAGGCTTTGAAGAAATCAACGAATACCCAGATGAAATCTAAAACCTTAGTATAAAATACAATGAAGCTCTGATACCTTCTTATCTCTAAACCAGTAATGGAAAAGCATTA
This sequence comes from Fremontodendron californicum, assembly GCA_030761205.1. NCBI lineage: Eukaryota > Viridiplantae > Streptophyta > Magnoliopsida > Malvales > Malvaceae > Fremontodendron > Fremontodendron californicum. The sequence goes on along the minus strand of JAULJL010000041.1, from coordinate 10,813,105 downwards.
AACTTTGACAGAAGAAAAAGAAAAAAGAAACCATTTTTACAATAGCAATGAAGAAACTAACAAATACCCAGATAAAATCTTAACAAGAAAAACCAGAAAATAAATGGAAAAGCAATGAACTTTGACATAACAAAGTGAAAAGAATGAAAAATAAAACAATTTTTTATTGCAAAGGCTATGAAGAAAACAATTACACAAACAAATACCCAGATTGAAATCTAACCAAGAATGATAAAAAAGAAATACAGTTTGAAGCTGGGATAAATTCTTTGTTTACCTTCACAGTTTTGGGTTTAGAGTAAATGAAGAGAAAGAATCCAACCAAGAGTCCAAAAGGAAATCCAATTCCAAAGCCAATAATTCCAAACAAAGTACTCAACAATCCCATTTTCCCCTCTCAGCTTAGTTTTTTTTTTTTTTTATCAAGAAAACATAAAAATGGGGTTGGTTTTAAAGACAAAGGGAAACAAAAATTTGTTTTAAAATGGGGGGTTTTTGGCGAGAAAGTCTAGATGGAAATGCTTCTATTTGTCTCAAACGTAACAAAGAGAAACAGTCTTTGAGTCTCTACGTAAAACCGCCAAAGACAGACACGTTCGCCAACTTTTACGTTTTCGGCTCAAAATTGAACTTTGTTTAGTTACTTACGGCTTAAGTACTCTTGTTTTACAAGTCTAAAATTTGATTAGACTTAATAATATTAGAAATGATATGAATATGATATAAAAAAGTAATTAAAATACAATACGATAAAAAAATAAACACGATACAAATATACGAATGTTTCAACATTTATATAATACGAATTATTAACGTATCAAAATTTTTATAAATATAAAATATCTTAAATATGATTATGACACAATAAAATACACGAACACGACAGAGATACACAAATTGTCAAATTTAATTTTGAATGTCCGTAGCTTCTCTAAAATTAAAAAAATATCGACGAGAATAGTTATTATTAATGAGATTGAATATTATATCGACGAGATTAAAATTAATGATAAGATATATATATATATATAAATATAAAAATGATGATCGTGAAGTGAATTATAATAAAAAAAATAATTATTAAAAATATTATATTTATATTTAATAAAAATTAAAAATTATTTAATATTTATAAAATGAATAAATAATTAAAATTTATTATATTATTTTATTATATAATAATAAAATTTATTTATTATATTAAATAATGATAAATTATTTATTACATTAAATTTTCAAAGTTATTTTTTATTTATATAATAATTAATTTTTTTAAAAAAAAAAGGTGCAAGGAAGGTCCCAATTAGATTTGACGATTCGTATATTCATATTGTGTTTGTGTATTTTTATGTGTTATAATTGTGTTTAAAGTATTATTTATTTATATAATTTTGATAAATTAATAATTTGTATTATATAGATTTTGATATATACGTATATTCGTGAGGTGAAAAACCCCACTAACTTGGACCGGAGCTGTGGGCAAATCCATGAAAAGGAATTTCAATTTCGCTCGGACTTAATATTTAAAAATAATAATTTAAGAAATTTTTTTCTAACATCGTTTTATTAATTGAAGATTTAATGTATTTACGATTTTATTTTAAAATAATCTTAAAAGAATCGAATTTCTTTTACCATTAAACAAACTTGTATTAATAATGCTAACAAATTTTATACTAAAAAAAAAATTAAATATTTGACAATATGATTTGATAATATGATAATCTTATTATATCATTCAAAAAATGAATAACTATTTTTGAAATATTTTGATTATCCAAATCGGTCAAAATAAAGAAATGTTTAAGTTTTTTTTTTTGTTTAAAAAATGTTTATGAAATTTGCTAATATTTAGGATAAATTGAGGATAAATTAAATTGTATTTTATTGATATTAAAAATAATTTTTTGTAAAATGATTATAATACCCTTTTGAGAGGAGGAAAATTGTATTACTTATGAATTTTGATGGTTTAAATGACAATAATATTTTTTTAACACTTTTAAGAATTTTATTTTTCTAGTTTTTTTTGGCGATGAAAAATTACAATAATAATTAAATAATTAATAAATTAGCATATAGCTGGATAAATGTAACATCAAATATGACTAAATCTATACATGGTGGACCAGATAATTTTGGATACGAAACAAAAACTACAACATGAACACGATATATTTAATAGACTCGAAAATAGTGTAATAAGCAAGGAACGACACAACACGATACGTTTAAATACGATTAACACAATTAACATTACACGTTTAATGCACTATCACATTCATGTTTAGGATTTTGATACATTTAAAAATTTGTATTGTGTTTATATTTACACGACTAAAACGAGAAAAAACATTAAACACACATGCATACACGAAAACAAAATTGTATTAACATACCCTGACTTTGAATTGGGATAACCTCCCCTTGCCTAATCTTTTTTGTACCAAAAAAATAATAAAGGATTCTTTTTTTTTTTTTTTTCACTTAACATTGTTATTGTTTGCTTGATAATTTCTTGTTATCCTTTAAATTTGTAGATTTGTGCTACATAGACGTTAAAAATTACAAAGAAAAAAGCATATATATATAATATAAGTTTTATTTTCCCTAATCTATTACTATTTTATACACATTTTCGGGCTCCCAACTACTATTATTTTTAGCATTTTTAGTTTTATTATAGTAATTACCAAATAAAAAACACTTTATATTCAATTGAACAAAAAAATCTATCAAACATAAATACCGAATTTTATTCGAATATTTTTTAAAATTGATTTTAATTTATTTCGAATCGAACTCGAATGTAAGGAGTTAAACTATAAGGGTTATTTTCAATAAATAATTAAAGTTTCATGGCTTAAATTAATGTTATAAGAATGCTTTTCATTCAGAAATGTTATACCTAAAACAAATCAATTTTTATTCTTTACCTACCATGACTAACATATAATTGTTCTTTCTTGGGAAAAAAAAAAAAAAAAAAACACCAAAAAAGAGGCCAATTCTTGGATGAGATAAGGCCTAAGGGCTCAAATTTTTGTCTTTGTTTGATATCTAGGGGAGGTAGCATTTGAGCAATTTGTCATTCTTAGTTGGATTTACAGTTGGCCAACTTTTTTTATTATATATGTTTGATATTTATATTATATTATATGTATTTTATTATATATCTTGAACATGTAAATGATTACATAAATTTAATCTATATGTTTATATATAAATAAGTAAAGTTAATCTGTGTATCACACGAGATATCAACAATTTATAAAATTTTGATATAAATAAAATAATAATTAAAAACATATATAATCAAATTAATGTTCAACTTTTCTAACAATATGCGTAAATATTACATACCACATATATTAAGTGAATAACCATCATTTTAATAAAAAAATAAAATATATTGATTTTATTATTGTTTCGTCAACAATTGTATAAAATAAAAAACATGATTAAATGAATTTTTATATGACGACAATGTATTAATACACATATTAACAAAATAAATTATATAATATAACAAAGTACGACAATTGTATAATTTGAAATTTGAAGATTGTCTTATTGATGTTTGGCCTGCTTAGAACATCACGCAAACCTTCACCGTCGTCAAAAATTACATTTTGTTCAGGCAAATCTTGGGAAGGAAGCATTTGAGCCATTTGTCATTCTTAGATGGATTTACAGTTGGGCAACTTTTTTTTTCTTCTATCAAATAGTTAGAAAGTATATATTAATTTCAAAGTTGAAAGAGATTGTGTTGTCCCTAAGAAGTAACAACCCAAAGGAAAGAATTCAATAAAAGAATAAACAAAGATTTTTTAATTTTTATTTTTGAGGAATAAGATACCTAACTGTTTGAATTTAAGATTTTTAATTGAAAGTTTTCTGAGTTCAAATTTTAATTCAAAATTTTATGTTATATTTGGAAAAGATAGAAATTTAAAAAATAAATCTGGATTCGTTTTATTATATAAATTATAATAATGAAATGCACGTACTATATACAAATTAAATAAAATTTAATGTGTTTACATATTTGAAAAATATAAAAAAATATAATTTTAAATTTTGAAATAATTATAAATATTTCAAATTCACCATTAAATAGGTATCTAATAAATTTATGAATTTGAGAATAATTGTAGGCTACATTTGAGAACTTGGATTTCAAAAGATGAATTTGGATTTAAAAAATAGTATAAATTGTGTAATAAAATATATGTAAATATAATATTCATGATTATATTTCAAATTCATGGATTTGTTAGATATCTATTTAATGGTGAATTTAAAATACCTATAGATATTTATCAATTTGAAATTCATATTTTTATATAATAATATTAAATCTTAACTAATTGATACATAATGTATGCATTTCATTCTTACAGTTTATATAACAAATAAAATTCAAATTCAAATCCAAATCTAAATTTTCAAATTTATGTTTCCAAAAATAGCAATAAAGATTTTATTTATTTGTAGACTTGTCCATGAGCTTTTGGACTTGGAAGTGCCAAAGAATTTTTTATTATTATTTGGGCCTGATCTAGCTTGATTCGGCTCATGAACATCTCTATTTGTATGTATTTTATCACAGGGAAAAGTACACTAGCCTCCTGAGATTTATTAAAAAATACACTTACCCCCTATAGTTTGAAAACTACCCACTTACTCCCCTGAGGTTTGATGAAATACACACTCACCCCCTGAGCCCTAAACCCTAAGTAAATTTTAAATAAAAAAAATAATTATACCCTTTTTAATTATAAATCATATATTTTTCTATTTATTTTATTTATTTTTTAGTTACAAAATAATAAGAATTTAATTAATTTTAAAATTATCTTTAATTCAATAGAAAAAATAACTTATCTTTAATTCAATATATTAACTTTGAGATGAATGTATTACTTTTTTTTTTATTTGAAATAAATTAATAAAATCATTTAAAAATGTTTAGTGATAAAGAAATTGATTAAAACAAAAAAATAAAATTAAAAAAGGCACAAAAATAAGAAAAATAAATAAAATTAGGGTCTTAGCATTTAAAGTCAAATTTAAACAAATATAAATTTGATTAATGAAATCATAAATTAGTTACCTTTTTAGAGAGATAAAATGTATTTTTCAAGTTAATATATGTAAGTTTATTTTTAATAAAATCTCATAGATGATAATTATATTTTCTTTTTTTCTTCTCCTTTATTTCTTTTTTTAATAAATATTTATGCAAGTACATGTTAAATATTTTAAATTTATCTTTAATTCAATTATATATTAACTTTGAGATGAATTTATTAAATTATTTTTATTTAAAATAAATAAATTAAAATTATTTTAAAAAGTTTAATGATAAAAAAATAATTAAAACAAAAAAGAAAAATAAATAAAATGAGGGTATTTTACTATTTAAAGTAAATTTGAATAAATATTAGTTTGATTAATGAAATCCTAACATTAATTATTTTCTAGTGAGATAAAATGTGATTTTCAAACTAATAGAGGTAAGTTTAATTTCAATAAAATCTCATGGATGATACTGATAGTTATATTTTTATTTTTTTTCTTCTCCTTTATTTCTCTCTTTTTATTTTAATCAATTTTTTTATCATTTTTTTTAGACAATGATAATTTACTTAGGGTTTAGGGTTCAGGGGGTTAATGTGTTTTTCATCAAACCTCAAGAGGTAAGCGGGTAATTTTCAAACTATAGAAAGGTAAGTGTATTTTTTAACAAACTTCAAAGGGTAAATGTATTTTTTCTTTTATCATATAATTTATACTAAATTTAAAATTCAAATCCCTTTTCTCATATCAGATTCCAAAACATAATAACTAAACTTTTGTACATAAAAATAAATAATTCAGGGACATGAAAAAATTTTAAGTTCTTAATATTAAAGCAAGTTGGTACGAGATTAAATATATGAAGTGCCCATCATGTGGCTATATGAGAAGAAAAATGATGATGTCTTCTCATACAATGACACAGAATTTGTATAATGCTTTGGGAAAAGTGATTCATGAATTTATGCTAAATCTCTCATAAATTAATGAGATTTTTTTTGGTACATAAAAGTTATATATTCTGACAATTAGATATATTATTTGCAATTAGTATTATTTAAAAAAAAATATTTTAATCCTTATTAAAAAGCAACCCAAAATAATTCATAAGATAGTTTTTTTTTTATTTTATAAATATGAAAAATATGTCCTCAATAATTGAATAATTGTTAAATGGTCTAATAGTTAAGAGTTATTTGAAAAAAAATAAATAAAAAATTAAAAATTGTTAGCAAGGATATTGTAAAGACAAAATTGTCCTGGAAAAACTTTCTTTTTCTTTTCCATTAAAGAATTATTATTTTTAAAATTTTTAATTAAAAATAAATTAAAAAAAATAAAATATTTAAATATTTATTTTTTTAAAAATTTTAAAAAAATAAAAAAATTAATTTTAGAAATATTATTTGTATTATTTACTATTTATTTAATTTTTTTAATTAAAAAAGAAAATAAAAAAAATTATGTTTTAAAATAAAAAAAATATTTTTAGAAAAAAAATTTTTTAATTAAAAAAATAAATTAAAAAATAAGAGGAAAAGAGAGAATAAGGTTTTTTTATCAAGATTAATTTTGTCTTTACAATTTTTTTTCTAACAATTTTATATATATATATATATATATATATTTCAAATAATTCTTATTCATTATACCAATTAATAATTATTGTATTGAAAATGGCATATTTTTTAAATTTAACTTTTTTTTTTCAACTTTAACACTGAAACTATTAGTTCAACCAACTGAAAGTCATCGTCTATACTTACTATCATTAAAAGCTATCCCCCTCAATTGCATTGCTAATTGAGGGGATTGTTTTCCCTTGGATTGCGACGCGGGAAGTAAATTTTTTTTTTGGGAAAGAAAGATAAAAAAGATAAAAGGAAAAAAAATTGTGCTTTCGTTTCATATTTATATTATTTTTCGTGTGATTATTGTATTCAATATATTATATACATATAAATAAATTTTGATATGTTAATAATTTATTTTATATAAATTTTGACACGTTCGTGTATTCATGTCGTCTATACCTACATTAAAAGCAATCTCCAAATGGCATGAGATTTGAGAATTGGGGATATTAAACACCATCCTTTGTCACATAAGCCATGTCATTAGTTATAGTTTGGGGGTTAATTATGGTATCACATTCTTTTTTACCATATAATACATGTCATAGCTATAGTTTGGGAGTAATTGTGGTATTTGAACTTTTGTCATATGATTTTTGGATTAATTAAGTTATTGTAGAATTTTTGTGTGTGTTTATTTTGTCTTTTGATTAACAGTAATGAGATATTTTGGACCTCGAGTTATTTTGGGTTCGGATCATATTGAGTTTTGATCTTTTCAAGTTCGTACCTTCTCGGATTTAGATTTTTTTCGGTTTCAAATATTTTGTGTCGTGTTCATGTTATTTTTCGTGTCATATTCGTGTTATTTTTTGTGTGTTCAAAGTATTTGTGTTCATGTTTTTAAGGAATTTTAAATTTATATAATTTTTACAAGTTAATAATTCATTTAATGTAGATTTTGACACATTCCTGTCGTATTCATGTTATTTTTTCGTGTGTTCAAAGTATTATAAATTTATATAAAATTTTACATGTTAATAATTCATTTTATATAGATTTTGAGACGTTTGTGTATTTATTTTGTATTCATGTTATCCTTCGTGTCGTATTTTAATTTTTTTTTCATATTGTATTCATGTCATTTTCAATTCATTCAAATATTCTGCATAGTTTATCATTGTGATTCAATTTAGAATTTTTTGTGTGTGTACGTGTCGTGTCTCAATTCATCTTATATTTTGCATAATTTGTGATAGTGATTCAATTTAGAGAAAAAAAGGTATGTTCGTAACGTGTTTGTATTATTTTATCGTGTGTTTAAAGTATTATAAATTTATATAATTCTTTACACGTTAATAATTGGTTTTATGTAGATTTTGACACGTTCCTGTATTTGTATCGTGTTTTAATTATTTTTTTCATGTTCTGGTCGTGTCGTATAATCATGTTGTGTTCAAAATTATCAAGTCTAATTGACACTATTCAAATAACTCTCAATTTTGTATCACGTGTCGCCGTGTTCGTGTTATTTTTCTGTCATAATCGTATTCAAACCATTATATATTTATATTGATCTTGATATGTTAATAATTCGTTTTATGTAGATTTTGACACGTTCGTGTATTTGTGTCATGTTCATTTTATTTTTCGTGTCGTGCCGTGTTTTAATTATTTTCCATGTTATATTTGTATCGTATAATTATGTTTTATCTGAAATACCACATCTAATTGACCATATCAAATAACTCTCAATTTTTATATCAGGTGTCATATAATGATTAGAGGTGCTCATAGGCCGGGCCGCGACCTGGAACGTTTTTATTTTTCTTGCCCAGGCACGGCCCTAGGCGGGCTCAGGCCGACCGCAGTCCTGAATTACTGTTCATCCCTTAATTAAAAAATATATTTTTTATTATATATATATTTAATTAAATTTTAAAAAAATAATTTTTTTTAATACGTGAACATTGATCCGGGCCGGGTTGGATCACAAATATTGAGGCCCAGGCCTGGCCGGGTTGGTTGCCCGGCCCGTGAGTAGGTCTAATAATGATGGTAGTTATTATTTTTTTAAATTATTTTTACTTCTCTTGCATTTTTATTTTTCAAATTTATTTCAAAATATCAATTCAAATTCGATAACAAACTCGTAGCGAAACACGGGCATTTTTCTAGTTTTACATAAAATTAATAGATTGGATGCGAGTCAAATTCGAATAGCAAAAAATTTGCTTATTCAGATTTGATTTAAATTTTTTTTATTATTTAAAATATTTTAAAATATAAAATTAATATTTATAAATTTTCATAAATAAATTTAAATAAAAATATTTTTTATTGATTAAAAAAATAATTTAAATTGAATAAATTTAAATTACGAAATTTTTATTTCAAACTCGATTCAGTTCAAATCGAATAATAGTGTTAATTAATCAAGTCCCTGTCATCTAAAATTCATGATCCTGCATCAGTCCTCCATCGACTTGGAGCTACCTATCACATTCTCATAAATACTATAATAATATGCAACTTTCCTAAAACACATATCGTATGAATCCAAATTCTTTGTCCCATTTTTCGCTTCTATTCGTGTTTTTACTCTCGTAACTAATTGCGTATCCATTTTTTGTTCTCTTCATACCTGTTTATTTTTAATGTTTGATCCGATTCTTTGTCTAATAAAAAAATCAATTTCGCTTGAAAAAAAAATACGGATACAAAGACGATGCAAATAAAAGAGATGGTATCATGGTTGTCATAACGGTTTTTTCGGACCGCTACGACGAATTTGATGAAAACACAAAAAATGGAGTCGCCACTAATCTTTTTTGCTAGGTGTGATTGGCCACCTATTAAAACCGATTTTAGCAAAATATTTTAAAATTAATTAAAACATTTTTAAAACCAATTTCGAAGTCCGCGCTTTGAACCAGAGAGAAAACAAAATCGGGTTCGGGAGTCGGTTACGTACGGGGAAGGATTAGCACCCCCGCAACGCCCGTTTAGAAAACGGTACCACTTGATCACGTGTTATCTTTAATCTCGATTTAATGGATTTAACATCGGTATTTAAAAATAATTCTCTTTTATTTTTTTTATTCTTAAAAAAAAACATGTTTATTATTTTTTGGATTTTCTTGAACTGTTTTTTTTATTTTTTTAGAAATCGAAAGTGAACATAAATTTATTATCGAAAATACTCATTAAATATTCCCGACACTCTCGGTGGTATTTAACGAGATCTTCTCACCTCAAGACATCTTATGAATCACAACCGTGATCCTTCGAATTCCGTCGTCGGCAATTTACATCCATTTTTATTCAAATGCGTATGATGCAAATATTTAAATATCGGATGCATACGGCTTAACATATAACTATAAAATTAAACATGCGAATCGTAATATTAAAAACACGAGCATGGCAAAATATCGAGCGCAATAAACATTCGCTATTTATTTATTTTTAATTTTATTATTTCATTTTTTTATGCATTTTTGTATCGAGCATATCGCTAAATACTCCCACCACTCATGGTGATATTTAACGAAATTCTCGCACCTCAAGATATCTTAGGAATCACTACCGTGACGTCTTCCGTCGTCGGTTATTCGTATTTATTAAAAACTTTTTTTTTTGAAAGGTAAATTAAAATGCTTTTAATAATTATTTCCGAAATAAAAGAAATTATCTATGTAAGAGTAATTCCCGAATCACTCCGATACTTTCGATAGTGTCTCGATTATTATTCTCACTCGAACCTTTTCGAAGAACGATCGATACTCCGACCATCCGAGAAAGAGATCCGTTTTTAGAGAATTTTATTTACCGAAAATAATTTTAAAAAACATGTATTAATTAAAAATTATTATTTTAATATTTTAAAATCGAAATCGAATAACAAAAATATATCGAATGCCGGACAAAATAAATAAATACAAATAGTAAATGAAAATAAATAAGAAAATCATACTTGACGAATGTCGAGAATCTGAAAAATCAAAATGCCGGACTTGATCTTCGTAAAATCACCTGAAAATGTTAATAAAAAAAATCAAAACTTCAAAAACGATCATCGTGAATTTTTCTTTAATTTTTTTTATATTTTTTTATATTTTTTATATTTTCTCTTTTTTTTTTCTAGTCTTTCTTTTCTTTTTTTTTTTTTTTTTTTCTCTGGCCCCAAAACCAGGCCTGTTGGGCCAGGTTCGGCCCTGGCCTGCTGAGCTAGGCCTGGTTCTGGCCTGGCCTGCTGGGCCAGGCCTGGCCCAAATTTCTTTTTTTTTTTTTTTTTTTTTGGGGGGAACCCGCGCGGACCCCGGGTCGGATCCGGGTCCAGGCGCGGATCCTCCCCGCCAAAACGGCGCCGTTTCGGCGCCTCTTTTTTTCTTTTTTTTTTTTTGACCCGGGTCGGGCGCGCGGACCCTGGGTCGACCCGCGGGTCCACGCGCGGACCCTGGGTCCAAAACGGCGTCGTTTTGACGCCGTTTAAAATTTTTTTAAAAAATGGGTGACCCGCGCGGACCCCGGGTCGACCCGCGGGTCCAGGCGCGGGTCACCTTGACCCGGCTCAGGGGGGCTATATAAGCCCCCTTTTTTTTCTCTTCATTTTTTTTTTCTCTCCCTCTCTCTCTCTTTTTCTCTCTCAGCCCAGAACCTCCCCAGAAACCCAGATTCCGGCGGCTGGCCACCGCGCCTGCCGCCGTCCACCGTCGCCGGCCGCCGCTCGCCGGCGGCCGGTTTTCTCCAAAATTTCCGATCCGAGGGGTTTCGACCCCCTCGTCACGGATCCGGGCTCCGTTTAGCCCGGATCCCCACCGAATTTCGTAGATCTAGGTTTTTTGTTGGTTGCTGTGTGGTTCTTTTTTGTGTTTTCTTTTGCAGGTTTTTTGGTTTCGAGGAGGTGGGGGGTCGGGATCTGGTTTTTTGGTTGTCGGTGGTGGAGGAAGGGGGTCCGAATCGGGATTTCGGACCCCGATCTGGGTTTTTGGTGAACGTGGGGGGGGGGTCCGAACCTGGTTTTTCTTCAAATCTGGGGACCTCCCTCCCCTCCTCCTTGCCTGAGGCTTCGGCCTCCTTTGGTCTTTTTGGGGGGTTCGAGTCTGGGGGGGATCCGAATCCGGGGTCTCCTCCCCCCTTTTTTCTTTTGCTCGTGATTGGGGCTTTATGGGGGTGTTTGGGGTTGAGGTTGGGTGTCGGTTAGTGGTGGCGTGTGGAGGAGGATGTGCCGTGTAGGTTGGGGTTTGGCAGGGTGGCAGAGCAGGGTGTCAGGTGGCCAGGGTTTGGCGTGTGGGGGGAGGGTTTCTGCTGTTGGGTTTTGGGAAATGGGGGAGGCGGCTAGGGTTAGGGTTTTGGATGAAAAGGGCCGAAAATTGGGCCTGGCTTGGGGGTTGAGGGGCTTGGGCCGGGTTTGTAGATTGGGCCTGCTGAATAGCAGGCCCGGTTCGCACTTGGTCCGGGTCGGATTCGAATCCGACCCGGACGAAAATTGGTTATTACAGCTGCCCCTCTTTGCACATTGCTGAGAATCAGGAATAGGGCAAAGACAGTATAACCAATTTTGTCCAGTTATTGAGATCCTTTTTTTAGCGAGGCTCTATCATTTGGAAAATAAACTGCTCCTCTAATCAGAGGCTCTATCACTTGGAAAGATAAATTGCTCCTCTAATCAGAGGCTCCACCACTTTGAAATTTAAATTGCTCCTCTCATCAGAGGCTCTACCACTTGGAAAATAAATTGCTCCTCTCATCAGAGGCTCCACAACTTTGAAATTTAAATTGCTCCTCTCATCAGAGGCTCTATCACTTGGAAAAATAAACTGCTCCTCTAATCCGAGGCTCTATCACTTGGAAAAATAAATTGCTCCTCTAATCAGAGGCTCTATCACTTGGAAAGATAAATTGCTCCTCTCATCAGAGGCTCTATCACTTGGAAAAATAAACTGCTCCTCTAATCAGAGGCTCTATCACTTGGAAAATAAATTGCTCCTCTCATCAGAGGCTCCACAACTTTGGAAATAAATTGCTCCTCTTATCAGAGGCTCGACAACTTTGAAAAATAAATTACTCCTATTGCTCCTCTAATCAGAGGCTCCACAACTTTGAAAATAAATTGCTCCTCTCATCAGAGGCTCCACAACTTTGAAATTTAAAGACGAACTTCGATTTTTGACAATGAGTTTGAACATAACTTAGATTATGACCTCACTTACTATCTTAGTCTTACGAAAGTGAAGACTCACTCTGGATATCCCCATCTCTTTCTCATTTAGTCTTGAAATTCCTTGTCAGATTCTTCAGATATCGCCACTCGACTAATCCTACCGAGGCTCGACCTTTCTTAAAGTAACGAAATTGACTTTGCAAAAATTGAAAATGGTACCTGGAGGTTTTGAAAAATGTCATTTTGAAAGATGCTACCCGAAGGTTTTTGGATATAGATACTTGGAGGTCTGAAAATGTTACTTCTTTGAAAGTGGTGTCCAGAGGTCTTATTCTAGACTTTGAGAATGATGCCCCGAGGTCTTGAAAACATGACTTTTCTTTGAAAATGGTGCCCGAAGGTCTTATCCGTGATTTTTGAGAATAGTGCCCGGAGGTCTTGAAACAGGTGCCCGGAGGTCTAAAAAAATGTCTTTTCTTTGAAAATGGTGCCCGAAGGTCTTATCCATGCTTTTCGAGAATAGTGCCCGGAGGTCTTGAAAGAGGTGCCCGGAGGTCTTTAAAAATGTCTTTTCTTTGAAAATGGTGCCCGGAGGTCTTATCCATGCTTTTCGAGAATAGTGCCCGGAGGTCTTGAAAGAGGTGCCCGGAGGTCTTAGAATAGGTGCCCGAAGGTCTTCTTTCTTCCTAACTTTCCTTTTTGTTTTGCTGTGCCCGGAGGTCTTAAAAAATGTAACCCGGAGGTTTTTAAAACAGATGCCCGGAGGTCTTCTTTTTTTTAATTTTCTATCACTTTGAAAAATAAATTGCTCCTCTAATCAGAGGCTCCACAACTTTGAAAATAAATTACTCCTCTCATCAGAGGCTCTACAACTTTGAAAATAAATTGCTCCTCTCATCAGAGGCTCCACAACTTTGAAATTTAAATTGCTCCTCTAATCAGAGGCTCTATCACTTGGAAATAAATAAATTGCTCCTCTAATCAGAGGCTCTATCACTTGAAAAATAAATTGCTCCTCTAATCAGAGGCTCTATCACTTGGAAAGATAAATTGCTCCTCTCATCAGAGGCTCCACAACTTTGAAAATAAATTGCTCCTCTAATCAGAGGCTCCACAACTTTGAAAATAAATTGCTCCTCTAATCATAGGCTCCACAACTTTGAAAAATAAATTGCTCCTCTAATCAGAGGCTCTATCACTTGGAAAGATAAATTGCTCCTCTAATCAGAGGCTCCACAACTTTGAAAATAAATTGCTCCTCTAATCAGAGGCTCTATCACTTGGAAAGATAAATTGCTCCTCTAATCAGAGGCTCCACAACTTTGAAAATAAATTGCTCCTCTAATCAGAGGCTCTATCACTTGGAAAGATAAATTGCTCCTCTCATCAGAGGCTCCACAACTTTGAAAATAAATTGCTCCTCTAATCAGAGGCTCTATCACTTGGAAAGATAAATTGCTCCTCTAATCAGAGGCTCCACAACTTTGAAAATAAATTGCTCCTCTAATCAGAGGCTCTATCACTTGGAAAGATAAATTGCTCCTCTAATCAGAGGCTCCACAACTTTGAAAATAAATTGCTCCTCTAATCAGAGGCTCTATCACTTGGAAAGATAAATTGCTCCTCTAATCAGAGGCTCCACAACTTTGAAAAATAAATTGCTTTTCCTGTGCCCGGAGGACTTAAAAGAGGAAACCCGAAGGTTTTAAAAGAGGTGCCCGGAGGTCTTGGTGATCATACCTGAAGATCATATCTTGGAAGAAAATCTCACTGAATGTTCGAATTCAAATGTCAAATTTTCAAATAATCAATGCCATGCATGAAATGTAAATGTCATGCGATGTCAATGCGTATGCCCCTGATGATGCATGTGCAAGTACCTTCGGATACTGTACACATTTTACGACACGATGTAGATGCAAAACTTAATAAATATGCGAATGTTCATGAATGATGCGAATGTTCCCCATTGTTTCTCCTGATCTTGGTTTAGCTTTTCCAAATCGTTTTTCCTCTTCGAAACAGAGTGTATCCTGAAACGCTCGTGCCTCGTAAGAGATCAACCTTTTTCTTCACTTTGGAACTATCCCTTTGCCCCGATAGTTTTTCAACATCAACTGGAATCCGAGTGTTCATTTCTTCTACCTCAATAGTTCCATGCCTCTGGGCCAAAAGAACCTTCGTCTTATGCCAACATCGAAAATGGTTTCTTCCAAAAATATTTTCATTTATCTGCTTTTGCTTGCTTCTTTTTTTGAAAAATGTTTGCTTATTTACTGAAAACTTTTGAGCTGAAAATGTCATCGTCTGATATTGTGATATCCTTATCTTTTGAAGATTGATGATCACTGTTAGAAGTTTTTCTGAGTGTCAATTCGGATTTTTCAAATTGAGTCGGAAGGCTTGGTACCACAAGACTTTGGTTGATCCAAGGAGACTTCGCAACAGGAAAAATGTATATCCTTTCTAGACTCACAAATGGAACAGATTTTATAGAACATGATTTTTTTGGACTCAAACAAATTCAACATTCTTTTAGTTTCCAACTCATGGCGTTTTGACATACGTCAAGGCTAGCTGGGGTGTTCAAACTGGAAAATTAATTCTGGAAAGGAAAACGGTCTCAGTTTTTTAAAGTCAACCCTCCGAACGATAGTTGACAGTTTTGGGATATTTTGGAATTCCCAGATGTTTCTTAACTTCTTGAAAATGACTTCTTCTTTTGTTATGGCCTCGACAATACCATAAGCAGCACCGAAATTCTCCCATTTTACTCTAGACTGCCCATGTCGGGTTTTCACCCTAGAGTCTCCTTCTTTCCATTTTTTTCATTTTTTTTTCATTAAATGTTTCACCATGCATTCAAGAAATCAAGACTTATCCAAAAAAGATTTTTAACCAGAAAGGAGACCGAAGTCTCATGCATTTCTCTAAGAATAGACTCATCAATTTAAATGACCATGCTCGATCGAAATGGTCTTTTCCAGGTACGTAATGTAGGCCGAGGTTCGAGGTACTGAAAGAAAGATAGATAGGCCCAAACATGTGTTTAAGGTGATCAAATCAAGGATCATTTCATGAGGAGGATTCTCTTCGAAACACTTGTCTTTTCTGAGCTTTTCTCTTTATTCGATGATTTCATCCGTTCTTTTCTTCCTTTTCTGTTTTTGCTTTCATCTTTCTTTTTATCTCCTTTTTTTTTGCATCTCTATTTTGACCAGGTGAGCCCGTAGTTGTTTGGAAGCTCAGATTTCTCTTTGATTCATGACATTCTTTTTCGTTTTTGAACCAAGACTTCACTATCCATGACCTTTGAAAAGATCCTTCCTCGAATTTGCCCCCCTAGTGTGGAGGGTGATCCTTGATCGGGGTTGAAAGAACAAAAGTATTCACTAGGCTCAAAAGGGGTAGCAAAAGGATATTTTCTATTTTGTGAAAGGATGATGAAAGATGGCCATTTTTCATCTCGAACACAAGCACGTAAATCGAAGAATCACTCCTTAGAGAAAAATAACGAAAAGGTTTTTTTTTTCTTGAAACCATCTTGAATTTCATAAATGCATGATGTCACACTCATTTTTTCATTTTTCATTTTTTCATTTTTTCTTTTCTTTTTTTTCATTTTTTCATTTTTTCATTTTTTTTTGATGCATGCTCCGAAAATTACTCCATCTTTATCCACCACGCTTCTTTCGTATCTACAAATGATGCACCATTTGATTGGTCATACAAATGAGACTTCGTATCATAACGAGGAACACCTTGAGTCTTTTTGCTCTCCGAAGGGACAAGAAAGAATATGGCTCGAAAACAGCTTTTTTCTAGGAACACGAGAAAATCAGGTTTAATCATTGTTACCCGAGACGTTAATCATGAAGTGACGTCTGGGCAACTCTTGTTTTGTGGTTACGGAAAGGGATGTGAATGGTTTTGGCATAACCTTGACACACATCAATTTACCATGATCTAGATTCTTGAAAGAGGTTTCACTTGTTTGAGACACCAAAAAGCTCGGATTTTTTTTTTTCAAAAAGTTTGTTCCATTGCTCATAACCTAAACTAGGATCTGCATTTTTCTTATTGCAGTGACTATGGTTTCTGAAATTCAACAATATATTACTGCAAGCATTGGTTTTTTCAAACTCAAAAGATTCAAGCATGGGCAAGTCCGAAAGAGAGATGGAAGGATGTTGGGTCATTCCTAACAATGATCATCAATAATCTCAAGATATCTCATCATTTCTTAACGTGAAGAAAGATTTTTTCTTTTAAGAATGCGCTCTTCAAAAATCAAGAATTTCTTTAATGTTTGTTTTTGCAAATTCAAGTTAAAGCACAACAAACACAAAGCTTTTGAAATTCAAAAATTATTTATTTCATGATGTCAACATAAGACAAGTGCTTTCATGATGAGGCATAGAACTACATGCATATTCCTCAATGCTTGTTGACATGCTTTCAAAGGTAACCATTCTCATCCTCAAAACCCGCGGTGAAGAAACCGATTTCTGGCAATGCGGATTTCCACTGTTCGACTAGCTCTGAAGTCAAAATGCCATTGTGGACAAGACCTTCAATCTTTTCCTTCAGTCGTCTGCATTTTTCAGTTGAATGTCCGATTGCCCCCATGTGATACTCACACTTGCTGTTCGGGTCATAACTCCTTGCTGATGGATTTGGAGCTGTTTTCAAAGGCATAGGGGTGAGATATCGGTTCCTTATTAGTAATTGCAACAGGTCAGAGATTGGGACTGAAAATTTCTCTTGGTTGCCCCTCGGTCGTTTCTGGGAAGCATACCTAGTTGCAAGGGCTGGCATAGGATGAGATGTTTGAATATCTGGCAAGTAAGGATAATGACTTGAAGAGACATTGGTAGAGTAACACGATTGATATGGAGAGACCCGGAGATACGGAATGAATTCTCCCATAGCTTGGACATGCTCCTCCTTCCTTTCAGGTGTCTCGTTTCCCTCGGCATTGGATGTCTCATCTCCTTCGAGTTTTCCGTTCTTGATAGCATTCTCAATCATCTCTCCTGAGGCCACTATATCTGCAAAATTCTTTGTGGCATTTCCAACGAGTCTATCATAGTACGGAGCGTGCAGTGTACTCACAAAAAGGACAGTAATTTCCTTTTGAGTCAGAGCCGGTCGTACTTGGGTGGCCATGTCCATCCACCTCTAAGCATATTCTTTGAAGCTCTCAGTGGCCTCTTTCTCCATATTTTGCAAGGTCAACCTATCTGGTGCCATGTCGATCATGTGCTTATACTGAGTCTTGAAAGCTTTTGCCAAATCTTTCCAAGAACGGATACAGCCCCGATCCAACTGATTATACCATCTCGCAGCCGATCCTGTTAGACTGTCTTGGAAGCAGTGGATTAACAGCTTGTCATTGTTGGTGTAGCCAGCCATTTTTCGACAAAACATCATGATATGGATTGACGGACATTTCGATCCGTCATACTTTCCAAATTCAGGGACCTTGAATTTTGGCAGAATCAACAAATCCAGGACCAAGCTGAGCTCATTTGGATCCGTATTCCCGAAAACGTCTATTCCTTCTAAGGCTTTGAGTCTCTCTTCAAACAGATCATACCTCTGTTGCACCTCTGTGTCTTCCACTTGCTTTGCCACATGTTTTTTTAGCTTTTCTTGTTCTAGTGAACCATCTCGGCTTGGAATAACAACTGAGTCTGAGGGGTGAAGTTTCGAGTTCAATTGAAAATGTCCTCGGCCTTGTTGATTTGGTAGGAAGATCGGATCTTCATTGTTGTTTACTTGAGGTCGAGGTTCTCCCCCTATGATCGATCCTTCAGCAACCCATTTTCCTCGAGTCAGCCTAGTCATCATTTCAATCATCTTGTCTATTTGCTCACGTGACTCCTCTCGAGATTTTATGATATGTTCCCGTGTTTCTTGCTGAGATCTGGCTAACTGTTCTTGTAATTCTCTCTGTGCTCTTTCCACTCTATCCAGTCTATTTTGTTCATCCTCCATGATTCCGGCCTGTGTCATAGAGGTACGCAGTGATTCTTATACCTCTGATTTGGAAGAGAAATCCTTGCAAAGCTAAACCGACTTCTTTTTTATTCTCCAAGTGTGTTTTATGATGCATGAGCTATGAATGCCGTGAATGTAACACGATACCCATATGATGCATGTAAAGAATAAACAAATTAATGCATGAGTATGTACAATGAGTGACCATGTATGTCACGGAATGCATGACCTTATTGTTATGAATGCAATCACGATGTCGATATGATGCATGTAAAGAATTAATGCAATCACGATCATGTATGTCACTAATGTATTCTACAATGAATGACCATGCATGTTATGATTGCAATATGATGCGAATTTGATTTGTCTAAAGAATAAACAAATTAATGCATGAATATATACAGAAAACCATTCATGATTTGGACTGAACTCGATCATTCAACAATTTTATTGCACAAACATTGCCCCCAAATTCAATCCGCAACATTTTTTGTTTGTTTTTGTTTTGAAATTTTTTTTGAAAAATGTTTTTTTTTTTCATAAAAATCAAAATATTATTTTCACAAACCAATTTCTATCAAAAACTTTTGTGTTAGTGGGTCTTATTATGGCACTGATGTCCAAATATTTATTCAACACTACCGGTTTGCAATTCTCATTTAATCAACAACAAGTGTCTATGCGGTTTATCAAATGAGATTATTATCACCGTGAAATCAAAAGTACAACTATAAATGTACATGCTTTATTTACAAGTGTATCAATGCATGAAATGTACGAGATGTACGAAAAGAAAAATTTTCGTATTTACAGACTCAAAAAGATAACGAATATTTGCTCCGACAGTATCGACTTATTTAAGCATTACGATGCCTTCGGAGCGAAAAATGAAACTGAATTGCGGGTAGCACGGTGTGCGTTCATCATTACCCGATTTACAGTTCTTGTTCGGAATGTAAACAAATAGCGAAAGATCACCATGTTCCTTCCAAATTTTGAGGATATCCGATCGGAAATTCGATATGGATCTACTCAAGTTCACTACATGAGGTTGAGTTAGGTTCTAAAAGGCTCCAAATTGCTCCTTACTGTCGCCCGTGAAGGCTAGTAAGGCATCCCGATTTAAGCGGGTTCAATTTGTTGGAGAGATTTTTCGCTAGCCCATGCGGAGGTTATTGCCTCACGAGAGCGTAGGTACTTTTTCTCTCTAAAAGCGTTTCGCTAGCCCATGCGGAGGTTATTGCCTCACGAGAGCGTAGGTACTTTACTTTCACCTAAAGGGATAAAGCTCGGGGTATAGAGCTTATGTATGAAATGCACGTGCTCGTGTGTGAGAAGGAAAAAGCAAACCTTCGACTATTTGTCTACGACTCTTTATTCTAAACACTCCACGATTAAAAAAAATAAACGACATAAAAAAAATATGAATCAAGAATTAACAAATATCAAAGTGTAATTGCAGGTAAAATAAAAATAAAGAAAGAAAAAAAAATAAAAAATAAAGAGAATTAAAATTAAATATCGGTTAAATCCATTAATTCGAGATTTTAAAACAACATATGATCAATTTATGGCTCGACTCTCAAAAGGTTCCCCAGTGGAGTCGCCAAGCTGTCATAACGGTTTTTTCGGACCGCTACGACGAATTTGATGAAAACACAAAAAATGGAGTCGCCACCAATCTTTTTTGCTAGGTGTGATTGGCCACCTATTAAAACCGATTTTAGCAAAATATTTTAAAATTAATTAAAACATTTTTAAAACCAATTTCGAAGTCCGCGCTTTGAACCAGAGAGAAAACAAAATCGGGTTCGGGAGTCGGTTACGTACGGGGAAGGATTAGCACCCCCGCAACGCCCGTTTAGAAAACGGTACCACTTGATCACGTGTTATCTTTAATCTCGATTTAATGGATTTAACATCGGTATTTAAAAATAATTCTCTTTTATTTTTTTTATTCTTAAAAAAAAACATGTTTATTATTTTTTGGATTTTCTTGAACTGTTTTTTTTATTTTTTTAGAAATCGAAAGTGAACATAAATTTATTATCGAAAATACTCATTAAATATTCCCGACACTCTCGGTGGTATTTAACGAGATCTTCTCACCTCAAGACATCTTAGGAATCACAACCGTGATCCTTCGAATTCCGTCGTCGGCAATTTACATCCATTTTTATTCAAATGCGTATGATGCAAATATTTAAATATCGGATGCATACGGCTTAACATATAACTATAAAATTAAACATGCGAATCGTAATATTAAAAACACGAGCATGGCAAAATATCGAGCGCAATAAACATTCGCTATTTATTTATTTTTAATTTTATTATTTCATTTTTTTATGCATTTTTGTATCGAGCATATCGCTAAATACTCCCACCACTCATGGTGATATTTAACGAAATTCTCGCACCTCAAGATATCTTAGGAATCACTACCGTGACGTCTTCCGTCGTCGGTTATTCGTATTTATTAAAAACTTTTTTTTTGTGAAAGGTAAATTAAAATGCTTTTAATAATTATTTCCGAAATAAAAGAAATTATCTATGTAAGAGTAATTCCCGAATCACTCCGATACTTTCGATAGTGTCTCGATTATTATTCTCACTCGAACCTTTTCGAAGAACGATCGATACTCCGACCATCCGAGAAAGAGATCCGTTTTTAGAGAATTTTATTTACCGAAAATAATTTTAAAAAACAAGTATTAATTAAAAATTATTATTTTAATATTTTAAAATCGAAATCGAATAACAAAAATATATCGAATGCCGGACAAAATAAATAAATACAAATAGTAAATGAAAATAAATAAGAAAATCATACTTGACGAATGTCGAGAATCTGAAAAATCAAAATGCCGGACTTGATCTTCGTAAAATCACCTGAAAATGTTAATAAAAAAAATCAAAACTTCAAAAACGATCATCGTGAATTTTTCTTTAATTTTTTTTTATATTTTTTCTCTTTTTTTATATTTTTTATATTTTTAATTTTTTTTATTTTATATTTTTATACTATTATTGTTTTTTTAATTTTTTCTCTTTTTTTTTTCTAGTCTTTCTTTTTCTTTTTTTTTTTTTTTTCTCTGGCCCCAAAACCAGGCCTGTTGGGCCAGGTTCGGCCCTGGCCTGCTGAGCTAGGCCTGGTTCTGGCCTGGCCTGCTGGGCCAGGCCTGGCCCAAATTTCTTTTTTTTTTTTTTTTTGGGGAGGGGAACCCGCGCGGACCCCGGGTCGGATCCGGGTCCAGGCGCGGATCCTCCCCGCCAAAACGGCGCCGTTTCGGCGCCTCTTTTTTTCTTTTTTTTTTTTTTGACCCGGGTCGGGCGCGCGGACCCTGGGTCGACCCGCGGGTCCACGCGCGGACCCTGGGTCCAAAACGGCGTCGTTTTGACGCCGTTTAAAATTTTTTAAAAAAATAGGTGACCCGCGCGGACCCCGGGTCGACCCGCGGGTCCAGGCGCGGGTCACCTTGACCCGGCTCAGGGGGGCTATATAAGCCCCCCCTTTTTTTTTTTTTCTCTTCATTTCTTTCTTTTTTTTTTTTTTTTTTCTCTCCCTCTCTCTCTCTTTTTCTCTCTCAGACCAGAACCTCCCCAGAAACACAGATTCCGGCGGCTGGCCACCGCGCCGGCCGCCGTCCACCGTCGCCGGCCGCCGCTCGCCGGCGGCCGGTTTTCTCCAAAATTTCCGATCCGAGGGGTTTCGACCCCCTCGTCACGGATCCGGGCTCCGTTTAGCCCGGATCCCCACCGAATTTCGTAGATCTAGGTTTTTTGTTGGTTGCTGTGTGGTTCTTTTTTGTGTTTTCTTTTGCAGGTTTTTTGGTTTCGAGGAGGTGGGGGGTCGGGATCTGGTTTTTTGGTTGTCGGTGGTGGAGGAAGGGGGTCCGAATCGGGATTTCGGACCCCGATCTGGGTTTTTGGTGAACGTGGGGGGGGTCCGAACCTGGTTTTTCTTCAAATCTGGGGACCTCCCTCCCCTCCTCCTTGCCTGAGGCTTCGGCCTCCTTTGGTCTTTTTGGGGGGTTCGAGTCTGGGGGGGATCCGAATCCGGGGTCTCCTCCCCCCTTTTTTCTTTTGCTCGTGATTGGGGCTTTATGGGGGTGTTTGGGGTTGAGGTTGGGTGTCGGTTAGTGGTGGCGTGTGGAGGAGGATGTGCCGTGTAGGTTGGGGTTTGGCAGGGTGGCAGAGCAGGGTGTCAGGTGGCCAGGGTTTGGCGTGTGGGGGGAGGGTTTCTGCTGTTGGGTTTTGGGAAATGGGGGAGGCGGCTAGGGTTAGGGTTTTGGATGAAAAGGGCCGAAAATTGGGCCTGGCTTGGGGGTTGAGGGGCTTGGGCCGGGTTTGTAGATTGGGCCTGCTGAATAGCAGGCCCGGTTCGCACTTGGTCCGGGTCGGATTCGAATCCGACCCGGACGAAAATTGGTTATTACAATGGTATTAGCCTATTCAATCACCGATAAAATATCAATCGGTCGTATTTATATTTCATAACCCCCGTTAAAAAATTAAAAACAAACGATAAAGAAAGCGACACTAAAAAAATAGACCCACAGCTCATTACGAGAGTGAGGACACTGCAAGAGGCAAGAAAATGAAGACCGAGGATTTCTATTGGTATGACAGACAGTGTCTATATAATACTTTTCAGAAAAGATATTTAGATTTCTCTTCATTATTTTTTAAAATAAATGATATATTGTTATATATATTTTTTAATTTATTTATCAATCTTACTTTTTATGAATTGAGGCTGTATAATGGAGTATTAATAATTATAAGTTTTTTACTTAAAGAAAGAGATTCAAATTTTGTTGTATGAACAGAAAAATTATACAACAATTATTGAATTAAATTTTTAGATATAATTATAATAAGTTGATTAGTCATAAATTGATAATCTCATGCATCTTTAATTTATTTACTATTAAAATTTTATCACAAGGCACATATAATAAGGAGAAAATTCTAAATCAGTCAAATAATATTAAAAATTGAATTCATTTTTTATATATTGACAATCGAGTTTTTTAATTTCATAATTAAGCAGGATTAAGAGACTGTCACATATCTTTTTTTCTAAATTAATTTTTTCAAATATACCTAAAAAAATATGTATCACTTTGCTAATCTCGTTTGTGAAATTTGGGATTGGTGTATAGACATGACTGATTGAGATTCATAATTAGTCGCAATAAAAGAATACACTCTTTCGTTAGAGAAGTGAAAGACTCTGATCTGCAAATAAGAATAAGGATAACCTTGAAAGGAGTCTTCTTAGCTTGAAAGAGGCCTTGAAAGAGTGAAAGAGAGAAGAAAGAGTAGCCGTTGTTGGTGTACGTGTAACCGGTCTTTCTGGTCTTGTTTGCGTATGAGCTCAAGCAGTTGCCGCTGCTGAGTGAATATCCTTTGCTAGTGAATCCGCATCCCTGGTGGAGGAGAAAATGCTCTACTGAGCTAACAGTGGAGGAAGGGCAGCTAGAAGCCTGGTAGCAAAGCAAGGCAAAGCAGAACCAAAAGAAGAAGAAGTCGAGCTATAGTTCGAACTAAGGACACTACAAGAGAACGTCGATTTACCGAAGGATTCTTTACCGACAAAAAAAATTTGTCGGTAATAACAAGAGTTACCGACGAAAATTCGAGTATTAACCACGGAATTTCGTCGGTAATGTTTTTGACTATTACCGACGAAATTTTGAACATTACCGACGAAAATTGTGTATTACCAACGGAATATTTACGACCGAAGTATTCCGTTGATAAATTTCGTCGGTAATACTTTGGTGCGAATCTAATTCGTTCTCGCCAAATTATTACCGACGGAATATGGACTTTTACTGACGAAAAATTGCATCTGTAAAAATAAAACACGAATTTTTATAATTTTAATAAAAAATTTTAAAAATAATTCAATTCCGTCCCTAATACTTATTAGCCACGGAAAATTCCGTAGCTAATAATGTGTATTACCGACAAAAAATTATGTGGCTAATAAGTATTAGCGACGGTATTTAATTTTAAAAATTAAGTTTATTTATTATTTCCATAAAAATTCAATTCTGTCGTTAATACTTATTAGACGAAAAATTTCGAACTAATAATGTGTAATTACAGACAAAAATTTTCGTGGCAAATAAGTATTAGCGACGGAATTTAATTTTAAAAATTAAGTTTATTTATTATTTCCATAAAAATTCAATTCCGTCGCTAATACTTATAAGCCACGAAAAATTTCGTCGATAATACACATTATTAGCTACGGAATTTTTCGTGGTAATAAGTATTAGAGACGAAATTTAATTTATTTATTATTTCCATAAAAATTCAATTCCGTCGCTAGTACTAATTAGCCACGGAAAATTCTGTAGCTAATAATGTATATTATCGACGAAAATTTTCGTGATTAATAAGTATTAGCGACGGAATTTAATTTTAAAAATTAATTTTATTTATTATTTCAATAAAAATTCAATTCCGTCGCTAATACTTATTAGCGACGGAAATTAATTTTTAAAAATTAATTATATTTCGAAAATTGAGAAATTTTTTACCGACGAAATTTTTATCGGTAATGACAAAAATTCCATCGGTAAAAGTCTGGGACATAATTAAATACCCGAGACTTCTTCTTCTTCTTTCCTCTCCTCCCTCCATCCCTGTGCCTCTCTAGCTCCGCCACTCCTGTTGCCGTCCAAGCGCGCATTCGCCGTTGAAGAATTTCGTTTGTCTCACCGCCTCGTCTGCTGGTATGACTCTCTCCTCTATGTAAGTGCTTTGGATGACGAGAAACTCAGCGAGAAACCAGATTTGTGGTTTGTGTCATAAACAAAACAAAAAAAAAATCCCCGAGGAAAAAATAAACTCCTCAATTTCGGGCTAAGGTATTTCTTTCTCTCTCAATTAAACTCATTTTATTTTGAAAACAAGGAAAAATAAATATTTATATATTATTGTTTTTGTAGAGGAATGGCGGATGGTTACTTGAATCGAAGTTAGCCAAGTCCTTCGATATTGTTGTCTTCTGGTGGGATGCTTAAACGACCTTGTACTGACTACGGTACACTTATTTCTTTGTTGCCTTGTTGCCTTCATCTTTGTCTATTTTGCAAATTTTTCTTCAACTTTATTCTAGTTTTAGCTGCTTTTGAGATTAATTTCGAAAAAATCAAAAATTTTCTATCAGATTGGTATAATTTTATTCAAACTTTAATTTTTGATCAGATTGATATAGTTTTCTGAGATTATTTTTTATTTTTATTTTTTATAATATTAATTATTTTATTTAATTTTATTACAAAATAATCATAAATTTTAATAAATTTAATTATTATAATTATAATTATATAAAGAAAATTATAAATTTTTTTATTTCTAAAAAAAAATTATAGACGGAATTTTTCGTGGGTAATACATTTTTTGCGACGGAATATTCCGTCGGTAATACTTTTACCAACGAAAATTTTTTTCGATGAAAATAGTATCACCGACTTAAGAATTATCGACGGAATTTTTCGTCGATAAAAGTCTTTACCGGCAGAATATGGATTTTTACCGACGAAAAATTCCGTCGGTAAAAGTCTATCCTCTTGTCTTGGGATAGACTGAATTCAAATAAACTACTGTATTTAATACAATATTATTACTATAAATAATATATTAACTAATTTTAAAAAGTGTCCTTATGACACTCGTTAGCAAAACCCTTAGAAAAAACAATAAAGCAAAACATTAAATTTTATAAAACAAGATTACTAGCATTTTCCCAAATGAGCCCTTTAGGTCACAGTAACAACCACACACTAATGAATAATGGTATATAGCAAATACAAGATAGAATTATGAAAATATTTTAGAAGGATTATCTTTACCCAAGTGGAAATGGAATGTTAGGATCTCCAGTCCCTTTTTTTGTGTGTGTATATTTGAAGTTATTAGAAATTGAATCATAGTTACGAAAATTAATTAAGAGTTCAGTAGTCTATCAACACATCACATAGTTGTTAGTATGTTTTTTTTTCTTGCGAATTGTTCCACAAGTTTTTAATTCATTCTTGCGAATTCTTAGTTACTGAAACTTGCTGATTGTCGGAAACTTGAGGTGTAAATCATGAGAGAAAACCTAGAGATTTGTAAATATCTCATGGTTCTTCATGGTTGCTTATTTTTGAGCATTTGATTTGGGTTTTATTTCAATTGATAGACTTTTAATGTGAGAAAATAGCTTGTGGATAGTTGAATTTGACGAGGAAAAACTTAGAAATTCAAGAAATCTCTCATGATTCATCAAGAATCAATTTGGTTAATGCTATAGGAATTTATTTTAGCATCTAATTGAGAGTTGAGAAGACTTATTAGGATGATGTAAAGGTTGGTAAAGAAGGAATTGAAATTTGTAAGGATTAAAAGAGAGAAATTTGTTTTTGTAAGAACAAGTTTATGTAACAGTAGTTTTAGTTCAATTTTCATTTTGATTCGCAAAATTTCACTTATATGAATTGTAGATGATTGGAAAGCTGGTTGAGTCAACTTTCCAACTATATGAACGAAAGTGAATTTTGAATCTTTTATGAAAAGATGTTGGGTTAATATCAAAAACATGCTCGGTTAATTCTTAAATGGTCATATATGTTAAAATCATTTATTAAAGGAAAATAAAAAAAAGTATGAAATTGTTATTAAAGAAATGATAAAGATTAAAATACCCTAACATAAACCTCTTCTTAAAAAAACCTTCTCCCTTTTCCTTTTATTTTTTAATTAAAAAATAATTTTTTTGAAAATAAAATTTTTTAATTTTAAAAAATAAATATTTAAATATTTTTAATTTTTAATTTATTTTTTTAATTAAATAATAAAAATAATATTTCTAATTTTTTTTGAATTTTTAAAAAAATAAATATTTAATTTTTTAAATTTATTTTTAATTAAAATTTTTAAAAAATAATATTTTTTTAATGAGAGAAAAAAGGTTAGAGATATCAAAATCTCATTAAAGGTGTTTTTGTCTTTATCATTTCCGTAATAACAATTTCATACTTTTCTATTTCTCTTTAATAAATAATTCTAACATATATCACCATTTAAGAATAAATCGGCATGTTTTTCATATTAACCCAAAGATGTTTCATATTTACTAGAAGGTATGCATGCTGTCTGTAGACCTGCTCAAGGGTCGGGTTACTCGCACAAGTCCGAAGGCCCGCTTATAATTTGGAGAGTTTGGATAAAAATATTAGGCCTGAAATATGGGCTTGGACAAACAAATGAGGCCCATTTAAAAAATGAACCGGGTCTTGGCTCCAACAATCAAGGTCTGAGTCCGACCTATTTTTTATTTATATAATATAATATTTTTATATATTATGTAATTGATATTGCATAAAAATAAATATATATAATATTATAGTGTAAACATTTAAAAATATCCTAAATTATCCATATTTTAGAACTTAATAAAATAAAATAGAGATAAAATTATTAAAAATTTAAATAATAAAAAAATATATTTTTAAATTTTTTTAGAAAAAAATATGGACGGGCCTAAATGGGCTTGGACTACTTATTTACAAATATGGACGGGTTTGTGCAGAATTTGAGATCCATATTTCGGACCGGGCCAGGCTTGAGCAAATATATATAGTGTTGATACTATATCTAAATTCGGCCTAAACCCGACCCGGCCCCTGACAGTAGCCGTAGAGATGAATTGCGCAAATTTTTTAAATTAACTTTCATTAAGTTTAAGATTGAGTCCTATATAATTGAAAAACCTATCGAGTGTAATTTTTAACACACTAAACGGAATTGAATTCCAAATTTTCTTAGTAAAAATATTTAATTTAATGAAGACTGCTTAGGCTGATAATTAATTTTACCATCGTATATTTGTTTAATCAGTACAAGACAATAATTTTCCTCGACTGAGAGTCAATGAAAGAGCAGAATCAACATTGTGATTTGTGACAAATGATAAATCTTTATTATCCATCAAACATCTATCAATCACAAACAATTGAAAAAGGACAGCGTTGTCATTCTATTTAATTCAATTTGTAAATATATCATTTCAATTTTTAATTTTTATTTAAAAATTTAGGTAATGAAACAAAAAAAAAAAATTAACAAAATGGTAGTTAGAAATTAAAAGGAAAAAAAATGACAAAAGACAAAGTAAAACAAAAGAAGGAAAAAAATGGGCCTTGTTAAAACAACAATGAATGTGAGAGGGAGAATCACTAATTGATTATGGCCTAATCGATGATATTGTTAGGAAAAAAAAAATTATGAAGTATTTCCACTATTGATATTTTTTTGGCTAAAATAGTTAACTAAAGAAATTGGTAAAATCAAGATTCAATTACAGTAATCCCATAAAGATTGAGTTTAGGTTCATCTCAACTTCTTCTTCTTCTTATTATTATTATTGAGTTTAGTTAGGTCTGTGCGGGATTGGCTTGACTTTATATATATATATATATATATATATATATATATGAAATTGTCAATGTTTGATCTTTAATCACTAAAATTAAGAGTCCAGCATTCTACCAACAAACAACATGATTGTTGACGGATTGGCTTGACTTCAATCAATAAGCATTGAACAAAATTTTTAAATTCAAATATTATTCGAGTTATTATTTTTATTAATAAAAAAATATTTTAATATATTTTAAAATTTAATAAAAATATATATTTTAATATAAGTAAGTCTAAATGAATAGCTTGAACTCGAACTTAGTTTTTAAAGGTGTCAATTGGATTCCATGTAACCAACTCTAATCTCTGTAAGCATGGTATCAAAAAGGTATAGGGTCTAATAATCAAGATGGGCTCCTTGATGGGAGGGCCCAAAATTATAAACCAAGGCTAAGTCACCAATAGTGCCAAGGAATTATCAATTTAGGATGAAAATGGATAATAAAAATTTGAATATCCGATATTATTTAATTTGATTTTTTGTAAATTTGGATATTGGGAATTCAAATAATTTTTGAATTTGGATATTAGATTTATTATCTGTAATCAATTCGGAGCAGATTCGAATAAGAATCTTTGGATATCAGATATCTGAATCTGTTTTGATTTTGGTCCGGATAGTGTCTATATTCTAATCCATTTTACTTATACGAATAATATATGAATCCTATATCCATTTACATATTGAATTCTGATTTAATTTTATATTTTTATTTTTAAAAAGAATCGATTTAATAAATTCAAATATTTAGCAGATTCGGATATCCAACGGATATTTCGAATAGTAAGCGAATAATAAACGAATTCGAATATTATATAAATTAAGGGTTTGCTTAACTGGTACCTATAAGAACTGATTAAAAATTATTTAATTACTAATTTAAAAATAACTTTTACTAAATTCAAAAAAAAAAAAATCATTAATTGCAATTTTTCTTTTAACATTAACTTTTTCATAATTTACTATTTATCTCATATTTTTAATTTGTTACTTTTCATTTTTATTAAAAAAAACAAAAAAACAAAAATACCAACCGAATGAAACCCGTTGAAGAAAATTATAAATGACAGCTAACACCAGTTTTTGTCAATGACAACCAATAATGGTATGTATAATTTATTTAATACATTATTCAATATATTGGTGTTTTAGTTCTAATTGATTTTTATATTATTCAATATATATTTTAATCAAATTAAAGCTCTATTTGAGAGCCCGATTGGGACACTTTAATTACACCAAAATATCATTTTATGATTGAATCTTTAATGAAATTTAATAAATTTATTTTACATCAAATTTCAAGGCTCAATTTCATATTTTGATTAGTTTAAGTCGAGTTACCAGGTTTGCTCTCACCAATTAATAGATTATAGATTAATTCATCAAATGAAAAGATTAATTCCTTGATTAATATTGAGTTTTTTTTTTTTTTAATTTGACAAAGCCAAAACTTACATATATATTATAGACTTAATTTGCATGGAAGAGGTCAAGTTTAATTGACTTGATTAATTAGTAAACATTGGAGATAAACACAATAGAAAGCAATATTGCACTCAATTTTTTGATTTAAGAAACAGTCTTTCATCTTAGGTCATACTAATCATTGACTTAATCTTAATCTAGCCAAGTATTTTTTTTAGTTTAGCAAGTAAATTATTGATAATTAATTAGTTAGAAAAAGATGGCGGTCGGCAATTGTGATCCTTTTTTAAAGGATTGTATGAGATTGAAGGTTGAATCTCTTATTTTCTTATACAATTTTTAGATTTGTTCATGGATCAAATCGGATAAATTCGAATAGCAAAAAAATTGTTTATTCAAAGCTCGGCTCGACCCAATCTATCGAGCTCGAAAAACTCATTTTACTATTTAAAATATAATAAATATTAAAAAATATTTTTATACTAATATGTATATTTCATAATTAAATTTAAATAAGAATTATTTTTATTTATTAATAATTTGGATCGATTTGAATTTAAAATATCTTATTTTAAACCTAAATCAAATTAGGTCTGTCAAATCAAACAAATAATCCAACCTTTTAATAGATTTATGCTTTTCTTATATGCATGTATAAAAAGAAGAGTATATAGTAATACTTCCACTACGAAATATACCTTTTTCTAACATTGGGGATGTCTACGAGTTAGGTTACTCGCCAAGCTCTTAGATATAGCTTGAATGAACCTTAGATAAATATTTAGGTTTAGATCCAATGTGCACCATGGATTTTATTATCTAAACAAATAATAAATTAATTAATTTTAATTTTAATTATAAAATGTATATTTAAACAATAAATATTAATATTGTTTTATATGTGATCAGTAAAGCTTGATCTGATCCTAACATTCTTTACACTTCCTACCATGATATATATTATATACATACCTAATTAAATGAAGCTCGATTTTCTAGTATGTCGTGAAAGAACATTTCGACCAAATATTAGATAAAAAATTCCAATCACATGGCCTTGGGTTCTGATCAGGCCGTTAGCCATCTGAGTTACAGGTTTACTGTTGCTAGATATAAATATTATATATAAGTATCACTGTAATCGGTACCGTACCGGTATCGACCGTATCAATCGATATGTACCAATTTTAAGAGAAAACGAAATGGTATCAATATTGTATCGTATCGATTGTACCAGTCTGTATCTGATAAGCTCATAAAATATACATTTTATGCCTTTCTACTTTTAGTTTTTGTTATGTTTTCGATCTTTAACTTATATTATATATTTGAATTATAGGTATATTTAAAAGAAAGAAACTTAAGATATCAATAATGATGGTAAAGAGCTTACAAAATTATAATCACAAGATGGAAGAAGACTTGGGAGTCAAAAAGATCAAATTCTTAGTGCTAAGTGATCAAGCAGATTTGACCTCTGCAACTTGTTGCTAAGAAATCATTATGTTAAATACTTTATTTGAAGAAATTTCCTTCTTGACTTTTGAAGCTCACTTGAATACCTTTTTAACGATAGTTTACACGCCCAAATCGGACAAAAAATGATCATCCAAATCAACCAAAAAAGTGAGAGATGGTGTAGCAGCCAAACGGGCCAAGACAGGGAGATCGGCGCCGCGGCACCCATGGGCAGAAACTTGACGCTGCAGCGCTGGATTCCAGCGCTGCAGCGCCGAGTTGCTGACTCCAAAACAGAAAAAATGGGAAAAAAATGAAAATTGCCCAAATTTGTCTTATTTTGACTCCTAACTTCCTTGATCACCAAGAAAGGGTTTTCAAGGTCAAAAAGCTCTATAAATACCATATTTTTGAGTCACAAACTAGCAATCTTTTTAGGAGACTCAAGGATCATCATTCTTCTTCTTCTTCTCTATTCTTTTTATTTTCTTTTAGTTTTATGTATATATTAACTATGCCTATGTAAGGCTAAACTTCTCTTTGGTTAAGGGTGATTTCAAAGCCCCAGACAAGTTTTGTAATTGATTTTCAGATTTATCTATCATTAATTTTCTATCAAAGTTGCTTGTGTTCTTCTATAAGAATTGTTCATGATGTTGTCTTGATTTGTTTAGGTTGCAAACTAAATAGATCTTGATAATTATCTAATGCTAGTTTAGGAGTTTTGATCCGTGTAATTGTCTTGATTTCCTATTCATAAGTGGCAATTTGTGATTAATGATTATGTTAAAGTTTTCGCTAATTGCAAAGTGGAACATAACCTAAGTTAAACAATTCAAGTTCATGCTTTTGTTGCTTAGATTAACCTATCTTTCTCATCATAAAACTGCTGTCAAATTAAATTTAGATAAGTTTATCCTAGGTTGTTTGATAGTTAGAGATTAAGTAGTGGCGTTCGTCCTGCTTAACGATGAACTAAGGAAGGATTGGGGTAACACAGGATGTTGTTATCTACGGTTGTTAACTTTGATAAATAATTGATATTGATAGATCTGAATTTGATTCTTAATAATGTCTAGTGGTGGAGAATGAAACCTTAACCATATTTCTCATATTTGATTGTTTCTTATTTACTTATTTACTTATTTTCAACTTTTCTTGTTTTATTTACTTTTAAACTATTTCAAAAATCCCCTTTTACTTTATTTTCTTTAAATCTAAGTTATAAACTAATAATCTATAAACTAAAACCCAATCCCTGAGGACTCGACCCTTGCTAACTATTATACTTTACAACTGATCTTTTTAGTGCAAGGTTTAAAATAAGATATACTATTTTGAGTGCATCAAATTTTTGGCGCCAAGTTTCTGCCCATGGGGCGCCGCGGCGCCGATCTCCCTGTCTTGGCCCGTCTAGCTGCTGCACCGTCTCGCACTTCTTCGGCTGATTTGGATGACCATTTCTTGTCCGATTTGGGCATGTAAACTATCGTTGGAAAGGTATTCAAATCAGATTTAAAAGTCAAGAAGGACGTTTCTTCAAATAAAATCATTAACATAATGATTTCTTAGTAAGAAGCTCCGGATGTCAAATCTGCCTGATCACTTAGCACTAAGAATTTGATCTTTTTGACTCCCAAGTCTTCTTCCATCTTGTCATTATGATTTTGTAAGCTCTTTACCATCATTATTGACATCTTTTGACTTCATTCTTTTAAATATACCTATAATTCAAAAATATAATATAAGTAAACAAGATAATGATCGAAAACATAACAATAACTAAAGATAGAAAGGCGTAAAATGTATATTTTATGAGCTTATCAAATACCCTTAGCTTTTTGCTAGTCCTCGAGCAAAACAAAATAAAAATAAAATAAATAAAATCTAATCTAATCTAATTTAATCCATTTTCGTAGGAAATCACGGTGGCACTTAGCATGTGACACAAGCCTTTAAACCCCTAGGTGTCCCTAGTGGACGAGTTTAGTCTCGTAAGGGTTTACTAGGACAATACCCACAAAGATTGAGAACATAAAAAAATAAAAATAAAACTAAAAATAATAATTACAACTAATACTTTCAATATAAATTAAAGAAAATCATTGGACAAGTCTTATAAACTAATCAATAGCTTAAAGAATTTCACAAAAAATCATACTTGAATGTAAATAGTTTGAGTTAAGCCAATATTAACATAACATATCTCAATCAAAATAGTTCATATTCAAACTTAATCTCAACTTCTCACACGGGACATTCTCATTATTTTCACTATTTAAAGTAGTGGTAAAGTGTTTACACTCAATCAATCTCATGAAAACAGTTCTAACATATGCTTGCTTGTCCACCTATTCTCCACTATTTAGATCATGCAACTTCATAAATCAAGAGGTTTTTATTCAAGGTTGTAATGGGGCCAAGGGATAGTAATGTGGTTAAAGAATAAAAGATAAAAGATATTACAAAGGTTCCAAAGACTTCGTAAAGTTTAGAGACAAAGTAAGATCATACAAATAAAACTTCTCAAAACTCTTATAAAGCATATAATAACATTGGCTAAATATTCATGTTGAGCCTTTGCTTCATTCTAACCAACTTTGTAACATCTTTTCTTTAACCAAAAGTTCAAGAGATGATTTTTTTTTTCTTTTTTTTTATATGGGAATGTATTTTTTTTTCTTTTTTTTCAATGTTCCTTTTTCTTTTTTTCTTGACTTTTGCCATTCTCCCCTCCACACTTATTTCTTGTTGCTAACCCAAATAGTCAATCGATCTCCCTTGCTTTATGCAATATGTCTCAAAATAATCTAATTCATCTTTAGAACAAGGGTAAAGATATAAGTACATTTAGGCTAGGTAAAAGATGTGATTACCAATAAAACAGCTTATTCAATGTAGGCTCAAATTGGCTCACTAGGGGATGTTCTCTTGGAACATCAATAAAGGATGGCTGTTTGGCCTAGTTATAATCCTAATGCCTCTATCATATTCATGTTATCACATGCATCAATATAGTCTCAAAAACGTTTAAAGCAAGTTCTAGAGAATCATATAATCATACGAGCACACAAGAAAGAAATTGGATATCAATGTATAATGCATCAATCATATAGGCTCAAAAACTCATAAGGATGATTATACAAGTCAATTTTAAGTCTAAACATACTTCTTTCTCAATCAACATATCATATTAACAAGAGCTCATAAAAAATGACTTCAAGCTTAATTCTCATGAAAATCTTCTCACTAATAACCAGTTTTAGACCTATACAATTCATATCTCATCATTGTATTGAAAGGAACTAAAATACACTAAAAACAAATTAAAAAGACTCAAAAAAAAAAAATTGACAATCTAAAATAAGAAATCCTAAATTCTTCCCCCCCAAACTTAATTCTTACATTGTCCTCAGTGTAATATTATCACCCCATATGCAAGAATTATATGTAAGAGAAAAGAACTACTAAATAAAAGAAGAAAAATAATTAAAAAAATTATAAAAGATAGAGGGATAGAGAGTAAGAAATAGCAAATATAATTATAATGTGTGCTCTCCATCCATTGGGTTGCTTCCCAAGAAGCGCTTGGTTTATTGTCCTTAGCCTGACTTATTAAAACACAAAAACAAAGAAAATTATTAAAAACTCAAAACAAAGCAAACTAATAAAATTAAATAAACCTAAAAAATTAAAACGTAGCAAGAAAGAAAAAGAAAGCAAATCTGTTTTGGCAGGTTGACAATTTCTTCATTAATTGGGCTGCCTCCTAATTAGCACTTGATTTAATGTGTCCAACTTAAGCAACACCCCTTCTTGGCTTTTTAGGCTTGTCAGGCTCATACATGAAACTTCCCAAATTTGTGCGTTTGATAGGAAGCTTTCTTTGCACAACAGTGGATGCATTCTCCATTATAAGTATTATTCCATCATCCTTTGTGGTGCATATCTTATCGAGGAATGGAGCATATTTTGGTACTTGTTGAATGGCATCCACAAACAAGCTGTTTAAGGTTTTCGGCATGTGTTGTTCATGTTCCTCCTCCTTGAACTTTGCAAATCTACTAGGAAAAAGTGAAAAAAAAAAACATTAGTAAAAAATGGAACCTTAAATGTTACCTCAGGTGCCGAAGTACTCTTCTTTGGAATTGAAGCTTCATTATCTTCCAGGAGTAAATCCATCTCAAGTTCTTTCTCATCCTCGGGTTCCCTTGGACTTTCTGATTCATCCTCGAGTTGTTTGGGACTAGCATTCTACTCGGGATCAATCTTAGTTTGGGAAAATAATTGTTCATGTAGTTCCTCAGATCCTTCTTCTACCCATCGCGCCACACCACTAGCCAATTGGCTCATTTGTGTTTCCAAATTCTGGATACTTACCTGAGGACTTGTCCTTGTTTCCTGAATGTTTGCCTCTATTTTCTATTGAAATTGCAAATTATTAGCAGCAAAAGTATTGACAAGGTCTTCTAAAGAAATACATGAACTTTGAGGTGGGGGCTGCAAAAGATCTAGTTCTTGAGACCATAATTGATTGAAGCTAGATGGATGAGTGTAATTGGCATAAGGATCTACTTCTTGATAATTTCCCAAATAGCTATAATTAGTATGATCCCACCATCCCTCATTGTAAGTGTTTGAGTATAGATCATACTGTTGTCCTAGGAACCCTTGATGGCCTTGACATCTTCTTAAATCATAGGATTGTTCACAATTATTTTCTTAGAAGTATGGGCACAAATTGGTTGGATGATCCATCATAAAGCACACTCCACACTTACTTGATTGTTGAACATTACCCATGGCCAATTGTTGAACTATGGATGTGAGATTGGCTAGTTGGTTTTGAATGTTTATGCGTGCTATCAACTCCTCAAGTGGTAGATTGTTCAATTCCATCATTCTTTGCTCAAAATTTGAAAAGAAAAACCTGTATGTACAAGAAAAATAAAATTAATTACAATTGAAAATAAGAATAAACCAAATAACTAATAAACTAAATAAAGCAGTCCACGACAACGTTGCCAAACACTTGATGCACCCAAAAGAATGTATCTAATTTAACCTTGCACTTAAAAATATCAATTGTAGAATATAGTGATTAGCAAGGGTCGAGTCTACATGGATTGGTGTTTAGTTTAAGAATTATTAATTTATACTTAAATTCAAAGAAAACAAAATAAAAGGGAGGTTTTTAAAATCAGTTTAGATTAAAGCAAATAATCAAAAGAACAAAACAAGTAAATAAGAAGTAATCAAATATGAGAAAGGTATGGTTAAGGTTCCATTCTCCACCACTAAACATCATTAAGAATCAAATTCAGATCTATCAACATCAATTAGCTATCAAAGTTAACAATCGTAGATAACAACATCCTGTGTTACCCTAATCTTTCCATAGTTCGTCGTTACGCAGGACGAACGCCACTACTTAATCTCTAACTATCAAACAACCTAAGATAAACATCATTAGATTCAAAGTGATAGCTTTATGATAAGAAAGATAGGTCGATCTAAGTAACAAACACATAAACATGGATTCATTCAACTTATGTTATGTTCCATTTCATAATTCCTGAAAACCCAACATAATCATGAATTACAAATTGATACTATTGAATAAGAAATCAAGATAATTACACGGATCAAGATTCCTAAACTAGCATTAGATAATTATCAAGATCTATCTAGTTGATCACCCTAAACAAATAAAGACAATATCATGAACAATTCTTGTAGAATAACATAAACAACTTTGATAGAAAGCTAAGTGTGGGGTATTTGATAAGCTCATAAAATATACATTTTATGCCTTTCTACCTTTAGTTTTTGTTATGTTTTCGATCTTTATCTTGTTTACTTATATTATATTTTTGAATTATAGGTATATTTAAAATAATGAAGTCAAAAGATGTCAATAATGATGGTAAATAGCTTACAAAATCATAATCACAAGATGGAAAAAGACTTGGGAGTCAAAAAGATCAAATTCTTAGTGCTAAGTGATCAAGCAGATTTGACCTTCGGAGCTTGTTGCTAAGAAATCATTATGTTAAAGACTTTATTTGAAGAAACTTGCTCTTGACTTTTGAAGCTGACTTGAATACCTTTCCAACGATAGTTTACACGCCCAAATCGGACAAAAAATGGTCATCCAAATCAGCCAAAGAAGTGCGAGATGGTGCAGCAGCCAAATGGGCCAAGATAGGAGATCGGCGCCGCGGCGTCCCATGGCAGAAACTTGGCGCTGCAGCGCCAAGTTGCTGACTCCAAAATCGCAAAATCGGAAAAAAGAAGAAGGAAAAAAACGAAAATTGCCTTATTTTGACTCCTAGCTTCATTGATCACCAAGAAAGGGTTTCCAAGATCAAAAAGCTCTATAAATACCATCATTTGAGCCACAAACTAGCGATCTTTTGAGGAGACTCAAGTATCATCATTCTTCTTCTTCTTCTTCTCTATTCTTTTTATTTTCTTTTAGTTTTATGTATATATTAACTATGCCTATGCAAGGCTAAACTTCTTTTTGGTTAAGGATGATTTCAAAGCCCTATACAAGTTTTGTAATTGATTTTCAGATTTATCTATCATTAATTTTCTATCAAAGTTGATTGTGTTCTTCTATAAAAATTGTTCATGATGTTGTCTTGATTTGTTCAGGTTGCAAACTAAATAGATCTTGATAATTATCTAATGCTAGTTTAGAAGTCTTGATCCGTGTAATTGTTTTGATTTCCTATTCATAAGTGGCAATTTATGATTAATGATTATGTCAAAGTTTTCGCTAATTGCAAAGTGGAACATAACCTAAGTTAAACAATTCATGTTCATGTTTTTGTTGCTTAGATCAACCTATCTTTCTCATCAAAAAGCTGCTGTCAAATTAAATTTAGAGATGTTTATCCTAGGTTGTTTGATAGTTAGAGATTAAGTAGTGGCGTTCATCATGCTTAACGACGAACTAAGTAAGGATTGGGGTAACACATGATGTTCTTATCTACGGTTATTAACTTTGATAAATAATTAATATTGATAGATATGAATTTGATTCTTAATAATGTCTAGTGGTAGAGAATGAAACCTTAACCATATTCTCATATTTGATTGTTTCTTATTTACTTGTTTTTTACTTTTCTTGTTTTATTTACTTTTAAACTATTTCAAAAATCCCCTTTTACTTTGTTTTCTTTAAATCTTAGTTATGAACTAAAACTCAATCCTTGAGAATTCGACCTTTACTAACTATTATACTTTACAATTGATCTTTTAAGTACAAGTAGATTTCTCTTCATGTGTGTATATATATATATATTCCATTCCAACGTGCATTGATCCACTAATTTGTGGTAACAAATTGGTCAACGAAATAGTAATGGGTTCAGCAAAGCTGAATTACAAACTAGCTGGCCTTCTGACTTCTACCCATAGTCTCTCCAACATGATCATTTAAATGAATGACCAGGTGGGAAGAATGTTTTTTCCAATTAAATTAAATTAAATTATATTCCTTGATCTGCTTGTGGTACTAAAGTATTTAAATATTTCTGAACAATTATTATGATAGGTAAAAATAATTAATAAAAAATAAACATTAAACTCATTTAACATTACTGAAATGTGGACAATGGGTGAAAAAAAAATGTAGAAAATGAGATCTTGTTTAGAGTTGTTTATAGGTCGGATCTGGATTGAATCTAGATCAGATCTGGATAATAAAAAAATTGTTTGTTCAAGATCCAATTCGGTCCGTCAAGCTCGAAAGAATCTGTTTTATTGTTTAAAATATATAAAAATATTAATTTTTTATTTATTTTAATATTTATATATTTTTATAATTACATTTAAATAAAAAATATTTTTTATTAATTAAATAATTATACGGATCGATCTGGATCGAAAATATCATATTCCACGGTTGATCCTTGAACACATATAATCTTACCTCAATAGTAAAGAAGGGATCTTAGGTTTGAAGGGATCTTAGGTTTGAGATCCAAATCTCACCACATGTGAGTTTTGTTTAATTATATGTTGGTTTGTTTATTGATGATGTATATTACAAATAATTTAATTATAATTGTAAATTTTACATATATGTGATTTCATTAAAAAAAAAAAAAGAAAAAAAAAATTGCAATGTGAATCCTTTTCTTTCCGTTATCCTAATTCTTTTAACTTTTCTTTTTTGTTAAAACAAAAAGAAAGTTTTACCATTCAAAATAAACAAAATCTTATAATATAAATAAATACAATGAAAGTAGTCCCCAAATTGATTGCAAAATTGAGACTGTTTATCCTGCTCAATTTTATTCCCTCAATTGAGGGTTATTTGCTTGCTAAGTGGCAAACACTTATAATTTTTTTATAATTATTATGTATTGTCTTTATATTATTTTTTGTGTTATAATCGTATTAAGGATATTATATATATATAAATTTTGACACGTTATGTATAGATTTTGATAAATTCATACACTTTGTGTTGTTTTAGTTTTATTTTTTTGTATTATATTGTATTTTAGTTATTTTTTCGTATCGTGTTCAAAATTGTTGGTCTAATTAACACTATTCAAATAACTCCTAATTTTGTGTCACATTATTTTTGTATGTCGTGTTGATAGATTTTGACACATTCGTGCTTTCATGTTATTTTTTGTATGTTGTATTATGTTTTAGTTATTTTTTTATGTTTGTTTCGTATTCGAAATTCTCAGGTTTAATTGGCACTATTCAAATAATTCTCAATTTTGTGTCAAATTCGTTTTATATAAATTTAGACACGTTCGTGTATTCATGTCGTGGTCATGTTATTTTTTCGTGTCGTGTCGTATTTTAGTTATTTTTTCATGCTATGTTCGTGTATGACAATATTCACATAACTCTTAATTTTGCGTCACATGTTGTATAATGATTGGTTCTTTATTTTTTTTTTTTGAAAAATAAAGTCATATTATTTTTTTTGTTTTTATATTATTGAAAAAAATTATTGTATTGATAAATTATCGGTAAAAAATAAAATATTGAATAATAACATATAATTGTTCAATTAAGCTGAATTTGATTTCAAAAAACAACATTGGGTTAATGAATTGATTTTTTTTAAAAATCAAACCTAATTAGCATAAAAATTTAATCGATCTCTAACCAAATTTCACAAATTCAACTCGATTCGACATCAATTTTTAAATTTTTAAATTCTTTATTTTTTTAAATTATTTTAAATTTATAAATAAAAATATTTTTTATTTTATAAAATATATAAAAAATCAAATGAAAAATAATGAAATCGAATCAAATAAATTTTTTTATGATCTGAATTGAATACGAAAAAATCCCAACAGAACATTGAATCTCTAATAGATATTTGATTTACTTTTGCACATATTTTATTTTGATATGTACATAAAACAACTATCTTAACATTTTTATCAATGTTCAGCACAATTTACAACAGAAGTATCGCGAGGTCTAAACATTAGTCTTTATTTAATTCTGACCCACATTTTACCTGTGTATTAAGAAATAAAGTGATTTTTTTAAATTACATTAGTATGATTTATTGATAAAATATTAAAATTTAAATTTAAATCATTATTAAAATTTAATTTTTGACCACTTCAATTACAAAAAAAAAAAAAAAAACTCTTTAATTTTTTAAAGTCAAAAAAATTTATTCTTGTGATTACTTGCATTATTGCTACTCTCCCTCCCTATGATTTATGCACAAAAAAATGGCAATGCTTTAATTTAAGATAATTAGTAAGATTTTTTTTCTGGTCCATCAAATGAAAAATATATTGTCTATTATTATTAAATGTCACATCATCAAAATCTTCGAATAGATATATGAAGCATAAAACAAAAAGTAAATAACAAGTCAAGTTTAAAGGGTAAACAATTAATCTAATAAAAAATGGCTTTCTCTTTTCTGTTTCTATGAAAAAAAATTAAAATGTGAAAAGTAAATATCAGTTCAGATCACAATTTACAAAGAAAAAGAAAAATAAAATAATGTATTTGATTACCTAATACAATTACACGTTTATTCATAATTCTTTAGAAATAGTATTTAATTTTTTTTATCCAAACATGCTTTTATTATTAATTTTTTAGCAAAAGAAAAGTATATACTTAATAAAAAAACCAATAAAAATGAAGCCTTCTTATAATCATGTGTAAATGAGTGAATTATGTCTTATTGACTTGGCTTTTGTAAAAGTTATCACAAAATTTTAACGCGGTTTAATCATAATCACAAAATCATAACTCATAATAAATAGATAAATTTTATTTTAAATATTTCAATTGAGTAAATCTGATTACAGTTTAAATTTTAAAATTATGTTTAAGCCATGTCAAAATTTTATGGTACGAATATAGGTTTAAACCAATTGATTTATATAGCCATATTTAAGTGGTGGTATCGAACATGTTTGGAATTCGAATATCGGCATCGACAATCCATTTCTTATCTCCTGATGCACCAAAAAGAGTGTATCTTTATTAAATCTTGCAATTAATATGATCAATTATAGTAAAGTAGCATGCAAGGGTCGAATCCACAGAAATTGGTTTTTAGTTTATAAAATTACTAGTTTAAAACTTAAATTCAAGAACAATAAAAGAAAAGGAGGTTTTTGAAAGAGTTTTAAAAATTAAGAAAACAAGAAAAGTAAAAAGCAAATAAATAAGATGAAATCAAACATAAGAGAAATATGGTTAATGTTGCATTCTCCACCACTAGACATCATTGGGTATCAATTTCAGATCTATCAACATCAATTAGCTATCAAAATTATCAACCGTAGATAACAACAAGCTCTGTTACCCCAATCTTTCCTTAGTTCGTCGTTAAATAGAACAAGCTCTCTATTTAATTTCTAACCACTAGACAACCTAGAGTAAGCTCTCTAGATTTAATGTAATGGCAGTTTTATGATGAGAAAGATAGATTGATCTAGGCAACAAATACATAAGCTCGGATTGTTTAACCTATGTTATGTTCCACTTTGCAATTAGTGAAAACTTGACCATAATCATTAATCACCAATTGCCACTTATAAATAGGAAATCAAGATAATTACACGGATCAAGATTCCTAAACTAGCAATAGATAATTATCAAGATCTATCTAGTTGTACACCTAAACAAATCAAGACAAAGATCATAAACAATTCTTATGGAAGAACATAATCAACTTTGATAGAAAACTAATGATAGATAAAATCTAAAAATCAATTACAAAACATGTCTAGGGCTTTGAAATCACCCTTAACCAAAGAGAAGTTTAGCCTAACATAAGCATAGATAATATATACATAAAACTAAAAAGAAAATAAAAGAATAGAGGAGAAGAATAATGATGATGATCTTTGAGTCTCCTCAAAAGATAGATAGTTTATGACACAAAAGATGGTATTTATAGAGCTTTAAAGCCTTGGAAACCCTTTCTTGCTGATCAAGGAAGTTAGGAAGCAAAGGAGTGCAAAATAGGCAAGTTTTTGGCCTTTTTCAAAATTTTCCGGATTTGAGGACAGTAGGGTCGGCGCCGCAGCGCCGAGTGGGCTGACTTGCATGTTTTTGCTCGCTGACTTCGGTTTCGTGGTTGC
Source organism: Fremontodendron californicum (assembly GCA_030761205.1). Taxonomy (NCBI): domain Eukaryota; kingdom Viridiplantae; phylum Streptophyta; class Magnoliopsida; order Malvales; family Malvaceae; genus Fremontodendron; species Fremontodendron californicum. The sequence continues at coordinate 10,769,293 of JAULJL010000041.1, read as the reverse complement.
TGCACTGTCTCACACTTCGTCGACTGATTTGGATGATCATTCCTTGTCCGATTTAGGCGTGTGAACTATCGTTAGAAAGGTATTCAAGTCAGCTTCAAAAGTAAAGAGAAAGTTTCTCCAAATAATGATATTAACATAATGATTTCTTAGTAACAAGCTCCGGAGGTCAAATCTGCCTGATCACTTAATACTAAGAATTTGATCTTTTTGACTTCCAAGTCTTCTTCCATCTTATGTTATAAGCTCTTTAACATCATATTTGACATCTTTTGACTTCATTCTCCTTATTGTACCTAAAATTCAAAAACATAATATAAATAAACAAGATAAAGATCGAAAATATAACAAAAACTAAAGGTAAAAATGCATAAAATGTATATTTTATGAGCTTATCAAATACCCCCACACTTACCTTTTTGCTAGTCTTCGAGAAAAAAAAAATAAAACAAAATTTAAGAAAATATAATCTAATCCACTTTCTTATGAAATCACGGTGGCACTTCGTATGTGACACAAGCCTTTAAACCCCTAGGTGTCCCTAGTGGACGAGTTTAGTCTCGTGAGGGTTTACTAGGACGATACCACAAACATTGAAAACATAAGAAAAAAAAAACTAAAAATAATAATTACAACTAATCCTTTCAATATAAATTAGAGAAAATCATTGGACAAGTCGTATAAACTAATCAATAGCTTAAAAAATATCACAAAAAATCATGCTTGAATGTAAATAGTTTGAGTTAAGCCAATATTGACAGACATATTTCAATCAAAATAGTGCATATTCAAACTTAATCTCAACTTCTCACATGGGATACTCTCATGATTTTCACTCTTTAAAGTAGTGGTAAAGTGCTTACACTCAATCAATCTCATGAAAATAGTTCTTCCATATGCTTGCTTGTCCACCTATTCTCCACTATTTAGATCATACAACTTCATGAATCAAGAGGTCTTAATCATGGTTGTAATGGGGCCAAGGGGTAATAATGTGGTTAAAGAATAAAAAGGAAAAGATATCACAAAGGTTTTAAAGACTTCATAGTAGAGACAAAATAAGATTTTACAAATAGAACTTTCTCAATATTCCTTGGAAGTACATAATCACATAGGCTGAATATTTCATGTTGAGCCTTTGCTTCATTCTAATCAACTTTGTAACATTCTTTTCTTTTCCCAAAAGTTCAAGAAATGATTCAATTTTTTTTTTATGGGAATGTATTTTTACAATGTTCACTTTTCTTTTTCTCTTGACTTATGCCTTTCTCCTCCCCCACACTTATCTTTTGTTATAACCCAAATTTCAAAAGTGTCCATTGTTTTTGCAATATGTCTCAAACATTCTAGTTTATCTTTAGAACAAGGGTAAAGATATAAATGTGTTTAAGGCTAGGTGTAAGATGTGGTTACCAAAGAAATAACTTATTCAATATAGGATCAAATTGGCTAACTAGGGGGATGTTCTCTTGGAACATCAATAGGGATGGCTGTTTGGCCCTGGTTATAATCCTAATGCCTCAATCATATTCATGTTATTACATGCATCAATATAGTCTCAAAAAGATTTAAAGCAAGTTCTAGAGAATCATGTAATCATAAGAACACTCAAGAAAGAAATTAGATTGATATGTATAATGCATCAATCATATAAGCTCAAAACTCACAAGGATGATTATACAAGTCAATATCAAGTCTAAACATGCTTCTTCCTGAATCAACATATCATATTAACATTGGCTCATAAAAAATAATATCAAGCTTAATTCTCATGAAAATCTTCTCACTGATAACCAGTTTTAGACCTATGCAATTCATATCTCATCATTATATTAAAAGGAACTAAAACACACTAAAAACAAACTAAAAAGACTCAAAAAAAAAATGACAACCTAAATTAAGAAATTAAACTAAAAAATTCTAAATTCTTTCCCTCACATTGAATTCTTACATTGTCCTCAATGTAATACTATCACCCCACATGCAATAATTATGTGTAAGAGAAAAGAGCTACTAAATAAAAGAAGAAAAATAACTAAAGAAAATATAAAAGATAGAGGGATGGAGAGTAAGAAATAGCAAATCTGATTATAATGTGTGCTCTCTATCCAATTGGGTTGCCTCCCCATAAACGCTTGGTTTATTGTCCTTAAACTGACTTATTAAAACACAAAAAATAAACAAAATTATTAAAAACTCAAAACAAAGCAAACTAATGAAACTTAAATAAACCTAAAAAAAATTAAAACGAAGCAAGAAAGAAAAAGAAAACAAATCTGTTATGGTAGGTTGACAATTTCTTCATTAATTGGGCTGCCTCCCAATTAGCACTTGATTTAATGTGTCCAACCTATCCAACACCCCTTCTTGGCTTTTTAGGCTTGTTAGGCTCATGCATGAAACTTCCCAAATTTGTGCGTTTGATAGGAAGCTTTCTTTGCACAACAGTGTATACATTCTCCATTACAAGTATTATTCCATCATCTTTTGTAGTGCATTGCTCATCGAGGAATGGAGCATATTTTGGTACTTGTTGAATGTAATCCACAAACAAGTTGTTTAAGGTTTTCGGCATGTGTTGTTCATGTTCCTCCTCCTTTAACTTTGCGAATCTACTAGGAAAAGATGAAAAAAAAAAACATTAGTAAAAATTGAAACCTTAAAAGTTAACTCAGGTGCTGAAATACTCTCCTTTGAAATTGAAGCTTTATTATCTTCAAGAAGTAAATCTATCTCTAGTTCTTTCTCATCCTCGCGTTCCCTTGGATTTTTTGATTCATCCTCAAGTTGTGTGGCACTAACATTCTCCTTTGGATCAATCATAGTTTGGGAAGAGAGTTGTTCATGTAGTTTCTCAGATCCTTCTTCTACCCATCTCACCATACTACTAGCCATTTGGCTCATTTGAGTCTTTAATTGACTCATCCTTATTGCCATTTGACTGTTTGTTTCTCTTATGTCCTGTTGCATTTGCAATTGGTTAGTAGTAAGAGAATTGACAAGATCTTCTAACGAAGTACCTGAGTTGCGAGTCAAATGTGGTGGCTCAAGAAGATCTTGTTGTTTTTCCCATGATTGATTGAAGCTCGATAGATGATTGTAGTTGGCATAAGGATCTATTTCTTGATAATTTCCCGAGTAGTCATAAATAGTATGATTCCACCATCCCTCATTGTAAGTGTTTGGGAAAGCATTATACTGTTGTCCTTGAAACCCTTGATGGCTTTGGTATCCTCCCACATCATAGGCTGGTTCAAAATTATCTTTTTGATAGTATGGGCACCAATTGGTTGGATGATCCATCATGAAGCAGACTGCACACTGCCTTGATTGTTGAATCTCACTTATGGCCATTTGTTGAACTATAGAGATGAGATTGTCTAGTTGGTTCTGAAGATTCTGAAGTTTTGATGTAACACCTGCAATCTCTTTTTGCTTCAAATCTGAAAAGAAAACCTTGTATGTACAAGAAAAATAAAATTAATTACAATTGAAAATAAGAATAAACCAAATAACTAATAAACTAAATAAAGCAATCCCGGCAACGGCGCCAAAAATTTGATGCATCCAAAAGAGTGTATCTTTATTAAACCTTGCAATTAATATGATCAATTATAGTAAAGTAGCTTGCAAGGGTCGAATCCATAAAGATTGGTTTTTAGTTTATAAAATCACTAGTTTAAAACTTAAATTCAAGAACAATAAAAGAAAATGGGGTTTTTGAAAGAGTTTTAAAAATTAAGAAAACAAGAAAAGTAAGAAGCAAATAAATAAGATAAAATCAAATATAAGAGAAATATGGTTAAGGTTTCATTCTCCACCACTAGACATCATTGAGAATCAATTTCAGATCTATCAACATCAATTAGCTATCAGAATTATCAACCGTAGATAACAACAAGCTCTGTTACCCCAATCTTTCCTTAGTTCGTCGTTAAATAGAACAAGCTCTCTATTTAATCTCTAACCACTAGACAACCTAGAATAAGCTCTCTAGATTTAATGTAATGGCAGCTTTATGATGAGAAAGATAGGTTGATCTAGGCAACAAATACATAAGCTCGGATTGTTTAACCTATGTTATGTTCCACTTTGCAATTAGCAAAAACTTGACCATAATCATTAATCACAAATTGCCACTTATGAATAGGAAATCAAGACAATTACACGGATCACGATTCCTAAACTAGCAATAGATAATTATCAAGATCTATCTAGTTGTACACCTAAATAAATCAAGACAAAGATCATAAACAATTCTTATGGAAGAACATAATCAACTTTGATAGAAAACTAATGATAGATAAAATCTAAAAATCAATTACAAAACATGTCTAGGGCTTTGAAATCACCCTTAACCAAAGAGAAGTTTAGCCTAACATAAGCATAGATAATATATACATAAAACTAAAAAGAAAATAAAAGAATGGAGAAGAAGAAGAAGAATAATGATGACCTTTGAGTCTCCTCAAAAGATAGATAGTTTGTGGCTCAAAAGATGGTATTTATAGAGCTTTAAAGCCTTGAAAATCCTTTCTTGCTGATTAAGGAAGCTAGGAGGCAAAGGAGTGCAAAATAGGCAAGTTTTTGTCCTTTTTCAGTTTTTTTCCGGATTTGAAGACAGTAGGGTCGGCGCCGCGGCGCCGAGTGGGCTGACTTGCATGTTTTTGCTCGCTGACTTCGGTTTCGTGGCTGCTGCACTGTCTCACACTTCGTCGGCTGATTTGGATGAACATTCCTTGTTTGATTTAGGCGTGTAAACTATCGTTGGAAAGGTATTCAAGTCAGATTCAAAAGTCAAGAGGATGTTTTTTCAAATAATGACTTTAACATAATGATTTCTTAGCAACAAGCTCAGGAGGTTAAATCTGCCTGATCACTTAGCACTAAGAATTTGATCTTTTTGACACCCAAGTCTTCTTCCATCTTATGTTATAAGCTCTTTAACATCATATTTGACATCTTTTGACTTCATTCTCTTTATTGTACCTAAAATTCAAAAACATAATATAAGTAAACAAGATAAAGATCGAAAACATAACAAAAACTAAAGATAAAAAGACATAAAATGTATATTTTATGAGCTTATTATCTCCAGATTACTACCTCTTTTGTATTAAAAATAAAATAAATCATAATACCTATATCACATAATAGACCCATGCAATCAGATTCACAGTGAATTAATTGCTTGTATTTCTTTGGGTACGTAGTGAATTTTGGATTTGATTTTTGCAAATGTACGTCAAAAAAACTTGTTATTGCACTTCAAATTGTCAGCTTTTTTTTTTCTTTGGATGAAATTTGAAAATTTAATGTAGTTATCCTCATTCTTGCACGAAATGCAAAGTTGCCTAGCCAATTCACCATGAAATAAAAATCTTTATGTATATATATAATTTATTAATTAGTGTTAAAATTTAAATATAATTAGTTGATTTTTTTTTTATCAGTTTAAGTTTTTCACATAATTGATCATCCAACTTTAATTTGGTATATATTAAAACTCTCAAATTTGAATTTCGATAATTTTTCCCTTTTAATATTTTTTCATTTAATATTTAATTTATTGTTAATTAAACTATACATAACTTCTTTAATTCTTATTTAGCTTGCACGCTTTCCTTTTACACTTGACTTAGGCTTCATATGGAAGCCAATGGAGGTCTGGTACGGTGCGATTAAGCACTTTTTTAGTGCAATCGCACCGTAGCTATCCGTTTGGATAGCAAGATCTTTCTTAGTGCAAAATATCTACGTGACCACTAGTGAAAGGAAAAAATTCCATTAGTGGAAAAAGCTCTAGTGGAAAATTTTCCTTCCACTAGAGGTTTTATAACTTTTATTTCTGTTTTTGACCATATTTTTTATTTTACTTTTACTTTTATTTTTTATTGTTTATTTATAGTATTTAAAATAAGTTTATAATTATTTAACAAATTATTTATATAATTATTATTTTAAATAAATTATTTATATATTCATTTAATATTATTTTTATTTTTAAATGTGTAAATAAAATTTTATTTTATTTTTTTAATTTTAGTAATTTTTAATTATTTATTAAATTTTTAAATATATTATAAATTCTATTATATACAAATTTTAATCTAATATCCTTAATAGTCATTTTCTCTTTTCACTATAATTCATCTCACTGTCACCGCTGTTTTTGCATCCAAACACATATCTTATCACTGATTTTAATCTCACCGCTGCGGCATCTAATTTCACCGTTACTAATCTTACCGTCACCCTATTTTTAATATCACTGAAACCAATCTCACTGCTCATTTAATGATTGGATTGCATTTATTTATTTTAATAATTATAAAAAATGACTTGTTTGATAGCCAACTTCTTAGTTTGTTTTTTTAAAAAAAGGAACATGCTATAAAAAAAAGTTAAATGAGTCTCATGATGGCCATGTGCTAATCAATGAAATATTACCAAGAAAAACGATGGCCAAAACATTTTGCTTTTCTAACGATATGATATATATATATATATATATAGATTTTTTTTTTTAAATGACTTATTTGATATCCGACTAATTCTTAATTTGTTTTAAAATAGTACAAAGAAAAGGAAAGTGCTATAAAAAATAGTTAAACAAGTCTAACGATGGCCATGCTCATTAATATTATCCAAGAAAACCAATGGCCAAAACATTTTTCTTTTCTAAATGTTAGATAGATTTATATAGCTACTATATATAAATATATATATATATATATAAATTAATTGATCCGTTCAATATAATTTTTAAATTTCACAATCGAACCTTAACATATACCTCTTAAGGTATATTAAAAAAATAAAATAAATAAAATATTTGAGAGATTTCTAACTCCATTTGCAGGGGTGTAGACAAGTGGGGCAGGCAGGTTCGCCCCCCTAAATTTTTTAAGGTTTTTTATATACTTTACCTTATCATTTTAAAATAAGGTATATTTATGTTTTGGTCCCCCTAAATTTTTAAAATTTTTTGGAATGCTTTTTATCATTGTTTAAAAATAAGGTATATTTATGTTTGACTCCTCCATTTTTTTTTTTAATTTGATCCCTTGTAAAATTTATAGTTTGATATGATAAATTTGGTAACACTTTTGGTTTAAACTTCATTCATTATTATTAGCTTAATTCTCTCTATTTACCTTTTCAATCAATCAAATAGATATATTTACGTTAATTATTGAGTTAGTATTTTTCATTATATGCTTATAAGGAAAAAAAATAAAAAAGTTAAATAATACGAATTATATATTTAATTTATTTTAGTTTTTCTAAATGTATATGTAATCTTATGTTTTTCTTTTTAATATCAAATAATTCTATACATATTTTAATTATTTTAATTAGATTATAAATTTTTTTGACATTGAAACTTTAATTTTTATTAAATTTTTTACATATGCAACATGAATTGTAATGTTTGAAAATTGAAAATTTATTATTATATTATAAAGAATTTTAATATTATTTGTAATTTTAATATTATATATAATATTTAAATTTAATGTTTTCATACTAAAGTTATTCATGAATTATGATATTTAAATTATATATAAAATTTTTTAATATTAAAAAAATAATATTTTATATTTTATTTTTAAAGATGTTTTATAATTAAAATTAAATTAAAATATTTTTAAATTAAAAAATAAATCCAAATCGGGCCCAGACTTTAAATACTTATTCGGGTCAAATCTATCGAGTCAAATGAATAACTCGGTTCTTGAACAAGTTTATTTTATAACAACTTTTATTTTATTTTAAATCTTTATATATATATATATATATATATATATATATATATCGGCCTCTCCTCAACAATATTTCTGACTTCGACCCTGTCTGTTTGTAAAGCTAAAAAACCAATACCAATGTATATATCAAATACGAATTATATATATTATTCTAAACTTTTTTTTTACTTGTTAAAACCATCGAATATTTTGACATAAAGGAAAATATCTCTCTCATTTCATATAAACCTCACTCGATCTAATCGATTAGTTGTCTCCTTAGATACTTTTTTTTAATATGTGTGTTATTGTTTGTGATACATGTGAGATTCATTAAAAAAAACATATGTGAGTTTTACAAAAGATTCCAATGATATATATATATATATATATGAATAATTAATGACAATGATCTATTTATATAGTACAAAAGCAAAATGTTTGGTACAAACAAAAGCAAAATGTTAAGGGTATAGATCTAACACTTAAGATAAGGCCAAGTAACTTATGATTAATTATAAAGTTCGTTTTTTATATATTAGTATTGAAATTTTTTAACGTTACAAATGGGTTAAAATTTGTCATGTCTTATTATTTTTACATTAATTTTTTTTATTTTTTGAAATATACCTAAATTATGTGTTACCCTATTAATTTTGTTTGTAAATTCTAAAAATTTCTATTAATCTTATTGGCTAATGAATTTATCTAACTTAATTTATTTCAAACAAAATAATCCAAATAAATTATAGAAAAGATTGCATTTCTTTGTTTAGAGTTCGCATGGAATTTGTTATAAAGTAGGTTGGTGAAAATAATCAGTCCACACAAATAATATCTACAAAAAAATAATAATGATAATTATAATAATATATAAATAAATAAAAATGATTTGTTTTGCTCCAAACTTTTTGTCTAGATCATCTCATGTTTCTGAGATCCTTCTCTTTTTATTTTCTTTTTGGTTGGTTTGCTTTGGTTCAACCCCCTTCACCTCACCTCTCTCGTGAGAAATAGGCTGATAATTTGAGTTTTTCGAATTATGTATGTCATAACGGTTTTCGACCGCTCGACGATTTGAAAACGCAAACAAATGAAGTCGTCACCAATTTTTTTTTTGGTTAGGTGTGATTGGTCACCTATTAAAACTGATTTTTATAAAATATTTTAAAATTAATTAATTTTTTTTTTTAAAAACCAATTTTGAAGTCTGTACTTTAAACCAGAGGAAAAAAAAACAAGAGCGGGTTCGAAAGTCGGTTACGTGCGGGGAAGGATTAGCACCCCCACAACGCCTGTATAAAACGGTACCTTATTAATCGTGTGTTATCTCGAGTCTCGGTAAAAATTGGTTTTAATTTTGGTATTTAAAAATAATTCCCAATAGAAGCAATCATATAATTTTAATAATGACTCAGAATTTATTAACACCAACTTTTCTATATTCTCCAGCAGACCTGGCAAAACATAAAAGTTTTTTTAATTTTGAAATTCCCCGGATCATTTTCATTTTTTGGAGAAGGGTATTCCATCATTAATGATAATTGATGATATTCTCACCGACAGACCCAGCAAGAGATTTATGAATTATTTTAATTCGGAAATATTACCTCGTTTATTACTAAGACGTGACTTTTACATGTGTTAAAGTTCATTTAAATATATGTAAATATGAGAAGCAAATATTGATATGCGATTTAAGAATGATAACATGGACATAAACAAAAATATAATAAATATAGTAATAACAACTATTATAATAAAATAAATAAATAATAATAAAATAAATAAGTAAAATAAAAAGTATTAGTGAAATAATAAAGTAAATATCATAGAATAAAATTAAGAGAAATAATAAAAATAATAAAATTGTACATAAACGAAATAAAATATAATAAACATAATAATAACAACTATTATCATAAGAAAATAGAGAAAAAAAACATTAGTGGAATAATAAAAGTAAACAGCATATAATAAAATAAAATAAACCTAGATAGTAAAAAATGAACATAAATAAAGCACAATATCAAAAATAACTATTATTACAGTAAAATAAATAATAATAAAGAATATAAATTAAAATTAAATTAAATTAGACAAATAAATAAATAAAAAAATGAACATGACAAAGATAAAATAAAACTTACTTTGTAATTATGTAGAGTCGAGGTTCAGAGTTCGGATGAAATTCCCGAGAGGATTTAATTAATATTTTTTTCTTCTTTTCTTTTTCTTTCTTTTCCTCTTTTTTTTTTTCTTTCTTTCTTTTTTTCTTTCTTTTTAATTATTTATTTTTCTTTTCTCTTTTTTTTCCTCCCCTGACCCCTAAAGCGGGTCAGGTGCGCGGGTCTAGGCCAAAATGCAGGTCGGCACGCGGGTTAGCACCTGACCCGCTATTGAAACGGCGTCGTTTTTGACGCCTATAAAGCCCAATTTTTTATTTTTTTTCATTTCCTTTCTCCCCTCTCTCTCTTCCCTTTCTTTCCTTTCCCTTCTCTCTTAAAAAAAAAAAAAAAACAGAAACCCCAAATGCCCAAAAATCGACCAGCCATCGCCGTGCCGATCGCCGTCTCCGCTGTCGAACGCAGCTCGTTGCGGCCGATGGACTCCAAATTTTCTCCTCCCAAACCGTCTCAGTCTCCTCTTCCCGATTCTGGCCCTCATTTTGCCTAGATCTGTCCCGAAAGATCTCGATCTGAGTTTGAAGTTCAAAACTTCAACTTTCGATTCCGGCGTTGTCCACCGTCGAATGGGGCCGAAATTTAACCCCGAGCCTCCTCACTCTTTTCCCTTGCCAACCACTGTCCCAGTTTTCTAAAAAAAATCTCGAACTACCCGAAATCCTCAGAACCCGAAACCCTAATTGTTTTGGGTTGTTGGCTATTGTTGGTGTTTGCAGGGTTTTTTTTGGAGTCCCATTTTTTTTTTTTTGTTGGGTCCTTGGTGGCTGTCGGTGGTTTTTTTTTTTTTGTTTTGTTGACGGCTGTCAGTGGTGGTTTGAATGGTGGGGGAGGGGGCCGAGAGAGAGGGCCGAATGGTAAGTATTGGGGTTTTTATGGTGGGTTGAGTGGAGTATTGGGAGTGGGGGTGGCGTGCTGCAGATGGGTTGCGTGGGTCGGGGGTGGTGGTGGCCTAGACAGGTGGAGTGTGGGAGAGGGGCTAGGGCTGGCTGGCAGGGGGCTGCCGTGTGTGCAGGGGAAGGGAGAGGGGCTGCAGGGCTGCCTGCTAGGCAGCAGGGGTGAGGCTGGCCTGCTGGGGTTGCTAGGGTTTGAGGTTGGGCCTGTCTGGGCCTAGTGCATGGATAGGGCTACGCAGGCTCATTGGGCCAGCAGGCCCATTGGCTTGCCAGACCAGCAGGCCCAACCTGTTTTTCCATTGGGCCTCAGGTCGATTTGGGCTCGACCCGGACAAAAATTGGTTGTTACAGCTGCCCTTTTTTGCACATTGCTGAGAATCAGGAATAGGGCAAAGACAATAGACAACAATTTTGTCCGATCATTGAAGTCAATTTGGAGCGAAGCTGGTTCATTGTCGAGGAAAGATCGAGTTTTTTTTTTCTTTTGAATTCAAGAATGAAAACTAATTTGAAAACAGTTAATGATCTGGACAAAATCAGAAGTTAAAAATGACTTGGACGAAACTAGAGTCGGGAAAGGGATACGGTTGAAACCATTAATTAACTGAAATGATCTGGACGAACCAAGAAATCGGTAAAGCGATCTGGGCGAAATCCGAAGTTAACTGAAATAATCTGGATGAAACCAGAAGATCGAGAAAATGATCTGGGCGAAACCAAAAGTTGATTGAAATGATCTGGACGAAACCATAAATCAAGAAAGCGATCTGGGAGAAACCAGAAGTTAACTGAAATGATCTGGACGAAACCAGAAGATCGAGAAAGTGATCTGGGCCAAACCAGAAGTCAACCAAAATGATCTGGATGAAACCAGAAAATCGAAAAAGCGATCTGGGCAAAATCAGAAGTTGATAATGACCTAGGCGAAACCAGAAATTGGGAGATGACTTGGGCGAAACTAGAAGTCGGCTAATGACCTGGGAGAAACCAGAAGTCGAAGATGACTTGAGCAAAATCAGAAGTCGAAGATGACCTAGGCGAAATCAAAAGTCGAAGATGACCTGGGCGAAACCAAAAGTCTAGAATGACCTGGGCGAAACCAAAAGTCGAAAATGACCTGGGCGAAACCAAAAATCGAAAAATAACCTGGGCGAAACCAGAAGTCAAAAGATGACTTGGACGAAACCAAAGTCGAGATTAATTCCTTATCTTTTGTGGCTTGGACGGAACCAACACCTGAAGTTGACTTGGGCGAAACCAAAGTCGAGACCAATTCCATAGCTTTGTGGCTTGGATGAAACCAACACCTGAAGATGACTTGGATGGAACCAAAGTCAAGGTTAATCGAAAATTTGATAGTGACTTGGGCGAAACCAAAGTCAGGCTTAGTTCTGAGATAAATTCCATGACATAATTAGCTTGGACGGAACCAAAACCTGAAAGTGACTTGGGCGAAACCAAGATCGAGATTAATCTGAAATAAAATTCATAACATGAGTGGTTTGGATGAAACCAATATTTGGACTAGACTTGACAATTTTGATGGTAACTCGGCGGAACCAAAGTTGGAAATAAAAATTCGAAAATGACTTGGTGGAAAACAACTTCTTGAATGACTCACGCGGCACCAGCGCTTGAAAATGACATGGACGAAACCGAATAATGGACTAGAATTGACAATTTTTATGATAACTTGGGCGAAACCAAAGTCTATAAAAAAAAGGCTTGAAAGTGATTTGGATGAAACCAAAGACTGGACTGGAATTGACAATTTTTTATGGTGATTTGGGCAAAACCAAAATCTGAAAAACTTTGAGGGTGACTTGGATGAAACCAAAGTCTGATTCTTAAAAAAACTTCCATAATTTGGAATCTTGCTTATCTCTCTGGCTATTCACATTAGTTCCTGGGATGTTTATAACACTGTTGGTGACATGTAATAATTGTCCCAATATCATGATGCAAATGTAAATGCAAATGATTCTCATTAAAATGTAAGCATGCTCTACAAAGGTGCAAATGTTATGATACACACAAATGATGCAGGTGCCCACGAATGATACAAGTGCAACGAACGATGTAAATGCTCATGAATGATGCAAAGGTAAAGCAATAACCCTTTATCATTCCTATGACTAATCTTCCTCCCAGTTCATCACTATCCATATCATTTTCTTCTTGATCTATCTGTATCATCTTGTCAATAAATGGATGTGCTAACTTTCCTTTTAGCAAAATTTTTTTTCTTCAGCAAAAAGTTTCTCATCAAAATTTGAAGACCTTTTTTCTTTCTTCTTAGAGAATAATGATTTATCCCAATAATTCCTAGCTTCTTGATCATGAGAACTCCTGTCTCTTTCCAAAATAATTTTCATTTGTCATTCACTTTTCCCTAAATAAATATCCCATCCTGAAAAATGCCTCAAAAAGTTTTATATTTTCATTCATTATTTCAAAACTGATCTTTCCAAAATGTGCTCATCTCTCAAAAACATCCGAGCCAAAATATTTCTCACATTCAACTTCTATCTTGAAAAGTTTTATAATAAGAAAAATGCATGCCCCTTCATCTGGGCTCGTCAAGTTTTAAAAACATGAATATCATGGAAAAGAACCGTTTCGAAATACAAACAAATTAAACACTTTTTCTTGTCTCCAAACAATGGCATTTAGACAAGTGTCGAGACTGACCTTGACAGATTGAGGATTTTTGAAAAGTCATTTTGAAAGATGAGAATGGTTCTTTAAAAATTTCAACGTCAACTCCCTCACAAATCTTGAGTTTTGAACATAATTGACAATATGGTATGCTTATTGGGGTACCATGGGTGGCTTTTAAAAGTCGTTCTTTCTACTCTAAATTGCCTTTTTTTGGGTTTTCAGTTTAGAGCCTTACCTTTCTTCTACATGCTTTCTTTTTTAGTTGATTGTTCCATCGTGCATTTGAGAATTCAAAATTTCATCGAATGCGAACTTGATAACTCAAAAATACATCTTGGCAAGGAGACAATGATTGAAGCCTCATGAATATGAACATTCCTCAAGGTACAGACTCTCCAGTTCAAATAACCGTGTTTGATCAAAGTGGAATTTTGAGGTATGTAACGTAGTTCAGGGTTCAAGGCTATGAAAGAATGGGAATGCAGGCCCAAAGTATGTGTTTAAGGGTGATTAAACCAGGGATCACTTCATTGTGAGAAGAATCTTCTTTTTTCATTTTGACATTTCATCATTGTTTATTATTTTTTTTTTCATTCATTATTTCTCTTTTGGCTTTTTTTTTTTTTAATTTTTTTTATTTTAATTTTTTTTTACAACTTTTTGATATCCCATCTTCAAAAATTTGCCCTTCGGAATAAGGCATTCTTTTCTTGCCCTTGTAATAGAACTTAACAATTCATAACCTTTGAAAAGATTTCTCATTCTATTTGCCCCCAGTGTGGGGTGTGATCCCTGATCAGGGTATATTTGGAAAAAAAAATCATTAGGCTCAAAGGGGTAGCAAGCAGATATTTTTAATATTCGTGAAAGGAATATGAAAAAACGGCCACTTATCATCTCAAACATGGTCACCCAACTTGAAGAGTTATCCCTTGAAAATTTTGTTGAAAAAGAAGTTCTCTTTTCTTTTTTCCTTTTTAGAATCATTCTGAACATCTCAAATGCACAATGTTACACTCAATTTTTTTTTTCTGTTGCATTTTTCCTTGATCTCTATGACAATCCATTCTTTTTTCGCATTTACGAATAATGCCCCATTTTAGTTCGCACCCCAAACAGAAATTCTTGGGAATATCTCAGACTCGAACTCCTAAGGTTAATCTCGAAAGAGCTGTTTTTCTGTCCGAGTGAGTGGAAATATTATGGCATGAATTTTGGCTTTATATGGTTTCTGTTTAGTCTTTGCACTCAAAAGGTGAGTCAAGCATTACCTTGGCAGAATGGAAGACGTCTACTTTTTTGTGGTCATTTCAAAGAATTCTAGATTTGGTGATATCGAAAACTATAGCTCAATCTTAACACTTATTAAATTACCAAAATTTAGATTCTTTAAAGAGTATCGTGTTTGTTTGATCTCTAAAATAATTTTTTCATGTGAAACTCAAATTTGTAATCAATTTTCCGAAGTCCTTTATCACCTCCTATTTTGAAAATCATTTTTCTTTCCTTGCAATCTAAGGAACCAATTATGTGTTGGCTAATTCTAAAAAACTTTCATGCTTTCAAATAAATGAGATATGGCACAAAAATGCTTGAAATTAAAGTTGATTTGTTTCATGAAATGTTTTAGATGTGATAAGAGTTCTCATTCTCATGAATGCTTATCAAGATAGAACTACCAACATCAAAACTTCCCCTGGCCGACATGTTTTTCCTTAGTCCAAAAATCCCTCGATGCTTCACTTAAACTTGCATGACTCTTTTTCTTTTGTCAGCATTCATGCTTGCCTTAACATGAATAGGCAGCAGGTCCCCTTTGACATTTAACCCCTGTTTAAAACTCCAACTTTCCAGCCTTGATGAGTGCTTGCACTTTGCATTTTAACGACTGACAATTTTTCGTGGAATGGCCCTGAATTCCACAATGATAATCACAATATGCGTTCTCATCATACCAATCCAGATATGGGGGCTGAAGAGGTACCACTAGAATTTTGGTAAAGAGCTATTTTTCAACAAGTTGCAGCAACAATTCAGTGTAGGAAGAGGGAAGTGGATCAAACTGATCTCTTTCTCGGACTGCTCTAGGTTTTCTTTGATTGTTTTCGAAGTTTCTTGGTCGGTTCAATGGTCGAGGAGTAGGCACAAAAGTGGGTGCGGAGACAATGGCATTCATTTGTGGTTGAAAATTTGTGGGGTAGATTGGCTGAGGAAATGGTTGATGAGGATACAAGTTATGGGAAATATTGTTCATGGCGGGATAGTAAAGTGGATATCCAGGATAAGGTTGGTTTGGAGCAAAATTCTCCGATACTCGATCTTCAAGACTGATGGCTTGTGCTTCTCTATTTCCTTCCTTAGCTAATCCTTCTTTCTTAGGAGCAGCAGTATCTCCCAAATCAATTTTCTCGCTTTTGATTGCATTTTCAATCATCTCACCAGAAATAACCATATCACCGAAATTTCTTGAGGCATTGCCAACCATCTTGTCATAATAAGCTGTCGTTAATGTACCGATGAACAATATGGTATTTTCTTTCTCAGTGAGTAGTGGTTGCACCTGTGCTGCTAGATCCCTCCATCGTTGGGCATATTCCTTAAAACCTTCAGTATGCTTCTTTTCCATATTCTGCAACGTTAACCTATCTGGTGCCATGTCGATCATGTGCTTATACTGAGTCTTGAAAGCTTTTGCCAGATTTTTCCAAGAACGGATACAGCCCCGATCCAACTGATTGTACCATCTCGCAGTTGACCTTGTTAAACTGTCTTGGAAGCAGTGGATTAGCATCTTGTCATTGTTGGTATAGCCAGCCATTTTTCGACAAAACATCGTGATGTGGGTTGATGGGCATTTCGATTCATCATACTTTTCAAATTCGGGGACCTTAAATTTTGGCGGAATCACCAAATCTGGGACCAAGTTAAGCTCATTCGGATCCACATTCCCGAAAGTGTCCATTCCTTCTATGGCTTTGAGTCTCTCTTCAAACATGTCGTACTTCTGTTGCGCTTCTGTGTCTTCCACTTGCTTTGCCACACGTTTCTTCAGCTTTTCTTGTTCTGGTGAATCATCTTGGTTTGGAACAATAACCGTGTCTAAGGGGTGAAGTCCCGAGTTCAATTGAAATTGTCCTTGGCTCTGTAGACTTGGTAGGTAAATCGGATCTTCGTTGTTGTTTGCTTGAGGTCGAGGTTCTCCCCTTATGATCGACCTTTCAGCAACCCATTTTCCTCGGGTCAAGCTCGTCATCATTTCAGTCATTTTGGCCATTTGCTCACGTGACTCCTCTTGAGATTTTGCAATCTGTTCTCTCATTTCTTGTTAGGACCTGGCTAATTGCTCTTGCAACTCTTTTTGCTCACTTTCCAATTGTTCTATTTGCGTTGCTTGTTCATTTTCGATGGTTTTATCAACGGAAAGGTATTGTATTGACATCAATCAAGCGATCTCGGGTTTCTTGTTGACTTTCTAATCTTGTACCTCTTTTTTCTTATATTGAACTTCTCTTAGAACGCTTTTAAAGCGATACAAAATCTTATTTACCTCCCAATTTATTGCATGCATGCATGCTTACGAATGAATGCATGTATGTATGTAGCATGATGCATGTAAAAAGAAATAGTATAAACATACTGTACCAAGAATTAAAGAGTGATTTTTTTTTATTTTTTATTTTATTTTAACTACTCTTTTCAACATCTTTTCCCTTTTTTTTCCTTCATATTTCCTCAAAATATCCAAACTAAAAGAAAAATTTATCATTGTTTACAGCAATTCTCTATCAATATATATATATATTTTTTATGATTCTCATTTTTTCACTTCATTCATTTTTTCTGTTTTTTTATTTTTTTTTTTCAAAGAAGAAGTATTTTTAAAAAAAGTTAATGAATATTTATCCCAACAGTATCAACTTATTTAGGCATCATGGTGCCTTTTGGGACGAAATTTTAAACTTATTACGAGCGATGAACGTTCATCTTTACCCGATGTATCATGCTTATTTGGAATGTAAAACAAATAGAAAAATGTTGAAAATGTTCCTCCATGTGTACCTGGTTCCAGTATATTTAACGAAAATTCGACACGGCTCTACCTAAGTTCGACTTTGTAGGGTTCACTATATGCGGTTCGATTGAAAAGGTCCCAAATTGTTCCTCACTGTCGCCCGTGAAGGCTAGTGAGGCACCCCGATCCGAGGAACGGGTTCAATTTGTTAGAGTATTTATTCTTTAGTCCATGCGGATTGTTAATCACGAAGGCATAGGAATATCATACTCCGGAAGTGTTTCGCTAGCCCATGCGGATTGTTAGTCACGAAGGCTTAGTTTACTTTACTTTCACTTAAAAAGGACAAAGCTCGGGTATAGAGTTTATGTTACACGAATGCAAGTGTAGTGTATGAGGAGGTACAAACAAACCTTTTACCACCTGCTCTATAACCCATATTCCGAATACCCCGATAATATACCAAGGCAAAGAATAAACAATGTAAGGTAATAATTTAATCAAAGAGCAATAATAATATATAAAATTAAGTAACCAGAGAACAATAGTAATGTAGGCACATGAATGTGGACATATTTAAAAATATTTTATTATTTTCAAAATTCTCCTTATTATTAAAAAAATGTGAGAATTAAAATTAAATACCAATTAAACCAACAAAATCGAGACTTTGATAACACATGATCAATTTTAGGCCTGACTCTCTTGTGGATCCCCAGTGGAGTCGCCAAGCTGTCATAACGGTTTTTCGACCGCTCGACGATTTGAAAACGCAAACAAATGGAGTCGCCACCAATCTTTTTTTTTTTTTGGTTAGGTGTGATTGGTCACCTCTTAAAATCGATTTTTATAAAATATTTTAAAATTAATTAAAACATTTTTTTTAAAAACTAATTTTGAAGTTTGCACTTTAAACCAGAGAAAAAAAAAAAACAAGAGCGGGTTCGGAAGTCGGTTACGTGCGGGGAAGGATTAGCATCCCCACAACGCCCGTATAAAACGGTACCTTATTAATCGTGTGTTATCTCGAATCTCGGTAAAAATTGATTTTTAATTTCGGTATTTAAAATAATTCCCAATAGAAGCAATCATATTATTTTAATAATGACCCGGAATTTATTAACACCAAATTTTCTATATTCTCCGGCAGACCCGACAAAACATAAAAGTTTTCTTAATTTTGAAATTCCCCGGATCATTTTCATTTTTTTGGAGAAGGGTATTCCATCATTAATGATAATTGATGATATTCTCCCCGATAGACCCAGCAGAGGATTCATGAATTATTTTAACTCGGGAATATTACCTCGTTTATTACTAAGACGTGACTTTTACATCTGTTAAAGTTCATTTAAATATATGTAAATATGAGACGCAAATATTGATATGCGATTTAAGAATGATAACATGGACATAAACAAAAATATAATAAATATAGTAATAACAACTATTATAATAAAATAAATAAATAATAATAAAATAAATAAGTAAAATAAAATGTATTAGTGAAATAATAAAGTAAAAATCATAGAATAAAAATAAGAGAAATAATAAAAATAATAAAATTGGACATAAACGAAATAAAATATAATAAACATAATAATAACAACTATTATAATAAGAAAATGAAGAAAAAAAGCATTAGTGGAATAATAAAAGTAAACAACATATAATAAAATAAAATAAACCTAGATAGTCAAAAATGAACATAAATAAAGCACAATATCAAAAATAACTATTATTACAGTAAAATAAATAATAATAAAAAATATAAAGTAAAATTAAATTAGACAAATAAAATAAAAATAAACATGACAAAGATAAAATAAAACTTACTTTGAAATTATTTAGAGTCGAGGTTCAGAGTTCGGATGAAATTCCCGAGAGTATTTAATTAACATTTTTTCTTCTTTTCTTTTTCTTTGTTTTTTTCTTTGTTTTTTTCTTTTTTCTCTTTCTTTTTTTTCTCCCCTGGCCTTTAAAGCGGGTCAGGTGCGCGGGTCCAGGTCGACCCGCAGGTCGGCACGCGAGTCAGCACCCTAACCCGCTATTGAAACGGTGTTGTTTTTGATGCCTATAAAGCCCAATTTTTTATTTTTTTTCATTTTCTTTCTCCCCTCTCTCTTTCTTCCCTTTCTTTCATCTCCCCTCTCCCTTAAAAAAAAAACCCTAAATGCCCAAAAATCGATCGGCCACCGTCGTGTCGATCGTCCTCTCCGCCGTCGGCCGTCGAGATGGACTCCAAATTTTCTCCTCCCGAACCGTCTCGATCTCCTCTTCCCGATTTTGGCCCCCCTTTTGCCTAGATCTGCCCCGAAAGATCTAGATCTGAGTTTGAAGTTCGAAACTTCAACTTTCGATTTCGGCGTTGTCCGCCGTCGAATGGGGCAAAAATTTAAGCCCAAGCCTCCTCACTCCTTTCCCTTGCCAACCACGGTCCCGATTTTCTAAAATAAATCCCGAACTACCCGAAATCCTCAGAGCCTGAAACCCCAAAATTTTTTTTTTTTGGTTGTTGGTTGCTGTTGGTGTTTGCAGGTTTTTTTTTTTGGTGTCCCCTTTTTTTTTGTTGGGTCCTTGGAGGCTATCGATGGTCATTTTTTTTTTGTTGATGACTGTCTGTGGTGGTTTGAATGGTGGAGGAGGGGGCCGAGAGAGAGGGCCGAATGGTAAGTGTTGGGGTTTTTATGGTGGGTTGAGTGGAGTGTTGGGAGTAGGGATGGCGTGTTGCAGGTGGGTTGCGTAGGTAGGGGTAGTGGTGGCCTAGACAGGTGGAGTGTGGGATAGGGCTAGGGCTGGCTGGCAGGGGGCTGCCGTGTGTGTAGGGGAAGGGAGAAGGGCTGCTTGCTAGGCAGCAGGGGTGAGGTTGGGCCTGTTGGGGTTGCTAGGGTTTGAGGTTGGGCCTGCCTGGCCTGGTGCATGGATGGGGCTATGCAGGCTCGTTAGGCCAGCAGGCCCATTGGCTTGCCAGACCAGCAGGCCCAGCCTGTTTTTGCATTGGGCCCCGAGTCTGGGCTCGACCCGAACAAAAATTGATTGTTAGAATGTACATATATATATATATAATTTATCTGATATACTGTCAGTGAAACTTGATTAGCAGATTTAGTATGATGACATATGTTCCTATAAGTTATAATAAAAAACATTAAAAAAATAATATAACAACAACAAAAACGTTTATCAGTTTTTTAATCTCGCTTATAGAGATTAAAAAATCCACTGACGGTATATAAAAAATAGACTCATATATATATATAATTGTTAGTATAATCAAAAAATAGATTATTGTTTTTCCTATCAATTATTACAAAACAAAAAGCATATAGACTAATTTGCTACATAAAAATATTGTATTAGAACTTTAATTTTTTACATATAAAATATTTTTAAAAAAATAAAGAAAAAGCAAAGAGAGAAATAAGAAGTTAAAAAATATTGCTTAATTATTTCAAGATAACTAGTATACTATAAAAACTTTAAATTTCCTTTCAATATTATTAACTTTAATTTAATCTGTGTAGCATAAGTCAAACCTTTTTTCTTCAATTTGATAATTATATTAATAACCTAAGACTATATGTATATTAATTATAAGTAATTATCATCAATCAAATTATTATTTTGTTTATAAATTTTTTTTATTAATTTGTACAAATTATTTAAATTGAATCCTCAAAATGCAATGAATATATTAGGATTTTTCAATATTTATGATGGGTACTTTTTTTTTTTCTTTTCTTTTACAAGAAATGCCCAATCAAAACTAGACCAATTCATGTTTGACTTAGATTTACTCCAATTTTTAGCAATATTTGGCATACTTAAATTGACTTGGATGAGATTTTAAAAAATATATATATATATATATAATCCGAAAATAAGAGAAAAAATTATAAATATTTGATGAGATTTTGCATACACCTAAAGATCTCTCAAGAAATTTCTCATTGCTTTCACCTACCCCTTTACGGAGAAAATGAGTAGTGGTTGGTGATGACCATGACTTGCAAGCTTAACAACCTCTAATATCTTTGTTTTTATTTATTCCTCATTCAAGCATCATCCTTATTGTTTGGCTTTCTTTCTTTCTTTTTTCATTTTCCTTTTTTTTTTATTTGGATAATGCAAACTATTTGGTCACTCTTGTCCCCAAAACCATGTTTTTCTAAGAAGGGAGAAATTCTTCAACAACATTTTATTTTTTTGGAAGATTAAAGGGTCTACTCTCAAAAGGGTAGTATATATCCTTTGGAGTTTGGATTTAATTTATTCTCAAATAATTACCTGCCAAAGCTAGGTTAAACAATTTATAGCACATTGAAAGGAAATCTTTTTTGATTCTATGGAAAAAAAAAAGTAGTAACAATCTACTTAGGATCAATGATAGAAAAGAAAAACAAAAGATTATAGCCTAAAATTGTATTGAAATTCATAATTTTAACCAATTTATTATTAAAGTTGAGAGAAATAAAATTTGAAATTGAAACCATTTTTTTAAATATGACTATCATTGAGTAATTTTTTTATACTCATTATAAGCTGATACTTAAGATATATATCAAATAAAGAAAATTTTGTGATAAAACCATGACTAGGACAATATGCATTTATAAGTGTATAATTAATTAGAAACACAACAAATAAACTTGTTGAAAAGATAATATATAAGTTATATTATTTTTTTTTATCAAAACCTAAACTTTGAGAATTAATTGATCAAGACCAAAAGGTTAGAGTTAGAGGAGGAGGGTGGAGAAAATAAGACTTGTTATCAACACCCTACCAACTATTAAGAAATTAATTAATTGAAATTGGGTTGGTAGATTTTCCACTAACATATAATATATATATATTATATTATATGTGTGTTGATAAAGGGGTGAAAAATCTTAATTACCAAATGAAAAGAAAGAAACTAAGAAATTGCTGCTGCCAATGAGATGTAAGCACCTTTTATACTGAAGAATGTCACCCCATGAATTTGTCTAGTAGATTATAAATTATTATAATATCATCTTTTAATGGTTTTATATATTTTTTCCTAATGAAAAAGATCTTGTCATTTCCATGCAAAAAGTAATTGTAGAAAATCAACTTTAGGATGATGTTTGAGAAATATACCACCTCTGTTACTTGATTGAATTCGGATGAATATTGAATATGGATATTTATTTGATACGAGTATTTTTTAAAATTTTTAAGATTTTTATATACTTGAAGGATCATACTTCTATATTTATATTCGAATATGTATCGAACATAAATATCATACACAAATACTTTAAAAAAATAAAAAAATCCGGATAATATAACATAAACCAACTTTTAAAAAGACATTAACAAAGGAAAAAAAAAAACAGAAATAAACTTTTAGAAGTTTTTTCAAATTTCAAATTGGCTTGTTATATAGGTTTCATAAGTTAATGAATAAAAAGAACCTAACAAGTAATAAGTTAGTTTAGATGAACAAATTTTTTTTTTTAAAAGTTAGTAATTTTTTTTAGTTAAAAAAAAGGATAGTAATTAATATAATTTAAATTCCTACCTAAATGTTAGTTAATTACTTAATTAACCTTACTATTAGAAGGTTCACACAATTAATTGAGAGTAACTATCTAATAACCTATTTAAAACACTCGTCACAAAAAGGAAAAAATAAAGGAAAACGAAGATGACTTAATATTAAGCAAATAGTTAATGCGTATTCTTTAAAACATTCGTTAGCAAATTTTTTAGACCTTTTTGATTTATTAAAAATTTTAAATCTCTTTTATTGAAGTGTAAGTTATTACTAAAATTTTGGCATGTTGGTATTGTTCATAATTAATTTTGTTAAGCAATTAAAAATCTAATCTCTTACCATTAGGCCTCTAAGATATTTAGATCAAAATACTCGGGAGGTTTCTATACTATATTATCTAGTACAAATTAGTTTCTCTACTATAAAATTGAGTAATTTAGTCATTGTTCTTTTAAAAGTGAAGTAAAAAGGTAAAATCACTAAATGAACATTTAAAAAAATTTACGTGGCATTTAACATATATTTAATTAATAACGTGGATGTCAAAATACTGACGTGGCATCAATAAAATTTATTATTTTAAAATAATATGGACTAAATAAGTAACTAAATTGTTGAAAATGTCATATTAAATGTTGAAGATATATTATTTATTTTGTCCACGTCATTTTAAAATAATATATTTTATTGATGTCACGTCAATATTTGATATCCATGTCATCAATTAAATATATGTTAAATGTCATATCAATTTTTTTAATAGTTCATTTAAAAATCTTACCTTTTTGCTTCAATTTAAAAAAAAAATAAAGATTAAATTATTCAATTTTATAATAAATTGATTAATTTACATTAGATGATATAGTAGAGAGATGAAAATACTTTGACCAGTATTTATTGAGGTCAAAACTTTACAAAAAAAATTGTGCATTTTAACAAGAGATGCCGGTGGCAAGGGCGAGTTTGGGAGTACATTACCATTAGTGCATGGCCCGGGTCTCGATTAATGCTTTAAAAATCTTTGATTTAAGTGGGGGGCCATAACGATAGGTTGCTGTGCTAGTTTTAGGATGGGGTCAAATTAGTTCGGCCGAACTTGTTTAGGTTCAAAATATGTGTTTGGATAAAAAAATAAAATCCGTTTAAAATTAAGTCGGATTTTGATTTTAATAATTAAGATCCAAATCTGGCTCGTTTTTTATTTTTATATATTATATAATTTATATCATATAAAGAATAAATATATATAATATTATAGTATAAACATTTAAAAATATATTAAATTATTTATAATTTAAAACTTGATAAAAGAAAAAAAAGATAACATTAGTAAAAATTAAATAAAAATAACATATTTGTTTTTTTTTTTTGAAAAAAAAATATATAAACAGGCCTAAACGAGTTTTGACTATCTATTTACAAATATGGGTGGGTTTGGACAAAATTTGATGTCTATATTTTGTATTAAACCAAACTTGAACAAGTATATGTGGTGTTAATATTATATTTAAACTCAACTTTAACCTAACTTGACCCGACTCATAAACACCTCTAATCCAAATGACCTTGCCTTCTCCAAGTCCCATCATAAAAAAAAAAAAAAAAGTGATCACTAGAAAATTTTAAATCAAATTTCATCACTACTCTTCAATTGATCTCAACTTAAATATTGAGTATCTACCTCTACATAGGTAGGCGCCTTCCATGTTTTTGCTTCATTAATTTGGTAGTTTTAAATGCTAGACATTTAAGTTTCGTAAGTAAATTAAGTGTGGGTCATTTCTAGGATTCTTTCTTAATCAACTTATTAGTTTCATCTTATCTAATTATCAGGAAGCCCGATTGATAGAAAATTAGAAAGAGTAACCAAATTAACCATATAGATTTTTTTCGTGGTTAGGATTTTTTCCCTATTAATTAATGTGAATAAACACCCCACATTTATTTAAATAAATCCTAACGATTCTAATTATAACCATTCTTGAATTTTTTAATCGTTCTTGTAACTTTATAACTCAAATTGACATTAATGAAATCAATAACTTCTTAAATTAGAATTAGATATTTGTGTAGAGAATAGAATTATATAAATCGCTTAGCTTCGTTGGAAGAATAATATGTATGTATGAGTTAAGAGGAAAAAAGAGAGGATATTTTCTTACATATCACATTATAAAATATTATTATATCGTACTTGTTATACGTGAAAATTTAAGAGTTTAACTTAAATGATTCATGTAATCACTTTTAAGATGTGACATTCAATAAATTTGAAGTTCAAATTTTATCATCTGCAATTCTTTCTACTATTCATAAACTGCAATCCTTTTTGTACTAAAAAAAATCAACGATTATCTTAATAATCGAAAAAGGTTAAGATTTGAAATCCTTTCATTTTATACCTTCTCACACAACATACACATATATATATATATATAATTCATTTTGTATATGCCGTTGTTAAAAATTTTAAAATTTTATAAATGGATTAAGAAATTCATAAAAAAAAAATTTGTTATATTAATTTTTTAATATCTTTTACTATATTTTATAAGAATATGTGTCTGGAGTTTTTAAACTTTGTATCAAATCATTTTTATATATAAAATACGTTTGCATTAAATAATTATTTGTAATTTTACATTCCAAAATTTACCCTGCTCTTAACAAAAATAATTTTCATAAAACAATATTTCAATAGCATTGCCAAATTGGACAAATTGGTAATTTTATTCACTCGAAGAATTGCGGGTGACGTTGCTGCTTCCGTGCCTCTCCCCAAGTGCTCACCAACCCCCCCGACCCCCATTTTTTCTTTGGACAAGTCAAAAAAGAGAACACGTGTCATCATCTTAACCGTCCAAAACCATGAAGATCCGACGGCCACGTGAAGATTTCAACTAACCCATCAGCCTACCCACCCAAACACTCAATATCCAAACCCCATTTCTCTATTTAAAGCCTCCAAATTTTGTTGAACAGACTCAGGAATTTTCACTTTAGCCTGAAAATTTCCTTTTTTCTTTTTCTTTATCTGTAAATCTATTTGGCCCTGAAATTCCCATTTTTGTTTGTCAGGTTTTAGTTCATTTTTAGGCCACCAAGGCCCCAACCAAATTCCACTAAAACCTTTTTTTTTTTTTGTTTACTTCATTCTAAGAAGTAAGAACAGAGCTGAAGGTTATGGAACCAATGGAAATATCGACTCATTGCAATGGCAATGGCAGTGGCAGTGGTGATCCATTGAATTGGGGTGCATCAGCTGAGTTGTTAAAAGGTAGCCATCTTGATGAAGTTAAACGTATGGTTGATGATTACCGGAAGCCGGTTGTACGTCTCGGTGGCGAAACCTTAACTATAGGTCAAGTCACGGCGATCGGCAACCGTGATGGCGGCGGCGGTGTTAAGGTGGTGGAGCTGTCGGAGGCGGCGAGGCCGGGTGTTAAGGCTAGCAGTGATTGGGTGATGGAAGGGATGAATAAAGGTACTGATAGTTATGGAGTTACCACTGGCTTTGGTGCAACCTCTCATAGGAGGACCAAACAAGGAGCTGCCCTCCAAAAGGAGCTTATAAGGTAATTAATTTGGATTTTTTTTTTTTTTTTCACAATTCACATACAAGAAATATAAAGAAAATATTGAAATTCCAACCTTAAACTTCAATTAGAAAAAAACAACAGTCAGGTCAAGTTTGAGTTCTTATTTTGATGTTTTTAGAACATAGTTTAGTCTTGGATATGTGAAAAAAAAAATGGATTTGACAATTTATCTATGCTTGTTGTATTTCTTTTTTTTTTTTTTTTATATGAGTGACGTAAATATAAATATAACATAAATTATTAAATATGTCAAAATTTTAACATAATGAATATAATACATATATAAAATGTGTTATTTCATGTTTATTATATTATTTTTATATTTATTAAATATATTATATTAATATCGTGTTTTTAGTATAGTATCTAAAATTATCAAACTTATATTTTGCCGTCCAACTTAGTAACTAACGAGCCTTTAAAATAGCCATAATTAGACTAACACTCTTTCCATCATGTTT
The DNA here is from genome assembly GCA_030761205.1 of Fremontodendron californicum. Lineage (NCBI taxonomy): Eukaryota > Viridiplantae > Streptophyta > Magnoliopsida > Malvales > Malvaceae > Fremontodendron > Fremontodendron californicum. The sequence continues at coordinate 10,742,212 of JAULJL010000041.1, read as the reverse complement.
GGTAGGTGGATTCTCAGTTATCTGTCTTAACAATTAATTAGATGAAAGCCATGCATTTAACTTTTTTTTTTTTTTCACCTGTCGTCCAAACCGTTTTCTTCAATTTTTACTAACTTTTATTTTTTATTTTTTAAATAATACAAAATTGTCATGGAAAGGAAAATATGAATAACTATACTCTTTTATAGATTTTGAATCTTCTTCATATAAGTTATTTTTTAGTGTTTTCCATATAAAATGGGACATGTTACTTTAGGAAGGGCACAAATTTTGTTTTTGTGGGCACTAGAAAAATATTGTCATTTAAAATGGCTTCTAAGTTTTTTTTTTTTAAATTATCTGATATATTAATAATAAAATTAAAAAAAAAATTATCAACAAATTTAATAGGATGACATATGTTCTTATAAAATAACATAAAAAATATTAAAAAATTTAATGTAATAAAAAAAATATTTATCAGTTTCTTAATCTGTTTGTAAAATTTAAAAACTGTATTGATGATGTTTATAAAACAATTTTTTATATACCGAATCAAGAAAATTTCATTGAAAGATCATCAACTAACTGAATAATTGGACTAGACTAAATCTATTTTTTATTATTTTTATTACAAGTTTACATGGGTTCCAAACATTGATAAAATATGTGATAAATTGATTTGATTGTGGACTTTTAGATTATTAAAATGAAATAATTCTTGAACAAGGCTCGAGTTATACTGGTTCTAAATCTAATCATATTTAAAAATGAAAAAAAAAAAGGAAAACAATATTTTTTATTTGTTTGGTGGTGAAGTAAAATTTAAGAAACATTAGGGAAAAAAAATTGCCAATTTCCAACAATTCAATTTTGCCAAGCCAAAAAGATGGGAAGATATTTTGCCAAAAAAAAAAAGAAAAATGGGAATTTAATTGCTCTAAATTGATTTCTTGAAACAAATATCTGATTGTCTGAGCTGAATCATTATTTCTCTCAAATCTTTTCATTTGCTAAATTTATTCAGACTTCTTGAAATAAATACATCCAAAATAATAAATTGTTGAGAGTACATACATGTTTCAGATAATTAGAGGTATTACAAATTTTTTTTTTTTACAAAAAATTCGTAATCTGAGAATAGAGAAATGGATTGTAAATATTGAGATTTGAAATTCAAACTTGCTCGATGCTACCTCTTAAGAATGATTGCATGAACTAACTTGATTAAATTTCGAATTTTACTATAAAATAATTTTTAAAAAATTGAAAAGTGATTTAGACTAAAAATAGCCAAACCCACCACTTAATATTAGGTAATTTCTGTAAAAATCCATGTTTTCTATATAGAAAAAAAAAAAAACTTCCAAAATAAATAAGATATATAGAAAAAAAAAAAAACTAGTCTTATCCGGTAATGTTAGACATGGTAAAATTCTTGTTGAACAATAATAGTACTACTAGCTGGGTCAAGGTCATCCACTCTACTCTGAATCTGATACTACTATTTTTTCTAAGTCAATAATCAATAATAAAACTTGTAACTTTAGGACCAATTAAACACAATATTTGTTGATTACAATAAGGTTAATATTTTAACTTTAATTTTTTTTTCTCATTTTTGGACTTTTCTTGGATCCTGTAAAAAAGGCTATCCAGGCCAGCTTTAGCTTAGCCCATGGGCTACTTGGTCCAAGGCTACGAAGCATGAACACTTCTATTAGGGGAGTGTTCAAGTGTCGGATACATGTCTGGCACGGACAATGCTCCGACACTGCGTAATACGTGTCGGACACGTCAGCATACGTCAAAAAAATAAAAATAAAATCGGACACAATCAAAACATGATCAAGACACGTTCGGACACATGTTGAAGATTTTTTTTTTTATATTTTTCTCCCAAATATGGAATCCATAATTTTAAGGTTCAAGTTTTTAAATTCAAAAATAATTTTAAAAAATTGAAAAGCTATTTGCATATTAATATTTAATTGAAAAGTATCAATTTTACATTTTTATTGTACATTATTATATAAAAAATATTTTTATTGCCTTGTCCTGCCGTACCCGTGTCCTAATTTTCTAGAAATTCCCCTGTCGTACTCGTATTGCGTGTCCGTGTCCATTCTTCCTAGGTTCGAGATAATCTGCTTATATCATAACGTATTTATTACATTATTTTCAAATTTATTAAACGTGTCATGTTCGTATCCTATTTTTTTATTGTGTCTAAAACTACCAAATCTACTTAAGGTATGACCTTGATATTGAATTTCAGCTTGCTATCAGAGCTACCCAGATTTTGTTCTTAAAGTTCTTTAACTTGTTATATTGTTCAATGTGACTAAAAATGATTTTGTTGCAAACAGGTTCTTGAATGCTGGAATTTTCGGCCAAGGCACCGAGTCGTGCCACACTTTGCCACACACAGCGACGAGGGCAGCTATGCTTGTGAGGATCAACACTCTTTTGCAAGGCTATTCTGGCATTAGATTTGAGATCCTAGAAGCCATTACTAAGCTCCTCAATATGAACATCACTCCATGTTTGCCACTCAGGGGTTCAATTTCTGCATCTGGTGATTTGGTGCCACTTTCCTACATTGCTGGACTTTTGACTGGCAGGCCAAATTCTAAAGCTGTTGGACCAAATGGTGAGGCTTTGAACCCTACTGAAGCCTTTAGCCAAGCTGGGATTAATGGTGGGTTCTTTGAGTTGCAACCCAAAGAGGGTCTAGCTCTGGTTAATGGAACAGCTGTTGGGTCTGGCTTAGCTTCCTTGGTCCTTTTTGAGACCAATGTATTAGCTGTTCTTTCAGAAGTTTTATCAGCAGTTTTTGCTGAAGTTATGCAAGGAAAACCTGAATTTACTGACCACTTGACTCACAAGTTGAAGCATCATCCAGGCCAAATTGAAGCTGCAGCAATTATGGAACATATTTTGGATGGTAGCTTTTATATTAAAGCAGCAGAAAAATTGCATGAAATGGATCCTCTTCAGAAGCCAAAACAAGATAGATATGCTCTTAGAACTTCTCCTCAATGGCTTGGCCCTCAGATTGAAGTGATTAGAGCAGCAACCAAAATGATTGAAAGAGAGATCAATTCTGTGAATGATAATCCTTTGATTGATGTTTCAAGAGATAAGGCTTTACATGGAGGGAATTTCCAAGGTACCCCAATTGGTGTATCGATGGATAACACTCGTTTAGCCATTTCTGCAATTGGCAAACTCATGTTTGCTCAGTTTTCAGAGCTTGTTAATGATTACTACAACAATGGTTTACCTTCGAATCTGTCTGCGAGTCGAAACCCGAGCTTGGATTATGGTTTCAAAGGAGCAGAAATTGCAATGGCTTCTTACTGCTCAGAGCTTCAATACCTTGGAAACCCTGTCACTAATCATGTGCAAAGTGCTGAGCAACACAACCAAGATGTGAACTCTTTAGGCTTAATCTCAGCAAGAAAAACAGCTGAAGCTGTTGACATATTGAAGCTCATGTCTTCAACTTTCTTGGTTGCCCTATGCCAAGCCATTGACTTGAGGCATTTGGAAGAGAATTTGAAGAACACTGTGAAGAACACGGTTAGTCAAGTGGCTAAGAGAGTCCTAACCATGGGATCAAATGGTGAACTTCATCCATCAAGATTCAGTGAAAAGGACTTGCTCAGAGTTGTCGATCGCGAATATCTCTATGCCTACATTGATGATCCTTGCAGTGCAAGTTACCCATTAATGCAGAAGCTGAGACAAGTACTAGTAGACCATGCCTTGATCAATGGTGACAGAGAAAAAGATTCAACCACTTCAATTTTCCAAAAGATTGGAGCCTTTGAAGAAGAACTAAAAACCCTTTTGCCTAAAGAAGTTGAAAGTGCTAGAATCGAATTCGAAAACGGAAATCCAGCAATTTCGAACAAGATCAAAGAATGCAGGTCCTATCCGTTGTACAAGTTTGTGAGAGAAGTTCTTGGGACTAATTTGTTAACAGGTGAGAAAGTAATTTCTCCAGGAGAAGAATGTGACAAGGTTTTCTCAGCAATGTGTGAAGGGAAGTTGATTGATCCTTTGCTGGATTGCTTGAAGGAGTGGAATGGAACTCCTTTGCCTATATGCTAATAAGGTTTTTTCTTAAGTTTCAAACTACAACAAAATGCCACACCGTTTTATAAGTTCTTTTATTTGTGCTCATAACAGTTATTAACTTGTTTTCCTATGAAAATTGTGAGAAAACAAAAATTGTAATGTTATAAGTTATTGTTTTTTTTTATTACTTTTATTAAATCTTTCTTTTGTATCAAGAATAGAGCTGGCAAAGCAAGCCAAACCTGAGAACCCGCCCGAGCCAATCCGACACCAAATCCGATTCAATCCGAATTGACTAAAAAAGTCAAAGGCTCGAACACGAAAAAATCCAAATCTGAAAAAGCCCGAACCCGAGAAAATTCGAATCTAAAAAAATCCGAAACCGAGAAAACCCGAATCCGAAAAAACCCAAACCCATAAAAGCCCGAATCCGCTACGATTCGAGCCCGAGATCGATCCGATCCAAAACCCATAAAAAACTGAATTTATAACCGAAAAAATCCAAATTATAATTATATGATTTTATTTTAAAAAAAATAAATGATAAAATTTTTCTTAAATAAAATATTTTATTTATGAAAATGTATTTATAATTAGTATATAATTATATCAATAAAAATAATTAATAGTGAATCTTTAAATTGGATTATAAAATCAAATTAATTTGAAACACATTAAATATGCAATTAGATTCTAATGTTTTGTAGGATAAACTGGATCTCTCTTTATAGTTTATTATCATAATTATATATCTGAAGTTTTATTTCATATGTAAAACAGATACACATACTAAAACACGCATATATACATATTGCGCCTTACTTCACTCAGGTGAGCGTTTTTATGTCTTGCGCCTTAGACAATATAAGAGTTCTAGGGCCTAGAGTGTACCTTACGCCCTTGACAATACTGATCAAAATAGTTTAATATAAACTAATTTTTACATGTCATAGTATCCTAAAATTTCTAACCATTAAGGGCTAAGATAAATAATTGACCAATTATTCATATTAAATATTTTTGGTAAATGATAATTGATACTCTTTTTAATAAAGTCTGATACTCAATATTATAATTGGATAATTATTCGATTATATGATTAATTGATTATATCTAATGTAAAGTCAAAAGGATCAAATATTAAAATTATGTCAATTACCATATAAATTAGCTTTTACATATCAAGATTTTATAAAAATTTAAGCATTAATTATTAAGGTTAAATCAATTAATTAGTACTATTTTAATGTCAACTATTCAGTATTTAATTGAACATTTGAAAATTAGATCTAATGTTACTATGTTACTATTTATAATTTATTAAGGTTAAACCAATTAGTGTATACAATTATATTTAATGTTATTATGTTAGTATTTATAATTATGTTCAAATAAAAAATATAAATATAAAAACAAATTCTTGAAATTTTAAAATATTGTTAAAAAAATTATAATACAAAGACTAAAAAACTTAATAAAAAATTATTGGATTAAGTGACTAAGAGCCCAATGAGTTATCGGGTTAAGAAAAAAAATCATTTATATAAATGTTTAGTGGATTTTATTTATAACTTCTTTCCTTCTAATGATGTTTTTTAAAATGTAGCCAAATGGTTTTTAACTTCTATTTTTTTTAATGTCACTTTATATTTATTTTAACTCATAAAAAAAAATTCTTATATAATCATTAATTATAATATATTCAATATCAAATATTAAAATTATATCAATACTATATAAATTAGCTTTTATATATCATAGTTTCTTAAAATTTCTAAATATTAATTATTAAAATTAAATCAATTAATTGGTATTCTGTTTGTGTCTACTATTTACCATTTTAATTAAACATTTGGTCAATTAGTGTATATAATTAGATCTAATGTTCTTATGTTAGTATTTATAATTATGTCCAAACAAAAAATATATATCTATATATAAGAACAAATTCTTGAAAATTTAAAATCCTCTTAAAAAAAATTATAATGCAATAACTAAAAAACCTAATAAAGCAAAATAAAAATTTGTTGGACTAAGTGACTATAAGAGTCCAATAAGTTATTAGGTTAAGAGTAAAAGTCATTTATGTAAATGTTTAGTGGCCTTTATTTATAACTTGTTTCTTTCTAATTATATTTTACATGCAGCCCAATGGTTTTTTACTTTTACTTTTTTAGTGTTACTTTATATTTAATTTAACTCACTTATAAAACAAAACAAAAAAATCTTATATAATCATTAATTATATCTATATTCAATACTAAGCATAAAAAAAATTAAAAATATAAGTATATAACAATTGCAAAATAATAAGAAGAATCAAAATATACAAATTGTTTTTTATTCATACTATAAGTAAATATATTGAAGTTATATATTTAGCTTTTATTTGAACTTTTGGACTAAAAAATAATATAAAATATTAATACTCAATTTATAAATAAAATTATTATATCATTTATATTTATATAAATATTTATTAATTTTTAAAATTTTAATTTAGTATTTTTGTAAGTGGAATTAATCATTATATTCGAAATTAAGAAAATAATTATAACTTAAAAAATTTCAAAATTATTGAATCAGTCTAGGCCGACCCGAACTCGAGCCGATCCGAATCCGAAATAATCCGAATCCTAAAAAGCTCGTATCCGAAATGACCCGAGCCCGAGATAGCCCGAATCCGAAATTATCCGAACCCGAAATAACCCGAATCCAATAATAGCCCGATCTGAATCTGTCCGAACCGACCCGTTTGCCACCTCTAATCATGAACTTCATTACACCACAATGTAATGTAGATAAGAAGTGTTAATTACCCTCTCTTGCTCAAATGTTCCCTCTCTCTCTCTCTATTATTTTTTCGATAATTCAATCGGAGGTTTTTCAAACTTTGTTTGGGTCTAATCTTCGTTTTGACAATTTTAAGAACGAACTTTCATGTATATATATATATATATATATATATATATATATATATTAACACGAGGGAGAATCTCCTTTAGGAAAAAACATTCATATATGCAAATCTCAAGGAAATTTTTTATCATAAAATTAAATTTGAATAGATAAAATTGATAAAAAATCGAGTTTAAATTATTTTGTTATCTTTTTCAATTTTTTTTTTTTTAAGTGATGAGATTTAAATATTTAACTTTTTAATTTTATATTAAAGATTATACCATTAAATCAAATTTATATTTTTATTAATTATTTACTATATTTATTAATTGTTTAATAATAAAATTATTTATTTAATATTTAATTTTCTTAATTAAATCGACGATTCAATCGGTCAGATCAATAATTGGGGGTTTCATTAATTTAACTTCCAGTCCGATTTTTTCAACCTTGATTTAGACTTCACTTAACTATTTTTATTTTCTTTTTAAGAGAATTAAAACCAAAGATTCAATCTTCGTTTTACCTTGTCTCTTTTTTAATGTTTAAAATTGTCAAAAAAATTAAATCTCGATCACTTAAACTAAAAATTCGATACTCTGTCAATAGATTATATATATTTTTTCATATGTACCAGAAAGAATAAAGTTGGATGAAAAATCATTTTCAAATTGTTCATTGTGTCAAGAGTAGGTATTCAATTCTAGTTTCTTTCCAATTGGATTACCCCCAACTGCCAACTTATCAATTTGAAAATAGTAAATTTCATAGTTGTGGTTGAGCCAAAAGGTAAAAAAGCTTTTACATGGTATAAAACAAATAATAATTGTTTGTTAGGTTAGATTAAAAGATTAGAACAACAAAAGAATATTGAAAGATTTAGGTTCATTAATATTTGATTGTTTAATTCTTTTTAGCTCAAAACCAAACTTTTTTGTTTTTGCAAAAGTCTAAACAAACCCTTGAAAGTTGATAATGATACCCACCTTAAACACTGAAAAAGATAGAATTGGTCTTTGGTTGGTGGCTAAATTGACGTTTCAGCCATTATTTTCAACCAACCAACCAACCAACAAATAAAAATATATATATATATATTTATATTCGTTATATTATTACATTTTCTCATCGTAAAGATATGACTTATACTAGAATTTGACACGTCTATTACGGGTTAAAAAAATTCATTTAATTTGTTTTTTTTAAAGAAATAATATATTTAAAAGTATGGGTAGTTTTTTTTTTTTTTTTCAAGTAAAAAAATGAATAGTTTTCCTAAAGTGGATAGTTAATTATTTTTAAATAAAAAGATATAAATATTTTTAATTTTATATTTATTAAAATAATTTTATTTGGTTTTTTTTTTTTCAATTGAGTTGGTGTCATTTGATTTGTACACCAACTCAATCATGAGTTTTACAATAGTACTAGAATTTATCACACCCACTATTTAGATAAAAAAATAAATTTTTAAGTAATTGTGTTTTATTAAAAACTAGAATTTAACACACCCACCATGTGGGTGAAAAAAAATTGAAAAAAAAATTATTAGTAAAAAATATAAATAGATATAATAAATTATTTTATTTTTTTTTTGTATTTTTTTATTTGAGTTGGTGTCACTTGACTCGTAATACCAACTCTGTCACTCCTTTTATATATAGTATAGACAGATAATACATGAATAAAAGATGTGGAGTTTTTTTAAGTAAAAAAGTGGATTTTTTTTTAAGTAAAAATATTGGTAGTTTTTTAAAAATGGATATTTACTTTTTGTGTAAATAAAAAGATACAAATATCGAACCAAAGGTTTAGCTTATTTGGTTCATGTAATTACTCTTAAAAAATGACATTCAGTAGGTTTGAGGTTTAAATCTCAATATTTACAATTTTTTTTATTTGTACAAAAAATATATATTTAATTTTATATTATTAAAATAATTTATTTGATTTTTTAATTTATTTTTTCAACTGAATCATGACACAAATCCAATCAATGATTTCGACAATAGTATAGATACTATCGATGAATCAATTGAAAAGTCACAAATTTTATAAAACTTCTATTCATAAATATTTTAAAAAGAATGAATAATATATATAACTTAGTTACATTTATAAAAATTTAAATATCTTTCTTATATTAAAATATTTCAAATTCAACCTTAAAAGTCTCTAAAATATTTCAAATTCATATTAGGAAAATGTTAATAAGATATCTGCTTTTATTTTATATCATTCGGCTTTCTCTTTGTCGCTGATCCACGTATTTATTTGTCTCTGCGTATTCAACCTGCTCCTCCCTTTCTAGATAGTTTCAAAATGATCCAGCAAAATATCTAGATATAACGAGTTTAATATTCTAAGCTCTCACAAGATGATGTAATTTTATGTTATCTGGATTTTTTATTTTTTTTAAAGTATTTATATTCGATACCTCACATATTCGGACATGAGTATGAGGATATGATCCTCCAAATATATGGAAAAACTTGGAAAGAATTGAATATATCTATATCGGATACATACCTATATCTGACACTTACTCTTGAGTCCGGGTAATATAGGTCTAATCTAGTTAGTGACTATTGAACTATTGTTTTTGTTATCAGTTATCACCAATATTTCCAAGCTATGTTACTCGAACTCGGGTATGAGTATCGAATACAAGTATGTGTCTGACACGAGTATGTTCAATTTTTTAAAGTTTTTTCATATATTTGAAAGGTTATTGGAGGATCATATCCTCGTACCAATGTCCGAATATGCATCGGATACGGATGTCGAACACGAATACTTAAAAAGAAAAAAATAGTGGGAGCAACATAGTTTCCCAGAACTCAATGAGCATTAGAATTTAGAATAATGAAATCAAGGAACAAATACAACGTTTATAGCTTTTATAACTTCTATGCCAGGGGATGCATTTGTTGGCGGATTTTTGTCACAGCTAGTCCAGGAGAAGCCCATTGAAGAAAGCGTAAAAAAGCTGGATGCTATGCAGCAAATGTTATCATCCAAAAGTCAGGCTGCCCATATCCTGAAAACCATAACTTCAGTTAAAAGACTTGTACCTCTTGGCTCTAGCTCTTATTTTCTGGTAGTTGTGAGAGTTAAATGTTATAGCAGAGTCACAAGCGCAACTGGGAAAATCTGCATTATTTGCTCTTATACTCTTGTATCCGATGCGGTGCATGCAGGAGATTATTCTTTTTGAGTTTTTTTTATAAAAAAAAAAAAAAAATTCCCTCTTTCTTAGTTTTATGATATTAGTCCCATAACTTGGTTGAGAAAATATGTGATGTTATAAAACAGATGGTTCAGCATCCTTCAAATTTTTGAAATGGTGAACTAAATAGGATTAAGGTGTGATACTAATGGAGGATCTCTATATATAAGCTATTTTACTTGGACTTAAAGGTGAGTGTCGAATACGGATATATGTTTGACATAAGTATGTTCAATTTTTTTTTTATTAATTTTTTTCATATATTTGAAAGATTATATTCATATCTATGCTGAATATGTGTAGGACATAAGTGTTGGACATTGATAATTTAGAAAAAATGAAGAGTCTTGGATAATATACTGTACAAGTCGGGCTATAATTTGTTAGTCTGATTTCTGAATTTAGTTCATGTTGATGAAGGCCTGCTGCCAATAAGAAAAGGGTGCTTTTATCTATAGCTATTTTTTTTTTCAGTTAAAGTACTCTTTTATCATCCTATATGAAGTACTCCTAGTCGTATTAATTCGTATGTAGCAGCCCTACATCTTTTATTTTAAGTTCTAACTCATTCTTAGTTACTTCTTTCTATAGCTATTTGCAGCCCTCCTAACTCAGAAATCAGACAAAAACAAATACATGTAAAAATAGTCTAACTCATCAATCTAGGCTAACCAAAGAAAGCACATGGGGATATGGGACTTGTCTTTATTTCTTATTGAAAAGGAATCAACGAAACATTTCGTCTGTCTCTCGACACAGTTTGACATTCGATGATACTTGATTGACTTTAAATTTATAGTTATTATAGAAATAATATTGATCAGATCAATTAAAAGATAGTGATTCAACCATATAAGAATAAAATATAGTAATTTTTTTGTACTTGAAGTTTCAAGGATTGAATCTTTGTCATAAAATAAAAAATCAAATATTATCAACAGATCGCATGACGATTGACAAAATAAAGTAATCTGGCTTTCACTAATTTGATCAGGATTAAGCTTAAGATTGTTTGGAGCTCTTAAATTTTGGACAAAACTTGGGGACATTGTTTTTTTGGTAGTACGTAGACCTGGACATAAGAGATAGATCGATAGATCGATGAGCATTTAAAATACTAAAAATAACTCGCTGACATAATCGAGTTTGGTAAAAAGAAGAGCTCTCTTTCTTTGTCAACCAAAATTCGATACTTATGGGAAGCCCTTCTAGAATACATATAGTGAGATTTCAGGGTATTTAGCATTTATTATATATATCCCACTTACAAAAGTTTGGCTCCATCTTTTTTCTATTCATTCAGATCTCCACAACTGCTCTAATTATTTCTGACATTAGTTGAAAATTCAGGAAAAAAATAAAATAATGAAGGAGTTGTCACAAAAAATTGAGGCTTTTGTAGGGATCTTGTTTTATTAGATTTACTGAAAGACTTTTGAAAAAAAAAATTTGCTAGTTAAATAAACAAGAAGTTTAGTTCAGTTGATTCATGCAATCATTTTAAGTGTTGGCATTCAATAAATCTGGATTCGAATTTCAACATTTGCAACATCTTTTTTTACTTTCAGACTGCAACCTCTTTCTGTTTCCCTCTATGTTACTTGGATATATTCAATTTTTTTCTAAGTTTTTTCATATATTTGGAACATTTTGGAGGATCACATCCCCATGGATCCATGACCGGATATGCGTTGGACACATGTACTTCAAGAAAAATAAAAAGTCGGAACAACATAGGTTTCACTCCAAATATACTCTGAAACAAGTCGGAATTGGAGCTAAACTACATTTTCTACAAGCATCCAGCAAATCTGAGATTTAAATCTCAAAATCTGCAATCTCTTTTATTATCTCAAAATGAGGCCTTGAACAACATAATCAAAATTCATAATGTACAACAAATTTAGTAGTAGTATTTTTCTTGCACTTTGCACTTTCAGAAAACATAAAGGGGGAACCTTAGAAACAAAGTTGAGGCCTTTGATCTTGTTGATAGGCAGCTACATACTGAAGAATGATTGCGAAAATGTTCTCATCGCAAGGAATGCAAAGTTTAGAGCCTGTAGAAAAATCAAACACTTGGTCGGCACGATCAAGCAATGCTTTGAAGAGAGGATGCTTGAGTAAAGCTATCTCGATGACAAATCTCTTGCGTTCTTCGCCAACATATACTACAAGATGACCTCTGGGGACATCTTTCGGAACGTAGTTTTCCTTATGCAAACAAGACCACATATTCCAATCTCTAATATGGCCCCAAATTGTGTAGTTTAGGACACTTGCACCAACATTTCTGCATTTGTAGATACATTTTTTTCTTAGATCTTTCATTTTCATCGTCTTGTTCTCCGATGCGCATATGTGTGTACGTGCGTGCCTGTGCCTGTGCCTGTTTCTCGATCTGTTGAAAGAGAAAGCTAGCTAGGGGTGGTATGGAAGGTGCATCTAAGTTTTATATAGCTCTTTGTAGGTAGAAATTAATGGCATCTCTTCTTTAATTTACTAGCTCCATTTTTGGAATCATACCCTTCAAGTTTTTAATTAAGTACAAAAGCATGGCATTTGAGAAATTATTATATTGAATTTCCAACACGTTTTCTCATGTGTAAGTCGGATAAATATTTAATGAACTTGCTTGTAAATCCAGGTGTAGAAGAAAGGTGCTAGTTAAAGAAGAATTAGAGTTTCAACACATAGTGCGATGGACAAAAAGATACTGGATGAAAAAAAAAATATTAAAGGAAAAAACGATTATCAAAATTCGAACTCGAGAATTTTGATACCTTGTTAAATTAGGTAATCAAATATTTTAAAAACTTGAACCGATAAAAAATATCTAACTATTATATATATATATTTTTTATAAAAAACTATTATCGTTCAGTAATTTTTATATGATCTATCGTTGCCAAATTGTACGAAAATGCACGTTCTTTTACTTATGAAAAGATTGGATCAACATTGTTTAGAAAGTTATATATATACCCCACAAGCGATAAGATATTAATAGACAGCAATGTGATAGAGCTGGTTGGGAAAAGTGGACAAGTTAAAGTACATGAACAAGTTGCAATTTGTGTATTATGTTCAGACAGAATCGAAGAGGTGTGGCTGGTTATTCCTTTACTATGTTGATGAATAACCAAAATACTAATTAGATCTTCATTGCCAAGAAGAATGTGATTTTGGGTCGATGTAATTAAGGGTTTTAGGATATGGTTGGAAATTGGGGATTTCGTGTGGGTGGGGAACCTCAGGGTTAGACCTGCTCAAGGACCGGACGAGTAGGTCCGATTCGTATCGTATCGAGTTTGGGTAGGGATTTTTTTATTTTGGCTCGACTCGAATTATTGTTTATGTAATAAAAAAAACTTATTTAAATTTAATTATAAATATTAATATAAAAATTGAATTTTTAAATTTTTTAATATTATTTAAATAGTGATACGAGCTTGCAAGTCGACCCGAGTCCGTCCAGAGCCAGACTTGGGTAAGAGGAGAAGAAAAAATTCGAGCTGCTATCTGGCCCATGAATAAATTTACTTAGGGTTTGATGGAAATTGAGGGTTCAGTGCGGTGAGGAGGTTTTTTTTTTTATTGTGCTGCTAGCCAAATGAGCATTTAATAATGTATTTCATGGGTTTAAAATTATTCACGTGTTGGATCGGGTAGGGACAGATCAGATTTGGATAGCAAAAAAATTTGTTTGTCTAAGATCCAATCCAATTCATCAGACCAAAAAAAACTCATTTTACTATTTAAATATATTAAAATATTAAAAACATATTTTTATATTAATATTTTTATATTATCATAATTAAATAGTTATCTAATCAAACCAGACTAATTCGAATTTAAAATATCTTATCTCAAATTCAGTCCAATTCAAATCAAGTATATGTGCTCTTGGATAAATCTATTGGGTTGAATGTTTGTGTTCCATTATATTTTTTAATTTCTGTTTGATTATAAAAAATTAGAATAATTGAAATTGAGATAGAAGGAGAATGATTGAAGTGCCACATTCAAGTTATTGAAAAAAATTTAAGATTTTAAAACCTATGGTAAATATTAATTATAATAGAATAAAAGTTAAATATTTTCATTTGATTTGTACAAATAGTTTCTTATACTAATAATTTGATGAGAAAGTGATCTTCGCTTGCTAGATCTCATGTTCCCAACCATATCAATCTCTTAGTTTTCTACATATTTTCTTATACTTTATGAAACATGGAAATGGATGGCCATTGCAACAGGGTTAAGGATCATGGACCTTTTAATTAGCAAATTAATTTCCAAATTGTATGAATTTTATTAAGTAGAAAGTGATAATTGTCAGTAGCACCATATTGAAAGAAAGCAATTTTGTTGATTAACAAGAGCTAGCTTGGGAATGGTTAACTGTGCTTAGGCACCTCATTGCACCTTATATATTGTGCTTATATATTGTGGATGATTTAGTTGGTGTTTATGTTATCCGGATTCAGGTCAATATATATGGATATGTGTTCGACACATGTATACTTAATTTTTTAAAAAGTTTTTTTTATATATATTTGGAATAGGGATGGCAGCATGTCGGATATCTGCAATTTTCTGTATTATCCGAATCTGAATCCGCAAATCCGCTTTGAAATCCGAATCCGTTTATTATCCGTAATAATCCGAATATTACTATCCGAATTCGAATTAATTTACATTAACCGTAGGATATCCGAATCCGCAAAAAAATCGAATGCAATAAGTCAAAAAAAAATTAAAATAAAATTATAAAATCAAACAAAGAATATTTTTAAATTCAAAATCACTCATAATTAACAACAAACAAATTCTAAAATACAAAAACAACAACTTAAATAAGAAAATAACAATTCCAAAATACAAAAAATAACTTAGGTAATACAAGGAATTAGTTCCACAAACTAAAAGTATTGTTCCATAAACTAAAAACAAACATAAAACTTAGTTATATCAACTATGAAAGATTACTCATCTTCCTCAACAACATATGTGCTAGCTGAATCTCCAATTGAATTGGATACTACATAAAGAAAAAATTAAACATTAATTTAACTCTTAAGATGAAATATAATAAATTGAATGTTTCTTTTTTAATCCTTAAATAAAAAAAAATTGAATGTTTCTTTTTATTATGCTATTTTATATTAAATGTTTCTTTTATTATGTTATTTTATAATGTTAAAATAAATAAATAAATAAATAAATCCTTAAATTTTATCTTTTATTTAAATATATTGATAAATATTAAAATACTAAAAATACTAAAAATATTGATAAATATTATTAAAATATTTTATATTAATATTCAAGTCAAATCAAACATGATTTAAAAAGTTATGTTCAAAACTTTGATCCGAATCAAGTCAAACACGTTGACATAGAACACGATTAGATGAAATGCATACAATATTTTTTCATACAATTTAGAATAAAGTACATAAAATAGGTGTCATAACGGTTCTTTTTGCCGCTAAGACGATTTTGAAAACAAAATGGAGCCGCCGCCAATCTTTTTTTGCTAGGTGTGATTGGCCACCTATTAAAACCGGTTTTAGTAAAATATTTTAAAATTAATTAAAACATTTTGTAAGACCAATTTCGAAGTCCGCGTTTTGAACCAGAGAGTAAAACATAATTGGGTCCGGGAGTCGGTTACGTGCGGGGAAGGATTAGCAACCCCGTAACGCCCGTTTAGAAAACGGTACCATTTAATCACGTGTTATCTTAAATCTCGATTTAATGGACTTGACATCACTATTTAAAAATAATTCTCTTTTATTTTTATTTTTAAAAAAAAACATGTTTATTATTTTTTTGAATTTTTTGAACTGTTATTATTTTTTTCAAAAATGAAAGTGAACATAAATTTGTTATCGAAAATACTCATTAAATATTCCCAACACTCTTGGTGGTATTTAACGAGATCTTTTCACCTCGAGATATCTTAGGAATCACAACCGTGATATCCTTCGAATTCCGTCGTCGGCAATTTATATCCATTTCTTATTTAAATGCGTATGATGCAAATATTTAAATGTCGGATGCACACGACTTAGCATATAAGACATATGATTAAATACAGAATCATAAGATTAAACATGCAAATCGTAATATTAAAAAACACGAGCATAGCGAATTATCGAGCGCATAAACATTCACTACTTATTCATTTTTATTATTTCCATTTTTTAAACGAATTTTGTATTGAGCATATCGCTAAATACTCCCACCACTCATGGTGATATTTAACGAAATTCTCTCACCTCAAGATATCTTAGGAATCACTACTGTGACGTCCTTCGAATTTCGTCGTCGGTAATTCACATTTCTTAAAACCTCTTTTTTTCTTTTGAAAAGTAAATTAAAATGCTTTTAATAATTATTTTCGAAATAAAAAAAATTATCTATGTAAGAATAATTCTCGAATCATTCCGATATTTTCGATAATGTTTCGATTATTATTCTTACTCGGACCATTTCAAAGAACGATTGATGTTCCGACCATCCCGAGAAAGAAATCCGTTTTTAAAGAATTTTATTTACTTAAAATAATTTAAAAGACATGTAATAATTAGAAGATTTATTATTTTATAATTTTAAAACCGAAACCGAATGATAAAAATATGTCGGGTGCTGGACAAAAATGAATAAATAAAAATAGTAATATAATAAAAAATAATAAAGGAAGTTAAAATCATACTAAAAATGTCGAGAATCCGAAAATTAAAATGCCGGACTTGATTTTCGTAAAATTATTTGTTCTTTCTCGACCACCTCCGATCCGGCGCCGTCCACCGTCGATTGGGGCCGAAACTCAGGCTAGGGCTTCCTCTCCTCCTTTTCTTCCTTCCTCCCTCTTGAAATTTTTCCGAAAAACCTTTCAATAACCCAAACAAAAAAGACTTCGAAGGGTTTTTTTTTTTTTGTTGTTTCTGTGGTTTTTTTTTTGTTTTTTTCCTTGCTGTTTTTTTTTTGGCTATTGTATTTGTGTGCAGGGGGTGTGAGTGCCGAAAGGGGTTTGGGAAAGTCTCTCCGATTGAGGGAGGGGGGTTGTTTTTTTGTTTGGTTTTGGGGGGATTGGTTTCGGAGAGAAAAGGAAATGGGGGCTCCGTGATGGAGTGTTTTTCTGGGGATCCTCCGATCTGAGACTGAGAGGTCCGATCTGGGTGTCTGGCTCCCCCTTTTTCTTTTGGTGATTGTGTTGGGGTTTGTTTTATGGAGGGTGGCATGTCTGGGTGGGTTTGGATGGTGGTGGCAGAGGGGTGGTTGCCTGGGGGGTTGGCGTGTCTGGGTGGGTTTGGGTGGTTGGTGGTGGTGGCAGAGGGGTGGTTGCCTGGGGAAAAGTGACTGCCAGGGCTAGGGTTACAGGGGCTAGGGTTTCTGGTTAGGGTTAGGTTGGGCCAGATTGGGCCTGGGCATTGGGCCTGGTTTGGGGATTGTTTGGGTTGGGCCTGAGATTGGGCCTGGACAGCAGGCCTGGTAGGCCTGCGGATCGGGCCTGCTGAATAGCGGGCCCTGTCTGTAAATGGCCCGGGTCGGATTCGAATCCGACCCGGGCTAAAAACCGTTGCTACAGCTGCCTCTCTTTGCACATTGCTGAGAATCAGGAATAGGGCAAAGACACGAGCAACGTTTTTGTTTGGAATTATGCACGCGCTTGTTCTTAGGAGGGCTCTCTCCATCGGAGGTTCTTATCAACTGGATAATAAATCGTTGCTCTCATCAGAGGCTCTATCACTCCGAAAATAAATTGCTCCTCTCATCAGAGGCTCTATCACTTGGAAAATAGATTGCTCCTCTCTTCAGAGGCTCTACCACTTGGAAGATAAATTCCTCCTCTCATCAGAGGCTCTTCACTTGGAAAATAAATTGCTCCTCTCATCAGAAGCTCTACCACTTGGAAAATAAATTGCTCCTCTCATCAGAGGCTCTACCACTTGGAAAATAAATTGCTCCTCTCATCAGAGGCTCTATCACTTAGAAAATAAATTGCTCCTCTCATCAAAGGCTCTATCACTAGGAAAAATAAATTGCTCCTCTCATCAGAGGCTTCACAACTTTGAAAATAAATTGCTCCTCTCATCAGAGGCTCTACCACTTGGAAAATAAATTGCTCCTCTCATCAGAGGCTCTACCACTTGGAAAATAAATTGCTCCTCTCATCAGAGGCTCTACCACTTGGAAAATAAATTCTGCTCCTCTAATCAGAGGCTTCACAACTTTGAAAATAAATTGCTCCTCTCATCAGAGGCTCTACCACTTGGAAAATAAATTGCTCCTCTCATCAGAGGCTCTACCACTTGGAAAATAAATTGCTACCTTCTTCCTGATTATGATGATTTTCAACTCCCTGTTGTAGCTGGTTTCCATTTTTCTTGTCTGCCTGTCATTCACACCCCCTTTTTGTACAATGTTAATTCTTGATCGTTAGCAATGTCATGATGATGCAATGCATGCTTATGATAATGGAATGTATGATTTAAGGCTCGAATCATGATTCGATGTCCCTGTGTGTACCTTAACTTGATTAAACTTCTCATGCAATTTTTCTGTAAGGTTTTTTTTTTCAGTTTCCTTTCCTTTCCTTCTTCGACTTGACTAACTGTCCACACCCTACTTCTTCACGATCTTTTCTTAGCCGAAGTCAAAGCTTTGTATACTTCCCTCAAAACCATTTCATATGTTAAACATTACTTTCTTTACATCCAAAGAGCATAAGTAAATCGATGTCTCATACTGCCCTGTCATCTCTTTATCATCATTTTTCTTTCTTTCTGATTTTCCAATTCTCAAATTTTCCTAGAGTAATCGTGAAAGCTCCATTTATGCCGTGTTCATTTATTTATCATCATTCACATTTCATGTCAACATAATGCACTATTTTAAGAAAATTTCAAAGAGATGAAGATAACTTAAAGACAAAACTTCATGAATTAGGGTAAATATTTCCATTTTAGAGAGAAAAGAAATATTGGCATCAATCAAAAGGGAAATGAAGACAAAAGGGGATAGATCCCTCCATAATGAATACTCAAACGAACTCAATCGTTCTAATCCAGATCTCTCTTTTGAGAAGGAAATATCCATTGATGTCCTTGACTCTTCTGAGAGTGTCCAACCACAAATTACCCTATCTGTCTTGCATAATTCAAACATGCTGCATTTTGCTATTCACTCAAAGTTTCTATCCTGCCTCGATCTTTTGCCCCATATAATTGCTTCAGACATGTTATTTTCGGTTGCCCCAACTCTTGTTTATCTTTCATCTAGGCCGCCCTTTAGGGTTTTCGACCTGGATCCTTCCTTTGATTCGAACTGCCATTTCGGGTTTTCAGTCCGAACCTCTCCTTTTTTTATGCATAATATTTCTTTACTGCTTCAGCATTGATCGGGCTTGAAAAATCTGCGCCGTCCATTTCGGCTAAAATCATTGCCCCTCCTGAAAATACTCTTTTCACCACGTACGGACCTTCCCAATTCGGTGCCCATTTTCCCCTTGGATTTTGCTAGGAAGGATTTTTTTCAAAACCAAATCACCTTCTCGAAACTCTCTTGGGAGAACCTTTTTATTGTGTGCCCTCATCATCTGTCTTTGGTATAATTGGCCATGACACAGTGTCGTCATCCTTTTTTCCTCAATCAAATTCAGCTGCTCATAGCGAGCTCGAACCCATTCCACTTCTTCCAACTCAACTTCCATCAAGATTCTCAAAGAGGGGATCTCAACCTCAATTGGCAAAACAACTTCTATCTCATACACCAAGGAATAAGGAGTAGTCTTCGTAGAAGTACGCACCGATGTTCTGTAAGCGTGCAGAGCAAACGGGAGTTTCTCGTGCCAATCTTTGTACTTATCAGTCATTTTAGCCACGATTTTCTTTATATTCTTGTTAGCAGTCTCCACTGCCCCGTTCATCTTGGGACAGTAAGGTGCTGAGTTGTGATGTCTGACTTTAAACTGAGTACAAATCTCTTTCATCATGGCGTTGTTTAGATTGAGAGCATTATCTGTAATGATTTTCTCTGGGAGTCCGTATCGGCAGATTACTTCCTTCTTCAAGAATCTGCACACTACTGACTTGGTCACGCTAGCATAAGAAGCAGCTTCAACCCACTTCGTGAAATAATCGATCACCACCAAAATGAAGCGATGTTCGTTCGAGGCCTTATGGGTAATTGGCCCAATCACATCCATCCCTCACATAGAAAACGGCCATGGCGTTGTCATAACGTGCAGAGCTGTCGGAGGAGCATGTACCTTATCCGCGTATATTTGGCACTTATGGAATTTTCGGACATACCTGATGCAACCCCTCTCCATTGTCATCCAATAATAACCTGCTCTCATAATCTGCTTAGCCATCATGTGGTCGTTTGCATGTGTTTCACAAACCCCTTCGTGAACCTCCTCGAGTATTCTCTTAGCTTCATTTTCTTCCACGCACTTTAGCAATGTATGATCTCTACTCCTTTTGTACAATACTTCTTTATCTAGAAAGAATCTCATCGCCAATCTTCTCAAAGTTCTTTTGTCATTTTCTGTGGCATGTTCCGGGTATTGCTGATGTTTTACGTATTGCAGGATGTCATGGTACCATGGCCTCCCATCCGGCTCTTTTTCAACATGCATACAGTGTGCGGGCACTTCTCGTATGCTCATCTTAATGGGCTGGACGTCAGTGCTTGTATTTATCTTGAACATTGAGGCTGACGTAGCAAGAGCGTCGGCCATTTGATTTTTCTCTTGGGGTAGATAGTTGAATTCGATCTTTTCGAACTGTTGAACCAATTCAACTATGAACTTGTGGTATAGAACCAACTTCGAGTCCCTTGTCTCCCATTCCCCTTTTAACTAGCAAATGACTAGAGCCGAGTCTCCGTACACCTCTAACTCGCTTATCTTCTTTGCAATAGCCGCTTGAAGTCCCATGACACAGGCCTCATACTCCGCCACATTATTGGTGCATTTGAAAGTCAATCTTGCAGTGATTGGGCAGTAGGTCCCTTCTGGCGATATCAAAACTGCTCCGACACCGTGCCCCAGAGCATTCGATGCGCCATCGAAATACATCTTCCACACATCTTTCTTTGATTCCTCGTCTTCATCTTCTTCGGAAATAGCCATTAAGTCTTCATCAGGAAAGTCAAATTTCACTGGCTCATAATCTTCGATGGCTTTATCCGCCAGGAATTTAGCCACTGCACTTCTTTTTATGGCCTTCTGCGAGACATAGGTGATGTCATATTCAGAAAGCAAAACTTGCCATCTTGCCAATCTTCCTGATAACGAGGGTTTCTCAAAGATGTATTTAATGGGGTCCAATTTAGCAACAAGCAACGTGGTATGGTATAACATATATTGTCGGAGCCTATGAGCAGCCCAAGCCAATGCGCAACATATCTTTTCTACTGCCGAGTACTTGGCCTCGTAATCTGTAAACTTTTTGCTCAGGTAGTAGATGGCATGTTCTTTCTTGCTTGTCTCATCTTGCTGTCCCAAAACACAACCCATGGATTTCTCATATACTACCAAATACAAAATGAGCGGTCTTCCTGGTGTTGGTGGTACCAGTACAGGTGGGTTGGTAAGATATTCTTTCACTTTGTCGAATGCTTTCTGGCAATCTTCATCCCATTCACCCGGATCACTTTTTCTGAGGAGTCTGAAAATCGGATCACACTTAGCGGTGAGCTGAGAAATGAAACGGGCAATGTAATTCAATCTTCCCAGGAATCCTCGCACTTCCTTTTGCGTCCGAGGCGGAGATAAATTCTGGATAGCACGTATCTTGTCGGGATCTACTTCAATTTATTTCTCATTAACAATGAAACCCAGAAGTTTGCCGGATGTCACACCAAAAGTGCACTTGGCCGGGTTGAGCTTAAGTTGGAACTTCCTTAATCGCCCGAATAACTTTCTCAGATTAACCACATGATCTTCATCTTCACGTGACTTTGCAATCATGTCATCGACATGAACTTCTACTTCTTTGTGCATTATGTCGTGAAAAAGGGTCACCATTGCTCTTTGATAAGTTGCACCGGCGTTTTTTAACCCGAACGGCATAACCTTGTAACAAAATGTTCCCCATATTGTCACGAAAGTGGTCCTCTCTATATCTTCTGGTGCCATCTTGATTTGGTTGTAGCCCGAAAAATCGTCCATAAATGAGAACAGTGAGTGTTTGGCAGTATTATCGACTAAGGTATCGATATGGGGTAGCGGGAAGCTATCTTTTGGACTAGCTCTATTTAGGTCCCGATAATCAACGCACATTCGTACTTTCCCATCTTTCTTCGGGACTGGAACCACGTTTGCTACCCATTCGGGATATTTAGCGACTTCGAAAAATCCGGCATCGAACTGCTTTTTTACTTTCTCCTTGACTTTCAGCAACATTTTAGGCTTCATTCGTCTCAACTTCTGTTTCACAGGTTTGCATTCTGGTTTTAATGGCAAACGATACACCACAATATCTGTGTCGAGTCCCGGCATGTCCTGATAGGACCATGCGAACACATCCGCATACTCGTGGAGTAATTCTACCAACTCTTGCTTCTTTGTCACTGGTAGCGAAGTGCCGATTTTTACCTCTTTCTTATTATCCATGTCTCCTAGATTAACAACTTCTGTTGTCTTCTGGTGAGGCATAATTTGCTTTTCTTCTGATTCTATTAATCTCAATAGATCGAGTGGTAAATTGTAGTTCTCTGCAGTCTCTTCATCGTCAATTTCATCAATATCAATACATTTCTCAAAATTGATTTTCGAATTACTGATGAGATTGTTTTTGCATTCATTATTAGGAGACCTGGAAAGGTGTAAGCAAAATAATATAGATAATTGTATAGGAAGGCAAAATAGAAGGATGTACAATATATAAAAAAATGGCAAATGAATGGAGACATAATGCATCATGATTGTCATTTATTTGAATGATAAGTTCATAAAAGGAGCCCGTGCACAAAAGAAAATCTCATAACACTCTTGGGCAGAAGTGTTCGAGAACTTAATTTGTTAATCAGAAAGAGACCTAAATACAGCAGGCAAATCTATGGCACGCCAATTCTTCAATTCAAAACCCGGAGGACACGGGTAGATGGTGATTTCTTCAGCCTTGTTTCCCTCTTCCTCTTCTTGTTCCATCATTTGGATGCAGAAATCCGCAAATATTTCCTCCGAAATCACGGCAGGTTTGGTCCCAACTAGTGAATCAGGAAAAATAAAACCCGCCGACCAAAATGTCTCGTAGAGATGGGGAATGTACATCCTCGGGGTCTCTATCTCGTGTCCCCTGAGCCTTGCGAGCCTCTGCTCTCTCCTTTCTCTTATCATTCTCTCCCTGTCTTCCCTGGTCGGCTTGTATCCCAACCCGAACTTGTCTTCTTTTTCGATCACACTTATGCTCTTCCGAATTCCTTGTAGGTTCCTCCATAAACCTGCCCCGGCTCGACAACCCTTTCCTACGACCTGAGCAAGGCCGCTTTGAGTGGCAGAGGACAGCTGAGGTATAGGCATCTTAGAACCTTCGCTTACAAATGCAGCGTTCACAAACTCTAAGGTTCGAAAAGAGCACTCTCCTGCTTCTTCAGTAGCTTCTATGTAGGGAATATTCGAAGGCTTGGATACAAGGAGATCTTCTTCTCCGTCGACGATTATCAATTGCTCTTCGACTCTGAATTTCACCTTCTGATGCAAGGTGGACGGAATAGCATCAGCCATGTGGATCCAAGGTCTTCCCAACAAGATATTGTATGAAGGAACGATATCCATGACCTGGAAGACAATGTCGAAGGTGCAAGGACCAATTTGTATTGGCAACTCAATTTGCCCCGCAACTTGTCTACGGGTTCCATCAAATGCTCGCACGACCATATGACCGTTCTTCATGTGGGATCCATCGACAGGCAGTTTGGCCAACGTAATCATTGGCATGACGTTTAACGCAGAGCCATTATCAATGAGGATCTTTGCAATGATATGGCCCTTGCAGCGTGCAGTGATGTGAAGGGCTTTGGTGCTACCCGTCCCCTCAGGCATGATCTCATCGTCACTGAAGGCTATGAAGTTGTTAATGGCCACATTCCCCACTACCTGGTCAAACTTCTCTACAGACACATCATGAGGCACATATGCCTCATTCAGCACTTTCAAGAGCGCCTTTCGATGGGTCTCAGAGTTTATCAGTAATTCCAGGATGGATATGCGAGTCGGTGAGCGTTTTAATTGTTCAACAATGCTGTACTCGCTGTGTTTGATAAATTTGAGGAATTCACAAGCCTCTTCCTCTGTCACAGGCCTGTTCATTTTTCGCTCAACAGCTTTTTCTGAGACGGTTTTCTCTTCATCAGCCTTAGCTTTCCCTTTTCTTGTATTTTCCGATGCTTCTGGTGTATAGCATCTCCCACTCCTAGTGAAACCTCCAACACCAGTTACGTCCACGGCAGTCGCAGAGGCATTGGAGATTGGTGTAACATCAACCGGCTCCGACGATGCAAATTTGCATTCGTACCTCCAAGGTACAGCCTTATCGTTCTTGTAGGGGAACGGGTTCGGAACTTCGATAGTCACCATCGGCCTTATCACCCTTGGTGTTTCCCTTACCGGCGAGCTCTGGCCTTCCCCACAGTAGATAACCAATGGCTTCAGCTTAACCCATCTTTCGGGGGTCTTTGAGGTTTCTTCGATTACCACATCCACGAATTCTTCTTCCCATTCAGTGGAGAATTCTACTACGCCGATATCCATTAATTCTTGAATTTTGGTTCAGAAGTCGGAGCATTGGTTAACAGTGTGTCCCACCAAACCTCCGTGATATCTGCAGAAGCGTTCAGAACTTGGTTCCGAACCCGAAGATTTCCGCCCCACGTTGACTGGTTTAAATAGTCCGGCCTCAATCATGGCATCTAGCACTTTTCCCATGTGAGTCCGGACATCCTCAACCCTGGATATTACCCGACCACTTTTTTCCTTTGTTATCGCGTTTGCTCCTGTTTTCCCATGGTCGGATAACGGATTTGCAGTAACATTAGGCTCCCCCTTGGTCGTGAAGCTCAAGACACCGGCCCTGATTAGGTGTTGCACTCTATGTTTAAGAGCAATGCAATTCTCCGTAGAGTGACCCGGGTTGCCTCCATGGTAATCGCAGTTCACGTCCGGGTTGTACCATCTTGGTTATGGGGGTTTCATGGGTTCGAGGAACATGGGCGCCAACAGATAGTTTTGAACTAGCTTGGGAAATAGATGGGCGTATGTCATGGGAATTGGGTCAAACTGAGCCTTTGTTGGATTGGCTGCAGTGCTCTTTGGTTAGTGTTCACATTGTTTACTGGACTGGTCGAGTTGGGAGAAGGTACAGATGTTGTGTACACAGGGCGTATGTCATGGGAATTGGGTCAAACTGAGCCTTTGTTGGATTGGCTGCAGTGCTCTTTGGTTAGTGTTCACATTGTTTACTGGACTGGTCGAGTTGGGAGAAGGTACAGATGTTGTGTACACAGGTGCTGGCATGGGTGATGGCGTGTACACCGGTGCGGGTGATCGATAACTCATCGAATATTGAGGTTGTGTAGGAGGGTAGGAGTATGGGTTAGGGGGTAACTGTAGGGTCTGTGTGTCGGGTAATGGGGATAGCTTTGTGGTGGTCGGTTTTCCTATGAAGCCGCTTGCACTTCTCCTTCTTTCTTCTTCGTTGCCCCCACCTTCTTACTGTTGGCTACTTCATTTCCCACGATCTTGCCACTTTTTATGGCGCTTTCTATCATTTCGCCTGAAATGACCATATCGGCAAAGTTCTTGGTAGCACTGCCGACCAACCTGTCGTAATATGGTCCTCGCAGCGTATTGATAAACAGCAGGTGGTTTCTTTTTCTGTCAGAGGTGGTTGTACTTGAGCAGCCAGGTCCCTCCATTTTTGGGCATACTCCTTAAATCCTTCTCCGGCCTTTTTCTCCATGTTTTGGAGGGATAGCCTATTCGGCGCCATGTCATCCATATGCTTGTACTGGGCCAAAAAGGCTCTCGCCAAATCTGTCCAAGTATGGATGTGACTGCGATCTAGTTGGTTATACTATCTTGCGGCTGATCCTTGCAGGCTGTCTTGGAAACAGTGAATTAATAATTTGTCATTATGAGTGTGCCCGGCCATCTTACGACAGAACATGGTGATGTGAAATGAAGGGCACTTGGTCCCATCATACTTTTCAAATTCCGGGACTTTAAATTTTGGCGGTATAACCAAATCCGGAACCAAGCTCAGTTCACTGGCATCGACTTTTCCGAAGGTGTCCATCCCTTCTATTGCTTTGAGTCTCTCTTCTAACATGTCATACTTATGCTTTATCCCAACGTCCTCTATTTGTCCCATCACGCTTCTTCTCAACCTTTCTTACTCTAAGGGGTCATCCAAGTTTGGGACGTGGACTGGGTTTGAATGATGGGTCCCTGGGTTAGGCGCGAACTGTCCTTGGGCTTGTTGGCCTATGGTACTTGGCGTGCTAATGTACACATAAGGTTGTTCTCCCACTGGAGGTTCTCCTTGTGGATGCCCATCTTGTGTTACTTGGGCGTGAGTCGGGGTAAAACCTGGTGGGTACAGAAGATCCTCATTATTACTTTCTCGGTGTCGGGGTTCTCCCCTCATCATTGAGCTTTCAGCTGGCCCCTTTCCTCTCGTCATACTCATCATCATTTCCATCATCTTGGCCATTTGTTCTCATGACTCTTCCTGGGACCTCGCTATCTGTTCCCGTAGTTCCTGTTGAGATCTGCCCAGCTGTTCTTGTAATTCTTTATGTGCCCTTTCCATTCTCTCCATTCTTGTTGCTTGTCCATGGTCTTTGCATGTGCTCTCGTATTATACGAGTGTGGAGCACTTTTGTCCAGATACTTTAGTCGGCGCTCAATTTTATACCTTTGTTCAAATATCCCGGATTAGAACCTTATGATATATTATTCTTTATTCTTTATTAAGTGCATGAATGAATGGATGGATGAATGAATGAATGAACGAGCAAATGAATAAAAAATGCATACGAGGTATATATACTCAAAGATAAATTTCAGGAAGTTGATTTTTCATTAATCCCACATGGTGTTTTCATTACATCAACATAACTTCTTAGAATCGTGTCCATAAAAACAGCTAATTTGCTTATATTGATTTTTGGCTTCGTTCAAAAAATTAAGTAACTGCTGTCCGTATTCTTCGGTTGGCGGGATTCTTTGCCTTAGGACTTCCACTTTCTCGATCATCTTGCTGGCTTTTCTCACGGCCTTGCCGATTTCTACACCCAAGTGTTCTATGTACTGCTGTCTTCCCATACTTTCGGCTTCCCACCTTTTGCTAGCATCCGTAGCCAAATCACATGCATAAATCCAATCACTTTCTCTATCCCTCCATTCCCTCACGATCTCGTCGATGTGATTTTTCTGGCTATATAATTATCGTTCTAGGTCTCGGATTACTTGGTGTAGGAAACTTCTCTCTTCTTGCATCTGAGAACAACTCTCTTTTTTGCTCTCGAGCTCGGCTTTTAGTTTCTCGTTTGTATGCAACGACTCAGCTAAACTCACGGAAGCCTGGGAGTACATGTCCTTATATTTCTGCAACGCCGAGCGGCTCTTGCCTCGTTTTCTTGTGCCTTTCCCTTCCACTGTTTTACTTCTTCCTGAAGTCGACTAAGCTCCTTTTCCCGCCTATAAGCTGGTCCGAGTATACTTCTGACCTTTACTTGTGTCCTTAGTTTCTTGTTTTCCAAGTGCAAGTCTTTCACATCGGCATAGGCAGTGTCACGTTCCTTTATTATTTTTTTGATTCTGACCCCTTGTGTTTCAGCCTTGTCCTTCCAATTTTCGGCTTCCTCTTGGAACTTCTGACTTTCCTGTCTCATCTTCTTTCTTTCAATACTGAAGCCTTGCTCAGCGATTTTGAGTTCTGATATTCTCTTTGATGGAGCGGGACTTGGCTGATATACAACCTCTTCCTCTGGAAGCACCATATTGTTGACTCGATTTGTTCTCCACACTTGGTATCTTGGAGTGACGCTCTCACTGAGAGATCCTAACCTCATTTTGTGGCTTTTTTTCCAAGCTCGGACTATCGGCTCCACTCTTTTTGACATATTCGGATCTCCATAAGAAAATTTCACCTGGTCAAGCCTGTGCGTAGCCGGGACGAATTGCTTTATCCCATACTGTCTCAGTACCATCAGCGGAGCATAACTTACTACCCCCCATGGTCCTAAAAGCTGTACCCACGATTCTCCACATCGGTATAACATTGGCCCATGAGGCATCCATGGCGCCATCCATCTTATTTTCTTACTAGTCAGCGACCGTAGGAAGGCTAACCATTCTTTCTTGGATTTGGGTTCCGGCCATTTGCTTTCACAGAATTCTTTAATAGGGGCACAATTCTTTAGGTAAGGTTTGGAGAAAGCACTATTTTCACACATGAAGTGGCTCTTGAGCCATATATGCAATAATGGCCCACATCCCACAAAACGACCTTCCCCTTTCTTGCGGCAAAAGTTCAATGATCTTATGGTTTCAGCCAGGATTTTTGGCGAGGGATTGGCGTGGTTCTCAACTTGCTCGAAGAAATCTATCACCGCTACTTCAATATGCCCCAAAACCTTAGGAAAAATTACCAACCCGTAAATAGCCAAAGCAAAAGCGGTGACTCCTTGGTCGTCATCGAGGTGCCCCTCAATGAATTTTCGAAAGAAATCCCAAGGAATGCAGACATGTTTCCCTTTTTGTTTCAAATCCGGGTCTCCTACCTCTACCCCGATGAGCTTTTTCAACTTCTTACGGAAACCCAACTTTGGCTTTCTGACGTATACTTTATCTGGGAAACGAAGCTCTAACCCGACAAGAATTGAGTACTCCTCTATAGTCGGTGTCAAATCCTCTCCATTAAAAGCAAAACACCTATAAGAAGGGTCCCAAAACTGGATGACCGCCCTGATCATGGACTCCTCAATTACCACTGGGATGAGCGAAGCAATCTGGCCATACTTTTCAGAAAATTTCTTCTTCCTTTCCCAAGTCATTCGTTCCCAAATATCGGCCAACTCAGTTAAGTTATTCTGTGTGAGTTCCAAATTTATTCTTTCGGGTAGACTCGGGATATATCCTTCAATCAGACAGTCCCCCTCTTTCTGTTGCACATTCCTTGCCCATTCTTGCACATCTACCGGCGATTCACACATGACGCTTACGGATGACGAGATAATCTGACGCTCGGTGGGCTCCATGAGAAATTAACTTGCTGAAAGATACTTTTGAGAATAATACCTCGATGTGGAATGCTAATGTGATGCCAATGTAAGTTATGCAGAACACATAGAAGGAAAACTCGTCAGTATATCCACATGAAAGAATTCAAAGAACAAATGAATAAATGAATAAAGAGGCCCGGCATTATTTATTTACATAAAATAACAAATATTTTGGGAAAAACTTCGGTCCTTGCCTACGAAGGACTTAATTAGGGTGTTCGTTCACCCTAGAAATCGCGAAGTAAACCAATGCGGGTATTTGGGCCGTTTTGGTCACTACCCACTTCGTGGTTCGAAAGTAAACAAAAGTAGTGAAAGGTAAAAAGCGTTCCTTCATGTGTCCTAATTTCGGGTGAATTTACAGACGTCGGATAGGAGAGGCTCTACCTAGGGAGAGTTTCTCATGGCATTCTAATATGAGGTTCGGATTCGCAATCTAAAGGTCTTCAAATTGGTCCTCGCTGTCGCCTATGAAGGCTAGCAAGGCCCCCGATCCTTACCCATTATAGGCTTCCAAAGGAAAGGGTCCAATTCGAGCGAGAGATTTTTCGCTAGCCCGTGCGGAGATTATCATCTCTCGAGAGCGTAGTTACTTCCTCTCTCTAAAAGCGTTTCGCTAGCCCATGCGGAGGTTATGACCTCACGAGAGCGTAGGTACTTTACTTTTTCCTAAAGGGATGTAGCTTGGGTATAGAGCTTATGTATGAAATGCACGTGTCCGTGTGTGAGAAGGAACAAACAAACCTTCGACTACTTGTTCACGACTCTTTATTCTAATCATCCCATAATTACTAGAATCAATAACATATAAAAAATGAATAATAAAAAATATAATAAAAAAACGAGAATAAAGAATCAACAAATATCAAAGCATGAATGCAAGCAAAATAACGAGAATGACGACAATAAATAAACAGCCGAATTAATAAATAAAGAAAATTACGAACAAGAGAATTAAAATTAAAGACCGATTAAATCCGTTAAATCGAGATTTTAAGATAACACATGAATAACTTATGGCGCGACTCTCAAAAGTCCCCAGCGGAGTCGCCAAGCTGTCATAACGATTTTTTTGGCCGCTAAGACGATTTTGAAAACAAAATGGAGCCGCCACCAATTTTTTTTGCTAGGTGTGATTGGCCACCTATTAAAACCGGTTTTAGTAAAATATTTTAAAATTAACTAAAACATTTTGTAAGACCAATTTCGAAGTCCGCGTTTGAACCAGAGAGTAAAACATAATTGGGTTCGGGAGTCGGTTACGTGCGGGGAAGGATTAGCACCCCCGCAACGCCCGTTTAGAAAACGGTATCATTTAATCACGTGTTATCTTAAATCTCGATTTAATGGACTTGACATCACTATTTAAAAATAATTCTCTTTTATTTTTATTTTAAAAAAAATGTTTATTATTTTTTTGAATTTTTTGAACTGTTATTATTTTTTTCAAAAACGAAAGTGAACATAAATTTGTTATCGAAAATACTCATTAAATATTCCCAACACTCTTGGTGGTATTTAACGAGATCTTCTCACCTCGAGATATCTTAGGAATCACAACCGTGATATCCTTCGAATTCCGTCGGCAATTTATATCCATTTCTTATTTAAATGCGTATGATGCAAATATTTAAATGTCGGATGCACACGACTTAGCATATAAGACATGTGATTAAATACAGAATCATAAGATTAAACATGCAAATTGTAATATTAAAAAACACGAGCATAGTGAAATATCGAGCGCATAAACATTCACTACTTATTCATTTTTATTATTTCCATTTTTAAAACGAATTTTGTATTGAGCATATCGCTAAATACTCCCACCACTCGTGGTGATATTTAAGGAAATTCTCTCACCTCAAGATATCTTAGGAATCACTATTGTGACGTCCTTCGAATTCCGTCGTCGGTAATTCACATTTCTTAAAACCTCTTTTTTTCTTTTGAAAAGTAAATTAAAATGCTTTTAATAATTATTTTCGAAATAAAAGAAATTATCTATGTAAGAATAATTCTCGAATCACTCCGATATTTTCGATAATGTTTCGATTATTATTCTTACTCGGACCATTTCAAAGAACAATTGATATTCCGACCATCCCGAGAAAGAAATCCGTTTTTAGAGAATTTTATTTACCGAAAATAATTTAAAAGACATGTAATAGTTAGAAGATTTATTATTTTATAATTTTAAAACCGAAACTGAATGATAAAAATATGTCGGGTGCTGGACAAAAATGAATAAATAAAAATAGTAATATAATGAAAAATAATAAAGGAAGTTAAAATCATACCTGAAAAATGTCGAGAATCCGAAAATTAAAATGCCGAACTTGATTTTCGTAAAATTCTTTGTTCTTTCTCGACCACCTCCGATCCGGCGCCGTCCACCGTCGATTGGGGCCGAAACTCCGGCTAGGGCTTCCTCTGCTCCTTTTCTTCCTTCCTCCCTCTTGAAATTTTTCCGAAAAACCTTTCAATAACCCAAACAAAAAATACTTCGAAGGGTTTTTTTTTTGTTGTTTCTGTGGTTTTTTTTTTCCTTGCTGTTTGTTTTTTTTTTGGCTGTTGTATTTGTTTGCAGGGGGCGTTGAGTGCCGAAAGGGGTTTGGGAAAGTCTCTCCGATTGAGGGAGGGGGTTGTTTTTTTGTTTGGTTTTGGGGGGATTGGTTTCGGAGAGAAAAGGAAAGGGGGGGCTCCGTGATGGAGTTTTTTCTGGGGATCCTCCGATCTGAGACTGAGAGGTCCGATCTGGGTGTCTAGCTCCCCCTTTTTCTTTTGGTGATTGTGTTGGGGTTTGTTTTATGGAGGGTGGCGTGTCTGGGTGGGTTTGGATGGTGGTGGCAGAGGGGTGGTTGCCTAGGGGGTTGGTGTGTCTGGGTGGGTTTGGGTGGTTGGTGGTGGTGGCAGAGGGGTGATTGCCTAGGGAAAAGTGACTGCCAGGGCTAGGGTTACAGGGGCTAGGGTTTCTGGTTAGGGTTAGGTTGGGCCAGATTGGGCCTGGGCATTGGGCCTGGTTTGGGGATTGTTTGGGTTGGGCCTGAGATTGGGCCTGGACAGCAGGCCTGGTAGGCCTGCTGAATAGCGGGACGTGTCCGTAAATGGCCCGGGTCGAATTCGAATCCGACCCGGGCTAAAAACCGTTGCTACAATAGGTAATTGAGAATGATATGTGTATTTTATTTAGACCTGTCAATACGTGTATTCATATCGTTCATGATCGTGTACTTTAACATTTCATATTTACGGTATTATATATTAATATAAATTATGACACATTAATAATTCGTGTTATATAGATTTTGACACGTTCGTGTATTCATGTCATGTTTGTGTTATTTTATATCGTGTTTTAATTATTCGACTCATTGCCATCCTTAATCGTATTCATGTCGTGTAAAGGGTTTCAAAGAAATATATATATATATATATACATATATGTATATAATTTGTTAAGGTTTATACATTTATATAAAAATATCATGTATATTTAGAATTTATAAATGTTTAACATATATTAACTAATTTAATTTTATAATTATTTTATCATTATACTTTTATATTGTCCAATGAAATTACAGAATAAAAGATGAAAAATGATTTTATGTATAATTTTTTAAGCTATTAAAAGTTTGATTCTTAAGATTTATACTTACAAACATATATATAAATATGTCATATTAAACAAAATTTACTTTTATAATGTCCAATGAAATTAAAGAATAAAAAACGAAAAAGGATTTTATATATAATTTTTTAAGCTAATAAAAGTTTGATTCTTAAGATTTATACTTAAAACATCTCTCTCTATATATATTTATGTCGTATTAGAAAAAAATATATTTTAATATCTATCTTAATTAACTTAAGTACTAAATTACATAACTTCGTTACAAGGTCGTTTTGTAAAAAATAAAATAAATATTGTCATTAGAGTGATTTAACTAATTAAGCTGATTAAGTCATCAAATATTATTTTATAAAAGTACCATGTATTTTTTAAATTTAAAGGTATTTAACATAATTAATTAATTTATTATTATATTTTATTTTGAAAAATTATTTTTAAATTATTATTGAATTTCATTATACTTGATATAATTTAATTTTAGTAGCATATTATTTCAAAATTGAAGCTTAATTTTAGTAGCATATTATTTTGAAAAAATATTAAGTCTTCGGTGGATAACTTTGCACGCCAAGGTTCAAGTCTCTCCAAGAGCAAAACTTTATGTGTTTTACAAAAATCAGATTCGGATATCCGAATTCGCTATCCGAATCCGCATAACTTATGTGGATTTAGATAATGGATATCCAAGGGTTCATATCCGCATCCGCTCCGAATCCGCTGCAGATAGTAATTATAATATCTGAATCTGACTTTTATCCAAATCCGCTAATCCGAATCCTCAAAAAACGGATCGGATATTCGCGGATATCCGAATCCGCAATACAAATTGCCATCCCTAATTTGGAGGATCATCAATTCGTACCCCATATCTATGTCCATAATATGTTGGACATATGTGTTCGGTCGTGTGTAGAGCTATTCACGGGTTGGCCAGCCTGCCTGACCCGGCAGACCCGGCCCATACTGGGCCGGGCCTAGGCAGAAATATTTGTGATCCGGCCCGGATCACTGTTCACATATTAAAAAAATATTATTTTTTAAAAATTTGTAATTATAAAAAAAAAATTATTATTAAGGGATGAACAGTAATTTGGGCTCGCGAGTCGGGCCTGGGCAAGGAAAATAGAAATTCGGTCTCAGCCCGGTCCATGAGCACCTCTAGCCGTGTGGATACATTAGGTAAAATGATCAGAGTTCGGATAACATAGGTCAAAGTTAGATACCGATACGTATTCGACACGAGTATGCTCAATTTTTTTTAAAGTTTTTTCATATATTTTGGAGGATCATACTCTCATATCCATGTTCGAATATATGTCCAATATAAATATAGGATATGGATATTTTAAAAAAAAATAAAGAGTTCGAGTAATATAGATCGATATTGATAAACTTCCATTGTTGATTTTACCGACATGAAGAGGAGAACAGACACTTAGCTAGAGACCAAGTAAGAGTTTGGTGAGTTGGAATGAAGAAATCAAAGAGACATTTTCAGCAAAGGACACACAATTTGTATAAAAGAAAGCCAGCAGATTTGCAACTAGAGGTGCTCATGAGTCGGGCCGCGACTTGAATTTTTTTGAATTTCTTTGCCCAGGTCTAATCCTGGGTCGGGTTGGGCTAGCCCGTTGGCTCATATTTATTGTTCATTACATTAAAAAATATATTTTTTATTTTTTTTATATATTTTTAAATTAAATTAAAAAAATATTATTTTTTATTAGATGAACAGTTATTCGAACTGGACCAAATCACCAAAATTTTTATCCAAACCCAATCTAATACGAGCCGGATTTGTCGAATAGGACGGCCGTGAACAAGTCTATTTGCAACCATGGTGGGTTTTATCTCAATCATTTAATCTATCTACCCACTCGTCATGGAGGGAGAGAGAGAGAGAGAGATAGGCATGGTCGGAGGTTGGTAGGTCTTCCTCGATCATCTTTTGAAGATCTTTTCCTATAAAGAGTAGACATGATAATTCGTATATTTGTATTATATTTATGTATTTTCTCGTTTTATAATCGTGTTTAAGATATTTTATATTAATATAAATTTTGACGTGTTTAATTTGTATTATATAGATATTGATATATTTCTATATTGGTGTCGTATTTTAGTTTTTTTTCATATCGCGTAATCGTGTCATGTCTAATATTATCAAGTTCAAGAGAGATAAAAGAAGATCTCTGATTGAGTTGCCTCTAGTTTAGGCGAATTCGGGGATTGGAATCAAATTTTTAAGTATAATTTTAAAGAAAAAGAGGATTCGAACTTAATTTTTTTGCCTATAAAAATACATATATCAATATTGAATCAAAATACTCGTATAATTTAGATGATCGGTTAGGAGATATAAAATCAATTTAGTAGAATCGGAATTATAATTATTCCTTTCTCTTTCTATCTCTTACCTAATTGACATGCACCTATTTGCCAACTTAACTAAGATAAAAAAAATGTTAAAATTTAAATATAATAGTTAAGTTCTTTTTTATCAGTTTAAGTTTTTAAGATAATTGATTACCCAATTTAACATAACATCATAACTCTCGATTTTGAATCCTAACAACTGCTTCCCCTTTAATATATTTTTCATCCAGTGTTTTATTGTCATCGAGTTATGCGTTGCTGCTCTAATCCTTCTTCAACTTAAACTTTTTTTAACATTTGAATTCACGTGTAAATCCATTAATTATTCATCGACTTGCATGTAAAAAAATTATTAAAATTTAGATATAATAATTGAACACTTTTTCATTAACTTAAACTTTTGAAATAATTGATTATTTAATTTAAAGACATAACCAAAAAATTTTGGTGTGTATTTATGCAGCAACAAAATCCACCTTGAGGGCATATGTTTATATGTTTGAATGATGGCCCTTGCCCCCATGCACCCTGGTTTCTCCATATCTGAGGTGAGTCACAAACTTGCTCATAGGCTAGGTCGGCTTATGGGTCCGAATTTAATGTTCATCTTCAATAAAAAAAAATTATTTTTTATATATTTTTATAATTAAATTTAAATAAAATTTTTTTTTATTTTATAAACAGTGATCTAAATCGATCCAGATCAAAAAAATAAAATATCCAAACCCGACCCATTACGGGTCGGGCCTAACGGACCGGTTGGTCTAAGCCACTCTAAGTTGTTGTAGAATGTGTGCACACCATTCGCATGCATTGGCTGTTTATTGTCCTTAATTTATTCCCTAGAAGCAGAAAAAGCTGGGGAGCTTGCTCCTATTTTTTATTTTTCTAATTATTTTCATGTGAAAGTTAAGGATTTGGGGAGGGTTAAAGACCAGAACTCTACTAGGCAATCTATGGGTATAATAAAATTTGGAAGTTTTTAAAATCACAGTACCAAGTAACTATGTGTCAATCGGTTGAGAATCCTTACTTTTGAACACGACTCGTTTAATAAACATAAAAAAAATATATAATAAATATGATATGATATGTTTAAACACGATTAATATGTTATTTCTAATACATGTATCATATTTATATTTAAGATTTTGATAAGTTTAATAATTTGTCGTGTTTATGTTTACACGATTGACAATAAAAATATACGAGACACGACACGCATACGAATGGTCAGATTTAAGTGAAAGAGGCATATTATCTTTCATTAAATGATTGTAGCATTATATGATTGATATATACTCGGGACTCTAACTGCAAATGATTGATATATTATTAATATTTATGTGTCATTACTCATTAACTTGTTTAAAACAATATTTTTTTTTAAAAAAACGTTTATACTTTTTTTTAAAATCAAACCTTAAATTGTTTGTAATAATTATATTTATTATTAATTATAAATAGGCTTATTTTCATAAATTGCAATTTACAAAAGTTTATAGGATGAATTCATGATCTATAACCAAGTAGTTCGATGTTTTTAGGCAAAAATAAATTAATAAATAAGTATACACTGGGAAAATTACTTAAATGATCTTTTTTCCTCTTTTTTGTTGAACTTCATTTACATTTCCTTTGTCAAATTTAAGCTTGGTTTTGGATACTAAGAAAGTTTGACCTCTATAGTTTTTATTTCTTATATTAGAATTCTTTCAACACTCTTAACTCAAGACCTCAAAATCAAAATTCAAGCATAAAATTATAAATGATGTTTAAAATATATATAAAAAATTCATATATATTTTTAATTCCTTAATTTAGGAAACCCTTTTTTATTTAAAAATAAAACCCTCACATGATTTTTTACCAATCAAAGTTCAAGGGTGAGAATGTGTGATCAACCAACTCTATGAACAAATTCCATGCAACAAATGCTTTGCACCAAAAAAAAAAAATTCATTGAAAATCAAATACAAAATCAGGATTATAAATAGAGATCGAACGAGAATTCATAAAAATTAATTCACAAACAAAAAAATTATTTTTTTCCAGAAATAATCCTTTTTATTAAACAAAAGAAAACCTCGATCCAAACGTTTGTTGGAATTACTTGGCAATTATGTAAGTCATTTCATCTATCTTCTGTAATTTTTATAAATCCTTTTATACCAATAATAGAAGATCTAATTAATTATCAAGGTAATTGACATTTTACTTCATTATACTTTGGGCAACGTTTGAACCATCCATAGGTGATTTAGACAATAATAATTGCAGTTAACGAAGCTATGATAACCTATATTGTTTGAATTTTTCATTTTTTTTTATAAATATTCGTGTCGAAAATTTGTTTCCAATATATATTTGGATATTGGGTATAAAGGTATGATCCTCTAAATAAAAAAATTGAATATACTCGTGTAAGATATATACTCATATCCGACACTTATCTCGAGTCCGAATAATTTAAATGATAACAAACAAAGCTTTGATTGTGTTTGTTCTTATAGCAGAAGATTATATGACACAATCTTTAATTTGTTTGATCTTTGTTCGATGTATATTATTGCTATCCTTTCTTTTTATTGTTTTATAGTTCTTATTTTTTCAAGATTATTAAATATTCTAATTTATTTCCAATAAACAGATTCAAAATTTTCCACCACAACTTCGAAATGATATGAACATGTTTTGGCCCATCCTTTCCTTCCCCCAACAATATATCTTTGTCATGTTTAATTGTAGAAGGAGACTACTTACTTATGTTTAAGGTTTCCTTTACTTATGTAGCTAAATATTAATAATACATTGTCTTTTTGTGCTTATATTCTATATGGTGACGAGGAATTTTTAGTTGTTGGTTAGTCACTTAAGACTTAAGAATGCTGCTTTGTTCTCATGCAGCCATTGGGTGACTTGGGTGGTTTTCTTTTGTTTATTCTCTAACCCTATGTTGGGTTCTTAATTTGTACTTATCTTCTATTAATTAATATAATTTTTTTTTTTTGTCTTTTAAAATAATACTCATTTATTTATTTATTTTTAAACATAGAGATGTAGATTTTACAAATAATTAAAATTAATAAATGCATATAATGTAAAGTTTGTTCAATGTTAAAATTATATAAATATATTATTTTTAATTTTAATATAAAATTAAGATTTATGAAAATAAAGAAAGTCAATGCAAATTTTAACTTTTTTTATTTTTATCAAATAAATTCATTTATATTTTAAGGTTAATGAAAAATTAAAACTCTGAAAATAAAGTAATTCAATATAAAATTTAATTCTTTTTTATTTATCATCAAATAAATATATTTAATGAAAGACTTTTAATGAGATTACAATTCTTACTTATAAATTGGATAAACCTTATTAGTAATTAATAAAAATATTTACAAATATAGTAAATAACAATGTTTATTTTCGCCAATTTAAAAGATTTTCTTTTTAGTATTTATATATTATATTATATTATAGATATAGATGTATAAAAAAATTAATTGCTGCCCAAATCATCATTTTTTGGGACCAATCACTCAAACCCTAGCATTATTGCAATGAGAAATTTTTATGGCTATAGCGAGGAATAATTCGCTTCATATATATGTTAAATAATAATTTAGAGAACTT
Source organism: Fremontodendron californicum (assembly GCA_030761205.1). NCBI lineage: Eukaryota > Viridiplantae > Streptophyta > Magnoliopsida > Malvales > Malvaceae > Fremontodendron > Fremontodendron californicum. Next base: position 10,703,057 of record JAULJL010000041.1, on the reverse strand, counting down.
AATTGTAATATATAATTAAACATGATTGTGACATTGTCTTAGAAGGAAGAATGATTGAAGAATTAATGAAGATTAGGATCAAAAGGTGTGGAAAGCCCTTATGGTCCAAAAACTTAATTATGAGCTAGGTAAGTGCTTTGAGCATTGATGAATACATTAGTGTAAAATTAAATTAATTTTATATTTTTTATAATTTTTTATACGATTTATATTTGTTTAATCCGACCGTCATATTTCATTTTCTATTCATGTAGATCATGCACGTCAAGTTTTGAGTAAATTAAAAATGTTTAACTATTTATTCATTGTAAAAAAATTTCAACCGTTAAATATATATTGAAAAATACAGTATTCTCAATCGATATAATAGAAATATCGGATCAATTCGAAACTTTATGTGCATGACAAGTACAATTATATTATTAAATCCAACGGTCAGATTGTTAAAATATAAATCGTATAAAAAGTTATGAAAATATGTAAAACTAATTAACTAATTTAGTTTTACACTAATGTAAATGAATCTCTCCTCATATTATATATATATATTGAGATCATTAACATTTTAACATACAATGTATTTGACAAGTTCTTGTTGAACAAGATGACACAAGACCTTCTAGACCAACTTAAACAAGACCTTGTAGACCCGTTGCGTGACGTGGTCATTTTGTTTGCTTCTTATTTATAGATACTTAGATAATTTTGGATATAATACGAAAACATGAAACGAACATGATACATTTAATAAATACAAAAATAATGAAATAATCACGACACGATAAGTTCACAATTAATACGATACATTTAATACATGTATCGTATTTATATTTAAAATTTTGACATATTTAATAATGTGTTGTATTTATATTTATATAATTGAGACGACAAAAAAAAAATACACCGTATCTATTTGTAAACATGTCCAATTCTTCTTACATGTTTGCAGCATTTTCTTAAATTCTAATTAAAAGATTTTCTTATATATATATATATATATATATATATATATATATATATATATTTCCCTGATGAAGTGCTGATTCAGCCTAAATAACCCTTCTTTAATAAGAAGATAATGATTCAATTGATTCCAACATACCACAAAGGTCAGGTCAAGAACCAAGTTTTCTTATGAAGCTGGAATTAATCACAAAATTCCATCATTGCCTTGCTAAATAATTTAGGAGACAAAATCTAACATCAAAAGGACTCAAATTACAAAAGTAATTTGGATTCAAAGTTGTTTTAAGGTTTTGTTTCTTTTTACCATCTTTTCCTGACATTATAGCAATTGAAACAAAGCATAAGGTTCTATTTTTTTTTCCCCTTCATACAAGAGGAAATGTTACCATTTGAACTTAAGATCTCCATCCTATCTCATTCCATCTTATCACTTGAGCTAAGACAAAACAAACAAGGTTTTCCAAGTTTTTAATAAAGGTGTGTTCATGGGTTGAGCTGCGGTCCAATTTTTTTTTTTATTTTTTTACTCAAGCTCGGATCGGGCTAGACCTATTTTATTATTTAAAAAATTTATTTTATATTAATATTTATATATTTTAAAAATTAAATTTAAATAAAAAATATTTTTTATTTAATAAATAGTAATTAGGGCCGGGCCGATTCGAATTATCAAAATCCTTATTCAGACCTAACCCAATTTGACCCCCGATCTTTGAACAGGTTTAGTTTTAAAGTGAGTTTGATCATTAATTTGTCATTTTCAATAGCATTTGAAGTTAAATTTACCAGTTTTGATTGATAATCGAACAAGTTTAAACGCAATTGCAAGTGTCACAACTATTCGATTTTGATCATTCATGCTCGACAAAATTCACATGTCGAATGTAGGTTAAAGTCTGAATTTGGTTTCTCTATTATCTCAATCTTGATGTTTTAGTCCTTCAATTCCAATTTTAATAAATTTGATCTTTGTACTTTTATTAAAAGTAGATAGATTTAAGGACAACTTGATAACTATATTAAAATTTTGCCTTTAATTTGAATGATATGAAATTTTAGTAATTATTTGGCATGTTGAATTAAATTAATTTTTTTGTTACGTGACACATATCAATTTAAAAATTCCGTATGTTTATTTTAATTAAATAATAATTAAGATTTTAAATTCTAAAAACAATTTTCAGCATAGTTTTATTAAAAAAAAAAAAATCATACTAATGTATGTCATTTGCTGAAAAGAATTCAAGTTAACATATTATGCACCAACAAAAAAAGTCACAGTCAAATTTAATTGCAGAAGTTTCATATTGTTATCAATTGCTTTAAATCTACCTTCTTTTTTTTTCATAAATGTATAGGGATTAAATACATCAAAAATTAGAGTATAGGACCAAATCACATAATTAAAATAGTAAAAGATCAAATTTTAGACTTTAATTTGAAATGTACATACCCGTGCCGGATACAACAAGCATCAATGAAGTATGAAGGGCTTAGAAAATGGCAAAAAACAGTTGGTTTCATTTCAACATTTTGGGAAAGGTATATTTATCCCCTTTAAATTTTATAGAAAATTATCATTTATTAAGTTAATCTTCAATGAAAAATAAATATACTCTTGTTAATTATTAATCATGTATTTCTCTAAAAAAAAGAATCATTCTTTCTTTTACTCAAGAATTTTTTTTTTTTTTTTTACAAAATAATGAGAATTTAATTAGTTTAAAATTGTATTTAGTTACTATTAAATTGAATTTTAATTAATTTATATTCTAATTCAAACATATGTTAATTTTAAACTTATTTTAATTTAATTATATATTAACTTTGGGATGACTTCAGTAAATTATTTTTATTTAAATAAATTAATAATTACCATTATTTGAAAAAGTTATAGTGATAAGTAAATAGATTAAAACAAAAAAAAAATGAGGGAAATAAAAGAAAAAAAAAATTATTATCCATGAGACTTTATTAAAAATAAATTTACCTCTATTAGTTTGAAAAGCATATTTTATCTCTTTAGAAAAGTAACTAATGTTAGGGTTTCATTAATCAAATTAATATTTGCTCAATTTTTTTGTTTATTTTTCCTCTTTTTTTGTCCTTTTTCATTTTTTTATTTTAACCATTTTTTTATCAGTGAATTTTTTAAATAATTTATTTTAAATAAAAATAACATAATACATTCATTTTAAAGTTAATATATAATTGAATTAAAGATAAATTTAATATATTTAACATGTACTTGCATTAGAATATAACTTTATTAAAAATTTAATTTGATAGTCATTAAAGATAATTTTAAAACTAATTAAATTTTCATTATTTTATAGTTAAAAAGTTTTTGGTAAAATAAAAAATAAAAAAATCAATTAACTAATAATTAATAAAAGGTACGTTTATCTTTCTATTTAAAATTAGCTTAATAAATAAACCTCAAGGTTTAGTGTATTTTCATCAAATTTTAGGGAGTAAAAGGGCATTTTTTTAAATAAAGGGGGTTTGTTTATTTTCTTTCAAACCACATTTTCTTTTCATTCTTTTTTTACTCAAGACTTTTTTAACTACAAAATAATAAAAATTTAATTACTTTTTAAATTATCTTTAATTACGGTCAAATTAAATTATATTTTAATTCAAGTGCATGTTAAATATCTTAAATTTATCTTTAATTCAATTATATATTAATTTTAAGATGAATTTATTAAATTATTTTTATTCAAAATAAATTAATTACTATCATTTAAAAAGTTTTAGTGACAAAAGGGAAAAGAAAAGAAAAAATGAGGGAACAAAGGAGAAGAAAAAAGTAAAATATAATTATCATCCATAAGATTTTATTAAAAATAAACTTACCTATATTAGTTTAAAAAACATATTTGATCTCTTTGGAAAAATAACTAATGCTAGGATTCCATTAATCAAATTAATATATGTTTAGATTTACTTTAAATATTAAAATAACCTCATTTTTTATTTATATTTTCCTTTTGTCCTTTTATTTTTTTTAATCAATTTTTTATCACTAAATTTTTTAAAATAATTTTAATTTATTTATTTTAAATAAAAAGAACATAATACATTCACCTCAAAGTTGACATATAATTGAATTAAAGATAAGTTTAAAATATTTAACATATACTTGCATTAGAATATAACTTAAATAGAATTTAATTTGATAGTAATTAAATATAATTGTAAAACTAATTAAATTATTATCATTTTGTAATTAAAAGAAGTCTTGGGAATAAAAAATATAAAATAAAGAAATAATTAATTAATAATTAACAAAGAGTCTATTTATTTTTCATTTAAAATTAATTTAATAAATAAACAACATGACAGATTAGTATATTTTTCATCATAACTTAAGGGGTAAGAAGATATTTTACAAACTAAATAAAAGGAAATACATTCTCTCAAATTTCAAAGTTTAAGTGTATTTTTAGTAAAGAAGCAAAGGAATTATGAAGAGAAGATTGGCAATGGCAAATTGTGAATAAAAGCATAGAAAATATTATATGAAATGATTATTTTACGTCAGTATATATTTTTTTTTATTTAAATCATGTCACGTAATTAAATTTTTGAAAAAAAAATTATCTATTTATTACACATTATATATAATAATTAAATGATAAATATTTATTTTAACAATTTATTAACGAGTCTTATAATAAATAAATAAATAAAAATTTATATGGTATAATTTGAATACAAAAATATATACCGACATAAAATAATGTTTTATACAATCCATTCTGAAATGAAGCATTAGTCTGTCTTTGGAATCTCTGCCTTCTGTTGGTCTTAGCCAATAATTTAAGGAATAAAAAAAGGAATAAAGAAGAGAGCAGTTAACCGTCTGACCAATCAATCAAAGCAGCTCAACTAAAACACTTTAATTACTACAAAAAGCTGTCTGATCTGCCTTCCAATTCCATTATATTCCTTTTCCATGTTCTCACTTGGCAGTTAAGAAATGGTTGATCTAAGCTGCTTAGAATGTAAAAATTCTTCTTCAAACTAATAAAGATATATTTGTTTAAACTTCTGAGGATGATTTATCTAATTTAGTAGATTAACACGATACGGAAAAAATAATTAAAAGAATTTTACTAACTATTGCTCTTAGGACACTCTTTAAGATTAGTTAATTTACTATTTATAGTAATAGCATTATATTAATTATAAAAGTTGACAACTTTATTCATTATTTCCAAGGCATTGGATGAAGATATTACTATATATAGTAACCTTAAAAAGTGCCCTTAGGGCACTTGTTAGCAAAATCCTAACTAAAATATGATATGATACGATATGAATATACGAATATGTCAAAATTTATATAACAAATTATTAACACATCAAAATTTATACATATATAAAATACCTTAAACACGATTATGACATGAAAAATTACACGAACACGATACAGATACACAAATTGTCAGGTCTATGGTTTAGGTTCTTGACCCTTACAATGTAAAACAAGGATTGTTTTTAGATTTGATAATTTTAAGCGCGATATGATTACATGACATGAAACGAATATACAAACGAGTTTAAAATTTATATAACACGAATTTTTAATTTGTCAAAATTTATATAACATATAGCACTTTAAGCAAAATTATAAAGAAAAAAAATTACACAAAAACGATAGGAGTACACGAATTCTCAGATCTAATTGCTCTCACATCACATGTTTAAGCCATAAATGGTGGGAACCAGACAACAGCAGCTGAAAATTGGAAAAGTCTTTGAGTAGAATAATGGCAACATTAACATTGGCATGTTCCATTGACTCCTAGGGTCTGCATTCCAACATCTCCATCCATCCATTAACTTCAGGACAAAGTGAGTATTGAGTTTGAAATATCATTGCAGACAACAAGTTGAGAAGATCTTAACTACCAAGAGTCTTGAATCAAAGATTCAAAACCAATAACAAAACATGAAATCCCAAATAACTATGTGAAGCAGTCAATTAACTAGTACCATTTATCAGTAACAGACAGCAGTAATTGAAAGCAGAAAACCCTGTTTGTGTAACAAAATCTAAGTTACCCGGACTCGAATGAGTGTCGGATGTTCGGCACTAATATATTCAATTTTTTATAAGTTTTTCATATATTTGAATGATCATATCCCGTATCCATATCCGAATATATATCAGTCACAAGTATCCAACTCAAACACTTTAGGAAAAATGAAAAGTCCGGATAAATATAGAACAAAATAGAGAATCAGGAGTGAACTTTTAACTCAAGAATCCTGTACCAAAATCTCTGCCAGAAAATGAACTCAAATCTAAAAGAAAAATTCCTCTGTATATTATTTACAACATGTACAAATATCTACAGGTACCTCAAGTTGTTTAAAAGAATCATGAATTGTAAGTATAAGAAAGCAAAACAAAACAAAAAAAAAAAAACTCTACAAACTCTCATTACTTATCAAATTGAAAACCCCAAAAGATTATACAAATAGTCAAAACCGCAATCAATTATGTATGGTTTACCTTGGAGCCATCGAGACTGAGATATCAGTAGGCAAACCAATCTTGTCAGCCCAATTTTTAGACTCTAAATACAACTTTGAAACCTGCCCTGCAACCTTGTTCATGTCAGGCCTTTTTCCTGGATCCTCCACCAAACATTGCAATGCCACCAAGACCATCTTCTCAGCCACTTCCACTGGGAAAGAGTCCTTCAACCTCCTATCCACCCACCTCCTCACCGCTGCACCACCTCCGGCCGCCGCCTCCCTAGCAGTATCTATAACACTCACTCTCTTATACCCTCCATTTCCTTCATCAACCAAAAACTTCAAGGCTTCTTGTCCACTCAAAAGCTCCAAAACCACAACCCCAAATGCATAAACATCACATTTTTGTGTCACCAAACCACTAAACTGAAGCTCAGGTGCCATATACCCTCTTGTTCCTTCAATTTTCATAACTTTACTGTTTGATCTATCAAAATTTTTTGACCCTTCCTCTTTTGTCACTTCCCCACATATCTCAGCAGTGCCAAAATGACAAATTTTGGCTGTTAAAGAATCTTCAGCAACTAAAATACTTGTGATCTTTATATGGTTATGAGTGGAGCTAGTTTCAAGACCTGAACAATGGTGAATATAATCCAAGCCATGAGCAATATCAGTAGCAATTTGCATACGAGAAATCCAAGAAGAAAGTATAGTAAAACTTGGGTTCTTGGGGTTTCTTAAACAATCTCCAAGGTTAGCTCCTTGAACATATTCATAAACAAGATAAACAAAATTCCCCGACAGGGAAGCACCCAAAAGCTTGATTAAACTACTATGATGACTCCTACAAATGACTGTTAACTTGTGAACCAAGTCAGATAACTCAATTGCACGCCTCAGTTTTCTTTGAAAAATGAGAACTTGTTTACCTTGAAGGTTACAAAGCCATGAAGATGATGAAGAGGAAGAAGAAAAACGTTTGGAAAGGAAGTTGTTAGTGGCTGAACAGATTTCTGAGAAGTTGTAGATGAGGGGGTTTTCAGGGAGAGAAGCTTTGAAATTAGATGAGAGAGTTTTTGAGGTTTGGCTTGAAATTGAGTAGCTGGAAGAGTTGTTGTAAAAGTAGCTTGAAGAAAAAGCTAAATTGTTGGTTGTGGAAGTGCTGGAAGATGGTTCTGACAAAGAAGAGAGGGGTTTTGAGGATTTTGAGGTTTTGGGTGTCTGAGAAGAGGATGAAAAAGATGGTCTTTTTGAATTTGAAGATCTTGGTTGGATTACATCTGTACTTTTTTTTGATCTACACATTAGGAAGAGAAAAAAGAAAGGGAAAAAATGGCAAATTTTTCTTTTTTTCAAAGGTAAAGTTTGTATCTTTACAAAGAATTTTGGTGGGTTTTAAGATGGGGATTGGTTCTTTGTGGTGGTTGAGGCGGTGGTAATGGTGGTGGAGGTGGAGGTGGTGGGAATGGTGGTTTGGAGACAAAAGGGAAAATCTAGTTTTCTGGGGGAAAAAAAGATTAGAAAATGAAAAGACTTTGTTTTTGTTAGAATTCCAAAATGAAAGAAAAAAAAAGAAAGCTGTATGTTTGTTTTTGCTTTGAAATCTTTCTTGGGTTTGGAGGATTGCAGTGTTGTCTTTGTCAATGTGCTACAACTAGCTACAGTTGGAATCGTTTCTCTTTCTCAAATTAATAAACTTTCTAGAAGACACGTGTGGGTTTTGTTGGTTAAACCATCAAATACTTCAATTATTATTCCAAATTAAACTCAATCGTTCGTGTATTTATATTATATTTATATATTTTTTTATATCATAATCATATTTAAAAATATTTTATATTTGTATAAATTTTAACGTTTTAATAATTTATATTATATAAATTTTAATATATTTATGTATTTATATTGTATTCGTGTTTTTTTCTGTATCGTGTTTTTTTTTTTGTCGTGTCGTATTTTATGTCGTATTTTAACTATTTTTTCATATCGTATTCGTGTCGTGTCTAATATTATTATGTCTAATCTAAATGAGGACATACATGGATTGGATTGGATTAGATATCCAATCAAGTTTGAGTAATAAAATTTTGAAAAAAGTACACTAACCCCTTGAGGTTTATTAAAAACTACACTTACCGTTATAATTTGAAAACCACCCACTTACCCTTGAGGTTTAATGAAATACCCACAATTATACCCTTGTTAATTATTAATCATATATTTTTTTTATTTTTTAATTACAAAATAATGAAAATTTAATTAATTTTAAAATTATCTTTAATTCAATAGAAAAAATAACTTATCTTTAATTCAATATATTAATTTTGAGATGAATGTAGTATTTTTTTTTTTTATTTGAAATAAATTAATAAAATCATTTTAAAAAATTTAGTGATAAAAAAATTGATTAAAACAAAAAAAAAAAGGAAAAGGGTATGAAAATAAAAAATAAAAAAAAATTAGGGTTTTAATATTTAAAATCAAATTTAAACAAATATAAATTTGATTATTGAAATCCTAACATTAGTTACTTTTTCATAGAGATAAAATATACTTTTCAAGTTAATATATGTAAATTTATTTTTTAATAAAATCTCATAGATGATAATTATATATTTTTTCTTCTCCTTTTAATCAATTTTTATGCAAGTACATGATAAATATTTTAAATTTATTTTTAATTCAATTATATATTAACTTTGAGATGAATTCATTAAATTATTTTTATTTAAAATTAATTAATTAAAATTATATTAAAAAGTTTAATGATAAAAAATAATTAAAAAAAGAAAAATATAAAAATAAGGAAAAATAAATAAAATAAGGGTTTTTTTAATATTTAAAGTAAAATTTGAATAAATATTAGTTTGATTCATGAAATCCTAACATTAATTAATTTCTAGAGAGATAAAATATGGTTTTCAAACTAATAGAGTAAGTTTAATTTCAATAAAATCTTTACTGATAGTTATATTTTCATTTTTTTTCTCTTTTTATTTTAATCAATTTCTTTACCATTAAACTTTTTTTGTAAAAATGATAATTTATTTATTTTAAATAAAAATAATTTAATGAATTCACCTCAAAATTAATATATAATTGAATTAAAGTTTTAACATTTACTTGAATTAGAAGATAATTTCATTAGAATTTAATTTTATAGTAATTAAAGATAATTTTAAAATTAATTAAATTTTCATTATTTTGTAATTAAAAAATGAGTAAAATGAATATATAAATAAAAAAATATATGATTAATAATTAACAAGGGTATAATTATCTTTTTATTTAAAATTTACTTAGAGTTTAGGGCTCAAGGGTTAATGTGTTTTTCATTAAACCTCAATGGGATAAGTAGCTAATTTTCAAACTATAGGGGGGTAAGTGTATTTTGTAGCAAATCTGGGTAAATGTATTTTTCCCTAAAATTTTATTTATTCAAAATTTGGATTGAATGGTTATATTTGAAAATTTTATTTTATTATTTAAAAATTATTTTATATTAATATTTTTATATTTTATAATTAAATTTAAATAAAAATATTTTTATTAGTTAAATAATAATTTTAATCAAATCGACTCAAATTAAAAAAATCTTATTTCAAACAAGATTTAATTCAAACCGAACTTATCAAATCAAATAAATATATCAATCTTTGAACAGGTCTAAATTCTTCATAACTAGAAAAGAACACTTGCCATTGTTAGATTTTCCCCTGCAACAGTTTGTCAAGGTTATTAAATTTTCTAAAGATTTTTTTAATCTACCTTTTTGAATTTCAAAGGATTCGTTTTTAACCTTCATACAATATACAAAATATGAAATATGGCACTAAAATCAACCAATAAAAATAGTGGGGAAGGCATTATTCTTAATGAAGTTTTGAAAAATAAAGTTTTTAAATCAGAAAAAAATTATCTGATTTTCTTTTAATGTTATGGTACATTAATTCCAATATTAGAGTGTAAGATTTATTAATAAAAAAGAATTATTACAACTTATCATGTAATCCAAAAATAAATAAATCTCTATTTCATTTTTTTATAAGAAGAACGAAATTGATATTTTCTTTTATATAAAGCAAATTAGTATTCTAATTTCAAAATATATAGTATTAAAATTTGTTCATGTAAAGGCAAGTAAGGATTTTTTTTAATGTACTTTTTATATGTTAAGACTATTTTTTTTATATAAAGAAAGTGATTCAAATTTGTTCTTTGCACAAAGAAATCATGCATTAATTCAAATGAAAACTAATTATAAATAATTCGTGTTATATAAATTTTAACACATTCGTATCGTATTTAATTAGTTTTTAAAATATATTAATATCTAAATATATTCATGGGTCAGACAACGGCCAATTTTTTTTATTTTTTATTTTCTTATCTAAGCTCGAGTCGGGCCCATGTTGACCCTAAAGCCCATTTTATTATTCATTAAAATTAAAAAATTATTTTTTATATTAATATTTATATATTTTATAATAAATTTAAATAAAAAATATTTTTTTAATTTAATAAATAGTAATTCAAATCAAACCAAATCGTTCTAAATTTTTAAAAATTTTATCTAAATCCGATCCAATTCGAATATGATCTTTTAAGTCAAATAAGTAATTCAACTTTTGAATAAATTTATTTATATAGTATAATCATAATATTTTCAAAATTATCAAATATATACTTTTTTTCATAAGCCGCCGCAATCCCACGCCGCCACCAGAAAAAATAATGTTTGACAAATTCATGAGGATTATGATTGAGGTGTTAGGCATATCACCAATATGAGAAAGATTAAGACAATAAACCATTTATTATATTTATTTATTCATTTTGAAGATTTCTGATTATGCCATGGGAGACTGCTACCCAATAATTTGTAGCAGAAATTGTCAACTGAGGGCTGCTTCATTAATATATATTTTTTTAACTCTTTTTTATTGGCAAAAAATATTAGACATGTCAATATCTTTTGGATAGTCAAAGTAGAATAAAATTCCTGACTCATTATTTCATCTTAAAATTATATTTAGTCAACTTTTTTCTCGTACAAATGAGATAGTAATTTTACAATAAAAAAAAATTATAAATATTAAATTTTAATTTTAATATATTGAATATTATTATTTAAAAGTAATAGCATGAATCAATTAGATTAAATTTTAATTTTATAATTTAATTTTTTTACTTTTAAAAGAATTGACTTTACTAAGGCTGAGAAAAAATTGAAACAATCGAAATCCATTTCAATCCTTAGTATTCGATTAAACTTGGATTTTTTTAATGTATTTGATTTAATTTTAATTCAACTTTTGAAAAATTAAAATATTACGCATTAATCATAATCGATGCCTATTTTTGACGAGACATGGTCAGATATAAAAGTGTAAATGAGACATCTGTACTCGAAAGTTACTTGAGTTTGGCTCGAAAAAGAACTTGAATTTGACTCGGTCATTGTCGAGTCAAGTCGAGCTCGAGTAACTCGACTTATTAAGCGAGCTGAATTCGAGTATCTTAATATCCAACTTAAGTAGCTTGTCACTCTAATTGAGCTTTTTTATTTTTAATATTTTAAATTAGCTTTAAAAAAAATCTCAATTTGAACTTGAACACAAATAATTGAGTTTAAAATCGAGTATAAGAATCGATCTTTTTTTTTACTAGGCAAATGAGCTAATCGAACGCACTCGAGTAGTTCGCTTTTTATTTAAAATTGAGATGAAATTTTAAAAATAAAACTTAATCAAACTCAAACCAAATTTTAAAATACAAATTTCGAGTAAAACTCAAAATTTTTAATGTTAAAATTTAACTCAACTCAATTATACACCTAATCAAACATGATAATGGATGTCTAAATCTTTTATATACACCGAATCAATGTAAAATAGTATATCCCCGAAAGATTAAGTTCGACATTAAGTTCAAGGAGATACGTCAAATTGTATTTTTTATATAATATATATAATTTTTAAAGTAAAAAAAAATCTAGAAAATTGGGTCAATAAGCACTTGGTATTTTGTGTCATTGGACTTGCTCAAAAGCCTAATAAAACCCAACTCACTTAAAAAATTACTAGTAATATATAGTAGTAATATTTATAAGAGAGAAACCCCAACTCAATTCAAAAGCGTAGGCCGAAAAAATCAATTCAAAAGCCCAAGCCTTCTTTTTATTCTCTTTATTAAACAATAAACAGTGAAACCAGCGAGCTCTCTTTCATGGCTAACGAAGAGGAATCAATAGAACAAGCAGCTGCGTCACGTCGAGAGAGGCTTAGAGCTCTTAAAGCAGCTCAGGAACTGTTGAACGCCCCAGATGAAGATTCTGCTCAATCTGCCGAGGATAATACACTTGAAACCAATGAAGAAAAGTAAGTTAAAAAGCTTACTTATTTTCTTTAATTTCCATCCTAAAATTTTCTCTTTCTTTTTTTTAGAAAAGTAAATGCATTAAGTTTTGATAGTTTTGTTGAAGATGGGTTTTATTTATCTTGTTAAAATATGACTATTTTAGACTATGGGTATAGGAATATATGAATTACAGTTAAAATTGACTGACGTACCTAGAGTTTGAATGACTCGAGTTTACTAGAAACAGTGGGTTTTGTTTATCTTGTGAAGATATGGCTGATTTAGATTATGGGTATAGAAATAGAGTGAAACATAGTTAAAATTGACTGATGTACCTAGGGTTTAAACAACTTGAGCTGATTAGAAACAGTATGCTAGAAATTTGAGCCTCGCAGGATGGCTCCAGATCAACTTCTTTTTTGATATTTGAGACTGCCAGGGATTGAGAAACTAATAGTTCAGTACTCTAACAACATAGCACCTACGTTGCATGGATACAGTACCGCCGTATCGATACTCGGTACGGGTACGGGATACGATAATTTTAAAAAAATTAAAGTACGGATATGTTAATATTATAAATATATATATATATAAAGCTGAAATTTCACATTATAAGATAAAACACACAAATTATAATGAATTTTTTATTGAATCATAAATGGGCTTTCAAATTTTATTGTACATTTCAATGTTTTTAAATGGATTTTGACTTTAGAAACCATTAAAGACATGTCTGGGCCCAAATAACTCAAAGCCCTAAACCATTTTTTTACTCTTAACTAAAAACCCTAAATAGCCATTTGTCTTTATATTTTGATCTCTTTCATGCAGTGCGCATCTTTCTTTTTCTCTTTATTTTTGTATTTGTAATTTTTTAACAGCTGCTCCCTTCTCATACTCTTTACAGCACCACCAAAGTCAGCGGCTCATTTTCCTTTTCATCTATGTTCTCTCTTCATCTTGTTTCTTTGTTATCTTCTCTTTCTTTTTGGAAACTACCTCTGTTGCTAAAGTGTCTAAGTTATTTTGCCATGTCTGACATGAATCCCATGTCGTGTCCCAAATTGTGTCGTGTCGACACGGGTACTCCTCCATTTTTGAAGAGTTTGAGAATCAGAGCTTTAAGGCATTAAAATGTTGAATTTTAGTTAAAATTTGGCCAAGCCGTACCCATTCTTAATTTTTTTGAAAAAAAAAAATGGGTACATATCCAGCCGTACCCGTACCTGGTATCAGGTACGGGTACGCCTTCACTTTTGGCGTACCCATGCTTCAGAGCATAGCAGATGAACCATTAATAACAACAGATCATATGACTGTTAAATCAGCTCGAGTTCAACTTCATTAAGCTTGATTATATTGGATTGTTATTTATTTATATATAAAAATAATGGAGTATTAAATAAAATAAATTTATATTTTTAACAAATAAAAAGATCGATAAGCCTTGTGAGCTGCTTGATTCAAGTATTAAGATATTTGAATTCGGCTTGACTGCCTACTTGAGCTTGAGCTCAAGCCAACAAAGAGTAAGTTGATGTCAAGTATTCTCTAAGTTGCCCTAGTGGCTTGCGAGTCAGCTTGACTTGCTTAGTTGCTTACACAACCAAATAGGATTTAGTGTGAAAATAATCTCCATAGGAAATTAGAAGGGCAGATGCTAGGGTTTCCTTTTTTTGGATAATTTGGACAAAGAGGAAGGTAAGGCAAGGAAAGGATGTTGTAAAGAACTTGTTTGCTTATGGGGTGGAAAGGGATTGGTGATCGTGTCTGTTTCTAAGAGGCTTTGCTTGTTAGGAAGGATGGGATGGGAGGTTTTGAAAATTTTGTAATCCAATGACTATGCTATGTAGTAGGAATGAGTTTGTGTAAAAGTTTTGGACTAAAAAGTTTTCTATCAACCAAGCAGTCTCTTAAAAGTTGAAAGGAGAATAAAGGGTGAGGGTAATGATCTTCCCCCTCCAAAATCATCTTGTAGAGTATTGATGGGACAACGTAACCCTTGTTATCATGCCCTTCTTTAAAAATTCTCGAAACAAGGAAGAACTTCCTTGATTCTCTTTCCTTTCCAACCTTCCCTTAGATCCAAACAAATTGTAGGGTTTTTGTAGTTTACTTATTCCCAAATGAGTCATAAAGATACATCATACATAGTGTATATTAGAAAGATGTCCATTTGCTGCCCTTGCACTGAAAATTTCAATTATTAACACAAATAATATCTTTTCTTTCCTTTTTGTTCCACTAGAATTTCCAGCATGAACTTTCCATGTTAATTTCCTTCCCAATATTTTATTTTCTTTAGTGCTAAATAATATGCATTAGAGAATGACAATTGGTTCACCATAGATTTTGTTTTCTCTTGAAACTATGGATGTTTTAGATTATGGGAAGGGAAAAGTATGAAAATGTAGTTAAAATCAATGGAAATTACTTTCATAAGTTCAATACAAATCTACCTGGCATTTAGATAGAAAATGATTGCCCGAAAGTTTTTCTCTTGCTTGGTTTGAGGTGCTGTTTTGGGCAAAATAAGTCATTTACACTAAATTTGGGAATTAGAAGCAAAAATGGAAGGAAAGGTAAAAGGAGGAAGAGGGGAAAAGAGAAGCCAAGCTTTCCCTTATTTGGATTATCTAAGAAAGAGGAAGGGAAGGGAAGGAAAAGAAAGGATGTGCTGCCCTTGTTCATGTTACCATATCTATTTTAGGACTATTAGCTGTCTATTTACCATATGTATAAGCTGAATAATAGGGATTAATTCCCATGTATATAGGCTGAACATTAGGGATTAATTCCCATGTATATAGGTTGAACTTTAGGGATTAGATACCAGATATTTAGGCTGAACATTAGGGATTAGATACCAGATATTTAGGCTGAACATTAGGGATTACAGTGTAGAGATATGATGAGCTTTCCATGTATAGCATACACAGATTAATATAAAGGGAAGGGGGGGCTGACAGTAGACTCAAACTTTTCCAAAATCTCTCTTGGCATTTTCTGTTTCTGTTCAGTTCTCTTGGTCTATTTTCTGTTTCTGTTTCAGATCTCTTGGTCTATTTTCTGTTTCTGTTTCTGTTTCAGTTCTATCATGGTATCAAGAGCAGGTTCGATTTTTTCTTGAGTTTAGTTTCGGTCAGTGGGCATTTTTTTCTTGGGTTTCTGTTCTTCTGTTCAGTTTCAGTCAGTGAGCATATTTTTTTTCTCTTGGGATTCAGTTTTTCTTGGGTAATTTTTTTTTTCTTGGGTTTCAGTTCTTCTTGGGTTTCAGTTTCGGTCAGTGGGTAAATTTTTTTTTCCTTGGGTTTCTGTCGACATCAACAATGGGTGTTGATTCGATTTCGTGGCTATTTTTTCTTGGGTATTTTTCTAGTGGTGTTTTATTACACTTTTCTGGTGGGATATTTTTTTCTGCATCTTGGTTGCATCATTCATCGGATAAGTTGGAATTGTTTCCTATTAGGTTTACTGGCAAAAATTATTCTGCCTGGGAGTTTCAATTTCAATTATTTGTGAAAGGAAAAGAATTGTGGGGTCATATTGATGGGAGTGCTCCCGCACCTCTAGATGCGGAGGCTTTGTCTAAGTGGGAAATTAAGGATGCTAGGGTTATGACTTGGATCCTTAGCTCGGTTGAGCCTCATCTTGTTCTCAACCTGAAACCTTATAAAACCGCTGCTACTATGTGGCATTATCTCAACACAGTTTACAATCAAGACAACTCCGCTAGGAGATTTCAACTGGAATATGAGATGGCTAATTTCACACAGGGAAGTCTCTCAATTGAGGAATATTTTTCTGGTTTTCAAACCCGTTGGGCTGATTATTCGGATATTGTTTATGCTAATGTTCCTGCTGCAGCTCTCTCTGCTGTCCAGGCCGTGCATGCAACTAGCAAGCGCGATCAATTCTTGATGAAGCTACGACCTGATTTTGAAATTGCTCGGTCTAATCTGATGAATCGTCATCCTGTACCATCTCTGGATGCCTGTTTGAGTGAACTTCTTCGAGAGGAGCAGCGTTTGGTAACTCAGGCTGCCATGGAACATCAGGCTAATGTTAGTGCACCTGTCTCTATGGCTTATGCAGCACAGGGAAGGAATAAGGGTAGAGATATGCGTGCTGTCCAGTGCTTTAGTTGTAAAGCTTTTGGTCATATTGCTCGGAATTGTCCCAAGAAGTTCTGTAACTACTGCAAGAAACAGGGTCATATCATCTCTGCTTGTCCCATTCGACCTGAACGGAAGCCGGGTACTGCCTATCATGCCTCCACTGGTGCTTCTTGTTCTACTGCATTGCCTGCTGCCTCGCCGGTTGTTCCTATTCCTTCTTCTACAGCCTTAGCAAACCCGAACACACTCACTCCTGAAATGGTACAACAGATGATCATTTCTGCTTTTTCTACTTTTGGACTCTCAGGTAATCATAAAGTTTCTTATAAGCCATGGTATTTTGACTCTGGTGCCTCTAACCATATGACCAATACTGTTGTCCCTCTTTCCAATGTCAGAAATTACGATGGAAATCTGACAATTAACACCGCTGATGGCAGTTCTCTGCCTATCAGTGCTGTTGGTGATCTTTCCTCTTCCTTAACTGATGTTTTTGTGTCTCCTGCCCTCTCCACAAATCTTATTTCTGTTGGTCAATTGGTTGATAATAATTGTAATGTCCATTTCTCTCGTTCTGGTTGTGTTGTGCAGGATCAAGTGTCAGGGAAGATGATCGCGAAGGGGCCTAAAGTGGGCCGACTCTTTCCTCTTCATGTTTCTCCTTCCACTATTATCCCTAGTTCTCCTTTACTTTCATTTGCATGTAATGTTGTTGGTTCTAGAAATAATCTGTGGCATAGACGTCTAGGTCACCCCAACTCTAATGTACTTCGTACTTTGTCACATTCAGGTTTATTGGGAAATAAAGAATGTTCTTCTCTTGATCTCTCTTTTGATTGTCCATCATGCAAACTTGGCAAAAGTAAAGTTCTACCCTTTCCTCATCATACATCTCGTGCATCACAATGTTTTGATGTTATTCATAGTGATGTTTGGGGGATTGCACCTATTGTTTCTCATGCGCATTACAAGTATTTTGTTACCTTCATTGATGATTTTAGTCGGTTTACTTGGGTTTACTTCCTTCGGGCTAAGGCCGAAGTTTTTTTAGTCTTTAAGCGCTTTCTTGCACTTCTTGAAACTCAATTTTCTACCAGTATCAAAGTATTACGCTCTGATTCGGGCGGTGAATACATGTCTAATGAGTTTCAGGATTTTCTTCAAAGCAAAGGGATCTTATCTTAGCGTTCTTGTCCTTCGACACCACAACAAAACGGTGTTGCTGAGAGGAAAAATCGACACCTTCTTGATGTGGTAAGAACTATTTTACTTGAATCATCTGTTCCTCCTCGTTTTTGGTGTGAAGCACTTTCTACTGCTGTCCATTTGATCAATCGCTTACCCTCTCCTACGTTAAATCATGTTTCTCCTTTCTTTAAGTTGTTTGGTCATTCTCCTTCCTATTCTGATCTACGTACCTTTGGTTGTGTTTGTTTTGTGCATCTCTCTACTCATGAACGTCATAAACTTACTGCTCAGTCTGTTAAGTGTGTTTTTCTTGGTTATGCTATCTCTCAAAAGGGATATGTTTGTTATGATCCTCAGGCTCGTCGTATAAGAGTTTCTAGGAATGTGATTTTCTTTGAAAATCAATATTTTTTTCCATCTCATATTGAGCTGCCATCTGCATCTTTATCCCTTCTGCCTAGTTTTTCTGATTCCCCAACACTTGTAGAAAGGTTTAAACCTGGTTTTGTCTATGGACGACGGAGAAGACATGAGTCTGGTTCCACTTCCTCTGTGCCTCCTTCCGATCTTGCCTCGGCACCTGATCCTGCTCCTGCTTCCACCATTCTTCGTCGGTCTACTCGTCTTTCTCGACCCCCTGATCGGTATGGTTTCTTCTCCCCTGTTTCTCTTGTCACTACTTTATCTACTATTTCCATTCCCTCTTGCTACAAACAGGCCATGGAACATGAGTGTTGGCAAAATGCAATGCGAATAGAACTTCAAGCACTTGAGGAGAATCACACTTGGGATATTGTTCCTTGTCCTCCTACAGTCAAACCTATTGGGAGTAAATGGGTTTTCTCTGTAAAACTTCGTTCTGATGGCTCTTTGGACAGGTACAAAGCTCGCCTTGTAGCTCTCGGTAACAAACAGGAATATGGGATTGATTATGAGGAGACATTTGCTCCTGTTGCCAAAATGACCACGGTTCGAACCATCTTAGCTGTTGCTGCTTCACAGTCATGGCAACTGCATCAAATGGATGTGAAGAATGCCTTTCTTCATGGTGATCTCCAGGAAGAGATTTACATGAAGCTTCCCTCTGGTATGACTACTTCTTCTCCTCATGATGTCTGTAAGCTAAGGCGTTCTTTGTATGGGCTCAAGCAAGCACCTCGGGCTTGGTTTGAGAAGTTTCGCAGTACACTTATTTCCTTCAGTTTTACACAAAGTCAGTATGATTCTTCTCTCTTCTTCCATACGTCTGCATCGGGTATAGTCCTACTCTTGGTTTATGTGGATGATATTATTATTACTGGTACTGACGACAATTTGATTACTAAGCTTCAGCAGATGTTACATGCCACTTTTCATATGAAAGATCTTGGTCAGCTTACATACTTCTTAGGATTAGAAGTCCATCATCGGGCCAATGGTATTTTTGTAAATCAGCATAAGTATATTCAAGATCTTATTACTTTAGCTGGTTTGGAGGACACTTCTTCTGTTGATACTCCTATGGAGGTAAATGTCAAATACAGGAAAGATGAAGGGAATATTCTCGATGATCCTACTCTCTATCGGCGCCTGGTTGGGAGTCTTATCTACTTGACCACTACGCGACCTGATATCTCCTATGCTGTTCATCAGGTCAGTCAGTTTATGTCTTCTCCTCGGCATCTACATCTTGCTGCAGTTCGACGCATTATTCGCTATCTTCGAGGTTCACCTACTCGTGGGTTGTTCTTTCCTACTGGCTCCTCTCTTCAACTTGTTGCCTATAGTGATGCTGATTGGGCTGGATGTCTAGATACACGTCGATCTACTACGGGATGGTGTATGTTTTTAGGTGATGCCTTAATTTCTTGGAGGTGTAAGAAACAAGATCGTGTTTCTAAATCATCTACTGAAGCCGAGTATCGTGCAATGTCTACTGCTTGTTCTGAAATTGTATGGTTACGTGGTCTTCTTGAAGAGCTTGGGTTCCCTCAGACTACTTCTACTCCTCTACATGCTGATAACACTAGTGCTATTCAGATTGCCACCAATCCTGTTTTCCATGAACGCACCAAGCACATTGAAGTTGATTGTCATTCTATTCGAGATACCTTGGAAAATCGGGTGATATCTCTTCCTCACATCTCTTCTGATCTCCAAGTGGCTGATGTCTTCACCAAAGCTATGACTCGACAGCGGCATCAATTTCTTGTTGGCAAATTGTTGCTGGTTGACTTACCAGCATCAATTTGAGGGGGGATGTTACCATATCTATTTTAGGACTATTAGCTGTCTATTTACCATATGTATAAGCTGAATAATAGGGATTAATTCCCATGTATATAGGCTGAACTTTAGGGATTAGATACCAGATATTTAGGCTGAACATTAGGGATTAGATACCAGATATTTAGGCTGAACATTAGGGATTACAGTGTAGAGATATGATGAGCTTTCCATGTATAGCATACACAGATTAATATAAAGGGAAGGGGGGCTGACAGTAGACTCACACTTTTCCAAAATCTCTCTTGGCATTTTCTGTTTCTGTTCAGTTCTCTTGGTCTATTTTCTGTTTCTGTTCCAGATCTCTTGGTCTATTTTCTGTTTCTGTTTCTGTTTCAGTTCTAACAGTTCAGTGTTAAGGAGTGGGAAGCGAATGGAGAACTATAACTTGTTGTGTCCTTTACAACTTTTTCCTTTTTCTAAGGCTTGCATGGTAGGAAAGATGGAAAGTTTGAAGTATAGAACATTTTTTAGTCCTGAGGAGAAGAATTTTTGCAACTCAACCGCTGGATTGAAAATTTTTCTATCCTTTCACCTTTCCATATTCCCTTTCATGCACAACCTTCAAAGTGAAAAGGAAAGGAAAGGATAAGGGTAAGGGTAATGATCCTGTCACTCCAATGCTCTCAATTTTGGGAAAATTGAACAAATTGGGGTTTGGAGGATTTTGATGAAATAAATGTAACCCTTGTTATCCATTCCCCTCCATTAGAAATCTCCAAACAAGGTAGAGCACCATTCCTCGGTTTTCTATCTTTTTAATCTCTTCTCCTGGATCCAAAGAAAGTGGGGATTCTTTTTGTAGTTTACTGGTTTGAAAATGAGTTGCAAATACACAATGTATGGTTGGATGGATGTCTGCTTGCGGCTCTTTCACTAACACTTTCAATCATTAACTTGTATACTTTCCTTGCTTCTTGTCTTTTTTGCTCCACAGTAATCCCAGCATGAAGTTTCGAAATTATGTACTTCATGATAAACAGCTTCAGGAGGGTAAAGTTGCTCCCCCGGTGCTACCAAAATTTGAAGACCCTGCTGCAGCAGCACCTCCATCATCAGAAGACAAAGAGTGTTTGTTTATCCTCATTCCTCAATATCATGTTTAACTAACAGTTTTTCTTGCTGGTTATTCTAATCTATGTTGCTCCGACTCTTCATTGTTCTTAAAGTATCCGTGTCTGACACCCGTATCCGATGCATATCCAGATATGGGTATGGGGATATGATCCTCCAAGACCCTCCAAATACATGAAAATCTTAGAAAAAATTGAACATACCCGTGTCGGACACTCGCACCTAAGTCCGAGTAACATAGATTCTAATTGTGGATCAAATGGTGTAGGATCCATTTGTTAACATTGCACCCAAGAAACCAATTGGGATCTGCGAAGGGATGTGCAGAAGAAGCTTGATAAGCTTGAAAGGCGCGCGCAGAAGGCAATATACAAACTTATGGGTAAGTAATATTATGTCAACCTATTTCTTTTACACATGTTGATGACTCGGATTAGCTTTCAATTTTTCATGGGAAATTTCAGCCATAAAAGTTAGTTTCAGGTTCCCAGTCTGCTTTAAAGAGGCAACCTCAGTGCACATTGGCATACACTTTTTAGTAACTATAGAATTGGAAAAGTCAGATTTGATCAGATTTGAAGTATATTAGCTGACTGAAGGTTAGCAACAAAAATTTTGAATCTGAACTAGATTTGTAAGTCTAAAATGCCTAGATAATCCTACTCAGATAGGATTGTAAAAACTAAAAATGCAACTTATCTGGTTATTAGGGTTTTCATTGATTGGAAAGAAGCAGCTTACAACAACTTAAAGAGCAAGAAAGGGTGCATCAAATGCTATGTTGCTCCGACTCTCTATTTTTCTTGAAATATCCTTGTCCGACACCCATGTCCGACGCATATTCGGATATGAGTTTGGGGATATGATCCTCAAGGACCCTTCAAATACATGGAAAAACTTAGAAAAACTGAACATACCCGTGTCGGATACATACCCGTATCTGAAACTCACACCCGAGTCCGAGTAACATAGATCATATGTGACAATCAAATCCCATAAAAATAACACTTAAATAAAACAGGGAAGAAAAGGATCTAGTAGCTAACAGCTGCACTTTAACAAGATACACACAGTAAATTTTGTTGCTACATAGCTTGTAGTTCTCCAAATATAAGCTGCTGATTATTATGTGAGTGAAACTTTCCTGTGGAATCAAAACCTGCTATTTTAAATTGTTTTAAAGGATCTCTATGCACTTTGTTATAATAATTTGATCCTTAATGAAGATGCATCACCTTTCCATTTATATGTTGAATCATGAAACTATTAAGCATTTAACATGGTGGTTACTCGGACATGGGTATGGAATATAACCCTTCAAGGACCCTCCAAATATATGAAAAAACTTTAAAAAATTTAACATACTCGTGTCGGACACATATTTGTATTTGACACTCACACTCGAGTCTAAGTAATATAAGCTAATAAATGCCTCTTTATCTTTAGTGTGCTAATGACCATGATCATAAGCTGTCTAGTGATTGTCGTTCATGTGGAAATCTGTCTAATTGGTGTTAATTTGTTGTGCCTTGCAGAACAACAAGAACAAGAAAAACAGTTGGATGAAGGAGGAAATGCCATTGAAGATTAGATTTGGATATTGAAATCGAGGACTTGTTGAAGCAACTCCGATCTTCCACTGACTGAGAATGGCCGTCCTTTGACGCAGCCCAATGAAACAGTTGTGAGGATATAATATGTTATTCAATGGTGAATTGGCAACATGTTCCTAAATTCATAATTTTATACGAGTTTGTTTTTGATATATTAATTTCGAAATTTTTTAACTTCATAAGCGAGATTAAAATACTATTTTACATGTTCCAATTTTTAAATATATTTTAAGAGTATGTGTCACATTGTTGATTAATTTGTGAAGTTTAAAAATTTCATTGACGTTGCTAACTCTATTTGTGGAGTCTAAAATTTATAGTGACGGTTAATGAGATAACTTCTCGTTCTAGACTAATTTGGATAAGATGAAGGAAGATGGCAATCAGATGAAAATCTCTTTGGCATTTACCTGTTGGATGATTTGGAAATCAAGCGGCGATGAAAATCTCTACCACTAGTTCGATCCTGCGAAAAGTCGGATTGTCATTCATAATGGTAACATTGCAAGAGGTTAAATTTGATTCTTTGCGTTAGATTGAAAGGGCCCGATCTAGCACTTTATAGTAGATTCGATCAAAATAGTTGTCGTTTCGATTTCAGCATTGGAGATGATATAAAAAAATATAAAATTTTAATTAAATGAATGTAAATAAATATTTTATATTTATAAATTATTTAATTTTTTACAAAAATAATTTATTTGGAAAATGAAAATGAAAAAGGAAAATAAAATTAATGTAAATAAATATATTATATTTTTATAAATTATTTTATTGTTGAAAATTTAATTTAATTTAAATTATAACTTAAATTATTTTTTATTTGTATTTATTTATAAATAAGAAATAGGAAAAAAAGAGAAAAAAGTAAAAAAAAAAACTTATAATATTTTTATGATATTAACGCAAATAAATATTTTTATATTTTTTTATAAATTATTAATTTTTATAAAATTAATTTAAAATTATAATATAATTTTTATTTATTTTTATTTATTTATAAAGAGGATAAAAAAAGTAGAAATATAATAAAGAAGAAATAAAAAATTTAGAAAATTAATGTAAATAAGTATTTTATTTTTTATAAATTATCTAATATTTTATAAAATTAATTTAAATAATAATATAAATTATTATTTATGTTTTAGTTTATTTATAAAAAAATAAAATGGAAAGAAAAAAAAAGGAAAGAAACCAAAAAAAAAATTAAAAATAGTTTTTATAAACTAAATATTTATTATTTTATATGTTTATAAATTAATTATATTTTCATAAAATTAATTCAAATTGTAATATAAATTATTTATTTATATTTATTTATAAATATATATTTATATATATATATATATATATTGAAAAAAAAACTACATCCGCAAATGACAGTTATCTGTGATTTAACACCTATTTTAATGATTTTGTTAACTAAAAAACTACATTAATACGAAATTATAAAATCTAAAATATGATTATTACATTTTGCCCTAAATTTTGGGACCAAATTAACTCTTTCTTGTTTTAATCATTTTTTTTTTACCTTAATACTTGTCCATACTCAAAACCCGAAGCAAACTACGATTCTCATCTGCCGCCTGTGACCTCTCTCTATCTCTTTTTTTTTTTTTTTTTTTCTTTTCCCCTTCCGCTATTCTCACTTTCAGAACCCCAGAACTGGCGGTGGCTGCAGCAGCCAAGCTATATGGCCAGGGCTGAGCAGTGAGCCCGGCAACCACATCACCGGCGGTGGCTGCAGAGGCGATTCCAGCCACGGTCTCACGTTTACACCCCTGTTGAGGCAGACTGTTCTCTATCTCCCATCTCTGTTTATTTCTTATGCATTTGCCAACAACACAATGAGTTGCTAACTTGGTAAGAACTTGAAAAATCTCCCCCAACAAGCTTAAACCCATGTTTTCCCACAGCTCAAACTCAAAAACCCATTTTAAAATACTAATCTTTACTTCCAAATTTT
Organism: Fremontodendron californicum; assembly: GCA_030761205.1. Lineage (NCBI taxonomy): Eukaryota > Viridiplantae > Streptophyta > Magnoliopsida > Malvales > Malvaceae > Fremontodendron > Fremontodendron californicum. The sequence goes on along the minus strand of JAULJL010000041.1, from coordinate 10,678,005 downwards.
CAATCTTTTCCCTTTTTAATCACCAAAAACCTCATTTTAGATACACCCAAATTCACAACTATGTGAATGTGTACATGAAATGGAAGAAAGATCCATTCTTTGACTCAATAGTGCACATCCATAAATCTTCAGAACTTAAACCAATTATTCAACTCAAAAACTTCATTGCCAATGACCCCAATGGTTGTATCCCAATTTCTGTTGTATCAAAAAGAGGCTTACAATTTGATATTTCCATTAGGGTTGCGAGGTTCCTAAGGCAATACCCTTCAGTTTTTGAGGAGTTTAGAGGTCAATACAATTTGCCTTGGTTTAGGTTGACCCCAGAAGCTGCTGAGATTGATAGAGAGGAGAAAAGGGTATTTGAGGAATACAAGGAGGATTTGAGAGATAGGTTGAAACGGTTTATTTTGATGAGTAAAGATAAAGTTTTGCCTTTGAAGATTATTAAAGGAATGGAATGGTATTTGGGGTTGCCTGAAAGGCTTTTGGAGGATTCAAAAGGGAATCTTGATGAGTCTTTTAGGTTTGTGGATATGGAAGATGGGTTAAAAGGATTGACTATTGAGAGTAAGGGAGAAAAAGTATGGTCTACAATGCAAAGAAATGCAATGAAAAATGGGGTGTATTTTGGTGGGACATTGGAAGAAATTGAGTTTCCAATTTTTCCATCAAAGGGTTTAAGGTTAAGGAGGAAGATTGAAAGTTGGTTCAATGAGTTTCAAAAACTTCCTTATGTTTCACCTTATGAAGAATTTTCACATTTGGATCCCAATAGCGATGTAGCTGAGAAGAGACTTGTGGGGTTCCTTCATGAGTTGTTGAGTTTGTTTGTTGAACACTCAGCTGAAAGGAAGAAGCTTTTGTGTCTTAAGAAATATTTTGGATTACCACAAAAAGTCCATAAAGCATTTGAAAGGCATCCTCATATGTTTTATTTATCTTTCAAGAACAAAACTTGTACTGCAATTCTCAAGGAAGCATATTGTGGTAAGTCTAGTATAGAGAGACATCCATTGTTAGGAGTGAGGAAGAAATACATACGGTTGGTAAAAGAATCCGATAGGATTTTGAAGAATAGAAGGATTAGTAATCAGTTTATTAAACATGAAAAATTGGAGAAGGATTCAGATTCAGATTTGGATTCAGATTCTGATGACAGAAGAACAGATATTCCTTTGTGAATTATTTTTCCATAGTTTAAGTTAGGCCTATACAGGCTAACATGAGAAGTCTAGACAAGAGCTTCTCCTTGAGAGTGATTAAAGCTTAATGCTTATTTACTAGCCTTTAAGTGGCAGGGGAACTAACTATAGCAGTTAAAAGTGGCAAGTGTTGGACCTGTTGCCGCAATATATGTTACTCGGACTCGGGTGTGAGTGTCGGATACGGGTATGTTCAGTTTTTCTAAGTTTTTCCATGTATTTGGAGGGTCATATCCCCATACCCATGTCCAAATATGCGTCGGACACGGGTACTTCAAGAAAAATAAAGAGTCGGAGCAACATAGGCCGCAATTTGAGCAGTCCTTTCATCGTGGAGGTACTTTTTAAATTTATGCATGGTGTTAAATATTTTAGTCAGTTCCAGAACATTTAATTCCAAGGGAAATGTGTAATGCAACTTAGTTCTGTTCAATAAAAGTAGTAGTTAGTGGCTGTAATTCTTGAGAGATTGTAGCTGTTAAGACATTTCATTCTGGTTAAACAAGGGAGACTACACCATTCTTCATTGGTTTGGTTTCCATTCCCCCCTTTTCCCATGGATCCAAAGTGTGAGATCTTTGTATTTACTTGTTTGAGAATGAATTATAAATACACAATAAAGGTTTAGATGGAGGTCTGCTCGACTTGTTCTATCATTAACGTGGTATAATTGTCCTGGTCGTCTTTTTTGCTCGACAGAACTCACTGCTGAAATTGTTGAAATTATGTTCTGAATGATAGACAACTTCAGACTATGTTACTCGGACTCGGGTTTGAGTGTCGGATACGTGTATATGTCTGACAGACACGAGTATGTTCAATTTTTTTTAAAGTTTTTACATGTATTTGCAAGGTCCTTGGAAGGTCATATCCCCATACCCATGTCCGAATATGCGTTGAACACGGGTGTCGAACATAGGTACTTAAAGGAAAATGAAGAGTCGGAGCAACATAAACTTCAGAGGAGTTAAAGTTGCTCACTCAGTGCTACCAAAGTTTAAATTTGAAAACCCCGTTGCAGCGGCACCTCTGCCATCAAAAGCCAATGAGGTACTTGCTTCAATATCGTGTTACCTGAGCAATAGTTTTTGTTTCAGTTTATTCTAATTGTGAATTAAATGGTGTGGTATCCATTTGTCAATATTGCTTCCAAGAAATTGAACTTGAATCTGCAATGGGATATGCAGAAGAAGCTCAATAAGCTTGAAAGGTGCATACAGAAGGCAATATACAAATTTATGGGTAAGTCAGATTGGAGTTTCAACCTATTTCTATTATATAAGCTAATGTATATGGTGGATTGAGATCTAAACTTTTCTCAGACAATATCATATTCTAGTTTTGAGAGTTGAACTGGTTATAATATTGAACTGTTATGTGAAATCTGCATCTGCCTTGACCTTGATGGGAGCTTAGATCGTACTCCTCACAGTTTAAAAAAAAATTTAGATGCTTCAGAGAAGCTTGTAGGTGATTCACCCTAAAATAGTAGCTAGCTTCTATGTTGTTTCAACTCTTTATTTTTTTTGAAATACTTGTGTCCAACGTATATCCGGGCATGGGTATGGGGATATGACCTTCCAAATACGTGGAAAAACTTTGAAAAAATTGAACATACTCGTGTCGGACACATACCCATATCCGACACTCACACCCGAGTCCGAGTAACATAGGCTAGCTTCTAGGTTTCTTATATAATACTTCTCCATGGAATCATTTCTGTTGTCTAAATGTTTTCCCAAGGACCTCTAAGCTCTATGGTATCTTATCATCCTTGATCCTTAATTGCATGCACATGCTGATTTAGGCCAGCATTTAAGCATTAGATATCAGTATTAATGTTAGGCATCAGGCCAACAACTAATACTTCTCTCACATGTTATCTTCCTCTGGCCAAACAGATGATCTACCTTGTAATTTCTCTTGTAATGTTAGGCTTGTGTAACAATTTCCCTATTTCTCTCTCCCGATTTTTTTTTTTCCGGGGGTGTCTGGGTGGTGGTGGTGGTGGTTACATGTTTGTAACTTTTCTGAATTTAGTTATTAGCATTGCATGATATTGATAGAGCATATCGATATATGTTTAAAAAACCGGACCGAAGGTCAAACCAATGAGACCTCCACCGGTTGAACTAGCCGGTTTAATTAAAAAAAGAATTTAAATATTAAATAAGTAATTTTAATATTAAGTATTAAATATAGTAAATACTTATAATAATATGCATTTGGTTAAATGGTATAGTCTTTAATATAGATTTAAAAGGTTAAAAGTTTAATTTTCATCACATACAATATATATATATATAGCTTAAAACTGGTTTTTACCGGTTCAACTAGTTTTTCACCGGTTTGCAAAATCTTTGGTTTTATAGTATATACTGGACAAGTCTCCCGTTCCTGGTTGGACCGGTTCGATTGGCTGGTCTGGTTTTTTCAACATTACGTATTTGAAGTATTAATCACTTTGTGGATGTTAATCTAATTTTCTACTGCATGATGCTAACATTTACATCCCACATACATGTTTTATAGTAATTATTAACAAATTTGTAAATGGAAGATGATCAAATTAGTCTTCTGTTGTGATATTTACTATGTCTTTAATGGTTGCTGTAGTTCACGTCTCAGTTTCTTTACTGTTGTAAATAACTTTACTCCTAAACTGGCAATTGATTGTGGTTCATGTGGAAAATCAGTTTAATTGGTGTTTGTTTATCATACCTGGCAGAGCAACAAGAACAAGAAAAGCAGTTGGCTGAAGGATAAAACTCCATTGAAGAATTAGAATTAGATATTAACTAGGACTAGTTGAACCATTCTGATTATTAACTGATCAAGAATGTCTGATTCTTGCAACATCCAATGAAACAATTGTGGGAAACTAGTTTGTTCTTCAAAAATGAATTAGCCAACAATGAAAATCTTAAAAATAATTGTCACTGAAATATGATGACAATTTTGTTATATATATATATATATATAGAGAGAGAGAGAGAGAGAAATTCACTTACATTAGTGTAAAAATAAATTAATTTTACATACTTCTGTAACTTTTTATATTATTTATATTTTAACAAATCGACCGTTGGGTTTAATAATATAATTATACTCGTCATGCACGTAAAATTTCGAATCGATCCGATATCTTTATCATATCAATCGAGAATATTGTCTTTTTCAATATATGTTTAACGGCTAAAAGTTTTTTATATTGAACAAATAGTTAGACATTTTTAATTTACTTGAAACTTGGCATGTATGATCTACGTGAATAAAATATAAAATACGACGGTTGGATTAAACAAATATAAATCTTATAAAACGTTGTGAAAGTGTATAAAATTAAATTAGTTTTACGCTAGTGTAAGTAGATTTCTCCTTATATAGTAGTATGATTTTGCTTTGACAATTTTGAACATGATGTAATTATACGATATGAACATGACACGAGAAAAATAAATAAAATATGATATGAAAAATAACATGATGAATACATGAATGTGTTAAAATATATATAATACGAATTATTATCAAATTTTATATAAATATATAATATTCTAAACACGATTATAAAATAAAATAAAAAATAAAAAACGATTACATCCCAAGTTCAGTTGGTATAGTTTACACTTCAGGGATTCTGAAACGTTAGCAGAAGTGTCAAACTCCAGATTGCCAAATCATGTCCAACCATATCCGGTATTTCTTGTAAGAGAAATTGAGTAACTGAAAGCTTATTTCAACCATCAGATTTAGAGATGACAATTTAAAATATAAATTTGATATTTACGGATATTCGATTTGTTTTTTACGAATTTGAATTTGTGAATTCAGTTAAAAGTTGAATTCGGATATTATAATTACTATCTGCAGCGGATTTGGAGCGGATGTGAATATGAAACTTCAGATATCCATTATCAGAATCCGCTTATTTGTAAAACACATAAATTATTTTTATTTTTATTTTAAAAAAATTGATTTATTGATTCAAATTTTTAGTGGATTCGGATATCCGACGTATAATGTTATTTAATTCGAATTCGGATTCAGATAGTAATATGCGGATTAAATGCGGATAATTTACGGATTTATATTTTAAAACAGTTTTGCGCATTCAAATTTTAAAACAATTTTACGAATTCAAATAATATAAAAAAATAAATATCTGATTTACTGTCATATCTAATCAGGTTTAGAGTCAAACCCTGTAAAGGTCCACGTATAGATTTGCATACCTTATCCGAAGCTCAAAATATCTAAAGCATATACATCACGGAATTTCCTTTTTCAACGTTTCATATACTTAATTCCCTTCATGGACAAGTTTGTTCAATAAGATAATCTGGAAGAAAATGATTTTAGTAAAACTATGAAAGATTAACTATTAAGTCTTTGACCTTACATATTCTAATGCTTTTATTTGTTAGCTTTTTATATTGAAGTTGGATTCTTAGACAAGCCAATTCTCTCCTAAATTATAACTTAAAATAAAACAAAGGTCGCAGTAGAATACATAAATTAGGGTTTGTTTGTTTTTTTGAAAAAATAACTTTCGAGAAATAATTTATTTTTTATGTTTTTTTGTAAAAAATAATTGGATTAATGAAAAATAAAATTTAGATCAACGAAATTTTTTTTTTTTCAAAAAAATATTTTACTAAAATATTTTTTGAAAACTGAAATAAAATGAAAAGGACCAATCCTCAAAGTAGGGATCAATCTCTTATTTGTATTGAAGCTGCAACAAAGCAAAAAAAAAATGTCGATTTCTTACTTATAGGGATCTATCTTCTAAGATTAGAAGTTGAAATAAAGCAAAAACTGATCGATCTTTTGTAGAAATCGATCATTTTTATATCAATATAGATTTTTTTTAGAAAACAGTAAATTTTTTTATAAAAATTGATTTTTTTATTATTTGGATGATCCTATATAAAATATTTTATCTTATTTGACTTTTTTTTTTAATTTATATTAATATAAAAATGATCGATTTCTACACTAAAGATCGATAAGTTTTTGCTTTATTTCAACTTGGCAATTTGTCAAAAATATTAGGTAGATTTAATGTTTTAGTTTACCAAATACTTAACATACGTTAGGTATATTTAGTTTTCAAGGGAGTCTTTTCGGTGGTTTTTTTGGACGTTTTCAAGAGACAAAAAAAAAAAGAAAAAAAGAGAATTAGAGTAGGATGAGGTTTTGCACCATGTTTATTTAGGGCGGCATGACTCTAGTCTACTTTCTCCAAAGGAATCGAAAAACTTTAATTAAAATTAGAAATGTTAATGGATTGAGTTGCAACCAAAACTTTTTCATACTTTTTATTCAAGTTCGGTCTAGGTTGAACCCGGACTGATTCGTAAATTTGAATTACTATTTAAAAAATATTAAGATATTAAAAAATTATATTAATATTTATATATTTTTATAATTAAATTTAATTAAAAATATTTTTTATTAATAAGTAGTAATTCAGACTGGATCAACTCGAATTGAGAAAATAGTTATCCAGATCCGATTTCATACGAGTCAGGCCTGTCGAGTTGGGTTAGGTCTAGTCAAAATACTCAAATGAAAATATATATGTTTTTTCATTTTTAATAATATCTATAGTGAAAAATTGAAAATAATAAGTACATCACTTCATACATTTATGAATGTTTTAAATTCATACATTAATTAAATATTAGAATATCATGCATTAAAACACTTTAAAACAATTACCATGAAAAACAATTACTTAATAGTGCCATTATGATTATGATTTAAATTCTCAAAAGGATTAATGTGAAAAGAAAAACCAAATCTGCCAATAAAATATTTATTCAGATGACATACATATTGGAACGGTTCTTAGAGATAATAAATTTGAGAATTTTTGCAAGTAATGCGTGACTTAAGTAAATAAGAGTGGGAGACTAAAGATAAATTAGAAATAAATGTTAAATATTTTTCTATAGAATATAATTAATATATAATATTCTAAAATTATAAAAAAATAAAATTCATTAGCATTTCCTCTCTTTTCTTAAAAATTTGTGGGTTTTACATTAGGGTTCGAGATTTCTTGATTTTTTTAATTTTAATTTTATTTTCATTTTAATTTTAATTTTTTACTTTTCAAAAAAAAAAAAACAAAAAACAAAAAACCAAAACACCAAATAACCAACCAAACCCAAACTAAAAAGAATGTAATTCAATTGATTTATTTAAACAGTTTTAGAAATATATCATCTAAATATAGTATCAATATCACATATATTTATTCAAGTTCGGCCCGACCCGAAATATGAGTCTCAAATTTTGTCCAAACCCGTCCATATTTATAAATGGGTAAACACCGCCCGTTTAGGTGGACGCCCATATTATTTTTTTCTAAAAAAATTTAAGTAAATATTTTATTTTTAGTAATTTTTTTAAAATTCTAAAATATGGATAATTTAATATATTTTTAAATGTTTAAATTATAATATTATATATAGTATTGATATAAATTACATAATATATATAAATAGAAAATGGATCGAGCCGGGCCGTACTCAAACCTTGATTGTTGGAACCAAGGTTTGATCCATTTTCTAAATGGATCTTTTTTTTTATTCAAGCCTATATTTTGGATCTAATAATTTTATCCAAAGTCCAAACCCTCCCAATTATACTATACCACATATATTTGCCTACACCCAGCCCAATTCGAAATACGTGCCTCAAATTCTGTTCAAACTCGTCCATATTTATAAATGGATAGTCAAAATCCATTTAGCTCCACCTATATTATTTTTTTTTCTAAAAATTTTAAGCCAATATATTATTTTTATTTATTTTTTAATAATTTAATTTTTTTATTATTAAGTTGTAAAATATGAATAATTTAATATATTTTTAAATGTTTAAATTATAATATTTTATATATATATAAATTTTTAATATAAATTATATAATATATATAAATAATATATTATATAAATAAAAATAGATTAAATCGAGTCGGATTCAAATTTTAATTATTAAAGACAAAATTTGGGCTTTTTTCTAAATGAGTTTTTTTTTTTTTTTCTCAAATCTAAATCTTAGATTTAATATTTTTATTCAAATTCTCCTTATTATCGCACGAACGGGTACACTAATGCTTGAACAGGTCTATTAACCAGCAAGGCTACGGGACTTGTACCAAAAAAAGAAGATAAGTATAAAAGGTCTGGGACTTGATCATCTCCTCCACGCTTCCGTTCTCTTCTGCTATTCCTTTTTTTTTTTTCTATTTTTTTTTCTCTTTTCCTGTTTTTTTCTCTCTTTCTCCTTCCCATAACATTCTTCGCTCGCTGCTGTCATTTTATTTCAGGTAAATTTTTGCTTATTTATTTATCTTTTTTTTCAGACTAAAATTTTATTTCCTTTTTCTATTTAAAGATTCTATTTCCTTCCTAATATCACTTCTCTTATCTATAAAAGATAATTAGATTTTTTTTTTTTCTGAATTTTCTTGTTCATACATTGTTCAATTCTATTTTTTTTATCGCTGAAACTTTTCCCATATTAGAAATAGTCGTAAAATTCCATGGAAACCTAGAAAATTAAGCGAATTTTTGTTGGAATGAGAAAAAAAAAATTGTATTAGGAGCCTTGGAAACCTGTTATATTTAGCGATATGTAGGCAATATCGCTGGTATTTAATTGAACAATCTATGAAGGAATCAAATCGAGAAGGATATCAGTAAACTAGGATGGAATTGGTTTTTCTCATGTTAGTTCTAGAACTTGTAGTATAAGATAAAGATGTGAGGAAAAAAAAGAAGAATAATTAAGGAGATTGTGTAAAGTAAAAGGAACCTGAATTCGAAATCTCTTATTTATATAAAAAATTATAGTTATGAATTAGATTATATTATTTATATGCCAATGAGGTAATATTATTGAAACGAAGACATAAATCTCGACTTAAAAATCACTGAAAATTGTTGAAAATGTAATTTATCACAAGGTGTAGTCGATATAAGATTAAAATATAGTTGAATACGAAGGCATAGTAAAAACGATTAAATATTGACATTAAAATTCTTTGTATACATTAATTTTCACTGATAGACTAGGTAACTATAAGAAGTTTTTGACTAGATATGATAATTGTAACTCAATCATGACAATTATATCACGTATGTTATAGATTTCTTTTTTGTAATAATTATTATATCAGGCAAATCATAAACCTTTTTTAAGATTTTGAAGTTTGGAATTAGAGTATTTGTTTCTTACACGCAACGATTGTTTTTTTTTTTCTTTTCGGGTTTAGGGTTTTGTGTGCTTCTTGAATCTATGTTCAGAAATTTTTATGTTAGATTCTTTTGGCATTTTTTCTGGATATTTACCTATTCTGAGATGGGTGCTATTATCATGTGCTAATTGTGATTAATTTGCTTTTTATGTTCTTGTCCTTAGAATTTCTTTTGGGGGAGTAACAAATTAAGGCAGAAACGTGGACAGCATTCTCTTATAAATTTTACCAATGATTACATGTGATATAGATCCTGATGTTGCTCGATGGGGTCTCCAAGATCTGCAAGTTTGTTCATTTGGCCATTCTGGTGCCAGTTGTAGTGTTACTCAGTATGACAAAGACAATAGTCAAACTGCACATATTAGAGAGGGTTATTATGAACCGGAACGTGTAAATGTAGAGAATGATGCGGTTATTGCACATGCCCTTCAAGAAGAACTCTCACGAGTTGCAGCTGCAGAGTCATCCGGATTTACTAATCCTAGCCAAGATTCTATTCTTTCCCAAGATTGGTTTGGCCTTCAAGGAAGACAACATATTTCTGGTAGTGGGAACTTCTGAAGTTGTCATTCTGACTAAATGATTATATTGACTTTTATTAATGCAATAATGTTGCCTATCGTGTATAGATCATGAAGATGATAGGAAAATCATGGAAGATCGTAACCAAACTGTAAGACACACAAATGAAGTTAATCATGGGAAGAGGGATTTAGATGATTTTGTCACAAGTAGATGTGAACAAGGTGGTGATTGTGGCATGGGAGACAAACTTTCTCATGGTGAAGACATGTTGCGTACAGATATAATCGATGAGTCATCTGTTCTTGATGGTGAAGTAGAGAAGAGGTTGAATGACATGGTTGCTATTCCTGTAAGTAGAAGTCTTGGAAAGTTGCATTATTTGAAGGATTTTCTTGTTAAATTTTAACTGAAGTTCCTCTTCAGTGTGGTGGAAGCATCGTTTGGTCACATTATTTTCTTTCATTTTTATTTGATTTGATTTTATTATAATTTCGATGAAGTCCTTGTGTTTTCGGTCTCTTTATTTAGGAATGAAATTTGACGAATAACTCATGGTAATTAAAAGATATGATGAATTAATCAAGTGTCCTGCATAATTTGCAATCTTAAACAAGCTGTTCTTTCAATAAAAGAATGCCTGTTCTGACTTCATTCCTTTTGTTTTGTGGAAGTATGTCCAAATTTTAATTTCTTCTTTATAATTTTTTAATAGCTTTTCTGTTATAAGAGCAATTCTTCAGTAATGAAGGCTATAAGATTGCCCTTTTCTTTTCTTCTCCCCCAATGTATTGAAAAAAGAGGGGCTGAATATATTTAAATTTAACGACAATTATGATTTTTCCAATTGGTTACAAAATTTGTACCGAATGTTATGAAACTTGGTTGAGTTGGTGTATACTTGTTTGGTATGCAATGTTTTCTGGAATGGAATGATTAGTGTTCATCACATGTTCAAATTGATTCTTTTGTTTATATTTTCTTCATTTAAACTTCAACCATTAGAGTTTAGTAGTGATGCAGAGTAGGATCTTGAACAGTAAACAAATTAAGAAAAGTAGGCTATTTGATCGAATAGGACACTAGGTTTAGGTTTAAATCTGCTAAACCTTTTATTTAAGAGTTAAAACTCTGAAAAATAACAATAATAAGCTGATCGACTGCTACCCTATCTTAGGGTATTTATAATAACCCTATTTAATTTAAAGTCACATGCCTAAATAAAATACCTAAATAGCATAAGACTCCTACTTAAAATAAACTAAGTAAACAAGCATAAACTTGAAGACTTCTACTTAAAATAAACTAAGTAAACAAACATAAAACTTTAATAATTAAATCGATGCTCCTGCATCAATCTCCCTTGGTTAAAAAGGAGCTGACTCCATAGAATAAACCTTGGCCGCTTCAGCATACACCTCAGGGTCGATCTTCCTTAGTTCTTCCTCGGCAATCCATGTACTTTCACAAGCTGGTTTGCCCAACCACTTTATTAGGAATCGTCTATAAGCATTACCTCTTCTAGACTTCACTTCCCTCACATCTAGAACTTCTTGGACAACATCAGCTTGCTTAGTAGGAAGTTGATCAGCTTGGTCTTCAATTGTGGTCACATTCTCTTCATCAAACCCCTCAAAAGAATATAAATCAGAAACATTAAAAATGGGACTGATTTGTAACTCACCAGGCAGCTCAATTAAATAAGCATTTGAGCTAACCTTATTCAATACCTTACATGGACCACCGAGACTTTAGCTTATGATAAGTACCTTTAGGAAATCTATCCTTCTTCAAGTGGACCAACACTAGGTCTCCTTCCTCAAATTCTTTGAAACGTCTATGCTGATTGGCAGCATCAGCATATGCGGCATTGCTGGCTTTTAGGGCTGTTTGCACTTTCTCATGAAGCTTGCGGACATGGTCAGCAAAGGCTTCTCCATCTTCACTCACCCTAGCTTCTTGTGGCAATGGCACTAGGTCCAACACATGTTGAGGCTTGAGACCATAAGCAACTTCAAATGGAGTCTTTTTGATAGTTCTATTAACTGAGTTGTTGTAAGCAAACTCAGCTTGTGGTATAACTAAATCCCAACCCTTCACATGGTTTTTAACCAAACACCTTAGCAAATTACCCAAGCTCCTATTAATGGCTTCAGTCTGACCATTTGTTTGTGGATGACAAGTGCTGGAATATTTTAATTCAGTCCCTAACTTCCGCCACAAAGTCCTCCAAAAATGACCCACAAACTTGACATCCCTGTCTGAAACGATCGAAGTAGGAACACCATGCAAACGCACCACTTCTTTAAAAAACAAATCAGCTATGTGGGAAGCATCTGCTGTTTTGGAGCAAGGAATAAAATGTGCCATTTTAGAAAACCTATCCACTACAACAAAAATCGAGTCATACCCTTTGGATGTCTTAGGAAGGCCCAACACGAAATCCATGCTCAAATGAATCCAAGGTGCCTCTGGTTCTGGTAATGGCGTGTACAACCCAGTGTTTTGGGATGTCCCTTTGCCGAACTGACAAATAGAACACCGTTGCACAAACCTGCTCACATCTTTATACATTCGCGGCCAATAATAGCGATCTGACACCAGCGCTATTGTCTTGTCCCTGCCAAAATGTCCTCCTAAACCATTCCCATGAAGCTCCCTGATAATCTGTTCTCGAAAAGACCCTTCAGGAATGCAAAGCTGATTTCCCTTAAAAAGGTACCCGTCATGCAACCTGTAGGGCAGCTGCTGGTCAGCTTCTGTCCCCTGCAAATCTGCCACAATCTGCTTAAAATCAGAATCAGTAACATACTGATTTTTGAGTTCTTCGAAGCCAACAACTTGGGAACTCATCGTTGTTAAAATTAACGATCGCCGACTCAAGGCATCCGCCACCACATTAGTCTTCCCTGTCTTATACTTCAAGGAAAAATTAAACTCATCTAAATATGAACTCCATTTAGCATGACGATCATTGAGCTTCTTTTGCGAACTCAAATACCTTAGGGCTTGATGGTCTGAATAAACCACGAATTCCCTATAGGCTAGATAGTGCTGCCAGTGCCGAATGGCCCTCACCAAAGCATAAAATTCCAGATCATAAGTGGAATACCTTCGCTTAGAATCTGACAATTTCTCGCTAAAAAATTCCAAAGGCTTTCCTTCCTGACTAAGAACAGCCCCAATCCCGTTATGGGAAGCATCACATTCAACAACAAATAATTTATCAAAATCTGGTAACGCTAGAACTGGTGCGGCTGTCAACAGGAGTTTAATTCGCTCAAAAGCTTTCTGAGCTGAATTGGTCCATTCGAATTGCTCTTTCTTCAAAGTTTTTGTAATAGGACTCATAATGGAGCTGAAATTCCTTATGAACCTCCTATAAAATGAAGCTAAACCATGGAAACTCCTTACTTCTTTGGCTGACTGTGGTGCTGGCCAGTCTTGGATTGCTAGGACCTTACCCGGATCTGGTTTCAGCCCTTCGACAGAAACAATGAACCCCAGAAATACCACTTCTGTTTGTAAAAAGGAGCATTTCTTCAAGTTTACAAAAAGCTTCTCCTTTTGTAGGACTTCCAATACTTGGCGCAAATGTACTAAATGCTCTTTTTCACTATGACTGTAAATCAGAATATCGTCAAAATAAACGACAATAAAACATGTCAGAAAAGGTTTAAGTACCTCAGTCATGATGCGCATGAATGTGCTAGGAGCATTTGACAAACCGAAAGGCATTACTAGCCATTCATATAAGCCATCCGGGGTCTTGAAAGCAGTCTTCCACTCATCTCCTTCTCTCAATCTGATTTGGTGGTAACCACTTCTCAAGTCAATCTTAGAAAATACCTTAGAACCTGCCAATTGATCGAGCATGTCCTCCAATCGCGGGATTGGAAACCTGTACTTGACCGTGATTTTATTTATGGCTCGACTGTCCACACACATCCTCCAAGAACCATCTTTCTTAGGGGCTAACAAGGCCGGACAAGCACAAGGACTTTTGCTTTCTCGCACTAACCCTTTTTCCATCAACTCTTCAACCTGTTTTTGCATCTCAAGCCGCTGTGCAGGCGGTATTCTGTATGCTGGCAGATTTGGTAGAGAAGCTCCCGGTACTAAATCCATGGCATGTTGAATGCTCCTCATTGGTGGTAGGCCTTGAGGCAAGGTATCACCTATCAAATCAGCAAACTCCTCTAATAATCGCTGAACTGCCATAGGTTGTTCCTTGCTGTCCCCATCACTGTCGACACAATTAGCAACCTTGCTGATAACAGCGAACATCACTCCTGCTTCCCTTCCTTCATCCTCCAACTCTTCAACTGTTCGAAACCCATTCAATTTGCTAGTTTCGAATGTTGTTGCCAGCACCCTCCTAACTATCAATGATTCTCCTTGTGTTGGATAGATATCTACATCATCACCCTCGTCATTATATTCATCATAAATAGGATCCGGCAATTCCTTGCCTCCCTCCTCAAGTTCATCCTCAAGACCACCTTCCGGCATGTCAAAAGGGTCGTGGTCACCTTCCGGAATCTCCATTCGGGCTCCCACATGTCCCTGTCGCTGTAAGGCTCGTACAGCCCGCGACAATTCGTCAATCATACGCCACATCTCAGTCAATTCTGTTTGCTGCCCTTGATTTCCCCTGGCACGGTCTCTACCACGTCCAACCATGGTTGATGGTGATTCTCGACACAAAACAAGGATCTTGTTAAGCTCTGATACCAATTTGATGCAGAGTAGGATCTTGAACAGTAAACAAATTAAGAAAAGTAGGCTATTTGATCGAATAGGACACTAGGTTTAGGTTTAAATCTGCTAAACCTTTTATTTAAGAGTTAAAACTCTGAAAAATAACAATAATAAGCTGATCGACTGCTACTCTATCTTAGGGTATTTATAATAACCCTATTTAATTTAAAGTCACATGCCTAAATAAAATACCTAAATAGCATAAGACTCCTACTTAAAATAAACTAAGTAAACAAGCATAAACTTGAAGACTTCTACTTAAAATAAACTAAGTAAACAAACATAAAACTTTAATAATTAAATCGATGCTCCTGCATCAAGTAGGGTTGTTCAAAGTGTCTCAAGGTTCGCCATTACGTTGCATCTACTGATTTAAAAAGGCAAAATTCTTTTTGTGCATATGGATTCTTGACCTTTTTCCTATATCACTGAGTTTGATCAGAATTGATGTTGCTAATTTTGTGATCTGCATTGTGCAGCATGTTCCTAAAATCAATGGAGATATACCATCAGTTGATGAAGAGATATCAGACCATCAAAGGCTGCTTGATAGGTTTGGCTTGGAATTTTCCTTTATATTGCTCGGTATCTTGGTCTATTTTATCTGATTCTCTTATGATTTTGAGGCAAAATACTTCACCACCCTGAATTTTGGGGTTGCTTTCGTTTCATATCGTAATTTTCATATTATGAGAATTAACATCCCAGACTATGATCCAATTCCAAGTTCAGCAATTTGAAGAAAACCCTTTAACATTGATAGAATCTGCATATCAGGCAACTAGGGTGGTATCACAAGTTGCACATTGTTACGTAGTCTAGCAAAGATTAAATAACTCTCACTTAGAACATTATGTACCCCTAGACACTCCTTGGTTCAAATATATTCTCTCCTGCCTTACCCGTCCCTTGCTTTCTCTTTGAATGTTATAGCCTTGCCCCTATTTTTATTTTTTTTGTGAGAACTCAACTTCGAGACTCCATGATTAAAATTGCAGGTGGTTCTGACCAAGGGTCATAAAATTCCTAAAAGAAGCTCATGTTGAATTTTGATAGCAATACTTTAAAAGATATGATACCTCAAATTTATGCAGTGCTACAATTTAAAATTTTAAAAACTAATGCACACTGCAAATTCTTAAATTAACAGCTCTAGGCAAAATAAGAATCATTTGAGGTTAGTCTTCCACTCTGTCCCTCAACTGATATTCCTTTTGCATTATGTTTTAAGAAAAGTAACTGACGAAGTCCATTGAGAGAAATCTCACCTATCTATAGTTACCTGAGCTCATTTAGCTCCAAATTGGACTCACTAAAAAGATACCCATTTGCTTTAAATTTCATTCTTGAGGTATTGGGAAATCAAGGTACGAAAACAGAAAAAAAATTTGTTTTCCTTTAAATATATTTTAATGGGGGTCAAGGATGTTGAAGCCATTTAATTTAACCAGCACATTTGGCATTTCCCTTTTGTATGATTGTATGATGTGGTTGCTCTCATTTGGATCCATATCAGTAAATAGTTCTGCTCCTTTTTGGAAGGGTCCTTTTCAAGTCATTCCCTTTTCTTTCTTTTTTTTTATAAATATAGTAAGGTGTATTTGAGCATGCGTGTTTTGTTTACAATGAGAAATTACTTGTTTAGGTTTTTTTTTTTTTTTTTTTTCTTTCTTTTAGTTCTATAAAATATTTTAACTCTTGTATTGGGATCCATTTTGGTAAAGTAATTGCTCCTTTGCCATGGAATTCCCTCTCTCCTACAAACTTTTTTTTTTTTTTTTTCTAATTGTTTGCTATAGACTTGCCATTCCATTCCATTCCATTTACTTTACCATTTATTTTTTCTTCTTCTCCATTTTCTTAAAAAGATACTTTTGAGTTAAGTTATTTGCTTAAGTTGGTTTAGTCATACACTCAATCTTTTGAACGTTTGGTTTTAATAACATATATTCAATTTTAAATTCATTATTTTATCTTTCAGGTTGCAATTATATGGTCTGGTTGAGAATAAGGCTCAAGGTGATGGTAACTGTCAGGTTGGTTTTTACTTGATTCCCTTATAAAATATATATTATATTGCATATTGACATGCACAGGTGTTAATAGAGGGAAAAATCTCAATATCACAATAACTCAAATATTCAATATCCAAAACCTAATTGAAACTAAAGTAACAGAGGTATTTATAACTAAACCCAAAACTCTGATAAAATGCAAAATACCAATAATAACCTTGATTAAAAATAACCCTAATAAATTAAAAGGCCTAAACGGGTCTCCATCACTTTTAAGGAAAGCAATGAAAATGGAGAAAACAATTCATTTCCATCTGTCATTCTCTCTGATTCTTTTCTACTTGGCAGAAATGTTGTGTATGCCTTTGTAATCCTTGCATGATAACTAGGGTGGTTTGTCTGGTTGTTAGTTGCTTGTATTATGCATCCAACAAAAACACTAACACAGGGAAACATACATATGTACATATAACTGCAGGAATCAGTTTGCAGTTTTGGTTCCTTTCAAAAGGCTGTGACAATGACTAATTTCTCCAGTGATCAAGATCCAATCCCTGACAGCCTCAAATATAAACCCTAAAGACAATTTCTAATTGAATTGATATGCCTTATATAAAATTTGGTCATGAAATCTAATTGAATTGATATGCCTTATATAAAATTTGGTCATGAAATTGTGATACGTTTTTTAGGATTTATTTTCTCAAGAATATCATCAATGATTGATGCTTAACTATTGATTTATTAACCGAACTTTATGACCCTAGAGCCTCACTTGTAATTTTGATTAGTCCTCTTTGTCAATACCTTAATTGATTCCCTTATTTTATATGTTCCAGTTTCGCTCTTTATCAGATCAACTTTACCGTTCTCAAGATCACCACAGGTTTGTGAGGCAGCAAGTTGTTTCCCAGGTTGGTTGGCTTTTTCCGTAAGTTCAATTTTATGTAGTCAATTTAAGTCCTTTCGTGGCATAGTTTAACCTGTTAGTCTTATGCTTCTTTTTTCTCATGATATGTTGATTTCATTAGCTTAAATCGAATCCGGAGATGTACGAGGGTTATGTTCCAATGGCCTATGGTGACTATTTGAAGAAAATGAACAAGTAAAAATATTCATTTCTGTGCTATTTTATCACTAAAAACTTTCTAAGAACACTTTCATCCTTATTATAGTTATTTACGTTGATGATGCAGGAACGGTGAATGGGGGGACCACCTTACATTGCAAGCAGCTGCAGATTCGGTATGTTCAACTACAAAACCTTTTTATTTCTAACATGATTTAACTTAGTTTTTTCCCAACTGACTGTTGAGTTGCAAGAATTTGAATGTAGACCATAAATTTTGTACCACCGTAGGCTTAAACTCTGGTAACATATGAAACGATTTTTATTTACATTTTTTTGTGAAACGTTCGCCATTTAAGTTCTATATGCATGCTTATCTTCTAAAAGAAGTATAACTTGAAGCTTTACCTTTTCGGGTGGACTTTTTACCACAATGAGTTGGTCGTTTTCTAAGATTGGAAAATTATGTGAGAGCAATATCTTGTACATCTTGCCTAAAAACATGACAATGGCTGCAAATTTGTGGGTTTGAGTTAAGGCTACAAAATAAATGATTTATAACTGTTCGTGTAATACTGGTTCCTATTCTTTACAATTTTAAGCCTTTCATCAGAGTGGGTAATAAAATGTCTCATAGCATAATAATATAGAACTTTTATTTGTATTTTCTTTAAGCATTTACTTATTGTAAAGAGAATTAGTTTGTAGGTTCTTGCATGGTATGCTTGAGAAGTTGCTATGAAGAGCTGAGTGATTGTTACAAATTTATATATAAACAACATTAAGCACATAACAATTCGTATCTTGCATTTTTTTTTTTTGCAATGCTAGTGTTTTGCTTATTCTGATGTGGACTACTTAATTGATAATAAATGTAAATTTGCTGTTTATTGCAGTATGGGGTGAAGATATTTGTATTAACTTCATTTAAGGATACATGTTATATCGAGATCCTTCCACATAATCAAAAGTCTGAACGAAGTAAGATATCTTGATACTTTTCATCCTTTTTTTTTTTGGTTTAATATTGGAGATGTAAAATTAATATTTGGTCATGGACTTGAGATGTTCAGATATATCATTAGAGTTTAGATTTTGAAGGCCATTCTCCAGTTACAATGCTTGTTGCATGCACATCAGAACATTTTCTGGTATAAAACAGAAAAATGACAAATTTGGATATGTAAAAGAAGTATGTCTACATATTTATGCTTGTGAAACAGTTTAGGTTGTTGAATTCATGGATCCTCCATTCTTCCTGAACTTTGTATAAATTATATGTGTATTGCAGTTTACTGTACTTGTGCTGTGGGCAGAATTCTGCGAGATTTTCTTTTTCATATCACGGTCCAAATTGATAATCAATATGCAATTTTTTCCTCTTTGAATTTGTATAAAATAGTGCTTTTTGACTTTTTTGGCGTTAGCTGGAAGTGATAGTATTATGTAGGCTTTAGATATTTCTATCTTGTAGCTAAAACCAAGAATTGTATGGTCAAGGAATTCCTAGCCTCTTAGAATTGGATTACTTAATGCTATACTTTTTTTAGACCCTGCAATTCGTGTATTCGTGTTGTGTTCGTGTACTTTCTCGTGTCATAATCGTGTTTAAGGTGTTTTATATTAAATATAAATTTTGATGTGTTAATAATTTGTGTTATAGAGATTTTGACACATTCGTGTATTCGTGTATTCTTGTCGTGTTTAGTTTCGTATTTTAGTTATTTTTTCCGTGTCGTGTCCAATATTACCAAGTTTAACTTTTCTACTAGGCTATTCTGGATGCCTGGTTTTATGTACTTGCCTCATTTGATACTCACTTCCATGTTGCTTTTGTTTATGATTTGATTTGTGACACGTGCAGTTATTTTCATGAGTTTCTGGGCTGAGGTGCACTATAATTCGATCTATCCTGAAGAAGGTAAACATAGCAACACACATTTATTAAATCATGAGTTGCTATTCTTAATTTAAACTGAGTAGTATGTTCCTATGTTATTCGGACTCGGGTGTGAGTGTCGGATACAGGTATGTGTCAGACACGAGATGTTTAGTTTTTTTTAAGTTTTTTCATGTATTCGGAGGATCCTTGGAGGGTCATATCCCCATACTCATGTACGAATATACGTCGGACACGGGTACTCCAAGAAAAATAAAAAGTCGGAGTAACATAAGTATGTTCCATAGTAACTTAAATTTTGAGAGGATGAAAATTGAAAACATTACCCAAGAAACTGTTTAGGTTTTTGTATAATCCAGCTGACGTACCTTGCTATAGGTACAAGTATTACGTATACCTGACGACTTATGTTACTCGGATTTGGGATGAGTGTCAGATATGGATATGTGTCTGACACGGGTATACTCAATTTTTTAAAAAGTTTTTCTATATATTTGAAGGATGATACTCTCATACACATGTTCGAATATGTGTAGAATACATGTGTCAGACACGAGTACTTTAGGAAAATAAAGAGTCCGGATAACATAGCAGACAACTATTTTTGATTTGCTCATCTAGTTATCTGCACTGTGGTTTTGAGAAATGAACACGTCCTTTGTTTTTGTTTTCTTTTTCCAATGCTTTTATTTTGCCAAATAGATTTATCTTCCAATGAGTATTTTGTGTTATGGACACGACACGACCTATGTTACCCGGATTCGAAAGTAAATGTCGGATACAGATATGTGTTTTTTTTCATATATTTGAAAGATCATATATTATATCCATGTCCAAATATGTGTCGACACAAGTATCGGACAAGAGTACTTTATGAAAAATGAAGAGTTCGGGTAACATAAGACAAGACCTTGTAGTTATATCATCTTTAGCTAAGTTTCTGGAATGATACTTAATATTTCTATACGAAAATGTTGTTTTACGTCCAGAACTGGGTATGTTAGAGAGTAAGAAAAAGAAGAAATGGTGGATGCTTTGAAGCTAGAGGATGCCTCACGCATGGCTTAAAAATTTATCACTAATCTTTCAACCTCGGATTCGAAAAATCCCGAACTTTTTATACGTCATCTGGTCTTTTTCAAGATTGGATTTTCTTTGGGGGTGTCCTTGGGTTGCTTTTGCAAAGTTAGTAGCTTTTGGAGTAGACTACAAACTAATCTTTCTTTTTTTCTTTCTTTGTAAATGCAATTTCATTTTTGTATATAGGGATATGACCTTTCGAGACTTTTTTTATTTTTTCCTAATGGGCGATAGGGCAGTAGCTTAATAGCATTCTGATTGTATATAAGTTTGTAGTGATTCGTTCTATTTGATTTATTTATTTTTGCAACTATTTTTATTTTAGTAAGTAAATGAAAAAAAAAATAAAAAGAGTAAATAAACTGATAAGAGTCGTCTATTATAATTCTTGTATGTGTTATAGTATTAGATTATGAGTTCGTTTTTGATACACTGATAGTGAAATTTTTTAATTTTACAAAAAGATTAAAAGATTGTTATATATTTAATTTTTTTTAAAATGTTATATATATATATATATATATATATATCATAAAGGTATATGTCATTTTGTTAATATTGTTCGTGAAATTTAAAAAGGATTTTGCTAACAAGTGCCCTAAAGGCACTCTTTAAGGTTACTAAATATAGTAATATCTCCAATCAATGCATTGAAAATGATGAATAAAGTTGTCAATTTTTGTATTTAATACAATGCTATTACTATAAATAGCATATTAACTAATCTTAAAGAATGCCCTAAGGGCACTAGTTAACAAAACCCATTTAAAAATTCTACTGATAATGGATTGATATTTTTTGCAATCTTAACTTCCAAAACTATCACTAAAACCTTGTAGAGAACAACGATTTCCTACTATTGGGATTGGCTTGGACCTATTTATGGGTCGTGACTCGATTTTTTATTTTTATTTTCTTATTCAAGTTTGGTTCGGATCGGTTTGAAGGTTTGTTTAATTTAGATATTGAATCGGGCCGGTTAGAATTATAAAAAATTTATTCAAATTCGATTCAATTTGGATCGAGCCGATAACTTAACCCTTAAATAGGTTTAAGTTGACTTCTATCTTGTTGATCGAAGATGATTTTCTAGAGGCTTTTTCGGGTTGCAATTTAAAGTTCCAGAATTTTATCCATTAATGTTTCAGTTAAGATCATGAAAATTTTCCAAAGAATCTTGGCCTCATATTTTGGTGCCACCAACCTTGTCATTTTAATATAGTATTGTGAATTTAATCATGAGTTCATGTAAAAAAAAAAGTTAATTTATACTCATAAGCACTAATGAGGAATTGAGGATTAGTTAAAAAATTCTATTTTAAAAAATGATTTTACTGTATTATTCTCGTCAAATTTGAAATAATAATAAAAAAACAAGTAAACTTTCTAATAACGTCTTCACTATGTATAGAATAATTTTTCATACGTTAATTACAAAATTTATTCTATATCAATGTATAGCAGCTGTTGAAAAAAAAAATACTAGCTAAACTCGAATGGAATCATCCAGTGTTATCAATACTGTATTAGTATAAGTGAAATCGGTCGATACGAATCAATTTCATAGAAAATTGATACGGATATCAATATTGCACCATTTCGACTTTATATCCTTCCGTTCTAGTCGTGTCAACCTATATCAGTTTGTATCGATCAGTATCGATTAATACAAAATTTTGATTTTTTTTAATCTTTACCAATTCTTAATGTTTTTTCTCTTATGTTCATTTTTTTTCCCCATAATTTCATTAAAAAAATAAAAATATATTCATTAAATTAGACTATTAAATTTAGTTAATTAATAATTTACTATATTTTTAATATTTAATATTTGTTTGATATTAAAAAAATTTAGGTATTATATATTTATTTGATATTAAAAAAATAAATATTAAATAATTAAAATTTTATATATACATATAAACATATAAATATATGTAATGTGTATATAATATATATTTTATAAGAATAATTTGATAATGAGTTATATATGAAAAATATTTGAAAAATATCGATAATTTCGAAAAATACTTCGAAACACACCGCTATCACTAAGTATCAATATCAAAATAAAAACGATACGACACAATATAAACTACTTTGAAATCTTCCCTACAAATTATTCCTGTGCATTGCAGCCACAACTTGGGGGAACATGGATATTCAGAACCCAGAAGTAAACTAGGATGCTGAGTAAATTCCCAAAATAGCAAAAACATTATTAGGAAAAATATTCATCAGATAATAAGCCTTACCAACAGATAAGAATTTAACATCCAGTCCAAAACTTTGCTGTATATTTACATATATATGCAAGCAATCAAAAATTCTCAAACATTTAAAAGGACTTCACCTGATTGAAACTCTACCCTGTCATTAAGCATTTACATCCAAACATTTCTTCTTTACAATCTATAGCTTCAATCATCTATTTCCAGAATGGATATGAAAAATATAAGCCATCCTCTGGTGAGGTTCATCCGAAACAACCTCCGGCGAAGTCTTGTTTTCGTAATAGCGCGACGAATATACAATTAGATATTAACAACGATCATCTTATTCTGCACACATACTAGATTTTTGTTTATCTACAACTTTTTTTTTTTTTTTGGTAGGAATAAGACTCAAGATGATGAAAATACTAAACTCACCATCCATGTCAGCTTTACAAAATTGCATCTATTTGCAGCCTTGTTGTGAAAGCAGAGAAAAAAAATGCCATATATGGTTATATATGGAATTTTCAGGAGGCCAATGAGGATAGACTAGATAGTAACCCTATGCGCCTTTCTGCGGTCGAGAAAAATTGGGTTTTATAAGTTGGCATGAGTGATTAATATGGCTGGCCGGAAAGAAAAAGAAAAAAAAGTAGGTCGAAAAATTTAAGACAAATATAAGGGATGCTTACCTCCGGTTGCAATCAGCTTCTCAACACGAGAAACAATATGTTTGCCGTAAGTGTACCTCTTCAGCGCGTTTAAATGAACCTTGATTCGAGAAAGAATCAACTCAAGATTCTGATCGTCGCAAGTTTCGAGAACCTTTTGTACAACATAGTTTCCGAATTGATCTTTCATCATAGCCTGTAGTTATTCATTCAACAAACTTTAATATTAGGGAAGTGCAAATAAAGAATTGAAACAGAAGCTCTGAGGAGAAAAGAAAGAAAAACATTTCAAGGAAATTAACAAACAGAAAATTGCTATTTGGTGATCATTCAAATGAAGTACATATATGATATTTGATTTGCAATAATATCACAATGTGAGACCTAGGATAGGGATACCTCAAATTTAGTGCTTGCACATTTATGCAATTGCACGGTTATAATACTTACAAAAGCATCCGACGATACCCAGGAATTTTGCATCAACATAAAATATAAAGGAAAAACTTAGGTTTGCAGGAAAAACAAAAGACAAACAACAAAGAAAAAGCAGAGCATAAAATGCACTTTGAAGGGTCTAGGAGATGCTAAGCAGGGATTTAAATTGCGATCATAAATGCGTTTTTGGTCGCATCACGTCTATCGCAATTGCAGACGTAATGAATGCTATTGCAGTCAATTACGATAAATATCGGCGGCAGAGAGAGCCGAAACCGCAAAATAACCGTAATATCGCGTTACGACTACTATTTAAATCCCTGATGCTAAGTATTCTACATGCACACCTTCTTTTCTAGGATGACAGTCATATTTCAACATTTTCTACATCATTTCACGTTTCTTGCTAAGATACTTATTGTATTGATTTGATTAGAAAACAAAGAGAGAAGATGCTTCAACATTAAAACATATTTTTTCATTATGGTCAGATGAAAAAAAAAACTATTTGAACTTCTGATTTGTTCCAAAAAGTAAGGTTTTTATAATACTTGATGTAAAAAAAAGGAAAAAGAAAAATTAGTACTTGAAGATAAAGCATACACAAATACATACATAAAACACAATTTGCATGTGGAAAAGGAAATTACTATTGCAACAGACCTGCAATGGCTCATTTTCATCAGTAGAACCAAGCATCTCATTGACCAGAATTTGACGTTCCTCTGGCCCACCAAAAGTCAAGCACTTCTCAACAACATTAGAAGCGAATTTCTGCTGACTCATCTTCACGATTTGCCCAGCAAGCTTGCAGATGATAGCGGATCGCTCATGTGGTTTACCGTGTTCAAGAACATGCTACCACATAGAAATAAACATGTCAGACACATAATACCATAACATGGATGGTCAAAATAGGACATATTCGCAGAAGGCGGCTAGAGTAACAAGCAACAGGGAAAAAAGGAAGAAATAACTTGTGTCAAAGCGTACAACTAAATAGTGATTTTAGCATGAAACCAAACCTATGTTAGTCGGACTCGGGTGCGAGTGTCGGATACGGATGTGTCCGACACGGGTATGTTAAGTTTTTCTAAGTTTTTCCATGTATTTGGACGGTCATATCCCCATACCCATGTCCAAATATGCATCGGACACGGGTACTTCACAAAAAATGAAGAGTCGGAGCAACATAGAACCAAACACTATGTTACTCGGACTCGGGGGTGAGTGTCGGATACGGGTATGTGTCCAACACGGATATGCTCAATTTTTTCTTAGTTTTTCCATATATTTGGAGGATCATACCCTCATACCCTTGTCCGAATATGTCCTCGGACATGGGTATCGGACACGGGTACTTAAGGAAAAATGAAGAGTCGGAGTAACAGAGACCAAACATACATAGAACCAGGTTCATGGCACTGTTTCAAGATAATTCAATAAAGATTGATCTAGAAACCAAGACAAGGTAGTATAAAGTCTAAAAATATTTAAAGAAAGAAAAAATCTGCTAATTACAAACTGATTCCAAAAGCATATTACAATTAGCATTGTATATGCAAAATAGATGAAGTAGATCACTTTCCCAAATGAAAAAGTAAATAATAGACTAGATTCAAAAGGGAAGCTTAGATACCTGAATAACATAATTCCCATATTGATCTTGTGCCAGAGTGCATACAGATTGCATGATCTCATCCATAATGATTTGTTGGGTTTTTACATCCTCACAATGTTCAAGCACCCTCTATCAGCATTAATAGTGAGTAAAAATCAATAAAAGTAAATGCCAAATCTCCAGCAATGAAAAGGTAGGATCAGTAAATTTCAAACCTGAATGACACGACAACCATAAGGGTGGGTAGAAAGCGCCACAACTTGGCCATAGAAAGCTGAAATGATAAACTGAATTCGATCCTGAGGGACACACTCTATACACTTCTGAATAACATGATTACCGTTCTGATCACGAACACATTTCATGATTGAACCATCAAGCTCTGCCACCATTCCAGTCTGCTGGTCCACATCAACCACTTCCAAAGCCTGCGGTCATCAGATTTGTAGCAATCAGAGGCTTTTATAACCCCAAAGATATACAAGCAATTCACTTTAACTTTGTGAACCATCCTGATAGGACAGGACTTCATCTAATACCATTATCTAAGCAAATTGTCAAATATTAAGTCATTAAATAGCCATAAATAAGTAAAATGGTTTTGTAAAGGCACTAGCATGAAAAGCTTTCCCTACATATATTACCATCCATCTACATCAGTACTCGTTACAATGCTAATTCATCTGGTTACGCTCGAGGATTCTTGTGTGTACTCAAGTGCTCCAAACAACAAAACAGTCATATCTATTATAATTTGAACGATTAAAATGGTTTCATGCAGCATGTAAAAGTACTACTAAGCCTGGGAATTTAATAGAAAATGAATTCAGTACAGATGGAGGCTATTGATACTCAAAAACAACTCCAACATAGCATGGGAATTTTCTTTTTTACAAAAAATAAAAAGATGGGGAAACACAATTCATGCACCTTTTGAATCACTCTGCAACCATACATTTGAAGGCTAAGAGGCAATACATGACCAGTAAGCTGAGTGGCTAACTCTGCTCTTTGACTTTCTGTACCATGCTCAAAAAACTGCAAATCCAGCACAACAATTAGACTAACCAATTATAACTGTATAAACAAGGTGATTGGCAAATTCAAATAAGTACATCATAAAGCATATACTTTCTGTATGACATAATTTCCAAAGACATCAGTCATCAAAGCACGAGCATGGGGAATAATCTTGGGAAATATTTTATTCTTCTCTGCCTCCGTGGCAATTTCTAATTTCTGCTGAATAAAGCGACTACCGTACTGATCCGTACTGCATCATAAAATAGGAATTAGACTCAGGACATTACAAGCATGAATGCATTATAACGTAAGAGAAGGCACCATGACAAATACCTGAATTCAACAACATGGTCAAGAATATCTAAGAGTTCAAAAGACCTAGTCTTGTTGTTCTTAAATTCATCTAATAAAGATGATACGTATCTTCCATCCACACTATTACTGATATCTGAGTGCCATGCTCCAGTTGAGCTTCTCATCATTGAATTAAAACGTGCAGTTCTATCATTCTGTATACTTCCAGAACCAATGGATGGGAGTAAAGAATTTGCCAGTGGATTTCCAGCATATGGCATGACAAGACCATAAGAGGGATTCCCATAAAAGCCATGATTCAGACCACCAGCGTTACCTAAAAGTGGCAATTCATACTGCTGCTTCTGCTGAGCTAATATTGCCTCAACGTATGCCTTTTGAAGGCCATCCAAATCCCCATGCAAAGTACCAACATAGTTCCCAGAAAGCAGAGAATCAGGACTAGCTGCAGCACGTGTCCCATACTGAGAAGTTCTTTGTAAGTACTGGATATAACGAGGATCCATAAGTGAAGAAAGGAGGTCAGACCCTTGATTTCCAGCTCTATTTAACCTTTGCCTATCACCACTACCAGTCAAAGAGGAACCTAAAACAGAAAACACAACAAAATATGTTAAAGAGAAAATGTATAAAATGATAAATGCCAATAAAAGATGTACAAGCTTCCAAAAGATACAATACCTGCACTTAAATGGTTCTTAATTGCTGAATTCAACTTCTGGTTAACAGAATAAGCACCAGGTAGATGGCCAACAAAATCTGTGTTCGCAAGATTCACATTGGGATGGACAGCATCAGATCCTTCCCAACTTCCAAATCCAGAAGGA
The DNA here is from genome assembly GCA_030761205.1 of Fremontodendron californicum. Lineage (NCBI taxonomy): Eukaryota > Viridiplantae > Streptophyta > Magnoliopsida > Malvales > Malvaceae > Fremontodendron > Fremontodendron californicum. The sequence goes on along the minus strand of JAULJL010000041.1, from coordinate 10,650,064 downwards.
TTCACTTTTGCATAAAGATCTGCAGAAGAGGACGTTCTTTTGGGAATGCTGACTTCCCCATTGGAACTAATCTTAGAAGCATTAATATTAGGTGCAATCCCCTTTTCCCTTGCCAAGTCAATATAGTTTGTAGAAAATGAGAGCTTTTCAGCACTGGACTTGTCAATGAATTGCTTCTGCACACTCTGAATATGACCATTGGGCATGTTGAATGGAAAATCCAGCTGATTATCCAGATCAGCCTGAAGATGAGATCGCATACGACTATTCCCATCTGCATGTCTAGTTTTTGATAAGGTCAACCCAGATATTGTAGCCGCAATTTCAGTAAGTTCAGGCACAGCAGAAGAATGCCCATTTTGGACATTAGTTCCAATGATATTCTTTTTTTCTATATGGCTGGCCTTGCTCCCAACAGGAGGAAGTCCAGAACCAGGAGACCTCCCAACTAAATGTTGTTCAGGAGTTGTACTCCTCGATAGTGATGAACCCACAGCAGATGCAAAAGAGTGAGAAGTGGTTTTACCATGGCTCTGAACTCCTACCACACCTGGATGAGCTACTCCAGCAGGCAAGCCCTCCATGGACTCTGCTCCATTACAAAAACCAGGTGGGCTGGGATCAGCAATGCTAGCTGCATCCAACATATCACTAAAAGTATTACGACTTGATGGCCGTGACAGGTGGCCAGATAAGGTGGCAGGTCGATCAAGCCCATCCTGCAGGAGATTATCATGTTAGTTGCACTACAGAACACGTTAAATTAAATAAATGGTATTTCACTTAATAAATGATCCATTTTCAAATGAATTAAATCAGATTGTTTAGCGTTAAGCAATGTCAAGATGTTTCAAGCATAAAAATAAAAATAATGTATATGCCAAAAATAATAGGACTAAGAAAAACGAGCATCATTACAAAACAAAACTTCAAAGCAGAAAATAACTATACATTATTATCCAAAACCTGAAAATAATTGAACACATTCCAAAATAAATGTTGCAGAAGAATTATTTAGAAGGACAGAAGAAATAATGTAGGATCTAGAAGCTGAAATTTGATACCATTCTTTTCTTTGCACCAATTATTTTGATCATCATATGAAGGTTAAAAGTAAGTTATTACATTGTTGTATTACACAGTTTTCACGATAATCCTTCTAGCATTAAAGACATGAAGAAAAAGAAAAGAAAAGAGAAGAGCATCCCCAACTGATTCAAAAATATATACTGAAGTTCCCATAACTTCCCAGGAATCCTATAAGTTGTTTGATCTAGAAAGTGAGTTGAGTAAATAGTTTAGTGATTTAAAAGATAGGTCCAACCAAAAACAAAAGGAATTAAAAGATAGGAAAAGGAAAAGCAAATTGGTATATGCTGGATGGAAACTGTAAACAATCTGAGAAAAATGTAGGAAAACCTAATTATAACCAACCATATGAGATATTCAAGAGAACTTCACTCAATGACTCAATGGCACATCCACAATCAAAATAAAATCTTGTTTTATCACAACCCCACCACAAACAAAATGCAAGAAAAAATACATTAATTAAACAAAGCAAAAGAGGGAACGTAAATTGGAAATCACCTATAAGGGAAATCCATACTGGCATGAATATCACAAGAAAACAGGACAAAACAACCCATATCAGTAAAGAAACATTGAAACAAATCATGTTACAATGAGGTTAAGAAAATCACAAAACCTACAAACTCATCAATTGCCTGGACTCTACATCACCTGAAGAATGTCAGCAAAACTCTTCCTCCTTGCACCAATCCCAGTACCAGACAGCCCAACCAAACCATCTGAGCCTCTATCAAGCCACTCAGCTGACATCTTTCTGGACGTATTCCTTGCATTGGCATTCCTCAGTTCCATCAAATCATTTTGTCCTTGTTGTACATAAAGACCAGGCTGCATTGAAAATAGTGATGAACTATCACCACCATCAACCAACTTCTTCTTTCTCCAGTCCCCAATGTTCCCAAGGGAAGAGCCACTAGCCTGAAACCTTTGTGCAACACGCCAATCCTCTTTTGATAACAATGGTGGAGGCAGCCTTGGATTTATGTTTTCGTGGGAGTAATAATATGAGAGATATGCAGGATGCGAGCGTATCTCATCTTCAGACAGCATTCCATTATTGCGACTACTACTACCAACACCACTGATACCATTAATGTCTCCAAAATCAGGATAAGCAAAAAGACTACCAACAGCACTCAAGGATCCCTCAACCGTGGGCGGAGCACTGCCACTCCTATATATATTAAGATCCCTTTCACGACCCACAGATTGTTGGTTATGATGCGCTCGCAAAATCAATTCTAGCTCAGTCAAACTATCTTCCAAATTCCCACTAGGTCTTTCTAAACCATTATCTATAGTCGGTAGCATATCTATGTTACTGCCAGTAACCATCCCCAAAACCCTACATCCACAAAAATTTAATAAATAAATAAAACTAAATTAATTTTCAAAATTAATAAGCCAAGATAATCTAAACCCATCATTCAATGTCTAAAGATTATTTAGTTCTTCCTCTTCATTTACTACATTTAATAATGGATTTTGTGTTCAAAGATACCAGAAATCACAAAATAATAGTGTTTCATACTGAGAAACCAGTTCCTTTTTTTCAATTCTTTACCAGATTTTTCTCAGCAACCAAATAGAGAATCATTCAAAATGAAAAATCAATACAAAAAAGAAACAACTTTACAACTTTTTTAATTTTTTAATTTTAAAATGGTCCCATCTTCAACAAAAAAAAGAACCGAAAAGAAACAATTTTTTAAATACCATCTTCAGCAACCAAACAGAGCACAATTGAACATTAAATTTATATAATAAAAACTAGAATTTTTTAAAAAAAAAATCCATAATATTTTCTCAGCAACAAACCATATAACTGGACGTTAAATTCAACAAAAAGAACAAAAAAAAAAAACAAAAATTCCCATGGTATTTTTTCATCAACGACATTGGTTAATTAAACATTAAAATTCAATAAAAATTTAAAATTTCTATAAAAAAAAAAAACCTTCAAGCAAATTCCCGCATCAATTAACGACGAAGCACCAAAATCAAGCACCCTGGAACTCAACCCAAGGAAAAAAAGGAAATCAGCAACAATATTTATTTTTATTATTGAATTGCGATTAAAAGACGTCGCTAAAGAGAAACTTACGTTGCCTGAAGATCAATACTCCTTTTTCTCTTTTCTTGTAAGAGAAATTCGAAATTTTTTAAAACAAAAGAGAGAGAGAGAAATTTTGGGGATCAAAACTATAGTCAGAAACAATAAATATTTTTTAAAAAATGGAAAAAAAGGCAAAGAGGGAGGCGAGGTATGGAGGAAGAGCAGATGGCGTAATGTCTTCTCTGAGATTCTTTCGAAACGGCCTTTTTTTTTCAATTTATCAGAGTTATTTAAAAATAAAAATAAAAAAGAGAGAGAGAGGGAAGTGGGACCCTGATAGAAGTGATGTGAGACGTTGGATTAAGAATGGACGGTGATAGACGGTGATTACGTGCATGGACGTTAATTGCTAAGTAGGAAGTAGTTGATTTTATTTTATTTTTATTTTTATTTTCATATGGCGTTAGGGTAGAGGATTGAAAGGAGAAATTATGGTATATTAAAAATTTGTACACACGAGTTGTTAAATTTAATAATTTTAAATATGATAAGATTATTTCACATAAAAAAAATAATATGAATATACGAATATAAAATAAATATATGGATATGTCAAAATTTATATATCACAAATTATTAAGGTGTTAAAATTTATATATATATAATATTTTAAATAGGACTAGGACACAAAATAATACGAATACATGGATTGCAGGTCAACACATTGTGTAGACCTGACAATTCGTGTATCCCTGTCGTATTCGTGTACTTTTTCGTGTCATAATCTTGTTGTATTTTATATTAATATAAAATTTGACGTGTTAATAATTTGTCTTATATAGATTTTGATACATTCGTGTATTTCTGTTGTGTTCGTGTTTTTTTTATCGTGTCGTGTTGTATTTCTATCATGTTTTAATTTTTTTTTTCGTGTCATATTCGTGTTGTGTTCAATATTATCATATCTCATTGTGTTACGAATGGAAGACAAATAATTGTGTGAAAAATATTTTAAAATATAAGAAAAAATTATTTATGGAAAGAAGCATTGACGTAGTTATTTAAGAAATAATGAGATAAATTTTTTTCAAAAAATTTTAAAAAAAATGAAAAGACATAAATATCTCTATTGTATAATTTGACATTATTATTTATTTAGTTTTTTCATTATTTTCAACTGAGTTATGTCATTTAACCCGTAACACTAAATTAAGTCAGAGGTTTTATAATACTAGAGATGAAAAAAATTGTTTTGAAATATTAAAAGAAGTTATTTATGGGGTTTTTTTTTTTAAGAAGGGGATAGTTATTTAAGTATAAATTAGGTAAAAAAAATTTAAAATATAAAAAAATTGAAAGATATGAATATTTTTATTATATAATTTGCCGTTATTATTTATTTGATTTTTTAAAAATATTTTTTTCAATGAGTTGATGTCATTTATTCATGACATTAAATTGAGCAAAACATTTTATAATACTAGAGACTAAAGGCTAGAGATATTAATCATTGTGATTTTCATTCATTTTTTAATTATCTATACTATATATAAAATTTTTAATTGAGTTGGTGTCACAAGTTAAGTGACACCAACTCAGTTAGAGAATTATAAAAAAAAAAAAAATCAGATTATTATTAATCAAAAATAGTATATATTAATAGAGTTATATTAATAATTTAATTTTTTTAAAAGAAAAAAAAAATCACTTTACTTATTTTTCTCTATTTGAAAAAGCAGTCTATATAATTAAATAACTTCTTCTTTCTTTCGTTTATTTTTTTCATTTAAAAAAAAAATTACGTATTTTTTTAATCACACACAAAGTGAATGTGTCATAATTTAATATATATTATAAACAAGATGGGAACATTATTTTAGACAAAAAACTTGCTTTAAAGTTTTTATCAGTGAGGTTTCATTTTATTTTTTAATAATATTTAATTTGAGTTGATTTTTTATACATTATGGATGAAAATTATCTATATTATATATAAAAATTTTAATTAAGTTGGTTTCAAGAGTCAAGTGACACCAACTCAGTTAGAGAATTATAAAAAAAAATCAAATTATTATTAATCAAAAATAATATATATTAATAAGATTATATTAATAATTTAATTTTTTTAAAAAGAAAAAAAAATCACTTTACTTGTTTTTTCTCTATTTGAAAAATCAGTCTGTATAATTAAATAAATTCTTCTTTCTTTCACTTTTTTTTTCTTCATTTGAAAAAAAAAATTACGTATTTTTTTTATCACACACAAAGTGAATGTGTCATAATTTAATATATTTTATAAACAAGATGGGAACATTATTTTAGACAAAATACTTGCTTTAAAGTTTTAATCACTGAGGTTTCATTTTATTTTTTAATAATATTTAATTTGAGTTGATTTTTTATACATTATGGATGAAAATTATCTATATTATATATAAAATTTCTAATTAAGTTGGTTTCACGAGTCAAGTGACACCAACTCAATTAGAGAATTATAAAAAAAAATCAAATTATTAATCAAAAATAATATATATTAATAGGATTATATTAATAATTTAATTTTTTAAAAAAGAAAAAAAATCACTTTAGTTATTTTTTCTTTATTTGAAAAATCAGTCTATATAATTAAATAACTTCTTCTTTCATTAACTTTTTTATTTTCATTTTTTTTATAAAAAAATTACGTATTTTTTTTATCACACACAAAGTGAATGTGTCGTAATTTAATATATTTTATAAACAAGATGGGAACATTATTTTAGACAAAATACTTGCTTTAAAGTTTTAATCAGTGAGATTTCATTTTATTTTTTAATAATATTTAATTTGAGTTGATTTTTTATACATTATGGATGAAAATTTTAAACTCATATCAAATATCCTATTATTTTGTACTAGAAATATGTACACCCATTATGTGATTGAAAAAAAAATGTGAAAAATGTTTTTAAAAAAATTCAGTATGGTAGTTTGTTAAGGAGAAATAGGTAATTTTTTAGATTTATAAGTAGTTTTTTTTTTTTAATATAAAGTACATAATAATCCTAATATTATTATTTTAATTAAGTTTTTAAGTAGTTTTATTAATTAAGTTGGTATTTGACTAACTCGTAACATAAATTCAATTACAAATTTTAATATTGGTATAAATATGAATTTTGTTTTATATTTAATATATTTTAAACCGATAAATGTTATTTTACTAATTCGTAGATAGAGTTTAAAAATGTTATTCAATATGTGAATAAAACAATTTTCTTATTTTATTTTATTTTTTTATTTCATCCTAAAATTTGAAAAGTTCATGTGGAAAGCTAGTAAAAAAGTCTCGAAAGGATTGTGTAATTTTGACGATACATGTAAGAATTTAAATCGAATTTTATTTCTTTGCAATCAAAAGGAGGAAAAAAAAAAAGGACTTTAAGTTTTTTAATAAACTTCAATCCCATTTGAACAGTTGCTGAAAGAAAGATATTTTACTTTGAATTACTTTTAATAAGGTGACACATAGATCTGCTTAAGGATTGGATAATTTGTCCAGTCATATAGGCTAGACCCGTATTAAACTAGGCTTGGACAGAGTTTATTTAGATTTGGGCCGACCCAAATTACTGTTTAAATAATAAAAAATTATTTTTTATTTAAATTTAAATTTAATTATAAAAATATTAATATAAAAACAATTTTTAATTTTAAAAAAAATATTATTTAAACAGTAAATCGAGTAGGCGAGCCAGCCCGAGCTTGTCTAGGACCGAGCCTGGGTAAGAGAAATAGAAAATTTTCGAGTTGCAACCCTACCCATGAGCAAGTTTAGTGACACACGTACTCTTAAAGTATATTTAATGTATATATATATATATATATATATATATATATATATGATATATGACAATCTTTTTTAACCTGTTTATAAAAATTCATAATTAATGTATAAAAACCAACTTACTTTTGTCTATTTTAATGGATGAGATATTTGAAATGACAAAGTAGTTGGGATGACTTAGTAAATTTATTTAGGTTGAAATTTGAAGATATATATTTGTTTTCCTACATGAATTGCCGACCAAATTCCATTAAAGGTCAATAAAGAGAGTTTAATAGATGATCTATCTTTAAAAGGGATATCTATAAATGGCCATTTTGCAAATGACTTTTATCAAGTGATGTATTAGTATATCCATACAAAATCATGTGCAAAATTTTCTTTTCTCAAATCATTCATCTGATTTCCCCCATTACTTCTAGACTTGTTTTTGTTGGCCTAAACTAGCTAATTTTTACTTATCAACTACCTTCCTTACCATCATTAAAGGAAATGCATAATCTGGTTTGTGGTATTCCTTTAGCATTCAAGGTCATATATATATATAAATATACCCTCTAATAAATATCAAGGAATACACATACCAAATGAAGTTCCAATTTCAACAAACGACAAAAGGTAAAAAAAAAAAAAAAATCAAATCAAAAGAAACCAAAGAAATCATAAATAAATAGAGCTCGTATTTGATATACCAATAATTGATTTTTTTAAAAAAATTATACAAACGGATTTAAAAATTTATCGCATGTTTTACTTCTTTTCTAATTATTTTTTTTAAAATATCTTAAGAAATACCTGTCACTTTTTTTAAGTTCTAACCTACTTGTAAAATCTAAAAACTCCAAATATAGGATAATTTCTCATCAAATCTTAATAATTTGTTTCTACTTCAATTCACAAGACCCTTTTTACTATTTTGCTATATCAATGAATAGGTAGCAAATGGCAATAGGAGGGATCAGATTGGAGTTAACATCATTCGGCCACCCTGACCTTGCTCCCTTTCTTTCTTTGTTTTTTGACATAACTAAAAACCTTTGAACTGAAGTGGCTCGACTGGTCTACTAACAGAACACATCTAAGCTAATTTTTCCATTTCTAGATGATTTTGTAAGGGGAGATGAAATATATATATATATATATATATATATATATATATATATATATATACACTTTTTCTTCCATGTAAAAATTGCCTAAATCAAGACAAATTGTTCCTTGATGCATCAAAAATAAAAAAAAAATTCCAAAGTTTATGGCTTTTAGCAAATTTCTGCTTCCAAATGTTTGGATTATAAATCAATGTCTATCTCAAGAATTTAATACAAGTATCCAAAGATTTCACTAACTAATTACCATTTTAGTTTGAGTGTGAGCTTATTTGTCAAGCTGGTCGGACCAATAACTTAAATTTTGCTGGATTCCTAGCTTTATTCACTGTTAAAAAAATAACAGAAAGTGAAGAAGAAAATGATAATATATCAGATAATTCATTTGTTCTTAAAAGCTTTAGCTATGTCAAGTACTTTGGGAGACGATTTAGGCATTTAGCCAAAAGCTTACAAGAAAGTAACAATCAAAAAGGGAAAGAAAAAATGACATTGTATGAAGAAAAAATGAAATTGTATGAAGAAAAACTAACAAGAACCCAGAAATTATAATCAACATCTGACTTCAATCACATAAGCAATTCACTAACAATTCTGCATACAAAATGTATTTGAAAAGGACTTCTTCCACACCTTCCTCTCCCTCTTCTGTTGAATCTGTAGAGCACTCCTTATGTTCGAAAATGCCTGCCTTGCACGGATTTGGATATTACGATTTTGTTGACCTCTAGTAGTTCCTCTAGTAGTTCCAAAAGAAAGGGATCGATGTTCCAATCATTAACCGATACGAAGAGAACGGTCATTGTAAGATCATCGTCTATGTTGATTTGACAATCCAAAATTTAAGATGAAGCATATACAACTTGCTGCAAAATTCAACCTCTTGCGGAGCCGGTAGTAGGCCACTTGAAAGTTTCACAGTCCATAATCTTGAAAAAAGCGAGCTTCTGTCAGCTTCAAAACAGAAAAAAATCTAGATGCTGAAAGGAACTTACACAACCAGCAATAATCTATGTTACTCCGATTCGGATGTGAGTGTCGGACACGGGTATCTGTCCGACACGGATATGATTGATTTATTCTAAGTTTTCCATGTATTTGAAAGATCCTTGGAGGATCATATCCTCATACTCATGTTCGAATATGCATCGGACACGGATACTTCAAGAAAAATGAAGAATCGGAGCAACATAGGCAATAATCAACTCAAATTTGCAACAATTTCTTTTATATAACAGGAAGCAAGTGATGAGGCATACCTCAAATAGCAACTGGCAGCTTGGAATTCAATGAACAACAATTGAAGATCACTAGTTGCTGGTCTACTACTTTCTATTCCAGAAAGCAGAAATCGCCTCCGTATTATGGAAACACGACTTTCAGCACAAACCATAGAAGCATCAATGTGAGCTTTACTTGTGCCTGATATCAGCAAAGCCAAAAGTTTACTATATAGCATGTTTAACCTCGAACTAGTATGAAATTTCTTGAGAAAGGACCTTCAAAGTTTGATAATATTAACTAGTTACTGGCACGAGTTACCTACATTTGAATAGTTGTAGGTCCTTTAGTCGAAGAGCCGAAAAGAAGATAACGGATCAGGTATCTGTTAAGAATACGGTAAAATACTTTTAATTGGCCTAGTAGAGTTCAAAGAGAACCATTAAATAGCAAGTATTGAGACACAAACAGTTGCGAGCCTTTACACTAAAAGCACACTTTTATAGAGTAAATCCACAGAAAGCATAAATTTACCCTGGCTTCTTCAAGATTTTTGAGTTACTGAGATCTCCACAGTCCAAACTCTGTGCGTACATCTCGATAACTTGAAAAACTCTAAAAAGATAATAGAAACAATATCAAAAACAATTAAGAAATTCAGGAGTTTAATTACCCAGAGATAACGAACTTAAAAATTTCTCCTAAAAAACATGAAGCAAGTGATGAGGGATACCTCAAATAGCATCTGGCAGCGAGGAAGATGCATAACAATTGAAGATCGGTAGTTGCAGGTCTACTTTGCATCCCAGAAAGCAGAAATCACCTAATTTATTGTGGAAACATAACTTTCAGCACTAACCAAAGAAGCAACAAAGTTAACCTTAGTTGTGCCGGACTTCAATAAAGAAAAAAGTATTTGTTCAAGTTACAAAATCTGTTCTAATTGAAAGGTGTGCTGATGACTTTACCTAGTTGTCATAGCATGTTTAACTTCAAACTAGTATGGAATTTCCTGAAAAAGGATCTTCAATATTTTGATAATAATAGCTACTTAGCGGCACGAGTTACCTGCATTTGATTTGTTGTAGGTCCTTTAATGGAATACTTTTCAATTGGCATTAAGAATTTAAAGAGAAAAACTTAAATAGCAAGTAATAAGACATGGAGGGTTGTGAGCCTTTCTGGTACATTAAACACACCTTTATAGAATAAACCCACAGAAAGCATAAAGTTACCCTGCCTTCATCAAGTTTAGTAAGTTGTTGAGAATTGAGATCTACAAAGTCCAAACTCCGATAATACATCTCAATAACTTGAAAAACTCTGAAAGGATAATAAAAACAATATTAAAAAGAATAAGGAATTCTAAGTCACCATTGATAGGGAAATAATGAAAATCACCAAGTGATATAACCTCAATGAAAACTTATATACAAAAGAAACAATGACCTGTCCAAGTGTATTTTATTTCATCAGAAGGCTGTCGGCTTTCCAACAGAGTATGTGTAGAATTGATTCAAATTATTTCCACTCTCCTCTAGAATCCACAAGCAAAGAACAATTTCCTAATCTGCTGGAAACAAAGCAATTTAACATCCCTTTTTCTGGTCTGATGAAGTAATTATCAAAATGCAACACTTGAGAGAAGTGAACAACTTAAATTTTCACTAGTCTAAGATTTAGAACAGTTTAAATTGTTGTTTTCCTTAAAAAAAGTGTGATAGTGAAGTGAAGAAACAGAACAAACTTACAATTTTCTCTATTTTGACAAGAACTAACGCTTGTGATGCAACTACTTGATGCTAATCTTTGCCTTTCTCACTTCAGGGAATGGATACCTATTGCATCTTCTTCTCCATTAAAACGGCGGCAAAAAGGAATATACTCTAAAATCAATGCAAGTATACAAAATGAATTCAGAAGTGAAACAAACTAAATGTCCAAATCTGCATGAAGCATAGGATAATATTCACATGTTAACACAGGATGTGTGTGAAAAAAACATTGTGTTAGTGATGTATGATACTCAATTATTGACAGATAAATTTCTTGATCCATAACATAAGCTGAATTAAAAGGAAAAAAAAGAAAGAAAGAAAAGCTACCTGGTTTTCGTCATATCTGAACAAACAGCTTCTCATTCTTCAACAATATATGATAAATGTGTTTAACAGAACAGGCTAGCAAATTTCTTCAAGAACTTTGAGGCTGATTGCCATGCTTGTGGATCACACTAGGTAATACAAGATTGTTGCAACAAAAAAAAAAAAAACCACCTCAAATCTGGCAAGAACATAAGGACAGATAACCTAGTTAGCTCATGAGATAAGTACAACAATGATCAATATATGCAATACACCAAATATGGTATTGTTTAAAACATACTGCATTTTCTCCATTATGACAACTCTGCTTCTTATGCAAGTACTTCACACCAATCATTGCCTTTCTCATTTCAGGGAACAGATGTCAAATGCAAATTCTTTTCATTTAAAACATATAATGGAACAAATATTTAATATACTATAAAGCCAATGCAAGTATAACAAATCAATTTAGAAGTGAAACAAACTAAATGTCCAAATTCTCATAAAGCAGAGAACAATATTCACATGCTAACACATGGATGTGTATCACATGCTAACACATGGATGTGTGTGAACAAAAATGTTGTGTTAGTGATGTATAATAATAAATTATAAGCAGATAAATTTATTGATCCATTAGTAAGATGGAATTGAAAGGGAAAAAAAAAAAAAAAACAAGAAGCTACCTGATTTTTGTCATATCTGAAAATATAGATTCTCTTTCTTCAATTGTTTAGTTGAAAATAAACAAAAAAAACCTGGAAAAAATTCATGAGATAAGTTACAAAAATGATCAGTATATGCAGTACACCAAATACACATTATGTGATAGAATGTTCTAGAAGGTGCAAATAAACCAAATGGACATTAATTTGGGAAAAAAAAGGAAAATGTTGCAGAAATGAAACAAAAAAAGATGAGCTCATGACTAACACAAAGATCAAGGAGTGCATCAGAATACCACAGTTATTAGCGAGCTATCCATATATTCATAGGAATGAGACCATACAAGCTCCTTGAGCTAGGAGGTTGCCGTCTCTAATTTTCCCTCGAAAGCAAAGGAATCAAATTCTACCAACACCAATTCATGGATTGCTGTAATTGGAAGTTAACCCACAAAATATCCCCCTTCATTATTCTCAAGTTTCATTGAGAGGGCAAGATGTTGATTAGCTCAGGACAGTCTCAAGTAAAGTTCTTCAAGATGAGAGAATAACCCCACATTCTTCATTGTCTTTAGAAAAAAACGAGTTCCTGCCAATTCAAGATTTGTAAAAAATTTAATGCTTTCTTTTGAAACAAGTATTTGAGAAGGTGAATTTAAATTTGATTTGTTTTTCATTTTCGTGAGAATGAGGGTAGTCATTACATTTGAGAGAGTATAAAAGGATGCATTTGGAATTCACTTTGCTTTTTGGGTAGTTTAAATTTACTACTTAAATCATTCTATAAAATCCATGTATTTATGTGTAATTATATAACCCACTTGTTCATGAGCATTACTACATTTAAAATCCAAAAGCAGAATTTCCAAATCCAATCTAAAATATCATGGAATCTATCTAGATGCCTTAATTGATAAAAGAACATACCGATGATAGTTAGGATCCACGGTTACTACTCAAGAAAACCCTCAAAGTGAGAGATCTTTCCAAAGGAGCAGCTGTCCGAGTTTCTTGAGTAGTACTTGAGCTGAATGAATCATGGAAAGGAAAGACAAGGTTGCTGCCATGGATTAGAGAATATGGTAGTCACTGATTTCATACTATACAGGAGAAGGAAGGAGTAAAAGTTCGTCAGTGACTTGAAATCTGTGCACATTGTCATCTCTAGGAAATCCAAATTTGAAATGAAGTATGCCGGCTTCATCTAAAGCTCTCGAACCATCAAAAACTGACATGCAGATAGGGATAGGGGATAGAAGAATGAGCTCTTGTAGCTCCAAGCTAAGGCAACTCATGCAAGAAGAACTTTCAATGGATACTCAAAAGTAGGGTCCTGTATACTGTAAAACAATTTGCCAAAAGTTAAGCATCAGTTGTAGATCTAATTCCATCTAAATGCAGAATGCACAAGTCAACCCTTGTATTATGAAAGTAATTTTCACCTTAAATTAGTGGAAGCATCAATATTTAAATTAACTGTGCTTGAAGTGAATAAAATAAGCCATAAAATCATTGTAATTTTTTATTTATTCTACCAATAATAGTAAACTGGACTAAGTAAGATGAGAGACCCAAAAAAGAATACTCAACAAGTACTTCTTGTTTTCCTCTTTAAGAAGGCTGAAGAACATCAATTAAAAGGGATTTATAAAACTGCTATACAAAAATAGAGAAATACTGCATCTCAGTGATGACTACGCAATTCACTATTAACATAGCAAATAGCAATGATAAGTAGTAACTCAAGAATTATACCTTAACACACACAAAAAATAGAAGAAAAACCTCAATAGATTAAGAATTTTGAATGGAAAAAAATAAATAAATAGGTAAAATAAATAGAGAATGGAGGAGGGTTAGTGAAATTAAATGAAAAGGAATGGATTACCTGAGTCAGACAAGGGAGAGGGACCCATTTGAGACATTTCGCTTCTACATAATGAGTTGGTCGTCATTCCAAATGACAGGGATGTGGGAAATGTTGGGCCAATCTTTACCTTTCTCCTTTTTGCAACGTTTTCTCAACAAAGGACAATCATGAATCAGAAGATAAGAAAGAGAGTCAAGGAGCCTCTTTGCCGGCATGGATTGGAGCTTCGGACAACTTTGAATCACCAATTTGTGAAGAGAGGTGAGGTGTTGAAAGCCCCTATTGTCCAAAAGCTTGAGATTTGGAAGATTATATAAGTAAAGAGAGGTAAGAGAAGAGGGCAGCAGATGTTCATATGGAAGAGACTCTATCTCTTTTGCATTTTCGATTGTGAACTCCGTAAGTGAAGGGAGTGTTTGCAAATTCCATTCCCTCCTCATCATGCTCGCAATTAGCTTATCACTTCTTGATATCAAAATGTCTTTTAATTTGGAGGGCAAACCCTCTTTTGGAAATGACTCTATTTCTGGACAATCTCGTATTCTCAAAGATTCAAGGGATGGGAAGAGGCAGTGCATTTGCTCTGGCAATGACTTCAAATTCATGCAATTTGATAACCCAAGTGACGTCAAATTGGTGGCAGACAATCCTTCTGAGGGAAAAGATATAAAATTAGGGCAAATATTGAGATGCTGGTGAGGGCCTTGATCTAATGCACCAATCGCCTTCAAGTCTTCACATTCCCAGATAGAAACACGATTTAACTTAGGGAATGATCCTAATGCAAAAGATTCTAGTGGACAACAGCTCATGCCTTTTATGTCCAAGGATTCAAGGGATGTATACAAGAGGACTTTGGAACAATCCAAGGCACGACAGCTTTCGACGCACAAATACTTTAGCGTGATAGGTAGACTGCCTTCAGGAAGGGATTTGAGATCAGAACAATCCCACATGATTAACTTTTCAAGATGATTGCACTGTTGCAACATCTGCTCCAAGATGGAATCGCTGATATTGGATTTTCCAATTTGCAATTCTCGAAGCCCACAAGGCAATGGCTCCAATTGCAACTTATCACATCTCTGCAACTTAAGTTCGCAAATGCTTGGTACCTTTGGAAGCAAGCCTCCAAGACTTCCACAATTTTTAATCTTAAGTTTCGTTAAAGATGGGAGGTGCTTGGGCAGAGACTTGGTTAGCTTGGGACAGTTTATTATGCATAGCTCTTGCAGAAGAAAGAAATCATCATCTCTCCAACGAAACCATTCTTTCCACTCTGCCATATCCTCAAATGCTAGAATTTCAAGAGATCCAAATGGTTTAATGGAAGCTTGACAAGTCCCATAGAACTCATCTCCCACTGTTACTACTCCACTAAACCCTGAAATAGTGAGAGATTTCAAAGATGATAATTGCCCCAGCGGTGGCAAGGAGAGGCAAAATCCGCAATTCCTTAAGCTCAAAGATAATACATTAGAGAAGGAAGAATGCCCCAACCATTTCGGAAATCCCGTACCTCGGTAGAAACTAATGACAAGATGCTGCAAGTTTGTATGAGGCTCCAGTTGTTCAAGTACTTCTTTATCATGCTCAAGTTGCTCAAGAACTTCTTCATCATCAAGATCCTTCCATATCAACTCCAACTCCTTAATGTTCATCTTATCCTTCAAATTGGCATCTTTGGCATCCCTTGCACAGGCAACATGTTTTAGACCTGAAATGGCAAGTCTTCCACGTAGATGCTTGAGCTTTCCCAACTCATTAATTCTCGAACCATTTTGCTTGCCTAAAATAAAATCTGTTAATGTTCGAAGATTTTTCAACTTATCCATGCCTTTAGGCATCCTTGCTAATCTTGTCCACCTTATATCAAGATAATGCATATTGATCAATCTTCCCATGTCTTCAGGCAACTCAACAAGGTCTCTGCAATAAGACAATATTAATGTTTGCAAATTATATAATGTACTCAACCAGTTCGGCAACCTTTTAATTGAAGTTCTTGAGAGATTCAAATATCGCAAATGCTTCAAATTACCAATTTCCTTTGGCAACTCACTGATATTATCATAATTAGCCAAAGAAAGTACTCGTAAACATCTTGATTTTACCAACACATCATGCATTATCGCATTGGTAAGATAAGACGGAATCCATTGATTTGATGTTTCTAAAGTTAGGAATGTACGCAAACCTTTTGCTTTAGGTAAAGTCTCAAATTTCTTTGGCACATCATAACGTTCTTGGATATTGGACAAATGACGGGTCTTTTCAAATATTTCACATGAACCACCCCCACTTTCCAATCTGCAAACAAAATCTCCAGCTACGGATTTAGCCAAGTCACTAATTAGGTCATGCATGACAAAAGAAGATTTACCCCCACTTGATTGCTGAAAAAATGACCTCGACATTAAATCTTTGAAGTACTCATTACCTCGTTCCTCTGCATTGCCATCTTCTTTGGAAAGCTGTAAAAGACCTTCAGCCATCCATAATTGAACGAGTTCTTCCTTTTTGAATTCATAATCTTTAGGAAAAATTGAACAATATACAAAGCAACTTTTCAAATGGGAAGGAAGATAATAATAACTTAACCTTAATGCTGGAAGAATATTATCATCTTTTATGTCCCACAAATTGCTCTGTAGTATTTTATTCCATTCTTCAGCATCAAGATTACAACGCAAAAGACCTCCAAGTCCTTTTGCCGCCAGAGGGAGGCCTTTGCATCTTTTGCAAATCGCTTCACCGATTATCCTCAAATTTGGATGCTCGATTGGACTTGTATTAACAAATGCATGTTTTGCAAATAACAACCAGCAATCCTCATCGGATAAGACATTAAGATTATGTGTTGGAACAGTTTTCATATAGATGCAACAGCTTCATTGCGTGTTGTTACAATGATCTTGCTGTTTGTTGCCCCAGAATTGAAAGGAATTTTCAACTTTTCCCAAACAATAAAATTCTCGTTCCAAACATCGTCCAAAACAAACAGAAACTTCTTTCCTAACAGCTTCTCCTTTAGTTTAACTTGGAGCTGATTTAGGTCTCGAGTCTGACTACCATCACAGCTAGAAGTGATCTGTTCAAGAATGGTATTGGTTACTCTGAAAGCATCAAGTTCGTCTGAAACACACACCCATGCTTTGAAGTCAAACCATTCGCCCACTCTCTCATCATTGTAGATCATTCCTGCAAGGGTGGTTTTACCAACCCCGCCCAGACCCATAATTGGAATCACATCTATCTGATTTCCAGTTGGGTTTTCTGGGTGCAACAACTTCATAATTGCTTCTTTTTCATCATCTCTGCCATAAACACCAGACTCATCCACCAACGAAGTTGCAAGGGATCTTTGAGGTACCTTTTCTCCTCTATAATTATCTTTCAGACCGAGGTTATCTTTTTGATTGACTAGAAATTCTAGCCTGTTAAGGATATCTTCTAGCCTTGGATCCATGCCCTTGTTGAAAGGACTGAGAGAAGAGATAAGGCGATTTACCGTGGTTGAAGTGGTATGGTCCTCCTCAGCTTCCAATCTGCTTCGAAGAGCTTCAGTAGCAATCTCATCCAGGAGGTCATCTGCATCATAAACAGCATCTTTGAGCTCAGCAACCCAATCTCTCACATTTTGGTTGGTAATCTGCTTGTCTTCAGCATCATCCAGCAGTGCTTTAACAGACATCAGCACTGGCTTCAGTCTCTTCAGCAGCCCCTTTTCAAGTTTCTTTCCTCTAATGAAGTCCACGAACTCTCGAGAAGCCATTCTGTCGAACATAACTTGAAGAGTAGCAGAGAGAAAAGCTCCACCGACTAATGCTCCGGCCATTTTGTTCCTTTTTTTTTTTTTTTTTTTTTTTTTTTTTTTTTTTTTTTTTTTTTTTGCAAAGGAAGGATTTTGAAGAAGATGAAAATAAGTGATTGCAAACAGCTAAAGATGAAGAAAGTTTCTTGGTGAAGGGAGTTGAAGAAGAAGAAGAAGAATGTAAGTTTAATTTGCAAACCAAAACAGTAAGGGAGTTGTTGAAAGAAAGGAAGACTTATTCCATGCTTGAAGTCAAGATGTATTTGTATGTAGGCCCTAACGTTAAAAAACGTCAATTGTACTTATCAAAAAAAAAAAAACGTCAATTGCTAATCAAGCAAAAATAAGACCACAATAGTAATATTTCATTTATTTTGCTTTTCTTTTTTTATGGATTATTTTGCTTTTTAATTTTTAGCTTTTTGGAGAATATATGTCATATTGGAGAGTAATTTTATACAATTTGGTCCGCCATTTTTACAATAAAGCTGTATTAATTTTTTTTTGATACTTAAGGTATTTTCAAATTTCGTTTAAAATTACTGTTAGCGTCAAGACAAATATCTCTCCCACTAAATTTTTTTACTTTCTCAAAAACTCAAACTCAAGTTGTATTAATTTCGATTATACTACTTCACCAGTTTATAACATAATAATTTACTCCCCAATAGACAACAATTGGTACTATGTTAATATGATTTTCCATATCATTTCTTTGAAAGTAGTGGTGGGTTGAAAAAGAAAAGATTGGGTATAGATAGAGCCATAGAGGTGTCATGGATCGGCTAAAAATATATGAGTTTTAAATTATGTTTAAATTTGTTTATATTTTATAAATGAGTAATAGATTTGTCTAAATTTATTCATATTATTTTTTAAATAAATTTTATTTTTATTTAAATTTATTTTTTAAATTTAATATTTTTATTTAAATATTTTTAAATATGATTTTATTAACAAGTGTCCTAAAGACACTCTTTAAAATTATTATATATAAAAATATCTTCATTCAATACATTAAATATGATGAATAAAATTATCAATTTTTATATTTAATACAATACTTTTATAATAAATAATATATTAATTAACTTTAAATAATATCCTAATAGCACTCGTTAACAAAATTCAACTAATTTTCGAAATTAGCTTCCTAACATGTGTCCTCATTTGATCCAGCTCGATTGGAGTGAAAAGACATTAAAAAATAATTAATTTTGATGCATTGATAATTTATAATTTTATAAACAATAAATTAAATAATAAAAATTTATTAAAAATAAAATAATTTATATTTATTTTTTAAATATTTTAATAAAGTGTTATCATTTTATTCATTAATAATGTAAAAAGTTTTACAGCATCAAATATAAATTAAAAATAATGAGTGGACATTGATTTGATGGCAACCCAAATAGGCATTTAATTGAGTTGGAAAAGTAAGAGTAAGGGTGAAAAAGTAAAAGCAAGGGAGAAAGTTAGGTGAGAACTGGCCAATAAAAACATTTAATTGAGTTGAAAAAATAAAAGTAATGAAAAAAATTGGGAAAATATGAGAAACGTGCAAGGAACAGTAGATTAATTGTTAAAGAGTACTATAATTTAAAATTATTTTGAAAAAGAAAATGTAAAAGTTTGATATTATTACAAAGGAAATGGAAATGACATGTTTAACCTTTGTTTTTTCTTGTTAAAATTTGACGACAGAAATCGACCCAAACCCCCCAAACCGAATAGCTTCCTCTTCTTCTTCTTCTTCTTCTTCTTCTTCTTCTGCTTTTGTTATTCTCTTTGTTGCTGTTAAAAATCTTCACCCAACCAACGTTTTTAACCAAGTTTTATTTTGTTCAAAATCATTCACCCAGTTGAGAAGTTAAGGTTTAGGGATTGAAAACCCATTTCAAAGTTTGTTTAATTTGTGAGTTTAGTTGGGTTTAGGGTTTTGATCGAAATAGGAAGCTCAGGAAGAAGATTGAGGTAAAATTTTGTTTGTTATTTTGATTTTGATTTGTGGGTATTATGTTATTTCAGTTATAATTTATGGGTATGTTGTTATTATAAAAGAACTAGAAATATGAATGTGTTATTATAAAAGAATGGTGCGATTGTTTCATCCTTTGTTGTTAAAGATCTTTCAGAAACTGTTAAATTTCTTTGTGATAAATTACATAATTATTGGCTACTAGAATGAGAATAATATATTGACATTGTTCCAACAAATATAATCTGTATGTATATTATATAAATTAGACATTTATAATTTGATATGACATATCTTTTCTGTTCTGTTGTTACTCTATTGACATGATATTTTTCTGTTATTAGAAGGTTGATGTGTATGTTCCTGGGGGAGCAATATACAAGGAAAGCAACTTTACAAAATCAGGTGAACTTCTTCTGACCTTGTTTTAATTTTTGTTTATGTGTTGTTTTATAGATTCAATATATATCCATACACGAATTACTGTTGTTTTCTGTCCTAAAAGTAATCGTATAGAGAATTCATTTTTGTTAGATTTATCATTGAAAACTTGGTTGGTCTTGTGATATTGTTTGTTCTAATGTTCTCTGCCATAAAAAAAAAAAGCAATTTGTTGTGATATTGTAGTTTGTTTTCTGTCCTAAAAGTGATATTAACATTTTAGCTAAAATTTGTGGGTCGTACCTGACACTCTTATATTGTGATGCGAACATAAGTCAAAGTGAAAGGGGGAAAGATCATTTATTCAGTAAGGTTGCCATCAATTGTAAGAATGGCTTGAATTCATTAATTTTTCGAGAGGGCAAACAATGTAGAGGTAAATAAGCATTTTATGTCCAAAACATTTTTAAATTTCAATTTATATGAACCTAAACAGAGCGTTTGCTATAACTATATTGACATTCCAGCGAATTAAATGATAAATGAAGGTTGGTGGTGTTAAGAATAGGAGTTTCTGCTGTAGAATTCAATAATTTAGATGCATTTTTGTCTGTTTAGTTTCTTCCATTTTATAATTTTCAGCTGTGTACCCTTTGTTATGAATTATATTGTACTTAATAAATTGTCAATTTGGTTTACATGTATGATTTCTTAACCTTCAGTTGTATCCCTTATTTAGTTGATGAGAGGCTACTGAGTTTGATTTGTTATATTTTCCATGCACATGGTTTCCTTACACCAAACTTGGTTATTATGGGCAGGTTTGGATATGTATAAGCAGATATTTGTAAGAGTCTTTGAACATATATTTGCAATTTGACATTTTTACTTAATCATAAGTTATAGAACTGATAAACCATTTACTTAAACTGCTTTTAAAATGAATTTGAAAGCTTTGATATTTGTTTAACGTCATGATAGTGTTTGTGCCTCTATTTAATTGAAATGATATTCATGCTTGTTGATTGCTTTCTTGCTTGCATATACAAGACTGAAGAAATTGTCAGTATAAAGAAGTACATATAGTTGGCAAGAATGTACATATAGTTATGCTACATGTACATATTGTTATGCTATATGTACATATTGTTATGCTATATGTACATTTAAGTGGGCTTATTTTGTTGAAGCATTTCTTATAAATTGTGTTAGTTTAAAGTCGTTTTAAATGACAAAAACGATAACGACATTGATTATGTTTAAGAGTTTGGCTTTTGGCCTTAGGGAGCAAGAGTGTTTTAATTTACTAGTCTTAGTCATTTTGTATGAATCATTATATTTTTGTTACTTTGGTAAATTTAAATAGATGGAAGTCTTTAGAGCCTAATTTGTATTGGGGTTTAGAGTAGATTTTTTGAGTAGGGTGAATTTGAAAAACAACCAGTGTAATAGGATTTTTTTAATGGATACCATTGAGAAAGATTATTGGGGTAATATGAGAAACATGCAGTGTAATAGGAATTATGTTAAAAGATACGAATGAAATAAATTATTTTTGAAAAGGAAATAGAAAATTTAAAAATTGATAAAGAGGAAATCGTAATTACCATTTTATGAGTAGTGTTAGGTTAAAAAACAAAGTCAATTTTGGCTTCTTTTCTCTCCCGATTTGATAATTCTGTTTTTCTCTGTTTTGGCTTTTGTCTCTGATTGTGTTCTTGAGTTTAGCTTCCACTTGGGTCCCGACTTTTTGCTTCAGTTTTTCTCTCATTCTGTTCTTCACTCTTTATTTCGTGTCCTTCCTTTCTCCCTTTGCCTCATTTTTTTTCATCTATTTCTTCCTCACTTTCTTTGCATTTTCGGTTTAGGGTGACTGAAACTAAAACCTTAGGCGACTCAAAATCGGAGGATAATCCTTACCCGAGTGAAACCTCAGAAAATCTTCTCATATTCTTGGTCCTGAAGAGCTTTAGGTAAACTCCTTCCTCTTTGGATTTGTCATGGCATAATTTTATTTGATTTTTGAAATGCTTTGTTTAGATTTCATACATTGTTTTATATTCCTGCACGTATTTGTTTTCCTTGCAGCTAAATTATGCTCTAATGTAATGGGATTTGGGTAGCATCAATTGAGTTCAAACATGTGCATTGTGTCTGTAATATACAGCGTATGTTTATTTGGTTTATCAAGTTCTAGAAATCCTGTGTTATTGAAACTTCTGGAAGTCTGGTAGCGAAATATAAGTTATATTTTGATGTTAGGAATTTGTTTGGTAGCATTATTATTGAATGACTTGTATACTGACATAAATGTGTGGATGTTTTGTTAAAATTGCTTTGTTAAAATTGGTTTGTTAAAAGTGCTTTGTGACATAAATGTGTGAATGAGTTGCATACTGACATAAATTCGTTCTTGCTCCCGATTATTCTTTGCGAAATTCTATTTTTTATGAGCCATTGGCCATTAGTAGGATTCTAGACATTATGACATAGAGTCCATAAGTTCCTCCTTTATGTTGGGGTTCAACTGCGATATTTCCCGACCATTTGCATTGTCAATTCTGTTTTTGTTCACCTTTTCATTTCGGACTTTGAACATAATAGCTGCAGTATTGAAAATATACATATAATACATTGTTAATTGAATCGGATTTAGGATAGAATTGATTAGAGTTTTGAAAATGTACATATAATTCTGCCAAATGTACATATAATCAAAGTATGTAGCCTACGTTATAACCATTTTTTTGCTGCAACTAAGATCTTCAAATTTTCTTATTTGTTTAAGTCTCTTTTAAAAAGAAACAACATCCTTTCTTTAGCATTTGCTTTTGTGTTTGTATTGAAGTTTTATGTACATTCTGTCAATTTGTTATGTACACAGAAATGGACCTTTTTTTTGTTTTTAATAATTTCTTAGTGAAGCTATTATTTTACAGTTGTTTTAAACGATTTCGAGATTAAACGGAGGATTATAGTTAGGGTTTTGGTGTTTGTCTAAGTAATAGTATAAGTAGAATACTTAGATGATTTTATGGTTTGGAAACACATAAGAGCTTAATTGATTGAGATTTAGAAAGAAATTGTCAGTAATATGAAAATGTACATATACTTTTGCGGAATGTACATATGGTTATGCTATATGTACGTACTGTTATAGTTCTATGTACATATAAGTGGGCTTATTTTGTTGCAAGGTCACCTGTATTAACAGCGGGAGCACTCAAAGTTATTGGAGTAGATCCTTTTTCTGCCGTTACATCAATATTTGGTACTTGCACTGCATGCTCCTTTGATACATCACTATCCTGTTTCTTTCTCAACTCTGCTACTTCACTAGGGATCTGCCAACTACTAATCTGATTGAAAAAAACACAACAAAAAGAAGGGAAAAATACCAATAACTAGGAAATATAAATAACTTCAATGAGCATTTGTTAACTATGTTCAATATTTGTATCCTTGTAAGTTTCCTCATCTCCTAAAAGGTGAAAATAAGCAGAGCATTGATAGGATTAAATTTCATACATTTTATAAGCCTCATTTACTAAAGTTTTAAGTCTATTTTGATATCAAGTTCTTAAAGCAAAACTGTGAGATTTATGACATTTTTCATAATGAATAACCATTAAAGTGTTAATCTATAGTTAGATTATAACCTTATACTTCCTCTTATTAAAGGCACATGATTTGTTAACTGAAGTTTCTTTTATATTACATTTTTAGATATTGATTTGAACAATTAGATGAGGTTCCTGAAGAACTTGTCATTGTTGATTGCATTTCTTTCTTATTCCCCTGAGGTTCTTCGCTACAGTATATTAGGGTTACTCTTTAAGGTACAGGAACAACAACAAGAACTGCATCATATTCTTCCCAATTGCAGCAATACACTACCCTTTTTGTTAAACCATTAAAAACCTAAATCCTCCTGAGTTTTCCAGAGCAATTCGCTCTAACTATATCGATATAGCCCTGGTTCTTCTGTTTCTCTAAAACTTACAGCAACCACAATCCTCAATTGCAGCAACTTCTTAGTTCTTAAAGCCCTACAAGTGCAAATAAAATTCCAGACACAACTCTTTCTCATTTAACCATAAGCAATAAAATCTCTCATACTTTCGAATTCTGACCCACTGGATTTCATAAACAACTCTTTCATATCCTAAAGCAGTGAATGTAATTTATACCACCATTAAGAGTATACATTTCTGCTTCTGGTGGGCTATACTCTCAAATATGCCTTTCAGCTTTGGAGAAACACTCCTAAGACACTTATTAGTCCCACTCCCACCCTGGTGGGCTGCACTGCAGTGCAATGCAACCAAACCAATCCTTTGGACAAACAGTCCTCACAAATTGGTTGTAGTAGATTGATTAGGTTGATTACCCACCATATTAACTGTTGAATGTTATTTGTTGTATTCAGCAAAAGATGTAGGCTTCTGAGAGCCATTATTTTGTTGTAATAAACTAATGCAATGCATATTTCCCTGTGAAATTCCGAAAACAAGATTGTTGACTGTGAAAAGTGAGAAACTGCAATTTTCAGTTTGCACATGCATACACAATTCAGGTTTTATTTCTTTTTGGGTCAAAATAAAAGGGAGGGATAGACGTTTTCTTACGATTTCTTTGCAATTTCACCTACATTTGTTTATTATTTATAGCAGAAATTTAACTTTTTAGCTATATATTTTTGGGTTATCAGCTTTATTTGTGACACATACAAATTTCGGGGAAGAACAAATGGAACGACGTCATAGTTCACGCCATATTGCAAGAAAAAATAAAAGTCTTGAGGTAAATTATTTTTCTTTCATTCGACTTTTTTTTTTAATGATAATATAAATTATTGGTAGATTGAACGTAATCTATTCATTACGAAATTGCAGTGTGATGTTCAATTGCGCACAAGATGTAGCCCTAGTAAATTGGTTAGGGTTATGAACGAAGTGGTTAGGGGTGATGTTAGGAAGGAAAATGCCGTGCGAGAGATAGGTTTTGGTGGGTTTCTAAGTTTGAGTTGTACAATTTTGCGTCACCATCTATGTGAGTGGCTTATTAAACAATGTGAGCCATTAAATTGTGTTTTAAGATGGTGTAACCATATCTTAGCTATTAAAGATACAGATGTAGGTTTAGTGTTTGGTGTTCCATGTACAGGAGAAGAGGTTAGAGTAGATGTTGTAAATGAAAATGATGAGATAAAGGGTTGGTGTGATAGATTTTTAAGGGTTTGTTCATTGAAAGAAGTAGAGCTCTTGTTACATAATGTAACAGATATAGATGATTGGAAAAGGTTGTTCGTCTTGTTTGTTATCGGTACTGTCATGGCGCCTTCTAGTAGGCCTGAAGTAAATAGAAAGTTAGTTACCACGATTTATAATTCATCCCAAATTCGTTCCTACAATTGGGGTGGGTTTACACTTAAGCAGTTGATGAATGGCATTAGAAGGTACAACGGCAGGCAAGATACAACATACATTACAGGCTCCTTACTCTTCCTTCAGGTAAATATGTATTATATTGTTTGATTCTTTTTTCAATGTCTTTTACTAATAAGTAAAAAAAAAAGTGATTATATTTATTATCCTATTGTTAATATAGAACATTTTGGATAGATGTTTTATTTGGATAGAGTTATCCCATCCGAACGTTTTGTTGTTCGTGCAATGCCCCGATTAATGGGATGGGATGATGCGTCCGTGAAGAAGCGCCTAGAAGTTGAGGAAGAGTTAGGGGGTATGGGTTAGGGGAGGTAAGTAATGTTTGATTCATGCTTGTATTTATTTATATCAATACTCTTTGCGCATTCTAATTTATAAATAGATTATTAGTTCGTATTAAAAAATGTTATTGAAATCTAGTTCTGTATGTAGGTTGTAAGTGACATTGATCCCCCTATGGATGAGTGTTTTGGAGAAGTTTCAACCATGCAGCTTGATCCAGAGGCAATGGTATGTCGACATTTTGTCATTGAAATTCATCTAAGACTGTATTACCTTTCATAGCCTTTAAAATTGTTGCAACAGAATCCATAAATATTTAAAATTTAGAATTATGTGTTTAGGCTTTATTTGAAAGGATCAAAGGCCGTACGGAGAGGATGATTAAGTGGAATCAAGAAATGGTCCAGCTTCATAAAGACAATGTTCTTGATTTCATGGCATTGGCGAAGTTGTCTCCAGCACATGTCAATGCTCAAATGGGAGATCAGTTTGATGATTTCACTAGAAGGATGGAGAATGTGGAGAATGAAGCTTCTCCATCATCTATGTTTAGGCCATTTGCAAAAGGCTCAACTTCACAGACAACTGCACCTCTATCAAATTTTCAAGTGGAAGAATGTAATGTTCCTTCCAATCTTGAATTTGAAGATGGAGTGGAATTTGTAGAGGAAATTCGTGGAAATCGAAAGAGGGAAATACATGATTCCCCTGTTATTAGGAGATCTCCACGAATTCCTAGAAAAATTACGACTTCTATGAATCTTCAATCACCATTCTATGTTAATTGGCCAATTGCGACATTGAAGAAAGTAGAAAAAGCTGTTGTTAATTATGCTTGGGATGAAAATGCAAATCATGAGTAAGTTACACAATCCAATTGACTCTCAACTTTTTACATAACATTATTGTGACGACAATGCGATATTTGAACTATGTTTATTAATGATGTAGGGAAATATTGTCCGCAATGCATGGTTGGTCATTGACGAGGTCGGACATACTCTCTTTAGCCGGTTCCAATTGGGTGAATAACATGGTATAATGAAGTTCGTTAATTACACATTTGCATTAACGCTTTTATCGTATGGTATCGTAATTAATACTTCTTTGGAGTATGGCAGGTTGTAGAGATGTATGTTCGTGTAATTAACGCCACCAAAATGTATATCGGTAGGAAATCGATTGGAACTCGTGTTGTTTTGAGTTCACAATTTGCGGTATTAATTTTTATCCCTCCTAATTACATCTCTATAAAAAAAGTTTAATTCTTATTGTATGTTGATTAAGATTATAAGTATATAGTATAGGTTATTAATGAAATGTGGCCGTTCAATGTAGTCTAACATCGTTAATTACAAGTTTGGGAGGAAGACAACTGATGAAGTCGCCAATGATTTTGCTAATTATCTTGCAAATGAACCGAATAATGCTGATATTATGCAAGCTCAACTGGTATGCGTACATATATGCTTATTTTTATCGATATTCACATTAGTATAAGATGTATATATATATATATATTTGAAGTTGTTATTTCTGATTTCTCATTAATAATCAATTCATCCTTTTTAGATTTGCTTACCCTTATGTGCAAATAATCATTGGGTTGCATATTGCGTGAATACGGTGTCTGGTGAGATCGAAATCATCGACTCAAGAAGGTCGTCGTTTGGGCGTCTGCATGTTGGTTTCCCGAAACGTTTGGTAATCTTTAACTCATATTCTCAACTACCTTGTTCGTAGTGGAATATTTGTGTGACATGCTTCAAATTGTGTTTTCAGGTTAAAGTGTTTTCAGCATTATTACGTGCTTGGAATCATCCTGCTGCAGATGCAATGAAAGAGTTGAAGGAAAACCGTGTACAATTTGATTGGCAATCAGATGACGAGTAATCTCTTAATTTTAATTCATTTAAGAGTTATACATGTTTCTTTAGTTATCAGTACTATTGATGCAATAGATTTTCTCATTTGTCTTACAGTTCATCTGATTGCGGGGTATTTTTAATTAAGCACTTACAATCCTGGTTTGGCCGAATCAGTCCACCGCTTAATCGGGTGAATGTCATATAAATCACTTCTTTTTCCTCTAACACTAATGCAGAGAATTTTAATGAGTGTACATAATTTTTTTTAGGATGATGCGAAGAAGTACCGTCTGCAGCTCGCCGCCCAGTTGATTTTGGATACAAGAAATACAGAAAAAGAGCAAGTTCTGAGCAAGTCCAGGCTTTGTGGATTCTAAAAATTGTTTTCTGCACTTTCATGATTGTTTATGTTGTTTTAACCTTTAAGCCTTCATGCTGCAGAAGTTAATTTAGGAATGCAGGAATGTACGTATGGGATTTTAGAGCTGTACATCTAAGTGATCTGGTTCGGGAATAGTAGGATTGATGTAAAGGCTGTCTATCAGGTTGTAGAATGAAAAGTTTGAAGATATTTAAGTGAAATGCACCACAATTAAGTAATTTTTCTGAAATATAACAACTTAGTTTAGTTTCTTTTAGCTTGTTTGTTAAAGTTTGATTCAGTTTTTTACTTTCATACTGTTTCACAGCTCGTTGGTTTTGTTGCTCTGCCATCGGCAACCCTAATTTTGGTTATGCAAACTTGTTGTGTAAGAAAATACAAAAAAAAAATTGAGAAGTTGACATGGGCTGAAGATAGCGTAATAAAGCAGAGGGTTTTCAATTGGAGAGAAAAATTACATAATAAAACCATAAACTAATAAAACCATAACAAATAATACCCCCAAAAATTACATAATAAAACCATAACTAATAAATACCCCATAAAATTACATTATAAAATCATAACTAATAAATACCCCCAAACCTAAATCAAGTTCATTGTCAGCACCTAATCAGTTCTAATCTTCATCATCTTCTTCCTCTGTTTCTTCCGCTTCTTGGGGAGCCAAAGCTGTTGGTGGTGGTGGCATAGTGGGATATTGGGTCGTGTCAGCACCCATATGACGAGCACAAAGATGGATAAGTTGTTCAACAGTTTTGAAGCATTCAGTTTGATGGGCATGATATGCAAGGTGATGCGCATTCTGAAGTTCAAGTCTGGTTATGCGCTCTGCCATAGTTAACTCCTGAGGTTGTGGGGTTGAGGATGAACTCGCACCAGGTCCGGGTGGGGGACGATCAATTTCTCGGGTCAAACGATACATAATGGTATCATCAATGGGACCCTTAGGATGTAACAACTCTTCACCATTATCCCATTGGACACCAGCCTGGTCACACAACCGAGTGATTAAGGAGGGGAACCATAGGCCCTCCCATGTTGTTCTAACACTATGCATTACGGCCCTGTAGATAAGCTGGCCAATGTCAATCGATTTGCCTGTAGTAATAGCATAAAGAAGAATTGCTCTATCTTTGGTGACATCGCTAACATGCTTACATGGAAGCATTTTGGCCGCTATAAAATGCATCCACACCTTAACCTCTTTATCCAGAGTGTTGGCCTTGAACGAAACAAGCTCCCCTTTCGATATTTTCCAAGTAGTCCCCTGTGGGCATAAATGTGTTGTGACTACAGTCATGTCAATGTGGCCATTCAAATACCGACTAAAGTCATCATCCACAATATTCGGTGTCTGGTAATATTGATTAATTGTCTGCGGATCAAACGGTACTTCACATCCTCGGACGAAAATCGTATCACCACTGGCTTCGGCTGCATTAGCATAAAATTCTCTAACCACCGGTAGCACTGCGGATTGAGGTGGAGCACAAAATTTCTGCCAATTGCGCGAATTAATTACATCTTGATACTCACGATGACGCGGATCAAGATTCAACCCCCTCTCTGGAATAGGGCTTTTTTGGAGGAGAGATTGGGTATGTCGTAATACTGCCGCTTCCGACACGAACTTAGTAATATCAAAAGTTCTATTAGTACTGCTACCCTTGAGTTTCTTCTTCAATCCCATGACAGTAGTTGTAAGTTGGTTAATATCTACCAAATTCAACAATTTTCTTCAATCAACCAAACACCTCTAAAGCAATAGTTAAATTCTTCTACAATTTCATCACTAAATAAATCAATCAACACGACATAATCAAAGACAATGTCATCAGTAGCAAAATTTTAAATGTTGAGTATAATTCAACAAAACCCAGCATAAAAATTGCCATGATTTTCAAATAAACCAATCAACAATAACCAATACTTTTGCATTTCAACCCACAACAACCAACAAATATAAAGAAACAATATAAACTTACTTGAATTTAAAACTTTGATGAAATAATTCGTTTGCTTCAAGTTAGATGAAATTGAGAGAAAGATGTATGGAGAAGAAGTTTGTTGGGAAAGATGAGAGATGTGAGAGTAATATCAAATGGATTTTCTATAAGAATGGAAAATTATGTTGGGAAAAATGTTGGGAGAGAAGAGATTCTGAAGAGAGACAAAAAATTGTTATAAACATAAGGGTGAAGCTATTTTGGGGTTTTTAAATTAGTTGATGGTGTTAGGGTTAGAAATATTTAAAAAAAAAACCGTTTATTACCCATGGCGCCGTGGCTCAAAGCCGTGGCGTATTGCTACTGTCTACTGTAGACAGTAAACATAGAAAAGTGTGCTGCGGCGATAAGCCACGGCTTCGTTTTTCTGTATGGATTGGGGTTTACAAATAATATCGAGCCGCGGCCCCACGCCACGGCGTCGTTTTTCTGTCGACACTAGACAACAAACCGTAATACAGAGCAGCGGCTTTCAGCCGCGGCGTCATTTTTTTTCTCTCGCTTAGGGTTTAACCGTAAGTGTGAGCCGCGGCCCTACGCCCCGGCGTCGTTTTCCTGTCTGGATTCATAACCGTAATACAGAGTCGCAACCCAAGGCCACGGCTTCGTATTTCTGTTTGCTGCGTAGTTGTTCTGTGTGTTTCAGAACCTAATTCCGTACGAGTGCGCCGCGGCGTAAGGCCGCGGCGTGGTTCTCCTGTATTGTTTTGGGTTAAACCCTAAACCCTTAGAGTGAGCCGCGGCCCAGAGCCACGGCTACGTTTTTCTGTCTGATTAGGAACTTAATGCCGTAAACGTGAGCCGCGGTGCAATGCCGCGGCGTTAGTTTTCTGTATTGTTTAGGGTTTAACCTTAAACCCTTAGAGTTAGCCACGGCCCTAGGCAATGGCGTCGTTTTTCTGACTGATTCACAACCTAATTCCGTACGAGTGAGCCGCGGCAGTCAGCCGCGGCGTCGTTTTCCTGTCTGGATTTGGGTTAAACCCTAAACCCTTAGAGTGAGGTGCGGCCCTTAGCCGCGGCCTCGTTTTTCTGTCTGACTCTGAATTTAATGCCGTAAAAGAGTGTCGCGGCGCAAAGCCGCGACGTGGTATTACATCTTTTTTAGGGTTTAACCCTAAACCCTTAGAGTAAGCCGCGGCCCTAGGCCGTGGCGTCGTTTTTCTGTCTGATTCACAACCTGTTTTGGGAAGGCTGCATATTCATTTCATTCGCTTGACGCCACGGCTTTGAGCCGCGGCACGAACATTCTGTCTTCAATTTTTTTTTTATTTTTATAATTGGGTAAGGAGAGGGGTTGCTTGGGTTTGAACCCAAGACTCTTGGCCACTCAGCCAAGAGCTTGTTGGCAAAGTCTTCAAATTTTTGTTTTCCTGCCCAGTTCGATTATTTTTGTTCATCCGTGCCGCCAATTTTTTTGTTAAAACTTAAAAAAGTATATAACTATATATATGAAATTACTAAAATAAAGTTCAAATGAAATATAAGTTTCAATGTAAATATATGTTTCTACTAATGTACATAAGAAAATACAAATGTACATATTATTTTGCCTTAATGTACATATAGGTATGCAGGAATGTACATATTGTCTTCTGGCCATGTACATATAAGTTATATTGTGAATTAAATATTTTGTTACTAAAATTGATGTTTAAATTTAGGAGAAACTACAAATGTACATATTCGTTTTCGTAGATGAGAGCTGTGAGAATGACATAAATGGGTTTTCTATAAGAATGGAAAATTATGTTGGGAAAAATGTTGGGAGAGAAGAGATTCTGAAGAGAGACAAAAAATTGTTATAAACATAAGGGTGAAGCTATTTTGGGGTTTTTAAATTAGTTGATGGTGTTAGGGTTAGAAATATTTAAAAAAAAAACCGTTTATTACCCATGGCGCCGTGGCTCAAAGCCGCGGCGTATTGCTACTGTCTACTGTAGACAGTAAACATAGAAAAGTGTGCCGCGGCGATAAGCCGCGGCTTCGTTTTTCTGTATGGATTGGGGTTTACAAATAATATCGAGCCGCGGCCCCACGCCACGGCGTCGTTTTTCTGTCGACTCTAGACAACAAACCGTAATACAGAGCAGCGGCTTTCAGCCGCGGCGTCATTTTTTTTCTCTCGCTTAGGGTTTAACCGTAAGTGTGAGCCGCGGCCCTACGCCCCGGCGTCGTTTTCCTGTCTGGATTCATAACCGTAATACAGAGCCGCAGCCCAAGGCCACGGCTTCGTATTTCTGTCTGCTGCGTAGTTGTTCTGTGTGTTTCAGAACCTAATTCCGTACGAGTGCGCCGCGGCATAAGGCCGCGGCGTATTTCTGTCTGATTCACAACCTGTTTTGGGAAGGCTGCATATTAATTTCATTCGCTTGACGCCACGGCTTTGAGCCGCGGCGCGAACATTCTGTCTTTTTTTTTTTTTTTATAATTGGGTAAGGAGAGGGGTTGCTTGGGTTTGAACCCAACACTCTTGGCCACTCAGCCAAGAGCTTGTTGGCAAAGTCTTCAAATTTTTGTTTTCCTGCCCAGTTCGATTATTTTTGTTCATCCGTGCCGCCAATTTTTTTGTTAAAACTTAAAAAAGTATATAACTATATATATGAAATTACTAAAATAAAGTTCAAATGAAATATAAGTTTCAATGTAAATATAATTTTCTACTAATGTACATAAGAAAATACAAATGTACATATTATTTTGCCTTAATGTACATATAGGTATGCAGGAATGTACATATTGTCTTCTGGCCATGTACATATAAGTTATATTGTGAATTAAATATTTTGTTACTAAAATTGATGTTTAAATTTAGGAGAAACTACAAATGTACATATTCGTTTTCGTAGTTGTAAATATAAGCAAGAATGTACATATTGTCTTCTGTCCAAGTCCGTAGCACTAGACAATAACAAATAAGAAGAAATATCATCAACTTCGAACGAAGAAAGTTGATATTTTCTTTCATTCATTCCAAAAATATGATGTTGTACACAATACAGGAAGTTACATACACCATAAATAAGAAGAGAAGAGTAGACTAAACAATAGTCCCACCTAAACCCAAAAGCTTCTGAAGCTTGTGAACCTAAATGCCAGAGACCTATTAAACAAAAAAAAGTCTACACATTGCTGTACAAAATTCTTGGCATGCCTATACAATAAACAAAAAAAGCTATAGACATCGATTCAGTGCTTTCACAAAAAATATAGCACGTTGAACCATTCAATTTCTAACCTACAAACATATTTGGGTGCTCGAACAAAAAATATTGCACCTCTAACCTTGTAAACCCTAAACCTACATATACAATTGAGGTGCGTCAAAAAATGAAATATAGCACCTTCAACATTCATATTCTTCTGATAGGGTTGAAAAAAGGATCAATTCAGTTTACAAAAAAAGTTGCCACTCCTTTACAAAAGGTAAGGTATGTAACCATGAACCTGCATTTAACACATGAAGAAGATATAAGTTATACTGTGTTGGCATAGAACCATAGTTCAGAAAAAGTAAATTTAAATGGTAATCATGTAAAACTTACAATTGCTTTACACTGGATTTGGCGATCTGCATGAAACTCGATTGTGACCAATTTGCTTACACTTAGAGCAATGAATTTCTCGTTTCTTGATAAATTGTGATTCAATGCGCTTGACTTTTGGTCTACCGGGTGGCCTCTTCGTTAAAGGAGGCTTCAACGATAAATGACTGCTGTCTGATAGGGTGAAATCAAGCAAGTTATGAGTCTCAACTGGAGCCATTGTAAGTGAATAAATCAACTCCTGTTTCGTTGACTTATAACAATCATCAACGAACTGATATATGTCTCCATGTTTTGCTTCAATGACTGCAGAAGCATGGGCACAAGGAAGTCCACTCATTTGCCATCCTAAACATGTGCATTGTCGAGTCCTCAAGTTAACAACAATGTCTTTGTTGCCGTGACTTACCTTAGCGGTGAAATCGCTATAACAAGAAACATGGAAGTATTTACTTCTTCCAATACTCTCCAGTAATTTTTCCTCAACATTCTTCCCAACTCCATATTTCCAATTACTGACATCAGACTTAGCTTTATAAATTTTTTTAGCCAATTTTTCTCTATGCTCATTGATGAGGGAAATGATGTTGTGTCGCCTCTCCTTGACTAACCATGCATTGAAAGACTCTGCAACGTTGCTAGTAATATGATCCCAACGAGGATGACTGAATTTTGACATGACCCAATGTTCTGGCTGATTATCTAACACCCATTCACCTAGCTCTTTTTTGTACATGGTCAAATTTGTGAATGCAACATTGTAATCCTCTTCAAGTCTAGCATAAACCACTGCATCCAACAACTGTAGGGCTTGCTCCTTCACTTTTTTCCCACCATGCATGAATTTGCTAACTTCAGCACTAAAATTTTCCTTAATATGTCTGTAACAATAAGCATGACAAGCCGATCCAAATATTGTGCCAACACTAGTGATAATATTCTGGTTCCTATCAGAAATAATGGTTACCGAAACATCTCTGGTAACATTTGACTTTAAAATTTCCAGGAACCACATCCAATTGTCTAAACTTTCTGAGCTAACAATTGCATATGCAAGTGGGAACAGCTGATTATTTGCATCTATTGAGCTAGCAGATAATAACGTCCCTTTATAAGGTCCACTCAAATGGCAACCATCAATAAAAATCAACCCTCGACACCCATTCAAAAAACCAATAATTGAGCATCCATAAGCGATAAACAATTGCTTAAAATGATTACCATTATCATAAGTGCAGATTACGACACTTTGGGGGTCAGCATCTTTGATTTGCTCACACAACCATGGAACAAATTTGTACGAGTCCTCGACTTTCCCATGCAGCAACTTCATGGATTGCTCTTTGCATGCCCAAGCTTGCTGGTAGGTCACTGGAATTCCACATTCAGATTCTAATGCAGCACGAATTTGATGTGGCGTTGTGTCCGGTTGCAAATTCATTTTCTCTGAAATTATGGCAGCAACAAATTTTGACTTCGAAGAAGGTCTACTTTGAATTGCATCTTGCGCACAGTGGTTGTGCACATTTAGAAATGTCCCCACAACCATAAAGTCAGTACATCGCATCTTCGAAGCAGTTAAATGCCAAGGACAGCCTTCAGCCTTGCAGACCACACTAATAAAAGACTTACTATTCCTCTTAAACTTATATGCAAATCCATTCGCAATACTAAATTGATAAAGACCCAGCCTAAAGGCAGATGCATCTTTGAATTTCTGACCGCTGCCAATAATGTGATCTTTCCAAATTTCGCTTGCAAAATGATTTTTGTTCGCAGCAGTACATTCAACAATAACACCAGATATCTTCGAACTAGAACATTCAACGGAAGAACCTACATTACGTTCCCTCTCAGAATAGTTTCCACTTATGTCTTCGTTGTCAATAACCCCACTGCAATTATAACAAAAACATGAGTAAGACGTAACGCAATTATATACTTTTATGTTATAAAGCCTTTATATTTCTTACCAGAACAGATCTTCGTTCGAATGATGCACTATATTTCTGTCATTGTTGTTGGCGGATTCAATCACTTCAGTTCGAAAAATATACAAATTGCATAATCGATTAGTAAAATTTATCAAATCTGTCAAACCGGCATCATTCACCAAATCAATTAGCTTGGTTTTGTCAAACTCCAGTGTATATCTAAATACATGACCATCAACACTCTTCCCTAATTTTTCCCCAACTTGATGCACTAATTCTTCAAAACTAGTGTTTTCATCGATCATCACACCCACTGTTCTTCCACCTCGATATTCTATACAGTCGCCATTAACAATCAAGACCTCACCATCAATATGACAATAACAATACACTCTTTTGTTAACGCTTGATTCACTCATTTCAACTTTATAATGATCGAACAATATGTTTCTGCAATGTATAAAGCAACAATAGACTTTTACGTTTGAACCCAAAAGTAAAAAGACCAATCAAGAGAAAATATAATATAATAATATGTACGTATAGCAAAACAATATGTACATATAGCAAAACAATATGTACATATAGCAAAACAATATGTATATGTACATATAGCAAAACAATAAGAAAGAATGTACATATAGCAAAACAATATGTATATGTACATATATCAAATTGATATGTACATATTGCATACCTATATGTACATTTTATAAGATTCATAGAAATTTCAATTTTACAAGGACTAAACAAATGTAACATAAGAAAATTTACTCCATCACTTCCATATCTTCGGAGAAAGAAAGACTTATCTCATTTACGCAACACTTAAATATTCACATATTATAAACAGTGAAGATCAAGTTGAATTACAACTTTAATATCGCAAATACACGAGAAATACAATTTCATATAGTTGACTATGATGGTGGAGGAGGATAAGAACTCAGTCCCCGCACAAATATGCATCCAAATTATTTTGAGTAGCCCAAATTTGTTGAAGTTCTTCATACATGGCAAAACGTTTAGAGTTATAGTAAATACTGCAAGATCAGAAGCAAAGTTATATG
The DNA here is from genome assembly GCA_030761205.1 of Fremontodendron californicum. Taxonomy (NCBI): domain Eukaryota; kingdom Viridiplantae; phylum Streptophyta; class Magnoliopsida; order Malvales; family Malvaceae; genus Fremontodendron; species Fremontodendron californicum. Next base: position 10,613,422 of record JAULJL010000041.1, on the reverse strand, counting down.
TACATATACCTATAAAATATGTATATCTAGCCTAGCTATATGTACATTTAGCATAACTATATGTATATTTTAAAAAGAGTATATGAACAAATCTCTCAGAAATGTGGAAAACTATTTGCGCACTTATAAGTACATAGAAGTATAAAAGTATGTAATTATAACAAAACTATATGTAGATTCAACTAAACTATATGTACATGTAACATTCATATTCTTTAATTTCTTAAAGCAAAACAATGACAGTACATTTACAATACCAAAAGGAAATTGTACACCATCAGAATTATTCGTAAAACAAGTTGACATATACGAAGAAAAAAGAAAGGGCAGATAGAATGGGGAGGTCAGGAAGTAAGGGAAGGGATGGAAAATGGGGAAAGGAGAAGGGGAAGAAGATTATCGGACGCAAAATATCAAGTTTTGTTTTTGCTATTATGTTGATTTCATTAAGGGTATATTTGTATTTTCGATCTCCTTAGTAATAAATTCTTATTTCTTCAATTTCCTTTTACAAATATTGTTAAGATTTAGGACCATTTAACTATTATTCCACTCTTGACAGCATCTATTTCATATTAAAATTGTACTAATTCTTCAAAACTACAAATGTACATATTGTTTTGCCTAAATGTACATATAAAGATGCAGGAATGTACATATAAAGATGCAGGAATGTACATATTATGTTGTGGCCATGTACATATAAGTTAAATTTTTAATTAAATATTTTTTTTACTAACATTGATGTCCTATACGTCATTTAAATGCATCCTTTTTTTTTCTCTCTCTCAATATTGTGGGACATGCAACATAAAAGAAATATAGTAAATACTACGATGACAGTAACATAATTGCAATTAAAAGAGTGTTGCTCCCTAAAGCCAAACCTGTAATCATACTATGTTTGCATGTCATTTTTTTAATTTAAAACGACTAAAAACTAACAGGAATTATAAGAAATGCTTCAACAAAATAAGCCAACTTATATGTACATATAACAAAATAATATGTACATGTAGGAAAACAATATGTACATTATTCCAAACTATATGTACTTTTTTATATTCTAACAATTTCTATCCTACATCCCAATGATTTAAGCTCTTACATGTTCCTCCTCTATAAAATGACAAATTTCATGACAATTTTATATGATAGTGGAAGCACATTAATAATCAGAAACCTACCTCAGGCTCAAGGCAGTATGCTTTGTATGACATATTTGGGGTAATCTTTTCCATCATACTTTGGAATTCCATGTCCCCATCCTTCCCTTCAAGTAAAACACAGATATTATCTGTAAAATTCTATCACACCAATTTAGGGTTGAATTTAGTAGAAACTAAAAATGTACATATGGTTTTGCTTAAATGTACATATAAGTATGCAGGAATGTACATATTGTCTTCTGCCCATGTACATATAAGTTATATCTAAATACATTAGCAACAACACTCTTCCCTAATTTTTCCCCAACTTCATGCACTAATTCTTCAAAACTAGTGTTTTCATCGATCGTCACACCCACTGTTCTTCCACCTCGATTTTCTATAGAGTCGCCATTAACAATCAACAACTCACCATCAATATGACAATAACAATACACTCTTTTCTTAAGGCTTGATTCACTCATTTCAACTTTATAATGATCGAACAATATGTTGGGAGAAAGAAAGACTTTTCGCATTTACGCAACACTTAAATATTAACATATTATAAACAGTGAAGATCAAGTTGAATTACAACTTTAATATCGCAAATACATGACAAATACAATTTTGGGAGAAAGAAAGAGTCATAGAAATTTCAAAGCAAATTTTATGTACATTTTATAAGAGTCATAGAAATTTCAATTTTACAAGCCCCAAACAAATGTCACATAAGAAAATTTACACCATCACTTGAGGAAAAGGGTGCAAATGGTCTATATGTTGGGAGAAAGAAAGACTTTTGTCTTTTACGCAACACTTGCAATTATTCACATATTATAAACATTAAAGATCAAGTTCAATTACAACTTTAATATCGCAAATACATGAGAAATACTTTGGTCATATACTTCACTATGATGGTGGACATATACAAACATGAACCACCAAAACCAATAAATTCACATCATTGCAGTCAATAATTTTAAAAAATTAAATTGCTCGAGGGTTAGAAAAAAAATACTTCAAAATTTCTTAATTCCTTGCAAGAAAGATAAGATTGATGAGAATATTGTGGATATATAGAACAACTGTGAAATAGGATCAATTATGGTCCACATTCATAGGATGTTTTAAATAGATTTCATCTAGGTCAACTCCATAACTATATGTACATATAGTAAACAATATGTACATGTAGCATAACTATATGTACATTCTTGCAACTTATATGTACTTTTTTTACACTGACAATTTCTTCATAGTCCTATATATGCAAGCAAGCAAATAACAAGCATGAATATCATTTCAATTAAATTGAGGCACAAACAACTATCATGACATGAAACTATTTTGCCTGTAAAAAAAATTCAACTGCAATATATGGTGAACTTAACAAAATTAATAAAGATGTTCTTACAATATTATGAGCAAGCAATTCTACAAAGTTGTAGATGTTATCTCCTAAAAGACCACAAATGGACATATTAAATGTCAAATCCTATATAATTGAAAGGATTAAAATAAAATGAAATGAAGTCAAAGGATAAATATATATGTTAGCCAAATAAAAGCTATAAACTTTCTTTACTTAATATCCATCTATTTTTAATGATTGGGTGTAAGGCTAAGTACAGCCTCAGTCTTCTGGCTGGAAAACATAATACTTAAGCACATTAGCCATATTACCATCAGCGTTATCTTCCATACAACGATATGTCATTTTAATGCAGGTTTTATTCTCAATTATATACTTCGCAACTCGATTCATCCATGTTATTATAAATTTTTTGATTTTGATGATAAGAGAAGGGGATGTAGCATGAAAGAAAAAGCTCAAACTAGTAAGACTAGAATTTAACCTTGCAGAGCATTGCTGCACATTAATTGGTTGATAAAACAGTATTTTCTAAAGGGGACTCTGAAGAACAAGAAGTTTGCAACATCAAATCTTGATAAATTAGTTTCAGCTCCAGTAGTATCACAAGATAATACAATTGCATTCGTAGAAAACACATAAACCTATAAAAACATACCAGCTTCAGAAGATTAATCTTGGTCTCAAAGTCACATTTAAAATTATCATACAATTATATCAGTGCATTTCCAGCCTAAAATTTAAGAGAAAACAAAACATCATAAAAAGTTAGATAACCTAGCCAACATGTACCGTATGGGTACTCAAGGTTCTTAACTTTTCCTTCTCCTTCCTTTCCCACGAAAGTTATGATACATTTCAAGAAAGTTACTGAAAAAGGTCAATGAAGTTATTATGCAACACAAGAATCGATAACACAACCCATAGTTATGAATTTTATGTTTCTTTTCTTCATCTTAACTTTTAATCACCCAATCACAATTAACAATCTCCAAATATACTTGGAGACCGTAGGCCGATAACAACACTTAAGAGTGCGCATTTTTAGGTTTACAGAAAAAGTTTGTTCTTGCTTCTCAGATATGACTAAGGAATGTGCTCACTAACTAAACAAATTCCCATCAACAATTACAATTTCTTATTTTAGGTATCACAACAATAATATAAAAAACCTAGAAATATAAAGTTCACACTTAACATAACATTGGTATCAAAAGATTAGAAGAAGTACCTCCTCCAATACCCTTTCGATGCAACAGAAGAAGAAAATTTACTCCAACCAGTTGATATGGCTTGAGAACTGGCTGAAAATTCGAATCCACCACCCCACATGCTACATCAATATCATTCTGCAAGAGTAAGACATATTCCAATTTATAAACAAGCCTTGAAAACAAAAGGTTGATGTGGAAAAAATAATGCATTCCCCAAAATTTAGCTATGTAGTATATCAAAATAACTGGCTCCCCTAAAATAAACATAAAAAATGAAATTTCAAGCGCCACCAATTTGCAGCTATTCTGGTGATTTTCATTAAACTAAAGCTTAGACAAAAAGCATAATCACAAAAATTCACCAAATTAAGTTCACCTGAACTTACTATAACCTAAAAATCTCTTCTTCTGCTTGCCTTCTCCTTCACAGACAATAGATTTGAGAGGAGGTTTGTGGTAAGAGATAAGGAAAAAAAAAAAAGGGCGAAAAATGGAGGAAAGAATAACAAAAGCCAAACTGACGAGGGGGAGGGAAGAGTCTGAAGATATAAACATATTATTTCATTAAGGGTATTTAGGACTTTACAATTTCCTTCACAATAATTTTTCATCTTTTCATTTCCTTTCTACAAATAATTGTAAGTTATAGTACTCTTTAATAATAAAGTCACTGTTCCTTGCACGTTTCTCATATTTTCAAAAAAAAATTAGGTGAGAACTGATGAATAAATAAAGTAGCTCTGAATAGTCTTTTCCAAGTAGCGGGTCGTTGTCATCATAGATAAGCAGAGGCAGAGCGCTCCCTTTTCTTTTGTTTGTTTGCGCCAAATTCATTGCACTCTTGCTTTTCTTCTATAATACACACAATTATTGGTTTGGTCTTCGGATGGAAATTTAAAGCCAATCTTCAAGAACCACAAAATTTTATCAAAAGATGGACCCATGAATGAATGGAGTGGCTCTTTAAATACCAAAGAAACTTCTTACACTATCAGATTCAATAACAACTCCTTAATCCTTATCCTTTTTCTGCCTAACACCAAATCACCTCGGCAAATTTATTGGAATATTAATAAAAATATTTATTTTTTAAATTATCGATAATTTAAAATTATGTATCAAAAAATACTTATTTTTTTAAAACTTGAGAAAGTATGATGACTTTTTTTGATTATTTTTTTTTTGAAAAATATAAAAAAAAATCGTCATATCATATGACGCTTTTTTTTTGTATTTAACCAACAATTTTTTTTTTCAATTTGTACGTAAATTTCCATTTCAAACGAGCGATTTTCATATAATTATATATTTAATATATATTATATATTATATATATATATATTTTTTAAATATTAAATAGAAAAATCATATAGTTTATAATTTTAAAAAATAAAAAAATAAAAATTTACAAAAATTGTTAAAAATATTGATGATTTATCGTAATATCAATTGGATTCTTTCAATTCGTATTCGTAATCAAATGGACCTCCAAGAGAAACACTAACCAAAGCATTGTGGATTATGAGGTCATAGCTATATCTATCCACGGGCCGGATAGCCCACCCAGATCATATTGGGCCGGGCTTGGACAAGTGTTTTTGTAATTCGGCAGGCCCGGCCTAACCCGAATTATTATTTATTAAATAACAAATATTTTTTATTTAAATTTAATTATAATATATATATGTACTTTTTAATATAAATAGAAAATATTGTTTATACAATTTATATATTTTTTAACTGATATTAAAAATACATTTTTATATTTTTATATTTTATAATTAAATTTAAATAAAAAATATTTTTTATTTAATAAATAATAATTCGGGCTAGGTCGAGCCGGCCGGAATTACAAAAATACTTGTCCAAGCCCAGCCCAATACGATCCGGGCGGGCTACCCGGCTTGTGGATATGTCTAGCTATGACCTTCATTCCTGCATAATTCACAACGCTTTGGTTGGTTTTTCTCCCAGAGGTCCATTTCATTACGAATACGAGTTGAATAATCCGATTGATATATTGATAAATCATCAATATTTTTAACAATTTTTGTAAAATTGTTATTTTTTTAATTTTTATTTAAAATTTAAATTTTATAAACTTTTTTATTTTTTAAAATTATAAATTATATAATTTTTAATTTTATTATTTAATATTTAAAATATATATTATATATGAATATATATATATATATATAATTGTATGATGTCGCCATTTGAAACGGCGACTTTCATACAATTTGAAAAAAATATTTTTGTTGGTTAAACACAAAAGAAGTCGTCATATACTTTTTTCAATTTTTTTTAAAATAGATGAAGGAAAGTCACAATATGATATAACGATTTTTTTTTCATGTTTTTCAAAAAAATTTAAAATCATACCAAAAAAAATCATATATAAGTTCATCAGGTTACGCATAACCATTTGTTATAATTTACTTGCAATTTTTATCAAAAAAGAAAAAACAAACATTTTTTTCCATAGATCAAAGCTATGTTACTCGGACTCGGGTGTGAGTGTCGGATACGGGTATGTGTCCGACATGGGTATGTTCAATTTTTTTCAAGATTTTCATGTATTTAGAAGATCCTCGGAGGATCATATCCCCATACCGATGTCCAGATATGCATCGGACACGGGTGTTTGATACGAATACTTCAAAAAAAATGAAGAGTCGAAATAACATAGGATCAAAGTATTTACCCCTCCAGGTTCTCATTTAAGATATAAGCAAAAGTCTTAGGAGCTGCAAACACAGAATGGTATTAATATGAGGAGATATTTCTGAATGCTCATTCAATCTCCAAAATTCACTCTAGTTGAGGAACTTTAAAGGAAGTTAAAACCCAGACATATAGCCTATGCCTTAAGAAGTGGTACTTGCCATTGAACCTAAAGACTCTTGGCATTGGCTGAACAATTTTTGATCATAGTGTTTTAAAATTATTCCTGATAGAAGCTTCTAAATTTGCATGGTAAAATGATTTCGATCTTTATTGCTACTGATATGTGTGAAAAACTGTTAATCAAATTCCGCGTAGTGTTGGATACGATGTGTCCAATATGAATATGTTCAATTTTTTTTTTTAATATTTTTTTATATTTGAAAAATCGTATTTCATATCCATATTAAAATATATATCGGATATGATACTTAAAAAAATAAAAAATCGGAATAATATATATATATATATATGATGTTGTAACCACTAGATTCCTTCATTGATGAACAAGTTAATTAGAGACAGAAGTTAAAGCAGAAGGAACACAGCCAAAAATGTAGGACACCAGGAAACTGTGAAAGGACCCCCGTTGGAATCTTAGCTTATATTTTCTCATGTCACCATGCTGACCAGCGTAGCTAGACAACTATTGGATTTATATCAGCAAAAAAATATATAATACTTATTCTTTTAGAAAAGCCAGCTGTACTTACATATAACTCCACGTATAAAAGTATCTGCATCCACAGAAGAAAAATTAAACAAGACCAAAATTGACATCAGTGATCATTCAGTTTCTGTAAACTAGTGCTTATTTAACCTGTCAATTTCCCAGTTACTATCTTAAAACATAAAGTAAATTAAATAAAAAAAAACCCAACTAGTCAGCCAAATTTTTCTGTAACAATTTTATATCTCTACTTTGTTATTCAGATTTGGATGAGTCCGATACTTATATATTTAAATTTTTAAATTTTTTTTATATATTTGAAGAATTATATTCATTTTAAATATGTGTCACATGATAATTCGTATAATTATATAGTTTTTAGTTATGTTTTATTATTGTTTTGTGTCAAATACGAGTTATTATTGCTTAGTCTAATTGTGTTTATGATCTTTTATATTTTTATGTAATTTGGTGTTTTTCACGAGTTTCTTTGAGTGATTTCAGATTACTAGGTTAAATCAAAAATTAAGGGCAAATCCAATTCAGTTCCAGTTCCGACACCTTTTGCCATATCAGCTATATCTGGAGTTTCACTGAAGCAATAAGGCTGAATTTTTTACAGTGCAAAGTTAAGAGGCATATCTATCTTTTTCATGTTTTACACTTCTTGAAACGGAGTCGTTTTCCCTAGCGAAATCAACCATCAAGTTGGCTGATGTGCAATGACGTCTATGCTGACCTGTTTTGGTATTTTGACCATATCTTCCGATCCACATGAGAAAATGATCTGATTCAAATGGCTATGGATCCGTAACTGATAGGGGTATATTTTTCTAGAAGACCATTTGATCAGATCGAGCCTCCAACATTGACAAAATCGACCATCAAGCTGGCTGATCAGAATTGTCATACAATATGACGAAAATTGTTAGAAAAATGCACCCACCTATTATACCTACCTTTGAAATTTATAAAGCTTGTCTCTTGTCATTTAGCTCTCCAAAATGTGTATAAATAGAGGGCCTTGGATGAGCATTATGGAGACATTGGGAGGATATTAGCCATTGTAATGTAATTCTCTAAGTTTTCTTCTTCTTTCCTTTCTCTAGTTTTCTTTTTTTTTAATTTACTTATGCTTCTTACATTTCTTTTCATTTTATTCATATCTAGTATGTGTTGCTAATCATATTGTTGAGGTGATGAGGTGAAGCTTTTGGTAAATGCTAAGGTTAGTCTCTTAAACATGAGCTAAAATGAATCATCATTTATAAACACTAGTATAGATAATATTTTCTTTTGGTTTAAAATCATACTTGCAAAGTAGGGATCTTGATTCGTTATTGACAATGAAAATGGCACAGTAAATGCTTGGTTTCATAATCTTGATTTGTTGTAGACATATACCTTGGCATAAGGAATGCTTGGACTCTTTTTGTGAGTTTTGAGGACACCAAATGAACATAATATCATATGCTATGGACGTTGGACAATTTGGACTGAATTGCTAAACCTTCCGATTGGAACCTCCCTTATGTGTGGATTTCAATTGTGTAATAAAACAAGATTAATCTTAGCATAACACCAAGAGTGGATTCTCTAACCTCAACATCTTTTCTTATTGTTTTTTATATTTTGTTTAATTTCTTTTATGTTTTGTTGTTGATTCCCTAATATCTTGTTTACTTTCTTTTTCTTATATATTTATAAACTTATACTTACTAATACGCTTCCCTGTGGTTCAACCTCGGACACCCGAGAATTTATTACTTGAACATAACCTGCACTTGGGTTTACGACTCTTAATTGAGTCTCCATCAAGTTTTTGGCGCCGTTGCCGGGGAGGCAATACTAAGTTTATAAGTTTATAAGTATATTTATTTTTATTGGCTGTTTATACCGCCTAATTTGTATATTAACTTTGTTTTATTTTTATTGGCTGGTTATACCGCCTAATTTGTATATTAACTTTCTTTTATTTTTATTGGCTGGTTATACCGCCTAATTTGTATATTAACTTTGTTTTATGCTTGTTTGGCGACGTGATTTTAGATCTCGTCGTTTAGTTAGATTTTATTGTGAAACTTTTTCAGGTAATCTTTCTAATACAACTCCTACCATGTGCACGATCGACGTGTAACGGTAAATGTCGTTCTATTGGGATTCCGTCCTCTAATCGAGATGATAAAAATTGAATTCATTAAGGATGGACTGAGTAAGGAGAATTTGGGTAATATCCAACTTTCTCTTGAGACGCATCTTAGTGGAGACGTACAAAGAGAAATTCTTGATTTATGGCCGCAATTCCAAAGGGAATGGCAACATCTTGGGAATCTGATGTTAAAAGACCCTGTTTGCCAGCTTGTAAGAAAACTGGATGGGAAGCATATCCTCGACTCATAGAAGGCGTTTAAGCCGTTTCTGGACGTAAAACCAGAGGAAGATGTGAGCCACAGTCACAACTACAATAAATGACTTAGCTTTTGGTTTGATTTGCAATAACTTCATTTCGGTTTAATTTACGTGTTGTTCGATTTGTGTAATTATTCTCGATTTTTTTTTTTTGCATTGGTCTTTTACGGTTGATTTTTCTTCTCTTTTTGATTTTCTTCCTGAAATCACGCAAAAATCTTTTGTTAGGTTAACATTTTCTTCTGACAGGTCAGATACACTTTCGGCGACATTATTACTCTTGTCTGATTCACTACTCATTCCTCTATATATTACACCATGTACTCATTCTCTTTCAGGCACTCGAAAAAGAAAAAAAATGGAAAGTACTTCGTCCCAATGCATTAAAAAAATTTGTGTCTTTGGAGGTGCTTATCCAGGGAAAAATAACATATTCGCTGATGAAGCCATAAGAGTTGGAGTAATACTTGCCCAACAAAAGATCCAGTTGATTTATGGAGGCGGTAGTACGGGTTTAATGGGAGCAGTCGCTACAGCAGCACACGCCGGAGGAAGTCCAGTTCTAGGAATCATGCCAAAACTATTCATAGATTTTTGTGGACCTACCGTGGGTAAGGAAATACAAGTTTGGAGTATCCCTGAACGGATGACAATCATGTACCATTCTGCCGATGCATTCATTGCTTTACCAGGAGGTCTGGGTACATTGGAAGAAATAGCTTGCGTGGCTTCTTGGTCATCTTTGGTCACAAAAAAAAACCCATTGGTTTGCTTAATATTAATGGTTATTTTAGTAATTTGCTTTCATATTTAGATAATGCTGTGGATAATGGATTCATGTTTTCAGAGGTAAGGAGAACCATAATTTCTGCTACAACCATTGAAGATTTAATCAAAAAGCTCCAAGCTTATGAGTATTTATCTGCTACGGTTGTTTCGCAAACGCTCGGAAAAAGAAAAAGAGATATGGACGAGCAAGGAGTGTATTGCACTTTGTCTTTGTGACATTATCTAACATTTTGTTTGTTGTGTCTCAGTTATAATAAGTGGTTAGCAACCTCTGCAGGTAATATCTTCTAAATTCTACCTTTAGTAGGGGGTAAGGGACATATTTTGCTAATTTAAAAAAAAAAAAATTTGATGTGTTTTAAGCCATTTAGAAGTATTCATTCTGAACAAGGTCTGAGTAAGGGAGACTTGAGACATACCTTGTCAGTTTGATTTCTTTTTTCAAAAAAAAAAAAGTTTGTTGTGTTTTAAGCAATTTAGAAGTATTCATTCTGAACAAGGTCTGAGTAAGGGAGACTTGAGACATACCTTGTCAGTTTGATTTTAATCTTTTTATGTTTACTTGTTAATTTTTGTTTAGTATTTTAGGATTATTTAGGTTGCATGAGTTTGTTTTGTTTTGAGTCGTAGTTATTCCTATCTTATGTTATTAGTTATTTTCTCTTACACATGATTCTTTCATTTGGGTTAATAGACTTACATTGAGGACAATGTAAGAATTAAGTGTGGGGGGAACGATTTAGGATTTCTTTTATTTTTGTCTACTATTTTTTTTTATGAGTCTTTATTATTATTATTATTATTTTAGTGTGTTCTAGTTCTTTTTTAATACAATGATGAGATATGAATTGCATAAGTCTAAAACAGATTTATTAGTGAGAAGATTTTCATGAGAATTGAGCTTGATGTCAACCTTTTTATGAGCCAATGTTAATATGATATGTTGATTGAGAAAGAAGTATGTTTAGACTTAATCTGACTTGTATAATCATCCTTGTGAGTTTTTGAGCCTATAATGATTGATGCATTATACAAATCAATCTAATTTCTTTCTTGAGTGCTCTTATGATTACATGATTCTCTAGAACTTGCTTTAAACCGTTTGAGACTATATTGATACATGCGACAACATGAATATGATAGAGGCATTAGGATTATAACCAGAGCCAAACAGCCATCCATTATTAATGTTCTAAGAGAACATCCCCACTAGTGAGCCAATTTGAGCCTACATTAAATATGCTGTTTTATTGGTAACCACAACTTACACCTAGCCTAAATATACTTATATCCTTACCCTTGTTCTAAAGATGGATTATATATTTTGAGACATATTGCAAAAAACAAGGGATATTTTTAGTTGAAAATTTGGGTTAGAAACAAAAGATAAGTGTGGGGGAAGAAAAGAAAAGAAAAAGTCAAGAGAAAAAGAAAGGGATCATTGTTAAATACATTCCCATATTCAAAAAAAAAAAAAAAATCTTCTCTTGAACTTCTAGTTAAAGTAAAGAAAAAGATGTTACAAAGTTGGTTAGAATGAAGCAAAGGCTCAACATGAATATTTAGCCTATGTGACTATGTACTTGTAAAGAGTTTTGAGAAATTTATTTGTATGATCTTATTATGTCTCTAAACTCTATGAACTCTTTGGAACCTTTGTGATATCTTTATCCTTTTGTTCTTTAACCACATTATAACCCTTTGGCCCCATTACAACCTTGAATAAAGACCTCTTGATTTATGAAGTTGTATGATCTAAATAGTGGAGAATAGGTGGACAAGCAAGCATATGGTAGAAGTGTTTTCATGAGATTGATTGAGTGTAAACACTTTACCACTACTTTAAAGAGTGAAAATCATGAGAGTATCCCATGTAAGAGGTTGAGATTAAGTTGAATATGCACTATTTTGATTGAAATATGTTATGTTAATATTGGCTTAACTCATTTATTTACATTCAAGCATGAATTTTTGTGAAATTCTTTGAGCTATTGATTAGTTTATAAGACTTGTTCAAAGATTGTCTCTAATTTATATTGAAAGGATTAGGAGTAGATATTTTTAGTGTATGTAGTTTACTTATATTTTAGTTTTTCAATGTTTGTGGGTATCGTTCTAGCAAACCCTCACGAGACTAAACTCGTCCACTAGGGACACCTAGGGGTTTAAAGGCTTGTGTCACATGCTAAGTGCCACCGTGATTTCCTACGAAAATGGATTAGATTAGATTTTCTTATTTTATTTTTATTGAGTCGTTGCTAGGGACTAGCAACAATCTAAGTGTGGGGGTGTGATAACTCGTATAATTATATAGTTTTTAGTTATGTTTTATTATTGTTTTGTGTCAAATACGAGTTATTATTGCTTAGTCTAATTGTGTTTATGATCTTTTATATTTTTATGTAATTTGGTGTTTTTCACGAGTTTCTTTGAGTGATTTCAGATTACTAGGTTAAATCAAGAATTAAGGGCAAATCTAATTCAGTTCCAGTTCCGACACCTTTTGCCATATCAGCTATATCTGGAGTTTCACTAAAGCAATAAGGCTGAATTTTTTACAGTGCAAAGTTAAGAGGCATATCTATCTTTTTCATGTTTTACACTTCTTGAAACGGAGTCGTTTTCCCTAGCGAAATCAACCATCAAGTTGGCTGATGTGCAATGATGTCTGTGCTGACCTATTTTGGTATTTTGACCATATCTTCCGATCCACATGAGAAAATGATCTGATTCAAACGGCTATGGATCCGTAACTGATAGGGGTATATTTTTCTAGAAGACCATTTGATCAGATCGAGCCTCCAACATTGACAAAATCGACCATCAAGCTGGCTGATCAGAATTGTCATACAATATGACGAAAATTGTTAGAAAAATGCACCCACCTATTATACCTACCTTTGAAATTTATAAAGCTTGTCTCTTGTCATTTAGCTCTCCAAAATGTGTATAAATAGAGGGCCTTGGATGAGCATTATGGAGACATTGGGAGGATATTAGCCATTGTAATGTAATTCTCTAAGTTTTCTTCTTCTTTCCTTTCTTTAGTTTTCTTTTTTTTTTATTTACTTATGCTTCTTACATTTTTTTTCATTTTATTCATATCTAGTATGTGTTGCTAATCATATTGTTGAGGTGATGAGGTGAAGCTTTTGGTAAATGCTAAGGTTAGTCTCTTAAACATGAGCTAAAATGAATCATCATTTATAAACACTAGTATAGATAATATTTTCTTTTGGTTTAAAATCATACTTGCAAAGTAGGGATCTTGATTCATTATTGACAATGAAAATGGCACAGTAAATGCTTGGTTTCATAACTTTGATTTGTTGTAGACATATACTTTGGCATAAGGAATGCTTGGACTCTTTTTGTGAGTTTTGAGGACACCAAATGAACATAATATCATATGCTATGGACGTTGGACAATTTGGACTGAATTGCTAAACCTTCCGATTGGAACCTCCCTTATGTGTGGATTTCAATTGTGTAATAAAACAAGATTAATTTTAGCATAACACCAAGAGTGGATTCTCTAACCTCAACATCTTTTCTTATTGTTTTTTATATTTTGTTTAATTTCTTTTATGTTTTGTTGTTGATTCCCTAATATCTTGTTTACTTTCTTTTTCTAATATATTTATAAACTTATACTTACTAATACGCTTCCCTGTGGTTCGACTTCGGACACCCGAGAATTTATTACTTGAACATAACCTGCACTTGGGTTTACGACTCTTAATTGAGTCTCCATCAAGTTGAAGGCTGCCGGAGTGAAGCAGTGGAGAGCAGGTGGAGTGACACGGATAGGAAGGACTGGGAACTCAGAAAATTCAAGCCGAAAAATGCTCCACCAGCCATCATCAGCTTGGTGGTGAAAGAAAATGGTTGAGTCAACTGACCGACTGAGGCCAATCGCCTCTCTCCCAAACAGCCAAACTGTTATTCGGATCAGACGATGGGAAAACAACTACATCCGTTTTCAGCTCGTGAAAGTCACCTTCCCAATATGATGCAACGACTTGGCAGGATATCTGTTTTTTTTATATTCGAATTCATAAAATTATTTTAAAATTTAAATTCGTTTATTATTCGTATTAAATCTGAATATTATTATTTGAATTAAATAATATTATCCGTCGAATATCTGAATTCGTTAAGTATCCGAATTCAGTAACTAAAAAAAATTAAATAAAAATTAATTTTAAATTTAAATAAAATGATAATGAATTCGGATATTCAAAATTTCGAATCCATTATCTGCATAAGTAATGCAAATTCGGATAATAAATATTCGAGGTTTTATATCCGAATCCATTCTAAATCTGTTACATATAGTAATTATAATATCCGAATCCGAATTTTATCTAAATTCGTAATATTCAAATCTAAAAAAAATACGAATTGAATAATTATAGATATTCGTATCCGTATTATGTATTATCATCCTATTTCAGATTTTGAAATAGCAGGATATAGTCAACAACCCTGTAAGGAGACAATTGTATAATGTCTCTTTTACCCTGTAGCTTGGTTGAGTAAAGAGCGGACCAGCTGTTGAAAGGTTGTATTGATCTTCATTCACAAATTGAGCATTGAAGTTGACGGAAATACCGTCACTGAGGTGGTCTTCAAAGGTGGAATTGGTGATGGGAGTTTGACTGAGATTGATGATGAAAATATAAAATAAAAAATAAAAAAAAGAATAAATTTTACAAATAATTTTTTTTAATCTTTAATTCAGAAAGAATTATTATTTTTTAAATACTTGCGTGTCATTGTTGATATTTTAAAATTATCACGTGTCATATTTTTTTATTGAATAAAAATGCACATGTTAACATGTCATTAGGTATTGAACTAAATTGCATGATAGAATTAAAATCTAAATATTTAATCGTGAATTTTTTTTTAAATATCAAATCATAAAAAAATATAATATAAAGACTAATTTATGTATTAACTCAAAAAAAAATATATATATAAAAAAGCAACACAAAGAAAGAAACTGATAGAAATAGAGAAAATGGTTTTTTTTAGGGAAATTTCCCCCTCACTAAAAGCACCTCCACTGGAGGTGGAGATGCATTTGAAGCACTTCCATTAGAGTGTTCCACTCCAGTCATGGACTGAAACTTCAAGGATTCAGTGATCAACTAGATCCCTAATGAAAGAGAAAAACCTTCTTTTTACCTCATTTAATATATATTTTTTTAAAAAATAAATTTTTAATTTAATTTTAATAATTTTTATTTAATATAAATATAATTTTTATTATTTATTATATATATATATACACATTTTAATCTAATACTTTTAATGATCATTTTATTTTCATATTATAATTCATCTCACTGCCACCGTTGCGTTTAAATTCAAATACATATCTCACCACTAATTTTAATTTTACCGCTACAATAACTAATTTTACCGTCATCACTGTTTTTAATCTCATCGCCCATCCAAATGATCTCTTACTAGTTTGAGTTGTTTCTATCCAATATATATATATAGGAGGGATCTACTTATATTAGTGTAAAACTAAAGTGGTTTTACACACTTCCATAATTTTTTATACGATTTATATTTGTTTAATCCGACCGTCGTATTTCATGTTCTATTCACATAGATCATGCATGTTGAGTTTCGAGTAAATTCAAAATGTTTAACTATTTATTCGACATAAAAAACTTTCAACCGTTAAATATATATTAAAAAAGACAATATTCTCGATCGATAGGATAGAGATATCGGATTAATTCGAAACTTTACGTGCATGACGAGTACAATTATATTGTTAAATCTAACGGTCGGTTTGTTGAAATATAAATTGTATAAAAAATTATGGATGTGTATAAAACAACTTTAGTTTTACACTAGTATAAATGGATCTCTCCTCATATATATATATATATATATATATATAATATTGGCTACAAGAGCCCTTACTTGTGTGACATGTGTTTTTTAAGGACAAAGAAGTAATTGTTTTATTTGTCAAATATAGTCTTGAGATTTCATGTACAAATGAAAAAAATAATTTTTTTTTTGAAGATATGAGGGTAGGTTTAGAGGTGTTCATGGACCGGGCCTATGTATAGTATCAACATCATATATGGTTGTTCAAGCCCGATCCAGCCCGAAATATGGGCCTAAAATTTTGCTCAAGGCGGTCCATATTTGTAATTGGATAGCTCAAGCCTGTTTAAGCCCGCTCATATTATCTTTTTTCTAAATTTTTTTAAAATAAATGTTATTTTTTATTTATTTTTAGTAATTTTTTATTTTATTAAGTTCTTAAACATAGACAATTTAATATATATTTTTAATATTTACATTAAATATTATATATATTTAATCTTTATATGACATAAATTACATAATATATATTAAAATAAAAATAATATATTATCTAATTAGAAAATGGATTGGGCCGGCCCGGTTTGAATTTTGAATGTTGGAGCCAAGGCCCAATTCATTTTTTAAACGGGTCTCTTTTTTTTGCCCAAACCCATATTTCTGATTTATTATTTTTGTCCAAGCCTTCCCAAATATCGAGCGGGCCTTCAGGCTTGGACGGATAGCCTGGCCCTTGGACAAGTCTAGGTAGGTCTAAGAGAGAAACGAAAAAAAAAATGGATAGAATAGATAGCGAGTATCTTACTATCATACGAAATGAATTATAGGAAACATTGTTCACAACTACACACATATATGAATGATACCAGTCTAAGATGGAAAAATAATTTTATGAATTGTTGAGGGTATTTTTGGTAGAGAAAGAAAATAAAGAATGAATAGAGAGAGAAAAAATACACTGGAGCCAAAAAGTAAAAGAGATGAGAAGAACGGAGAACAAGAAAAAAAATAGAATGAATAGAGAAAATAACCGAACCCACATGAATATTATGAAAGAAGGGAATGGGTACTACGAGAATGCCTTCTTCTCCCAATTCTC
This sequence comes from Fremontodendron californicum, assembly GCA_030761205.1. Lineage (NCBI taxonomy): Eukaryota > Viridiplantae > Streptophyta > Magnoliopsida > Malvales > Malvaceae > Fremontodendron > Fremontodendron californicum. The sequence continues at coordinate 10,596,132 of JAULJL010000041.1, read as the reverse complement.
CCATGATTATTATTTTTTTTTAATTTTTATCTTTCTACTTTCTCTTCTTTATTTCATTTTTTCTTTTTTCTCATTATTAATTTTCTTATCTTTTTCTTTCGACTTATCTTTTTTTTTTTTTCAATTTTTTTTTAATGTTTTTATTTGTTTTTTATTATCTTTATTGTAGTAAAAATAATTGAATAAAAATAACCAATGATGTTTTGTTTGAAAAAAGGATAATAAATAAAAATAAAAATATATATGTTTCAAATTAAAATATTTAAATCCATTTTTATCTATTATTTTTTTATATATTTTATTAAATATATTATCATTTGAATAATTAAATTTTTTAAGAAAAGATTAGAGTTATCAAAGGGTCGGGTTACATCTCCAAACCTGAAGTCCTGTTTGATATTTATGAGAGTTTGGAAATAAATATTAAGTTTATTAAACGGGTTTGGACAAAATTTTGAGATCGTTTAAAAATGAGTCGGATCTTGATTTCAACATTTAAGGTCTAAATCCAGTTCAATTCGACCATTAGTTATATAATATATTATTTTTGTATGTTTATATATTATATAATTTATTTTATATAAAATATATATTTTTAGTGTATACATAAGCTATAAATTTTTAAATATTGGTAAAAGAAAAATATTAAAAATTAAATAAAAATATAATATTTATATTTTGTAGAAAAAACTTATGTGGATGGGTCTAGGTTGTGTAATTTATTATTTAGACGATTTTGATAAGAATTTAAGACTCAAATAGTTGGGTCAAACTAAACTTTGATAAGTATGTGTTATATTGATAATATATCTATGTCGATCTAAACTTAATATAAATTTTTCTAATAGGATGCATGAACACTTTTAAAAAATAAATATTTTTTTGATCCTTATGTTTTAACTTTTTTTTAAAACACAAGTAGTATATATTTTTTTTAAATAAAAAAAATATATATATAATCCGAGCGAAGCCGGGAAAAATTTCTAGTATATATATATATATATATATATATATATAATTCTCTCCAGTCTTTATATTAAATTTAAACTTGAATTATTTACATAAATGATGAGGTTTTTTTTTTTATCAAAATATAGCTAAAAAAATTTATATACCAAAATACTGTTATTTTCAGATTAATTCTCAAAATCTGCTTGTTTTTTTTTTTCTAGCTAGGGATTTCCCAACGTAAAATTTTTAAAATTTGCAAAAAACACCAAGGGAAATTGCCATGAGGGGTGGCGATTTCCTTTGGTGCATTTTTAAAAAATTAAAAAAAACACCAAGAAAAATCGCCATGGAGGGTGGCGATTTCTCTTGGTGTTTTTTGCAAATTATACCCCTTGTTGTTTTTTTTTTATTTTATTTTTTTACTTAAATTAAAAAAAATTGTAAATTTATTTTTAAAATTTTGCAAATTATACCAAGATAGAGACATGTCCACATGTTTCTTACAGAATAACCCAAAATAGGACACATGAAGGAATGTTCTTGCTTTCTAACAAATTTTTAACTATGTGGATATTATTTGTATTTCTCTAATATGTATCTAACTATTGAATTTTGTGAAACCTTCGTGGCCATTACTTGAATTAATTCTTTCAATTATTTGCATGCATTTGCATCATTTAAATATTTTACCAGGTAAATTTTTTACCATGTTCATGCATTTATCATGTACATTTGTTTACCATGCTCATGCATTTATCATGTACATTTGTTTACCATGCTCATGCATTTACGTTGTACATTTTTAACCATGCTCATGCATTTACCATAAATTTTTTTATAATGCTCATGCATTTACCATATATATTTTTCATAATGCTTATACATTTACCATTTATATTTTCATAATACTCATACACTCATCATGTACATTTTTCATAATGTTACTGTTAAACTTTGTGAATATTTTGGTATTGTCATGTAAATTAATTTATTTCTTTCGTTTATTTGCATCCATGTGCATTTCTTAAAAACATGAGACCTGAATTTTAAAATTGTGGTAATGAAAGGTTCAAGGATAACTCAGAAAGATCTTGGGGGCATTCCTACAACATTCGTTCATGGGTTAAAACAATGACAGAGGAACAGGCTGCTAGGATTCGTTCACGGGTTAAAGCAATGGCCGAGGAACAGGTTGCTAGGATGAACAAAATAGAAAAAACCCAGGGTGAGATTAGAGAGCAATTAAACTCGTTGTGCAAATGATGAAGAGTCTGAAAGGGAAAGATAAGACAGATGAATCCGGCTCTGAGGGAAAGAATCAGAATGTGGGTGAATCTTCGTATCCACCAGTTCAAATACCTCAACAAGTGCAGTCGTTACAAACACCATTCGTAGGAGGATTTAACTATCCGGGATATAACGAATTCTAGATTTAGATGATCAAGAAAGGCTGAAGAAAGTTGAAGAGATAGACTCTCGTAAGATGAAATTGATTGAAGAAAGACTTAGGGCTGTTGAGGGTTTGGATTTCTATGGTTCTATGGATGCTGAAGGGCTTTGTTTGGTTCCAGATGTGGCTATCTCGCCCAAGTTCAGGACTCCTGATTTCGAGAAGTTTGATGGGTCCAAGTGCCCTATATCTCATATCACCATGTTTTGCCGGAAGATGGTTGCTTATGCGAAAGATGATAAGTTGCTCATCCATGTCTTCCAGGACAGTCTTACATGTTCTGCTGCCAGGTGGTATGTTCAGCTAGATAAGAACCGCATCCATACTTGGAAAGAATTAGCAAAGACGTTCATTAATCAGTACAAGCACATTGTTGACATGGCCCCAGACCGTTCAATCTTACAGAATATGGAGAAGAAAGCTACTGAAAGCTTCAAAGAGTATGCTCAGAGATGGAGGGATATTGCTGCCGAAGTTCAACCACCTTTACTGAAAAAGAAACTACAGTCTTGTTTGTTAGTACCCTGAAAGCACCATACTATGAAAGGATGATTGGGAATGCCACCAAAAAAATTGCAGCTCCAGGGAGATAATTGAGAATGCTATAAAGAGTGGGAAGCTTGAAGATAGAGAGACATCCGATGCAAAGAATGAGGCATCTAAAAAGAAAGAAGAAGATGTTAAAGTTGTGACTTATGGAGGACAACAAACAAGAGATCTTCCCCAATACCATCCATATCCCATGTACCAACATTATTATCCCATTGTAAATAATGTTGCACCACAACCAACTTTTCGACCAAACTTTTACTCACAACCACCTACTTTCATGATTGGTCCATCTACACCTGCAGCTAGGCCTGTTCCCCAAAGGAGACCAAGAAACAGTCATGAGAAAATTTCGATCCCAATTTCTGATCTTTTGCCTTTGTTGATAAAAAACCAATACCTTACTCCTGTCCCTTTAAAGACAATTCCAAATCCATCAGCAAGGAATTATGATCCTAACAGCAAGTGCGATTATCATATAGGAGCAATTGGGCATTCAACGAAAAAATGCAGGCAGTTGAAAGAAAAGATTGAAGATCTCATTAATGATGGTACCTTGACTTTGGATGTTTTGGAACAATGGAGATCTGGAGTTTGAATATGGGGAATGTCACCTCAAATACTTCGTCTGAATAATTTCAAATTTGTGATGTTTACATTTTTTCCTAGGCATGGCATTTTTAACATTTATTAGGTGTTTGATAGTTTTGTTGGAAATTGTTTATGTTTGCATGACTTATTTTGGAAAATGTTTTGGATCTTAAATAAAATGGTGATTATTGTTAAGAAATGAACTTTGCAACCTATTCCCATGACTAGTTAGTTGTAAAAGCTTGATTTCTTTGATGGCCTAAATTTGAAGTGTCGTGAACCTCACCTTTCTTTTGACCAGGAAATGAATCCCAAAAGGTCAATAATCTTCGTCTAAGCAAATGAGCAATGAAATGAACATTTGATTTGCAAAACATTTTTTTGAGAACCAATTCATGAGGCACTCTCTTGAAAGAATCTAGATTTTGGTAATTTGATAAGTGTCAAGGCTTTAAACATATCACTCCTAAGTTTCTCAACCATGCCCGAACTTTTCTTTGCCTGAATGGTGTCTTTTACTCACATATTGGGGGCAAAATTACCTTAAAAGCAATATTTTTCCAGTATCCTTCAATGCTTGGACTTGAGTAACACCCATTTTCACCCAGTTATCCTTTGCCACATCTTGGGGTAGGATTACCAAAGAGCCAATATGACCTGATGTTTTTCTTTGCACACCATTATCGACTTGTGCAAAATTTGTTTTCCTCTATGATCGAATGAAATTGTATGGACACTTTGAGAAAGCCGGAATAAGGAGAATTGTTGGGTTGGACCTTCATTTGGATAGGCACATTGAGAGGAAGCATGAGTTGTAAAAAAAAACTGTGATATCATGCATATGAGATATTCAAATGATTTTAATGGCAATTCTTATTATCTATTTCACATGGGGTTTGCTCCTCAATGGAAATATTTATACTGGACATGAGAAATGGCCATCTTTCGTATTCCTTTTACAAAATGAGAAATTATCCTTTGCTACCCCCTTTGAGTGATGGAGACTCAATTAAGAGTTGTAAACCCAAGTGCAGGTTATGTTCAAGTAATAAATTCTCGGGTGTCTGAGGTCGAACCACAGGGAAGCGTATTAGTAAGTATAAGTTTATAAATATATAAGAAAAAGAAAGTAAAAAAAGATATTAGGGAATCAACAACAAAACAAGATAAAGAAGATATTAGAGAACAAAATAAACAAAATAACATAAAAGAAATTAAACAAGATATAAAAACAATAAGAAAAGATGTTGAGGTTAGAGAATCCACTCTTGGTGTTATGCTAAGATTAATCTTGTTTTATTACACAATTGAAATTCACACATAAGGGAGATTCCAATCGGAAGGTTTAGCAATTCGGTCCAAATTGTCCAACGTCCATAGCATATGATATTATGTTCATTTGGTGTCCTCAAAACTCACAAAAAGAGTCCAAGCATTCCTTATGCCAAGGTATATGTCTACAACAAATCAGGGTTATGAAACCAAGCATTTACTGTGCCATTTTCATTGTCAATAATGAATCAAGATCCCTACTTTGCAAGTATGATTTTAAACCAAAAGAAAATATTATCTATACTAGTGTTTATAAATGATGGTTCATTTTAGCTGATGTTTAAGAGACTAACCTTAGCATTTACCAAAAGCTTCACCTCATCACCTCAACAATATGATTAGCAATACATACTAGATATGAATAAAATGAAAAGAAATGTAAGAAGCATAAGTAAATAAAGAAAAAGAAAACTAGAGAAAGGAAAGAAGAAGAAAACTTAGAGAATTTTATTACAATGGCTAATATCCTACCAATGTATAATGATACTCATCCAAGGCCCTCTATTTATACACATTTTGGAGAGCTAAATGACAAGAGACAAGCTTTATAAATTTCAAAGGTAGGTATAATAGGTGGGTGCATTTTTCTAACAATTTTCGTCATATTGTATGACAATTCTGATCAGCCAGTTGATGGTTGATTTTGTCAATGATGGAGGCTTGATCTGATCAAATGGTCTTCTAGAAAAATATTCCCCTATCAGTTACTGATCCATAGCCGTTGGAATCAGATCATTTTCTCATGTGGATCAGAAGATATGATCAAAATACCAAAACGGGTCAGCACAGACGTCATTGCACATCAGCCAACTTGATGGTTGATTTCGCTAGGGAAAACGACTCCGTTTCAAGAAGTGTAAAACATGAAAAAGATATATATGCCTCTTAACTATGCACTGTAAACATTTCAGCCTTAATTCTTCAGTGAAACTCCAGATATAGCTGATATGGCAAAAGGTGTCGGAACTGGAACTGAATTGGATTTGCCCTTAATTCTTGATTTAACCTAGTAATCTGAAATCACTCAAAGAAACTCGTGAAAAACACCAAATTACATAAAAATATAAAAGATCATAAACACAATTAGACTAAGCAATAATAACTCGTATTTGACACAAAACAATAATAAAACATAACTAAAAACTATATAATTATACGAGTTATCACACCCCCACACTTAGATTATTGCTAGTCCCTAGCAACGACTCAATCCTAGAAAAAAAAATAAACAGAAAACAAGTTAAAGGGATCTCAAACAAACAAGCAAGATCAAGCGTAAGAATTGGCAAGGCATCTAATTAAGTATCATTGGCATATTAAGTTCGAGTAAAGGGTCAATGAGATTAAAATTGAAGGCATTACCGTACGATTGAGGAACTTCCTTCTTAGAGAGACTTTAGCTAGCCATGGAGGACTAGGAAAACTATAGCTTCATAAGTACACATGCTAAGATTCTTGTCACCGCAGTTCACAAGTGAACTCGACAAATCTGATAGGTACAGAGATGAATCTGAGGCTTATGGACAAGTGAGGGGTGGGATGTTCAAACATAATCTGAGGTTTATCACAAGTTAGGCTCAAGAAATATAATAATAATGTGATCAATCCTCTCAAAATATTTCCATTCTCACTCATCCTTAGTCCTATGTTCAACATTAATATTTTGAAAAGAAAACAAAAAGCAAGAAAAGACTCGATCCAAAGAAAATAGAAAAGTAAAAACCTCTCTATAATGAAAAATCTCGAATCTTGAATTCTGATTTTTTTTTAAGCACAAGTGATTTTCTTTTGATTTGTGCCCTCATTGGGACATCTTTTATGCACAATCACATCTATTCATAATCATCATTCTTGTTTTTTTTTTTTTTTTAAATCACATTGGATTCCATACTTTCTTTTTCTTTCTTTTCATTCAATTGATCAAACAAGACAGATTTTCATCAGCTCTTTTTTTCAGCATCTTTTTCTCAACTCATCACAACATTGTTTTGGCATCAATAAGTTCGAAGTTCACGACTCTAAAAACAGTCACTCATTCTAACTACCCTCTTTTGCATTATTCCCATTTTTTTTTTCAGATTTCAAAAGATAACAAAATAAACAAGAAGGAAACACACAATCCCAAACCCAATAATCACAAATATTATCATAAAAGTATAAAAAGGGAATGGGGGTCGGAATCGTATCCGTTCACTTTGGCATAATTTCTGGAGTTCATATCTAGGGATCCAACCCGAAGGTTTACAACCTATGGGCTCCTAATGTAAGGGGGGCAAAGATAAGGGGCTTTCTGGATAGTGACTTTGTTCTAAGATCAGATCATGTATAGATGCAAGCATCTATGTGATGACTTAAATCTGCATGTGGAATGAAGAGAAAAAGTAAACTTACTATGTCTTCCCAGTTTTTCGTGGCTTTCCAAAGGCTCACCATGAATTCACGTTCCAACAAAAATCAAACCGATCAGCCAAAAACAATCTCAAAGATATTTGATCATAAAAAATATTCAATTTTCAGAAAACTAAATTGAAAATAACCTAGATAACTTAATCAAAGCCTTTGTAACTCTATTGCTTTATCCACATGCTTGCCAAGATTATACTAATACTCAAAAAAAAATACATACACGAAAGTAGCAAAACACATGCAGATAATAAACGGACCAGATAGTGTTTTTTTTTTAAAAGATTAAATCAAACTGACAAGGTATGTCTCAAGTCTCCCTTACTCAGACCTTGTTCAGAATGAATACTTCTAAATGGCTTAAAACACAATTTTTTTTTTTTACAAATTAGCAAAATATGCCCCTTACCCCCTACTAAAATATGACATTGTCCCCAATGTCAAATTTTAAAGGTAGAATTTAGGAGATATTACCTGCAGAGGTTGCTAACCACTTATTATAACTGAGACACAACAAACGAAATGTTAGATAATGTCGCCGAAAGTGTATTTGACCTGTCAGAAGAAAATGTTAACCTAACAAAAGATTTTTGCGTGATTTCAGGAAGAAAATCAAAAAGAGAAGAAAAATCAACCGTAAAAGACCAATGCAAAAAAAAAAAACGAGAATAATTACACAAATCGAACAACACGTAAATTAAACCGAAATGAAGTTACTGCAAATCAAACCAAAAGCTGAGAAGTCATTTATTGTAGTTGTGATTGTGGCTCACATCTTCCTCTGGTTTTACGTCCAGAAACGGCTTAAACGCCTTCTATGAGTCGAGGATATGCTTCCCATCCAGTTTTCTTACAAGCTGGCAAACAGGGTCTTTTAACATCAGATTCCCAAGATGTTGCCATTCCCTTTGGAATTGCGGCCATAAATCAAGAATTTCTCTTTGTACGTCTCCATTAAGATGCGTCTCAAGAGAAAGTTGGATATTACCCAAATTCTCCTTACTCAGTCCATCCTTAATGAATTCAATTTTATCATCTCGATTAGAGGACAAAATCCCAATAGAATGACATTTACCGTTACACGTCCATCGTGCACATTTGTGGCAATTTGAACTCATGCGCTTTGCTCGTCGCTTCTTTGCAAAAGTGCTTCTACCTATACCTGGTAAATGCAAAACAGGAAGATATTCATCTTCACGTACCTTGGCTTCAATTATCCAACGTATGTCTTCAGGAATCCCTTTGTGCATAAGCATTCTTAATCTTTCAAATCGAACTTGGTAAAGCTTCAGTAAAATATTTCGAGGAAAAGGAGGAAATCGTTTCTGCAATCTTGTGAGAATATCATCCATCTTGAAAAAAAAATGAAAAAGAAATTGAAAGAGAAATTTATATACAATATCAGTTTTGTGGGTAGCTGATGGGACCGACTTAAATAATCACGGAGTACCGTTATCCGTCATTTAACCGGGGTATTGAGCTCACACTTTCCGTCAGAAATGCTTTCTTTTGTACATTATGTTTCCTCTTAACTGTGCACATGTCCTTCAAAAATTTAGCATAAGATGGAACTTGTTTGATTGCATCCAATAAAGGAATGTTAATCTTAACTATTTTGAAAAGTTCATAAATTTCTGCATTTTGATTCAAATTCTTTATTGTTTGCAACATTTGAGGAAAAGGAGCAGGATGCATACCTTTTTCTTTGTCCAAATTTTCAAGAAGTTCAGACTTACCATCATCCTTACCATTACTTTTCGGAGGGGAAGGAGGATCTTGGTCTTTTGATGGAATATTATTGTCAATTGCCTTTCCACTTCGAAGAGTTGTGATAGAACTGGCATTTTCCTGTTGAGTTTCATTGGAGCAAGAAACAAGACATTGAGTAGAAGGGTTAGGCAGAGGTTGAGAAGGAAACTTACCTTTTTCTTGAGTGCGTAATGAAGCTGTCAATGTGGACAAGGTGTTTTTGATCTCATTGATGTCCTGTGAAGTTTGGTTATTCACATTTGCTTGTGTTTGCATGAATGCTTGCAATGTCTCTTCCAAGGTTTGTACACTTGAAGGTTGATAGGAAAAAGTGTTGCCCGGCTTTTGAGATTGTGGTACCTGAACATGATTATTAATCCGCCAACTGAAGTTGGGATGATTTCTCCATTCAGGGTTATACGTTTCAGAGTAAGGAGAAGGAAAAGGCTTTTTAAATGTGTTTATGGAATTTACTTGATCACGCAACGCTTCTTTAAGAATGGGAATGTTTGGACATTCAGAAGTGGGGTGTCACATGATTTCACAAATTCCACAACTTTCTTCATTTTTAACCGTTTTGACTTCTTTTACTTCTCTAAGTTCCATGGCTTCAATCTTTCTAGCCAAATTAGCTACTTTAGCTTTTATCTCATCTTCTTGACTAAAATGATATTTACCTCTGTTAGAAACAAGATTAGATCTATTGGAACTTTCAGAGGAATTATCTGTGTGCCAGGCTTGAGAGTTATCTGCCAAATGGTCTAGGTAGTCAAAGGCTTCTTCAGGTTCTTTTTCTAAAAACTCACTGTTACACATTGTTTCAACAAATTGTTTAGTTTCGAGAGTTAAACTTTCATAAAAAAAAACTAATAAGACGCCATTTTTCAAAACCATGATGTGGACAAGAACTTAACAAATCTTTAAAACGCTCCCAGCACTGAAAAAATGCTTCATTTTGATTTTGATTGAAATTTTGAATCTGTCTTTTTAAAGCAGTAGTTTTATATGCTGGGAAAAATTTCTTTAGAAACTCAGTTTGTAATTCTTGCCATGTGCCAGTTGACCTTGGTTTTAAATTATGAAGCCAAATTTTTGCTTTATCTTTTAAAGAAAAAGGAAATAATTTTAGCTTGACAATTTCATTTGTACATTGTTGGTCATTAAAGGTGACACATACATCTTCGAAGTCTTTTAGAAACGAGTAAGCACTTTCCGATTCTAACCGATGGAAATTTGGAAGCAAAGCTATCATACCTGGTTTAAAACGAAAGTTGTTTGCATTGAGAGGAAAAATAAAACAAGAGGGTGATGAGCTTCGAGTTGGTTGCAAGTAGTCACGCATGGTGCGTACTTGTCTGTTCTCATCTTCAGCATGAACACTTTCATTGTCAGCCATGGTAGGAGTTGTATTAGAAAGATTACCTGAAAAAGTTTCACAATAAAATCTAACTAAACGACGAGATCTAAAATCACGTCGCCAAACAAGCATAAAACAAAGTTAATATACAGATAATATATTTATATAAATATAAACTTTACAATATAAATGTATAACCAGCCAATAAAAATAAAACAAAGTTAATATACAAATTATGCGGTATAACCAGCCAATAAAAATAAATATACTTATAAACTTATATACTTAGTATTGCCTCCCCGGCAACGGCGCCAAAAACTTGATGGAGACTCAATTAAGAGTTGTAAACCCAAGTGCAGGTTATGTTCAAGTAATAAATTCTCGGGTGTCCGAGGTCGAACCACAGGGAAGCGTATTAGTAAGTATAAGTTTATAAATATATAAGAAAAAGAAAGTAAAAAAAGATATTAGGGAATCAACAACAAAACAAGATAAAGAAGATATTAGAGAACAAAATAAACAAAATAACATAAAAAAAATTAAACAAGATATAAAAATAATAAGAAAAGATGTTGAGGTTAGAGAATCCACTCTTGGTGTTATGCTAAGATTAATCTAGTTTTATTACACAATTGAAATTCACACATAAGGGAGATTCCAATCGGAAGGTTTAGCAATTCGGTCCAAATTGTCCAACGTCCATAGCATATGATATTATGTTCATTTGGTGTCTTCAAAACTCACAAAAAGAGTCCAAGCATTCCTTATGCCAAGGTATATGTCTACAACAAATCAAGGTTATGAAACCAAGCATTTACTGTGCCATTTTCATTGTTAATAATGAATCAAGATCCCTACTTTGCAAGTATGATTTTAAACCAAAAGAAAATATTATCTATACTAGTGTTTATAAATGATGATTCATTTTAGCTCATGTTTAAGAGACTAACCTTAGCATTTACCAAAAGCTTTACCTCATCACCTCAACAATATGATTAGCAATACATACTAGATATGAATAAAATGAAAAGAAATGTAAGAAGCATAAGTAAATAAAGAAAAAGAAAACTAGAGAAAGGAAAGAAGAAGAAAACTTAGAGAATTTTATTACAATGGCTAATATCCTACCAATGTATAACGATACTCATCCAAGGCCCTTTATTTATACACATTTTGGAGAGCTAAATGACAAGAGACAAGCTTTATAAATTTCAAAGGTAGGTATAATAGGTGGGTGCATTTTTCTAACAATTTTCGTCATATTGTATGACAATTCTGATCAGCCAGCTTGATGGTTGATTTTGTCAATGATGGAGGCTTGATTTGATCAAATGGTCTTCTAGAAAAATATTCCCCTATCAGTTAATGATCCATAGCCGTTGGAATCAGATCATTTTCTCATGTGGATCAGAAGATATGGTCAAAATACCAAAACGGGTCAGCACAGACGTCATTGCACATCAGCCAACTTGATTGTTGATTTCGCTAGGGAAAACGACTCCGTTTCAAGAAGTGTAAAACATGAAAAAGATAGATATGCCTCTTAACTATGCACTGTAAAATTTCAGCCTTAATGCTTCAATGAAACTCCAGATATAGCTGATATGGAAAAAGGTGTCGGAATTGGAGCTGAATTGGATTTGCCCTTAATTCTTGATTTAACCTAGTAATCTGAAATCACTCAAAGAAACTCGTGAAAAACACCAAATTATATAAAAATATAAAAGATCATAAACACAATTAGACTAAGCAATAATAACTCGTATTTGACACAAAACAAGAATAAAACATAACTAAAAACTATATAATTATACGAGTTATCATTGAGCCTATTGGATTCTTGTTTTTTGAATGAACCTTGACCAATGATCACCCTCCCCATTGGGGGGCAAGTATGAAGAATTATCTTTCTATGGAGGGTCATACGTTTGGATCATATTTCTACACCACGAAAAGAATGCTTTATGTCAGGGGACAAATATTGAAATGGATTGAGTTTCAAATTTTCAAACTCACTTTATGATAGGAAAGTCTGTGAAAAGAAAGAAGAAGAAAAAAAGAAAAAAAGAAAAATGAGAAGAAAAAGAGAAAAAAAATGAAAAGGAAAAAGAAAGAAAAAATGAAAAGAAAAGTTCGCAAGATGAAATCCTCATGAAGAGAAATGATCCGTGGTTTGATTACCTTCAAAATGAAAAAAAAAGATATGAGATATTTTGAGATGAAGAAATGATCCTTGGTTTAATTACCTTTAAACACATTTTTGGGCCTCATTATCCTTTTTTTTTCATAACCCCAAACCTTGGCTTACATTACAAGCTTGAAAAGTCCATTTTGATCAAGTATGAATATTTAAGTTGAAGAGTTTTTCCTCAGATTTTATCTCATCCTTTTGAATTGTCATTAAAGAAATTTGAATTCTCAAATGCATGGTAAACAAAAAAAATAAAGAAGCTCTAGGGTGAAAACCCAAAAACGGGTAGTCTAGAGCAAAAAATTGAAAGCAACTCTGCATAACTGTGCCAAGGCTGTACACACAAATTTTATGTCAAAAATATGACAAGGAAAATTTGGAGTCAAATAATAATTTTATTAATCAAACTTTGAGGTTACAATCTCTGAATATTCTTAAAGAAAGAAATCCTTTGATTCTTTTCTTCAGTAAAATTTTGATTCAAGGGTCTTCACGACTTGATCTTGAATCGGCGAGATCTGCTTCAAGGGTCTTCTAGACTTGGTCTTGAAAAACAGGAATTATCTCCTTTCCTTCGATGAACAAGATCGGAGAGCAGCTTCTTAGAGAATTCTCAAGAACAAGCACCGCGTTCTTAGAATTTCTCTAATTTCTTCTTAAGAATTTTGAGAGGATTTGGCTCTTCAAAATCTTCTTCTCTTCAGGCTTTCTGAATTGTGAATTTGTGTTAAGGGGAGGTCTCTATTTATAGTGGTAGCTAGCCAGGTGAAAGAGAGTTTTAAAAGAACTCAATCTCCTTATTTATCTCTTAATTAATTTAATTTAATTAGAGATAATATCTTCTTATTTATCTCTTAATTAATTTGATTTAATTAGAGATAAAATATTTATTTTTTTTATCACTTAAATAATTAATTAAATTAGAGATAAAATATTTATTTTTTATCACTTAATTAATTAAATTAGAGATAAAATATTTATTTATCTCTTAATTTAATTTAATTTAATTAGAGATAAAACTTTATTATTTATCCCTTAATTAATTAATTAATTAAATTAGAGATAAAATATTTATTTTTTATCACTTAATTAATTAAATTAGAGATAAAATATTTTATTTATCTCTTAATTAATTTAATTTAATTAGAGATAAAAATTTATTATTTACCTCTTAATTAATTTAATTTAATTTAATTAGAGGTAAAATAATTATGACACATGGGTGAAATTTGATTGGATAACCCATGAATCCTTGCAATTTGATTGGTCAAACCATGTGTACATATTTAATTAATTATAAAATAATTAATTATAATATGATATTATCAATTTCACATGGTAATGTATAATTTAATTGAAAATTTCTTAATTAAAAGAAATTTCAATTAACACGTGGCAATTTGTAATTGGTTACAAATTTTCTCCTTCTACAAATGCCCCCTCAAGACTTGGTTACGTACACGAATTTTTTTTTTAGTGTAGCAAGTGGACAAGTCTTGAAATTTAATTTGCTTTTGATGTCAGAATTTATTTACACCAATTAATTATCCTCATATAATTTCGTATACGAGACAAAAAAAAATTGATTTAGCAAATATAATTTCCTATGCATCAAAATGGATCATGAATAGAAGATTAGCCCACCCTAACTGGTGTAGCAAAGAAAAAATGGATATCGGGCCAACATTGGCCTATGTAAAGTAAATATGGACTAATATTGGCCCACGTAATAAATGGAATTTAGGCCATAACAAAAGCTTGTCATATTGTGGACACAAATGAGATTTAGGCCCAACTTAAAATATCCTTCAAAGTATTTAATTGGTAAATGGACCCAATAGCCCATGCAAAATATAGTTCACAGTTTGGAGACTTTCTACAGCTTCAAAGAATTTGAGTTTGATCTAATCGCTTCTTTGCTCAAATTAATTTCAATTAAAACTCAACCTCCAGTTTTAAAGAAATTCTAATGCAATTAGAAGTTCTATTCCTTGACCACATAGGACTTGAATTATTTCCCTTATAAAAGCAAGGTCTTCTCAAACTAATCTGCATATCAGATTAATTGTCAAAGATTGCTACGTTGAAAAGCTTAACAGGTTGCTACATTGGAGTGTTCGACAGGTGAGTCCTTTTTTTTTATATATATTCTTTTATGGTTATTCTCGTCGGTGCCTTTAGAAGCTGTTTTTTTGTACTCTTCCCTCCCTCGGCAACATTAATGTCGTCTAGCTTGATTGCTTGTCTTCTTATTCTTTATCTTCGATACCCTTCACAAAAGTATATGCAAAAAGCTGCATCTTTTCTACAGTCAGATCTTTTTTTTTTCTAGGGTTTATACGATTCTCTTTTTTTTTTTTTTTTTTTGTCTTTTCTTGTTGAGGATAATCTTGACAGGATTGGATCTACTTTTTGGGTGGTCCATAATTGCAGCACAACTGCCTGGAAGAACAGATAATGATATCAAAAACTACTGGAACACCAAACTGAAGAAGAAACTACTTGGGAGGCGCAAACAATCTAATAACATCAATAGGTTATCGTCCTCCAAATCATTTTTCTTTACTGATGTTTTGCAGTCTTTGTTTTCATGGAAACATTCCTCATCTAGATCACATGAGAATAAATCCCTGTGACTATCTTTACTCTTTCTTTTTTTTTCGGGTTTTTCTGATCCAAAACCATATTTCTTTTTCTTGCTCTTCCTCTCATCCACTTGGTTGTCTTTGTTTACAGCAAAGTTTTTGATCCAATCAGGTTCATCATCTGAACCAATTTGACCATTTTTTTTTTTTTTGCTTTTCATCAGATTCAACCCCTTTTTCAGACTTCTCTTTTTGTCTCTGATCAAGCACCCATTGCAAAGCGTTGCAGATAATGCTCAGCTTTTTGCCAGTTCCAGTGGGACTTTCGAGCATGGAAACGCCGCCTTTATCCAAAGAGTGATAAAGTGAATTCATGAAATCGATCTGGATTGAATATGGCTTATACGGAAATGCTGGAAATTTTGGCTCTCCTTCATTTTCCATTTCTCTCTTTCTCGATTGAAACTTGGAAGCTTTTTTTTTTTTTTTTTCAGTTTTTACTATTTGGCTCTGTAGATGATTTTCCCGTGAAATCCCACTTTGACATCATACCAAGTCTTGCATGTTGACACGTTCGTCTTACATGTTTTATTTCATTCTTTGTAGCAAGACACCATACCAAGTTTCTCCTGCGCCACTTGTCTTGCCATCATGAAGCCTTATTACATTAAAGCTATACATTATTTTCTTAATGACATGTTAACACTTTAATGCCACTTTGATTCGTATCTAGGTGAATTTTTTTTTTATTCTTTATTTTGACTTCATGACTTTTTTTTTTTTTTAGTAAGATATATATATATATTTTAATTCTCTACCTACTTTGACATTTTTTTTTTTTGTTTTTGTTTTTGTAGAATCATCATGGTGTACTTCAAAGATCACAAAGATTATCTTGTAATTCTTTCCAAGGAAGACGAAGACATAAACGAAGGATTATATCTCTCCACCGACAAGCCCATATCGGGTAGATATAAATCCGCTTGGAAATCATTTGATTTTCCTGCCACTCTAGAAGATTGGTCGATAGAACTTTCTCCAGCCTCACAATCTTCTCCAAAGGCGAGATCTCTTCAGTCTAGTCTTCACGTCAATACTTCTAACCATGAGAAGTTTGACACGTTGGGAAGCCGTATCATTTCCGAAAGATCATATTGGGGATTTTCCTTCAAGATTTTTGGAGAGTTTGGTTACATACCAAAGTACTGGGAATGGACTGAAGATGTGTTATACCACTTCAACAAAAATTTGACGACTATTAGTATATATGATGCTGTTTATGCATCATTATACACTTATGATCACAACAAGGATGTCATTCGCGCTTTTTGTAAAGCTTGGTGTCCGGCTACTAATACTCTCCATCTTGCTACTGGGGAAGCTTCCATCTCCTTATGGGATTTGCATAAGCTAGGCGGTTTGCCCATTCACGGCATATTTTATGATGAAGTCATTCCTTGTGCTGCCGAATTGACTGGCTTTGATAACAAGGGAAGATTCATCCCGAGATGTTGTGAATATCTATTTGCTGCATTCCATCTTTTGAAGCAAGGCAAGGAGGATAAGGTGTCCATTGAGGATTGGATCAATTTTTGGTTTCAAGGGAAATTGCGTTACACCAAACCACCTGCTCGAAAAGCAAAGAAGCTTGTTCGTCCAAAAGCTACACATAACCCTACTGGGATTCTTCGGAAATACCAAGGTCGAGGAATAGCAGGAGATGGAGCATTCACTACACTTGGAATCAAAGACAGTTTAACAACCGACACTTATTTAGCTGCCTTCCTTTCTTGTTGGATTTGTGTTTTCGTTTTTCCAAGTAAAGATTCAGAATTTGTTCGGCCAGAGACATTTAAGATAGCCAGTCTGATGGCGATTGGGAGAACTGTTAATCTCGCGGTCCCAGCGTTAGCCAATATTTACCATGGACTAAACCGAATTACACTTTCTGCTCAAGCGGGCTCTTCAGATGCGTGTTTTCCAATTCACTATATTTATGGGTGGCTAAGTTATTACTTCCGGACTCACTTTCAAAATCCAGATGATGTATATGGGCCTTTGATGAGCAAGTTTTCAGGAGAAGGTGGAGCCAAATACTTTGAGGATTATGACGCCCGTAAATTGATTCATAGTGGCATAGTGTAGAATGCTAACTTATATCCCAGGAATAGAGATGAAGTGATTGTTGATGATGACGCTCTTAGTAAGATCAATCATGGCTACCTTGTTAATGTTCGTTCGAGCTATTTGCCTGCCCGATGTAACCAAGCCATCATTGTGGAACCTTACAGTCCTCATCAATTTGGGAGACAATTTGGGTTTTGTCAAGATATTCCTGGAGCTCTTAAGGAAGATATTCGTTCTGGATCTGTGGATGATTTATGTAGGTTTTGGAGAATTTGCACTCGTTCTCATACAAAGTCCAGATTGATCTCTCCAGCTCGTTCTCTAAATCCTAATGATCATGCAACCGCAAGATACATAGAATGGTGGTCCAAAGTTCATGAGCCATATCTTGAGCATTCTATTGATATTTTGATTTCGAGCATCCGTACATCACCGTCAAAGAGAAGAAAACCTTCAAAGGATGTTAAGAAAAAGTCTTTAGAGATTTCGCAAGACAAACCCAATAAAACCAAAGTCTCGTCCACCATAGATTTAACAGAGGAGCATGTGAAGACTTCACAAGAAGTTCCTCGATCAGTATCATTAGTTGATGAAGGACAAAGGGTTTTACCGAAAGTCATCGAAGGGAAGCATAATGCGATTGTTGAAGATTCGATTGATGAGAGTGATCATGACAGACATTGGAAGCGAACTAGGCCAAGGGAATCCTTTCAAGGTGATATATCCCCCGCCAAAAGTGAAGCTTCAGTTTCTAGTTCGCATGAGTTCAACAAACTTGCAGCTAAGATCAGAAATAATGTTTCAAGTACCATTTCCAACCAAGAAGATGCTTGCCCTAATGTGATTGTTAATAATACTTCTTCTATAGTGAAGACTCCCACAGGCCCTCATGTTGAAGCTAGTCATCTCGCCCTTCCAGAATTTTCTAAGTTTAGTGCTGAAAAAGTGATATCCGATAGTCAGTTGAAGCTTGCAACTATTTTGTGGGAAAGCATTCAGCCAAGGATTATTCGCGCTTCTTTTGATCGGGTTTCTTCACTTACTAGTGATGTCCACAAGATCTTTGATGCAATAGAAGCAATTAAGTCCGTTGATTCATCTTTATTGAAAGGCATGGTGGAAGACTACTTTACACAAGTCCAAAAGTTTAATGAGCTTGAATCTTCCATTTCTTCATCCAAGGATAGAATTGAAAGGCTTCAAGGACTTGAAATTCGACTTAAAGATTCAATGTTACTTGAACATAAGACTGTTGAGAACCTTAACACCCTGCAGTCGAACTTGGCAGATATAGAGCATGAGTTCATTACTTTGCAACGCAAAAAACATAGACTTGAGTCTTCGCTCCAAGAAACTGAAGATGAACTGAAAAGAAGAAGAACCGACACCTCCAAGATTCGTGAAGAGATGAATTCTGTTGAGTCTATTACTACCCTTACTGAGGATGAAGCCAAGAATTTCAAATGGAAACCCTGAATCCCTTTTGATGTAACTTTTTTTTTTTGAAATTTATATTAGTTCTTAGGCTTGCTAGTTTTTTTTTTTTTTTTTTTATTTTATTGTAAGTTCTTTTCAAGTTTGAAATAAAGTTAAATTTCTTTTTCTCCATATTTCATCTTTCTTTTGCACTTTCTAAAGCATTTTTGCATCATGCATGGACTACAAATTAAATTCCCAAAGATCTTTAATTTGCAAAAGATTTGTTTTACTTGAAAAATAATTTGAATCATGAAATTTGAATGGAGAATTATCATAATATTTTCAAGTGAACGAAAGATAATATTTGAATCAAATTTTTTTTTTTTTTGGTTTGGACTGAACTTGGCAATGAAACCAAGCTGCCTACGTACCCTCGAATTTGAAGGATCAAGTCATAACGTAGTTCATCTTTTTTTTTTTTTTTTGTACCCTAACTTTTGCCTAAGTTGTCCTAGAAAGGATTTTCAACATAGCGGGCTTTTTTTTTTTTTTTTTTAATGTGCAGTTTAAGCTCGTGCTTAGGAGCAACATACGACAGTTTAAGCTCTTGCTTATGAGCAATATCTTCTTTAAGCATAGTAACGCTTCAAAAACTTTCCATTGATCGGTCCGACTTTGACACCATCTTGATCAACGATCTTATAGGCACCATTGGTATAAACTTCTCGAACAACGTATGGTCCATCCCATTTTGAAAGGAACTTGTTGCCAATACGATGTGAAGTATTTATGGGTCTTCTTACAGCAAGGACTAAATCTCCAACTTGGAAAGATCGCTGCTTGACTTTCTTATTAAAAGCTTTGGATAGTCGAGCTTGATAGCACTCCAAGCGTTGTTGGGCTTCCAACCTTTTCTCATCCAGCGCTTCTAATTCTTCCAAACGTAAGCGTACATTGTCTTCACTAGAAAGATCTTCCTGGATTGCAATCCTTAATGACGGAATTTGTCGCTCAAGTGGTAGAACAGCTTCCACACCATAAACAAGTGCATATGGAGTGGCTTGAGTTGGTGTGCGATATGTAGTTCGATAAGCCCACAGAGCTTCTCCTATCCTTTCATGCCAATCTTTCTTTGAACGGTTAACAACTTTCTTGAGAAGATTGCACAAAGTCTTGTTAAAAGCTTCTGCTAATCCGTTTGCTGGAGCATGGTACATTGAAGACTTGTACTGCTTGAAGTCAAACTGTGCACATAATTTACTCATGTCAAACTGCTTCCCATTATCAGTTATGATGTGACGAGGTACACCATACCGATAAATGATGTTTGTCCTGATAAAAGTTGCAACAGTTTCCTTTTTTACTTCCCTGTAAGGTGCCACTTCTGCCCACTTTGAAAAGTAATCTGTAGCGGCAAGTATATACATATGTCCTAGTGAACTCTTAGGTAATGGTCCTACCAAATCAAGTCCCCAAGCATCGAACGGCCAAGATGTGACTGTCGGATGTAATGGTTCAGGAGGTTGATGGATGAAGTTTGCATGAAACTGACAAGCTTGACATTTCTTGGAGTAGTCCATGCTATCCTTTACCATTGTTGGCCAGTAGTATCCCATTCTTTTAATTTGAAAGTGCAATTTAGCTCCAGACTGATGTGCACCACATATTCCTGAATGAGCTTCTTGTAAGGTTTTGGATACTTCATCTTCTCCTAAACATCGAAGGAAGACACCATCAAAAGAGCGGCGATAGAGCGTACCCTTGAAGTAAATAAATCGAGGAGCTCGACGTTTCACTTCTGTTTTATGCCTTGGATCATTGGGTAACCTCCCATGCTCTAAATAATCAATCAACGGTTGTCTCCAATCTTCTTTTTCAACTTCGCAAACTGATACAACATTGGATTCCGTATTGTTATCTTTAAAATCAATTGGAGGCAAAATCCATCGTTTGCAAAGAGGGACTTTTACTTCTACACTTGGCATGGCGAGAGCTGATGCTAGATTAGCTAGAGAATCTGCTTGCTTGTTCTCTCTTCTTGGTACATGTTCCAAGCTTACATTGTCAAACCATTCCAAAATCTTCTTTGCATAGTTGACGTATGGCAAGAGGTCGGGCTTCTTAACTTCATAAAGTGAAAGAAGTTGGTTGATGACCAATTTGGAATCCCCAAACACTTTAAGTTGAGTGATCTTCATATCCACTGCCATTTCCAATCCAATAATCAGAGCTTGGTATTCTGCTACATTGTTGGAACAGTTTTCAATGAGAGTAAATGCATAAGGCAATACATCTCCTTCTGAAGTGACAAAGACAACACCTGCTCCAGCTCCATCTTGACGGGCAGCCCCATCGAAGAATAGTTTCCATGGCCTGGGAATTTCGATGAAAAGAACATCTTCATCTGGGAGATCTTCAGAGAATTCCCAATCATCTGGAATCGGATGGTTTGCAAGGAAATCGGCAAGTGCTTGCCCTTTAACGGCCTTTTGTGGAATATAAGTAATATCGAACTCTTGTAGCAAAAGAGCCCATTTTGCCAATCTTCCACTGAGCACAGACTTGGACATGAGATATTTGAGGGGATCTGCTCGCGAAATCAAACGAACAGAATGAGCTTGCAAATAATGTCTCAGCTTTTTAACTGCAAACATCAATGACAAGCAAGTCTTTTCAATGGGAGAATAATTTAATTCAGCACCATTAAGAGTTCTACTAAGATAGTAGAGTGCAGTTTCTTTTCCTTCATCATTCTCTTGTGCCAATAATGCTCCTAAGGAACGTTCTTGTGCAGCAATATAAAGGATTAACGGCTGTCCTGGTATAGGTGCCTTCAGAATAGGTGGTTGTAACAAAAAGGTCTTAATGCTCTTAAAAGCATTACTGCAGGCCTCATCCCAGACAAAAGGGACATCCTTCTTCATTAGCCGGCTAAATGGTTGACATCGACCAGCCAAGTTTGAGATAAAACGTCGGATATATGCCAATCTTCCTTGGAGACTTTTAAGTTCATGCAGATTGTGCGGTTCAGGCATTTTCATGATTGCATCTATTTTTGATTGATCGATCTCAATCCCACGATGTCGTACGATGAACCCCAAAAACTTGCCCGAGGATACTCCAAACGCACACTTGAGCGGATTCATCTTCAATTGGTATCTACGCAATCTGTCAAACACTTGGCGAAGATCAGCAAGATGATTGGATTTTTCCTTTGACTTTACTACCAAGTCATCAACATAACACTCGACATTCTTGTGAAGCATATCATCAAAGATCTTTTGCATTGCTCTTTGATAAGTAGCACCTGCATTCTTTAATCCAAACGGCATAACTTTGTAACAGTATATACCTTTTGGAGTTCGAAATGCGGTAAGTTCTTCATCTCTTGGAGCCATGCGAATTTGATTATAACCAGAAGATCCATCCATAAAGGACAAAGCTTCATGGCCAGTTGTAGCATCAACCATTATTTCTGTTATAGGGAGAGGAAAGTCGTCCTTTGGGCAAGCATTGTTCAAGTCTCGAAAATCTACACAAACTCGAAGTTGACCATTTTTCTTTCTCACTGGAACAATATTTGAGATCCAAGTGGGATACTTGACTTCTCTAATAAAGCCAGCTTTGATGAGCTTATTGACCTCAGCTTCAATTTGGGGGATCAAGTCAGGATGGAAGCGTCGTTGAGCTTGTTTGATAGGTCGGACACTTTTCTTGACAGCCAGATGATGCATAGCTACTTTTGGATCAAGTCCCGGCATTTCTTTGTAAGTCCAAGCAAAGATATCTCGATACTCTATCAAAAGATTAAGATAGGCTTTTTCTTCTTCTGGTGGTAAGCAAGCATTAATGAAGACCGGTCGTGGATCTTCACTAGTACTGATGTTAACCTCTTTTAGCTCATCGATAGTAGCTTGATTTCCTTCTTCAAAAGATGAAGGGGCTTCTTGGGCTTCTTCCTCTTGAGATTTTTCACCAGTTTCCTTTACAGATACATGGTTAGAAGTAAAGATTTCTGTTTCTTCAAGTTCCTCTTCCTCTGAGGATGAGACTGATTTGGTTATAACCACTGTGTGCTTTCTAGCCTTTAAAACTTCACCAGTAGTTACCTTCCATTCGCTTTGCCTTTTCATTCGGGAAGGAATTTTGCTGTGAAAATCTCTTGATTCCTTTAAAGTGGAAGATTTTCTTTTTCGGCCACAGTTAACTTCTTCAGAGTACGGACTTCCAAGCCTTGACTGAATGGAAATTGGTTTACTTACAGAAACTTCACTGCATTTTTCTCCCATTCGTTCAAAAACTGACCTTCGTGATGATTGAATGCTCAAACGATCAAACACTGAACATCGTGTTGAGCGTGCTCCCAAGCGATCAAATACTGAAAGTCCTGGTGACTTCACTGCATCTTCTGGCTCCTCGGGAACTTCCTCCACATTTATGTATCTCGAAGTTTGTTTATGAATCTTCAATTTTAATGGAGAATATCCAAGCCCTTCTCTAGAAGTTCCGATGTGATCCATCTTCTTTTGCCAGACCTGTCGGATCTTGAATGAACTTTGCGGCTTTTCTTTGCTAGGCTCTTTTGTCTCGTGAGCCAATTTTGCAACATCTTCTTGTTTATATCCAGCTTTGACAAGCAATCTATAAGCATTAGGATCAAAATCTTTAGCTCGATGAGTAGGAAGATCCTGATGTTCATAAAGAGGTTCTTCTACTGGCCTAACAAATCCTTGCAGTGGAGGTATAAGGCCTCTTGATTCTTCCAAGTTAGTGAGGGGAAGAGTCAGATCCTTTAAACCTTGAGCAATTTCATCTTCTCCAACTGTGGAAGAAGCCAAATTCTTTCCCCTTTGCTTTAATTCTTGCATCGGGTTGGGCATTACTTCTTCGATAAATGTATCTTTGAGATAAAACTTTGCATCTGCGAAATGTGCTTCTGCTATAGTAAATGGCTTAGCGTCTGCAAGGATCGTCTTGACTTGACCGTTTCTGCAATACTTGAGACATTGGTGCAGAGTTGAGGAGACTACACCATTTTGATGTATCCACGGTCGTCCTAACAACATGTTGTACGTCGTTTTGGCATCGATTACATGGAAAAGTGGACTTGACTCCATATCTCCAATGAAAAGTTGAAGTCTAAGTTTTCCAAGAGCTCTTTGTCCCCCTTGGTTGAATCCTTGGATCATCAAGCGGCTTTGCATCAATTCATCCAAAGGAATTCCCAATTCTTTCATTGTCATCAACGAGAGTATGTTGACAGCAGAACCATCATCGATCAAGATTCTATTGATCTTCTGTTCCCGAGTATATCCTACGACGAACAACGGCCGATTATGAGGGGTTGACCCTAGCAACAAATCCTCATCAGAAAAGTTAATTTTCGTAGCACAAGAATGCTCATCGACTTCAAATGCTACTGAGTCTTTGTTGTTTTCATTATCTTCATTGCCACCGTTATGGTAACAAGTCATGAAAACCAAATCTTCATTTCTAAGCTGAATTGGCATGAATTCGTTTAAAGTGATTTGCCTCATTGACTTCCTCCCTACTGAATTTTTGCTCCGAGATGGCATTTTTGCTTCTTGAGGCACATTGGGCTTTAGAAATTTAGATGGTTGTTTGACCATCTTAGTTCTTGTAGGCACTTTCACAACTTTTGGAAGATTCTTCTTTTTGCTTTTTCGGGGTGTGACTAGAGTCCAACCATCGTAATCTTGATTTTGTCTTTGAAGCAAATAGTTGCCCCCACTTCCCTGAAGATCTGCCATCGTACTTGTACTTGGAGTCAGTATGATGGGATCAAAAGAGCCAAATTTTATGGTTCTATCCAACAAATTGGATTGAGGAACCATATCGATTGATGCCAAATTTGACGACACCGTTTCTTCTTCAAACTCGATTTTCCCTTCTTCATAGAGTCGCATGATTCTATCCTTCAAAATAAAGCACTTCTCTAGAGGATGGCTAATCAAGCGATGGTACTTGCAATAATTGGGGTCTTCTACCTTATCAGCTTCTTCAGGTCGCTTCATTTCTGGCAACTGAATCAGCTTAGTCTTTAAGAGTTCTTCAAGAATGCTTGAAACATCAGAATCGGGAAAAGGATACTTCTTTTCTTGCCTCTCCTTCAAAGTGATCTTGCCTTTACCTTTGTCTTGGATAGGAGAAGATTTCGTCTCTTGAGATTGTTTTGACTTGGGAGATATCTTAAGAGGCTTGGTAGTCACGGCCATGGACTGTTTACTTTCTCCCTTGTTGGTAAAAGTTTTGCCCCCTTTGCGGGTATCTTGTTTTTCCTTGGCTTTCTTTGGCTCTTGCACCGGAGGTTCTTGATTTCCAGCAGCTGTCATACTCAACTCCATATCATGAGCACGAGTGGCTAATTCTTCAAAGGTCTTAGGCTTGATGCCTTGAAGAATGTAACGCAAGCCCCAATTCATGCCTTGGATGCACATGTCAAGGGCAGAAGACTCAGACAGTCTTTCTTTGCAGTTAAGGCTCAGATTTCTCCATCTGTGGATGTAATCAATGACTGGCTCATCCTTCCATTGACGTGAGCTTGTGAGTTCGATCATGCTGACTAAGCGGCGAGTGCTGTAGAATCGGTTAAGGAATTCACGCTCAAGTTGTTCCCAGCTGTCAATCGTCCCAGGTTCAAGATCAGTATACCAATCAAAGGCGTTGCTTTTTAGGGAGCGAACGAACTGCTTCACCATGAGATCCCCATAGGTACCAGCATTATTGCAAGTTTCCACGAAATGTGCAACATGTTGGCATGGATTTCCTTTTCCATCGAACTGCTGAAACTTTGGGGGTTGATAGTTCCCAGGCATCCTCAGATGATCGATCCTTTGAGAATATGGTTTTGCATATGTATATGAAGGTTGAGTGATAATTTCTTCTTAAGAATTTTGAGAAATTCTAAGAACGCGGTGCTTGTTCTTGAGAATTCTCTAAGAAGCTGCTCTCCGATCTTGTTCATCGAAGGAAAGGAGATAATTCCTGTTTTTCAAGACCAAGTCTAGAAGACCCTTGAAGCAGATCTCGCCGATTCAAGATCAAGTCGTGAAGACCCTTGAATCAAAATTTTACTGAAGAAAAGAATCAAAGGATTTCTTTCTTTAAGAATATTCAGAGATTGTAACCTCAAAGTTTGATTAATAAAATTATTATTTGACTCCAAATTTTCCTTGTCATATTTTTGACATAAAATTTGTGTGTACAAATTTTTGGCACGCCCGGTGGGACAATCTCTGCCTTTCATCTCTTTTCTTCAAAACTCAAGTTATCAAGTTGCAATGGCTCCCAAGAAGAACCTTGCTAACAAACCAACTCTTAAGCCTGCTCGAGCTAATCCTGCAGTCTACCCCACTTCATCATCAAGCGTTGATATCCCTACTCATCCTTATGGCACTAGGAGGAAGACCAAAACTCTTGCTGAATTGTATGAGCAAACTCTTCCTGTGCTCAATCAAAACCCTCTCTATGACACTTCTTCTCCAATTCAAGACTTAGAAGAAGTTTCTGCTAGACAAGTTGATTCTCCTCGAGGATCAAGTGCAAGTCGCCAGTTAACATACCAAGAAGAAAGGAAGGCAGCTAAATAAGTGTCGGTTGTTAAACTGTCTTTGATTCCAAGTGTAGTGAATGCTCCATCTCCTGCTATTCCTCGACCTTGGTATTTCCGAAGAATCCCAGTAGGGTTATGTGTAGCTTTTGGACGAACAAGCTTCTTTGCTTTTCGAGCAGGTGGTTTGGTGTAACGCAATTTCCCTTGAAACCAAAAATTGATCCAATCCTCTGGCTCTTCAAAATCTTCTTCTCTTCAGGCTTTCTGAATTGTGAATTTGTGTTAAGGGGAGGTCTCTATTTATAGTGGTAGCTAGCCAGGTGAAAGAGAGTTTTAAAAGAACTCAATCTCCTTATTTATCTCTTAATTAATTTAATTTAATTAGAGATAATATCTTCTTATTTATCTCTTAATTAATTTGATTTAATTAGAGATAAAATATTTATTTTTTTATCACTTAAATAATTAATTAAATTAGAGATAAAATATTTATTTTTTATCACTTAATTAATTAATTAAATTAGAGATAAAATATTTATTTATCTCTTAATTTAATTTAATTTAATTAGAGATAAAACTTTATTATTTATCCCTTAATTAATTAATTAAATTAGAGATAAAATATTTATTTTTTATCACTTAATTAATTAAATTAGAGATAAAATATTTTATTTATCTCTTAATTAATTTAATTTAATTAGAGATAAAAATTTATTATTTACCTCTTAATTAATTTAATTTAATTTAATTAGAGGTAAAATAATTATGACACATGGGTGAAATTTGATTGGATAACCCATGAATCCTTGCAATTTGATTGGTCAAACCATGTGTACATATTTAATTAATTATAAAATAATTAATTATAATATGATATTATCAATTTCACATGGTAATGTATAATTTAATTGAAAATTTCTTAATTAAAAGAAATTTCAATTAACACGTGGCAATTTGTAATTGGTTACAAATTTTCTCCTTCTACAAAGGCCTACAAAAGAAATGATATTTTGAACCCACCAAGAAACACCGAACACTTTTGAGAAACTTAAGAAGGTCAACATCATTTGGATGACTTTGCCCGAAATTGAAAATCATTTTTCCTTTCTTGTCCAAATTTTGAACCCATCATAGATAGTCTTGACATTTGTTGAATTGCTATATATCAAGAAACTTAGAAAGAGTGCTAAAATGGATTGTGTTTTCAAAATAAAACTTTTTGTGAAAACCTGATTGTTGAAGGAAATTCATTGTGAGTTTAGATGAAGAAACATTGATTTTTCCCTTATGTGATGAAACCTCCCTTGATAACCAAAACCTTGACAAATTGGAATACTCAATGAACCAAATTGTGATTCACCTTATCCATTCTTGCAGTAATCACCAGTTTTTAGGTGATCCAAAGTTGCATTTTTGTTTAGAAAATGGAAACTTGATTTTCGAACATGGAAATTTGATATGGGGCAATTTTCATGGGAGCGTGATTGAAAAATGATTTTTGGGCATATTCTTTCTTTTCAAAGAATTTTCAAAAGATTAGAACATGAAATCATTCAAGTTTGGAATGATATATATTTGAGTTTTAAACCAGTATGATGAGAGTGACATTTCTGGGGGCAAAAATGAGAAGGTTATTTTACCATAATGAGAGGACTGGTTTCTAGAATGGAATCTATTGAGTCGAAAAATGGCAGAGTAGGCTCTTTTGCATCATTTCATTGAAGAATTTTCAGTTTGAAATTTGAATATACTTGAAAATGACATTCTGGGAAGAAAGGAGAATATGATGAGAATAATGAAAGAGTCTGAAAATACATCTGTTTAAAACCTTGGGAATAAATGAGATGTCTTTTTGAGAAAGAAAAGGATGTTGTGATCAACTGATGAAATTAGCGGAGATCAGCCTGGTCCTAAGTCCAAGCGTTTGGAAATTGAAAAATGACGAAACGATGAGCTTGAGTATCATTTGTCATAGTTAAAGATTCATGATATTAGTTTGCATTCCATCACATGACATTCATTTTATATAATTGCATTTCATGGCATTCATGTCATTCATCGCATGGATTTAACATATAAGAAAGATTTTAGCTTTTGAAATTTGAAATTAAACTCTTTTTAAGGATGATACTTTTCAAGGTGAAGTATTGAATCTCGGTTGAGGAAGATTTTCAAGGTAAGAGTTTTGAGCATTCAGTTGAGGAAAGCATAAAAAGTGGTATCTTTTCAAAGCCTCCGGGTATCTTTTCAAGACCTCCGGGTATCTTTTCAAAGCCTCCGGGTAATTTTTCAAAGCCTCCAGGTAATTTTTCAAAACCTCCGGGTAATTTTTCAAAACCTCCGGGTAATCTTTTAAAGCCTCCGAGTATCTTTTTGAAGCCTCGATGGAGGAGTTTTATTTTCATTTAAAGTTGAAGCCTCGGTGGAAGAGTTTTATTTTCATTTAAAGTTAAAGCCTCGGTGGAGGAGTATTATTTTCATTTAAAGTTGAAGACTCGGTGGATGAGTATTATTTTCATTTAAAGTTGAAGCCTCGTGGAGGAGTTTTATTTTCATTTAAAGTTGAAGCCTCGGTGGAGGAGTTTTATTTTCATTTAAAGTTGATGCCTCGGTGGAGGAGTTTTGTTTTCATTTAAAGTTGATGCCTCGGTGGAGGAGTATTATTTTCATTTAAAGTTGATGCCTCGGTGGAGGAGTAGGTTTTTACGTTGGGTTTGTTAAAGTTTACGCCTCGCTTAGAGGAGCTTTTCAACGATAGGATTTTCTTTAAGTACATAGGACTTAGTAGGGTGTCTACGTCTTTGCACATCCCCTGTTTCTCAGGGGATGCACAAAGAGGGGCAACTGTAGACATCGGATTTTATCCGGGTTAAATTTTTTTTTATTAAATAAAAAAAAATAGAAAATCAAAAAAATCAGAAAAAAGGGAAATCAGAAAAAAGAGGATAATTTTGAAAATTAAAAAAAAAATAAGAACACAAATTTGGGTTGAAATAAACCTCTTTTTGGATTGAAGTGGGACTCTAAAAATGTGATTGAAACAAAACACACCTCTTGATCAGATTGAAATTCCTAATCTGAGTGGAACTTATTTTCTTCTCTATAAAAAAGAACCCAAGCATCACAACCAACACACATCAGAGATCGGAAGCAAAAAAGCATAGAATTTTCAAAATCAGTAGAAGATAAAAAAATATTTTTTTGTGGAAAACATTTTGAAATTTGAGATTGGTAGTGTTAGGTTTTGTTTCAAAGAGTGTTTAAGAGTGACAAATCTTGGTTTTAAGTAGACGAAGCTTAGGTTGAAGTTTGGTGATCGTTCGACGGCCAACAAAGAAGATCGGAGAAGTCGAAGTTGTGACTTTCAAACTCAGATCTAGGATTATCGGGTTTGATTCGGGAAAAACTAAGTTGATTTTTGGAAAGAGGATATCGAAAGGAATTTTTTGGGATTTTTCTGAGACCAGAGATCGGCGGCATCTGGCAGCGACCTGAATCTGGATTTTCTTTGGGTTTGTTCTTGGTGTTTTGAAGAAGAAGAAGTTGAGAGAAAAGAAGAAGATTTTTTATTTTAGAAAGGTAAAAAAATAAACCCCAAAAAAAAAATTGGTTTTGAATGGAACCAGCAACGGGTCGGATCGGCCCGCGCCTGGGCCTGACCCATTTGCTGGTTGCCTTTTTTTTTTTTTTTTCTTTCTATTTCCTTTTGTATCCTTTTTTACACCTTAAACCTTTTTTTTCCTTTTATACTATTTGTCTAAATGTTAATTAATTATTTATTGTGACTAACTTTATTTTTAGTTTTGATGTTTGCAGGTATATTTTTACGAATCAACTTTGAACGATTTATTATTTATATTACTATTATATTATTATTTTAATTACTATTATTATATTATTTTTAAATATTATTATGTATATATTTTTTTACTATTATTTTTTATTAACTCTTATATTAGTTTTTTTAACTATTATTTATTTTTACTATTATATATTTTTAACCATTATTATTTATTATTATTTATTTTTAACTATTATTGTAATTATATTTTATTATTATTTATTAATTGGATTATTATTTGTAAGATATATTTATTTATTTATTTATTAATAAGATAAGTTTTTTTTTAATTAATGATTAGTTATTTTAAAATCAATAAATTGATATCTTTTCCAATGATGAAATTCGAAGAGATCACGAATGGTGGATTTCTGAGAAATTTTTAAGGGAGAAAATTCTCTTAAAAATTCTCCAGAATGAATTGAAGGATTTTTTAAGGGATTATTTTCGACATTAATAAAGATCGAAATTTATTCTTTTGAAATAATTAATTTTCCATCTCTTTTTCTCAAAATTGATTTTTCATAATAAATGCTTAATTTAAATTGAAGGATAAATTCAGATTTTTTTCGATGATGAAATTCAAGAAAGTTGCTAACGAATGACTTTTAAGAAATTTCTAAATGAGAAAAATTCTCTTAAAAATTCTCCAGAACAAATGGAAGAATATTATAAGAGATAATTTAGATAATAAAGATCATAATTTATTTTCTGAACAAACCTTAATAAAATATGTATTAATTTTGGAAGATTAATTTAAGAGAAATAATTTGGTTAAATAATCTAATTTTTCCGACGATGGAGCCTCTTCAATAGAACGAATGATTTCTTTTGAATACTCTCGAGGTGGGGAAACGTTTTTTAGTAATTTCTCCAGAATGAATGAAAGGAAGACCTAAAAAATAATTTTCGAGATTTCTAACTTTAACAATTAAAATGAAATAGGATAAACAAGACCATTTAATTAAGACTTTTTAAGTATCACAAGACTAATTAGGTACTATTTCTAGATAGGCGTTGTGAGGGTGCTAATCCTTCCTCACACGTGACCTTACTCCCGAACCTAGTTCTGATAAGTAGACCAGAACCTATTCTTTTTAAGATACCTTAGTCAAGCTTAGGATTATTTTAAAAGGGATAGATTCATATAGGTGACTAATCACACCTAGATTAGATGATTAGTGGCGACTCCATTGATTTGTGTCTAGCATGCTGAATTCGTATTTGGCACGTTATGACATTGAGGTTGCAAGAAAATCACATATCGGAGGTTATATTTAAAGAGGTAAGTAAATTGTTGTAATATTATTTGTATTACATTAACAATTTTTAGTTATTTTTTAATTATTATAATTTTGTAAATTTATAATTTTATTGTTTTATAATTTTTATATTTTTAATGTTATAGTTCTTATTATAGTTTTATCATTTATTAATTAGTATTGTTTTTCATTTCATAGTTTTATAATTATTTATTTTTTATATTGTTTAATTTTTTATTATTATAGTTATTTAATTTTTTAATTATTATTGTTTTTTCATTTTATAGTTTTATATAATTTTAATCTTTATATTATATTGTTTTTTTATTATTATATACAATAATAATTTTTTAATTATTATTGTTTTTTCATTTTATAGTTTTATATAATTTTAATTTTTATATTAATTTTTATTATTATAGTTTTATAATTTTATAATTATTACTATTTTTTTTATTTTATAGTATTATATAATTTTAATTTTAAATTTTATATTATATTATTTTTTATTATTATAGTTTTATAATTGTTTAATTATTATTGTTTTTTTCATTTTATAGTTTTATGTAATTTTAATTTTTATATTATATTAATTTTTATTATTATAGTTTTATAATTTTTTAATTATTATTGTTTTTTCATTTTATAGTTTTATATAATTTTAATTTTTATATTATATTATTTTTTAATATTATAGTTTTATAATTTTTTAATTATTATTGTTTTTTCATTTTATAGTTATTTATTTTTTATATTATTTAATTATTTAGTAATTATATAAGAAAATTTTAAATTTGTTATTATTATTGTTTTGTTATTTTATAGTTTTAGAGTTTTTTTAATTTTTATATTTTATAATATTTTTAATTGTTATAGTTTTATAATATATTAATTTTTATTATTATTTGATTTAATTTAATTAATTATCAACAGGAAACTCGTTGCGTGTTACGTTCGAGGAAATTTACATTGGAGGACCTGCATCCATCTATTATCGACCACTTAAGAAGAGTCGGATTTTATCACGCAACTCAAATTCGACTATTTTTTATACAACCCGACTTAATCAGTGCGTTGATCGAACGATGGAGACCCGAGACGCACACTTTTCATTTTCCATTTGGTGAATGCACGGTAACTCTAGAAGATGTTGCGCTTCAACTTGGACTTCCGGTCCATGGCGATGCAGTTACAGGCGGAAGCTTGCTAGATTTGAATGAAGTGTGTCAAAATCTATTGGGCTTGGTACCTCCAAATGAGTATGTATCTGGCTCAACGGTGAGACTAAATTGGTTGAAATCCTTTCAAAATCTTCCATTACACGCAACTGAAGAACAGATACAATATACTACTAGAGCATATATTTTACGTTTGATTGAAGGATTATTGATGCCTGACAAATCGAGCAGTCGGGTACATTTAATGTATCTTCCATTACTACGTGATTTAGAGCATGCGGCAAATTATAGTTGGGGTTCTGCGTGTTTGGCGGTTTTGTATAGAGAACTTTGCCGGGCTACAGTTCCAAAAAGCCATGACATAATTGGATGTTTAGTGTATCTACAATAATGGGCTTGGTATCGGCTACCATTTCTTGCTCCGCGCGTGGATATTTCTGCTGTATAGTCCCTTGCAAGCAGGTAATAATCTTTACTATTTTATTAATTTTGTACGAACTTGTATTTTTATAGGTCATTAAGATTTTATATGCATTTTAACAGGTGGAGTAGGAGTAGAGATTTTACAGAGACTCCGACCGACCTTGCAAGTATAAGAGTGCAACTAGATCGAGTAGGATATGATAAGGAAAATATTTCGATTGTTACATTCAAGTATTTTTTATTTAATCCATATGAAACTAATAATTTGTAATAATTATTCACAGTTTCTGTGGATGCCATAATCCTCAAGTGAAATTATGGCATGCCTCCCATCGGATGCCTACAATAATTGTAATATATGAAAAGCAAACACAGCATTGATATGCTTTTCATATGTAGAGTGGCACCAAACTGACAGGGTGTTGCGACAATTTGGGATACAATAACCAATTCCTGCAGCCCCAGTGAACCTTGATAAGCTTCACAAGATCGACATGCATGGTCGTCATGAGGAATTCTGGCCTGCGAAGCATGAACATTGGATCCATTGGTGGAATATACGTTTTCAACGAATTTCGACAGGTTATCCGATTGTTGGTAATAATTCAACCCATCTGATGATTACATAGAATGTTATAAAAATGAAGGTCGGCCTTTTGTTTGTCCACCGTCGGTGTATGAGGATGTTAGGAGTATGCCATTTACCAGACGAACTTCAGCTCCAGTCCCTCCTACACAGGATATGAAGGCTTCTAGACGTGGGCGAACGCATCAATTGGCCTCATCGGAGTTCACAGCACCGACGATGTCATTTAATCATTCTGAACCTGAACGGGATCATGGGGTACGATCCAGTCATCGTTATTCCGTCAGTCACCCCGGATATGAAGTTGATGAGTGTTACCGACCATCACCGCCAACAATGAGGTTAGATGACCAGCTCCCCGTCCTAAGTCCAAGTTCAGCATATCTAACATCAATGTATCAGTTTGGAACCCCTTCGTCAGCATTTCATGGTACATCATTTCTGGGTCCATCTAGTAGTCAGGTTCCCGTTATGGGTGAACTAGGTGTTGGCTCATCCAGCAGTGGGTTTCAAATTTTTGATACGGAAGAAATGACTGATGACATACAACCAGAACCAGTGGCGGTTATAGCAGTAGGTCGTGGTCAACCGCGAATACGTGCCACTTACGAGGTTGAACGACGGGTGCAACCACCACGCACTAGAAGAGCTCGACACTGTTGCTCTACACCACGCAATAATTAGAATAAATGTACTTTTATCAATATAACGAGAATAATGTATTTTAAATTTCTAATATATAAATTTATATGTTTTGCATTTCATGTTATTTAATTTAAATTTGTTGGGAAATTAATTGTTATTTTTAATTTTTTTATTCAAGATGTGTAACTAAAATCCTAATGTTGTTATTTAATTTATAAAATTGTAAAAAAATATATTATTGAGTTATATTTTTATAAATTTTTTTATTTTAAATAAAATAATAATCCAAATTACATGATAAGTTGACAAAAACTTGCATAACATTTTCTCTTAATGGCAAAATATGTAAATATTACAGGTTATGAAAACATGTAATTCATTTATTGTTGATGCGAACTCTCCCCCAATGTGGCAGATTGATGCGGACAATTTCGACGGTTATGACCTTCATTTCTGCATAATCCACAACGTTTTGGTTGGCCTTTCTCCCTGAGGTCCATTTCATTACGAATACGACTTGGTTTTGGCTAACCATGTGGATTTCTCTGCATTTCTTGGTTGGGACACACTTCTGGACCATCATATTGAGGCCAGTAACCTTCATTTTCAACTGCTTCGAACTCATGTCTATAAACATTCAATATAGTTTTCATTCTATAGACTTTGTCCACATATTGCATGCAATCTACATGGACATGTGCACAAGCAGCAACTACATGTGAACAAGGGAACCTTTGTGCTTGAAACTTCCCACAGTCACACCACATGTCACTAAACTTCACTAAGTTTGACTTTGTACTTCAATGCAGAAACACCTTCTTGTGGATCAACTAACTCTTCAACCAGAAAAGATTGATTTGCTTGCGTAAAATTACGAACAAAGTGGGAGTTAGCTTTTCTGCGATTTTCTTGCATACCCTGTGTCTGTTTCATAGTATGTGTGCCCTCTCTCCATCATTGCAATTTGCTTGTTCCCCATCTTAACAAAAAGTGCAGTCAACCTATAATATATTGATTGCACTAAAGCAATAATGGGAAGATGACGCATTGCCTTCAACACCGAATTGATAGATTCAGCTAGGTTGGTTGTCATATGGCCATAACGTCTTCCTTGATCATATGATTGGGCCCACTTCTCCTTGGGGATCCTATCAAGCCAATTAGCGGCCTCTGTATTTTCTCCACGAAGATTCTCATACATGAAATGAAAATTCGGTCGCCTTAACTCGTATCCTAATAAAATTAAAAACAAAAGACTTGTGAATTTCAGTATTATTTTATATACTAAACGGAATATAAGAGATAAAATAACTATGATTCGATTCCATACCCATGTTAACAATGTGTCGACGCAATTCCTTATTGTTAAACTTTTTCATAAAGTTATCTGCAATGTGTCGAATGCAGTACACTGAATATGCATGTGGAGGATTCCATCCACTACCATCGCGTCTAATCGCAGCTTTGATGGCTTCATGTCGATCAGACATCAAGCATACGCCAGGCTGTTTTGTCACATGTGTACGCAAGTTAGTGAGAAAGAATGACCAAGCCTCTGTTGTCTCACCCTCCACAATGGAAAAGGCAATTGGCAGTATGTTTCGGTTGCCATCTTGTACAATAGCTAACAATAATGTTCCTTTGTATTTTCCATATAAGAAATTACCGTCTATTTGCATAATAGGTTTACAATACGAATACCCTTTAATGCACGACTTAAATTTCCAAAATAGTCGATGGAATATTCTCTTACCCTGGACCAGTCGATCACCATGATATGCAGGTACCGTTTGCAATTCCACAATTATACCAGGCACGAAATGTTGCATTGCACCTAACCATTTAGGTAGCTCATTGTACGAGCTTTTCCAATCGCCAAAAACTTGAACAATTGCCTTTTGCTTGGCTTTCCACGTTTTCTTATAAGAGGTGATATATCCATACCGGATTCGCATATCAGCAATCAAAACTGAAACGAAGATCTCCGGATTTGCTTGGACCAATGACAGAATGCATGAACAGATCATATTACAATCTAACTTGCAATGATCTTGTGAAATCCTCCCCGATGTGCAAGTATGAGGCCCTTCATATTTTCTAATCTCCCATGCCTGTTTCTTCTTCATAAAAGTTGCCCTTATTCTCCAATTACACCCTTTTCCATATATTACGCACTTGGCATAAATATTTGGTCAGCTCAGATTCAATTACTCTGTAATCTACAGAGTTTTTGCTGTTGATGCACCCAAAAGAGTGTATCTTATTTAACCTTGCACTAAAAAGATCAATTGTAAGTATAGTAGTTAGCAAGGGTCGAGTCCTCAGGGATTGGGTTTTAGTTTATAAGTTAATAGTTTAAAACTTAAATTCAAGAACAATAAAAGAAAAGGGGTTTTTGAAGCCAGATTTAAACTAAAGTAAATAATAAGAATAAGATGCAAGGCGGTATAACCAGCCAATAAAAATATATATACTAAATTAGGCGGTATAACCAGCCAATAAAAATAAAACAAAGTTAATATACAAATTAGGCGGTATAACCAGCCAATAAAAATAAATATACTTTTAAAAATAAGCAAACTAAAAGTAAGAAAACAAGTAAGTAAGAAGAATCAAATATGAAAAATATGGTTAAGGTTTCATTCTCCACCACTAGACATCATTAAGAATCAATTTCAGATCTATCAATATCAACCAACTATCAAAGTTAACAACCGTAGATAACAACAAGCTCTGTTATCCCAATATTTCCTTAGTTTGTCGTTAAATAGAACAAGCTCTCTATTTAATCTCTAACCATCAAACAACCTAGAATAAGCTCTCTAAGTTCAATTTAATGGCAGCTTTATGATGAGAAAGATAGGTTGATCTAAGCAACAAACACATAAGCTCGGATTGTTCAACTTAGGTTATGTTCCACTTTGCAATTATTGAAAACTTGACCATAATCATTAATCACAAATTGCCACTTATGAATAGGAAATCAAGACAATTACACGGATCAAGACTCCTAAACTAGCAATAGATAATTATCAAGATCTATCTAGTTGTACACCTAAACAAATCAAGACAACATCATAAATAATTCTTGTAGAAGAACATAAGCAACTTTGATAGAAAATTAATGATAGATAGAATCTGAAAATCAATTATAAAACATGTCTAGGGCTTTGAAATCACCCTTAACCAAATAGAAGTTTAGCCTAGCATAGGCATTATAAACATAAAATTAAATAGAATCTAAGAAGAAAATAAAATAAAGAAAGAAGAAGAAGAAGAATATTAATTATCCAACCTCTTGCTCTTTCTAAAGAAAAAAAAACTAGAGAAAAGAAACAAGAAGAAAACTTAGAGAATTTTATTACAATGGATAATATCCTACCAATGTACAATATGATCCTCTACAATCATCCAAGGCCCTCTATTTATACACATTTTGGAGGGCTAAATGACAAGAGACAAGCTTTACAAATTTCAAAGGTAGGTATAATAGGTGGGTGCATTTTTCTAACAATTTTTGTCATATTGTATGACCATTTTGATCAGCCAACTTGATGGTCGATTTTGTTAATATTGGAGGCCTGATCTGATCACATGGTCTTCTAGAAAAATGTTCCCCTATGAGTTACTGATTCATAGCCGTTGGAATCAGCTCATTTGCTGATGTGGAGAAGAATATATGGGCAAAATATGAAAACAGGTCAGCACAGACGTCATTGCACATCAGCCAACTTGATGGTTGATTTCGCTAGGGAAAACGACTCCGTTTCAAGAAGTGTAAAACATGAAAAAGATAGATATGCCTCTTAACTTTGCACGGTTAAAATTTCAGCCTTATTGCTTCAGTGAAACTCCAGATATAGCTGATATGACAAAAGGTGTCGGAACTGGAACTGAACTGGATTTGCCCTTAATTCTAGTAATCTGAAATCACTCAAAGAAACTTGTGAAAAACACCAAATTACATAAAAATATAAAAGATCATAAACACAATTAGACTAAACAATAATAACTCGTATTTGACACAAAACAATAATAAAACATAACTAAAAACTATATAATTATACGAGTTATCACACCCCCACACTTAGATTGTTGCTAGTCCCTAGCAACGACTCAATAAAAATAAAATAAGAAAATCTAATCTAATCCATTTTCGTAGGAAATCACGGTGGCACTTAGCATGTGACACAAGCCTTTAAACCCCTAGGTGTCCCTAGTGGACGAGTTTAGTCTCGTGAGGGTTTACTAGGACGATACCCACAAACATTGAAAACATAAGAAAAACTAAAAATAATAATTATAACTAATCCTTCCAATATAAATTAGAGATAATCATTGGACAAGTCTTAAAAACTAATCAATAGCTCAAAGAAATTCACAAAAAATCTTGCTTGAATGTAAATAGTTTGAGTTAAGCCAATATTAACATAACATATTTCAATCAAAATAGTGCATATTCAAACTTAATCTCAACTTCTCACATGGGATACTCCCTTGATTTTCACTCTTTAAAGTAGTGGTAAAGTGTTTACACTCAATCAATCTCATGAAAACACTTCTACCATATGCTTGCTTGTCCACCTATTCTCCACTAAAAGATCATGCAACTTCATAAATCAAGAGGTCTTTAATCAAGGTTGTAATGGGGCCAAGGGGTTTGTAATGTGGTTGAAGAACAAAAGGATAAAGATATCACAAAGGTTCCAAAGAGTTCATAAAGTTTAGAGACATAAAAAGATTATACAAAGAAACTTCTCAAAACTCTTTACAAGTACATAGTCACCTAGGCCGGATATTCATGTTGGGCCTTTTCTTCATTCTAAACAACTTTGTAACATCTTTTTCTTTTTTCACAAATTCAAGAGATGATTCATTTTTTTTTTTTTTACATAGGAATGTATTTGCCAGTATTCCATTTCTTTTTCTCTTGACTTTTCTTTTCTTTTCCCCCCACACTTATTTCTTGTTTCTAACCAAAAAATATCCCTTGTCTTTGCAACTTGTCTCAAATCATGCTAATTCATCTTTGGAACAAAGGTAAAGATATAAGTATATTTAGGTTAGGGACAAGTTATGGTTACCAAAGAGATAGCTTATTCAATGTAGGCTCAAATTGGTTCACTAAGGGTGTGTTCTCTTGGAACATCAATAAGGGATGGCTGTTTGGCCCTGGCTAAAAATCCTAATGCCTCTATCATATTCATGTTGTCACATGCATCAATATAGTCTCAAACGGTTTAAAGCAAGTTCTAGAGAATCATGTAATCATAAGAGCACTCAAGAAAGAAATTAGATTAATTTGTATAATGCATCAATCATTTTAGGCTCAAAAACTCACAAGGATGATTATACAAGTCAGATTAAGTCTAAACATGCTTCTTTCTCAATCAACATATCATATTAACATTGGCTCATAAAAAGGTTGACATCAAGCTCAATTCTCATGAAAATCTTCTCACTAATAAATCTGTTTTAGACTTATGCAATTCATATCTCATCATTGTATTAAAAAGGAACTAAAACACACTAAAAAAAAAATAATAATAATAATAAAGACTCATATAAAAAAATAGTAGACAAAAATAAAAGAAATCCTAAATCATTCCCCCCACACTTAATTCTTACATTGTCCTCAATGTAAGTCTATTAACACAAATGAAAGAATCATGTGTAAGAGAAAAGAACTAATAACATAAGAATATGAATAACTAAGACTCAAAACAAAACAAAACCATGCAACCTCAATAATCCTAAAATACTAAACAAAAATTAACAAGTAAACATAAAAAGATTAAAATCAAACTGACAAGGTATGTCTCAAGTCTCCCTTACTCAGACCTTGTTCAGAATGAATACTTCTAAATTGCTTAAAACACAACAAACTCTCTTTTTTTTTTTTTTTTGAAAAGAAGAAATCAAACTGACAAGGTATGTCTCAAGTCTCCCTTACTCAGACCTTGTTCAGAATGAATACTTCTAAATGGCTTAAAACACAACAATTTTTTTTTTTTTAAATTAGCAAAATATGTCCCTTACATACTAAAATATGACATTGTCCCCAATGTCAAATTTTAAAGGTAGGATTTAGGAGATATTACCTGCAGAGGTGCTAACCACTTATTATAACTGAGACACAACAAACAAAATGTCACAAAGACAAAGTGCAATCCACTTCTTGCTCGTCCATATCTCTTTTTCTTTTTCCGAGTGTTTGCGAAACAACCGTAGCAGATAAACACTCATAAGCTTGGAGCTTTTTGAGTAAATCTTCAATGGTTGTAGCAGAAATTATGGTTCTCCTTGCCTCTGAAAACATGAATCCATTATCCACAGCATTATCTAAATATGAAAGCAAATTACTAAAATAACCATTAATATTAAGCAAACCAATGGGTTTCTTATTTGTGACCAAAGATGACCAAGAAGCCACGCAAGCTATTTCTTCCAATGTACCCAGACCTCCTGGTAAAGCAATGAATGCATCGGCAGAATGGTACATGATTGTTATCCGTTCAGGGATACTCCAGACTTGTATTTCCTTACCCACGGTAGGTCCACAAAAACCAGTGAATAGTTTTGGCACGACTCCTAGAACTGGACTTCCTCCGGCGTGTGCTGCTGTAGCGACTGCTCCCATTAAACCCGTACTACCGCCTCCATAAATCAACTGGATCTTTTGTTGGGCAAGTATTACTCCAACTCTTATGGCTTCATCAGCAAATATGTTATTTTTCCCTGGATAAGCACCTCCAAAGACACAAATTTTTTTAATGCGTTGGGACGAAGTACTTTCCATTTTTTTTTCTTTTTCGAGTGCCTGAAAGAGAATGAGTACATGGTGTAATATATAGAGGACTGAGTAGTGAATCAGACAAGAGTAATAATGTCGCCGAAAGTGTATCTGACCTGTCAGAAGAAAATGTTAACCTAACAAAAGATTTTTGCGTGATTTCAGGAAGAAAATCAAAAAGAGAAGAAAAAATCAACCGTAAAAGACAAATAAAAAAAAACGAGAATAATTACACAAATCGAACAACACGTAAATTAAACCAAAATGAAGTTATTGCAAATCAAACCAAAAGCTGAGAAGTCATTTATTGTAGTTGTGATTGTGGCTCACATCTTCCTCTGGTTTTACGTCCAGAAACGGCTTAAACGCCTTCTATGAGTCGAGGATATGCTTCCCATCCAGTTTTCTTACAAGCTGGCAAACAGGGTCTTTTAACATCAGATTCCCAAGACGTTGCCATTCCCTTTGGAATTGCGGCCATAAATCAAGAATTTCTCTTTGTACGTCTCCACTAGGATGCGTCTCAAGAGAAAGTTGGATATTACCCAAATTCTCCTTACTCAGTCCATCCTTAATGAATTCAATTTTATCATCTCGATTAGAGGACGGAATCCCAATAGAACGACATTTACCGTTACACGTCCATCGTGCACATTTGTGGCAATTTGAACTCATGCGCTTTGCTCGTCGCTTCTTTGCAAAAGTGCTTCTACCTGTACCTGGTAAATGCAAAACAGGAAGATATTCATCTTCACGTACCTTGGCTTCAATTATCCAACGTATGTCTCCAGGAATCCCTTTGTGCATAAGCATTCTTAATCTTTCAAATCGAACTTGGTAAAGCTTCAGTAAAATATTTCGAGGAAAGGGAGGAAATCGTTTCTGCAATCTTGTGAGAATATCATCCATCCTGAAAAAAAAATGAAAAAAAATTGAAAGAGAAATTTATATACAATATCAGTTTTGTGGGTAGCTGATGGAACCGATTTAAATAATCACGGAGTACCGTTATCCGCCATTTAACCG
This sequence comes from Fremontodendron californicum, assembly GCA_030761205.1. Classification (NCBI taxonomy): domain Eukaryota; kingdom Viridiplantae; phylum Streptophyta; class Magnoliopsida; order Malvales; family Malvaceae; genus Fremontodendron; species Fremontodendron californicum. The sequence goes on along the minus strand of JAULJL010000041.1, from coordinate 10,554,101 downwards.
AGGTAAAAAAATAAAATAAAAATTATATTTACATTTAGTTATTTTCAAAACAAGGATCAGAAAGAAAAACAACATAAAAAGAAACTCGAAAACAAAACACTCTAAATAAAATCCTAAATTCTTCCCCCCACACATAAATTTTACATTGTCCTCAATGTAATGCTATTATCCCCCAATGCAAGAATTATATGTAAGAGAAAAAAACTATTAAACAAAAGAAAAGAAAAACAATAAAAGATAGAATGATGGAGAGTAAGGAATATGCAAATCTGATATAATAGATGCTCTCCATCCTTTTGGGTTGCCTCCCAAGAAGCGCTTGGTTTATTGTCCTCAGCCTGACTTAGACCCATGCCATTATTATTCAACATACTTTGGCTCAAAAAGTGGAAACTCCTCCACATCTTGTATTGAAAAGTTCTCATAGTAAGGCTTCAATCTATGACCATTCACTTTGAATGCCTTATCTGTTTTTGGGCTTTGGATCTCAACTGCACCATGAGTAAATACATTAGTAATAACAAAAGGTCCAACCCAACGAGAACGTAACTTACCTGGATATAACTTAAGGCGTGAATGGAAGAGAAGAACTTTTTGTCCAACAACAAATTCCTTTCTTGATATCATCTTGTCATGGAATGCCTTAGTCTTTTCCTTGTAAATCCTAGAATTCTGATAGGCATCATTCCTTATCTCCTCTAATTCTTGTAGGTCAAGTTTTCTTTTCTTTCCTGTCTCATCCATCTCCATGTTGTATTGTTTGATAACCCAATATGATTTATGTTCCAATTCAACCGGAAGATGACAAGGCTTACCATAAACAAGTCGATAAGGAGACATACCAATGGGTGTCTTATATGCTGTCCTATAAGCCCAAAGTGCATCATCAAGTCGTGAACTCCAATCCTTCCTATTTGGATTAACTGTCTTTTCAAGGATGGACTTAACTTCTCGGTTTGACACTTCAGCTTGCCCACTAGTTTGAGGATGATATGAGGTGGAGACCTTGTGTGTGATGTTATACTTCCTCAAAAGTGCTTCCATAGTCCTATTGCAAAAGTGAGTACCTCTATCGCTGATTATGGCCTTTGGCGTTCCAAACCTAGCAAAGATGTTAGTCTTGACAAAATCTGAAACAACTTTAGAGTCATTAGTCCTAGTGGATTTTGCTTCCACCCACTTTGAAACATAATCAACGGCAAGTAAAATATAAAGATTACCAAAAGAATGAGGAAAAGGTCCCATGAAATCCATGCCCCATACATCAAAAATTTCAACAATAAGTATTGGAGTTTGAGGCATTTGATTTCTAGGACCTAAGTTACCTGTTATTTGGCAACGATCACATGACTTGCAAAAGAGGTATGCATCTTTGAATATGGTAGGCCAATAAAATCCAGAATCAAGAACTTTCATGGTTGTTCTTTTGGATCCAAAGTGTCCTCCACATGCATAAGAGTGACAAAAGGTGAGAATAGATTGAAATTTAGTTTCGAGTACACACCTTCTTATAATCTGATTGGAGCAATGCTTCCAAAGGTAAGGATCATCCCATATGTAGTATTTGGCATCACTCTTGATCTTATTTCTTTGAGCTTGTGTCAACTCTTGTGGCAACTTCTTGGTAACTAAGTAATTAACAATATCAGCATACCAAGGAGTTGTTGTACTTATAAAAAGAAGTTGCTCATCCGGAAAGTTCTCATTCAAGGGTAGTGCATCCTCTTCATGAACTAAACGGCTAAGATGGTCCGCAACCAGGTTGTCACTACCTCTCTTATCTTTTATCTCCAAATCAAACTCTTGTAAGAGAAGTATCCATCTAATCAACCTTGGTTTGGCCTCCTTTTTAGTGAGTAAGTACTTAAGGGCTGCATGGTCAGAATATATAATTACTTTAGTACCAATTAAATAAGATCGAAATTTTTCTAAAGCAAATACAACAGCCAAAAGTTCTTTTTCAGTAGTGGAATAGTTCAATTGAGCATCATTAAGAGTTCGGGAGGCATAATAAATGGCATGTGAGGCTTTGCCAACCCGTTGGCCCAAAACAGCTCCAATGGCATAGTCACTAGCATCACACATGATTTCAAAAGGTACATTCCAATCTGGTGGTTGGATGATAGGAGCTGATGTCAAGAGTCCCTTCAATGTTTCAAACGCCTCTTTGCATTTATCATCAAAGTGGAAAACCACATCTTTTTGTAGTAGCTTGCAAAGAGGTAATGTGATCTTTGAGAAGTCTTTGATAAATCTCCTATAGAAACCTGCATGTCCAAGAAAAGAACGAACCTCTCTCACATTTGTGGGAGGTGGTAAAGAATGCATAATATCTATTTTAGACTTATCAACCTCTATCCCTCTAGAAGAAATAACATGGCCCAAAACTATTCCTTGTTCTACCATAAAGTGACATTTTTCCCAATTCAAAACAAGGTTAGTTTCCATGCATCTTTCAAGTACAAGTGTAAGGTTCTCTAGACATCTATCAAAAGAATCACCATAGACACTAAAATCATCCATAAACACTTCTATGATGTTCTCTACATAATCTGAAAATATGCTAACCATACACCTTTGGAATGTAGCTGGTGCATTACAAAGACCAAATGGCATACGCCGGTATGCAAAAGTACCAAATGGACATGTGAATGTTGTTTTCTCTTGGTCCTCCGGAGCAATGGCTATCTGATTATAACCTGAAAAACCATCAAGAAAACAATAATGAGAATGGCCAGCTAACCTTTCAAGCGTTTGATCAATAAAAGGTAAAGGAAAGTGGTCTTTGCGAGTTGTGGAATTAAGTTTACGATAATCAATACAAACTCGCCATCCTGTTTGAATCCTAGTAGGAACAAGTTCATTCTCATTATTTGTTACCACCGTTACACCTGATTTCTTTGGAACCACTTGGACTGGGCTCACCCATTTGCTATCCGAGATAGGATAGATTACTCCAACATCTAGGAGCTTCAGTATCTCCTTTTTCACAACCTCCATCATAGGAGGGTTCAATCTTCTTTGTGCTTCTCTTGTTGGTTTAGACCTTTCCTCTAACAAAATCCGATGCATGCACATGGATGGGCTTATTCCCTTGATATCGGCAATTGTCCAACCAATTGCTGTTTTATGTTCTCTAAGCACTTGGATAAGTCGCTCTTCTTGCAAAGGTGTGAGCTCTTTGGCAATGATGATCGGTAGTGTGTCCTTTTTACCTAATAACACATATTTCAAGTGGTTCGGTAGTGGTTTCAACTCTAAAGTTGGTGCCTGCAAAATGGAAGGTAGAAGTTTCTCATTAGATAAAGGCAAATCAATAAATGAAACATTAAACCTTGCATCTTTAGGTTGCAGCGCGTGTAAAGATTCTAGTGCCCCTTCCACCTGGTCACTCAAGGCTAGTTTAGCATTTCCCATTCCGAGATGGTTGCTAAGGACTATTTCTACACTATCTTCACCATCTAGCTCATAAGCTTGCTGCACTAGTGAGTCAATTATATCAATATTAAAAATAGAATGCACATCACTAGGATATCTCATGGCCTCAAAAATGTTAAAGCGAATTATTTCACCATCAAATTCCATAGTTAAAGTGCCATCATGTACATCTATTTTAGTTCTTGCTGTTTTCAAGAATGGTCTCCCTAATAGAATAGGTGTGGGATTAGAAGACATCTCATCTTCCATCTCAATAACATAAAAGTCAGCAGGAAAAACCAATTCATTAACCTGTACAAGAACGTCTTCTACAACTCCTCTTGGATAAGTGTTAGAACGGTCAGCAAGTTGTATTATAACACCGGTTTCCTCTAATGGTCCTAGATTCAATGAAGCATAAATTGAATATGGCATGACATTAATAGATGCCCCTAGATCTAGCATAGCACGCTCAAACCTGGTGTTGCCTATCTTACAAGGAATGGTAAACATACCTGGATCCTTGCATTTAGGTGGGAGTTTCTTTTGAAGAACAGCTGACACATTCTCCCCCACACTTACCTTTTCATTCCATTTCAACTTCCGTTTAGATGTGCACAACTCTTTTAGGAACTTGGCATATCTTGGCACTTGCTTGATAGCATCTAGTAAAGGAATGTTCACCTCTACTTTCCGGAAGGTTTCCAAAATTTCCTTCTCTTGCTCCTCTTTCTTGGACTTTGCTAACCTGCTAGGAAAAGGTGGAGGAGTTATATAAGAAGGAAATGATGGTTTAGGAATTACCTTTTTTAGTGGCTCGTTGGGATGTGAAGAGGATGCCATGGTATTGTTCTCCCCTTGAGCACTATCATTTTGTGGTGTCTCTAGCTGTTTCCCACTTCTTAAATTTATAGCATTGGCATTCTCTCTTGGATTCACTATGGTTTGGGAAGGTAATTTCCCAGAATCCCTTGTTTGCATTTGACTCATGGTTGTTGCCAATTGCCCTACTTGAGTCTCCAAATTTCGAATACTTATCTTTGTTTCCTGTTGAAATTGAATTGTATTAGTAGAAAGAGCTTTAATAAGATCTTCAAGAGAAGTACCTGAATTTTGGGTGGGTGGTAGTTGTTGTCGGGTTTGGTATGGTTGTTGCACTCTTTGCTGAAAACCCGGTGGCCTGTGGTCAAATGGTGGAGGAATAGTTTGTGATTGGTTCCCTCTATAATTGAAGTTTGGATGATCCCTCCATCCTGGATTGTAAGTGTTTGAGTAGGGATCATATTTCCTTGATTGGTTCTGAAATCCACCCATGGCATTCACATGTTCATTGGTATCCTCATATCAGTTTGGTGCCCTATGTTTGAACATATGCCACAAGCCTTTATTTGTTGTATTTTACCTACAGCCAATTGTTGAACAAGAGAAGTCAGTTTATCAAATTTTTGTTCAAGGGATGATATACTTACCTCATTAACTCTCTTGGGTTGTGGTGGTGGATCTTGTCTCATTGAGAACTGTTGAGAATTGGCTGCCATGTTGGAGATTAATGTTCTAGCAGCCCTGGGAGTCTTATCAACTAGAGCTCCCCCACTAGCGGCATCTATCATACTTCTCTCCATGGGCATGAGACCTTCATAGAAGTATTGGATGAGAAGTTGTTCACTTATTTGATGGTGTGGACATGATGCACAAAGTTTCTTGAACCTCTCCCAATATTCATATAAGGACTCTCCATTGTATTGCCGAATCCCACATATCTCTTTCCTAATGTTGGCAGCCTTAGATGCTGGGAAATACCTTTCCAAGAATGCTTTCTTCAGATCATTCCATGTAGTGATGGTCCCGGATGGTAGATAGTAGAGCCATTCCTTTGCTGAATCAGCTAGAGAGAATGGGAAGGCTCTCAACTTAACTTGCTCTTCCGTGACCCCTGTTGGTCTCATGCTTGAGCAAACTACATGGAATTCCTTGAGGTGCTTATTTGGATCCTCTCCTGCAAAACCATGAAAAGTTGGGAGAAGATGAATCAAACCAGATTTTAATTCAAAAGCTACCTCAAGATTAGCATATTCAATGCATAATGGTTGTTGACCCAAGTCCGGAGCGGCTAGCTCCTTGAGAGTTCGGTTGTCAGCTGCTGCCATCTCTCTTTGCTCCTCTTGGATGTTTTGGATCAACTCCTCGATTGGTTGTTGGTGAGAAGTTATAAATTCCCGAATTTTCCTAAGTCGTAAGTCTTCTTCGGGAGCTTGGAACATTCACTAATAAAAAAAATAAGAAACTAAATAATTAGAACAGAAAATAAGAATAAACCAATAAACTAATAAACTAAAGAAAGCAATCCCCGGCAACGGCGCCAAAAATTTGATGCACCCAAAAGAGTGTATCTTATTTAACCTTGCACTAAAAAGATCAATTGTAAGTATAGTAGTTAGCAAGGGTCGAGTCCTCAGGGATTGGGTTTTAGTTTATAAGTTAATAGTTTAAAACTTAAATTCAAGAACAATAAAAGAAAAGGGGTTTTTGAAGCCAGATTTAAACTAAAGTAAATAATAAGAATAAGATGCAAGGCGGTATAACCAGCCAATAAAAATATATATACTAAATTAGGCGGTATAACCAGCCAATAAAAATATATATACTAAATTAGGCGGTATAACCAGCCAATAAAAATAAATCAAAGTTAATATACAAATTAGGCGGTATAACCAGCCAATAAAAATAAATATACTTTTAAAAATAAGCAAACTAAAAGTAAGAAAACAAGTAAGTAAAAGAATCAAATATGAAAAATATGGTTAAGGTTTCATTCTCCACCACTAGACATCATTAAGAATCAATTTCAGATCTATCAATATCAACCAACTATCAAAGTTAACAACCGAAGATAACAACAAGCTCTGTTATCCCAATCTTTCCTTAGTTTGTCGTTAAATAGAACAAGCTCTCTATTTAATCTCTAACCATCAAACAACCTAGAATAAGCTCTCTAAGTTCAATTTAATGGCAGCTTTATGATGAGAAAGATAGGTTGATCTAAGCAACAAACACATAAGCTCGGATTGTTCAACTTAGGTTATGTTCCACTTTGCAATTATTGAAAACTTGACCATAATCATTAATCACAAATTGCCACTTATGAATAGGAAATCAAGACAATTACACGGATCAAGACTCCTAAACTAGCAATAGATAATTATCAAGATCTATCTAGTTGTACACCTAAACAAATCAAGACAACATCATGAACAATTCTTGTAGAAGAACATAAGCAACTTTGATAGAAAATTAATGATAGATAGAATCTGAAAATCAATTATAAAACATGTCTAGGGCTTTGAAATCACCCTTAACCAAATAGAAGTTTAGCCTAGCATAGGCATTATAAACATAAAATTAAATAGAATCTAAGAAGAAAATAAAAGAAAGAAAGAAGAAGAAGAAGAATATTAATTATCCAACCTCTTGCTCTTTCTAAAGAAAAAGAAAACTAGAGAAAAGAAAGAAGAAGAAAACTTAGAGAATTTTATTACAATGGCTAATATCCTACCAATGTACAATATGATCCTCTACAATCATCCAAGGCCCTCTATTTATACACATTTTGGAGGGCTAAATGACAAGAGACAAGCTTTACAAATTTCAAAGGTAGGTATAATAGGTGGGTGCATTTTTCTAACAATTTTCGTCATATTGTATGACCATTTTGATCAGCCAACTTGATGGTCGATTTTGTCAATATTGGAGGCCTGATCTGATCACATGGTCTTCTAGAAAAATGTTCCCCTATGAGTTACTGATTCATAGCCGTTGGAATCAGCTCATTTGCTGATGTGGAGAAGAATATATGGGCAAAATACGAAAACAGGTCAGCACAGATGTCATTGCACATCAGCCAACTTGATGGTTGATTTCGCTAGGGAAAACTACTCCGTTTCAAGAAGTGTAAAACATGAAAAAGATAGATATGCCTCTTAACTTTGCACGGTTAAAATTTCAGCCTTATTGCTTCAGTGAAACTCCAGATATAGCTGATATGGCAAAAGGTGTCGGAACTGGAACTGAACTGGATTTGCCCTTAATTCTAGTAATCTGAAATCACTCAAAGAAACTTGTGAAAAACACCAAATTACATAAAAATATAAAAGATCATAAACACAATTAGACTAAACAATAATAACTCGTATTTGACACAAAACAATAATAAAACATAACTAAAAACTATATAATTATACGAGTTATCAGCTGTTATAGTGCTTAATAGCTGAAAGCACAGCCTCTTTCGTTGGAAATTGTAACCCAACACACAGATCAACTGCAGATGGATCAAATGTCAGAGGCATAGCTAATGTATGAGCATACTCAGAAAATTTCGGCACTTGCATTGCCTCCAGATCCAGGGTATGCATATGGGATAGAGCCTCATATGGGGGAAGATCTCTATGAGTGTTGATCTCAGCAGGGACGACGTCTGGGTCAGAATCACTGTTGTCATCACTTGCGAATTCAGCATCTTCTTCCTGCTCACTAAATTCACCAACATATTCACCATGGACTCCACGTGGCGGAACAGGATCAACACCAGCTGGCTCATCTTCGAGGGTAGTAGGAATTATTTGTAAGACTAATGAATTCTGAAATGTTGTAGCTTGAGATAACGGAACGACTTCTTCTGTGGGAACGTCGTATGTAGTGTGAACATAGAAAGGCCCATAATCATCATCTTCTATGAGAAAGTTTTCTGTTGTGCGAACATTTGAAGGCCCACAATCATCGTCAACATCCTCTATGTCAGCATATAACTCAAGTACACCAACATTTGCAAATGTCTCTTGAGCATAAAACATGCATTTGACATCATCATCATCTTCAAGTGGAAATGTTCTATATCGGACACATCCTTCACCAATAGAAAGAGGATGCCTATACTTAACCTCTGAAACTCTTTTTCTATTTTCAGCTTTAATTTTTGTATGAATTTGCAGCTTCAGTTCCTCTAATGTGACGTCTTCTTCAACACGAAAACTTTTAGGACGTTCACAATCAAAGGTAGCACCTTCGTCAGTATTATGAATTTGGCCATTATAATAGACCAATGCGATCACTCTATTGCTCATGCTGTGTAGTAATGAAACTAAGAAGGATGAGAATGGAGGTATTATCACTCGGCAAAGGAAAGAAGAAATATAGAAGGATGAGAATGAGGAGGTTTTATCACTCAGAAAAAATCTGATTGAAAAACTGCTGTATGGGGTATTGTAAACCTTCATCAGTATTATGAATTTATAATGGTTCATTTTTTTGTACCAGATGACAAATCCCATCCTTTGTATAGGATGGAATCTGATTCTCATATTCTGGCTAGGGTTATTTGACTGAAAAAGTGATAACCCATTCAATGCAAAAACTGATGATAAATCTCATCCTTTGTACTGGACTGTCCAATAGCCCCATCCATTGCAGAAGGAATCCAATTTCAATATTTTCTGCAGCATTTTATTGACTGAAAAATAGCTGAAACCTATCCCTAACCCTAAATATTAGTCCCATCAATTGTAGAAGGAATCCAATTCCAATATTTTTTGCAGCATTTGATTGACTGGAAAATTGCTGAAACTTATCCCTAATCCTAAATCATTAGTCCCATCCATTGCAGAAAGAATCCAATTCCAATATTTTCTGCAGCATTTGATTGACTGAAAAATAGCTGAAACCTATCCCTAACCCTAAACCATTAGTCTCATCCATTGCAGAAGGAATCCAATTTCAATATTTTCTGCAGCATTTGATTTACTGAAAAATAGCTGAAACCTTTCCCTAACCCTAAATCATTAGTTCCATCCATTGCAGAAGGAATCCAATTCCAATATTTTCTACAGCATTTGATCGACTGAAAAATAGCTAAAACCTCTCCCTAATCCTAAATCATTAGTCTCATCCATTGCAGAAGGAATCCAATTCCAATATTTTCTACAGCATTTGATCGACTGAAAAATAGCTAAAACCTCTCCTTAATCCTAAACCATTAGTCCCATCCATTGCAGAAGGAATTCAATTCCAATATTTTCTACAGCATAAAATTAAAATATTAAATTAAATTAAATAAAAATTTTAAGTATATATATTTAAAAAAATATATATAACCCTAAATCATTAGTCCCATCCATTGCAGAAAGAATACAATTCCAATATTTTCTGCAGCATTTGATTGACTGGAAAATAGTTGAAACTTATCCCTAACCCTAAACCATTAGTCTCATCCATTGCAGAAGGAATCCAATTTCAATATTTTCTGCAGCATTTGATTCACTGAAAAATAGCTGAAACCTTTCCCTAACCCTAAATCATTAGTCCCATCCATTGCAGAAGAAATCCAATTTCAATATTTTCTACAGCATTTGATCGACTGAAAATAGCTAAAACCTCTCCCTAATCCTAAATCATTAGTCCCATCCATTGCATAAGGAATCCAATTCCAATATTTTCTACAGCATTTGATCGACTGAAAAATAGCTAAAACCTCTCCCTAATCCTAAATCATTAGTCCCATCCATTGCAGAAGGAATCCAATCCCAATATTTTCTACAGCATAAAATTAAAATATTAAATAAAATTAAATAAAAAATTTAAGTATATATATTTTTAAAAAATTAAAACAATCGAAGATACATTTTTTTTTTATATCTGTTTGTTACAGATCTCACATATAAAATTTAAATAAGAAATTAAAATTTTTATTTATATAAAATTAAAATAAGAAATAAAAATTTTGATATAAAAATTTAATAAGAAATATAATTTTCTTTTTTAAATTTTAATAAGAAATAAAATTGTATTTTTATAAAATTTTAATAATAAATTAAATTTTATTTTTCATAAAATTAAAAATTATAAGAAATAAAATTTTTGATATAAACATTTAATAAGAAATATAATTTTCTTTTTTAAATTTTAATAAGAAATAAAATTGTATTTTTTACAAAATTTTAATAATAAATTAAATTTTATTTTTTATAAAATTAAAAAATTTTAAGAAATAAAATTTTTGATATAAAAATTTAATAAGAAATATAATTTTCTTTTTTAAATTTTAATAAGCAATAAAATTGTATTTTTTTTGTAAAATTTTAATAATAAATTAAATTTTATTTTTTATAAAATTAAAAAAGTATAAGTAATAAAAATTTTGATATAAAAATTTAATAAGAAATATAATTTTCATTTTTAAATTTTAATAAGAAATAAAATTTTATTTTTTATAAAATTTAATCATAAATTAAAATTTTAATATATATTTAAAAAATAAACAAATATTTAAAAAAATAAATTAACAAACCTAGATAATTTATTTTATTTTATTTACAATTGTTTAAATTAAAATATAAATTTTAAAAATAAATTTACAATTTTTTTTTTAATTTAAGTAATATATATATATATAACAAGGAAAATAGTCACCACCATGGCGATTTCTCTTGGGGTATATTGCAAAATTTGTAAAAAAAAACACCAAGAGAAATCGTCATGAAAAATCGTCATGGAGATGACGATTTTCCAACTAGAAAAAAATAAATGAATTTTGAAAATTAATCTGAAAAAATAATATTTTGATATATAATTTTTTTTTTACTATATTTGAATAAAAAAACCGATGGAAATTTCCATCCCATCTTCTAGATAAAATCACCCCATGAATGGAGTGGGTCTTGAAATACCAAAGAAACTTCTTAGTTTATAAGATTCAACAACAACTCCTTAATCCTTATCCTTCTCTCTGCCTAACACCCAATCACCTCAAGCTAGTTAATTTTGTCGTCATATCACCCTGAAACTCAACCCAAAATAAAAACACAAAACAAAAATGAAATAAAATGAAAAGCAACAATGTTTATATCTATTATTGATTTGCGATTAAAAAACGACGTCGTTAATAAGAAACTTACGGTGCTTGAAGTTGAGGATCAATACACCTTTTTCTCTTTTCTTGTAAGAGAAATTAGAAAAATTTTAAAACCCAAAAAAAAAAAAAATGAAAATTGGGGGAGTCAGAAACAATAATTATTTTAAAAAATTGAAAGAACAAAAAGAAAAATATTTACAGAGGCAAAGAGGGAGGCGAGGTAAGGAGGAAGAGGAGATGGCGTGTACTGTATTGCTTATTTGATATTCTTTGGAAACGATCGTTTTTTTCTTTTTTCAATTTATCAGATAAATTTTAAAATAAAAAATAAAAAAGAGAGAAAGACAGAGACAGAGACAGAGACAGAGAAGGAAGTGGGATCTCGAAAGAGGTGATGTGAAACGTTTAGATTAAAAATAGACGGTGATGGACGGTGATTACGTGCATCGACGTTAATTGCTAAGTAAGAAAGTAGTTAAATTTTAATTTAATTTTTATTTTTATTTTCATATGGTGATAGGGTTGAGGATTGAAGGGAGAAATTAAGGTGTATTAGAAATTTCTACATTCACTAATTGTTTGAAAAAAAATTAAAATAAAAAAAAAATTATTTACATTTATTTTTTTTTAAAGATGTGGGTAGTTATTTAAAAAATAATTAGGTAATTTATTTTAAAAAAATTAAAAGACATAAATATTTTTATTATATAATTTGATATTATTATTTTTTTTTTCATATTTTCTTACGTTTAAGTTGTGTCACGCGATACCAAATTTACTCAAATGTTTTTAAATATTAAAAAAAAAATGTGTAATTTTTTTTTTAAGAAGTAGGTAATCACTTAAGAAAGAATTAGGTGATTTTTTTCAAAAAATATAAAAAAATTAAAAAACATGAATATTCTTATTATATAATTTAACGTTATTATTTATTTGATTTTTTTTTTGTATTTTTCTCAAAAGTCAATTTTTATAATACTAGACACTAGAGATATTAGCCGTTGTGATTTTCATTATTTTTTAATATATATATATATATATATATATATATTTTATAAACAAGATGGGTACATTATTTTAGACAAAAAATCGCTTTAGAGCTTTAATCATTGAGGTTTTCATTTTATTTTTTAGTAATATTTTATTTGAGTTGATTTTTATACATTATGGATGAAAATTTTAAACTCATTCACATATCCTATTATTTTGTATATTAGGGTTTTTTTTTAATTTTTAATATATTTTAAACAGATACGTGTTATTGTACTAATTCGTTGATAGATATTAAAAAATTTATTCAATGTGTGAATGAAACAATTTTCTTATCTTATTTTACTTTTTTATTTCATCCTAAAATTTCAAAAGTTTTTGAACACTCAGAAGGATTGTGTAATTTTGATGATAATGGAATTTTACTTCTTTGAAATCCAAAGAAAAAAAAAAGACTGTAATTTTTAGAAAAATTCAATCCTTCTTTGATAATTGCTCAAAGAAAGACATTTTACTTTGAAAAATTATCTCTTAATATAATTTTTAAATTTCACAAACCGAATTAATAAGGTGACACATATTCTTAGAATATATTTTTAAAAAATAAAACATGTAATAATCTCTTAATCTCATTTATAAATTAAAAAAATTTACTATTAATATATCGAAAACCAACTTACTTTGTCTAGTTTAATAGATGAGATATTGGAATGGCAAAGTAGCTGGGATGATTTTGGGTTTAAGTGTCCACATAGTCCATGTACGGTAGTGAAAAGAGTAATTTAGTCTCTGTACCATAAAAATGAGTAATTTAGTCCATATACAATTGAAATAGATGCAAATAAGTAAAATTAAATAAAAACCGTTAAAATACTGAAGCGGACTCGTAAAATTTAACAGAATTAATGACTTGAAATAAAATATGACTTGAAATATTTCTAAATCTGTTAGATTTTACGAGTCCAAGTCAACATTTTAACAGTTTTTCATTTAACACTGTTATCAAATTTTCTTATTTGCACCTATTTCAATTGTACAGAGACTAAATTATTCACTTTTACAATACAAGGACTAAATTATTCTTTTCACTAATACATGAATTATGTGGCTACTTAAAACGATAACTTTGTGAGTTTATTTAGGTTACATGCCGGCCAAATTCCATTAAAGGTCAATAAAGAAAGATTAATAGTTGCAAGTTGCAACAATTATCTATCTTAAAAAGGGATATCTATAAATGCCCACATAAAGATTTTGCATATAACTTGTATCAAGTATTGGTAAAATTATGTGCACAACGTGTAAAAACTTTGCACAATCATTCCTCTGATTTCCCCCATTACTTGTAGACTTGTACTTGTTGGCCTAAACCACCCAATTTTTACTCATCAACTACCTTCCTTACCATCACTAAAGAAAATGCATAATCTGATTTCTGTTATTGGTGCATCAATGACATGTTCAAATGTGCATGTACTGGTCAAGCGTCGAATAGCTCACCCGGTCCGGACAAAAATTTTCATGATCGGGTCGGTCCGGTCTGACTCACTGTTCATGCATTAAAATATTATTTTTTATTTAAATTTAATTATAAAAATATAAAAATAATTTTTAAATTTTTTTTATTAATAAATGAACAATAACTCGAGCCTAGGTAAGCGATAAAAAAATTTCCGAACCGCGGAGCGTCCATGAACATGACAATGTGCAACTCCAGCAATCAATAGAAGCAGAGAACAAATTGTCAAGAGAAACTGATAAGATTTGTCAAGAGAAACTGATAAGATGAGCATACCGTTGTCCACAAAGCAATCTTTGAAGCAATCAGATCTTTAGGCATGTTAAAGAGTAAACAAGCACTCGAATTTTTCTCTAATTATTCGAATTTGCATCTGATTTAAAGAGCTATATTCGTGGTATATCCAAAAACGCTAAATATCTGAATTTTATAAATCAATTTTTTTTTTAAATAAAAATATAAAATTAAATAAGAATTAAATATGTAAATGATATCAGATTCGGGTATCCGAATCAATTATCTGTATAAATAAAGCGGATTCGGATATCCAACATTATTTGAACCAAAATCAAAACGGATTCAGATAACAGATATCGAATGATTCATATCTGAATCTGCTGTGGATAGTAAATATAATATAAGAATTCGTAAAAAACGAATCAAATAATGTCGGATATCTAAATTTTTTACTATCCATTACCGTCCCTAATTTTCAGCTAGGAAACATTATAGATCAATATGTTTCTTACCAGAGATATAACTAAGAACACTGAGGTCTGTGAGCCAAACAGTAGGAAGAACAGCAAGGGTTGTCATCAATGCAAAAAGACGAGGCGAGTTCAATACAACAAGCCTGCAAGGAAGATTGTAAGAGTAACCTCTTCTGTAAAGAAGAACATGTTCAAGAAACAAAATCTATGGCAATGGCTACAGTCTCCGAGATATAAATATGTGATCAAGTAGATAATCTATACGTATATTAGATGATAGCGGCATGTGATTCTACAATTAAGCCTCATGTAAGTGAAAAATCATATATAAGTTCATCAGGTTATGCAACACCATTTGTTACAATTTATCTGCAATTTTGACCCCCAAAAAAAAAGAGTTTTTTTTTTGCCATAGATCAAATTATGTTATTCGGATTCAAGTGTGAATGTCGGATACGGATATGTGTCCGACACGGGTATGTTCAATTTTTTTCAAGATTTTCATGTATTTAGAAGATCCTCGGAGAATCATATTCCCATACCAATGTTCAAATATGCATCGGACACGGGTGTCGAACACGAATACTTAAAAAAAAAAAAAAAAGAGTTAGAGCAACGTAGTATCAAAATATTTACCCCTCCAGGTTCTCAGTGGACTTTTTTAACTCCACAAGCGGTGTTTACATGTTTCCGTAACCTTTCATCCGATTTATATTTTTTTAATCCGACCGTCGTATTTCATGTTCTATTCGCGTAAATCATGCACGTCGAGTTTCGAATAAATAAAAAATGTTTAACTATTTGTTTCGACATAAAAAAATTTCAACCGTTAAATATATATTGAAAAAAGACAGTATTCTCGATCCATATGATAGGAATATCGGATTGATTCGAAAATTTACGTGCACGACGAGTACGATTATATTGTTAAATCCGACGATCGTTTTGTAAAAATAGAAATCGTATATAAGATTACGGATGCGTGTGAACACCGCTTGTGGAATTAAAAAAGTCCACTGACGGTGTATCTGATAATAATCCATATATATATATATATATATATATATATATATATATATATATATATATATATATATATATGAGGGATCTATTTATATTGGTGTAATATATATATATATATATGAGGGATCTATTTATATTGGTGTAAAACTAAATTAGTTTTACACACTTTTGTAACTTTTTATACCATTTATATTTTAACAAAGTGACCGTTGAATTTAACAGTATAATTGTACTCGTTGTGCACGTAAAGTTTCGAATCGATTTGATATCTCTATGATATTGATCGAGAATACTGTATTTTTCAATATATATTTAACAATTGAAATTTTTTACATCGAATAAATAGTTATACATTTTTAATTTACTCAAAACTCGACATGCATGATCTACGTGAATAGAACATGAAATACGACGTTCGGATTAAACAAATATAAATCGTATAAAAAGTTATGAAAATGTATAAAACTAATTTAATTTTACACTAATATATATATATATATATATATATATCACATCAAAAGAAATCAAAGAATTATAATTAGAGTTCGTATTTGATATATCGACAGACCATTGATTTTTTTTTTTTTTAATTTTACAAACGAAATTAAAATCTTCGCATATTTTTTTTTTTAATTAGTTTTTTTTAATATATTTTTAATATATATATATATATATATATACCCTCCAATTTCAACAAACAACAAAAGGTAATAAAAAAACATATCAGATCAAAAGAAATCAAAGAAATTATAATTAGAGTTCGTATTTGATATATCGGCAGACAGTTGATTTTTTTTATTATTTTATAAACGAAATTAGAAATCTGTCGCATATTCTACTTCTTTTTTAATTAGTTTTATTTATTTTTTTTAATATACTTTAATAAATGTGTCATCCTTCATTGTTTGTAGACTTGATAAATTGTGTATGCCTAACGTGTTTTATGATTTTTTTTTTTTGTCAATTATATAAATATAAATACAATAAAAACTAATAAATATGGTAAAATTTTAAACATAAATACGATAAATATATCATATTAATCGTATTTAAATATATCATATCATCATTATTAAGCAGATCATAATTATATCGTGTTTTTTTTATGGTGTTTAAAATGATAAATCTAATAATTTGAAACAAATCCATACTGGCATGAATATCACAAGAAAACAGGACAAAACAACCCATATCAGTAAAGAAACATTGAAACAAATCATGTTAGGTTAAGAAAATCACAAAACCTACAAACTCATCAATTGACCTGGGGGCTACATCACCTGAAGAATGTCAGCAAAACTCTTCCTCCTTGCACCAATCCCAGTACCAGACAGCCCAACCAAACCATCTGAGCCTCTATCAAGCCACTCAGCTGACATCTTTCTGGACGTATTCCTTGCATTGGCATTCCTCAGTTCCATCAAATCATTTTGTCCTTGTTGTACATAAAGACCAGGCTGCATTGAAAATAGTGATGAACTATCACCACCATCAACCAACTTCTTCTTTCTCCAGTCCCCAATGTTCCCAAGGGAAGAGCCACTAGCCTGAAACCTTTGTGCAACACGCCAATCCTCTTTTGATAACAATGGTGGAGGCAGCCTTGGATTTATGTTTTCGTGGGAGTAATAATATGAGAGATATGCAGGATACGAGCGTATCTCATCTTCAGACAGCATTCTATTATTGCGACTACTACTACCAACACCACTGATACCATTAATGTCCCCAAAATCAGGATAAGCAAATAGACTACCAACAGCACTCAAGGATCCCTCAACCGTGGGAGGAGCACTGCCACTCCTATATATATTAAGATCCCTTTCACGACCCACAGATTGTTGGTTATGATGTGCTCGCAAAATCAATTCTAGCTCAGTCAAACTATCTTCCAAATTCCCACTAGGTCTTTCTAAACCATTATCTATAGTCGGTAGCATATCTATGTTACTGCCAGTAACCATCCCCAAAACCCTACATCCACAAAAAATTAATAAATAAATAAAACTAAATTAATTTTCAAAATCAATAAGCCAAGATAATCAAAACCCATCATTCAATGTCTAAAGATTATTTAGTTCTTCCTCTTCATTTACTACATTTAATAATGGATTTTGTGTTCAAAGAACCAGAAATCACAAAATAATAGTGCTTCATACTGAGAAACCAGTTCCTTTTTTTCAATTCTTTACCAGATTTTTCTCAGCAACCAAATAGAGAATCATTCAAAATGAAAAATCAATACAAAAAAGAAACAACTTTACAACTTTATTTATTTTAAAAAGGTCTCATCTTCAACAGAAAAAAAAAAAAAACCGAAAAGAAACAATTTTTTAAATACCATCTTCAGCAACCAAACAGAGCACAATTGAACATTAAATTTATATAATAAAAACTAGAATTTAAAAAAAAAAATTCCATAATATTTTCTCAGCAACAATCCATATAACTGGACGTTAAATTCAACAAAAAGAACAAAAATTCCCATGGTATTTTTTCATCAACGACATTGGTTAATTAAACATTAAAATTCAATAAAAATTTAAAATTTCTATAAAAAAAAAAAAAAAAAAAAAAAAAAAAAAAAACCTTCAAGCAAATTCCCGCATCAATTAACGACGAAGCACCAAAATCAAGCACCCTGGAACTCAACCCAAGGAAAAAAAAAAAAGGAAATCAGCAACAATATTTATTTTTATTATTGAATTGCGATTAAAATGACGTCGCTAAAGAGAAACTTACGTTGCCTGAAGATCAATACTCCTTTTTCTCTTTTCTTGTAAGAGAAATTCGAAATTTTTTAAAACAAAAGAGAGAGAGAGAGAAATTTTGGGGATCAAAACTATAGTCAGAAACAATAAATATTTTTAAAAAAATGGAAAAAAAAGGCAAAGAGGGAGGCGAGGTATGGAGGAAGAGGAGATGGCGTAATGTCGTCTCTGAGATTCTTTCGAAACGGCCTTTTTTTTTCAATTTATCAGAGAAATTAAAAAAAAAAAAAAAAAAAAGAGAGAGAGAGAGAGGGAAGTGGGACCCTGAAAGAAGTGATGTGAGACGTTGGATTAAGAATGGACGGTGATAGACGGTGATTACGTGCATGGACGTTAATTGCTAAGTAGGAAGTAGTTGATTTTATTTTATTTTTATTTTCATATGGCGTTAGGGTAGAGGATTGAAAGGAGAAATTATGGTATACTAAAAATTTGTAGACATGAGTTGTTAAATTTGATAATTTTAAACATGATAAAATTATTTCACATAAAAAAATAAAATGAATATACGAATATGAATAAATATATGGACGTGTCAAAATTTATATATAACGAATTATTAACGTGTTAAAATTTACATATATATATAATATTTTAAATAGGACTAAGACACAAAATAATACGAATACATGGATTGCAGGTCAACACATTGTGTAGACCTGACAATTCGTGTATCCTTATTGTATTCGTATATTTTTTCGTGTCATAATCTTGTTTAAGGTATTTTATATTAATATAAATTTTGACGTGTTAATAATTTGTGTTATATAGATTTTGACACATTCGTGTATTTCTGTTTGTATTTTTTTTATCGTGTCGTGTTGTATTTCATATCATAATTTAATTATTTTTTTCGTGTCATATTCATATTGTGTCCAATATTATCAGATCTCATTGTGTTACGAATGGAAGACAAATAATTGTGTGAAAAATATTTTAAAATATAAGAAAAAATTATTTATGGAAAGAAGCATTGACGTAGTTATTTAAGAAATAATGAGATAATTTTTTTCAAAAAATTTAAAAAAAAAATTAAAGACATAAATATTTCTATTGTATAATTTGACATTATTATTTATTTAATTTTTTAATTATTTTCAACGGAGTTATGTCATTTAACCCGTAACACTAAATTAAGTCAGAGGTTTTATAATACTAGAGATGAAAAAAATTGTTTTGAAATATTAAAAGAAGTTATTTATGGGTTTTTTTTTTTTTTAAGAAGGGGTAGTTATTTAAGTATAAATTAGGTATATTTTTTTTAAAATTATAAAAAAAATTGAAAGATATGAATATTTTTATTATATAATTTGCCGTTATTATTTATTTGATTTTTTAAAATATTTTTTTCAATGAGTTGATGTCATTTTTTCATGACATTAAATTGAGCAAAACATTTTATAATATTAGAGACTAAAGGCTAGAGATATTAATCATTGTGATTTTCATTCATTTTTTAATTATTTATACTATATATAAAATTTTTAATTGAGTTGGTGTCACAAGTCAAATGACACAAACTCAGTTAGAGAATTATAAAAATAAAAAAAAAAATCAGATTATTATTAATCAAAAATAGTATATATTAATAGGGTTATATTAATAATTTAAATTTTTTTAAAAGAAAAAAAATCACTTTACTTATTTTTTCTCTATTTGAAAAATCAGTCTATATAATTAAATAACTCCTTCTTTCTTTCGCTTATTTTTTTTCATTAAAAAAAAAAAATTACGTATTTTTTTTATCATACACAAAGTGAATGTGTTATAATTTAATATATTTTATAAACAAGATGGGAACATTATTTTAGACAAAATACTTGCTTTAAAGTTTTAATCAGTGAGGTTTCATTTTATTTTTTAATAATATTTAATTTGAGTTGATTTTTTATACATTATGGATGAAAATTATCTATACTATATATAAAATTTTTAATTAAATTGGTTTCAAGAGTCAAGTGACACCAACTCAGTTAGAGAATTATAAAAAAAAATCAAATTATTAATAAAAAATAATATATATTAATAGGGTTATATTAATAATTTAATTTTTTAAAAAAGAAAAAAAAAATCACTTTACTTATTTTTTTCTATTTGAAAAATCAGTCTGTATAATTAAATAACTTCTTCTTTCTTTTACTTTTTTTTTTCATTTAAAAAAAAAATTACGTATTTTTTTTTTATCACACACAAAGTGAATGTGTCATAATTTAATATATTTTATAAACAAGATGGGAACATTATTTTAGACAAAATACTTGCTTTAAAGTTTTAATCAGTGAGGTTTCATTTTATTTTTTAATAATATTTAATTTGAGTTGATTTTTTATACATTATGGATGAAAATTATCTATACTATATATAAAATTTCTAATTAAGTTGGTTTCACGAGTCAAGTGACACCAACTCAGTTATAGAAATATAAAAAAAAAAATCAAATTATTAATAAAAATAATATATATTAGTAGGGTTATATTAATAATTTAATTTAAAAAAAAAAAAATCAGTTTACTTATTTTTTCTCTATTTGAAAAATCAGTCTGTATAATTAAATAACTTCTTCTTTCTTTCACTTTTTTTTTTCATTTAAAAAAAATTATGTATTTTTTTTTTATCACACACAAAGTGAATGTCTCGTAATTTAATATATTTTATAAATAAGATGGGAACATTATTTTAGACAAAATACTTGCTTTAAAGTTTTAATCAGTGAGATTTCATTTTATTTTTTAATAATATTTAATTTGAGTTGATTTTTTATACATTATGGATCAAAACTTTAAACTCATATCACATATCCTATTATTTTGTACTAGAAATATGTACACCCATTATGTGGTTGAAAACAATGTGAAAAATATATTTTTTTAAATTCAGTTTGGTAGTTTGTTAAGAAGAAATGGGTAATTTTTTAGATTTATAAGTAGTTTTTTTTTTTTTTTTATAAATAAAAAGTACATAATAATCCTAATATTATTATTTTAATTAAGTTTTTAAGTAGTTTTATTAACTAAGTTAGTGTAACACAAATTCAATTACAAATTTTAATATTGGTATAAATATGAATTTTGTTTTATATTTAATATATTTTAAACCGATAAATGTTATTTTACTAATTCGTTGATAGAGTTTTAAAAAGTTACTCAATATGTTAATAAAACAATTTTCTTTTCTTTTTTTCTTTTTTTTTTTCATCCTAAAATTTGAAAAGTTCATGTGGAAAGCTAGTAAAAAAATTAAACACTAGAAAGGATTGTGTAATTTTGACGATAAATGTAAAAGTTTAAATCGAATTTTATTTCTTTGCAATCAAAAGGGCAAAAAAAAAAGAAAAAAAATGACTTTAAGTTTTTTAATAAGCTTCAATCCTATTTGAACAGTTGCTGAAAGAAAAATATTTTACTTTGAAAAATTATGTCATTAACAATAGTTTTTAAATTTTACGAATCAGATTAACAAGGTAACACATAGACCTGTTAAAAATTGGATAGATTTTTTGGCTATATAAACCCGACCCGTATTGGGTCGGGCATAGACAGAGTTTATTTCGATTCGAGTCGATCCGAATCACTGTTTAAATAATAAAAAAATATTTTTTTATTTAAATTTAATTATAAAAATATAAAATATTAATATAAAAATATTTTTTAAAATTTTTAAATATTATTTAAACACAAAATGGAGTAGGCGAGCCAGCTCGGGCCTGTCCAGGATCGAGCTTGGGTAAGAAAAATAGAAAATTTTCTGGTTGCAACCCGACCCATGAGCAGGTTTACTGACACATACTCTATAAGTATATTTAAAAAATATGATATATGACATTCTTTTTATCCTATTTATAAAATGGGTTTTGCGGACGAGTGTCCTTAGTTCCAATGTGGTCTGTATCGTACTGGTACCGGCCGTACCGACCGGTACGTACCGTTTTTAAAGTAAACCAAAACGGTACCAGTCTCGTATCGTTTCGATTTTTGTACCGGCCTGTATCGGTCTGTACCGATCAATACCAATCAGTAGCAGTACGTACCGGCCAGTACCGATTGGTACAAGATTTTGATTTTTTTTAATTTTTTTTAATAAAAAATTACTTATTTGATTTTTTAAATCAATTTCAATATTTTTTGTGTCATGATCATTTTTATTTTTTTATAATTATATTTAAAAATAAAATATGTTCATTAAATTAAGCTATTGAACATAAATTAATTATAATTTACTATATATTTTTTAATATTTTAATATTTATTTTACTTATTTGATGTTTAAAAATTTTAGATATTAAATATTTAAAATTTATATTTGCATAAAAACATATATATATATATATATATATGCATATAATGGATATATTTGTATGTGTATATAATATATATTTTATTTAAAAAAGTGAAAATAGGCTATATATAGATATATGATAAAATATTTAAAAAACATCGGTAAACCCGAAACGGTACGTCAAAATATACCGATATTAGTACATACCAGTACCAGAACAAAAACTGTATGCCCGCTAGTACGGTAATGACTACCTTGTTTAGAGCACTCTTTAAGGTTAGTTAATATACTATTTATAGTAATAATATTGTATTAAATATAGTAATTGATAATTTTATTTATCATTTTCAATACATTGAATGAAGATATTATTATATCTAATAACTTTAAAAAATGTCCTTAAAACACTTTTTAACAAAATCCTTATAAAATTAAAAAAAAATCTCAGTTAATGTATCGAAAACCAACTTACTTTTGTCTATTTTAATGGATGAGATTTTTGAAATGACAAAGTAGTTGGGATGACTTAGTTAATTTATTTAGGTTGAAATTTGAAGATATATATATTTTTTCCTACATGAATTGCCGACCAAATTCCATTAAAGGTCAATAAAGAGAGTTTAAAAGATGATCTATCTTTAAAAGGGATATCTATAATGGCCACATAAAGATTTTGCAAATGACTTTTATCAAGTGATGTATTAGTATATCCATACAAAATCATGTGCAAAATTTTCTTTTCTCAAATCATTCATCTGATTTCCTTCATTACTTCTAGACTTGTTTTTGTTGGCCTAAACTAGCTAATTTTTACTTATCAACTACCTTCATTACCATCATTAAAGGAAATGCATAATCTGGTTTGTGGTATTCCTTTAGCATTCAAGGTCATATATATATATATATATATATATATATATATATAAATATAAATATACCCTATAATAAATATCAAGGAATACACATACCAAATGAAGTTCCAATTTCAACAAACAACAAAAGGTTAAAAAAAAAAAAAAAAAAATCAAATCAAATCAAAAGAAACCAAAGAAATCATACCGATAATTGATTTTTTTTTTTTTAAATTATACAAACGGATTTAAAAATTTATCGCATGTTTTACTTCTTTTCTAATTTTTTTTTTTAAATACCTTAAGAAATACCTGTCACTTTTTTTAAGTTCTAACCTACTTGTAAAATCTAAAAACTCTTTAAGTATAGGATAATTTCTCATCAAATCTTAATAATTTGTTTCTACTTCAATTCACAAGACCCTTTTTACTATTTTGCTATATCAATGAATAGGTAGCAAATGGCAATAGGAGGGATCAGATTGGAGTTAACATCATTCGGCCACCCTGACCTTGCTCCCTTTCTTTCTTTGTTTTTTGACATAACTAAAAACCTTTGAACTGAAGTGGCTCGACTGGTCTACTAACAGAACACATCTAAGCTAATTTTTCCATTTCTAGATGATTTTGTAAGGAGAGATGAAATATATATATATATATATATATACTTTTTCTTCCATGTAAAAATTGCCTAAATCAAGACAAATTGTTCCTTGATGCATCAAAAATAAAAAAAATTCCAAAGTTCATGGCTTTTAGCAAATTTCTGCTTCCAAATGCTTGGATTATAAATCAATGTCTATCTCAAGAATTTAATACAAGTATCCAAAGATTTCACTAACTAATTACCATTTTAGTTTGAGTGTGAGCTTATTTGTCAAGCTGGTCGGACCAATAACTTAAAATTTGCTGGATTCCTAGCTTTATTCACTGTTAAAAAAAAAAACAGAGAGTGAAGAAGAAAATGATAATATATCAGATAATTCATTTGTTCTTAAAAGCTTTAGCTATGTCAAGTACTTTGGGAGACGATTTAGGCATTTAGCCAAAAGTTTACAAGAAAGTAACAATCAAAAAGGGAAAGAAAAAATGAAATTGTATGAAGAAAAACTGGTGCATGAAAAAACTAACAAGAACCCAGAAATTATAATCAACATCTGACTTCAATCACATAAGCAATTCACTAACAATTCTGCATACAAAATGTATTTGAAAAGGACTTCTTCCACACCTTCCTCTCTTCTGTTGAATCTGTAGAGCACTCCTTATGTTCAAAAATGCCTGCCTTGCACGGATTTGGATATTACGATTTTGTTGACCTCTAGTAGTTCCAAAAGAAAGGGATCGATGTTCCAATCATTAACCGATATGAAGAGTACGGTCATTGTAAGATCATCGTTTATGTTGATTTGACAATCCAAAATTTAAGATGAAGCATATACAACTTGCTGCGAAATTCAACCTCTTGCGGGGCCGGTAGTAGGCCACTTGAAAGTTTCACAGTCCATAATCTTGAAAAAAGCGAGCTTCTGTCAGCTTCAAAACAGAAAAAAATCTAGATGCTGAAAGGAACTTACACAACCAGCAATAATCTATGTTACTCCGATTCGGATGTGAGTGTCGGACACGGGTATCTGTCCGACACGGATATGATTGATTTATTCTAAGTTTTTCATGTATTTGAAAGATCCTTGGAGGATCATATCCTCATACTCATGTTCGAATATGCATCGGACACAGATACTTCAAGAAAAATGAAGAATCGGAGCAACATAGGCAATAATCAACTCAAATTTGCAACAATTTCTTTAATGTAACAGGAAGCAAGTGATGAGGCATACCTCAAATAGCAACTGGCAGCTTGGAATTCAATGAACAACAATTGAAGATCACTAGTTGCTGGTCTACTACTTTCTATTCCAGAAAGCAGAAATCGCCTCCGTATTATGGAAACACGACTTTCAGCACAAACCATAGAAGCATCAATGTGAGCTTTACTTGTGCCTGATATCAGTAAAGCCAAAAGTTTACTATATAGCATGTTTACCCTCAAACTAGTATGAATTTCTTGAGAAAGAACCTTCAAAGTTTGATAATAATAATTAGTTACTGGCACAAGTTACCTACATTTGAATAGTTGTAGGTCCTTTAGTGGAAGCGCCAGAAAAGAAGATAACGGATCAGGTATCTGTTAAGAATACGGTAAAATACTTTTAATTGGCCCAGTAGAGTTCAAAGAGAACCATTAAATAGCAAGCATTGAGACACAAACAGTTGCGAGCCTTTACACTAAAAGCACACTTTTATAGAGTAAATCCACAGAAAGCATAAATTTACCCTGGCTTCTTCAAGAATTTTTAGTTACTGAGATCTCCACAGTCCAAACTCTGTGCGTACATCTCGATAACTTGAAAAACTCTAAAAAGATAATAGAAAAATTATCAAAAACAATTAAGAAATTCAGGAGTTTAATTACCCAGAGATAACGAACTCAAAGATTTCTCCTAAAAAACATGAAGCAAGTGATGAGGGATACCTCAAATAGCATCTGGCAGCGAGGAAGATGCATAACAATTGAAGATCGCTAGTTGCAGGTCTACTTTGCATCCCAGAAAGTAGAAATCACCTAATTTATTGTGGAAACATAACTTTCAGCACTAACCAAAGAAGCAACAAAGTTAACCTTTGTTGTGCCGGACTTCAATAAAGAAAAAAGTATTCGTTCAAGTTACAAAATCTGTTCTAATTGAAAGGTGTGCTGATGACTTTACCTAGTTGTCATAGCATGTTTAACTTCAAACTAGTATGGAATTTCCTGAAAAAGGATCTTCAATATTTTGATAATAATAGCTACTTAGCGGCACGAGTTACCTGCATTTGATTTGTTGTAGGTCCTTTAATGGAATACTTTTCAATTGGCATTAAGAATTTAAAGAGAAAAACTTAAATAGCAAGTAATAAGACATGGAGGGTTGTGAGCCTTTCTGGTACATTAAACACACCTTTATAGAATAAACCCACAGAAAGCATAAAGTTACCCTGCCTTCATCAAGTTTAGTAAGTTGTTGAGAATTGAGATCTACAAAGTCCAAACTCCGATAATACATCTCAATAACTTGAAAAACTCTGAAAGGATAATAAAAAGAATATTAAAAAGAATAAGGAATTCTAAGTCACCATTGATAGGGAAATAATGAAAATCACCAAGTGATATAACCTCAATGAAAACTTATAAACAAAAGAAACAATGACCTGTCCAAGTGTATTTTATTTCATCAGAAGGCTGTCGGCTTTCCAACAGAGTATGTGCAGAAATGATTGAAATTATTTCCACTCTCCTCTAGAATCCACAAGCAAAGAACAATTTCCTAATCTGCTGTAAACAAAGCAATTTAACATCCCTTTTTCTGGTCTGATGAAGTAATTATCAAAATGCAACACTTGAGAGAAATGAACAACTTAAATTTTCACTGGTCTAAGATTTAGAACAGTTCAAATTGTTGTTTTCCCTAAAAAAAAAAAGTGTGATAGTGAAGTGAAGAAACAGAGCAAACTTACAATTTTCTCTATTTTGACAAGAACTAACGCTTGTGATGCAAGTACTTGATGCTAATCTTTGCCTTTCTCACTTCAGGGAATAGATACCTATTGCACCTTCTTCTCCATTAAAACCTATGGAGGCAAAAAGGAATATACTCTAAAATCAATGCAAGTATACAAAAATGAATTCAGAAGTGAAACAAACTAAATGTCCAAATCTGCATGAAGCATAGGACAATATTCACATGTTAACACAGTATGTGTGTGAAAAAAAATTGTGTTAGTGATGTATGATACTCAATTATTGACAGATAAATTTCTTGATCCATAACATAAGCTGAATTAAAAGGAAAAAAAAGAAAGAAAGAAAAGCTACCTGGTTTTCGTCATAACTGAACAAACAGCTTCTCATTCTTCAACAATATATGATAAATGTGTTTAACAGAACAGGCTAGCAAATTTCTTCAAGAACTTTGAGGCTGATTGCCATGCTTGTGGATCACACTAGGTAATACAAGATTGTTGCAACAAAAAAACCACCTCAAATCTGGCAAGAACATAAGGACAGATAACCTAGTTAGCTCATGAGATAAGTACAACAATGATCAATATATGCAATACACCAAATATGGTATTGTTTAAAACATACTGCATTTTCTCCATTATGACAACTCTGCTTCTTATGCAAGTACTTCACACCAATCATTGCCTTTCTCATTTCAGGGAACAGATGTCAAATGCAAATTCTTTTCATTTAAAACATATAATGGAACAAATATTTAATATAGCCAATGCAAGTATAACAAATTAATTTAGAAGTGAAACAAACTAAATGTCCAAATTCTCATAAAGCAGAGAACAATATTCACATGCTAACACATGGATGTGTGTGAACAAAAATGTTGTGTTAGTGATGTATAATAATAAATTATAAGCAGATAAATTTATTGATCCATTAGTAAGATGGAATTGAAAGGGAAAAAAAAAAAAAAAAAAACAAGAAGCTACCTGATTTTTGTCATATCTGAAAATATAGATTCTCTTTCTTCAATTGTTTAGTTGAAAATAAACAAAAAAACCTGGAAAACATTCATGAGATAAGTTACAAAAATTATCACTATATGCAGTACACCAAATACAAATTATGTGATAGAATGTTCTAGAAGGTGCAAATAAAGCAAATGGACATTAATTTGGGAAAAAAAAGGAAAATGTTGCAGAAATGAAACAAAAAAAGATGAGCTCATGACTAACACAAAGATGAAGGAGTGCATCAGAATACCATAGTTATTAGCGAGCTACCCATATATTCATAGGAATGAGACCATACAAGCTCCTTGAGCTAGGAGGTTGCCGTCTCTAATTTTCCCTCGAAAGCAAAGGAATCAAATTCTACCAACACCAATTCATGGATTGCTGTAATTGGAAGTTAACCCACAAAATATCCCCCTTCATTATTCTCAAGTTTCATTGAGAGGGCAAGAAGATGATTAGCTCAGGACAGTCTCAAGTAAAGTTCTTCAAGATGAGAGAATAACCCCACATTCTTCATTGTCTTTAGAAAAAAACGAGTTCCTGCCAATTCAAGATTTGTAAAAAATTTAATGCTTTCTTTTGAAACAAGTATTTGAGAAGGTGAATTTAAATTTGATTTGTTTTTCATTTTCGTGAGAATGAGGGTAGTCATTACATTTGAGAGAGTATAAAAGGATGCATTTGGAATTCACTTTGCTTTTTGGGTAGTTTAAATTTACTACTTAAATCATTCTATAAAATCCATGTATTTATGTGTAATTATATAACCCACTTGTTCATGAGCATTACTACATTTAAAATCCAAAAGCAGAATTTCCAAATCCAATCTAAAATATCATGGAATCTATCTAGATGCCTTAATTGATAAAAGAACATACCGATGATAGTTAGGATCCACGGTTACTACTCAAGAAAACCCTCAAATTGAGAGATCTTTCCAAAGGAGCAGCTGTCCGAGTTTCTTGAGTAGTACTTGAGCTGAATGAATCATGGAAAGGAAAGACAAGGTTGCTGCCATGGATAAGAGAATATGGTAGTCACAGATTTCATACTATACAGGAGAAGGAGTAAAAGTTCTACAGTGATTTGAAATCTGTGCACATTGTCATCCCTGCTCTAGGAAATCCAAATTTGAAATGAAGTATGCCGGCTTCGTCTAAAGCTCTCGAACCATCAAAAACTGACATGCAGATAGGGATAGGGGATAGAAGAATGAGCTCTTGTAGCTCCAAGCTAAGGCAACTCATGCAAGAAGAACTTTCAATGGATACTCAAAAGTAGGGTCCTGTATACTGTAAAACAATTTGCCAAAAGTTAAGCATCAGTTGTAGATCTAATTCCATCTAAATGCAGAATGCACAAGTCAACCCTTGTATTATGAAAGTAATTTTCACCTTAAATTAGTGGAAGCATCAATATTTAAATTAACTGTGCTTGAAGTGAATAAAATAAGCCATAAAATCATTGTAATTTTTTTATTTATTCTACCAATAATAGTAAACTGGACTAAGTAAGATGAGAGACCCAAAAAAGAATCCTCAACAAGTACTTCTTGTTTTCCTCTCTAAGAAGGCTGAAGAACATCAATTAAAAGGGATTTATAAAACTGCTATACAAAAATAGAGAAATACTGCATCTCAGTGATGACTACGCAATTCACTATTAACATAGCAAATAGCAATGACAAGTAGTAACTCAAGAATTATACCTTAACACACACAAAAAATAGAAGAAAAACCTCAACAGATTAAGAATTTATAGGGAATGGAGGAGGGTTAGTGAAATTAAATGAAAATGAATGGATTACTTGAGACATTTTGCTTCTATGTAATGACTTGTCCGTGATTCTCAATGACAGGGATGTGGGAAATGTTGGGCCAATCTTTACCTTTCTCCTTTTTGCAACGTTTTCTCAGCAAAGGACAATTGAGAATCCGAAGACAAGAAAGAGAGTCGGGGAGCCTCTCTGCCGGCATGGATTGGAGTTTCGGACAGCCGATAATCAACAAGTCGTGAAGAGAGGTGAGATGTTGAAAGCCCTTATTGTCCAAAAGCTTAAGATCTGGAAGATTAACTAACTGAAGATAGGTAAGAGAAGAGGGCAGCAGATGTTCATATGGAAAAGACTCTATCTCTTTTGCATTTTCGATTGTGAACCCCGTAAGTGAAGGGAGTGTTTGCAAATTCCATTCCCTCCTCATCATGCTCGCAATTAGCTTATCACTTCTTGATATCAAAATGTTTTTTAATTTGGAGGGCAAACCCTCTTTTGGAAATGACTCTATTTCTGGACAATCTTCTATTCCCAAATATTCAAGGGATGGGAAGAGGCAGTGCATTTGCTCTGGCAATGACTTCAAATTCATGCAATTTGATAACCCAAGTGACGTCAAATTGGTGGCAGACAATCCTTCTGAGGGAAAAGATATAAAATTAGGGCAAATATTGAGATGCTGGTGAGGGCCTTGATCTAATGCACCAATCGCCTTCAAGTCTTCACATTCCCAGATAGAAACACGATTTAACTTAGGGAATGATCCTAATGGAAAAAATTGTAGTGGACGACAGCTAATGCCTTCTACCTTCAAGGATTCAAGGGATGTATACAAGAGGACTTTGGAACAATCCAAGGCACGACAGCTTTTGATGTACAACTGCTTTAGAGTGATAGGTAGACTGCCTTCAGGAAGGGATTTGAGATCAGAACAATCCCACATCTTTAACAGTTCAAGATGATTGCACTGTTGCAACATCTGCTCCAAGATGGAATCGCTGATATTGGATTCTCCAATTTTCAACTCTCGAAGCCCACAAGGCAATGACTCCAATTGCAACTCATCACATCTCTGCAACTTAAGTTTGCAAATGCTTGGTACCTTTGGAAGCGAGCCTCCAAGACTTCCACAATTTTCAATCTTAAGTTTCGTTAAAGTACTTCTTTATCATGCTCAAGTTGCTCAAGAACTTCTTCATCATCAAGATGCTTCTTCCATATCAACTCCAACACCTTAAGGTTCATCTTATCCTTCAAATTGGCATCTTTGGCGTCCCTTGCACAGGCAACATGTTTTAGACCTGAAATAGCAAGTCTTCCACGTAGATGCTTGAGCTTTCCCAACTCATTAATTCTCGAACCATTTTTCTTGCCTAAAACAAAATCTGTTAATGTTCGAAGATTTTTCAACTTATCCATGCCTTTCGGCATCCTTGCTAACCTTGTCTCCCTTATATCAAGATAATGCATATTGATCAATCTTCCCATGTCTTCAGGCAACTCAACAAGGTCTTCACAATAAGACAATATTAATGTTTGCAAATTATATAATGTACTCAACCAGTTCGGCAACCTTTTAATTGAAGTTCCTGAGAGATTCAAATATCGCAAATGCTTCAAATTACCAATTTTTTTTGGCAACTCACTGATATTGTAATAATTAGCCAAAGAAAGTACTCGTAAACATCTTGATTTTACGAACAAATCATGCATTATTGCGTCGGTAAGATAAGAACATCCCCCTGAATTTGATGATTTTAAAGTTAGGAATGTACGCAAACCTTTTGCTTTTCGTAAAGTCTCAAATTTCTTTCGCACATCATAATGTTCTTGGATAATGGACAAATGACGGGTCTTTTCAAATATTTCACATGAACCACCCCCACTTTCCAATCTGCAAACAAATTCTCCAGCTACGGATTTAGCCAAGTCACTAATTAGGTCATGCATGACAAAAGAAGATTTATCCCCACTCGATTTCTGAAAAAATGACCTCGACATTAAATCTTTGAAGTACTCGTTACCTCGTTCCTCTGCATTGCCATCTTCTTTGGAAAGCTGTAAAAGACCTTCAGCCATCCATAATTGAACGAGTTCTTCCTTTTTGAATTCATAATCTTTAGGAAAAATTGAACAATATACAAAGCAACTTTTCAAATGGGAAGGAAGATAATAATAACTTAACCTTAATGCTGGAAGAATATTATCATCTTTTATGTCCCACAAATTGCTCTGTAGTATTTTATTCCATTCTTCAGCATCAAGATTACAACGCAAAAGACCTCCAAGTGCTTTTGCCGCCAGAGGGAGGCCTTTGCATCTTTTGCAAATCGCTTCACCGATTATCCTCAAATTTGGATGCTCGATTGGACTTGTATTAACAAATGCATGTTTTTCAAATAACCACCAGCAATCCTCTTCGGATAAGACATTAAGATTATATGTTGGAACAGTTCTCATAATGGATGCAACAGCTTCATTGCGTGTTGTTACAATGATCTTGCTGTTTGTTGCCCCAAAAGTGAAAGGACTACTCAGCTCTCTCCAGTCAACATAATTCTCGTTCCAAACATCATCCAAAACAAACAGAAAACTCTTTCCCAACAGCTTCTCCTTTAGTTTAACTTGAAGCTGATTAAGGTTCTGACTACCATCACAACTGGAAGTGATCTCTTCAAGAATGGCTTTGGTTACTCTGAAAGCATCAAATTCCTCTGAAACACACACCCATGCTTTGAAATCAAACCATTCTCCCACTCTCTTGTCATTGTAGATCAATTGGGCAAGGGTGGTTTTTCCAACCCCACCCATACCCACAACTGGAATCACATCTATCTGATTTTCAGTTGGATTTTCTGGGTTCAACAACTTCATTATTGCTTCTTTTTCATCATTTCTGCCATAAACACCAGACTCATCCACCAAAGAAGTTGCAGGGGATCTTTGAAATACCTTTTCTCCTCTAAAATATTCTTTCAGACCGAGGTTGTCTTTTTGATTGACTAGAAGTTCTAGCCTGTTAAGGATATCATCTAGCCTTGAATCCATGCCCTTGTTGAAAGGACTGAGAGAAGAGATAAGGCGATTTACCTTGGTTGAAGTGGTATGATCCTCAGCTTCCAATCTGCTTCGAAGAGCTTCAGTAGCAATCTCATCCAGGAGGTCATCTGCATCATAAACAGCATCTTTGAGCTCAGCAACCCAATCTCTCACATTTTGGTTGGTAATCTGCTTGTCTTCAGCATCATCCAGCAGTGCTTTAACAGACATCAGCACTGGCTTCAGTCTCTTCAGCAGCCCCTTTTCAAGTTTCTTTCCTCTAATGAAGTCCACGAGCTCTCGAGAAGCCATTCTGTCGAACAGAACTTGAAGAGTAGCAGAGAGAAAAGCTCCACCGACTAATGCTTCGGCCATTTTTTTCTTTTTTCTTTTTTTTTTTTTTTTTTGCAAAGGAAGGATTTTGAAGAAGATGAAAATAAGTGATTGCAAACAGCTAAAGATGAAGAAAGTTTCTGGGTGAAGGAAGTTGTTGAAAGAAAGGAAGACTTATTCCATGCTTAAAGTCAAGATGTAGTTGTATGTAGGCCCTAACGTTAAAAGACGTCAATTGCTAATCAAGCAAAAATAAGACCACAATAGTAATATTTCATTTATTTTGCTTTTCTTTTTTTATGGATTATTTTGCTTTTTAATTTTTAGCTTTTTGGAGAATATATGTCATATTGGAGAGTAATTTTATACAATTTGGTCCGCCATTTTTACAATAAAGCTGTATTAATTTTTTTTTGATACTTAAGGTATTTTCAAATTTCGTTTAAAATTACTGTTAGCGTCAAGACAAATATCTCTCCCACTAAATTTTTTTACTTTCTCAAAAACTCAAACTCTAAGTTGTATTAATTTCGATTATACTACTTCACCAGTTTATAACATAATAATTTACTCCCCAATAGACAACAATTGGTACTATGTTAATATGATTTTCCATATCATTTCTTTGAAAGTAGTGGTGGGTTGAAAAAGAAAAGATTGGGTATAGATAGAGCCATAGAGGTGTCATGGATCGGCTAAAAAATATGAGTTTTAAATTATGTTTAAATTTGTTTATATTTTATAAATGAGTAATAGATTTGTCTAAATTTATTCATATTATTTTTTAAATAAATTTTATTTTTATTTAAATTTATTTTTTGAATTTAATATTTTTATTTAAATATTTTTAAATAAGATTTTGTTAACAAATGTTTTAAGAACACTCTTTAAAGTTATTATGTATAAAAATATTTTCATTCAATGAATTAAATATGATGAATAAAATTATCAATTTTTGTATTTAATACAATACTTTTACTATAAATAATATATTAATTAATCTTAAATAATGTCTTAAGAGCATTCGTTAACAAAACCCGACCAATTTTCGGAGTTAGCTTCCTAACGTGTGTCTTGGTTAGACCCGACTCGATTGGAGTGAAAAGACATTAAAAAAAAATTATTTTTGATAAATTAATAATGTATAATTTTATAGATAATAAATCAGATGATAAAAACTCATTAAAAATAAAATAATTTATATTTATTTTTTAAATATTTTAATAAAATGTTATCATTTTATTCATTAATAATATATAAAATTATATATTATCAATATATCAAATATAAATTAAAAAAATTTGAGTGGACATTGATTTGATGGCAACCCAAATAGGCATTTAATTGAGTTGGAAAAGTAAGAGTAAGGGTGCAAAAGTAAGAGTAAGGGAGAAAGTTAGGTGAGAACTGACCAATAAAAACATTGAATTGAGTTGAAAAAATAAAAGTTAGGTGAGAACTGATGAATAAATAAAGTAGCTCTTAATAGTCTTTTCCAAGTAGCTGGTCGTTGTCAAGGCAGAGGCAGAGGGCTGCCTTTTCTTTTGTTTTTTTGCGCCAAATTCATTGCACTCGTGCTTTTCTTCTACGATACACACAATTATTGGTTTGGTATTTGGTCTTCGGATGGAAATTTAAAGCCAATCTTCAAGGACCACAAAGTTTTATCAAAAGATTGACGGGAGTGGCTCTTGAAATACCAAAGAAACTTCTTAAGTCTCGTTTCTTCTAGCATAATTTTTAGGTCAAAAGCTGTTTTTCGTCGTAAATACAATGCTAAATAGATAAAAAAATTTAGCTTCTGCTGTTGAAATCATAATTTGAAAAGTCAAACCAAAAAGTCAAAAAATATAACTTTTGAGCTTTAAAAGCTGGCTTTTGGATAAAATGACTTTATTATCCTCACATCTCTATACTTTTATTATTTTAAACATATCTTTTTTGATATTTTAATTTTCTACAACACTTTTTCACAGCAATACTAAACACTTAAAAGTTTTTAAACCACACTTTTTCACCACACTTTATAAACACACTTTTTCCAACTCAAGTTTTTTCCAACCCAAGCTTTTTCCAACAGGCTAAACTAGGCTTCAGATTCAATAACAACTCCTTAATCCTTATCCTTTTTCTGCCTAACACCAAATCACCTCGGCAAATTTATTGAAATATTAATAAAAAAATTTATTTTTTAAATTATCAATAATTTAAAATTATGTATCAAAATATGTTTATTTTTTAAAACTTTTAGAAGTACGAGGACTTCCCCTAATTAATTTAAATTTTTTTTTGAAAAATATGAAAATAGTTAGACCTATCCACAGGTCGGATAGTCCGTTCGAATCGTATTGGGTCGGATTTGGACAAGTATTTTTGTAATTCGGGTAGGCCCGGTCTAGCCTTAATTACTATTTATTAAATAAAAAATATTTTTTATTTAAATTTAATTATAAAATATATATATATAAATGTACTTTTTAATATAAATAAAAAAATATTGTTTATACAATTTATATTTTTTTAACTGATATTAAAAATATATTTTTATATTTATATAACAATATCCGCATTAAATCCGAATATTACTATCTAAATTCGAATCCGATTTAAATAACATTATTCGTCAGATATCCGAATTCAATAAGTAAAAAAAAATTAAATAAAAATATAAAATCAAATAAAAATTATTTTAAATTCAAATAAACAGATAATGGATTCGGATTCAAATATCTGAATCCGTAAAAGTAAGCGGATTCGGATAACGGATTCATATATCTGAATTCGTAACCGTATAAGTAATGCAAATTCAAATAATAAATATCCGAAGTTTCATATCCGCATCCGTTCCGAATCCGTTGTTGATAGTAATTATAATATCCGAATCCGAATTTTACCCAAATCCGCAATATCCAAAGCTATAAAAAAATAAATCGGATAATTATAAATATCCAAATACACACTATCTATTACTATCTCTAAAACCCTTTAGATGGATCAACAATTTGTGTCTCTTTTGCTTATATTAACATAGCAAACACGATGCAGCAACTTGCTCTATCAAAAAGAATGATAAACCAATTGATTGAGCATAACTTTGAACCAGCTAAGACTTCATTTGGATGGCGGGTTGCGTTTTCATGACTGGATCTTTACAGATTATCCGAATGAAGCTTAAGTTAATGCAGAAAGGTAAAAATAAAAAAAAATTCCCAGCAAGAGCAAAATGAGAAATCTCATTTTGAAAGAAAATACTTTGCATTTCAGAGTCTCTTAAGATAAAAAATAGAATTGAGCAGCTAATTTTATCATGCTAAGAGTACTCAAGGGATTTGATTTGGTTTCGCCATTGAGGTATAGATATTTGGTAAAACGGCATGATTGATGCAACAACTCCAACAGCTGGAAACAGAGAAAGAATACACTGAGACAACCTTCGAAATTCGAATTTGATCCAGTTAATTTATTCAAAATCCGAATTTATTTATTATCCGCTTATTATCCGAATTTGCATTTGATTTAAAGAGCTATATTCGTGGTATATCCAAAACCGCTTAATATCCGAATTTTATAAATCAAATTTATTTTTTAAAAATAAAAATATAAAATTAAATAAGAATTAAATATGTAAATGGTATCGGATTCGGGTATCCAAATCAGTTATCCGTATAAATAAAGCGGATTCGGATATCCAACATTATTTGAACCAAAATCAAAACGGATTCAGATAACAGATATCGAATGATTCATATCTGAATCTGCTGTGGATAGTAAATATAATATAAGAATCCGTAAAAAACAAATCAACTAAATTTTTTACCATATATTACCGTCCCCAATTTTCAGTTAGGAAACATTATAGATCAATATGTTTCTTACCAGAGATATAACTAAGAACACTGAGGTCTGTGAGCCAAACAGTAGGAAGAACAGCAAGGGTCGTCATCAATGCAAAAAGACGAGGCGAGTTCAATACAACAAGCCTGCAAGGAAGATTGTAAGAGTAACCTCTTCTGTAAAGAAGAACATGTTCAAGAAACAAAATCTATGGCAATGGCTACAGTCTCCGAGATATAAATATGTGATCAAGTAATTAATCTATATGTATATTAGATGATAGCGGCATGTGATTCTACAATTAAGCCTCATGTAAGTGAAAAATCATATATAAATTCTTCAGGTTATGCAGAACCATTTGTTACAATTTATCTGCAATTTTGACCCCAAAAAAAACATTTTTTTTGGCCATAGATCAAATTATGTTATTCGGATTCGAGTGTGAATGTCGGATACGGATATGTGTCCGACACGAGTATGTTCAATTTTTTTTCAAGATTTTCATGTATTTAGAAGATCCTCGGAGGATCATATCTCCATACCAATGTTCAAATATGCATCGGACACAGGTGTCGAACACGAATACTTAAAAAAAAAAAGAGTCAGAGCAACATAGTATCAAAATATTTACCCCTCCAGGTTCTTAGTGGACTTTTTTAACTCCACAAGCGATGTTTACATGTTTCCGTAACCTTTCATCCGATTTATATTTTTTTAATCCGATCGTCGTATTTCATGTTCTATTCGCGTAGATCATGCACGTCGAGTTTCGAATAAATAAAAAATGTTTAACTATTTGTTTCGACATAAAAAAATTTCAACCGTTAAATATATATTGAAAAAAGACAGTATTCTCGATCCATATGATAGTGATATCGGATTGATTCAAAATTTACGTGCACGACGAGTACGATTATATTGTTAAATCCGACGATCGCTTTGTAAAAATAG
This sequence comes from Fremontodendron californicum, assembly GCA_030761205.1. NCBI lineage: Eukaryota > Viridiplantae > Streptophyta > Magnoliopsida > Malvales > Malvaceae > Fremontodendron > Fremontodendron californicum. The sequence goes on along the minus strand of JAULJL010000041.1, from coordinate 10,516,136 downwards.
AAATCGTATATAAGATTACGGATGCTTGTGAACACCGCTTGTGGAATTAAAAAGGTTCACTGACGATGTATCTGATAATAATCCATATATATATATATATATATATATATATATATATATATATATATATATATATATATATATATATATATATATATATGAGGGTTCTATTTATATTGGTGTAAAACTAAATTAGTTTTACACACTTTTGTAACTTTTTATACCATTTATATTTTAACAAAGTGATTGTTGGATTTAACAGTATAATTGTACTCGTTGTGCACGTAAAGTTTCGAATCGATCTGATATCTCTATGATATTGATCGAGAATACTGTATTTTTCAATATATATTTAACAATTAAAATTTTTTACATCAAATAAATAGTTATACATTTTTAATTTACTCAAAACTCGACATGCATGATCTACGTGAATAGAATATGAAATACGACGTTCGGATTAAACAAATATAAATCGTATAAAAAGTTATGAAAATGTATAAAACTAATTTAATTTTACACTAATATATATATATATATATATCACCTCAAAAGAAATCAAAGAAATTATAATTAGAGTTTGTATTTGATATATCGACAGACAATTGATTTTTTTTTTAATTTTACAAACGAAATTAAAATCTTCGCATATTTTATTTTTTTCTAATTAGTTTTTTTTAATATATTTTTAATATACTTTAATATATATATATGTATATATATATATATATATATATATACCCTCCAATTTGAACAAACAACAAAAGGTAATAAAAAAACATATCAGATCAAAAGAAATCAAAGAAATTATAATTAGAGTTTGTATTTGATATATCGACAGACAATTGATTTTTTTATTATTTTATAAACGAAATTAGAAATCTATCGCATATTCTACTTCTTTTTTAATTAGTTTTATTTTATTTTTTTAATATACTTTAATAAATGTGTCATCCTTCATTGTTTGTAGACTTGATAAATTGTGTATGCCTAACGTGTTTTATGATTGTTCTTTTTGTCAATTATATAAATATAAATACAATAAAAATTAATAAATATGGTAAAATTTTAAACATAAATACGATACATATATCATATTAATCGTATTTAAATATATCATATCATCATTATTAAACAGATCATATTTATATCGTGTTTTTTTTATGGTGTTTAAAATGATAAATCTAATAATTTGAAACAAATCCATACTGGCATGAATATCACAAGAAAACAGGACAAAACAACTCATATCAGTAAAGAAACATTGAAACAAATCATGTTACAATGAGGTTAAGAAAATCACAAAACCTACAAACTCATCAATTGACCTGGGGGCTACATCACCTGAAGAATGTCAGCAAAACTCTTCCTCCTTGCACCAATCCCAGTACCAGACAGCCCAACCAAACCATCTGAGCCTCTATCAAGCCACTCAGCTGACATCTTTCTGGACGTATTCCTTGCATTGGCATTCCTCAGTTCCATCAAATCATTTTGTCCTTGTTGTACATAAAGACCAGGCTGCATTGAAAATAGTGATGAACTATCACCACCATCAACCAACTTCTTCTTTCTCCAGTCCCCAATGTTCCCAAGGGAAGAGCCACTAGCCTGAAACCTTTGTGCAACACGCCAATCCTCTTTTGATAACAATGGTGGAGGCAGCCTTGGATTTATGTTTTCGTGGGAGTAATAATATGAGAGATATGCAGGATGCGAGCGTATCTCATCTTCAGACAGCATTCCATTATTGCGACTGCTACTACCAACACCACTGATACCATTAATGTCTCCAAAATCAGGATAAGCAAAAAGACTACCAACAGCACTCAAGGATCCCTCAACCGTGGGCGGAGCACTGCCACTCCTATATATATTAAGATCCCTTTCACGACCCACAGATTGGTGGTTATGATGCGCTCGCAAAATCAATTCTAGCTCAGTCAAACTATCTTCCAGATTCCCACTAGGTCTTTCTAAACCATTATCTATAGTCGGTAGCATATCTATGTTACTGCCAGTAACCATCCCCAAAACCCTATATCCACAAAAATTTAATAAATAAATAAAACTAAATTAATTTTCAAAATTAATAAGCCAAGATAATCTAAACCCATCATTCAATGTCTAAAGATTATTTAGTTCTTCCTCTTCATTTACTACATTTAATAGTGGATTTTGTGTTCAAAGATACCAGAAATCACAAAATAATAGTGTTTCATACTGAGAAACCAGTTCCTTTTTTTCAATTCTTTACCAGTTTTTTCTCAGCAACCAAATAGAGAATCATTCAAAATGAAAAATCAATACAAAAAAGAAACAACTTTACAACTTTATTTATTTTAAAAAGGTCCCATCTTCAACAGAAAAAAAAAAAAAAAAACCCCGAAAATAAACAATTTTTTAAATACCATCTTCAGCAACCAAACAGAGCACAATTGAACATTAAATTTATATAATAAAAACTAGAATTTAAAAAAAAAATCCATAATATTTTCTCAGCAACAAACCATATAACTGGACGTTAAATTCAACAAAAAGAAAAAAAGAACAAAAATTCCCATGGTATTTTTTCATCAACGACGTAGGTTAATTAAACATTAAAATTTAAAAATTCTATAAAAAAAAAAAAAAAACCTTCAAGCAAATTCCCGCATCAATTAACGACGAAGCACCAAAATCAAGCACCCTGGAACTCAACCCAAGAAAAAAAAAAAACAAAAAGAAAGAAATCAGCAACAATATTTATTTTTATTATTGAATTGCGATTAAAATGACGTCGCTAAAGAGAAAGAGAGAGAGAATTTGGGGATCAAAACTATAATCAGAAACAATAAATATTTTTAAAAAATGGAAAAAAAAAAAAGGCAAAGAGGGAGGCGAGGTATGGAGGAAGAGGAGATGGCGTAATGAATGGACGGTGATAGACGGTGATTACGTGCATGGACGTTAATTGCTAAGTAGGAAGTAGTTGATTTTATTTTATTTTTATTTTCATATGGCGTTAGGGTAGAGGATTGAAAGGAGAAATTATGGTATATTAAAAATTTGTACACACGAGTTGTTAAATTTGATAATTTTAATCATGAAAAGATTATTTTACATAAAAAAAAATTATATAAATATACGAATATGAAATAAATATATGAAAGTGTCAAAATTTATATATCACGAATTATTAACGTGTTAAAATTTACATATATATAATATTTTAAATAGGACTAGGACACAAAATAATACGAATATATGGATTGCAGGTCAACACATTGTGTAAACCTGACAATTCGTGTATCCCTATCGTATTCGTGTATTTTTTTTATGTCATAATCTTGTTTAAGGTGTTTTATATTAATATAAATTTTGACGTGTTAATAATTTGTGTTACATAGGTTTTGGCACATTCATGTATTTCTGTTGTGTTCGTGTTTTTTTTGTCATGTCGTGTCGTATTTCATATCATGTTTTAATTTTTTTTTCATGTCATATTCGTGTTGTGTCTAATATTATCAGATATCATTGTGTTACGAATGGAAGACAAATAATTGTGTGAAAAATAATTTAAAATATAAGAAAAAATTATTTATGGAAAGAAGTATTGAAGTAGTTATTTAAGAAATAATGAGATAAAATTTTTCACAAAAATTTTAAAAAAATTAAAAGACATAAATATCTCTATTGTATAATTTGACATTATTATTTATTTAATTTTTTCATTATTTTCACTGAGTTATGTCATTTAACCCGTAACACTAAATTAAGTCAAAGGTTTTATAATACTAGAGATGAAAAAAATTGTTTTGAAATATTAAAAGAAGTTTTTTATGGGTAGTTTTTTTTTTAAGAAGGGAATAGTTATTTAAGTATAAATTAGGTAAAATTTTTTAAAATATAAAAAAATTAAAATATATGAATATTTTTATTATATAATTTGCCATTATTATTTATTTGATTTTTTAAAAATATTTTTTCCAATGAGTTGATCTCATTTATTCATGGCATTAAATTGAGTAAAACATTTTATAATACTAAAGACTAAAAGCTAGAGATATTAATCATTGTGATTTTCATTCATTTTTTAATTATCTATACTATATATAAAATTTTTAATTGAGTTGGTGTCACAAATCAAGTGACACCAACTCAGTTAGAGAATTAAAAAAAAAATCAGATTATTATTAATAATAAATAGTATATATTAATAGGGTTATATTAATATTTTTTTTTTAAAAAGAAAAAAATCACTTTACTTATTTTTTCTCTATTTGAAAAATCAGTCTATATAATTAAATAACTTTTTCTTTTTTTTCGCTTTTTTTTTCATTTAAAAAAAAAAGAATTACGTATTTTTTTATCATACACAAAGTGAATGTGTCATAATTTAATATATTTTATAAACAAGATGGGAATATTATTTTAGACAAAATACTTGCTTTAAAGTTTTAATCAGTGAGGTTTCATTTTATTTTTTAATAATATTTAATTTGAGTTGATTTTTTATACATTATGGATGAAAATTATCTATACTATATATAAAATTTTTAATTAAGTTGGTTTCACGAGTCAAATGACATCAACTCAGTTAGAGAATTATAAAAAAAATCAAATTATTAATCAAAAAATATATATATTAATAAAGTTATATTAATAATTTAAATTTTTAAAAAAGAAAAAAAAATCACTTTACTTATTTTTTCTCTATTTGAAAAATCAGTCTGTATAATTAGAAAACTTCTTCTTTCTTTCACTTTTTTTTTCATTTAAAAAAAAAAATTACGTATTTTTTTTTGTCACACACAAAGTGAATGGGTCATAATTTAATATATTTTATAAACAAGATGGGAACATTATTTTAGACAAAATACTTGCTTTAAAGTTTTAATCAGTGAGGTTTCATTTTATTTTTTAATAATATTTAATTTGAGTTGATTTTTTATACATTATGGATGAAAATTATCTATACTATATATAAAATTTCTAATTAAGTTGATTTCATGAGTCAAGTGACACCAACTCAATTAGAGAATTATAAAAAAAAAAAATCAAATTATTAATAAAAAATAATATATATTAATAGGATTATATAATAATTTAATTTTTTTAAAAAGAAAAAAAATCACTTTACTTATTTTTTCTCTATTTGAAAAATCAGTCTATATAATTAAATAACTTCTTCTTTCTTTCACTTTTTTTTTCATTTAAAAAAAAAAATTACGTATTTTTTTTATTACACACAAAGTGAATGTGTCGTAATTTAATATATTTTATAAACAAGATGGGAACATTATTTTAGACAAAATACTTGCTTTAAAGTTTTAATCAGTGAGATTTCATTTTATTTTTTAATAATATTTAATTTGAGTTGATTTTTTATACATTATGGATGAAAATTTTAAACTCATATCACATATCCTATTATTTTGTACTAGAAATATGTACACTCATTATGTGATTGGAAAAAAAATGTGAAAAATGTTTTAAAAAAAAATTCAGTATGGTAGTTTGTTAAGGAGAAATGGGTAATTTTTTAGATTTATAAGTAGTTTTTTTTTAAATATAAAGTACATAATAATCCTAATATTATTATTTTAATTAAGTTTTTAAGTAGTTTTATTAACTAAGTTGGTGTTTGAGTAACTCGTAACACAAATTCAATTACAAATTTTAATATTGGTATAAATATAAAATTTTGTTTTATATTTAATATATTTTAAACAGATAAATGTTATTTTACTAATTCGTTGATAGAGTTTAAAAATGTTACTCAATATGTTAATAAAACAATTTTCTTATTTTTTTTATTTTTTTTATTTCATCCTAAAATTTGAAAAGTTCATGTGGAAAGCTAGTAAAAAAATGAACACTAGAAAGGATTGTGTAATTTTGACGATACATGTAAAATCTTAAATCGAATTTTATTTCTTTGCAATCAAAAGGGAAAAAAAAAAAAAAGACTTTAAGTTTTTTAATAAGCTTCAATCCTATTTGAACAGTGCTGAAAGGAAAATATTTTACTTTGAAAAATTATGTCATTAACAATAGTTTTTAAATTTTACAAATCAGATTAATAAGGTGACACATAGATCTGCTAAAAAATTGGATAGATTTTTTGGCCAGATAAACTCGACCCGTATTGGGTCGGGCTTGGACAGAGTTTATTTCGATTCGAGCCGACCCGAATAACTGTTTAAATAATAATAAATTATTCTTTATTTAAATTTAATTATAAAAATATAAAATATTAATATAAAAACAATTTTCAATTTTTTTAATATTATTTAAACACTAAATCGAGTAGGCGAGCCAGCTCGGGCCTATCTAGGATCGAGCTTGGATAAGGAAAATAGAAAATTTTCAGGTTGCAACCCGACTTATGAGCAGGTTTACTGACACATACTTTACAAGTATATTTAAAAAATATGATATATGACATTCTTTTTATCCTATTTATAAAATGGGTTTTGCGGACGAGTGCCTTTAATTTTAATGTGGTCGGTACCGTACTGGTACCGGCCGTACCGATATCGGTACGTACCGTTTTTAAGGTAAACCAAAACGGTACCAGTCTCGTACCGTTTTGATTTTTGTACCGGCCTGTATCGGTTTGTACCGATCAATACCGGTTAGTACCAGTACGTACAGGCCAGTTTCGGTTGGTACAAGATTTTGGTTTTTTTTTTTTTAATTTTTTTAATAAAAAAAATCACTTATTTGATTTTTTAAATCAATTTCAATATTTTTTGTGTCATGATCATTTTTATTTTTTATAATTACATTTAAAAATAAAATATGTTCATTAAATTAAGCTATTGAACATAAATTAATCATAATTTACTATATTTTTGTTATATTTTAATATTTATTTTACTTATTTGATGTTTAAAAATTTTAGATATTAAATATTTAAAATTTATATTTGCATAAAAATATATATATGCATATAATGGATATATTTGCATGTGTATATAATATATATTTTATTTAAAACTTGAAAATAGGCTATATATAGATATATGAAAAAATATTTAAAAAATATCGGTAAACCCGAAACAATACGACGAAATACACTGATACCAGTACATACCAGTATCAAAACAAAAATGGTATGTCCATCGGTACGATAATGACTACCTTATTTAAGGCACTCTTTAAGGTTAGTTAATATACTATTTATAGTAATAATATTGTATTAAATGCAGTAGTTGATAATTTTATTTATCATTTTCAATATATTGAATGAAGATATTACTATATCTAATAACTTTAAAGAGTACCCTTCAAACACTTTTTTAACAAAATCCTTATAAAATTAGAAAAAAATCACAGTTAATGTATCGAAAACCAACTTACTTTTGTCTATTTTAATGGATGAGATATTTGAAATGACAAAGTAGTTGGGATGACTTAGTGAATTTATTTAGGTTGAAATTTGAAGATATATATTTGTTTTCCTACATGAATTGCTGACCAAATTCCATTAAAGGTCAATAAAGAGAGTTTAATAGATGCAAGTTGCAACAATTATCTATCTTTAAAAGGGATATCTATAAATGGCCACATAAAGATTTTGCAAATGACTTTTATCAAGTGATGTATTAGTATATCCATACAAAATCATGTGCCAAATTTTCTGTTCTCGAATCATTCCTCTGATTTCCCTCATTACTTCTAAACCTGTTTTTGTTGGCCTAAACTAGCTAATTTTTTCTTATCAACTACCTTCCTTACCATCATTAAAGGAAGTGCATAATCTGGTTTGTGGTATTCCTTTAGCATTCAAGGTCATATATATATATATATATAAGATTAATATTTGATACACTGACAGTGTATAACTTCATACACTGTCAGTGAACAAGATGATGCCACCTCATTAAAAATAAAATAATTTATATTTATTTTAAATTTTTTTTAATGAGGTGGCATCATCTTGTTTACTGACAGTGTATGAAATTATACACTGTCAGTGCATCAAATACAAACCCATATATATATATATATATATATATATATATATATATATATATATATATATATATATACCCTCTAATAAATATCAAGGAATACACATACCAAATGAAGTTCCAATTTCAACAAACAACAAAAGGTAAAAAAACAAAAACATCAAATAAAAAAAAAACCAAAGAAATCAGAAATAAATAGTGCTCATATTTGATATACCAATAATTGTTTTTTTTTTTTTTTTTAAATTATACAAACGGATTTAAAAATTTATCGTATGTTTTACTTCTTTTCTAATTATTTTTTTAAAAATACCTTAAGAAATATCTGTCACTTTTTTTAAGTTCTAACCTACTTGTAAAATCTAAAAACTCCAAGTATAGGATAATTTCTCATCAAATCTTAATAACTTGTTTCTACTTCAATTCACAAGACCCTTTTTACTATTTTTGCTATATCAATGAATAGGTAGCAAATGGCAATAGGAGGGATCAGATTGGAGTTAACATCATTCGGCCACCCTGACCTTGCTCCCTTTCTTTGTTTGTTTTTTGACATAACTAAAAACCTTTGAACACATCTAAGCTAATTTTTCCATTTCTAGATGATTTTGTAAGGGGATATGAAATATATATATATATATATACACTTTTTCTTCCATGTAAAACATTGCCTAAATCAAGACAAATTGTTCCTTGATGCATCAAAAATAAAAAAAAATTCCAAAGTTTATGGCTTTTAGCAAATTTCTGCTTCCAAATGCTTGGATTATAAATCAATGTCTATCTCAAGAATTTAATACAAGTATCCAAAGATTTCACTAACTAATTACCATTTTAGTTTGAGTGTGAGCTTATTTGTCAAGCTGGTCGGACCAATAACTTAAATTTTGCTGGATTCCTAGCTTTATTCACTGTTAAAAAAATAACAGAAAGTAAAGAAGAAAATGATAATATATCAGATAATTCATTTGTCTTAAAAGCTTTAGCTATGTCAAGTACTTTGGGAGACGATTTAGGCATTTAGCCAAAAGTTTACAAAAAGTAACAATCAAAAAGGGAAAGAAAAAATGAAATTGAATGAAGAAAAACTGGTGCATGAAAAAACTAACAAGAACCCAGAAATTATAATCAACATCTGACTTCAATCACATAAGCAATTCACTAACAATTCTGCATACAAAATGTATTTGAAAAGGACTTCTTCCACACCTTCCTCTCCCTCTTCTGTTGAATCTGTAGAGCACTCCTTATGTTCGAAAATGCCTGCCTTGCACGGATTTGGATATTACGATTTTGTTGACCTCTAGTAGTTCCAAAAGAAAGGGATCGATGTTCCAATCATTAACCGATATGAAGAGTACGGTCATTGTAAGATCATCGTCTATGTTGATTTGACAATCCAAAATTTAAGATGAAGCATATACAACTTGCTGCGAAATTCAACCTCTTGCGGAGCCGGTAGTAGGCCACTTGAAAGTTTCACAGTCCATAATCTTGAAAAAAGCGAGCTTCTGTCAGCTTCAAAACAGAAAAAAATCTAGATGCTGAAAGGAACTTACACAACCAGCAATAATCTATGTTACTCCGATTCGGATGTGAGTGTCGGACACGGGTATCTGTCCGACACGGATATGATTGATTTATTCTAAGTTTTTCATGTATTTGAAAGATCCTTGGAGGATCATATCCTCATACTCATGTTCGAATATGCATCGGACACGGATACTTCAAGAAAAATGAAGAATCGGAGCAACATAGGCAATAATCAACTCAAATTTGCAACAATTTCTTTAATGTAACAGGAAGCAAGTGATGAGGCATACCTCAAATAGCAACTGGCAGCTTGGAATTCAATGAACAACAATTAAAGATCACTAGTTGCTGGTCTACTACTTTCTATTCCAGAAAGCAGAAATCGCCTCCGTATTATGGAAACACGACTTTCAGCACAAACCATAGAAGCATCAATGTGAGCTTTACTTGTGCCTGATATCAGTAAAGCCAAAAGTTTACTATATAGCATGTTTACCCTCAAACTAGTATGAATTTCTTGAGAAAGAACCTTCAAAGTTTGATAATAATAATTAGTTACTGGCACAAGTTACCTACATTTGAATAGTTGTAGGTCCTTTAGTGGAAGAGCCAGAAAAGAAGATAATGGATCAGGTATCTGTTAAGAATACGGTAAAATACTTTTAATTGGCCCAGTAGAGTTCAAAGAGAACCATTAAATAGCAAGCATTGAGACACAAACAGTTGCGAGCCTTTACACTAAAAGCACACTTTTATAGAGTAAATCCACAGAAAGCATAAATTTACCCTGGCTTCTTCAAGATTTTTGAGTTACTGAGATCTCCACAGTCCAAACTCTGTGCGTACATCTCGATAACTTGAAAAACTCTAAAAAGATAATAGAAAAATTATCAAAAACAATTAAGAAATTCAGGAGTTTAATTACCCAGAGATAACGAACTCAAAGATTTCTCCTAAAAAACATGAAGCAAGTGATGAGGGATACCTCAAATAGCATCTGGCAGCGAGGAAGATGCATAACAATTGAAGATCGCTAGTTGCAGGTCTACTTTGCATCCCAGAAAGCAGAAATCACCTAATTTATTGTGGAAACATAACTTTCAGCACTAACCAAAGAAGCAACAAAGTTAACCTTTGTTGTGCCGGACTTCAATAAAGAAAAAAGTATTCGTTCAAGTTACAAAATCTGTTCTAATTGAAAGGTGTGCTGATGACTTTACCTAGTTGTCATAGCATGTTTAACTTCAAACTAGTATGGAATTTCCTGAAAAAGGATCTTCAATATTTTGATAATAATAGCTACTTAGCGGCACGAGTTACCTGCATTTGATTTGTTGTAGGTCCTTTAATGGAATACTTTTCAATTGGCATTAAGAATTTAAAGAGAAAAACTTAAATAGCAAGTAATAAGACATGGAGGGTTGTGAGCCTTTCGGGTACATTAAACACACCTTTATAGAATAAACCCACAGAAAGCATAAAGTTACCCTGCCTTCATCAAGTTTAGTAAGTTGTTGAGAATTGAGATCTACAAAGGTCCAAACTCCGATAATACATCTCAATAACTTGAAAAACTCTGAAAGGATAATAAAAACAATATTAAAAAGAATAAGGAATTCTAAGTCACCATTGATAGGGAAATAATGAAAATCACCAAGTGATATAACCTCAATGAAAACTTATAAACAAAAGAAACAATGTCCTGTCCAAGTGTATTTTATTTCATCAGAAGGCTGTCGGCTTTCCAACAGAGTATGTGCAGAATTGATTGAAATTATTTCAACTCTCCTCTAGAATCCACAAGCAAAGAACAATTTCCTAATCTGCTGTAAACAAAGCAATTTAACATCCCTTTTTCTGGTCTGATGAAGTAATTATCAAAATGCAACACTTGAGAGAAGTGAACAACTTAAATTTTCACTGGTCTAAGATTTAGAACAGTTTAAATTGTTGTTTTCCTGAAAAAAAGTGTGATAGTGAAGTGAAGAAACAGAGCAAACTTACAATTTTCTGTATTTTGACAAGAACTAACGCTTGTGATGCAAGTACTTGATGCTAATCTTTGCCTTTCTCACTTCAGGGAATGGATACCTATTGCACCTTCTTCTCCATTAAAACCTATGGAGGCAAAAAGGAATATACTCTAAAATCAATGCAAGTATACAAAAATGAATTCAGAAGTGAAACAAACTAAATGTCCAAATCTGCATGAAGCATAGGACAATATTCACATGTTAACACAGTATGTGTGTGAAAAAAAATTGTGTTAGTGATGTATGATAATTATTGACAGATAAATTTCTTGATCCATAACATAAGCTGAATTAAAAGGAAAAAAGAAAAGAAAAGAAAAGCTACCTGGTTTTCGTCATATCTGAACAAACAGCTTCTCTTTCTTCAACAATATATGATAAATGTGTTTAACAGAACAGGCTAGCAAATTTCTTCAAGAACTTTGAGGCTGATTGCCATGCTTGTGGATCACACTAGGTAATACAAGATTGTTGCCCAAAAAAAAAAAAACACCTCAAATCTGGCAAGAACATAAAGGCAGATAACCTAGTTAGTTCATGAGATAAGTACAACAATGATCAATATATGCAATACACCAAATATGATATTGTTTAAAACATTTTCTCCATTATGACAACTCTGCTTCTTATGCAAGTACTTCACACCAATCATTGCCTTTCCCATTTCAGGGAACAGATGTCAAATACAAATTCTTTTCATTTAAAACATATAAAGGAACAAATATTTAATATACTATAAAGCCAATGCAAGTATAACAAATCAATTTAGAAGTGAAACAAACTAAATGTCCAAATTCTCATAAAGCAGAGAACAATATTCACATGCTAACACATGGATGTGTGAACAAAAATGTTGTGTTAGTGATGTATAATAATAAATTATAAGCACATAAATTTATTGATCCATTAGTAAGATGGAATTGAAAGGGAAAAAAAAAAAAAAAAAAAACAAGAAGCTACCTGATTTTTGTCATATCTGAAAATATAGATTCTCTTTCTTCAATTTTTTAGTTGAAAATAAACAAAAAAACCTGGAAAACATTCATGAGATAAGTTACAAAAATGATCACTATATGCAGTACACCAAATACACATTATGTGATAGAATGTTCTAGAAGGTGCAAATAAACCAAATGGACATTAATTTGGGAAAAAAAAGGAAAATGTTGCAGAAATGAAACAAAAAAAGATGAGCTCATGACTAACACAAAGATGAAGGAGTGCATCAGAATACCATAGTTATTAGCGAGCTATCCATATATTCATAGGAATGAGACCATACAAGCTCCTTGAGCTAGGAGGTTGCCGTCTCTAATTTTCCCTCGAAAGCAAAGGAATCAAATTCTACCAACACCAATTCATGGATTGCTGTAATTGGAAGTTAACCCACAAAATATCCCCCCTTCATTATTCTCAAGTTTCATTGAGAGGGCAAGATGATGATTAGCTCAGGACAGTCTCAAGTAAAGTTCTTCAAGATGAGAGAATAACCCCACATTCTTCATTGTCTTTAGAAAAAAACGAGTTCCTGCCAATTCAAGATTTGTAAAAAATTTAATGCTTTCTTTTGAAACAAGTATTTGAGAAGGTGAATTTAAATTTGATTTGTTTTTCATTTTCGTGAGAATGAGGGTAGTCATTACATTTGAGAGAGTATAAAAGGATGCATTTGGAATTCACTTTGCTTTTTGGGTAGTTTAAATTTACTACTTAAATCATTCTATAAAATCCATGTATTTATGTGTAATTATATAACCCACTTGTTCATGAGCATTACTACATTTAAAATCCAAAAGCAGAATTTCCAAATCCAATCTAAAATATCATGGAATCTATCTAGATGCCTTAATTGATAAAAGAACATACCGATGATAGTTAGGATCCACGGTTACTACTCAAGAAAACCCTCAAATTGAGAGATCTTTCCAAAGGAGCAGCTGTCCGAGTTTCTTGAGTAGTACTTGAGCTGAATGAATCATGGAAAGGAAAGACAAGGTTGCTGCCATGGATAAGAGAATATGGTAGTCACAGATTTCATACTATACAGGAGAAGGAGTAAAAGTTCTACAGTGATTTGAAATCTGTGCACATTGTCATCCCTGCTCTAGGAAATCCAAATTTGAAATGAAGTATGCTGGCTTCATCTAAAGCTCTCGAACCATCAAAAACTGACATGCAGATAGGGATAGGGGATAGAAGAATGAGCTCTTGTAGCTCCAAGCTAAGGCAACTCATGCAAGAAGAACTTTCAATGGATACTCAAAAGTAGGGTCCTGTATACTGTAAAACAATTTGCCAAAAGTTAAGCATCAGTTGTAGATCTAATTCCATCTAAATGCAGAATGCACAAGTCAACCCTTGTATTATGAAAGTAATTTTCACCTTAAATTAGTGGAAGCATCAATATTTAAATTAACAGTGCTTGAAGTGAATAAAATAAGCCATAAAATCATTGTAATTTTTTATTTATTCTACCAATAATAGTAAACTGGACTAAGTAAGATGAAAGACCCAAAAAAAGAATACTCAACAAGTACTTCTTGTTTTCCTCTTTAAGAAGGCTGAAGAACATCAATTAAAAGGGATTTATAAAACTGCTATACAAAAATAGAGAAATACAGCATCTCAGAGATGACTACGCAATTCACTATTAACATAGCAAATAGCAATGATAAGTAGTAACTCAAGAATTATACCTTAACACACAAAAAATAGAAGAAAAACCTCAACAGATTAAGAATTTTGAATGAAAAAAAAAATAGGTAAAATAAATAGAGAATGGAGGAGGGTTAGTGAAATTAAATGAAAATGAATGGATTACCTGAGTCAGACAAGGGAGAGGGACCCATTTGAGACATTTCGCTTCTACATAATGAGTTGTTCGTGATTTCGAATGACAGGGATGTGGGAAATGTTGGGCCAATCTTTACCTTTCTCCTTTTTGCAACGTTTTCTCAGCAAAGGACAACCGGAAATCCGAAGATAAGAAAGAGAGTCGGGGAGCCTCTCTGCCGGCATGGATTGGAGTTTCGGACAGCTGGTAATTATCAAGTCGTGAAGAGAGGTGAGATGTTGAAAGCCCTCATTGTCCAAAAGCTTAAGATTTGGAAGATCATCTAGGCGAAGATAGGTAAGAGAAGAGGGCAGCAGATGTTCATATGGAAAAGACTCTATCTCTTTTGCATTTTCGATTGTGAACCCCGTAAGTGAAGGGAGTGTTTGCAAATTCCATTCCCTCCTCATCATGCTCGCAATTAGCTTATCACTTCTTGATATCCAAATGTTTTTTAATTTGGAGGGCAAACCCTCTTTTGGAAATGACTCTATTTCTGGACAATCTTCTAGTCCCAAATATTCAAGGGATGGGAAGAGGCAGTGCATTTGCTCTGGCAATGACTTCAAATTCATGCAATTTGATAACCCAAGTGACGTCAAATTGGTGGCAGACAATCCTTCTGAGGGAAAAGATATAAAATTAGGGCAAATATTGAGATGCTGGTGAGGGCCTTGATCTAATGCACCAATCGCCTTCAAGTCTTCACATTTCCAGATAGAAACACGATTTAACTTAGGGAATGATCCTAATGGAAAAAATTGTAGTGGACGACAGCTCATGCCTGTTATGTCCAAGGATTCAAGGGATGTATACAAGAGGACTTTGGAACAATCCAAGGCACGACAGCTTGTGATGCACAACTGCTTTAGCGTGATAGGTAGACTGCCTTCAGGAAGGGATTTGAGATCAGAACAATCCCACATGCTTAACATTTCAAGATGATTGCACTGTTGCAACATCTGCTCCAAGATGGAATCGCTGATATTGGATTCTCCAATTCGCAAATCGCGAAGCCCACAAGGCAATGGCTCCAATTGCAACTTATCACATCTCCGCAACTCAAGTTCGCAAATGCTTGGTACCTTTGGAAGCGAGCCTCCAAGACTTCCACAATTTTCAATCTTAAGTTTCGTTAAAGATGGGAGGTGCTTGGGCAGAGACTTGGTTAGCTTGGGACAGTTTATTATGCATAGCACTTGCAGAAGAAAGAAAGCATCATCTCTCCAACAAAACCATTCTTCCCACTCTGCCATATCCTCAAATTCTAGAATTTCAAGAGATCCAAATGGTTTAATGGAAGCTTGACAAGTCCCATAGAACTCATCTCCCACTGTTACTACTCCACTAAACCCTGAAATAATGAGAGATTTCAAAGATGATAATTGCCCCAGCGGTGGCAAGGAGAGGCAAAATCCGCAATTCCTTAAGCTCAAAGATAATACATTAGAGAATGAAGAATGCCCCAACCATTTCGGAAATCCCGTACCTCGGTAGAAACTAATGACAAGATGCTGCAAGTTTGTATGAGGCTCCAGTTGTTCAAGTACTTCTTTATCATGCTCAAGTTGTTCAAGAACTTCTTCATCACCAAAACGATGCTTCTTCCACATCAACACCAACTCCTTAAGGTTCATCTTATCCTTCAAATTGGCATCTTTGGCATCCCTTGCACAGGCAACATGTTTTAGACCTGAAATGGCAAGTCTTCCACGTAGATGCTTGAGCTTTCCCAACTCATTAATTCTCGAACCATTTTGCTTGCCTAAAACAAAATCTGTTAATGTTCGAAGATTTTTCAACTTATCCATGCCTTTCGGCATCCTTGCTAACCTTGTCCCCCTTATATCAAGATAATGCATATTGATCAATCTTCCCATGTCGTCAGGCAACTCAACAAGGTCTGCGCAATAAGACAATAATAATGTTTGCAAATTATATAATGTACTCAACAAGTTCGGCAACCTTTTAATTAGAGTTCCTGAGAGATTCAAATATCGCAAATGCTTCAAATTACCAAATTTTTTTGGCAACTCTTCGACATTAACATAATCAACCAAGGAAAGTACTCGTAAACATCTTGATTTTACCAACAAATCATGCACTATTGCGTCGGTAAGATATTGGACATCATAACGTTCTTGCTTTAGGTGAAATCCCCCTGAATTTGATGATTTTAAAGTTAGGAATGTACGCAAACCTTTTGCTTTAGGTAAAGTCTCAAATTTCTTTGGCACATCATAACGTTCTTGGATATTGGACAAATGACGGGTCTTTTCAAATATTTCACATGAACCACCCCCATTTTCCAATCTGCAAACAAATTCTCCAGCTACGGATTTAGCCAAGTCACTAATTAGGTCATGCATGACAAAATAAGATCTATCCCCACACGATTGCTGAAAAAATGACCTCGACATTAAATCTTTGAAGTACTCGTTACCTCGTTCCTCTGCATTGCCATCTTCTTTGCAAAACTGTAAAAGACCTTCAGCCATCCATAATTGAACGAGTTGTTCCTTTTTGAATTCAAAATCTTTAGGAAGAATTGAACAATATACAAAGCAACGTTTCAAATGGGAAGGAAGATAATAATAACTTAACCTTAATGCTGGAAGAATATTATCATCTTTTATGTCCCACAAATTGCTCTGTAGTATTTTATTCCATTCTTCAGCATCAAGATTACAACGCAAAAGACCTCCAAGTGCTTTTGCCGCCAGAGGGAGGCCTTTGCATCTTTGGCAAATCGCTTCACCGATTATCCTCAAATTTGGATGCTCGATTGGACTTGTATTAACAAATGCATGTTTTGCAAATAACAACCAGCAATCCTCATCGGATAAGACATTAAGATTATATGTTTGAACAGTTCTCATAATAGATGCAACAGCTTCATTGCGTGTTGTTACAATGATCTTGCTGTTCGTTGCCCCAAAAGTGAAAGGACTACTCAGCTCTCTCCAGTCAACATAATTCTCGTTCCAAACATCATCCAAAACAAACAGAAAACTCTTTCCCAACAGCTTCTCCTTTAGTTTAACTTGAAGCTGATTAAGGTTCTGACTACCATCACAACTGGAAGTGATCTCTTCAAGAATGGCTTTGGTTACTCTGAAAGCATCAAATTCCTCTGAAACACACACCCATGCTTTGAAATCAAACCATTCTCCCACTCTCTTGTCATTGTAGATCAATTGGGCAAGGGTGGTTTTTCCAACCCCACCCATACCCACAACTGGAATCACATCTATCTGATTTGCAGTTGGATTTTCTGGGTTCAACAACTTTATTATTGCTTCTTTTTCATCATCTCTGCCATAAACACCAGACTCATCCACCAAAGAAGTTGCAGGGGATCTTTGAAATACCTTTTCTCCTCTATAATATTCTTTCAGACCGAGGTTGTCTTTCTGATTGACTAGAAATTCTAGCCTGTTAAGGATATCTTCGAGCCTTGAATCCATGCCCTTGTTGAAAGGACTGAGAGAAGAGATAAGGCGATTTACCTTGGTTGAAGTGGTATGATCCTCAGCTTCCAATCTGCTTCGAAGAGCTTCAGTAGCAATCTCATCCAGGAGGTCATCTGCATCATAAACAGCATCTTTGAGCTCAGCAACCCAATCTTTCACATTTTGGTTGGTAATCTGCTTGTCTTCAGCATCATCCAGCAGAGCTTTAACAGACATCAGCACTGGCTTCAGTCTCTTCAGCAGCCCCTTTTCAAGTTTCTTTCCTCTAATGAAGTCCACGAACTCTCGAGAAGCCATTCTGTCGAACAGAACTTGAAGAGTAGCAGAGAGAAAAGCTCCACCGACTAATGCTTCGGCCATTTTTTTTCTTTTTTTTTGTTGCAAAGGAAGGATTTTGAAGAAGATGAAAATAAGTGATTGCAAACAGCTAAAGATGAAGAAAGTTTCTGGGTGAAGGGAGTTGAAGAAGAAGAAGAAAGTAAGTTTAATTTGCAAACCAAAACAGTATGGGAGTTGTTGAAAGAAAGGAAGACTTATTCCATGCTTAAAGTCAAAATGTAGTTGTATGTAGGCCCTAACGTTAAAAGACGTCAATTGCTAATCAAGCAAAAATAAGACCACAATAGTAATATTTCATTTATTTTGCTTTTCTTTTTTTATGGATTATTTTGCTTTTTAATTTTTAGCTTTTTGGAGAATATATGTCATATTGGAGAATATATGTCACATTTTCGTCCGCCACTTTTACAATAAAGCTGTATTTTTTTTTTTGGTACTTAAAGTATTTTTAAATTTCATTTAGAATTAATTTTTTGAGATATTATTAACAAATATCTCTGATGTAAACTCAATTAAGAGTTGTAAACTCAAGTGCAGGTTATGTTCAAATAATAAATTCTCGGGTGTCCGAGGTCGAACCACATGGAAGCGTATTAGTAAGTATAAGTTTATAAATATATAAGAAAAAGAAAGTAAACAAAATATTAGGGAATCAACAACAAAACAAGATAAACAAGTTATTAGAGAACAAAATAAACAAAATAACATAAAAGAAATTAAACAAAATATAAAAAACAATTAAAATCCACTCTTCGTGTTATGCTAAGATTAATCTTGTTTTATTACACAATTAAAATCCACACATAAGGGAGGTTCCAATCGGAAGGTTTAGCAATTCAGTCCAAATTGTCCAACGTCCATAGCATATGATATTATGTTCATTTGGTGTCCTCAAAACTCATAAAAAGAGTCCAAGCATTCCTTATGCCAAGGTATATGTCTACAACAAATCAAGGTTATGAAACCAAGCATTTACCCTGCCATTTTCATTGTCAATAATGAATCAAGATCCCTACTTTGCAAGTATGATTTTAAACCAAAAGAAAATATTATCTATACTAGTGTTTATAAATGATGATTCATTTTAGCTCATGTTTAAGAGACTAACCTTAGCATTTACCAAAAGCTTCACCTCATCACCTCAACAATATGATTAGCAACACATACTAGATATGAATAAAATGAAAAGAAATGTAAGAAGCATAAGTAAATAAAGAAAAAGAAAACTAGAGAAAAGAAAGAAGAAGAAAACTTAGAGAATTTTATTACAATGGCTAATATCCTACCAATGTATCATCATCCTCATCCAAGGCCCTCTATTTATACACATTTTGGAGAGCTAAATGACAAGAGACAAGCTTTATAAATTTCAAAGGTAGGTATAATAGGTGGGTGCATTTTTCTAACAATTTTCGTCATATTGTATGACAATTCTGATCAGCCAGCTTGATGATTTATTTTGTCAATGTCGGAGGCTTGATCTGATCAAATGGTCTTCTAGAAAAATATTCCCTTATCAGTTACTGATCCATAGCCGTTGGAATCAGATCATTTGCTCATGTGGATCAGAAGATATGGTCAAAATATCAAAACTGGTCAGCACAGACGTCATTGCACATCAGCCAACTTGATGGTTGATTTCGCTAGGGAAAACGACTCCGTTTCAAGAAGTGTAAAACATGAAAAAGATAGATATGCCTCTTAACTATGCACTATAAAAAATTCAGCCTTAATGCTTCAGTGAAACTCCAGATATAGCTGATATGGAAAAAGGTGTCGGAACTAGAACTGAATTGGATTTGCCCTTAATTCTTGATTTAACCTAGTAATCTGAAATCACTCAAAGAAACTCGTGAAAAACACCAAATTACATAAAAATATAAAAGATCATAAACACAATTAGACTAAGAAATAATAACTCGTATTTGACACAAAACAATAATAAAACATAACTAAAAACTATATAATTATACGAGTTATCACACCCCCACACTTAGATTGTTGCTAGTCCCTAGCAACGACTCAATCCTAGAAAAAAATAAACAGGAAACAAGTTAAAGGGATCTCAAACAAACAAGCAAGATCAAGCGTAAGAATTGGCAAGGCATCTAATTAAGTATCATTGGCATATTAAGTTCGAGTAAATGGTCAATGAGATTAAAATTGAAGGCATTACCGTACGATTGAGGAACTTCCTTCTTGGCGAGACTTTAGCTAGCCATGGAGGACTAGGAAAACTATAGCTTCATAAGTACACATGCTAAGATTCTTGTCACCGCAGTTCACAAGTGAACTCGACAAATCTGATCGGTACAGAGATGAATCTGAGGCTTATGGACAAGTGAGGGGTGGAATGTTCAAACATAATCTGAGGTTTATCACAAGTTAGGCTCAAGAAATATGATAATAATATGATCAATCCTCTCAAAATATTTCCATTCTCACTCATCCTTAGTCCTATGTTCAACATAAATATTTTGAAAAGAAAACAAAAAGCAAGAAAAGACTCGATCCAAAGAAAATAGAAAAGTAAAAACCTCTCTATAATGAAGAACCTCGAATCTTGAATTCTGATTTTTTTTTTTTTTAAGCACAAGTGATTTTCTTTTGATTTGTACCCTCATTGGGACATCTTTTATGCACAATCACATCTATTCATAATCATCATTCTTTTTTTTTTTTTAAATCACATTGGATTCCATACTTTCTTTTTCTTTCTTTTCATTCAATTGATCAAACAAGACATATTTTCATCAGCTCTTTTTTTCAGCATCTTTTTCTCAACTCATCACAACATTGTTTTGGCATCAATAAGTTCGAAGTTCACGACTCTAAAAACAGTCACTCATTCTAACTACCCTCTTTTGCATTATTCCCATTTTTTTTTTCAGATTTCAAAAGATAACAAAATAAACAAGAAGGAAACACACAATCCCAAACCCAATGATCACAAATATTATCATAAAAGTATAAAAGAGGGAATGGGGGTCGGAATCGTATCCGTTCACTTTGGCATAATTTATGGAGTTCATATCTAGGGATCTAACCCGAAGGTTTACAACCTATGGGCTCCTAATGTAAGGGGGGAAAGATAAGGGGCTTTCTGGATAGTGACTTTCTTCTAAGATCAGATCATGTATAGATGCAAGCATCTTTGTGATGACCTAAATCTGCATGTGGAATGAAGAGAAAAAGTAAACTTACTATGTCTTCCCAGTTTTCCGTGGCTTTCCAAAGGCTCACCATGAATTCACATTCCAACAAAAATCGAACCGATCTGCCAAAAACAATCTCAAAGACATTTGATCATAAAAAATATTCAATTTTCAGAAAACGAAATTGAAAATAACCTAGATAACTTAATCAAAGCCTTTGTAACTCTATTGCTTTATCCACATGCTTGCCAAGATTATACTAATACTTAAAAAAAATACATACACGAAAGTAGTAAAACACATGCAGATAATAAACGGACCAGATAATTTTTTTTTTGTTTAAAAAAAGATTAAATCAAACTGACAAGGTATGTCTCAAGTCTCCCTTACTCAGACCTTGTTCAGAATGAATACTTCTAAATGGCTTAAAACACAACAATTTTTTTTTTTAGCAAAATATGTCCCTTATCCCTACTAAAATATGACATTGTCCCCAATGTCAAATTTTAAAGGTAGAATTTAGGAGATATTACCTGCAGAGGTTGCTAACCACTTATTATAACTGAGACACAAAAAACAAAATGTTAGATAATGTCACAAAGACAAAGGTGCAATCCACTCCTTGCTTGTCCATATCTCTTTTTCTTTTTCCGAGCGTTTGCGAAACAACCGTAGCAGGTAAATACTCATAAGCTTGGAGCTTTTTGAGTAAATCTTCAATGGTTGTAGCAGAAATTATGGTTCTCCTTGCCTCTGAAAACATGAATCCATTTTCCACAGCATTATCTAAATATGAAAGCAAATTACTAAAATAACCATTAATATTAAGCAAACCAATGGGTTTCTTATTTGTGATCAAAGATGACCAAGAAGCCACACAAGCTATTTCTTCCAATGTACCCAGACCTCCTGGTAAAGCAATGAATGCATCGGCAGAATGGTACATGATTGTCATCCGTTCAGGGATACTCCAGACTTGTATTTCCTTACCCACGTAGGTCCACAAAAACCTGTGAATAGTTTTGGCACGATTCCTAGAACTGGACTTCCTCCGGCGTGTGCTGCTGTAGCGACTGCTCCCATTAAACCCGTACTACCGCCTCCATAAATCAACTGGATCTTTTGTTGGGCAAGTATTACTCCAACTCTTATGGCTTCATCAGCGAATATTTTATTTTTCTCTGGATAAGCACCTCCAAAGACACAAATTTTTTCAATGCGCTGGGACGAAGTACTTTCCATTTTTTTTTCGAGTGCCTGAAAGAGAATGAGTACATGGTGTAATATATAGAGGACTGAGTAGTGAATCAGACAAGAGTAATAATGTCGTCGAAAGTGTATTTGACCTGTCAGAAGAAAATGTTAACCTAACAAAAGATTTTTGCGTGATTTCAGGAAGAAAATCAAAAAGAGAAGAAAAATCAACCGTAAAAGACCAATGAAAAAAAAAACGAAAATAGTTACACAAATCGAACAACACGTAAATTAAACCGAAATGA
This sequence comes from Fremontodendron californicum, assembly GCA_030761205.1. Lineage (NCBI taxonomy): Eukaryota > Viridiplantae > Streptophyta > Magnoliopsida > Malvales > Malvaceae > Fremontodendron > Fremontodendron californicum. The sequence goes on along the minus strand of JAULJL010000041.1, from coordinate 10,493,310 downwards.
AGTTATTGCAAATCAAACCAAAAGTTGAGAAGTCATTTATTGTAGTTGTGATTGTGGCTCACATCTTCCTCTGGTTTTACATCCAGAAACGGCTTAAACGCCTTCTATGAGTCGAGGATATGCTTCCCATCCAGTTTTCTTACAAGCTGGCAAACAGGGTCTTTTAACATCAGATTCCCAAGATGTTGCCATTCCCTTTGGAATTGCGGCCATAAATCAAGAATTTCTCTTTGTACGTCTCCACTAGGACGCGTCTCAAGAGAAAGTTGGATATTACCCAAATTCTCCTTACTCAGTCCATCCTTAATGAATTCAATTTTATCATCTCGATTAGAGGACGGAATCCCAATAGAACGACATTTACCGTTACACGTCCATCGTGCACATTTGTGGCAATTTGAACTCATGCGCTTTGCTCGTCTAGGGATGGCAAAACCCGATCCGACCGATGGATTTCGAACCGATCCGATCCGAATGGAGAGGTTTTTTTTTTTTGAACAATGGAGGCGGGGCGGGGCGGTTTTTTTTGTCTGAAAGGCGGGGATGGAGCAGTTGTCGTAATTGCCTGCTCCGCACCGCCCCGCCCCGAATAGTGAAATTACAATTTTACCCTTACATATTTAGCTTTTAAATGAATAATAAAATAATATAATTAAACTTATTATTTTTATTTTTATTTTTAAAAACTTAAATCTAATACTTTATTTTTTTCTCTTCCTATATTAGAAACATGTTTATATTTAATTTATTTTTAAAATGCTTTATTATTTGAAAAAAAATAAAAATAATTAATAAATATCAAATGGGGCGGAGCGGGGCGGGGCGGTTATGGATGTAACCGACATCCATGGAGGTGGTAGTGGTATTGAAATTTCAACATCCATGGCGGAGCGGGGCGGGGCGCGGAGCAGTACAATGGCGGGGCGGGGGCGGATTTTGCAGTATCCGCCCCCGCCCCGCTCCATTGCCATCCCTATGCTCGTCGCTTCTTTGCAAAAGTGCTTCTACCTGTACCTGGTAAATGCAAAACAGGAAGATATTCATCTTCACGTACCTTGGCTTCAATTATCCAACGTATGTCTTCAGGAATCCCTTTGTGCATAAGCATTCTTAATCTTTCAAATCGAACTTGGTAAAGCTTCAGTAAAATATTTCGAGGAAAAGGAGAAAATCGTTTCTGCAATCTTTTGAGAATATCATCCATCTTGAAAAAAAATGAAAGAGAAATTGAAAGAGAAATTTATATACAATATCAGTTTTGTGGGTAGCTGATGGAACCGACTTAAATAATCACGGAGTACCGTTATCCGCCATTTAACCGGGGTTAAAAAAATTATATTTACATCTAGTTATTTTCAAAATAAGGATCAGAAAGAAAAACAACATCTTCTTGAGTAACATGATTTTCCAAAAAGAGTTTGAGTCTTTGTCCATTTACCTTGAATACGTTACCATTTTTAGGATTCTCAATGTCAACTGCTCCATAATGATACACATGCTTAACCACAAATGGGCCAGTCCATCTTAATCTCAACTTACCAGGAAATATGTGAAGTCTAGAATTATAAAGTAGAACTTTTTGCCCAACATCAAATGTTTTTCTTGAAATTAACTTGTCATGAAAGGCTTTAGTTCTTTCTTTATGAATTTTATAATTCTCATATGCATCATTTCTGAGTTCCTCAAGCTTTTGTTTCCAACAATGCTTATCCTGAAAAGAATTTAACAAAGAATTAGTGTGTGAAATTTCTGAAGCATTATCAAACTCACATTCAATTAAATAAGCTTCTAAAGGATCATGGAATGTGGTAGTGGTGAGATGTTCATGAACAAGTTCTTCAACGAAATCCACTTCATGTACTTCTGAATCATCACCAGGTTGCTTGCAAATGTTGAACACATTTAATTCTAAAGTCATATTTTCAAAAGAAATATTCAAATTACCATTCCTGCAATTTATCAGAGCATTAGAAGTTGCAAGAAATGGACGGCCTAATATAACAGGAATTTGAACATTTGGATTTGAAACAGGATGTGTGTCCAAAACAATAAAATCAACAGGGAAGTAAAAATTATCAATTTGAACCAAAACATCTTCAACTATCCCTCGAGGAATTTTTACAGAATGATCAGCTAGTTGAAGTGTAACAGGTGTTTCCTTGAGTTCACCTAAACCTAACTGTTGATAAACAGAAAAAGGCAAAAGATTAACACTAGCACCAAGATCAAGCAATGCACATTCTATTCTAGTGTTTCCAATGATGCATGAGATTGTTGGACATCCAGGATCTTTGAATTTTGGTGGAGTAAGGTGCTGAATGATTGAGCTCACACTTTCCGTCAGAAATGCTTTCTTTTGTACATTATGTTTCCTTTTAACTGTGCACATGTCCTTCAAAAATTTAGCATAAGATGGAACTTGTTTGATTGCATCCAATAAAGGAATGTTAATCTTAACTTGTTTGAAAAGTTCATAAATTTCTGCATTTTGATTCAAATTCTTTATTGTTTGCAACCTTTGAGGAAAAAGAGCAGGATGCATACCTTTTTCTTTGTCCAAATTTTCAAGAAGTTCAGACTTACCATCATCCTTACCATTACTTTTCGGAGGGGAAGGAGGATCTTGGTCTTTTGATGGAATGTTTTTGTCAATTGCCTTTCCACTTCGAAGAGTTGTGATAGAACTGGCATTTTCCTGTTAAGTTTCATTGGAGCAAGAAATAAGACATTGAGTAGAAGGGTTAGGCTGAGGTTGAGCAGGAAACTTACCTTTTTCTTGAATGCGTAATGAAGCTGTCAATGTGGACAAGGTGTTTTTGATCTCATTGATGTCCTGTGAAGTTTGGTTATTCACATTTTCTTGTGTTTGCATGAATGCTTGCAATGTCTCTTCCAAGGTTTGTACACGTGAAGGTTGATAGGAAAAAGTGTTGCCCGGCTTTTGAGATTGTGGTACCTGAACATGATTATTATTCCGCCAACTGAAGTTGGGATGATTTCTCCATTCAGGGAGGCTTTTTAAATGTGTTTATGGAATTTACTTGATCATGCAACGCTTCTTTAAGAATTGGAATGTTTGGACATTCAGAAATGGGGTGTCCCATGATTTCACAAATTCCACATCTTTCTTCATTTTTAACCGTTTTGACTTCTTTTACTTCTCTAAGTTCCATGGCTTCAATCTTTCTAGCCAAATTAGCTACTTTAGCTTTTATCTCATCTTCTTGACTAAAATGATATTTACCTCTGTTAGAAACAAGATTAGATCTATTGGAACTTTCAGAGGAATTATCTGTGTGCCAGGCTTGAGAGTTATCTGCCAAATGGTCTAGGTAGTCAAAGGCTTCTTCAGGTTCTTTTTCTAGAAACTCACCGTTACACATTGTTTCAACAAATTGTTTAGTTTCGGGAGTTAAAATTTCATAAAAGAAACTAATAAGACGCCATTTTTCAAAACCATGATGTGGACAAGAACTTAACAAATCTTTAAAACGCTCCCAGCACTGAAAAAATGCTTCATTTTGATTTTGATTGAAATTTTGAATCTGTCTTTTCAAAGCAGTAGTTTTATGTGCTGGGAAAAATTTCTTTAGAAACTCAGTTTGTAATTCTTGCCATGTGCCAATTGACCTTGGTTTTAAATTATGAAGCCAAATTTTTGCTTTATCTTTTAAAGAAAAAGAAAATAATTTTAGCTTGACAATTTCATTTGTGCATTGTTGGTCATTAAAGGTGACACATACATCTTCGAAGTCTTTTAGAAACGAGTAAGCATTTTCCGATTCTAACCCATGGAAATTTGGAAGCAAAGCTATCATACCTGGTTTAAAACGAAAATTGTTTGCATTGAGAGGAAAAATAAAACAAGAGGGTGATGAGCTTCGAGTTGGTTGCAAGTAGTCACGCATGGTGCGTACTTGTCTGTTCTCATCTTCAGCATGAACACTTTCATTGTCAGCCATGTTAGGAGTTGTATTAGAAAGATTACCTGAAAAAGTTTCACAATAAAATCTAACTAAACGACGAGATCTAAAATCACGTCGCCAAACAAGCATAAAACAAAGTTAATATACAGATAATATATTTATATAAATATAAACTTTACAATGTAAATATAAATATATAGAAAATTAGGCGGTATAACCAGCCAATAAAAATAAAACAAAGTTAATATACAAATTAGGCGGTATAACCAGCCAATAAAAATAAATATACTTATAAACTTATATACTTAGTATTGCCTCCCCGGCAACGGCGCCAAAAACTTGATGGAAACTCAATTAAGAGTTGTAAACCCAAGTGCAGGTTATGTTCAAGTAATAAATTCTCGGGTGTCCGAGGTCGAACCACAGGGAAGCGTATTAGTAAGTATAAGTTTATAATTATATAAGAAAAAGAAAGTAAACAAGATATTAGGGAATCAACAACAAAACAAGATAAACAAGTTATTAGAGAACAAAATAAATAAAATAACATAAAAGAAATTAAACAAAATATAAAAAACAATAAGAAAAGATGTTGAGGTTAGAGAATCCACTCTTGGTGTTATGCTAAGATTAATCTTGTTTTATTACACAATTAAAATCCACACATAAGGGAGGTTCCAATCGGAAGGTTTAGCAATTCAGTCCAAATTGTCCAACGTCCATAGCATATGATATTATGTTCATTTGGTGTCCTCAAAACTCATAAAAAGAGTTCAAGCATTCCTTATGCCAAGGTATATGTCTACAACAAATCAAGGTTATGAAACCAAGCATTTACTGTGCCATTTTCATTGTCAATAATGAATCAAGATCCCTACTTTGCAAGTATGATTTTAAACCAAAAGAAAATATTATCTATACTAGTGTTTATAAATGATGATTCATTTTAGCTCATGTTTAAGAGACTAACCTTAGCATTTACCAAAAGCTTCACCTCATCACCTCAACACTATGATTAGCAACACATACTAGATATGAATAAAATGAAAAGAAATGTAAGAAGCATAAGTAAATAAAGAAAAAGAAAACTAGAGAAAAGAAAGAAGAAGAAAACTTAGAGAATTTTATTACAATGGCTAATATCCTATCAATGTATCATCATCCTCATCCAAGGCCCTCTATTTATACACATTTTGGAGAGCTAAATGACAAGAGACAAGCTTTATAAATTTCAAAGGTAGGTATAATAGGTGGGTGCATTTTTCTAACAATTTTCGTCATATTGTATGACAATTCTGATCAGCCAGCTTGATGGTTTATTTTGTCAATGTTGGAGGCTTGATCTGATCAAATGGTTTTCTAGAAAAATATTCCGCTATCAGTTACTGATCCATAGCCGTTAGAATCAGATCATTTGCTCATGTGGATCAGAAGATATGATCAAAATACCAAAACTGGTCAGCACATACGTCATTGCACATCAGCCAACTTGATGGTTGATTTCGCTAGGGAAAACGACTCCGTTTCAAGAAGTGTAAAACATGAAAAAGATAGATATGCCTCTTAACTGTGCACTGTAAAAAATTCAGCCTTAATGCTTCAGTGAAACTCCAGATATAGCTGATATGTCAAAAGGTGTCGGAACTAGAACTGAATTGGATTTGCCCTTAATTCTTGATTTAACCTAGTAATCTGAAATCACTCAAAGAAACTCGTGAAAAACACCAAATTACATAAAAATATAAAAGATCATAAACACAATTAGACTAAGCAATAATAACTCGTATTTGACACAAAACAATAATAAAACATAACTAAAAACTATATAATTATACGAGTTATCAATCTCTCCCACTAAATTTTTTAGTTTCACAAAAACTCAAACTCAAATTGTATTAATTTCGATTATACTACTTCACCAGTTTATAACATAATAATTTACTCCCCAATAGACAACAATTGGTACTATGTTAATATGATTTTCCATATCATTTCTTTGAAAGTAGTGGTGGGTTGAAAAAGAAAAGATTGGGTATAGATAGAGCCATAGAGGTGTCATGGATCGGCTAAAAAATATGAGTTTTAAATTATGTTTAAATTTGTTTATATTTTATGAATGAGTAATAGATCTATTTTATGAATGAGTAATAGATCTGTCTAAATTTATTCATATTATTTTTTAAATAAATTTTATTTTTATTTAAATTTATTTTTTAAATTTAATAATTTTATTTAAATATTTTTAGATAGGATTTTGTTAACAAGTGTCTTAAAGACACTCTTTAAAATTACTATATATAAAAATATATTTATTCAATGCATTGAATATAATGAATAAAATTATCAGCTTTTGTATTTAATATAATATTTTTATTATAAATAATATATTAATTAACCTTAAATAATATCTTAACAGCACTAGTTAGCAAAATCTTTTTTAAATATATGACCAGTTTTCGGAGTTAGCTTCCTAACGTGTGTCCTGGTTTGGCCCGGCTCGGTTGGAGTGAAAAAACATTAAAAAAAAATTAATTTTGATGTACTGATATATATAATTTTATATACAGTAAATCAGATGATGATAATTTATTAAAAATAAAATAATTTATATTTATTTTTTAAATTTTTTAATGAAATGTTATTATTTTATTCATTAACAATATATAAAATTATATATTATCAATACATCACCTACAAATTAAAAAAAAAAAAAAGAATGTGCATTGATTTGATGGCAACCCAAATAGGCATTTAATTGAGTTGGTAAAGTAAAAGCAAGTTAGAAAGTTAGGTGAGAACTGACCAATAAAAACATTGAATTGAGTTGAAAAAATAAAAGTTAGGTGAGAACTGATGAATAAATAAAGTAGCTCTTAATAGTCTTTTCCAAGTCGCGGGTCGTTGTCATCATAGATAAGCAGAGGCAGAGGCAGAGGGCTCCCTTTTGTTTTGTTTTTTTGCGCCAAATTCATTGCACTCTTGCTTTTCTTCTACAATACACACAATTATTGGTTTGGTATTTGGTCTTCGGATGGAAATTTAAAGCCAATCTTGAAGGACCACAAAGTTTTATCAAAAGATGGACGAATGAATGAATGCATGAATGGAGCGGCTCTTGAAATACCAAAGAAACTTCTTAGTCTATCAGATTCAATAACAACTCCTTAATCCTTTTTCTGCCTAACACCAAATCACCTCGGCAAATTTATTGGAATATTAATAAAAAAAATTATTTTTTAAATTATCGATAATTTAAAATTATGTATAAAAAAAGGCTTATTTTTTTAAAACTTGGGAAAGTATAATGATTTTCTTTGATTAATTTAATTTGTTTTTGAAAAATATAAAAAGAAGTCGCCATATCATAACGATTTTTTTTGCAGAAAAAATTTCAATTTGTATGTAAATTTCCATTTCAAATGAGCGACTTCCATATAATTATATATATTTAATATATATTATATATATTTTAAATATTAAATAGAAAAATTATATAATTTATAATTTTAAAAAATAATAAATTTTAAATAAAAATTAAAATTAAAAAAATAACAATTCACAAAAATTGTTAAAAATATTGATGATTTATCATAATATCAATCAGATTCTTTCAATTCTTATTCGTAATGAAATGGACCTCCAAGAGAAAGACCAACCAAACTATTGTGAATTATGCAGGAATGAAGATCATAACTAGACCTATCCACGGACCGGATAGCCCGCCCGGATAGTATTGGATCGGGCTTGGACAAATATTTTTGTAATTCGGGCCGGCCTAGCCCGAATTACTATTTATTAAATAAAAAATATTATTTATTTAAATTTAATTATAATATATATATAAATGTACTTTTTAATATAAAAAAAAATCTTGTTTATACAATTTATATATTTTTTTAAATGATATTAAAAATACATTTTTATATTTATATAACATTATCAGCATTAAATTTGAATATTATTATCCGAATCTGATTTAAATAACAGTATTCGTCGAATATCCGAATTCAATAAGTAAAAAAAATTAAATCAAAATATAAAATCAAACAAAAATTATTTTAAATTCAAATAAACAGATAATGGGTTCGGATTCGAATATCCGAATTCGTAAAAATAAGCAGATTCAAATAATAAATATCCAAAGTTTCATATCCGCATCCGTTCCGAATCTGCTGTGAATAGTAATTATAATATCCGAATCCGAATTTTATCTAAATCCGTAATATCCAAAACTATAAAAAAATAAATCGAATATTTATGAATATCCAAATTCACATTATCTATTGTCATCCCTAGAACCCCTTAGATGGATCAACAATTTGTGTCCCTTTTGCTTATATTAACGTAGCAAATCCAATGCAGCAACTTTGAACCAATTGATTGAGCATTATAACTTTGAACCAGCTAAGACTTCATTTGGATGGCGGGTTGAGTTTTCATGACTGGATCTTTACCGATTATCCGAATGAAGCTTAAGTTAATGCAGAAAGGTAAAAAAAAAAAAAAATCCCAGCAAGAGCAAAAAGAGAAATCTCATTTTGAAAGAAAATACTTTGCATTTCAGAGTCTCTTAAGATAAAAAATAGAATTGATTTGGTTTCGCCGTTGAGGTATAGATATTTGGTAAAACGGCATGATTGATGCAACAACTCCAACAGCTGGAAATAGAGATGGCAAAATCCGATCCGACCGATGGATTTCGAACTGATCCGATCCGAATGGAGAATTTTTTTTTTTTGAACAATGGAGGCGGAGCGGGGCGGTGCGGTTTTTTTTGTTTGAAAGGCGGGGATGGAGCAGTTGTGGTAATTGCTTGCTCCGCACCGCCCCGCCCCGAATATTGAAATTACAATTTTACCCTTAAATATTTAACTTTTAAAAAAAATAATAAAATAATATAATTAAACTTATTATTATTATTTTTCTTTTTAAAAACTTAAACCTAATACTTTATTTTTTTCTCTTCCTAGATTAGAAACATGTTTATATTGAATTTATATTAAAAAAATTTTATAATGCTTTATTATTTGAAAAAAATAAAAATAATTAATAAATATCGAATGGGGCGGAGCGGGGCGGGGCGGTTATGGATGTAACCGACATCCATGGAGGCGGTAGTGGTATTGAAATTTCAACATCCACGGCGGAGCGGGGCGGGGGACGGGGCAAAGCAGTGCCATGGCGGGGCGGGACGGGGGCGGATACTGCAAAATCCGCCCCCGCCCCGCTCCATTGCCATCCCTAGCTGGAAATAGAGAAAGAATACACTGAGACCACCTTCGAAATTCGAATTTGATCCACTTAATTTATTCGAAATCCGAATTTGCATCTGATTTAAAGAGTTATATTCGTGGTATATCCAAAATCGTTAAATATCCGAATTTATTAAATTAATTTTTTTTAAAAATAAAAACATAAAATTAAATAAAAAATAAATATGTAAATAATATCGGATTCGAGTATTCAAATTAGTTATCCGCATAAATAAAGCGGATTTGGATATCCAACATTATTTGAACCAAAAGCAAAGCTAATTCGAATAACAGATATCTAATAGTTCATATCTGAATCTGCTGTGGATAGTAAATATAATATAAGAATCGGCAAAAGATGAATCGAATAATGTCGGATATCTAAATTTTTTACTATCCATTACCGTCTCTAATTTTCAGTTAGGAAACATTATAGATCAATATGTTTCTTACCAGAGATATAACTAAGAACATTGAGGTCTGTGAGCCAAACAGTAGGAAGAACAGCAAGGGTTGTCATCAATGCAAAAAGACGAGGCGAGTTCAATACAACAAGCCTGCAAGGAAGATTGTAAGAATAACCTCTTCTGTAAAGAAGAACATGTTCAAGAAAAAAAATCTATGGCAATGGCTACAGTCTCCGAGATATAAATATGTGATCAAGTAAATAATCTATATGTATATTAGATGATAGCGGCATGTGATTCTACAACTAAGCTTCATGTAAGTGAAAAATCATATATAAGTTCATCAGGTTATGCAGAACCATTTGTTACAATTTATCTGCAATTTTGACCAAAAAAGAAAAAAATATTTTTTGCCATAGATCAAAGCTATGTTACTCGAATTTGGGTGTGAGTGTTGGATACTGGTATGTGTCCGACACGGGTATGTTCAATTTTTTTCAAGATTTTCATGTATTTAGAGGGTCCTCGGAAAATCATATCCTCATACCTATATCCAGATATGCATCGGACACGGGTGTCGGACACAAATACTTCAAAAAAATTAAAGAGTCAGAGCAACATAGGATCAAAGTATTTACCCCTCCAGGTTCTCATTTAAGATATAAGAAAAAGTCCTAGGAGCTATAAACACAGAATGGTATTAATATGAAGAGATATTTCTGAATGCTCATTCAATGTCCAAAAATACTCTAGTTGAGGTACTTTACAGGAATTTAAATTTAAAACCCAGACATATTAGCCTATGCCTTAAGAAGTGGTACTTGCCATTGAACCTAAAGACTCTTGGCATTGGCTGAACAAATTTTGATCATAGTGTTTTAAAATTATTCCTGACAGAAGCTTCTAAATTTGCATGGTAAAAAAGATTTGGATCTTTATGGCTGCTGATATGTGTGAAAAACTATGTTACTCAAGTTCCACGTAGTGTTGGATACGATGTGAAAAAAGATTTTGCAAATGACTTTTATCAAGTGATGTATTAGTATATCCATACAAAATCATTCCTCTGATTTCCTTCATTACTTCTAGACTTGCTTTTGTTGGCCTAAACTAGCTAATTTTTTCTTATCAACTACCTTCCTTACCAGTTACCATCACTAAAGGAAATGCATAATCTGATTTTTGCTATTCCTTTAGCATTCAAGGTCATATATATATATATATATATATATATATATATATATATATATATATATATATGAGGGATCTATTTATATTAATGTAAAATTAAATTAGTTTTACACATTTTTGTAACTTTTTATATCATTTATATTTTAACAAACTGACCGTTGGATTTAACAGTATAATTGTACTCGTTGTGCACGTAAAGTTCTGAATCGATCTGATATCTCTATGATATTGATCGAGAATACTGTATTTTTCAATATATATTTAACAGGTAAAATTGTTTACATCGAATAAATAGTTATACATTTTTAATTTACTCAAAACTCGATATGCATGATCTACGTGAATAGAACATGAAATACGACGTTCGGATTAAACAAATATAAATATTATAAAAAGTTATGAAAATGTGTAAAACTAATTTAATTTTACACTAATATATATATATATATATATATATATATATATATATATATATATATATATATATATATATATACATACTCCAATTTCAACAAACAACAAAAGGTAATAAAAAAACATATCACATCAAAAGAAATCAAAAAAATTATAATTAGAGTTCGTAGTTGATATATCGACAGACAGTTGATTTTTTTATTTTATTTAATTTTACAAATAGCATATTTTACTTTTTTTTAATTAGTTTTTTTATATATATTTTTAATATACTTCAAAAATATATATATATATATATATTTATATATATACCCTTCAATTTCAACAAACAACAAAAGGTAATAAAAAAACTTATCAGATCAAAAGAAATAAAAAAAAAAATTATAATTAGAGTTCATATTTGATATATTGGCAGACAATTGATTTTTTTATTTATTTTATAAATGAAATTAGAAATCTCTCGCATATTCTCTTTCTTTTTTCTAATTAGTTTTTATTTTTATTTTTTAATATACTTTAAAAAATATGTGTCATCCTTCATTATTTGTAGACTTGATAAATTGTGTATGCATAACGTGTTTTATGATTTTTTTTTGGTTAGTTATATAAATATAAATACAATAAAAATTAATAAATATGGTAAAATCTTAAACACAAATACGATACATGTATCATATTAATCGTATTTAAATGTATCATGTCATCATTATTATACATATCATATTTATGTCGTGTTTTTTTTTATCGTGTTTAAAATGATAAATCTAATAATTTGTTTCTACTTCAGTTCAGAATAGGGCTATTCACTATTCGGTTTTAACCGAATTAACCGATCGAAATTTAATTCGGTTCGGTTAATCGGTTAACCGAATAAAGTTCGGTTCGGTTAACGGTTAAAGATTTTGAAGAATTTCGATTTTCGGTTAATTCGGTTCGGTTAAGCGAAAATAACCGAATTACACGAATTAACCGAAATTTTTCAAAACGGCATTATTTTATGCGTTTAGATAAAAAAAATTTAAAAATTAATTTGTATATTAAAAATTAATAAATTAATTTTTTTTTGATTGGTTGGACTTGGATGGATAATTTGGATACAAAATCATGTAAAAAAATAGGTTAGCAAAATAAATTTCTTATTTATTTCGGTTCGGTTAATTAATCGAACTAACTAAGAAGAATCCAGAAATTATAAACCACATCTGACTTCAATCACATAAGCAATTCACTTAATTCTGCATACACAATGTATTTGAAAAGGACTTCTTCCACACCTTCCTCTCCCTCTTCAGTTGAATCTGTAGAGCACTCCTTATGTTTGAAAATGTCTGCCTTGCATGGATTCGGGATTTTACTGTTTTGTTGACCTCTAATAGTTCCAAAAGAAAGGAATCGGTGTTCCAATCATTAACCGATATGAAGAGTATGATCATTGTAAGATCATCGTCTATGTTGATTTGACAATCCAAAATTTAAGATGAAGCATATACAACTTGCTGCGAAATTCAACCTCTTGCTGAAGCCGGTAGTAGACCACTTGTAGTTTTCACAGTCCATAATCTTGAAAAAAGCAAGCTTCTATGTCAGCTTCAAAACAGAAAAAATCTAGATGCAGAAAGGAACTTACACAACCAGCAATAATCTATGTTATTCGGACTCGGGTGTGAGTGACGGACATGAGTATGTGTCCGACACAGATATGTTTGATTTATTCCAAGTTTTTCGATGTATTTTAAGAATCCTTGGATGATCATATCCTCGTACCCATATCCGAATATACATCAAACACGGATACTTCAAGAAAAATGAAAAGTCGGAACAACATAGGCAATAATCAACTCAAATTTGCAACAATTTCTTTTAGGTAACAGGAAGCAAGTGATGAGGCATACCTCAAATTATAACTGGCAGCCTGGAATTCAGTGCACAACAATTGAAGATCACTAGTTGCTGGTCTACTACTTTCTATTCCAGAAAGCAGAAATCGCCTCCGTATTATGGAAACACGACTTTCAGCACAAACCATAGAAGCATCAATGTGAGCTTTACTTGTGCCTGATATCAGCAAAGCCAAAAGTTTACTATATAGCATGATTAACCTCGAACTAGTATGAAATTTCTTGAGAAAGGACCTTCAAAGTTTGATAATATTAACTAGTTACTGGCACGAGTTACCTACATTTGAATAGTTGTAGGTCCTTTAGTCGAAGAGCCAGAAAAGAAGATAACGGATCAGGTATCTGTTAAGAATACGGTAAAATACTTTTAATTGGCCTAGTAGAGTTCAAAGAGAACCATTAGATAGCAAGTATTGAGACACAAACAGTTGCGAGCCTTTATACTAAAAACACACTTTTATAGAGTAAATCCACAAGAAAGCATAAATTTACCCTGGCTTCTTCAAGTTTTTTGAGTTACTGAGATCTCCAAAGTCCAAACTCTGCGTACATCTCGATAACTTCAAAAACTCTAAAAAGATAATAGAAACATTATCAAAAACAATTAAGAAATTCAGAAGGAGCTTAATTACCCAGCGATAATCAACTCAAAAGTTTCTCTTAAAAAACATTAAGCAAGTAATGAGGGATACCTCAAATAGCAATGCATAACAATTGAAGATTGCTAGTTGCAGGTCTACTTTGCATCCCAGAAAGCAGAAATCACCGAATTTATTGTGGAAACATAACTTTCAGCACTAACCAAAGAAGAAACAATGTCAACCTTAGTTGTGCCTGACTTCAATAAAGAAAAAAGTATTTGTTCGAGTTACAAAATCTGTTCTAATTGAATGGTGTACTGATGACTTTACCTAGTTGGCATAGCATGTTTAACTTCAAACTAGTATGGAATTTCCTGAAAAAGGATCTTCAAAGTTTGGATAATAATAGCTACTTAGTGGCACGAGTTACCTGCATTTGATTTGTTGTAGGTCCTTTAGTGGAATACTTTTCAATTGGCCACTAAGAATTTAAAGAGAAAAACTTAAACAGTAAGCAACAAGACATGGAGAGTTGTGAGCTTTTTTGGTACAACAAAAAATCACAGCTTTATAGAGGAAACGCACAGAAAGCATAAAGTTACCCTGCCTTCATCAAGTTTTGTAAGTTGTTGAGATCTACAAAGTCCAAACTCCGATAAAACATCTCAATAACTTGAAAAACTCTGAAAGGATAATAGAAACAGTATTAAAAAGAATAAGGAACTCTGAGTCACCATTGATAGGGAAATAATGAAAATCACCAAGTGATATAACCTCAATGAAAACTTATAAACAAAAGGAACAAAGATCTGTCCAAGTCTATCTTATTTCATCACAAGGCTGTCAATTTTCCAACAGAGTATGTGCAGAATTGACAGAAACTTTCCACTCTCCTCTAGAATCCACAAGCAAAGAACAATTTCCTAATCTGCAGGAAACAAAGCACTGTTAACATCCTTTTTCTGGTATGATGAAGTAATTACCAAAATGAAACATTCAAGAGAAACGAACAACTTAAAGTTTTCACATATATAAGATTTAAAACAGTTTAAATTGTTGTTTTCCTGAAGAAAAAAAAGTGTCATGAAGGAACACAGCAAACTGACATTTTTCTCCATTTTGACAAGAACTAATGCTTGTTAGACAAGTACTTGATGCTAATCTTTGCCTTTTTCTCCATTTTGACAAGAACTAATGCTTGTTATACAAGTACTTGATGCTAATCTGTGCCTTTCTCACTTCAGGGAATGGATACCTATTGCACCTTCTTCTCCATTACAACCTATGGAGGCAGAAAGGAATATACTATAAAGTCAATGTAAGTATACAAAATGAATTCAGAAGTGAAACTAAATGTCCAAATCTGCATGAAGCATAGGACAATATTCACATGTTAACAGGATGTGTGCGAACAAAAACATTGTGTTAGTGATGTATGATAATCAATTGTTGACAGAAATTTTCTTGATCCATAACATAAGCTGAATTAAAAGGAAAAAAGAAAGAAAAGCTACCTATCTGAACATTCGGCTTCTCTTTCTTCAACAAAGTAAGATAAATGTGTTTAACAGAATAGGCTAGCAAATTTCTTCAAGAAATTTAAGGCTGATTGCCATATTTGTGCATCACACTCGCTAATACAAGACTGTTGCAAAAAACCTCAAATCCGGCAAGAACATAAGGATAAATAACCTGGTAAAAGTTCATGAGATAAGTGACAGCAATGATCAATATATGCAGTACACCAAATATGGTATTGTAATGATGAAACAAAATATACTGCATTTTCTCCATTATGACAACTACTGCTTCTTATGCAAATACTTCACACCAATCATTGCCTTTCTCATTTCAGGGAACGGATGTCAAATTAACCTCCTTTTCATTTAAAGCATATAATGGAACAAATATTTATATACTACAAAGTCAATGCAAGTATAACAAATTAATTTAGAAGTGAAACAAACTAAATGTCCAAATTCTCATAAGACAGAGGACAATATTCACATGCTAACACAGGGATGGGTGTGAACAAAAACGTTGTGTTAGTGATGTATAATAATAAATTATTAGCAGAAAAATTTACTGATCCATTAGTAAGCTGGAATTGAAAGAAAACTAAAAAGAAAGAAGCCTACCTGGTTTTTGTCATATCTGAAAATATAGCTTCTCTTTCTTCAATTGTTTAGTTGAAAAGGAAAAAGAAAAAACCTGGAAAAATTTCATGAGATAAGTGACAGCAATGATCAGTATATGCAGTCCATCAAATACAGATTATGTGAAAGAATGTTCTAGAAGGTGCAAATAAATCATAGGAGATCAATTTGGGAAAAAAAAAGGAAAATGATGTATAAATGAAACCAAAAAAAAAAAAAATGAGCTCATGACTAACACAAAGATCAAGGAGTGCATCAGAATACCATAGTAATTAGCGAGCTATCCATCTCTTCATAGGAATGAGACCATACTAGCTCCTTGAGCTTAAGAGGTTGCCATCGCTGATTTTCCCTCAAAAGCCAAAGAATCAAATTCTACCAACTCCAATTCATGGATTGCTGTAATTGGAAGTTAACCCACAAAATATGCCCCTTCATTATTCTCAAGTCTCACTGAGAGGGCAAGATGTTGATCAGCTTAGGACAGTCTTAAGTAAAGCTGATGAGAGAATAACCCCATATTCTTCATTGTCTTCATAAAAAAACTAGCTCCTGCCAAATTAAGATTTGTAAAAATTTTAATGCTTTCTTTTGAAACAAGTATTTGAGAGGGTGGATTTGAATTTGATTTGTTTTTCGTTTTTGTGAGAATGAGGGTAGTTATTACATTTGAGAGGAGTATAAAAGGATGCATTTGGAATTCACTTTGATTTTTTGGGTAGTTTAAATTTACTACTTAAATCATTCTATAAAATCCATGTATTTATGTGTAATTATATAACCCACTTGTTCATGAGCATTACTACATTTAAAATCCAAAAGCAGAATTTCCAAATCCAATCTAAAATATCATGGAATCTATCTAGATGCCTTAATTGATAAAAGAACATACCGATGATAGTTAGGATCCACGGTTACTACTCAAGAAAACCCTCAAATTGAGAGATCTTTCCAAAGGAGCAGCTGTCCGAGTTTCTTGAGTAGTACTTGAGCTGAATGAATCATGGAAAGGAAAGACAAGGTTGCTGCCATGAATTAGAGAATATGGTAGTCACTGATTTCATACTATACAGGAGAAGGAAGGAGTAAAAGTTCTTCAGTGATTTGAAATCTGTGCACATTGTCATCCCTGCTCTAGGAAATCCAAATTTGAAATGAAGTATGCCGGCTTCATCTAAAGCTCTCGAACCATCAAAAACTGACATGCAGATAGAGATAGGGGATAGAAGAATGAGCTCTTGTAGCTCCAAGCTAAGGCAACTCATGCAAGAACAACTTTCAATGGATACTCAAAAGTAGGGTCCTGTATACTGTAAAACAATTTGCCAAAAGTTAAGCATCAGATGTAGATCTAATTCTATCTAAATGCAGAATACACAAGTCAACCCTTGTATTATGAAAGTAATTTTCACCTTAAATTAGTGGAAGCATCAATATTTAAATTAACTGTGCTTGAAGTGAATAAAATAAGCCATAAAATCATTGTAATTTTTTATTTATTCTACCAATAATAGTAAACTGGACTAAGTAAGATGAGAGACCCAAAAAAGAATACTCAACAAGTACTTCTTGTTTTCCTCTTTAAGAAGGCTGAAGAACATCAATTAAAAGGGATTTATAAAACTGCTATACAAAAATAGAGAAATACTGCATCTCAGTGATGACTACGCAATTCACTATTAACATAGCAAATAGCAATGACAAGTAGTAACTCAAGAATTATACCTTAACACACACACAAAAATAGAAGAAAAACCTCAACAGATTAAGAAATTTGAATGGAAAAAAATAAATAAATAGGTAAAATAAATAGAGAATGGAGGAGGGTTAGTGAAATTAAATGAAAAGGAATGGATTACCTGAGTCAGACAAGGGAGAGGGACCCATTTGAGACATTTCGCTTCTACATAATGAGTTGGTCGTCATTCCAAATGACAGGGATGTGGGAAATGTTGGGCCAATCTTTACCTTTCTCCTTTTTGCAACGTTTTCTCAGCAAAGGACAACCGGAAATCCGAAGATAAGAAAGAGAGTCGGGGAGCCTCTCTGCCGGCATGGATTGGAGTTTCGGACAACTGGTAATTATCAAGTCGTGAAGAGAGGTGAGATGTTGAAAGCCCTCATTGTCCAAAAGCTTAAGATTTGGAAGATCATCTAGGCGAAGATAGGTAAGAGAAGAGGGCAGCAGATGTTCATATGGAAAAGACTCTATCTCTTTTGCATTTTCAATTGTGAAGCTTGTAAGTGAAGTGAGTGTTTGCAAATTCCATTCCCTCCTCATCATGCTCGCAATTAGCTTATCACTTCTTGATATCCAAATGTCTTTTAATTTGGATGGCAAACCCTCTTTTGGAAATGACTTTATTTCTGGACAATCTTTTATTTCCAAATATTCAAGGGATGGGAAGAGGCAGTGCATTTGCTCTGGCAATGACTTCAAATTCATGCAATTTGATAAGTCAAGTGACGTCAAATTGGTGGCAGACAATCCTTCTGAGGGAAAAGATACAAAATTAGGGCAAATATTGAGATGCTGGTGAGGGCCTTGATCTAATGCACCAATCGCCTTCAAGTCTTCACATTCCGAGATAGAAACATGATTTAACTTAGGGAATGACCCTAATGCAAAAGATTCTAGTGGACGACAGCTCATGCCTTCTATGTCCAAGGATTCAAGGGATGTATACAAGAGGACTTTGGAACAATCCAAGACACTACACCTTTTGACGGACAACTGCTTTAGCGTGATAGGTAGACTGCCTTCAGGAAGGGATTTGAGATCAGAACAATCCCACATGCTTAACTTTTCAAGATGATTGCACTGTTGCAACATCTGCTCCAAGATGGAATCGCTGATATTGGATTCTCCAATTCGCAACTCTCGAAGCCCACAAGGCAATGGCTCCAATTGCAACTTATCACATCTCTGCAACTCAAGTTTGCAAATGCTTGGTACCTTTGGAAGCAAGCCTCCAAGACTTCCACAATTTTTAATCTTAAGTTTCGTTAAAGATGGGAGGTGCTTGGGCAGAGACTTGGTTAGCTTGGGACAGTTTATTATGCATAGCTCTTGCAGAAGAAAGAAAGCATCATCTCTCCAACAAAACCATTCTTCCCACTCTGCCATATCCTCAAATGCTAGAATTTCAAGAGATCCAAATGGTTTAATGGAAGCTTGACAAGTCCCATAGAACTCATCTCCCACTGTTACTACTCCACTAAACCCTGAAATAGTGAGAGATTTCAAAGATGATAATTGCCCCAGCGGTGGCAAGGAGAGGCAAAATCTGCAATTCCTTAAGCTCAAAGATAATACATTAGAGAAGGAAGAATGCCCCAACCATTTCGGAAATCCCGTACCACGGTAGAAACTAATGACAAGATGCTGCAAGTTTGTATGAGGCTCCAGTTGTTCAAGTACTTCTTTATCATGCTCAAGTTGTTCAAGAACTTCTTCATCATCAAAACACTGCTTCTTCCATAACAATTCTAACTCCTTAAGGTTCATCTTATCCTTCAAATTGGCATCTTTGGCATCCCTTGCACAGGCAACATGTTTTAGACCTGAAATAGCAAGTCTTCGACGTAGATGCTTGAGCTTTCCCAAATCATTAATTCTCGAACCATTTTGCTTGCCTAAAACAAAATCTGTTAATGTTCGAAGATTTTTCAACTTATCCATGCCTTTCGGCATCCTTGCTAATCTTGTCCACCTTATATCAAGATAATGCATATTGATCAATCTTCCCATGTCTTCAGGCAACTCAACAAGGTCAAAGCAAGAAGACAATATTAATGTTTGCAAATTATATAATGTACTCAACCAGTTCGGCAACCTTTTAATTGAAGTTCTTGAGAGATTCAAATATCGCAAATGCTTCAAATTACCAATTTCCTTTGGCAACTCCCTGATATTATCATAATTAGCCAAAGAAAGTACTCGCAAACATCTTGATTTTACCAACACATCATGCATTATCGCATTGGTAAGATAAGACCGACTCCATGGATTTGATGTTTTTAAAGTTAGGAATGTACGCAAACCTTTTGCTTTAGGTAAAGTCTCAAATTTCTTTCGCACATCAAAATCTTCTTGGATATTGGACAAATGACGGGTCTTTTCAAATATTTCACATGAACCACCCCCACTTTCCAATCTGCAAACAAATTCTCCAGCTACGGATTTAGCCAAGTCACTAATTAGGTCATGCATGACAAAAGAAGATTTATCCCCACTCGATTGCTGAAAAAATGACCTCGACATTAAATCTTTGAAGTACTCGTTACCTCGTTCCTCTGCATTGCCATCTTCTTTGCAAAACTGTAAAAGACCTTCAGCCATCCATAATTGAACGAGTTGTTCCTTTTTGAATTCATAATCTTTAGGAAGAATTGAACAATATACAAAGCAACGTTTCAAATGGGAAGGAAGATAATAATAACTTAACCTTAATGCTGGAAGAATATTATCATCTTTTATGTCCCACAAATTGCTCTGTAGTATTTTATTCCATTCTTCAGCATCAAGATTACAACGCAAAAGACCTCCAAGTGCTTTTGCCGCCAGAGGGAGGCCTTTGCATCTTTGGCAAATCGCTTCACCGATTATCCTCAAATTTGGATGCTCGATTGGACTTGTATTAACAAATGCATGTTTTGCAAATAACAACCAGCAATCCTCATCGGATAAGACATTAAGATTATATGTTTGAACAGTTCTCATAATAGATGCAACAGCTTCATTGCGTGTTGTTACAATGATCTTGCTGTTCGTTGCCCCAAAAGTGAAAGGACTACTCAGCTCTCTCCAGTCAACATAATTCTCGTTCCAAACATCATCCAAAACAAACAGAAAACTCTTTCCCAACAGCTTCTCCTTTAGTTTAACTTGAAGCTGATTAAGGTTCTGACTACCATCACAACTGGAAGTGATCTCTTCAAGAATGGCTTTGGTTACTCTGAAAGCATCAAATTCCTCTGAAACACACACCCATGCTGTGAAATCAAACCATTCTCCCATTCTCTTGTCATTGTAGATCAATTGGGCAAGGGTGGTTTTTCCAACCCCACCCATACCCACAACTGGAATCACATCTATCTGATTTTCAGTTGGATTTTCTGGGTTCAACAACTTCATTATTGCTTCTTTTTCATCATTTCTGCCATAAACAACAGACTCATCCACCAAAGAAGTTGTAGGGGATCTTTGAGATGCCTTTTCTCCTCTATAATATTCTTTCAGACCGAGGTTATCTTTTTGATTGACTAGAAATTCTAGCCTGTCAAAGATATCTTCTAGCCTTGAACCCATGCCCTTGTTGGAAAGACTGAGAGAAGAGAAAAGGCGATTTACCATGGTTGAAGTGGTATGATCCTCAGCTTCCAATCTGCTTCGAAGAGCTTCAGTAGAAATCTCATCCAGGAGGTCATCTGCATCATAAACAGCATCTTTGAGCTTAGCAACCCAATTTTTCACATTTTGGTTGGTAATCTGCTTGACTTCAGCATCATCCAGCAGTGCTTTAACAGACATCAGCACTTGCTCCAGTTTCTCCAGCAGCCCCTTGTCAAGTTTCTTTCCTCTAATGAAGTCCACGAACTCTTGAGAAGCCATTCTGTCGAACAGAACTTGAAGAGTAGCAGAGAGAAAAGCTCCACCGACTAATGCTTCGGCCATTTTTTTTTTTTTTTTGCAAAGGAAGGATTTTGAAGAAGATGAAAATAAGTGATTGCAAACAGCTAAAGATGAAGAAAGTTTCTGGGTGAAGGGAGTTGAAGAAGAAGAAGAATGTAAGTTTAATTTGCAAACCAAAACAGTAAGGGAGTTGTTGAAAGAAAGGAAGACTTATTCCATGCTTAAAGTCAAGATGTAGTTGTATGTAGGCCCTAACGTTAAATGACGTCAATTGCTAATCAAGCAAAAATAAGATCACAATAGTAATATTTCATTTATTTTGCTTTTCTTTTTTTTTTTATGGATTATTTTGCTTTTTAATTTTTAGCTTTTTGGAGAATATATGTCATATTGGATAGTAATTTTATACATTTTGGTCCGCCACTTTTACAATAAAGCTGTATTAATTTTTTAATTTTTAACGTGTGTTCTGGTTTGGGCCGGCTCGGTTGAAGTGAAAAGACATTTAAAAAAAAATAATTAATTTTGATAAAATTATAAATTGTTGATGCATCCAATACAAATTAAAAGAACAAGTGGGCATTGATTTGATGGCAAGCATTTAATTGAGTTGGAAAAGTAAGAGTAAGTGTGGAAAAGTAAAAATAAGGGAGAAAGTTAGGTGAGAACTGACCAATAAAAACATTTAATTGAGTTGAAAAAATAAAAGTAATAAAAATAAAGTAGCTCTGAATAGTCTTTTCCAAGTAGCGGATCGTTGTCATCATAGATAAGCATAGGCAGAGGGCGCCCTTTTGTTTTGTTTTTTTGCGCCAAATTCATTGCACTCTTGCTTTTCTTCTACAATACACACAATTATTGGTTTGGTATTTGGTCTTCGGATGGAAATTTAAAAGCCAATCTTCAAGGACCACAAAGTTTTATCAGAAGATTGACGAATGAATGAATGGAGTGGCTCTTGAAATACCAAAGAAACTTCTTAGTCTATCAGATTCAATAACAACTCCTTAATCCTTATCCTTTTTCTGCCTAACACCAAATCACCTCGGCAAATTTATTAAAATATTAATAAAAAAATTATTTTTTAAATTATCAATAATTTAAAATTATGTATCAAAATATGTTTATTTTTTAAAACTTTGAGAAGTATGAGGACTTCCCCTAATTAATTTAATTTTTTTTTTTGAAAAATATGAAAATAGTTAGACCTATCCAAGGGCCGGATAGCCCGCCCGAATCGTATTGGACCGGGCTTGGACAAGTATTTTTGTAATTCGGGTCGGCCCGGTCTAGCCTTAATTACTATTTATTAAATAAAAATATTTTTTATTTAAATTTAATTATAAAATATATATATATAAATGTACTTTTTAATATAAATAAAAAAATTTATTGTTTATACAATTTAAATATTTTTTTAACTGATATTAAAAATATATTTTTATATTTATATAACAATATCCGCATTAAATCCGAATATTACTATCTGAATCCAAATCCGATTTAAATAACATTATTCGTCAGATATCCGAATTCAATAAGTAAAAAAATTTAAATAAAAATATAAAATCAAATAAAAATTATTTTAAATTCAAATAAACAGATAATGGATTCGGATTCAAATATCCGAATCCGCAAAAGTAAGCGGATTCGGATAACGGATTCATATATCTGAATCCGTTATCCATATAAGTAATGCAAATTCAAATAATGAATATCCGAAATTTCATATCCGCATCCGTTCCGAATCCGCTGTGGATAGTAATTATAATATTCGAATCCGAATTTTATCCAAATCCGTAATATCCAAAGCTATAAAAAAATAAATCGAATATTTATGAATATTCAAATTCACACTATCTATTGTCATCCGAACCCCTTAGATGGATCAACAATTTGTGTCCCTTTTGCTTATATTAACGTAGCAAATCCAATGCAGCAACTTTGAACCAATTGATTGAGCATTATAACTTTGAACCAGCTAAGACTTCATTTGGATGGCGGGTTGCGTTTTCATGACTGGATCTTTACCGATTATCCGAATGAAGCTTAAGTTAATGCAGAAAGGTAAAAAAAAAAAAATCCCAGCAAGAGCAAAAAGAGAAATCTCATTTTGAAAGAAAATACTTTGCATTTCAGAGTCTCTTAAGATAAGAAATAGAATTGAGCAGCTAATTTTACCATGCTAAGAGTACTCGGATTTGATTTGGTTTCGCCATTGAGGTATAGATATTTGGTAAAACGGCATGATTGATGCAACAACTCCAACAGCTGCAAACAGAGAAAGAATACACTGAGACCACCTTCGAAATTCGAATTTGATCCACTTAATTTATTTAAAATCCGAATTTGTTTATTATTCGTTTTTTATCTGAATTTGCATCTGATTTAAAGAGCTATATTCGTGGTATATCCAAAACCGTTAAATATCCGAATTTATTAAATCAATTTTTTTTTTTAAATAAAAATATAAAATTAAATAAAAAAATAAAAATGTAAATAATATCATATTCGGGTATCCAAATCAGTTATCCGCATAAATAAAGCGGATTTGGATATCCAACATTATTTGAACCAAAAGCAAAGCTAATTCGAATAACAGATATCTAATAATTCATATCTGAATCTACTGTGGATAGTAAATATAATATAAGAATCGGCAAAAAATGAATCGAATAATGTCGGATATCTAAATTTTTTACTATCCATTACCGTCTCTAATTTTCAGTTAGGAAACATTATAGATCAATATGTTTCTTACCAGAGATATAACTAAGAACACTGAGGTCTGTGCCAAACAGTAGGAAGAACAGCAAGGGTTGTCATCAATGCAAAAAGACGAGGCGAGTTCAATACAACAAGCCTGCAAGGAAGATTGTAAGAGTAACCTCTTCTGTAAAGAAGAACATGTTCAAGAAAAAAAATCTATGGCAATTGCTACAGTCTCCGAGATATAAATATATGATCAAGTAAATAATCTATATGTATATTAGATGATAGCGGCATGTGATTCTACAATTAAGCTTCATGTAAGTGAAAAATCATATATAAGTTCATCAGGTTATGCAGAACCATTTGTTACAATTTATCTGCAATTTTGACCTGCCATAGATCAAACTATGTTACTCGAATTCGGGTGTGAATGTCGGATACGGATATGTGTCCGACACGGGTATGTTCAATTTTTTTCAAGATTTTCATGTATTTAGAAGATCCTCAGAGGATCATATCCCCATACCCATGTCCAAATATGCATCGGACACAGGTGTCGAACACGAATACTTAAAAACAAAAAACAAAAGTCAGAGCAACATAGGAGCTGTAAACACATAATGGTATTAATATGAGGAGATATTTCTGAATGCTCATTCAATGTCCAAAATTCACTCTAGTTGAAGAACTTTACAGGAAGTTAAAGGTTTTTTTATCCAAATATAGCCCAAAAAAAAGTTATATATCAAAATATTGTTGTTCCAGATTAATTTTTAAAATTCGTTTTTTTTTAGCTGAGAAATTGTTATCCCACATGACGATTTTTAAGCGTAAAAATTGCAAAAATTGCAAAAAACACTAAGGAAAATCGCCATGGGGAGTGGCGATTTTTCTTGGTATATTATTATTATTTTTTTACTTAAATTAAAAAACAATTGTAAATTTATTTTTAAAATTTGTATTTTAATTTTAAAAATTGTAAATTAAATAAAAAATTTATCTAGGTTTTTTTTTAAAAAAAATATATATTAAAAATTTATAATTTTATAATTTTATAAAAAATAAAATTTAATTTATTATTAAAATTTTATAAAAAAATCAATTTTATTTCTTATTAAAATTTAAAAAAGAAAATTATATTTCTTATTAAATTTTTATATAAAAATTTTTATTTCTTATTTTAATTTTATATAAATAAAAATTTTGATTTCTTATTTAAATTTTATATGTGAGATTTGTAACAAACAGATATAAAAAAATTTATCTTCGATTGTTTTAATTTTTTTAAATATATATACTTAAATTTTTTATTATTATTTTAATTTTATGCTGTAGAAAATATTGGAATTGAATTCCTTCTGCAATGGATGGGACTAATGATTTAGGGTTACGGACAGGTTTCAGCTATTTTTCAGTCAATCAAATGCTGCAGAAAATATTGGAATTGGATTCATTCTGCAATGGATGGGACTAATGATTTAGGGTTAGGGATAGGTTTCAACTATTTTTCAGTCAATCAAATGCTGCAGAAAATATTAAAATTGGATTCCTTGTGCAATGGATGAGACTAATGGTTTAGGATTAGGGATAGGTTTCAGCTATTTTGCAGTCAATCAAATGCTGCTGAAAATATTGGAATTGGATTTCTTATGCAATGGATGAGACTAATGATTTAGGGTTAGAGATAGGTTTCAGCTATTTTCCAGTCAATCAAATGCTGCAGAAAATATTGGAATTGGATTCCTTCTGCAATGGATGGGACTAATGATTTAGGGTTAGGGATAGGTTTCAGCTATTTTCCAGTCAATCAAATGCTACAGAAAATATTGGAATTGGATTCCTTCTGCAATGGATGGGACTAATGATTTAGGGTTAGGGATAGGTTTCAGCTATTTTTCAGTCAATCAAATGCTGCAGAAAATATTGAAATTGGATTCCTTCTGCAATGGATGGGACTATTGGACAGTCCGGTACAAAGGATGAGATTTATTATCAGTTTTTGGATTGAATGAGTTATCAGTTTTTCAGTCAAATAACCCTAGCCAGAATATAAGAATAAGATTCCATCTTGTACAAAGGATGGGATTTGTCATCTGGTACAACATAATGAACCATTATAAATTCATAATACTGATGAACGTTTACAATTCCCCCTACAGCAGTTTTTCAATTAGATTTTTTCTGAGTGCTAAAACCTTCTCATTCTCATCCTTCTATATTTCTTCTTTCTTTTGCCGAGTGATAATACCTCCATTCTCATCCTTCTTAATTTCATTACTACACAATATGAGCAATAGAATAATCGCATTGGTCTACTATAATGGCCAAAGTCATAATACTGACGAAGGTGCTACCTTTGATTGTGAACGTCCTAAAAGTTTTCGTGTTGAAGAAGACGTCACATTAAAGGAACTGAAACTGCAAATTCATACAAAAATTAATGCTGGAAATAGAAAAAGAGTTTCAGAGGTTAAGTATAGGCATCCTCTTTCTATTGGTGAAGGATGTGTCCGATATAAAATATTTCCACTTGAAGATGATGATGATGTCAGATGCATGTTTTATGCTCATGAGACATTTGCAAATGTTGGTGTACTTGAGTTATACGCTGACATAGAGGATGTTGACGATGATTTTGAGCCTTCAAATGTTTGCACAACAGAAAACTTTCCCATAGAAGATAATGATTCTGGGCCGTTCTATGTTCACACTACATACGACGTTCCCACAGAATAAGTCGTTCCGTTATCTAAGCTACAACATTTCAGAATTCATTAGTCTCACAAATAATTCCTACTGCCCTCGAAGATGAGCCAGCTGGTGTTGATCCTGTTCCGCCATGTGGAGTCCATGGTGAATATGTTGGTGACTTTAGTGAGCAGGAAGAGGATGCTGAATTCGCAAGTGATGACAAAAGTGATTCTGACCCAGACGTCGTCCCTGCTGAGATCAATACTCATGGAGATCTTCCCTTATATGAGGCTGCATCCCATATGCATACCCTGGATCTGGAGGCAATGCAAGTGCCGGAATTTCCTGAGTATGCTCATACATTAGCTATGCCTCTGACATTTGATCCATCTGCAGTTGATCTGTATGTTGGGTTACAATTTCCAACGAAAGAGGCTGTGCTTTTAGCTATTAAACACTATAACATCAAAAACTCTATAGATTACAGAGTAATTGAATCTGAGCGGACCAAATATTATGCCAAGTGCGTAATGTATGGAAAAGGGTGTAATTGGAGAATAAGGGCAACTTTTAGGAAGAAGAAACAGGCATGGGAGATTAGAAAATATGAAGGGCCTCATACTTGCACATCGAGGAGGATTTCACAAGATCATTGCAAGTTAGATTGTAACATTATCTGTTCATGCATTCTATCATTGGTCCAAGCAAATCCTGAGATCTCCGTTTCAGTTTTGATCGCTGAGATGCGAATCCGGTATGGATACATCACCTCTTACAAGAAAACATGGAAAGCAAAGCAAAAGGCAATTGTTCGAGTTTTTGGCGATTGGGAAATATCGTACAATGAGCTACCTAAATGGTTAGGTGCAATGCAACATTTCGTGCCTGGTACAATTGTGGAATTGCAAACGGTACCTGCATATCACGGTGATCGACTGGTCCAGGGTAAGAGAATATTCCATCGACTATTTTGGACATTTAAGTCGTGCATTGAAGGGTATCCGTATTGTAAACCTATTGTGCAAATAGACGGTACTTTCTTATATGGAAAATATAAAGTAACATTATTGTTAGCTATTGCACAAGATGGCAACCGAAACATACTGCCAATTGCCTTTGCCATTGTGGAGGGTGAGACAACAGAGGCTTGGTCATTCTTTCTCACTAACTTGCGTACACACATGACAAAACAGCCTGGCATATGCTTGATGTCTGATCGACATGAAGCCATCAAAGCTGCGATTAGACGCGATGGTAGTGGATGGAATTCTCCACATGCATATTCAGTGTACTGCATTCGACACATTGCAGCTAACTTTATGAAAAAGTTTAACAATAAAGAATTGCGCCGACACATTGTTAACATGGGTATAGAATCGAATCATAGTTATTTTATCTCTTATATTTCGTTTAGTATATAAAATAATACTGAAATTCACAAGTTTTTTGTTTTTAATTTTATTAGGATACGAGTTGAGGCGACCGAATTTTCATTTCTTGTATGAGAATCTTCGTGGAGAAAATGCAGAGACGGCTAATTGGCTTGATAGGATCCCCAAGGAGAAGTGGGCCCAATCATATGATCAAGGAAGACGTTATGGCCATATGACAACCAACCTAGTTGAATCTATCAATTTGGTGTTGAAGGGAACGCGTCATCTTCTTGATTACTGCTTTAGTGCAATCAACATATTATAGGTTGACTGCACTTTTTGTTAAGATGGGGAACAAGCAAATTGCAATGATGGAGGGAGGGCACACATACTGTGAAACAGTCACACAGGCTATGCAAGAAAATCGCAGGAAAGCTAACTCCCACTTTGTTCGTAATTTTACGCGAGCAAATCAATCTTTTCTGGTTGAAGAGTTAGTTGATCCACAAGAGGGTGTTTCTGCAATGAAGTACAAAGTCAAGCTTAGTGACATGTGGTGTGACTGTGGGAAGTTTCAAGCACAAAGGTTCTCTTGTTCACATGTAGTTGCTGCTTGTGCACATGTCCATGTAGATTGCATGCATTATGTGGACAAAGTCTATAGACTGGAAACTATATTGAATGTTTATAGACATGAGTTCGAAGCAGTTGGAAATGAAGGTTACTGGCCTCAATATGATGGTCCAGAAGTGTGTCCCAATCAAGAAATACGGAAAAATCCACATGGTCGGCCAAAATCAAGTCGTATTCGTAATGAAATGGACCTCAGGGAGAAAGGCCAACCAAAACGTTGTGGATTATGCAGAAATGAAAGTCATCCGTCGAAATTGTCTGCATCAATCTGGCACATTGGGGGAGAGTTCGCATCAACAATAAATGAATTACATGTTTTCATAACCTGTAATATTTACATATTTTGCCATTAAGGGAAAATGTTATGCAAGTTTTTTTCTATTTATTATGTAATTTGGATTACTATTTTATATAAAATTAAAAAAATTTATAAAAATATATTCAATAATATATTTTTTTTACATTTTTATAAATTAAATAACAACATTAAGATTTTAGTTACATATGCTGAATAAAAAAATTAAAAATAACAATTAATTTTCCAACAAATTTAAAATAAATAACATGAAATGCAAAACATATAAATTTATATATTAGAAATTTAAAATATATTATTCTCGTTATATTGATAAAAGTACATTTATTCTAATTATTGCATGGTGTAGAGCAACAGTGTCGAGCTCTTCTAGTGCGTAGTGGTTGCACCTATCGTTCAACCTCGTCAGTGGCACATATTCACGGTCGACCATGACCTCCTGCTATAACCGCTACTGGTTCCGGTTGTATGTCATCAGTCATTTCTTCCGTATCAAAAATTTGAAACCCACTGCTAGATGAGCCAACACCTAGTTCACCCATAACGGGAACCTGACTACTAGATGGACCCAAAAATGATGTACCATCAAATGCTGACGAAGGGGTTCCAAACTGATACATTGATGTTAGATATGCTGAACTTGTACTTAGGATGGGGAGCTGGTCATCTAACCTCATTGTTGGCAGTGATGGTCGGTAACACTCATCAACGTCATATCCGAGGTAACTGACGGAATAACAATGACTGGATGGTACTCCATGATCCCGTTCAGGTTCAGGATGACTAAATGACATCCTCGGTGCTGTGAACTCCGATGAGGTCGGTTGACGCGTTCGCCCACGTTGTCGGCTAGGTCTAAGAGCTTCCATATCCTGTGTAGGAGGGACTGGAGCTGAAGTTCGTCCGGTAAATGGCATACTCCTAACATCCTCATACACCGACGGTGGACAAACAAAAGGCCGACCTTCATTTTTATACCATCCTATGTAATCATCAGATGGGTTGAAATTATTACCAACAATCGGATAACCTGTCGGAATTCGTTGAAAACGTATATTCCACCAATGGATCCAATGTTCATGCTTCGCAGGCCAGAATTCCTCATGACGACCACGCATGTCGATCTTGTGAAGCTTATCAAGGTTCACCGGGGCTGCAGGAATTGGTTGTTGCATCCCAAATTGTCGCAACACTCTGTCAGTTTGGTGCCACTCTACATTGAAAAGCATATCAATGCTGTGTTTGCTTTCCATATATTACAATTATTGTAGGCATTCGATGGGAGGCATGCCATAATTTCACTTGAGAAATATGGAATCCACAGAAACTGCGAATAATTATTACAAATTATTAGTTTCATATGGATTAAATAAAAAAATACTTGAATGTAACAATCGAAATATTTACCTTATCATATCCTACTCGATCTAGTCGCAATCTTATACTTGCAAGGTCGGTCGGAGTCTCTGTAAAATCTCTACTCCTACTCCACTTGTTAAAATGCATATAAAATCTTAATAGACCTATAAAAATACAACTTCGTACAAAATTAATAAAATAGTAAAGATATTACCTGCTTGAAAGGGGGTATACAGTCGAAACATCCGCGCGCGGAGCAAGAAATAATAGCCGATACCAAGCCCATGATTGTAGAAACACTAAACATTCACCTATGTCATGGCTTTTTGGAACTGTAGCCCGACAAAGTTCTCTATACAAAATCGCCAAACACGCAGAATCTCAACTATAATTTACCGCATGCTCTAAATCACGTAGTATTAGAAGATACATTAAATGTATCCAACTGCTCGATTTGTCAGGCATCAGTAATCCTTCAATCAAACGTAAAATATATGCTCTAGCAGCATATTGTATCTGTTCTTCAGTTGCGTGTAATGGAAGATTTTGAAAGGATTTCTACCAATTTAGTCTCACCGTTGAGCCAGATACATACTCATCTGGAGGTACCGAGCCCAATAGATTTTGACACACTTCATTCCAATCTAGCAAGCTTCCGCTTGTAACTGCATCGCCATGGACCGGAAGTCAAAGTTGAAGCGCAACATCTTCTAGAGTTACTGTGTATTCACTAAATGGAAAATGAAAAGTGTGAGTCTGGGGTCTTCATCGTTCGATCAACACACTGATTAAGTCGGGTTGTATAAAAAATCGTCGAATTTGAGTTGCGTGATAAAATCCGACTCTTCTTAAGTGGTCGATAATAGATGGATACGGGTTCTCCAATGTAAATTTTCTCGAACGTAACACGCGACGAGTTTCCTGTTGATAATTAATTAAATTAAATCAAATAATAATAAAAATTAATATATTATAAAACTATAACAATTAAAAATATTATACAATATAAAAATTAAAAAAACTCTAAAACTATAAAATAACAAAACAATAAAATAAAAAATTTAAATTTAAATTTAAATTTTTTTATATAATTATTAAATAATTAAATAATATAAAAAATAAATAACTATAAAATGAAAAAACAATAATAATTATAAAATTATAAAACAATAATAATAAAAATAATATAATATAAAAATTAAAATTAAAATTATATAAAACTATAAAATTATAAAAACAATAATAATTATAAAATTATAAAACTATAATAATAAAAAATTATATAATATAAAAATTAAAATTATATAAAACTATAAAATAAAAAAACAATAATAATTAAAAAATTATTATTGTATATAATAATAAAAACAATATAATATAAAAATTAAAATTATATAAAACTATAAAATAAAAAAACAATAATTAAATAATTAAATAACTATAATAATAAAAATTAAACAATTTAAAAAATAAATAATTATAAAACTATGAAATGAAAAAACAATACTAATTAATAAATGATAAAACTATAATAAGCACTATAACATTAAAAATATAAAAATTATAAAACAATAAAACTATAAATTTACAAAAAAATAATAACTAAAAAATAACTAAAAATTGATAATGTAATACAAATAATATTACAACAATTTATTTTCCTCTTTAAATATAACCTCCGATATGTGATTTTCTTGCAACCTCAATAGTGATGATGAAGCCATTTTTAAATATTGTTGTAGAAAAAAAATTTGTTGGTAGAAAGAAATTTGATTGTAGAAAGAAGAAAGAAAATTTAAATAAGTTGTAGAAAATGAGGGGGTATTTATAGAAGAGTGGTGTATGTGTGTGAGGGGAGGGGATGGGATTAAGTGACCGTTGCCTTCAAAAAAATTTGATTTTTTTTTAAATTTCTTTGTTTTTAAAGTTTATATAGTAAAAATCAACTAAAATTTTTTTAAAAAAAGTTTCATAAATTTTAAATAAGAAAAATATACCGTTGGACTTTTAATTTTTTTTTTAAATTTTTTTTTAATTTATAATTTAAAATTAAAATACAAATTTTAAAAATAAATTTACAATTTTTTTTATTTAAGTAAAAAAAAATTAATAATATACTAAGGGAAATCGCCACCCCCATGACGATTTTTTTTGGTGTTTTTTGTAATTTTTACGCTATCGTCATGGGGATGACGATTTTCCAACTAAAAAAAAACGAATTTTGATAATTAATCTGAAAACAACGATATTTTAATTTAGTTATATTTGAATAAAAAAACGAAGTTAAAACCCAGACATATAGCCTATGCCTTAAGAAGTGGCACTTGCCATTGAACCTAAAGACTCTTGGCATTGGCTGAACAATTCTTGATCATAGTGTTTTAAAATTATTCCTGACAGAAGCTTCTAAATTTGCATGGTAAAAAAGATTTCGATCTTTATTGATGCTGATACGTCTGAAAAACTATGTTACTCAAATTTCGTGTAGTGTTCGATATGATGTGTTCAATATGAGTATATTTAATTTTTTTTATGTTTTTTTATATATTTAAAAAATCGTATTTCATATCTATATTAAAATATATATCGAACATGATATTTAAAAAAATAAAAAGTCGAAATAACCTCTATATATATATATATATATATATATATATATATGATGTTGTAACAAGTTAATTAGAGACAGAAGTTAAAGCAGAAGGAACACAGCCAAAATGTAGGACACGAGGAAACTGTGAAAGGACCCCCGTTGGAATCTTAGCTTATATTTTCTCATGTCACCATGCTGACCAGCGTAGCTAGACAACTATATCAGCAAAAAATATATAATACTTATTCTTTTAGAAAAGCCAGCTGTACTTACATATAACTCCACGTATAAAAGTATCTGCATCCACAGAAAAAAAAAAAAAAAAAAACAAGACCAAAATTGACATCAGTGATCATTCAGTTTCTGTAAACTAGTGCTTATTTAACCTGTCAATTTCCCAGTTACTATCTTAAAACATAAAGTAAATTAAATTAAAAAAAAAAAACCCCAACTAGTCAGCCAAATTTTTCTGTAACAATTTTATATCTCTACCTTTGTTATTCGGATTCGGATGAGTCCGATACTGATATATTTAAATTTTTAAATTTTTTTATATATTTAAAGAATTATATTCATATCTTATATTCATGTTTAAATATGTGTCAAACGCAAGTATTGACACGAATACTTAAAGAAAATAAAGAATCCAAATAATATAAATATTTACGATATACTTTTATCTTGTAACAGTTTATAAAAGTAAAAATTAAATAATAAAAGATAATTAACAAAAGTATTACTAACCAAACAAAGTCTTGAACTTACCGAAAGGGCAATTCTACCAGCGGTACCAAATGCAGCTTGGCCAATATCTGGGTAAGTTTCAAGGCCAGGTTCACTATCCAGGCATTGGCGCAACAGAAGTACAGTGTAAAAGGAAAGCACTGCAAATGTGAATAGTATTATAAGCCCTAACCATTACACCTGATAATATTAGACACGATTAGACCTATTCACGGATCGGGTAATTTGTCTGACAGGTCTAACTCGTATTGGATCGAGTCTGGACAAATATTTTAGTGATCCGGTCCGATCTGGATGACTGTTCACCCAATAAAAAAATATTATTTTTTAAATTTAATTATAAAAATATATAAAAAAATAAAAAAATTTTTTTTAAATATAAATAAACAATGAATATGGGCCGACAGGCCGGGCCTGGGTAAGGAAAACAAAAAAAATCGGGTTGCGACCCGGCCTGGCCCATGAGCAGCTCAAGACGCGACATGACTAAAATAATTAAAAACACGACACAACATGAAAAAAAGCATAAATACGACACGAATACACGAATGTCTAAAAAATTATATAATACAAATTATTAACATATCAAAATTTATATAAATATAAAATACCTTAAACACGATTATGACACAATAAAATACACGAATACGACACGAATACACGAATTATCAGATCTCATCCTCCTTCCTTGGCAGCATATGGGGTAGTAAGGATTCCAACTCCATGTAGCACATTAATCCCTGCATAAACCCAAATGGAAAATACTAAGGAATGCTATTAATTAATTTGGATTGAAATTTTGGAGTCTGGTTTTAAATTTTTAAGTAAATATAAGTATTTTTTTTTCAAACCAATATTGATTGTCTAAGCATATAGATACTAATTAATGCATCTACTATTACTCTTACATGGACTTATGGCTTAGAGGGGGGCAAATCCGCGGTTTCGGGTTTAGATCATTATGGTTGGTTATATCGAGTTTCGATAGTTTTAAATTTGAATTATTTTGGATTTAAATATTTTATATTTGAATTGTTTTCGCCTGAGTTAACTTAGATATGGTTCAAATTTAAATAAAATTAATACTTAAAATTTTCATTAGTTTGGATTATTATGCGTTTTGTCATGTTAAACTTAGGTTCCAATTAACTCAAGTTTAGATAATTCAGGTTCGAATTTTTAATTTTTTTATAAGTTCGGTTTAGTGAGATTTTGATGGAATCATGTTCGAATTTTTTTTCTGACAAATTTTTAGATTCAAATTTAATTTATCACTTTTAGATTATATAAACATGGGCGGTGATTATGGGATGTATTGATTTCCAAAAAAACCAAAATCAAAAACCCATTTACAGTTTTTCCTTGAGTTGAGGATGTGAATCAAGAAACGAAAAATAAAATAAGTAATGCACACATTGATCCTTCTACTATACCCTAAAATAAAATTCGTACATAAAATTATATTACCTCAAATGATTAATTTTGATGTGACCTGATCGATTAATAAATATTCATGTCAATATTTTTTTTATTTTTTAAAATAAAAAAATCTGAAAAAAAAAAAAAGAGAAAGAGAAGGGAAAGAGAGAAAAAGAAGAGGGAAGGGAAAGAGAGAGGAAGAGAGAAAAAGGGGTATCCGAGGGACTCAGAATCGGGAGAGACAAAGGGGTTATAATGATGAAATTTCGGGTTGAGCAACTCGGTCACTGGGTGAAAAACTTTCGATTCAAGGTCGAGAACCTCGATATGTCTCTGTAACTCTTGCCGCACCGTCGAGCCGCGACTGTGATTTCGGTTTTCCGTCGTGGAAGGCTGCCGGAGTGAAGCAGTGGAGAGCAGGTGGAGTGACACAGATAAGAAGGACTGGGAACTCAGAAAATTCAAGCCGAAAAATGCTCCACCAGCCATCATCAGCTTGGTGGTGAAAGAAAATGGTTGAGTCACCTGACCAACTGAGGCCAATCGCCTCTCTTCCAAACAGCCAAACTGTTATTCGGATCGGACGCTAGGAAAACAACTACATCCGTTTTCAGCTCGTGAAAGTCACCTTCCCAATATGATGCAACGACTTGGCAGGATATCTGTTTTTTTTTTTTTTTTTTTTATTCGAATTCATAAAATTATTTTAAAATTTAAATTCGTTTATTATTCGTATTAAATCTGAATATTATTATTTGAATTAAATAATATTATCCGTCGAATATTTGAATCTGTTAAGTATCCGAATTCAGTAACTAAAAAAAATTAAATAAAAATTAATTTTAAATTTAAATAAAATGATAATGAATTCGGATATTTGAAATTTCGAATCCGTTATCTGTATAAGTAATGCAAATTCGGATAATAAATATTCGAGATTTTATATCCGAATCAGTTCTAAATCTGGTACATATAGTAATTATAATATCCGAATCCAAATTTTATCTAAATCCGTAATATTCAAATCTAAAAAAAATATAAATTGAATAATTAT
This sequence comes from Fremontodendron californicum, assembly GCA_030761205.1. Taxonomy (NCBI): domain Eukaryota; kingdom Viridiplantae; phylum Streptophyta; class Magnoliopsida; order Malvales; family Malvaceae; genus Fremontodendron; species Fremontodendron californicum. The sequence goes on along the minus strand of JAULJL010000041.1, from coordinate 10,456,956 downwards.
AAATATTCGAATCCTATTATTTATTATCATCCTATTTCAGATTTTGAAATAGCAGGATATAGCCAATAACCCTGTAAGGAGACAATTGTATAATGTCTCTTTTACCCTGTAGCTTGGTTGAGTAAAGAGCGGACCAGCTCTTGAAAGGTTGTATTGATCTTCATTCACAAATTGAGCATTGAAGTTGACGGAAATACCGTCACTGAGGTGGTCTTCAGAGGTGGAATTGGTGATGGGAGTTTGACTGAGATTGATGATGAAAATGTAAAATAAAAAATAAAAAAAAAATAAATTTTACAAACATTTTTTTTAATCTTTAATTCAAAAAGAATTATTATTTTTTAAATACTTGCGTGTCATTGTTGATATGTTAAAATTATTACGTGTCACATTTTTTATTGGATAAAAATGTACATTTTAACATGTCATTAAGTATTGAACTAAATTGCATGATAGAATTAAAGTCTAAATATCTAATCGTAAATTTTTTTTTAAAATTTAATTTTAATAATTTTTAATAATTTTCCTTTTACACCATTTACTATATATTTTTTAAATTTAATTTTAATAAATTTTAATAATTATTATTTAATATAAATATAATTTTAATTATTTTTAATTATTTATTATATATATATATATACACATTTAAATATAATACTTTTAATGGTTATTTTATTTTCATATTATAATTCATCTTACTGCCACCGTTGCGTTTAAATTCAAACACATATCTTACCACTAATTTTAATCTTACCGCTACAATAACTAATTTTACCGCCATCACTGTTTTTAATCTCATCGCCCATTCAAATGATCTCTTACTAGTTTGAGTTGTTACTATCCAATATATATATATATATATATATATATATATATATATATATATATATATATATGAGGGATCTACTTACATTAGTGTAAAACTAAAGTTGTTTTACACATTTTCATAACTTTTTATACGATTTATATTTGTTTAATCTAACCGTCGTTGTCGCAACCTAAAAAAATAACGACGTCTCATCGCAAGACTTTATTATTCGTTAAGCATGACATTAAAAAAAACGAGGAAAAGTCGACTTAATTCCTCTAGAAAAATGAAGGTTTTGAAAATGACCTTAAAAAAGACATGGAGTCGCCACCAATCTTTTTTAGCTAGGTGTGATCGGCCACCTATTAAAACCGGTTTTATAAAAATATTTTAAAAAATAATTAAAATATTTTTAAAACCAATTTCAAGTCTGCGTTAAAACCAGAGAAATCAAAGAAACGGGTTCGGGAGTCGGTTACGTGCGGGGAAGGATTAGCACCCCCACAACGCCCGTATAAATCGGTACCTTATTAACTGTGTGTTATCTCAAGTCTCGGTAAAAATTGGTTTTAAATTTAGTATTTCAAATTAATTCCCAATTTAAAGAAAAATAATTCCATTTTTTATTGAAAATGATCCGGAATTTATAAATTCAAAATTTTCCTATATTCCCCAACAAACGTGGCAAAATATAGAAATTTTTATTAGTTTTGGAAAACTTTCCGAATCATTCTCTTTTTTGAAAGAAAGATATTCCTTTATTAATGATAATTGATGATATTCCCTCCAGCAAACCCGGTAGAGAACTCATGAATTATTTTAACTCGGGAATATCTTTATATTTTTTTTATTGAAAACCATTATCTTTTTTTGGAAACATTTAAAAGAAATGAATATGTATATGCATGACATAAATAAAATGACATAGTACAGTCAAAATAATATAATGCAACCTAAATGACATGACAAATATGAATGGTATGGCATATAATTTAAATGACATGGAATAAAATAATGCTATCATATAATATGCATGAAAATAAAAATGCAATGCATGAAATGTATTTTTTTCCTTTTATTAAGGAAATCCGTATATCTAAAAAGATATCCGGCTATCTTAGGAAAATATGTCAAATTAAATATTCTAAAACCAAAATACTTTGTGATTGTTTGAAAACAATTTTGAGAAGCTTGAATAAAAACTGGGCTAAAATTTTTTAAATGGCTCTAATTTCCTAAGTTTAAAAATCCGGACTTGACTACCCTTAACCCGAGACTTGAAAAACCATTTTTAGAGTTTAAAAAGGCTTAGAAACTACCTTAAGTCAGTAGCTAACCCTCCTAATCAGCCCACTCTAAGTAAATTAACCAAAACAGAAAAATGGTTTCTCTTTAAATTCAATTCTGACTCCACTGTCCAGTTTTAATCCACGATTTTTTACCCTATTTTTAAAATTTCCAAAACTTCTGAAAAAAATACTGGAGACTCAGGACATGTAAAAATACACGAGAAAAAATCGGCTTAATTTTCGAATCAAAGATGAATTCCCAGAAAAATCAGAGATGTACGAGTTTTTGGAGGAGAAAAAACTGCTTTGTTTTTCTTTAAATTCAATTCTGACTCCACTGTCCAGTTTTAATCCACGATTTTTTACCCTATTTTTAAAAATTCCAAAAATTCTGAAAAAATTACTGGAGACTCAGGACATGTAAAAATACACGATAAAAAATCGGCTTAATTTTCTGATCAAAAATGAATTCCCAAAAAAATCAGAGATGTACGAGTTTTTGGAGGAGAAAAAACTGCTTTGTTTTTCTTTAAATTCAATTCTGACTCCACTGTCCAGTTTTAATCCACGATTTTTGACCCTATTTTTAAAAATTCCAAAAATTCTGAAAAAATTACTGGAGACTCAGGACATGCAAAAATACACGATAAAAAATTGGCTTAATTTTCTGATCAAAGATGAATTCCCAGAAAAATCAGAGATGTACGAGTTTTTGGAGGAGAAAAAACTGCTTTGCCAGCACATTTTTTTGTCTTTGATAAAATCATTTAAAAATCAAAGTAAAAATATTTGAAACTCATAAAATGACTTGAAAGCAGTAGCTAGGACTTTTTGAAAGTTAGATAAAAAATGGCTAAGTAAAAAAATCACAAAGGTAGAATAATCAACTTGACAAACTTAATTTTCCACAAGTGTGCTCAAGATAGCATGACTTTGAACCATCAATTGGCTCAAGTCATTATTCAAGTGGTATGAACATGAAATGCATGAAACAATGCAGGAAACATAATGCATGAAATGCATGGATCTAAACCTAAATGTAAGGAAAATGCATGACATAAATAATATGGCCTAGACCTAACATGAACTTGCATGGCATTTAATATAACCTAGACCTAAGACATGCATGGCATTTTCACAAACACAAGGCATGCTTAATTCAAAAATCCAACCAAATATCATGCAAATGCAAAAACCTAACAACTAGCATGACAAAAATACAACACACAATGCAAAACACATGGAGTAGCCAAATGACCTCAAGCTCCAACAAGCATGGCATTTTCACAAACACTTGGTATGCTAGCATGAAAAACTAAGTCATAACACAAAAATCACACAAGCATTTTCACAAACACCTAATATACCAAATCTAAAACATGCTCACTAAGATATAAAACAAGAATCATGCAAAGAATCACACAAGCATTTTCACAAACACTTAATATGCTAACTCTAAAACATGCTCAAATTTAAACAACATGAAAACAGAAAATTAAAAATGTAAAAACATGATATCTAAGACATAAATGGCAACAAACAAAGCAACCAAATTAAATATAACTTAAGAACATGAAATAACATAATATTTAAAACATCAAAAATAAAGAAAATAGCATAAACAATATGGTAAAATGAATCAAAAATAACAACTTAAAATAAATAATGTAGGCCATTTGGCCATGGTGAGTTTATTGTAAAAACAAAATGTAAGAAAAATATACTTAAGAAAGGAAATGAAGGAAGAACAAGAAACATTATTTTAAAATGAAAACTCACCAAGTAGCTTTTGAACGGATTAAGCTATAAACCCTCAGAGTAGCTTTTGAACGGATTAAGCTACAAACCCTCTCACAAGTAGCTTTTGAACGGATTAAGCTATAAACCCTCAGAGTAGCTTTTGAACGGATTAAGCTACAAACCCTCAGAGTAGCTTTTGAACGGATTAAGCTACAAACCCTCAGAGTAGCTTTTGAACGGATTAAGCTACAAACCCTCTCAACAAAAACACTATGACTCACCACCCGGATAATCCTAATACAAGTGTATAGACTATCTCACAAGGGGTGATGGGTGCTTTCAACCAAAGGCCAAGACTCCTTATTTATAAGGTGAGCACCTCCTTGGCTTGACATTACAAAGGGATGTGGGATTGGGACTTAGGCTCAAAAATGAAAATCTCTAACTTAACTCTTGATTTTTAATCACTTGATTGAAAAAATCCTAAGCTTCCTCCTTCCTTTGGGCTTGGGCAAGCCAGCACTTCTCTTTTCCAGCCCAACTCCGATTTTTGAAAGGCCCAAAGAAGCCCTTTTCGGTTGCTTAGGTGAAACGACCATTTTGCCCCCCGGATGCAAAATAAATATCAAACGGGCTCCAAATTCAATTTTTCTTTTTTTAATACTTCCAAAATAATAAAATATTGAGTTCTGGAAGTTTTCAAAATTATCCGAGTCTGTTTGCTATTTATTTGGATTTTTTCTTCCCAAAATGTCCTTTTATGCCCCTACTTTTTACCATTTTTTTAAACGAGCTCCAAATCAAGATTTTTCTTCACCAATCTCTTCAAAATAATTAAAAAGTGTGATCTGGAAGTTTTCATAATTTTTGGAGCTCATTTGGTATTTTTTCGGGATTTATCGGCTTGAATTACTGCATAGGAGGCCCGGGATTTGGCCATTTTGCAAACGAACTCGGAATCAAGATTTTCTTTCGCCAATCTCTTTCAAATGATTTAAGAATGAGATTGACAAAATTTTCAGAATTTTCGGAGTCCATTTGCTATTTTTCCCAAATTTTTCCAATTTTGCCCTTTAACCTCCGAAACCCGGTTTTGCTCAAAACAAGTCCGATTTTCAGATTTTCTTCAATCTGAGCCTTGGGCCATCCTTTTTAATCATTCCTCATCCATTGGGGGCTTTGGTCTTACCAAGTCGGGCCATTTCTGTGATTCTTCCCGATTTCACCGAAATTCACTAAAAACCCCAATTCTCGGTTTTCTCCCGGATTGACTTTTCTTTCGGTTTTTCTTGCAAGTGATTTCTCCATTACCCGTAGTCAGTGCTTATCTTTCATTTGGAACCTTCAATTTCGACCAGTTTGATCGTTTAAGCACTTTTCCCCAAATTTCTCGGATTAGGGTTTCTTTTCTACTGAATCTCCAAATCCCAAGTTCCGAACTCCATATCTTTCAATGTAGACCTCGGATTATCAAAATTCTTTCTCCATTTTTCAATTGAACTTAAAATCTTGATTTTGAAAGTGGGTTGACTTTTTCAGTAGTTGACTTTCTGGGGTTGACTTTTTTGGGGTTGACTTTTTCGGGGTTGACTTTTTTTTTTCAAGTTTGACTTTTTGTGCTCGCCCTCTTAAACTAAGTCTCGGAGTACCACTTGCAGGATGAAAACAGTCTTTTTATACTCAGAAACATCAATATGGGAAGAAAACATACCTGTTTAGTGGTCCGGACAAAATTAGGTGTCTACAGCTGCCCCTCTTTGGCTATTGCTGAGAATCAGGAATCAGGCAAAGATAAACCGACACTAATTTTGTACGGTTAGTGACATCACATGTGAAGGAAAGGGAAAGGGGTTTCTTTTTCTTTTTCATTTTCTTCATTTTCTATTTTTTTCTATTTTTTTCATTTTTCCTTTTTTTTTTCTTTTTTTCAAAAACTTTTTTTTTTAACAACAGTAAATTGAAGATTTGTCTTTAAATTGAATTCCCTGCCTAATCAAGGCTCGATTCGTCTTAAGAAAACGAAATCGATTTGCAAGAAAGGAAATGACCTCGACGATGGTTTCGGGGCCTTAACCTATCTTGTTCTCAACTGTGTTCAAAATTCTGGATATCTCCACCAGAAGCTTCGGCTATCACCACCAAAGTCTTGCTCATTTTTTTTTTAAATGTAAAAATTCTGGGTCTCACCTCCAGAAGAAGATTTCTCATGTTTCAAAATTATAAAACCCTGGATATCTCCACCAGAGGCTTCAGCTATCACCACCGAAGACTTGTTCACTTTTAAAACTGCAAAATTCTGGATATCCCCACCAGAAGCTTTGAGAAATGATGCAGATGCACATGTCTTTTAACAAGGTGCTCATGCTTTGGCTATTGCTGAGAATCAGGAATCAGGCGAAGATAAATCAACACTAATTTTGTACGGTCATTTGAAATCACATGGAAAGGAAAGGGGTTTTCTTTTTCATTTCTTCATTCATTTTTGCATTTTTCATTTTCTACTTTTTTTCCTTCCTTCTTTTTTTTTCTTTTTTTTTTCTCTTTTTCAATTTTTGAATTTTTTTTTTGATTTTTTTTTAAAAACAATAAATTGAAGATTTTGTCCTTAAATTGAATTCCCTGCCTAAACAAGGCTCGATTCGTCTTAAGAAAACGAATTCGATTTTCAAAAGAAAAATTTAAGCCCGAAGGTCTTTAAAATTGGTGCCCGGAGGTCTTAAAAAACTGGTGCCCGGAGGTCTTAAACATTGGTGCCCGGCGGCCTTACCCCTGAAAAAAGTTATGCCCGGAGGTCTTAAAGATGTTGCCCGGAGGTCTTACCTGTGATTTGAAAAATTATGCCCGGAGGTCTTAAAAATTGAAAATTATGCGAGGTCTTAAAAATTGGCGCCCGGATGCCTTACCCCTGAAAACGTTATGCCCGGAGGTCTTAAAGATGTTGCCCGGAGGTCTTACCTATGATTTGAAAAATTATGCCCGGAGGTCTTAAAAATGGTGCCCATAGGCCTTACCCCTGAAAAAAAAGTTATGCCCGGAGGTCTTAAAGATGTTGCCCGGAGGTCTTACCTGTGATTTGAAAAATTATGCCCGGAGGTCTTAAAAATGGTGCCCATAGGCCTTACCCCTGAAAAAAAAGTTATGCCCGGAGGTCTTAAAGATGTTGCCCGGAGGTCTTACCTGTGATTTGAAAAATTATGCCCGGAGGTCTTAAAAATGGTGCCCATAGGCCTTACCCCTGAAAAAAAGTTATGCCCGGGGGTCTTAAAGATGTTGCCCGAAGGTCTTACCTGTGATTTGAAAAATTATGCCCGGAGGTCTTAAAAATGGTGCCCATAGGCCTTACCCCTGAAAAAAAGTTATGCCCGGGGGTCTTAAAGATGTTGCCCGGAGGTCTTAAAAATAGTGCCCATAGGCCTTACCCCTGAAAAAAAGTTATGCCCGGAGGTCTTAAAGATGTTGCCCGGAGGTCTTACCTGTGATTTGAAAAATTATGCTCGGAGGTCTTAAAAATGATGCCCATAGGCCTTACCCCTGAAAAAAGAGTTATGCCCGGAGGTCTTAAAGATGTTGCCCGGAGGTCTTACCTGTGATTTGAAAAATTATGCCCGGAGGTCTTAAAAATGGTCTTTGAAGAATTGTTGAAAATTAACCTAAAGATTTTGAGAAGATGCGAATGCTTTTTGATGCAAATGCATATGTTGAATAAGATACGAAATGACTTAAACTGGTGCAAATGTCTTTAATGCAAATGTAAATGACTTGGATTGATGCCCATGTTTCATGATGCAGATGCCCCTACTAATTGTGTTCATGTAACTGGTTTATGAATGGTGTAACTACAATTACCACATATTAATGAAAATGCAATGATTCTAGAAATGATGCAATTGTTTGAGATGACACAAATACGAATTCCGTGAAGAATGTAAATGTAAAGGTAAAATGCAGATGCTTATGGAATAATGCCAATGCAAATACCCATGAATGATGCAAATGCTTGCCGACACTGTGCAGATGTAAAAGCTTGATAAAGAGATGAGTGCTCATGAGTGATGCAAATGCCCCCGGTTGTTCTTCTAGACTTTGGCTTAGCCTTTCAAATTCATTTTTCCTCTTCAAATCAGAGTATATCTTCAATTCATTTTGGCTATTCTCTTTGCCCCAACAGTTTTCAAACTTTCATCAACAGAGATCTGAACTGGGTTCGATATCTTCTTCTCATATCTGGAAGTCAGGATCTATCCTGGCAGTTCTATACCTTTGTGTTAGAAAAACCCTTGTCTCATGTCAACATCAAAAATGGGTATTTCAAAAATATTTTTATTTTCTCTTTTTGAAAAACTATTTTGCTTATCTAAGGAAAACTTCTAAGCCAAAAATTTTAACTCCACAGTGTATGATGTACAAATCTTTTGATGACTGATGATCACTGTTAGAAATTTCTCTAAGTATTAATTTGGGTTTTTCAATTTGAATTGACAAGGCTCGATACAACAAGATTTTGGTTTTTCCAGAAAAACTTCACAACAAAAATGTATGTCCCTTCTAGGCTCACAAATGGAACAGATTTTATAAATCATGAATTCATTGAGAACCAAACAAATTCAACATTCTTGTAGTTTCCAATATCAAAGTATTTTGACAAGCGTCAAGATTGGCTGGGATGTTTAAACTGGAAAGTTGGAAAAAAGTTTCAGTTTTTGAAATCAATCATCCGAATGAGAGTTGACACTTTGGGAGGTTCAGGGATTCCTAGATGTTCCTCGATGACCATTTCTTTATGATGATGTTCTCTTTTGTGGTATCGGCACTTTCATTTTACTCTAGACCGTCCATTTTTGGGTTTTCGCCCTAGAGCCCCATTCTTTCCATTTTTTTTTTTTTTTTACACTTGAGAATTCTAAATTCTTCCTTAGTGAAATGAGAATTTGATGAGATGGGATAAAATCTGAGGAAAACCCTTCAAATTAAACATTCATGCTTGATCAAAATGGACTTTTAAAGCACGTAATGTAGGACATGGCTCAGGGTTCAGAAAGAAAGGATAAATAGGCCCAAAATATGTGTTTGAGGGTAATCAGATCAAAGATCCTTTCTTGAAGAGGATTTTCTTTGAAGCATGTCCCTTTTGGTCTTTTCATTCCTTTTGACTTTGCTTTTTTCTTCCTTGCTTTTGGCTTTCATTTGCAATCGCTTTTTCACACATTTTTCCTTTTTTTCTTTTTTTCATTTTGCCCCCCTTCTTTTTCAACGAAGTGAGTCTGTCTTTATTCGGGGCTCCATTTGCTTTGTATCTGTCTTTGAGCTAGGACTCATTTATCAATGATCTTTAAAAAGATCTTTCCTCGCATTTGCCCCCTCAGTGTAGAGGGTGATCCTTGATCAGGGTTCAAAGAAGAAAAAATTCTTTTGGCTCAAAATGGGTGACTATGGATAATTTCTTTTTGTGCGAAAGGGAATGAAAGATGGCCATTCCTCATGTCAAGCACGAATATTTACTTCGAAAAGCAATCCCCAGGGGAAATAGATAATCAAAATTTCATTTTGCACTTTGGAATCATCTGAATTCTTATATGCATGATATCACAATTTTTCTTTTCCTTTTTTCTTTTTTTTTTCTTTTTTTCGTCGCATGCCCCCAATGATTCATGCATTAGCCCATCCTTCTTCACTATGTATCCATCATTTCCGCATATGATGCCCCAATTTGATTAACCATGCGAATTTGTATCAACGAGGAACATGGCAAGTCTAGGTCTATTTTGAAAAGGCTGAGTTTCCAATTTGAGTTTTTTGAAGAGACAAGGAAAATATGACCCAAAAACGGGTTTTCTCTGGGACAAGGGATAATCTAGTTTAATCATTGTGCCCCAGGATGTCAATCATGAAGTGATGTTTGGGCAATTAGTGTTTTGTGGTTATTGGGAAAGGTCATGAATGGTTTTAGTACAATCTTGACACACACCAAATTATCAAAATCTAGACTCTTGAAAGAATGTCTCATTTGTTTGAATTTCAAAGAATTCGAAAAATTTGAAAAAGTTCGTTCCTTTGTTCATAGCCTAGACTAAGATCTACGTCTTTGCTTATTCTGTGATGACAATGGTTTTATGAAGTCAAATCATTCATATTCCTTGAAGCATTAGGTCTTTCAAATGGTCTCGGTTCAAAAGATTTAGGCTTAGGAAAGCCTAAAAGAGAAGGCTAAAGATATTGGGTCATTTCTAACAATGATCATCAATATTCTCAAGATTGTTCATTATTTCATGTGAAAACCACTTATTTATTGTGTACCACAAATTTTCTCAAAGTTTCAAAATTTTTTTTTTTTGCTAAAATAAAATGAACACAAAATATTTAAATTCAAAATTTATTTATTTCATGTAGATGTCATCATGAGACAAGAGCTTTCATCATCACAGTGTATAAAACTACATGCGTCAAAAATGCTCCTATTGACATCCTTCAAAGGTAGTAATTCTCCCCCTAAAACCCTGAAAGAAACTGATTTAGGGCTAAGCGGCCTTCCATTGATCGATAAGCTCTGGTGTCAAAATACCATCACGGATAAGACTTTCAATCCTTTCCTTCAGTTGTCTGCATTTTTCAGTTGAATGCCCAACTACCCCTAGGTGATAATCACACTTGCTGTCAGGGTCATAACTCCTTGCTGATGGATTTGGAGCTATTTTCAAAGGTATCGGGGTAAGGTACTGATTCTTTATTAGTAATGGCAGTAAGTCAAGGATGGGGATTGGAATTCTTTCTTGATTTTCCCGCGGTCGTTTTCTAGAAGTAGGCCTTGTTGCAAGGGCTGGTATAGGATTAGGTGTTTGGGTAGGTAGGTAAGGATAAAGGCTTGGAGATACCTCAGTAGGGTAACATGATTGGTATAAGGGAAATTGGGAATATGGGATGAAATCTCCCATAGTTTGGACATCTTCCTCTTTCTTTCTTGGTGCCTTATTTCTCTCGGTATTGGATGTTCCTTCTCTTTCAAGTTTCCCATTCTTGATAGCATTCTCAATCATCTCCCCTGAAATTACCATGTCTGCAAAATTCTTCGAAGCATTGCCGACGAGTCTGTCATAGTACGGGGCCTGCAGTGTATTCACAAAAAGGATAGTGATTTCCTTTTGTGTCAAGGGCGGTTGTACTTGGGCAGCCAGGCTCATCCACCGTTGTGCATATTCTTTGAAGCTCTCAGTAGCTCTTTTCTCCATATTTTGCAAAGTGAGACGATCAAGTGTCCTGTCGATCATATGCTTGTAATGGTTTAGAAAAGCCCTAGCCAAATCATTCCAAGAGCGAATCTGATCCTTGCTCAACTGACTATACCACCTAATTGCGGACCCGTTGAGGCTATCCTGAAAGCAGTGAATTAAAAGCTTATCATTATCTATTTGACTTGTCATCTTTCGGTAGAACATAGTGATGTGGGCTGATGGATCGGTCGTCCCGCCATATTTCACAAAGTCAGGGATCTTGAACTTAGGAGGAATGACTAAATCGAGGACCAAGCATCGTTCTTTCGCCTCCACACTCCCGAATACATCTGTTCTTTCTATTGCCCGGAGCCTTTCATCTAACAACTGATATTTCCCTTGGGAATCTGCCAACTCAACCTCATTTACTGCAACCTTTTTCAACTTTGCCTCTTCAGCTGGATCATCTGAGTTTAGGACATTGACGGGGTTAACAGTGTTCTGGGCATCACTTATTGCGACCTCATCTTGGCCCTTTTGTACCTCTAACCCTTCTCCGGTGACAAAGTTTTCGGTGTATCCTTTTACCTTGATTACAGCAGACATTAGCTCCATCAGTTTAGTCATCTGATCCTTAGATTCTGCTTGAGATTTTGCTAGCTGTTCTCGCAATTCTCTCTGTTCCCTTTCCATTTTTTTCATTCGGGCAACTTGTTCATCCTCCATAGCACCAGCCTGTATTAAAAGTGTACTCAGTACTTCTTCTGATTTGAAATGAAAATTCTTTCAAAGACTCCTAAAGCCAAGCCAACTTCTATTTTATTTCCCCCAAATGTATGTCATGATGAATGAGCCATGAATGCAATTTGATGCATGTGAAGCCTAAACAATATGATGTATGGATATGTACAATGGAAACATGCTGACCATATATGTGATAAATGCAATCACAATGCCAACATGTTGCAAACAAAGAATAAACAAATCAACACATGGATATATGCAATGACTGATCATATGCATTTTAGCATGTTTCCCAATGAATGATCGTATATCCTATGAATGCAACACGGTGTCAATTATGATACATGCAAACAATGAATGATTGATATAGAGTATATACAAAGAAAATCATGCTAACCATGTGTGTCATGAATGCGACCTAATGCTAACATGATGTATGTAAAAAATAAGCAAATTAATGCTTGAATATATACAGAAAAATTATACTGACTATGAATGCATGAATGCAACTTGACGTTAACATGATGCATATAGAGAAAGAATAAATTGATATATGGATATATACAGAAAAATCATGCTGACTATGAATGCATGAATGCAACTTGATGCCAACATGATGCATGTAAAGAAAGAATAAATTGATATATGGATATATACAGAAAAATCATGCTGACTATGAATGCATGAATGCAACTTGATGCCAACATGATGCATGTAAAGAAAGAATAAATTGATACATAAGTATATACAAATAATGACCATGCATGTCATAAACGTATCTTACAATGAATGACCATGCATGCTATGACTATAACATGATGTCAAAATGATACATGCAAAAATAAATGAATTAACACAAAGGTATATACAAAGAAATCAATGATTACATGAAATTGGTGGGACCTAAATCTTGGTTATTCAAAAATCTCATTATGCAAGATTTGCCTCCAAATATATATATATTTTTTTATAAACCAATCACATCATTTTCAAAAGAATTTCAGGGTGGATCTTACTATGGTACAATATGCAAATGTTCATGTGACACTACCGGTTTTATGAAATCATCAAATTAAATTACCAACTGATTATTGCAAAGAATGAGATCAATAATACAACCAAAAATGTACATGCTCTATTTACACATGCATGAAATGTGCCACATGCAAAAATGCTTGAAAAAGGATTTTTTTTTTTAAAAAAAAAAACAGCTAATGAACATCTGCCCCAGCAATATCTGCTTATTTAGGCATCACGATGCCTTCGAGGCGGAGTATCACATTTATTACGGGCGATGTACGTACATCGTTGCCCGATCTACCACACTTATTCGGAGTGTAAAACAGGTAACAAAAAGTTTAGAAATGTCCCTCCATGTGTTCCTATTTTCGGTATATCTAACGGAAATTCGGGATGGCTTCGCCTAGGTTCACTATATGAGGGTGAATCGGTTCTAAGGCCCCGAATTGTTCCTCACTGTCGCCGGTGAAGGTTAGTAAGGCACCCCGATAAAAGCGGGTTCAATTCGTTAGAGTATATTTTCCTATGCCCGTACGGAGGATTATCACGAAGGCATTAGGTACTTTATACTCCGAAAGTGTTTCACTAGCCCATACGGAGGATCAATCACGAAGGCTTAGTTACTTTACTTCCACTTAAAAGGACGGAACCCGGGTAGAGGATTCATGTTATGCAAATGCACGTGTAGTGTGTGTGGAGAAACAAAACAAACCTGTCACCACCTATTCTACAAACCTTATTCTAAATGTCCTAACAATTAAAACATTCAAGAATAGTGTAACGCATTAACCGACAAGCAGTTATAATATACAACCTTAAATAGCTAGAGAACAATAATAAAATGCATGCACATGAGTATGAACATATTTAAAAATATTTTATTATTTTCAAAATTCTCCTTATTAAAAAAAATATGGGAATTAAAATTAAATACCAATAAAACCAACAAAACCGAGACTTTGATAACACACGACTAATTCTAGGCCTGACTCTCTAATAGTCCCCAGCGGAGTCGCCAAGCTGTCGCAACCTAAAAAAATAACGACGAGTCTCATCGCAAGACTTTATTATTCGTTAAGCGTGACATTTAAAGAAAAAACCGAGGAAAAGTCGACTTAATTCCTCTAGAAATGAAGGTTTTGAAAATGACCTTAAAAAAGACATGGAGTCGCCACCAATCTTTTTTAGTTAGGTGTGATCGGCCACCTATTAAAACCGGTTTTATAAAAATATTTTAAAAAATAATTAAAATATTTTTAAAACCAATTTCAAGTCTGCGTTAAAACCAGAGAAATCAAAGAAACGGGTTCGGGAGTCGGTTACGTGCGGGGAAGGATTAGCACCCCCACAACGCCCGTATAAATCGGTACCTTATTAACTGTGTGTTATCTCAAGTCTCGGTAAAAATTGGTTTTAAATTTAGTATTTCAAATTAATTCCCAATTTAAAGAAAAATAATTCCATTTTTTATTGAAAATGATCCGGAATTTATAAATTCAAAATTTTCCTATATTCCCCAACAAACGTGGCAAAATATAGAAATTTTTATTAGTTTTGGAAAACTTTCCGAATCATTCTCTTTTTTGAAAGAAAGATATTCCTTTATTAATGATAATTGATGATATTCCCTCCAGCAAACCCGGTAGAGAACTCATGAATTATTTTAACTCGGGAATATCTTTATATTTTTTTTATTGAAAACCATTATCTTTTTTTGGAAACATTTAAAAGAAATGAATATGTATATGCATGACATAAATAAAATGACATAGTACAGTCAAAATAATATAATGCAACCTAAATGACATGACAAATATGAATGGTATGGCATATAATTTAAATGACATGGAATAAAATAATGCTATCATATAATATGCATGAAAATAAAAATGCAATGCATGAAATGTATTTTTTTCCTTTTATTAAGGAAATCCGTATATCTAAAAAGATATCCGGCTATCTTAGGAAAATATGTCAAATTAAATATTCTAAAACCAAAATACTTTGTGATTGTTTGAAAACAATTTTGAGAAGCTTGAATAAAAACTGGGCTAAAATTTTTTAAATGGCTCTAATTTCCTAAGTTTAAAAATCCGGACTTGATTACCCTTAACCCGAGACTTGAAAAACCATTTTTAGAGTTTAAAAAGGCTTAGAAACTACCTTAAGTCAGTAGCTAACCCTCCTAATCAGCCCACTCTAAGTAAATTAACCAAAACAGAAAAATGGTTTCTCTTTAAATTCAATTCTGACTCCACTGTCCAGTTTTAATCCACGATTTTTTACCCTATTTTTAAAATTTCCAAAAATTCTGAAAAAAATACTGGAGACTCAGGACATGTAAAAATATACGAGAAAAAATCGGCTTAATTTTCGAATCAAAGATGAATTCCCAGAAAAATCAGAGATGTACGAGTTTTTGGAGGAGAAAAAACTGCTTTGTTTTTCTTTAAATTCAATTCTGACTCCACTGTCCAGTTTTAATCCACGATTTTTTACCCTATTTTTAAAAATTCCAAAAATTCTGAAAAAATTACTGGAGACTCAGGACATGTACAAATACACGATAAAAATCGGCTTAATTTTCTGATCAAAAATGAATTCCCAGAAAAATCAGAGATGTACGAGTTTTTGGAGGAGAAAAAACTGCTTTGTTTTTCTTTAAATTCAATTCTGACTCCACTGTCCAGTTTTAATCCACGATTTTTGACCCTATTTTTAAAAATTCCAAAAATTCTGAAAAAATTACTGGAGACTCAGGACATGCAAAAATACACGATAAAAAATTGGCTTAATTTTCTGATCAAAGATGAATTCCCAGAAAAATCAGAGATGTACGAGTTTTTGGAGGAGAAAAAACTGCTTTGCCAGCACATTTTTTTGTCTTTGATAAAATCATTTAAAAATCAAAGTAAAAATATTTGAAACTCATAAAATGACTTGAAAGCAGTAGCTAGGACTTTTTGAAAGTTAGATAAAAAATGGCTAAGTAAAAAAATCACAAAGGTAGAATAATCAACTTGACAAACTTAATTTTCCACAAGTGTGCTCAAGAGAGCATGACTTTGAACCATCAATTGGCTCAAGTCATTATTCAAGTGGTATGAACATGAAATGCATGAAACAATGCAGCAAACATAATGCATGAAATGCATGGATCTAAACCTAAATGTAAGGAAAATGCATGACATAAATAATATGGCCTAGACCTAACATGAACTTGCATGGCATTTAATGTAACCTAGACCTAAGACATGCATGGCATTTTCACAAACACAAGGCATGCTTAATTCAAAAATCAAACCAAATATCATGCAAATGCAAAAACCTAACAACTAGCATGACAAAAATACAACACACAATGCAAAACACATGGAGTAGCCAAATGGCCTCAAGCTCCAACAAGCATGGCATTTTCACAAACACTTGGTATGCTAGCATGAAAAACTAAGTCATAACACAAAAATCACACAAGCATTTTCACAAACACCTAATATACCAAATCTAAAACATGCTCACTAAGATATAAAACAAGAATCATGCAAAGAATCACACAAGCATTTTCACAAACACTTAATATGCTAACTCTAAAACATGCTCAAATTTAAACAACATGAAAACAGAAAATTAAAAATGTAAAAACATGATATCTAAGACATAAATGGCAACAAACAAAGCAACCAAATTAAATATAACTTAAGAACATGAAATAACATAATATTTAAAACATCAAAAATAAAGAAAATAGCATAAACAATATGGTAAAATGAATCAAAAATAACAACTTAAAATAAATAATGTAGGCCATTTGGCCATGGTGAGTTTATTGTAAAAACAAAATGTAAGAAAAATATACTTAAGAAAGGAAATGAAGGAAGAACAAGAAACATTATTTTAAAATGAAAACTCACCAAGTAGCTTTTGAACGGATTAAGCTATAAACCCTCAGAGTAGCTTTTGAACGGATTAAGCTACAAACCCTCTCACAAGTAGCTTTTGAACGGATTAAGCTATAAACCCTCAGAGTAGCTTTTGAACGGATTAAGCTACAAACCCTCAGAGTAGCTTTTGAACGGATTAAGCTACAAACCCTTAGAGTAGCTTTTGAACGGATTAAGCTACAAACCCTCTCAACAAAAACACTATGACTCACCACCCGGATAATCCTAATACAAGTGTATAGACTATCTCACAAGGGGTGATGGGTGCTTTCAACCAAAGGCCAAGACTCCTTATTTATAAGGTGAGCACCTCCTTGGCTTGACATTACAAAGGGATGTGGGATTGGGACTTAGGCTCAAAAATGAAAATCTCTAACTTAACTCTTGATTTTTAATCACTTGATTGAAAAAATCCTAAGCTTCCTCCTTCCTTTGGGCTTGGGCAAGCCAGCACTTCTCTTTTCCAGCCCAGCTCTGATTTTTGAAAGGCCCAAAGAAGCCCTTTTCGGTTGCTTGGGTGAAACGACCATTTTGCCCCCCGGATGCAAAATAAATATCAAACGGGCTCCAAATTCAATTTTTCTTTTTTTAATACTTCCAAAATAATAAAATATTGAGTTCTGGAAGTTTTCAAAATTATCCGAGTCTGTTTGCTATTTATTTGGATTTTTTCTTCCCAAAATGTCCTTTTATGCCCCTACTTTTTACCATTTTTTTAAACGAGCTCCAAATCAAGATTTTTCTTCACCAATCTCTTCAAAATAATTAAAAAGTGTGATCTGGAAGTTTTCATAATTTTTGGAGCTCATTTGGTATTTTTTCGGGATTTATCGGCTTGAATTACTGCATAGGAGGCCCGGGATTTGGCCATTTTGCAAACGAACTCGGAATCAAGATTTTCTTTCGCCAATCTCTTTCAAATGATTTAAGAATGAGATTGACAAAATTTTCAGAATTTTCGGAGTCCATTTGCTATTTTTCCCAAATTTTTCCAATTTTGCCCTTTAACCTCCGAAACCCGGTTTTGCTCAAAACAAGTCCGATTTTCAGATTTTCTTCAATCTGAGCCTTGGGCCATCCTTTTTAATCATTCCTCATCCATTGGGGGCTTTGGTCTTACCAAGTCGGGCCATTTCTGTGATTCTTCCCGATTTCACCGAAATTCACTAAAAACCCCAATTCTCGGTTTTCTCCCGGATTGACTTTTCTTTCGGTTTTTCTTGCAAGTGATTTCTCCATTACCCGTAGTCAGTGCTTATCTTTCATTTGGAACCTTCAATTTCGACCAGTTTGATCGTTTAAGCACTTTTCCCCAAATTTCTCGGATTAGGGTTTCTTTTCTACTGAATCTCCAAATCCCAAGTTCCGAACTCCATATCTTTCAATGTAGACCTCGGATTATCAAAATGCTTTCTCCATTTTTCAATTGAACTTAAAATCTTGATTTTGAAAGTGGGTTGACTTTTTCAGTAGTTGACTTTCTGGGGTTGACTTTTTTGGGGTTGACTTTTTCGGGGTTGACTTTTTTTTTTCAAGTTTGACTTTTTGTGCTCGCCCTCTTAAACTAAGTCTCGGAGTACCACTTGCAGGATGAAAACAGTCTTTTTATACTCAGAAACATCAATATGGGAAGAAAACATACCTGTTTAGTGGTCCGGACAAAATTAGGTGTCTACAGTCGTATTTCATGTTCTATTCACATAGATCATATATGTTGAGTTTCGAGTAAATTCAAAATGTTTAACTATTTATTCGACATAAAAAACTTTCAACCGTTAAATATATATTGAAAAAGATAATATTCTCGATCAATAGGATAGAGATATCGGATTAATTCGAAACTTTACGTGCATGACGAGTACAATTATATTGTTAAATCTAACGGTCGGTTTGTTGAAATATAAATCGTATAAAAAATTATGGATGTGTGTAAAACAATTTTAGTTTTACACTAGTGTAAATGGATCTCTCCTCATATATATATATATATATATATATATATAATATTGGCTACAAGAGCCCTTACTTGTGTGACATGTGTTCTTTTAAGGACAAAGAAGTAATTGTATTATTTGTCAAATATAGTCTTGAGATTTCATGTACAAAGGAAAAAAATAATTTTTTTTGAAGATATGAAGGTAGGTTTAGAGGTGTTCATGGATTATGCCTATGTATAGTATCAACATCATAAATGGTTGTTCAAGCTCGATCCAGTCCGAAATATGGGCCTAAAATTTTGCTCAAGGCGGCCCATAATTGTAATTGGATAGCCAAGCCTGTTTAGGCCTGCTCATATGATCTTTTTTCTAAAAAAAATTTAAAAAATGTTATTTTTTAATTATTTTTAGTAATTTTTTATATTTTATTTTATTAAGTTCTTAAATATAGACAATTTAATATATATTTTTAATGTTTACATTAAATATTATATATATTTAATCATTATATGACATAAATTACATAATATATATTAAAATAAAAATAATATATTATCTAATTAGAAAATGGACTGGGCCGGCCCGGTTTGGATTTTGAATGTTGGAGCCAAGGCCCAATTCATTTTTTAAACGGGCCTCATTTTTTTTGCCCAAACCCATATTTCGGGTTTAATATTTTTGTCCAAGTCCTCCCAAATATCGAGCGGGCCTTCAGGTTTAGGCGGGTAGCCTGCCCTTGGACAAGTCTAGGTAGGTCTAAGAGAGAAACGGGAAAAAAAAATGGATAGAATAGATGGCGAGTATCTTACTGTAATATGAAATGAGTTATAGAAAACATTGTTCACAACTAGACACATATATGAATGATACCAGTCAAAGATGGAAAAATGATTTTATGAATTGTTGAGGGTATTTTTGGTAGAGAAAGAAAATGAAGAATGAATAGAGAGAGAAAAAATACACTGGAGCCAAAAAGTAAAAGAGATGAGAAGAACGGAGAACAAGAAAAAAAATAGAATGAAGAGAGAGAATAACCGAACCCACATGAATATTATGAAAGAAGGAAATGGGTACTACGAGAATGCCTTCATCTCCCAATTCTCCCATGATTTTTTTTTTTTTTTTTTTTAATTTTTATCTTTTTACTTTCTCTTCTTTCTTTTATTTTTTTATTTTTTCTCATTATTAATTTTCTTATCTTTTTTCTTTCGTCTTATCTTTTTTCAAATTTCTTTTTAATGTTTTTATTTGTTTTTCTATTATCTTTATTGTAGTAAAAATAATTGAATAAAAATAACCAATGATGTTTTGTTTGAAAAAAGGATAATAAATAAAAATAAAAATATATATGTTTCAAATTAATATATTTAAATCCATTTTTATCTATTTTATTAAATATATTATCATTTGAATAATTAAAATTTTTGAGAAAAGATTAGAGTTATCAAAGGGTCGGGTTACATCTCCAAGCTTGAAGTCCTGTTTGATATTTATGAGAGTTTGGACAGAAATATTAAGTTTATTAAACGGGTTTAGACAAAATTTTGAGATCGTTTAAAAATAAGTCGGATCTTGATTTCAACATTTAAGGTTTAAATCCAGTTCAATTCGACCATTAGTTATATAATATATTATTTTTGTATGTTTATATATTATATAATTTATTTTATATAAAAAATATATTTTTAGTGTATACATAAGCTATCAATTTTTAAATATTGATAAAAGAAAAATATTAAAAATTAAATAAAAATATAATATTTATATTTTGTAGAAAAAACCTTATTTGGATGGGTCTAGGTTGTGCAATTTATTATTTAGACGATTTTGATAAGAATTTAAGACTCAAATAGTTGGGTCAAATTAAACTTTGATAAGTATGTGTTATACTGATAATATATCTATGTCGATCTAAACTTAATATAAATTTATCCAATCGGATGCATGAACATTTTTAAAAAATAAATATTTTTTCGATCCTTATATTTTAACTTTTTTTTAAAAACACAAGTAATATATATATTTATATATATATATATATGTATATATATATATAATTCTCTCCAGTCTTTATATTAAATTTAAACTTAAATTATTTACATGAACGATGATGACAGATGATTCATGAGGATAAAAATTATAGTAATTTATTTATTTGTTTTTTGTTTACATAAAACTGCAAAGCTGTAAATGTCTGTCCAATAAATTCTCCAACCAAAAAGCTTGCTGCCACTGCCTAGCTGACAAGTAAAGTAATTTAACTTGTAAGAACTTTGAAAAGGAAAATTCTACGTTTTTTTCTTCACAAAAGATATTAAGAATAAAAAATGAGATTGTAAAAATTATGATTCAAATCTAAATTTATTGGATATCATTTATTTAAAGTAATTGTATAAATTAATTAAACTAAACTATGGGTTTTTCGTTGCTTTTATTTTATTGTTACCTTAAAATTCTTTTGATATTATTGGCTATAAATAATCAATTTATTCCTTTATTTACAAGCAAAGTTTATAGTTTTTTGGAATAATATTGTAATAACCCTTGAAATTTATTAAATTTGTCAATGTGGTATCTATATTTTAAAAATTGTCTATTTTGATACTTAAAGTTTTTACTCCGTATGCTATTATAGTACATGTCAGTAACACAGTTAAATATTGATGACGTAGCTTTTATATCCAATTAAAACTTGGCACGTGACACCATATAATGATGCCACGTGTATTAACAAAAATATTTATTTTAATTAAAAAATGAAAATTATATTTTTTTCTTTACACGTGGTAGCACATAGTGATGTAATGTGTATTAACAAAAAATTTATTATTTCAATTTTAAAAATTAAATTTTTTTTTTCCTTTCTCCCTCTACCTTTTAATTTAATAAATATTTTTAACAACTAATAAAATAAAATATTTTAATTTAATAATTTTAATTTTTTAATAAATATTTTTTTAAAATTAAAACAATAAAATAAAAATTATTTTATATTTTAATTTTTGTAATTTTTAAAAATAAAATTTCTTTTTTAAATATTTAAAAAAAAAATTCAGATATTATAAATTTTTTAACAAGTAATTTTAAAATATTTTATATTTTAAAAATAATTTTAGTTAAATATTTTAATTTTATAATTTTTAAAATATTTTTTTAAGAAAAAACATATATTAATTTTTAAAAATATTAATTTATATATTTTTATTTTTAAAATATTTTTTAAATTTTTTAAGAAAAGACATATTAATTTTTAAAATATAATTTTATTAAATAAATTAGATATTAATTTTTAAAAATATAATTTTAAATATTTTAAAAAATATTTTTTCCTTTTTTTAAAATATTTTTTCCCTTTTTAATTTTGTTTTACAAAAATTCAGATATTAATTTTAAAAAAAATCAGGTGCTGCCACGTGTTATCATCTAATTGGTCAATGCCACATCATCATTTATATTTAAGCGGTGTTAGGTAAAGATACCACATTGGTACACGATTTAATAGTATAAGTATCACATTAAATATTTTTAAAATACAGATACCATATTGACAAATTTAATATATTTAGGAGCTATTCATAATATTATCCCTAGTTTATTTTAAAGAACTCTATAATGATTAACGAGTATACCATCACGTAAAATTCACATGCAATTATTTCAATATGAGTGGTATAATTAGTTAAGTTTGTATTTTTTTTAATTTAAAAAGGATTGCAAATGCTAGATGCTAAATTTGTATTTTGATCTTTTGTTAACATTAATCTTAAATATATTTTTTTTTATTTTATGAATTAACCATATTTTGAATTGTTTGGAAAACTTTGGAACCTATCAATTTCTTGTTTTTTGTACTAGAAGGACATACATATGGAAAAGTTATTGTCCTGCTCTTGAAGATGTACCAATTCAAGCCCTAAAATTGATGAGATTAATTTCATATCAAGTTATAATTTTTTACTCACAACTATAATTCATAGAAAGTGTTCAATTATCATTACTTGAGTACACGAATTTGAGTTCAAACATTAATAGGAATTAAAACATCTTATACTAATACTATTATAAAATTCTTAACTGAATTTAATGTTATGAGTAAAATGATAATAACTCAATTAAAAAATTACTGAAAAATATTTAAGAAATATACTAATAAGTCAAATAAAATATATTTATCTCCTTTTATATTTTGCTATTTAGAAAATTATAAAATTATCCACTTTTACATAAAAACTTACCTAAATAACTTTTTTTTTTTTGAAAGTTGCTAAAACTTAATTATGTATTTAAACTAGATCTATCCATAAAAAAAGTACATATCATATTCGTGTTAAAAATTTTGATACATTTAATAATTTATATTATATTTATATTTACACGATTGAATATTTATATTTACACGATTGACACGAAAAAAAATACGAAACCAATCATGCATAAACATGCTCAAGTGCCGGGTAACCCGCCCGTCCCGACAAGCCTGGCCCGATCAGACCGGACAAGCTCGACCCTATCCTGACTCGGGTAAGAGTATTTGTAATTCGGTTCGACCCGAATTACTATTCAACAATTAAAAAATAATTTTTTATTTAAATTTAATTATAAAATATATATAAATATTAATATAAAAATAAAAATAATTTTTTAATATTTTAATAATTTATAAATAGTGAAATGAGTTTATGATCCGGCCTGAAACAAACTTGGATAAAAAAAATATTTTTTTTCGGGTGTAGACCCGGCCCAAGAGCACCTCATGCATACACAAATTCCATATTCAAAACGTGGCTTGTCTATTAAAAAAAAAAGAAAAAGGAAATGAATGATTACTCATTTCTAAATTACTCAGTCTGCAATTGTATATGCATAGCAGACAATATCACAATAACAAAGACATATGACACATTTGATGTATCAGATATCTTCTCTTCGTTAGGTGATAAGCTTCACATCAATGGCTGAACCCCCCCCCCCCCCCCGCCAAAAAAAGTTAGCAAAATAAATCTACTAAATCATATACAGTATTACCAACTAAACATACAATTACGATTTAGCATTCAAATTTAGTACCCTAAATAAACTACATTATCAAAATCATTGCAAGTATTCAGAAACTACAATCAGACTATGAAAGTACTAACATTCAAATCAAACAACATTAAATCCAGATCAAAGAGTATTAGAACAAAGTACCAATAAAGCAAACAGGGCAACACCAATACCCCAAGTCATCAAGCATGTCTTAGCTCCAGCCTCTCCTGCATCATCTCTTGCTCCAAATAGTGGTGGATATCTAACAGCTTGACTCGCGGTCTGGGAATCCAGTTTTCAACATCTGCTGCATCTTTTCCACGAAAGATCTATTTTTCATCAGCTGCCGCATGTTTGCCACGAAATTTTGCATTTCCTCCCATTATGTTTTCAATTTTATCCTTTGTCTGCTGTTGAGGATTTGCAGAAGAAGGTCTACAAATTGAGTGGGCATCAGGGACATTCTCAGCAGCCTGCCTAGACCCAAATCCGTGCACGTGAGTGCGAGTGGCATCCACACCTCCAACAGCTTCAGGCCGTGCTTGTGGCTCGAAACCCGGATGAGGGGATGAACCCTCACTATACTTCTGAGATAATGCAAACCTTTCCATTCCTTTGCAATCTTTAACTTTTTTGATACCAGCCTTTTGTATTGCTTTTGTCCTTTTTTTGCTCAACATAGATCTTGGAACAGACCCTTCATAGGGGTAATTACTGTAATAAACTTGTGTAGCTTGCTCAGCGAACACAAATGGTTCATTGCTAGAAAGCGTGAACTCACATTTAATTTCAACAAGACCATTACAAGGGTCTATCCTAACATCAAGTGTAACCCAATTTTCCAAACCGAAATATTCTACCTCAAAGACATCTATCAAGATACCATAATAGTCACGTTCATGATCATTGTAACTACTTCCTTTCACGCATACCCCACTCATCATTTTCTTTCGATTTTGCCCATATTCTCTTGTATGGAACTTAAAACCATTATAAAGTAGCATTTGTAACAGTTTACAGCACGTCCTGGACCATGAGATATGTCACGATACGCTTATGAACATCTTTTTTTCCCTCAACCTATCAAAGTGCAAGCATGGTCAACTGTTCATCTTTCAAATGCAATGTAATTTATAATTCAAATAGTGACTATTAATAAATAAACTTACGTATTGTCTAAACCATTTTGGAAATCTTGCTTCACGTACTTTCTCCAATTCCTCATCGGTTATATTCAGTGTATCTCTTTTCACCATCTCATCAAATATCCTATCATTGTGGGTTATGAATTAGGATGATTATTATACTAACCATTACACTATAACTTACAATGGTACTTACTCAATGTGTGGAAGTATTGCCTCGCAATTCATTATAACAAACATGTGTACTGCATTCTGCTCATCGTCTTTTAGATATCGAACGCTATATTTTGGACCGAAGGTTTGCCCAGGACGACCAAAAATTGAAAAACTTCCCATAGTCTAGCTAGATAAAATCTGATACAAAAGAATAAATAAATAGAGTATCAAACCATGCTCACAAATAATTCAATTGCTAGGGAAAAGCAACCAAGAGCAGGGAAGTTTTATGGTAAGGAAAACCAAAGAATGGCTTTATTGCCCTTGTAGAAGAAAACCTTAAGAAAAATTGAAAAAGGAAAAAAGGTTAAAATGTCAAGACCTCAAAAGTTTGTACACTTGGACTTTTTTTATAAAGTCGAAGTTTACATTAAAATAAGTATTATCACATATTATGACAAAGTCATTAAACAATAATACAAACAATCTTACTAATAAATAAATAAACAAAACTTCGAGTTTGAGTGAAAGAAAGACTTTCTTTCTTTCTTTCATTTTTACTTTGCTTGTAAGCAACATTTGATAGCTTAAAGATTTGCTTATGAGGATAATAGTACTATATTATAGTCAATAATATTACTATTGACCTATATATTTGCTCTTCTGAAGTATAACAAATTTTATTTATAATAAGTGATTAGATAAAAAATAATCAAATTTTCACATTAATCATAAATTATCAATTAAAAACAAAATAGAAGCTAATCATCATATATACCAAGTAGTTGTAATGTAATTGAATGATTTGAAGTTTAGTATGATTGTGGTCATTTTATCTGATCACTAGCATGGAATATCTACTGGAAACAGTATGCAAGTTTCAAAAGTTGTAAGAAGATACATAATTAAGAGACAGTAAACGCATAGCCAATTAGCCATTAACTAAACATAACATCCAAGTAAATTTAAGGCTTTGAGTTTTGTTTGACCATGAAAGGATTGACTAGAGACTCTAAATTTAAGTATCTTAAATTTGATTTTCTACCAAAAAAATATGAATTCAAAGTTCAAACTGCCAACACCTGCTTGGCAGGATGACGACATCACATTGAAAACTCCACTTCCATACAATCTTTAAATTTTAAATACATTAGCACTCATATTAAACCCCACATTAGCTTGTGCTGCTGCCTTTGGGTCCAATGGTCAAAGAAGGGGCTTTACCTTAAAATTTTACTTGTATGTAAGAATTTTTTCGAAACTGTGTAGGCTACACCAGGAAGCCTGTTAAACCAACCACCAGCGGACACGGTTGGGTCAAGGAAAAATGTTCTAAAGGCAGTGACATAGACACAATGTTACTGAAATTTCAAAGACAACCCTAGATGCTGTCAAGCTCCACATAATGGAAGTTCATACACACATGGAGATGGGTGCATTAGGAGCTGGCTATCCAGGAATTTAGAAAGCTAATAAGACAATTGCTAGAGTCACCACCCGCATAATGAAAATTATAGACTAGACTGATGCTTGTGTCAAAGCTTAAAACATTAAATATTCATAAAATGGTGGAAAATTCAGACACATTAACAGAATATTAATTTAGTAATAGCATATATCTTGGCTATTCACAGTTTGAAAACTGAAGTTACTAAGCTTAATTCAAAGATGATAAAATACATTTCAGAAGAGTTATTATTATAGCAGCTAAGGAAAACATTTAGTTTTATCTCATTTACCACTGCCTTTGATCGGCTTTTTTATACTAATATAGCAAAAAAAAAATTAAACCCCAAATTATCTATACTTTTAGATTATTTCCCAAAATACGCCTGTTTTAAAACTAGCTGGGAAATCGCCACCCCCCATGGCGATTTCCCAGCATGAAAATATTGATTTTGGCTAAAAATACCAAGGGAAATCGCCATGGGAGGTGGCGATTTCCCTTGGTATTTTTTTCAAAATTTGATAAAAATACCAGGGGAAATCGCCACCCCCCATGGCGATTTCCCTTGGTATTTTTAACCAAATTTGTAAAAAGAATGAAGGGAAATCGCCATGGGGGGTGGCGATTTCCCTTCATGTAATTTTTTTTTTAATAAATCAACAAATTTTAATTTTTTTTAATTTGTAAATTTTATTTTTTAAATTTAAAAATTATAAATTAAATTAAGTTTCTTATTAAATTTAAATATGGAAAATTTTATTTCTTATAAAAATGAAAAAAAACAAAATAATATTTCTTCTTAAATTAAAAAAATCAAAAATTATATTTGTAAGTTTTGTTTAAATTTTAAAATTTTGTAAGTTTTAAAATTTTGTAAGTTTTGTTTTTTAATTTTAAATTTTATAAATTAAATTAAAATAATTTTTTATAATTAAAAAAAAAAATTCGTAAGGTAAATTTTATTATTTAAAATTTATGAACAAATTTTTTTAAATTTTGTTAATTGATTTGTATTAGATAAAAACAAAAAACAAACAAAAAAACTTGCATTACATTTTCATGTCCATCAAATGCTGGAGAAAATATTGGAACTTGATTCTTTCTGCAATGGATAAGACTGATGATATAGGTTTTTAGACAGGTTTCAGCTATTTTCCAGTCCATCAAATGCTGGAGAAAATATTGGAACTTGATTTTTTCTGCAATGGATAAGACTGATGATATAGGTTTTTAGACAGGTTTCAGCTATTTTCCAGTCCATCAAATGCTGGAGAAAATATTGGAACTTGATTTTTTCTGCAATGGATAAGACTGATGATATAGGTTTTTAGACAGGTTTCAGCTATTTTCCAGTCCATCAAATGCTGGAGAAAATATTGGAACTTGATTCTTTCTGCAATGGATAAGACTGATGATATAGGTTTTTAGACAGGTTTCAGCTATTTTCCAGTCCATCAAATGCTGGAGAAAATATTGGAACTTGATTCTTTCTGCAATGGATAAGACTGATGATATAGGTTTTTAGACAGGTTTCAGCTATTTTCCAGTCCATCAAATGCTGGAGAAAATATTGGAACTTGATTCTTTCTGCAATGGATAAGACTGATGATATAGGTTTTTAGACAGGTTTCAGCTATTTTCCAGTCCATCAAATGCTGGAGAAAATATTGGAACTTGATTCTTTCTGCAATGGATGAGACAAATAATGGGATTTATCAATGACATTTTGCATTGAATAAGTTATAACTTTTTCAGTCAAATAGTCAAAGGATGGGATTTGTTATCTGGTACAACATAATGAACCATTATAAATTCATAATACTTATGAAGGTTTACAATACCCCCGTACAACAGTTTTTCAATCAGATTTTTCCTGAGTGCTAAAACCTCCTCATTCTCATTCTCATCCTTCTATATTTCTTCTTTCTTTTGCTACACAACATGAGCAATAGAGTGATCGCATTGGTCTACTATAATGGCCAAATTCATAATACTGACGAAGGTGCTACCTTTGATTGTGAACGTCCAAAAAGTTTTCGTGTTGAAGACGACGTCACATTAGAGGAACTGAAGCTGCAAATTCATACAAAAATTAAAGCTGGAACTAGAAAAAGAGTTTCAGAGGTTAAGTACAGACATCCTCTTTCTATTGGTGAAGGATGTGTCCGATATAGAACATTTTCACTTGAAGATGATGATGATGTCAGATGCATGTTTTATGCTCATGAGACATTTGCAAATGTTGGTGTCCTTGAGTTATATGCTGACATAGATGATGTTGACGATGATTGCGGCCCTTCAAATGTTCGCACAACAGAAAACTTTCCCATAGAAGATTATGATTCTGGGTCGTTCTATGTTCACACTACATACGACGTTCCCACAGAAGAAGTCGTGCCCTTATCTCAAGCTACAACTTTTCAGACTTCATTAGTCTCACAAACCCTAATTCCTACTACCCTCGAAGATGAGCCAGCTGGTGTTGATCCTGTTCGTCCACGTGGAGTCCATGGTGAAGATGTTGGTGAATTTAGTGAGCAAGAAGAGGATGCTGAATTCGCAAGTGATGACAATACTGATTCTGACCCAGACGTCGTCCCTGCTGAGATCAACACTCATGGAGATATCAACACTCATCGAGATATTCCCCCATATCAGGCTGCATCCCATATGCATACACTGGATCTGGAGGCAATGCATGTGCCGGAATTTCCAGAGTATGTTCATACATTAGCTACGCCTCTGACATTTGATCCATCTGCACTTGATCTGTGTGTTGGGTTACAATTCCCAACGAAAGAGGCTGTGCTTTCAGCTATCAAGCACTATAACATCAAAAACTCTGTAGATTACAGAGTAATTGAATCTGAGCCGACGAAATATTATGCCAAGTGCTTAATGTATGGGAATGGGTGTAATTGGAGAATAAGGGCAACTTTTATGAAGAAGAAACATCTATGGGAGATTAGAAAATATGAAGGGCCTCATACTTGCACATCGGCGAGGATTTCACAAGATCATTGCAAGTTAGATTGTAACATGATCTGCTCATGCATTTTGTCATTGGTCCAAGCAAATCCGGAGATTTCCGTTTCAGTTTTGATCGCTGAGATGCGAATCCGGTATGGATACATGACCTCCTACAAGAAAACATGGCAAGCAAAGCAAAAGGCAATTGTTCGAGTATTTGGCGATTGGGAAAGATCGTACAATGAGCTACCTAAATGGTTAGGTGCAATGCAACATTTCGTGCCTGGTACAATTGTGGAATTGCAAACGATACCTGCATATCACGGTGATCGATTGGTCCAAGGTAAGAGAATATTCCATCGACTATTTTGGACATTTAAGTCGTGCATTGAAGGGTATCCGTATTGTAAACCAATTGTGCAAATAGACGGTACTTTTTTATATGGAAAATACAAAGGCACATTATTGTTAGCTATTGCACAAGATGGCAATCGAAACATACTGCCAATTGCCTTTGCCATTGTGGAGGGTGAGACAACAGAGGCTTGGTCATTCTTTCTCAGTAACTTGCGCAGACACGTGACAAAACAGCCTGGCATTTGCTTGCTGTCTGATCGACATGAAGCCATCAAAGCTGCGATTAGACGCAATGGTGGATGGAATCCTCCACATGCATATTCAGTGTACTGCATTCGACACATTGCAGCGAACTTTATGAAAAAGTTTAACAATAAGGAATTGCGTCGACAAATTGTTAACATGGGTATGGAATCAAATCATAGTTATTTTATCTCTTATATTTCGTTTAGCATATAAAATAATATTGAAATTCAAAAGTTTTTTGTTTTTAAATTTATTAGGATACGAGTTGAGGCGACCGAATTTTCATTTCATGTATGACAATCTTCGTGGAGAAAATGCAGAGGCGGCTAACTGGCTTGATAGGATCCCCAAGGAGAAGTGGGCGCAGTCATATGATCAAGGAAGGCGTTATGGCCATATGACAACCAACCTAGCTGAATCTATCAATTCGGTGTTGAAGGGAACGCGTCATCTTCCCATTACTGCTTTAGTGCAATCAACATATTATAGGTTGGCTGCACTTTTTGTTAAGATGGGGAACAAACAAATTGCCATGATGGAGTGAGGGCACACATATTGTGAAACAGTCACACAAGCTATGCAAGAAAATCGCACGAAAGCTAACTCCCACATTGTTCGTAATTTTACGCGAGCAAATCAATCTTTTCTGGTTGAAGAGTTAGTTGCTCCACAAGAGGGTGTTTCTGCAATGAAGTACAAAGTCAACCTCAGTAACATGTGGTGTGATTGTGGAAAGTTTCAAGCACAAAGGTTCCCTTGTTCACATGTAGTTGCTGCCTGTGCACATGTCCATGTAGATTGCATGCAATATGTGGACAAAGTCTATAAACTGGAAAATATATTGAATGTTTATAGACATGAGTTCGAAGCTGTTGGAAATGAAGGTTACTGGCCTCAATATGATGGTCCAGAAGTGTGTCCCAATCAAGAAATGCGGAGAAATCCACATGGTCGGCCAAAATCAAGTCGTATTCGTAATGAAATGGACCTCAGGGAGAAAGGCCAACCAAAACGTTGTGGATTATGCAGAAACGGAGGTCATAACCGTCGAAATTGTCCGCAACGATTTGGCACATTGGGGGAGACTTCGCATCAACAATAAATGAATTACATGTTTTTCTCAACTTATCATGTACTTTGGATTATAAGGGAAAATGTAATGCAAGTTTTTTTGTTTGTTTTTCGTTTTTATCTAATACAAATCAATTAACAAAATTTAAAAAAATTTGTTCATAAATTTTAAATAATAAAATTTACCTTACGATTTTTTTTTTAATTATAAAAAATTATTTTAATTTAATTTATAAAATTTAAAATTAAAAAACAAAACTTACAAAATTTTAACATTTAAACAAAACTTACAAATATAATTTTTGATTTTTTTAATTTAAGAAGAAATATTATTTTGTTTTTTTCATTTTTATAAGAAATAAAATTTTCCATATTTAAATTTAATAAGAAACTTAATTTAATTTATAATTTTTAAATTTAAAAAATAAAATTTACAAATTAAAAAAAATTAAAATATGTTGATTTATTAAAAAAAAAAAAATTACATGAAGGGAAATCGCCACCCCCCATGGCGATTTCCCTTCATTCTTTTTACAAATTTGGTTAAAAATACCAAGGGAAATCGCCATGGGGGTGGCGATTTCCCTTGGTATTTTTATCAAATTTTGAAAAAAATACCAAGGGAAATCGCCACCCCCATGGCGATTTCCCTTGGTATTTTTAGCCAAAATCAATATTTTCATGCTGGGAAATCGCCATGGGGGGTGGCGATTTCCCAGCTAGTTTTAAAACAGGCGTATTTTGGGAAATAATCTAAAAGTATAGGTAATTTGGGGTTTAATTTTTTTTTTGCTATATTAGTATAAAAAAGCCGCCTTTGATCACCATATCCAGCAAATTAAATATATCAATTTTTCTTCCCAAGGCCAAAAAATAACAAGTGAAACAATCAAACAAGAATCACAAATTCAGAGACAGTAACCTTTAAAAACCAGACATTACTGTCAAATTCGAACAACCTAGTCTTTTTTCCGAAGCTAAATTTGCAACCCCATTAAAAAAAAGTTAATGTAATCAGACAAAACATAATGGGTTTAGATCAGGTTTCAAGTCGCTGCCAACAAGAAAAAACGCTAAAACCTTAAGAACCCAATTCAATAGAAAATCAGAAGGAAAAAAAAATCTAAGAATGTAGAAGAAGAAAAGTGAAGAGATTTACCTGGACAAGAAAGCGGGAAATAAAGCAGTTAGTTTGTTGACGATGCGATAAAGAAGAAATTTTGGGGACAAATCTGGATAACAAACGGTCGCTGGTGCGTGGAGGAATGATACATGTGAGAAGTTTTGTCAACTGCCTAGTCAGCTAGAAGTTGGTTAATAAGCAGTTAAGCTGTTAGGAGTTAGTTAACTGTTAAGAGTTAGTTACGGTAGTTACAAGGTTGTTAAGCTGAATTGTCCGATTCTGAATCCTCATTTTTCACGAATTGTCCGATTCTGTTATTAGTTACAATTCTGTTGTTCATTCATTGTATTCATTACAGATTGTATATAAGGACTTGATCCTTATAAGTTGAGGTATGCTAATGAAATATGATTTCCCTCTCTTGCTTCTTCTTCTTCTTCCTTTCTGTTCTTCATTGTTACTGGTTCCATTGACACTTCTCGAGGGTTGTTCTTGTGCTCAACTCCCCTGAGATGTCTTCTTCCTCTTGCTTAGATTCTCGAGCATCAATTGGTATCAGAGACTCAATCCTGGCACCTGCAATGGCAGAAAACACCCGCTCCCAAGAATTGAGGAGACTGGAAGAATCAGTCAAGGATTCCATCAAAGAACTCCTCGGCAAGATCCAAGGCCAGGAGCAATCTCAAGAGAAAATCCTGTCTTCCCTTAGGAATGACATCACAGCCCTCAACCTCCAGCAAACACAAATCATGGCTCATCTACAACCCACAGAAACTGATGCACCAACACAACAATCACACAGCAGAAACCAGTATTTTGCAACTAGGCAGACTAAAGTTGATTTCCCAAGGTTTAATGGAGAAAACCTTAATGGATGGCTTTACAGATGCCAACATTTCTTTGAAGTGGACAATACACCACCAGAAAACAAGGTCAGGTTGGCAATCATTCACCTGGAAGGACGAGCACTGCAATGGCATCAGAATTGGGTCAAATTCAAAGGAGGTGCTGAGCTCATAACCTGGGAAGAATATGTGCAGGCTTTGGAAGAACGTTTTGGTGATAAGCTCTATGGTGATCCAATGACAGAGCTGTTAAGCCTGAGACACACAGGTACGGTGGCACAGTACCATGACTTGTTTGAATCCTTACTTGGCAAAGTTGAGTTAACTGAAGAGTATGCTGTAAGTTTCTTCCTTAATGGATTGAAAGACACCATACAGAAACTAGTAAAAATGTTCATGTCTAAGACCTTGGCACATGCTTTTGCCCTCTCCCAGTTACAAGAATCCACTCTGGAGACTTACCACAAGGAACTATACCCCACCTTCAAGAAACCACCTCTACTACCTACACCTTCCTATCCACCAAGAACCACAAACAGAAACCCACCCTTATTACCTACACCACATCAATCTCAAACACAAACCATGAGGAAACTGCCATATCATGACAGAAATAATAAGATCCACACCAGTGCAGAATTTGATGAAAAACGAGCCAAGGGCTTTTGCTTTTGGTGTGATGAAAAGTATGAGCCAGGGCACAAAGGTAATAGAAGACAATTGTTTCTTATGGAAGTGACTGAGGATGACGAGGAGGAGATTGCAGGCAATCCTGAGTCAGAAGACATAGAGGAGGGGGATAACCCTCACATCTCAGTACATGCCATGAGTGGCATAGCAGCAAAAGGTTACAAAACAATGAGGGTCACTGGATGCATCAGGAAAAAGGCCTTGCACATTCTTATTGATTCGGGCAGCACACACAATTTCTTGGATTTGGAGGTTGCCAAGAAGCTGGGATGTCAGATAACAAATATAGGACCATTGAGAGTGGATGTGGCTGATGGCAATAGTTTGACATGTGCAGCTATGTGCAAAGACTTCACATGGACCTTACAAGGTACTACATTTGTTACTGATGTATTCTTACTTCCACTTGGCAGTTGTGACATGGTTCTAGGAATCCAATGGCTCGAGACACTTGGTGTGATTCAATGGGATTTCAAAAACTTGAAGATGGAGTTCAAAACAGATGGCAAAAGACATGTCCTAAGAGGAGGTCATCAACCAACAGAGTTGAAGACTATTTCTGGCAAAGGAATGGGTAAACTCTTGCCTCACTCTCTGAATTGCAACCTCATTCAATTATGCCATTTGAGCTTATATGAAGAAATGGCATATACCATTAATGCCATCAGTGTTGTGGGAAACAAATAGGACCAGTTACCAGTGCAGGTTCAACAACTTCTGGATCGATATGAGGGGCTCTTTGAGGAACCCCAATGTTTACCACCACACAGGGGGCATGATCACAGGATCACTCTCAAAGAAGGGGTCTCAGCAATCAATGTCAGACCATACAGACATTCAGCATTGCAGAAGGATGTTATAGAGAAGATGGTACAAGAACTGTTACAGAAAGGTTTTATCCAACACAGTAACAGCCCATTTTCTTCTCCAGTAATCTTGGTCAAGAAGAAGGATGGCACCTGGCGTATGTGTATTGATTATAGAGAGTTGAATAAGAACACAATCAAAGACAAATATCCCATCCCAATCATTGAAGAACTGTTAGATGAGTTGCATGGTTCTACAATCTTCTCAAAAATTGACCTCAGATCAGGCTATCATCAGATCTGTATGCATCCTCCTGATGTAAGCAAAACAGCATTCAAGACCCATGATGGTCATTATGAATTCCTAGTAATGCCATTTGGGCTCACCAACGCCCCTTCTTCATTCCAAAGCTTGATGAATGACATTTTTAGGCCATACTTGAGAAAATTCACCTTGGTTTTCTTTGATGATATATTGATCTACAGCAGGTATCTTCAGGATCACCTGCAACAATTGGAATTGGTATTTCAGAGGCTGCAAGACCATTCCTTATTTGCAAAGAGAAGTAAGTGTAACTTTGCCTTACCACAGGTTGAGTATTTGGGACACTTGATTTCAGCTAAAGGTCTTTCTACTGACCCCAAGAAGATTGAAGCTGTGCAACAGTGACCTCTACCCAAAACCATAACTCAACTCAGAGGGTTTCTTGGGTTAACAGGGTACTATAGAAGGTTCATCAAGCAATATGGCCACATTTGCAAACCTTTGACAGAACTGCTCAGGAAGGATCAGTTCCAATGGACTGAACAAGCTACTCTGGCATTTCAGACACTCAAGAATGCTATGATCTCACCTCCTGTGTTGGCACTTCCTGATTTCTCAAAGCCATTTGTTATTGAGACAAATGTTTCTGGCAGTGGAATTAGGGCAGTTTTGATGCAGAATAATCATCCCATAGCCTATAGTAGTAAAACCCTCTCTGGTAGACATCAATCCCTTTCAGTCTATGAGAAAGAACTACTGGCCATTGTCCATGCAGTGACTAAGTGGCATCATTACCTCATTGGTAGGCACTTCAGCATCAAGACTGATCACCAGAGTCTTGGATACTTATTACAGCAACGCATCACTAACCCAGGTCAGCATTCATGGTTAACTAAGCTCATGGGATATGATTATGACATCAGCTACAAGAAAGGGAAAGAGAACATAGCAGCTGATGCTCTATCCAGGATACAATCTAATGAGCTACTACTCATGCCAATTTCAACCATCTCCACTGAGT
This sequence comes from Fremontodendron californicum, assembly GCA_030761205.1. Taxonomy (NCBI): domain Eukaryota; kingdom Viridiplantae; phylum Streptophyta; class Magnoliopsida; order Malvales; family Malvaceae; genus Fremontodendron; species Fremontodendron californicum. Next base: position 10,421,099 of record JAULJL010000041.1, on the reverse strand, counting down.
TGTATCCTCTCATTCAGAGTAGCTGGCAAGCTGATGACCAACTGAAGCAGTTAATCCTTCAGTTACAACAAGGAACCTTAACCAAATCCTGGTACACATGGCAAAAAGATCAATTAAGGAGAAAGGGGAGGCTTGTAGTGGGTAATGACCTGCAATTACAACACAAAATTATCGACCTCTTCCATAGCAGCAGTACAGGAGGTCATTCTGGCATGTTGGCTACTGTTAAAAGACTCACTTCCTTGTTTTACTGGAAGGGTCTTGAGAAGCAAGTTCGATTATTCATACAGCAGTGTGATGTGTGCCAGAGGTTTAAGTATGATGTTAGTGCTTCTCCAGGGTTGCTTCAACCCCTTCCTATCCCATCAGAAGCCTGGTCCCATGTGAGCATGGATTTTATAGAAGGATTGCCTTCTTCATTTGGCAAGTCAGTCATACTGGTTGTGGTAGACAAATTGACTAAATATGCTCACTTTATTGGTTTATCTCATCTATATACAGCTTTAAGTGTGGCACAAGCTTACATGGATAATGTGTTCAAGTTACATGGCATGCCTAGTGTCATAATTAGTGACAGAGACTCAGTTTTCCTCAGTCAATTTTGGCAAGACTTGTTTAAATTGCAGGGAGTCAGCCTTCATATGTCCACAGCATATCATCCTCAAACAGATGGTCAAACAGAGGTAATCAACCGTTGTTTGGAGACCTACTTGAGGTGTGTTTCTGGTGATCAACCAAAGTCCTGGGGAAAATGGCTGTCCTTAGCAGAATGGTGGTATAACTCTTGTCATCACTCTGCTATCATCACTACCCCATTTGAAGCTTTATATGGCTACCCTCCTCCTCTTCACATCCCTTACTTTCCAGGGGATTCTAAGGTCCATACAGTGGATGTAAGTCTACAAGCTCGAGAGGATATGTTACACTTACTGAAGTATCACCTTAATCGAGCTCAGAAGAGGATGAAACAACAAGCTGACAAGCATAAAAGTGACAGACAATTTGTCATTGGGGACTGGGTCTATCTTAAACTACAACCTTATCGCCAGAATTCCCTTGCGGATCGGCAGTTTCAGAAGTTGTCCCCAAGATATTTTGGGCCATTCCAAGTTATAGACAAGATGGGAGCAGTAGCATACAAGTTGGCCTTGCCTTCACAAGCCAAGTTACATCCTGTATTTCATGTGTCACAACTGAAGAAGAGTGTGGGACTTCAGACTTCTGCCAATGCCAACTTACCTATCCCTGGTAGCTTATGCACGTTGGAACCCCTTAAGATCTTGGCAAGGAAGATGGTTAAACGAGGTAATCAACCTGCAACTCAGGTTTTGGTGCATTGGACTAATTCTTTTGAAGAAGATGCAACATGGGAATATGATGGAGACTCAATTAAGAGTTGTAAACCCAAGTGCAGGTTATGTTCAAGTAATAAATTCTCGGGTGTCCGAGGTCGAACCACAGGAAAGCGTATTAGTAAGTATAAGTTTATAAATATATAAGAAAAAGAAAGTAAACAAGATATTAGGGAATCAACAACAAAACAAGATATTAGAGAACAAAATAAACAAAATAACATAAAAGAAATTAAACAAGATATAAAAACAATAAGAAAAGATGTTGAGGTTAGAGAATCCACTCTTGGTGTTATGCTAAGATTAATCTTGTTTTATTACACAATTGAAATCCACACATAAGGGAGGTTCCAATCGGAAGGTTTAGCAATTCAGTCCAAATTGTCCAACGTCCATAGCATATGATATTATGTTCATTTGGTGTCCTCAAAACTCACAAAAAGAGTCCAAGCATTCCTTATGCCAAGGTATATGTCTACAACAAATCAAGGTTATGAAACCAAGCATTTACTGTGCCATTTTCATTGTCAATAATGAATCAAGATCCCTCCTTTGCAAGTATGATTTTAAACCAAAAGAAAATATTATCTATACTAGTGTTTATAAATGATGATTCATTTTAGCTCATGTTTAAGAGACTAACCTTAGCATTTACCAAAAGCTTCACCTCATCACCTCAACAATATGATTAGCAACACATACTAGATATGAATAAAATGAAAAGAAATGTAAAAAGCATAAGTAAATAAAGAAAACGAAAACTAGAGAAAGGAACGAAGAAGAAAACTTAGAGAATTTTATTACAATGGCTAATATCCTACCAATGTACAATATGTCTTACAATCATCCAAGGCCCTCTATTTATACACATTTTGGAGAGCTAAATGACAAGAGACAAGCTTTATAAATTTCAAAGGTAGGTATAATAGGTGGGTGCATTTTTCTAACAATTTTCGTCATATTGTATGACAATTTTGATCATCCAGCTTGATGGTTGATTTTTTCAATGTTGGATGCTTGATCTGATCAAATGGTCTTCTAGAAAAATATACCCCTATCAGTTACTGATCCATAGCCGTTGGAATCAGATCATTTGCTCATGTGGATCAGAAGATATGGTCAAAATACTAAAACGGGTCAGCACAGACGTCATTGCACATCAGCCAACTTGATGGTTGATTTCGCTAGGGAAAACGACTCCGTTTCAAGAAGTGTAAAACATGAAAAAGATAGATATACCTCTTAACTGTGCGCTGTAAAAATTTCAGCCTTAATGCTTCAGTGAAACTCCAGATATAGCTGATATGGCAAAAGGTGTCGGAATTGGAACTGAATTGGATTTGCCCTTAATTCTTGATTTAACCTAGTAATCTGAAATCACTCAAAGAAACTCGTGAAAAACAACAAATTACATAAAAATATAAAAGATCATAAACACAATTAGACTAAGCAATAATAACTCGATTTTGACACAAAACAATAATAAAACATAACTAAAAACTATATAATTATACGAGTTATCAGAATACCTCTACGATTTGCAGCAACGTTTTCCTCAATTTCAGTCTTGAGGACAAGGCCTTTCTTATGGGGAAGGGATTGATACATGTGAGAAGTTTTGTCAGCTGCCTAGTCAGCTGGAAGTTGGTTAATAAGCAGTTAAGCTGTTAGGAGTTAGTTAACTGTTAAGAGTTAGTTACGGTAGTTACAAGGTTGTTAAGCTGAATTGTCCGATTCTGTTATTAGTTACAATTCTGTTGTTCATTCATTGTATTCATTACAGATTGTATATAAGGACTTGATCTTTATAAGCTGAGGTATGCTAATGAAATATGATTTCCCTCTCTTGTTTCTTCTTCTTCTTCCTTTCTGTTCTTCATTGTTACTGGTTCCATTGACACTTCTCGAGGGTTGTTCTTGTGCTCAACTCCCCTGAGCTGTCTTCTTCCTCTTGCTTAGATTCTCGAGCATCAAGGAAGCTGACCGGACGGTGAGGAGGCGACGGAGTGAGAGACTGAGAGGCAAATGGTGGCTCGTGGAGGAGGCGACGTCGACGGGGGTGGCAGGGTGAGTGAGAGGGAAAAAGAGAGTTGAAACGGAAGAAAGAGGAATCAGGTTGCATTTGGGGCTTTTCCGCCCTAATTTCAACCATTTCCGACAAAATTTTGAGATTGAATTCTGCGACCGAATTCCGTCGGAATGATATTTAAAGATAAAAGGAAAATTAAGTGAATAACTATTTTTCATTTAAAATAAATCCATCAGTAAATTAAATAACTAGTATTATTTTTCATTTAAAATACAATAACCATAATGAGTTTAAAATATTTAAATTTAATTTCTATTTCGAATAAAAAGCAAAATATTTAAACTTTTAATTTTTATTTTATCTTTTGACATCTATTTATTTATATTTAATGAAAAATGTTTGACTGAAATGGCATGGTTTTTTTATTTTAATATTATTTTTTTGTTTTTATTTTTTAAAATATCGATATTTTATTTTTATACATCAAAATATTTAATTTTAAAATTTACGATTTTTCAGTACATACTTTTTATTTTTTTAAATCAACGTAAAAAATAATACAAATTACACCACTGGTGTAGTTTTAAAAATAAATAAATTTGTTAATATGGAAGCAGCCCACTACTTAAAAAAAAAAAAATTTATATATATTTTCATAATTATATATTTTAATTATGAAAATTACACAAAGAAGGCGGCTTCCCTTGTGAAAAAAAAAAAAAAATTTCTTGCATTGTCATCTCCATCTCCTGCGTCTTGTGCTGCTAACTTGCCACTCTTCCATTACATCTTTCACAGTGAAAATATTAATCCTCCAAAGAAATTAATCGCAATGCATCCAAAGCATTGGATCTGAAAACATGATAACACGACACCTTCAACTTTTCATGATTACAAATTCACTAGCCATATATATATATATATATATATATATATATATATATATATATATATATATATATATATGCATTTCAAATGACCCAAGGAAAGAAAAAAGGAAAGAGAGAGACAGTGGCAGAAACCTTTTCTCACAGCCAGGGCACACATACTCCTCAACAGTATTCTTATCCTCAAGTTCATTTTTAGCTTTTTCTTCTTACAATGCAGTCTATAACAAACAACATCATATATCTAAATATATATATATATATATATATATATATATAATGACGGCTTTCCTTATGTATTTTTTTTTAAAAATAATTATGTATGAAGAAGGCGGCTTTCATACTTTTATTTAAAAAAAATATAAGAAAACATAAAGAAAAATCGCTTTCAATTTATTTAAAAAAAATATAAGAAAACATGAAGGAAAATCGCTTTCAATTATGGCGATTTTCTTTCATATTCAAAAACTAACGTATTTTAGTACATAAAACAGAAATATTAATAATTTAAAAAATAAAATAAAAAATAGCAATATTAATATAAAAAACTCGAAATAGTATCACCAGTCAAATGATATTAATTCAATTGATGAATTTATAAAAAAATATCAAATAAAAATATAAAACTAAAAATATATATTTTTTATTGTAAAGAAATAACTACCAATTCAAAAAACAACTATCAACCCCTTTTTTAAAATACTATTCTTTTCTGAAACATTTTTTTACTCGTATAATGTTTGTGCTATCTAAAATATATATAAAATGGACTGTAAGGTTTCTTCATAGTCTGACACCTGTCCAATAAACATATAAAGGGTTTTATTATTTTTTGAGGGTAAAAAAGGTTTTCAACTATAACTATTGAATCGGAAAAAGAAAAAAATTTGTAATAATATATCACACACAAAAAAAAAAAACTATCACATTGTTAAAACGAAATATAAGTATATGCTATATACTGTGAAAAAATAAATAGAAAATAAAAGAAGAACTTGATCTATATATATAGAAATAGATTACAACAAGTATGTAAAAAACGAACAAGGACACTTATAGTAATTGATTTGAAAAAATCAATATCGAGTCAAGGTTGGACCTTTTAACCTTAAGACGTTTTTTGCCTGTCTAAGGTGCTAACAGTATCGATGCAAATCGTCTCCTAGGTTTCCTCGATATACGTTGCAAATGAGAGCACACCCGGATGCAACACAGCGAACTGAAGAATGTTGAAGTCTCTCTCTCAGAAAGTAAGAATAGTTTCGGTGAAAAATAAGTGTTCTAAAACAGATACAAACAGTCCTATTTATAGATACATAGAAGTCTGTTCGGTCAGACACATCTGTTGGACAGGAACCGGTTCGGTCAAAAGACAAGACTCTTCCAATGAACCGGTTCAATCCAACAGACAAGACTCAACAGAAAAAGGTAAAGAACCGAACATACACATTCTAGAAGAAGAATTATTCGGACAAACATAAAGCTGGTTGGATTTGAGCTGGTTCAGCTGCTTGGTGTTGAGCTGGTTCGGTTTGGACAAAAATAATCCTGTTGGGCAGTAAAAAATTATTTACTGACCCAAACCCAAACCCGACCCGACCCAACCCAGCTCTGCGGCGCGCGCGTGTGGTCTAGCCCAAGTTGTGTAGGTCCTCACCCTCCACAAAAACTTGGGTGCCCCTTGGGGCCCAACCCATCATGACACTCTAGCTTATATAAACTATAAGCTAAAGTCATTCTTAGTCCTATGTGGGATTGACTATCACACATACCTTCAACCAACTTTTCTTCCTCTTCAAGTGGGTAAATAATGAGACTAATTTCTCATTCACTTTGATATCATTTGTGTACGACAACCTATGTATTAGAATACGTATTTCGTATATATATACATACTTAATATATACTATGATATCTAACAATCCCCCACATGAATGGAAATTGCCTGAATAAAACGACAAACTGACTCGGAGTACGAGAGAGATTTTCTTTGAAGAGTAATTGCATCAAGATAGGTAGCTTTTGACTTTGAACCTTCCATAGTGAATAACTATCGGATTTACTCGGCTAACTAGTGAACATGATGTATTGAACTATTCAGCCTTTGGTGTAAACCAAGACAATAATTATCACACAATTCCCCTTCGAACATCTTCGGTTCTCACGGTTGTGTCCATTTTGGCCTCGGACACTTCCTGGTTTCTTATGAGTACTCTAGAGGATTTAGCCTGATCAATTCTCATAGAAGTGGCCATGTTTCTTACTCATAATAGGTGATTGCTCATTAAGAGTATCCTGAAATACCCCACTTGATCATTTATCAAGCTATAACAATCATTAAAAGCATAGCTTATCCTACCTTGCAGGCAGCACTAAATCATCATAGGAATGGATAAGAGTATTTAACTCTTTTAGTGCTTACACACAGTTACATAATTTAGTTGTCCCTTTTGAACCTAAATCTTGGGATCTCCAGTCAGCTAGGTTGGGTTTCCACTATGTAACTTTAATTTGTAGGCTTAAGACCCATTCCCCTCGATGATGTATTTACTTGCTCTCTCGTTAAACCTTTAGTAAGCGGATCCGCAATATTATCCTTTGATTTTACATAATCAATAGAGATAATTCCATTTGAGAGCAACTGTCTAACGGTATTGTGTCTTCGACGAATGTGTCGAGATTTACCGTTATATAAACTACTCTGTGCCCTACCAATTGCAGATTGGCTATCGCAATGTATACTTATTGCCCGCACAGGTTTCGGCCAACATGGAATATCTTCTAAAAAATTCCGAAGCCATTCTGCTTCTTCTCCAGCTTTATCTAAAGCTATAAACTCAGATTCCATAGTGGATCTGGCAATATATGTTTGTTTAGAAGATTTCCATGACACTGCAGCTCCTCCAATAGTAAAGATAAATCCGCTAGTAGATTTAGAATCTTTAGTATCGAATATCCAGTTTGCATCAGTGTACTGATAACTCGTATAATTATATAGTTTTTAGTTATGTTTTATTATTATTTTGTGTCAAATACGAGTTATTATTGCTTAGTCTAATTGTGTTTATGATCTTTTATATTTTTATGTAATTTGGTGTTTTTCACGAGTTTCTTTGAGTGATTTCAGATTACTAGGTTAAATCAAGAATTAAGGGCAAATCCAGTTCAGTTCCAGTTCCGACACCTTTTGCCATATCAGCTATATCTGGAGTTTCACTGAAGAAGTAAGGCTAAAATTTTTACAGTGCAAATTTAAGAGGCATATCTATCTTTTTCATGCTTTACACTTCTTGAAACGGAGTCGTTTTCCCTAGCGAAATGTGGTATCAAGTTGGCTGATGTGCAATGCCGTCTGTTCTGACCAGTTTTGGTATTTTGACCATATCTTCTGATCCACATGAGAAAATGAGCTGATTCCAACGGCTATGGATCACAAACTGATAGGGAAATATTTTTCTAGAAGACAATTTGATCAGATCAAGCCTCCAACATTGACAAAATCAACCATCAAGCTGGCTGATCAGAATTGTCATACAATATGACGAAAATTGTTAGAAAAATGCACCCACCTATTATACCTACCTTTGAAATTTATAAAGCTTGTCTCTTGTCATTTAGCTCTCCAAAATATGTATAAATAGAGGGCCTTGGATGATTGTAAGAGCATTATTGTACATTGGTAGGATATTAGCCATTGTAATAAAATTCTCTAAGTTTTCTTCTTCTTTCCTTTCTCTAGTTTTCTTTTTCTTTATTTACTTATGCTTCTTACATTTCTTTTCATTTTATTCATATCTAGTATGTGTTGCTAATCATATTGTTGAGGTGATGAGGTGAAGCTTTTGGTAAATGCTATGGTTAGTCTCTTAAACATGAGCTAAAATGAATCATCATTTATAAACACTAGTATAGATAATATTTTCTTTTGATTTAAAATCATACTTGCAAAGTAGGGATCTTGATTCATTATTGACAATGAAAATGGCACAGTAAATGCTTGGTTTCATAACCTTGATTTGTTGTAGACATATACCTTGGCATAAGGAATGCTTGGACTCTTTTTATGAGTTTAGAGGACACCAAATGAACATAATATCATATGCTATGGACGTTGGACAATTTGGACTGAATTGCTAAACCTTCCGATTGGAACCTCCCTTATGTGTGAATTTCAATTGTGTAATAAAACAAGATTAATCTTAGCATAACACCAAGAGTGGATTCTCTAACCTCAACATCTTTTCTTATTGTTTTTTTTTTATATCTTGTTTAATTTCTTTTATGTTATTTTGTTTATTTTGTTCTCTAATATCTTGTTTATCTTGTTTTGTTGTCGATTCCCTAATATCTTGTTTACTTTCTTTTTCTTATATATTTATAAACTTATACTTACTAATACGCTTCCCTGTGGTTCGACCTCGGACACCCGAGAATTTATTACTTGAACATAACCTGCACTTGGGTTTACAACTCTTAATTGAGTCTCCATCATGTACCCTTCAAGTACAGCTGGATATCTTGTATAGTGCAGTCCATAACTTGAGGTGTATCTCAAATATCTAAGTACCCTCACAATGGCCTTCCAGTGATCCTCTCTAGGATTACTAGTAAATCTACTCAGTTTGCTAACTGAGTAAGCTATATCTGGTCTTGTGCAGTTCATAAGATACATAAGACTACCAATTATTCGCGAATATTCTAATTGAGATATTGCGTCACCAGTATTTTTCTTTAGATGTAAATGAACATCTACGGGTGTTTTGGCTATATTGGTATCATTCTTACTGAATTTCTCAAGAATATTATTTACATAATGATCTTGAGATATTACCAAGCCATCTTGTGTTTTAGAAATTTTAATTCCTAAAACCACATCAGCTACACCCATATCTTTCATATCAAACTTACTGGTCAACCAAGTTTTGGTAGCTTTTATGATATCATTGTTACTGCCTAAGATCAACATATCGTCTACGTATAGACAAACAATGACATATCCCTTATTCGTATCTTTTACGTAAACGCACTTATCACATTCATTAATACGAAAACCATTTGACAACATTGTATTGTCAAATTTTTGATGCCATTGTTTAGGAGCTTGTTTTAAACCATATAATGATTTAACAAGTCTACAGACCTTCCTTTCCTGTCCCAGAACTTTGAACCCTTCGGGTTGTTCCACATAGATTTCTTCGTCTAAATCTCCATTTAGGAAAGCTGTCTTAACATCCATTTGGTGTATAACGAGATTGTTAAGAGCTGCTATAGCTATTAACATTCGAATAGATGTTATTCTCGTAACTGGTGAATACGTATCAAAATAATCGAGCCCTTCCTTTTGCCTGTATCCTTTTATTACAAGCCGGGCTTTATATTTATCAATCGTTCCATCTGCTTTCATCTTCCTCTTAAATATCCATTTGGATCCTAAAGGCTTATGCCCTTGAGGAAGATCCACCAGTTCCCATGTATGATTTTGCATGATGGATTCTATTTCATTGTTAACGGCCTCTTTCCAGAATTGTGTTTCTGGAGATGACATAGCCTCGCTAAAAGTTTGAGGTTCATTTTCTAACAAATATGTTAGAAAATCAGGACCATAAGTAGTCGGTACTTTAGCCCGTTTGCTCCTTCTAGGTTCCTCTTGTTCCTCTTCATCCATATGTGGATTACTACTCGAGGAATCATGAGTTCTCTTTGCAGTCTTGTTTTCTTGTTTTTCCTTATAAGGAAGAACATCTTCAAAGAACGAAGCATTCCTTGATTCCATTATCATATTGATATGAATATCAGAAATGTCTGACTTAAATACAAGAAAACGGTAAGCAGCACTATTGTTTGCATATCCAATGAATACGCAATCAATAGTTTTAGGTCCTATCTTGACCTTTTTAGGTGGAGGAACGGCTACCTTCGCAAGACACCCCCACACTTTCATGTAATTGTAGTTTGGTCTTAGACCCTTCCACAATTCATACGGTGTCTTGTCTAATTTCTTATGGGGTATTTTATTTAAAATATAATTAGCTGATAAGATAGCTTCCCCCCATAAGTTCTGAGGTAACCCTGAACTTATCAACAAAGCGTTCATCATTTCTTTCAACGTTCGGTTCTTGCGTTCTGCAATACCATTTTGTTGAGGTGAATAAGGATAAGTGGTTTGATGGATGATTCCATTTTCCGAACAGAATTCATTAAAAAATGAATCATATTCACCACCTCCATCACTCCTTATTTTCTTTATTTTCTTGCTTAGTTGATTTTCAACCTCATTCTTAAAGAGCTTAAATGCTTCCAAGGCCTCGTCTTTGCTTTTTAGCAAATAGACGTAACAATATTGTGTGCTATCATCTATAAAAGTAATAAAATACTTTTTACCACCTCTAGTTTGCACAAATTTTAAATCACAAATATCAGTGTGAATTAACTCTAGAGGTTCACTACTTCTTTCTATTGAATAGAAATGAGCCTTAGCTAATTTGGATTCTACACAAATTTCACATTTGTGATTCTTGTCAATGACAAATTTCGGAAGCAAATCCAAATTGCTGATTTTCTGCAAGGTCTTGTAATTTACATGACCTAATCTACCATGCCATAAAGTATGGGACTCAACCAAGTAAACAGAAGAAATATTATTATTAATAATCTTATTCTTGGGTACAATTGTCATAACATTGAGCTTGAAAAGCCCATCACAAAGATATCCCCTTTCCACAAATATCCCACTCTTGGTGAGTACAAATTTATCAGACTCGAATACGAGCCTAAACCCATTATTGCTCAATAAAGAGCCGGAAACCAAATTCTTTCGGATTTCAGGAGCATGAACAACATTGTTCAATGTGAGTTGCTTCCCGGAGGTCATCTTGAGTATCACCTTTCCATGGCCTCGTACCTTGCAAGCCGTAGAGTTTCCCATATATAGTGCTCATCATTAGCAGCTTCTTTATATTCGAAAAACTCTTCCTTTCAGAACATACATGACAAGTGGCCCCGGTATCAACCCACCAAGTCTTAGGGTTTTCCACCAAGTTTACTTGTGAAACAACAGCAGCAAGCTCAAAATCATCAAATAGGTTGGCTTGAACTTTCTTCCTCTTGTTCTGTCGGCAGTCCTTTGCACGGTGTCCGGGCTTGTTGCAGTTGAAACAATTTCTCGTGAACTTTCTAAAATCCGTTCCCTTCTTTGCTTGGGAAGAACTTGAACCAACGAATTTCCTCTTGTTGGTATTTTTCGAACGTTCAACAACATTCGCTTTGGCTTCCATGGTCTGGACCATGACCCTCTTCTCTGAACTACGATTATCCTCCTCGATTCTCAATCGAACAATCAAGTCCTCTAAAGACATCTCCTTACGTTTGTGCTTTAGATAGTTCTTGAAATCCTTCCACGAAGGAGGGAGTTTCTCTATCAAAGTTGCCGTTTCGAATGATTCACTAAGAGTCATTCCCTCGGCAAAGATCTCATGGAGAATCAATTGAAACTCTTGAACTTGACTGATAATGGTTTTCGAGTCCACCATTTTAAAATCCAGAAACCGGCCAACCACAAATTTCTTTGTGCCGGCATCCTCGGTTCTATATTTCCTTTCCAAGGACTCTCACAGCTCTTTCGCTGTCTTTATCGGACTATACACGTTGTATAACGTGTTGTCCAAACCATTGAGGATGTAGTTCTTGCATAGGAAGTCAGAATGCTTCCATGCATCTACCGAGGCTACCACTGTAGTATCGTCTCTCCCTCGTTCAAAGTCGGGGCCTCCTCCCGTAAGAACTTGGCTAGATTGAGGGTGGTCAAATAGAACAGCATCTTTTGCTGCCATCGTTTGAAGTCCTGACCATTGAACTTCTCGGGCTTCTCACCATGTGTTACATGTAGAGGTTGTGGCGCTACGGGCGCTCTAGCAATACCGGTAGATGTTTCGGCCATCTATTATTCAAGAATAATAGGACCAACTTGTATACAAAATATACAAATATAATTATACTACAAAAATAATGTAACTAAGAATAAACACTTGTAGTATAAAAATATCACAAAATCTAAATATTAAAAAATATATATAAACAATATATATTATCACCGAAACAATAAATATAACAAAAAAGAATATACTATATATATTCAAACAATATATATATATAAACAATATATAAGTTCAACACACAGTAATCAATATATTACCAATATATATATATATATATATATATATTAAAAAACAGTAGCAAAGAAAACTACCAATAAATAAATATAAAAAAATATATATATATATATTTAAATATAAATAACAAATATATATGCTCTCAAATCAATAAAATATATATAACAAATATGCTATCAAACATATAATATAAATATATAAAAACATATGATTTGAAGTATACAGTAACATACGTAAATATATATACAAATTCAAACACTGTAATAAAATATCCGAATATAAATATTCAAACACAGTATATAACAGAAGAAAGCAATTAATACGAAAGGTAAAAACGTCTTAAGAATGTTAAAACGAAATATAAGTATATGCTATATGATAACTCGTATAATTATATAGTTTTTAATTATGTTTTATTATTGTTTTGTGTCAAATACGAGTTATTATTGCTTAGTCTACTTGTGTTTATGATCTTTTATATTTTTATGTAATTTGGTGTTTTTCATGAGTTTCTTTGAGTGATTTCAGATTACTAGGTTAAATCAAGAATTAAGGGCAAATCCAATTCAGTTCCAGTTCCGATACCTTTTGCCATATCAGCTATATTTGGAGTTTCACTGAAGCAATAAGGCTGAAATTTTAACCATGCAAAGTTAAGAGGCATATCTATCTTTTTCATGTTTTACACTTCTTGAAACGGAGTCGTTTTCCCTAGCGAAATCGACCATCAAGTTGGCTGATGTGCAATGACGTCTGTGCTGACCTATTTTGGTATTTTGACCATATCTTCCGATCCACATGAGCAAATGATCTGATTCCAACGGCTATGGATCCGTAACCGATAGGGGTATATTTTTCTAGAAGACCATTTGATCTGATCGAGCCTCCAACATTGACAAAATCTACCATCAATCTGGATGATCAGAATTGTCATACAATATGACGAAAATTGTTAGAAAAATGCACCCACCTATTATACCTACCTTTGAAATTTATAAAGCTTGTCTCTTGTCATTTAGCTCTCCAAAATGTGTATAAATAGAGGGCCTTGGATGATTGTAAGAGTAACATTGATACATTGGTAGGATATTAGCCATTGTAATAAAATTCTCTAAGTTTTCTTCTTTTTTCCTTTCTCTAGTTTTCTTTTTCTTTATTTACTTATGCTTCTTACATTTCTTTTCATTTTTAGTATGTGTTGCTAATCATATTGTTGAGGTGATGAGGTGAAGCTCTTGGTAAATGCTAAGGTTAGTCTCTTAAACATGAGCTAAAATGAATCATCATTTATAAACACTAGTATAGATAATATTTTCTTTTGGTTTAAAATCATACTTACAAAGTAGGGATCTTGATTCATTATTGACAAGGAAAATGGCACAGTAAATGCTTGGTTTCATAACCTTGATTTGTTGTAGACATATACCTTGGCATAAGGAATGCTTGGACTCTTTTTATGAGTTTTGAGGATACCAAATGAACATAATATCATATGCTATGGACGTTAGACAATTTGGACTGAATTGCTAAACCTTCCGATTGGAATCTCTCTTATGTGTGAATTTCAATTGTGTAATAAAACAAGATTAATCTTAGCATAACACTAAGAGTGGATTCTCTAACCTCAACATCCTTTCTTATTGTTTTTTATATCTTATTTAATTGCTTTTATGTTATTTTGTTTATTTTGTTCTCTAATATCTTGTTTACTTTCTATGTTATTGATTCCCTAATATCTTGTTTATTTTCTTTTTCATATATATTTATAAACTTATACTTACTAATACGCTTCCCTGTGGTTCGACCTCGGACACCCGAGAATTTATTACTTGAACATAACCTGCACTTGGGTTTATAACTCTTAATTGAGTCTCCATCAAGTTTTTGGCGCCGTTGCCGGGGAGGCAATACTAAGTATATAAGTTTATAAGTATATTTATTTTTATTGGCTGGTTATACCGCCTATATTTATTTTTATTGGCTGGTTATACCGCCTAATTTTCTATATATTTATATTTATATTTATATTGTATATTAACTTTGTTTTATTTTTATTGCCTGGTTATACCGCCTAATCTGTATATTAACTTTGTTTTATGCTTGTTTGACGACGTGATTTTAGATCTCATCGTTTAGTTAGATTTTATTGTGAAACTTTTTCAGGTAATCTTTCTAATACAACTCCTAACATGGCTGACAATGAAAGTGTTCATGCTGAAGATGAGAACAGACAAGTACGCACCATGCGTGACTACTTGCAACCAACTCGAAGCTCATCACCCTCTTGTTTTATTTTTCCTCTCAATGCAAACAACTTTTGTTTTAAACCAGGTATGATAGCTTTGCTTCCAAATTTCCATGAGTTAGAATCGGAAAGTGCTTACTCGTTTCTAAAAGACTTCGAAGATGTATGTGTCACCTTTAATGACCAACAATGTACAAATGAAATTGTCAAGCTAAAATTATTTCCTTTTTCTTTAAAAGATAAAGCAAAAATTTGGCTTCATAATTTAAAACCAAGGTCAATTGGCACATGGCAAGAATTACAAACTGAGTTTCTAAAGAAATTTTTCCCAGCACATAAAACTACTGCTTTGAAAAGACAGATTCAAAATTTCAATCAAAATCAAAATGAAGCATTTTTTCAGTGCTGGGAGCGTTTTAAAGATTTGTTAAGTTCTTGTCCACATCATGGTTTTGAAAAATGGCGTCTTATTAGTTTCTTTTATGAAAGTTTAACTCCCGAAACTAAACAATTTGTTGAAACAATGTGTAACGGTGAGTTTCTAGAAAAAGAACCTGAAGAAGCCTTTGACTACCTAGACCATTTGGCAGATAACTCTCAAGCCTGGCACACAGATAATTCATCTGAAAGTTTCAATAGATCTAATCTTGTTTCTAACAGAGGTAAATATCATTTTAGTCAAGAAGATGAGATAAAAGCTAAAGTAGCTAATTTGGCTAGAAAGATTGAAGCCATGGAACTTAGAGAAGTAAAAGAAGTCAAAACGGCTAAAAATGAAGAAAGTTGTGGAATTTGTGAAATCATAGGACACCCCACTTCTGAATGTCCAAACATTCCCATTCTTAAAGAAGCGTTGCATGATCAAGTAAATTCCATAAACACATTTAAAAATCCTTTTCCTTCTCCTTACTCTGAAACGTATAACCCTGAATGGAGATGTCATCCCAACTTCAGTTGGCAGAATAATAATCATGTTCAGGTACCACAATCTCAAAAGCCGGGCAACACTTTTTCCTATCAACCTTCACGTGTACAAACCTCGGAAGAGACATTGCAAGCATTCATGCAAACACAAGCAAATGTGAATAACCAAACTTCACAGGACATAAATGAGATCAAAAACACCTTGTCCACATTGACAGCTTCATTACGCACTCAAGAAAAAGGTAAGTTTCCTGCTCAACCTCAGCCTAACCCTTCTACTCAATGTCTTGTTTCTTGCTCCAATGAAACTCAACAGGAAAATGCCAGTTCTATCACAACTCTTCGAAGTGGAAAGGCAATTGACAAAAAGATTCCATCAAAAGACCAAGATCCTCTTTCCCCTCCGAAAAGTATTGGTAAGGATGATGGTAAGTCTGAACTTCTTGAAAATTTGGACAAAGAAAAAGGTATGCATCCTGCTCATTTTTCCTCAAAGGTTGCAAACAATAAAGAATTTGAATCAAAATGCAGAAATTTATGAACTTTTCAAACAAGTTAAGATTAACATTCCTTTATTGGATGCAATCAAACAAGTCCCATCTTATGCTAAATTTTTGAAGGACATGTGCACAGTTAAAAGGAAACATAATGTACAAAAGAAAGCATTTCTGACGGAAAGTGTGAGCTCAATCATTCAGCACCTTACTCCACCAAAATTCAAAGATCCTGGATGTCCAACAATCTCATGCATCATTGGAAACACTAGAATAGAACGTGCATTGCTTGATCTTGGTGCTAGTGTTAATCTTTTGCCTTTTTCTGTTTATCAACAGTTAGGTTTAGGTGAACTCAAGGAAACACCTGTTACACTTCAACTAGCTGATCGTTCTGTAAAAATTCCTCGAGGGATAGTTGAAGATGTTTTGGTTCAAATTGATAATTTTTACTTCCCTGTTGATTTTATTGTTTTGGACACACATCCTGTTTCAAATCCAAATGTTCAAATTCCTGTTATATTAGGCCGTCCATTTCTTGCAACTTCTAATGCTCTGATAAATTGCAGGAATGGTATGTTGAACATTTCTTTTGGAAATATGACTTTAGAATTAAATGTGTTCAACACTTGCAAGCAACCTGGTGATGATTCAGAAGTACATGAAGTGGATTTCATTGAAGAACTTGTTCATGAACATCTCACCACTACCACATTCCATGATCCTTTAGAAGCTTATTTAATTGAATGTGAGTTTGATAATGCTTCAGAAATTTCACACACTGATTCTTTATTAAATTCTTTTCAGGTTAAGCATTGTTGGAAACAAAAGTTTAAGGAACTTCCATCACTCACAAATGTCACTGTACCATCAACTATTGAACCACCCAAGCTGGATTTAAAACCATTGCCATCCGAGCTAAAATATTCCTTTTTGGGTGAGAATGAAACTTTTCCAGTCATAAATGAACTTGAGAAACTCAGAAATGATGCATATGAGAATTCTAAAATTCATGAAGAAAGAACTAAAGCCTTTCATGACAAGTTAATTTCAAGAAAAAACATTTGATGTTGGGCAAAAAGTTCTACTTTATAATTCTAGACTTCACATATTTCCTGGTAAGTTGAGATCAAGATGGACTGGCCCATTTGTGGTTAAGCATGTGTATCATTATGGAGCAGTTGACATTGAGAATCCTCAAAATGGTAACGTATTCAAGGTAAATGGACAAAGACTCAAACTCTTTTTGGAAAATCATGTTACTCAAGAAAAGGTTGTTTTTCTTTCTGATCCTTGTTTTGAAAATAACTAGATGTAAATATACTTTTTTTTAACCCCGGTTGAATGGCGGATAACGGTACTCCGTGATTATTTAAGTCGGTTCCATCAGCTACCCACAAAACTGATATTGTATATAAATTTCTCTTTCAATTTCTTTTTCATTTTTTTTCAAGATGGATGATATTCTCACAAGATTGCAGAAACGATTTCCTCCTTTTCCTCGAAATATTTTACTGAAGCTTTACCAAGTTCGATTTGAAAGATTAAGAATGCTTATGCACAAAGGGATTCCTGAAGACATACGTTGGATAATTGAAGCCAAGGTACGTGAAGATGAATATCTTCCTGTTTTGCATTTACCAGGTACAGGTAGAAGCACTTTTGCAAAGAAGCGACGAGCAAAGCGCATGAGTTAAAATTGCCACAAATGTGCACGATGGACGTGTAACGGTAAATGTCGTTCTATTGGGATTCCGTCCTCTAATCGAGATGATAAAATTGAATTCATTAAGGATGGACTGAGTAAGGAGAATTTGGGTAATATCCAACTTTCTCTTGAGACGCATCCTAGTGGAGACGTACAAAGAGAAATTCTTGATTTATGGCCGCAATTCCAAAGGGAATGGCAACATCTTGGGAATCTGATGTTAAAAGACCCTGTTTGCCAACTTGTAAGAAAACTGGATGGGAAGCATACCCTCGACTCATAGAAGGCGTTTAAGCCGTTTCTGGACGTAAAACCAGAGGAAGATGTGAGCCACAATCACAACTACAATAAATGACTTCTCAGCTTTTGGTTTGATTTGCAATAACTTCATTTCGGTTTAATTTACGATTTGTGTAATTATTCTCGTTTTTTTTTTTTTTTGCATTGGTCTTTTACGGTTGCTTTTTCTTCTCTTTTTGATTTTCTTCCTGAAATCACGCAAAAATCTTTTGTTAGGTTAACATTTTCTTCTGACAGGTCAGATACACTTTCGGCGACATTATTACTCTTGTCTGATTCACTACTCAGTCCTCTATATATTACACCATGTACTCATTCTCTTTCAGGCACTCGAAAAAAAATGGAAAGTACTTCGTCCCAGCGCATTAAAAAAATTTGTGTCTTTGGAGGTGCTTATCCAGGGAAAAATAACATATTCGCTGATGAAGCCATAAGAGTTGGAGTAATACTTGCCCAACAAAAGATCCAGTTGATTTATGGAGGCGGTAGTACGGGTTTAATGGGAGCAGTCGCTACAGCAGCACACGCCGGAGGAAGTCCAGTTCTAGGAATCATGCCAAAACTATTCACAGGTTTTTGTGGACCTACCGTGGGTAAGGAAATACAAGTCTGGAGTATCCCTGAACGGATGACAATCATGTACCATTCTGCCGATGCATTCATTGCTTTACCAGGAGGTCTGGGTACATTGGAAGAAATAGCTTGCGTGGCTTCTTGGTCATCTTTGGTCACAAATAAGAAACCCATTGGTTTGCTTAATATTAATGGTTATTTTAGTAATTTGCTTTCATACTTAGATAATGCTGTGGATAATGGATTCATGTTTTCAGAGGCAAGGAGAACCATAATTTCTGCTACAACCATTGAAGATTTACTCAAAAAGCTCCAAGCTTATGAGTATTTACCTGCTACGGTTGTTTCGCAAACGCTCGGAAACAGAAAAAGAGATATGGACGAGCAAGGAGTGGATTGCACTTTGTCTTTGTGACATTATCTAACATTTTGTTTGTTGTGTCTCAGTTACAATAAGTGGTTAGCAACCTCTGCAGGTAATATCTCCTAAATTCTACCTTTAGTAGGGGGTAAGGGACATATTTCGCTAATTTAAAAAAAAAAAAGTTTGTTGTGTTTTAAGCAATTTAGAAGTATTCATTCTGACAAGGTCTGAGTAAGGGAGACTTGAGACATACCTTGTCAGTTTGATTTTAATCTTTTTATGTTTACTTGTTAATTTTTGTTTAGTATTTTAGGATTATTTAGGTTGCATGAGTTTGTTTTGTTTTGAGTCTTAGTTGTTCCTATTCTTATGTTATTAGTTCTTTTCTCTTACACATGATTCTTTCATTTGGGTTAATAGACTTACATTAAGGACAATGTAAGAATTAAGTGTGGGGGGAACGATTTAGGATTTCTTTTATTTTTGTCTACTATTTTTTTTATGAGTATTTATTATTATTATTATTTTTTAGTGTGTTTTAGTTCCTTTTAATACAATGATGAGATATGAATTGCATAAGTCTAAAACAGATTTATTAGTGAGAAGATTTTCATGAGAATTGAGCTTGATGTCAACCTTTTTATGAGCCAATGTTAATATGATATGTTGATTGAGAAAGAAGCATGTTTAGACTTAATCTGACTTGTATAATCATCCTTGTGAGTTTTTGAGCCTATAATGATTGATGCATTATACAAATCAATCTAATTTCTTTCGTGAGTGCTCTTATGATTACATGATTCTCTAGAACTTGCTTTAAACCGTTTGAGACTATATTGATACATGTGACAACATGAATATGATAGAGGCATTAGGATTATAACCAGAGCCAAACAGCCATCCATTATTAATGTTCTAAGAGAACATCCCCACTAGTGAGCCAATTTGAGCCTATATTAAATATGCTGTTTTATTGGTAACCACAACTTACACCTAGCCTAAATATACTTATATCCTTACCCTTGTTCTAAAGATGGATTATATATTTTGAGACATATTGCAAAAAAACAAGGGATATTTTTAGTTAAAAATTTGGGTTGGAAACAAAAGATAAGTGTGGGGGAAGAAAAGAAAAGAAAAAGTCAAGAGAAAAAGAAAGGGATCATTGTCAAATACATTCCCATATTATTAAAAAAAAACTTCTATTGAACTTCTAGTTAAAGTAAAGAAAAAGATGTTACAAAGTTGGTTAGAATGATGCAAAGGCTCAACATGAATATTTAGCTTATGTTATTATGTGCTTTATAAGAGTTTTGAGAAGTTTTATTTGTATGATCTTATTATGTCTCTAAACTCTATGAACTCTTTGGAACCTTTGTGATATCTTTATCCTTTTGTTCTTTAACCACATTATAACCCTTTGGCCCCATTACAACCTTGAAAAAAAAGACCTCTTGATTTATGAAGTTGTATGATCTAAATAGTGGAGAATAGGTGGACAAGCAAGCATATGGTAGAACTGTTTTCATGAGATTGATTGAGTGTAAACACTTTACCACTACTTTAAAGAGTGAAAATCATGAGGGTATCCCATGTGAGAGGTTGAGATTAAGTTGAATATGCACTATTTTGATTGAAATATGTTATGTTAATATTGGCTTAACTCATTTATTTACATTCAAGCATGAATTTTTGTGAAATTCTTTGAGCTATTGATTAGTTTATAAGACTTGTTCAAAGATTGTCTCTAATTTATATTGAAAGGATTAGGAGTAAATATTTTTAGTGTATGTAGTTTACTTATATTTTAGTTTTTCAATGTTTGTGGGTATCGTTCTAGCAAACCCTCACGAGACTAAACTCGTCCACTAGGGACACCTAGGGGTTTAAAGGCTTGTGTCACATGCTAAGTGCCACCGTGATTTCCAACGAAAATGGATTAGATTAGATTTTCTTATTTTATTTTTATTGAGTCGTTGCTAGGGAGTAGCAACAATCTAAGTGTGGGGGTGTGATAACTCGTATAATTATATAGTTTTTAATTATGTTTTATTATTGTTTTGTGTCAAATACGAGTTATTATTGCTTAGTCTACTTGTGTTTATGATCTTTTATATTTTTATGTAATTTGGTGTTTTTCATGAGTTTCTTTGAGTGATTTCAGATTACTAGGTTAAATCAAGAATTAAGGGCAAATCCAATTCAGTTCCAGTTCCGAAACCTTTTTCCATATCAGCTATATTTGGAGTTTCACTGAAGAAATAAGGCTGAAATTTTAACCATGCAAATTTAAGAGGCATATCTATCTTTTTCATGTTTTACACTTCTTGAAACGGAGTCGTTTTCCCTAGCGAAATCGACCATCAAGTTGGCTGATGTGCAATGACGTCTGTGCTGACCTGTTTTGGTATTTTGACCATATCTTCCGATCCACATGAGCAAATGATCTGATTCCAACGGCTATGGATCCGTAACCGATAGGGGTATATTTTTCTAGAAGACCATTTGATCCGATCGAGCCTCCAACATTGACAAAATTGACTATCAAGCTGGATGATCAGAATTGTCATACAATATGACGAAAATTGTTAGAAAAATGCACCCACCTATTATACCTACCTTTGAAATTTATAAAGCTTGTCTCTTGTCATTTAGCTCTCCAAAATGTGTATAAATAGAGGGCCTTGGATGATTGTAAGAGTAACATTGATACATTGGTAGGATATTAGCCATTGTAATAAAATTCTCTAAGTTTTCTTCTTTTTTCCTTTCTCTAGTTTTCTTTTTCTTTATTTACTTATGCTTCTTACATTTCTTTTCATTTTTAGTATGTGTTGCTAATCATATTGTTGAGGTGATGAGGTGAAGCTCTTGGTAAATGCTAAGGTTAGTCTCTTAAACATGAGCTAAAATGAATCATCATTTATAAACACTAGTATAGATAATATTTTCTTTTGGTTTAAAATCATACTTACAAAGTAGGGATCTTGATTCATTATTGACAAGGAAAATGGCACAGTAAATGCTTGGTTTCATAACCTTGATTTGTTGTAGACATATACCTTGGCATAAGGAATGCTTGGACTCTTTTTATGAGTTTTGAGGATACCAAATGAACATAATATCATATGCTATGGACGTTAGACAATTTGGACTGAATTGCTAAACCTTCCGATTGGAATCTCCCTTATGTGTGAATTTCAATTGTGTAATAAAACAAGATTAATCTTAGCATAACACCAAGAGTGGATTCTCTAACCTCAACATCCTTTCTTATTGTTTTTTATATCTTATTTAATTGCTTTTATGTTATTTTGTTTATTTTGTTCTCTAATATCTTGTTTACTTTCTTTGTTATTGATTCCCTAATATCTTGTTTATTTTCTTTTTCATATATATTTATAAACTTATACTTACTAATACGCTTCCCTGTGGTTCGACCTCGGACACCCGAGAATTTATTACTTGAACATAACCTGCACTTGGGTTTATAACTCTTAATTGAGTCTCCATCACTATATACTGTGAAAAAATAAATAGAAAATAAAAGAAGAACTTGATCTATATATATAGAAGTAGATTACAACAAGTATGTAAAAAACGAACAAGGACACTTACAGTAATTGATTTAAAAAAATCAATATCGAGTCAAGGTTGGACCTTTTAACCTTAAGACGTTTTTTGCCTATCTAAGGTGATAACAGTATCGATGCAAATCGTCTCCTAGGTTTCCTCGATATACGTTGCAAATGAGAGCACACCCGGATGCAACACAGCGAACTGAAGAATGTTGAAGTCTCTCTCTCAGAAGGTAAGAATAGTTTCGGTGAAAAATAAGTGTTCTAAAACAGATACAAACAGTCCTATTTATAGATACATAGAAGTCTGTTCGGTCAGACACATCTGTTGGACAGGAACCGGTTCGGTCAAAAGATAAGACTCTTCCAATGAATCGGTTCAATCCAACAGACAAGACTCAACAGAAAAAGGTAAAGAACCGAACATACACATTCTAGAAGAAGAATTATTTGGACAAACATAAAGCTGGTTGGATTTGAGCTGGTTCGGCTGCTTGGTGTTGAGCTGGTTCGGTTTGGACAAAAATAATCCGGTTGGGCAGTAAAAAATTATTTACTGACCCAAACCCAAACCCGACCCGACCCAACCCAGCTCTGCGGCGCGCGCGTGTGGTCTAGCCCAAGTTGTGTAGGTCCTCACCCTCCACAAAAACTTGGGTGCCCCTTGGGGCCCAACCCATCATGACACTCTAGCTTATATAAACTATAAGCTAAAGTCATTCTTAGTCTTATGTGGGATTGACTACCACACATACCTTCAACCAATTTTCCTTCCTCTTCAAGTGGGTAAATAATGAGACTAATTTCTCATTCACTTTGATATCATTTGTGTACGACAACCTACGTATTAGAAGACGTATTTCGTATATATATATACTTATTATATACTATGATATCTAACACACATTGCATAGACAGCCCTTAATTATTATAGTACTTTGTATTTTCTTCTAATATATGTCGTTATAGATATAAATTAAAATTGTCAATGCTTTTTATGGAAACATGAAGTTGAAGAGAGAGAAATTAAAAAAAATGTTAAGTAGAAGGGATAATGGTCGTCTTTGGGTCACCCCGATTGTGAGTTGTCTTCGAATCTCACATCGACAATTAATGTGTGTAGGTTTTAAGGAATTTTACGCTTGACAAAATCAATTAAGTTTTGTCAAATAATGTGCTCCTTCTCTGACCCAAAAAGAAAGAAGGGATAATGGTTACATATTTTCATTAGAAGAAAACATGCTTTAACATATGATGAAAGTTGGGCCAAGGTGCGGGCCACCAAACCATGAAGCTCTTAGGCTAATGTCATATATGTGGTTGTCTTTATTTATTGTATTCTGAAATATGCACTAATGCTAGCTAATCCATCAATATAAATTTTGACAATTCGTAAATTTATGTTAGGTTTGTATTATTATTTTTTATTATAATTATATTTAAAGTATTATATATTTATATAAAATTTAATATGTTAATAATTTTTATTATATAAATTTTATCACATTTATGTATTCGTGCCGTTTGTGTTACATTTTTATATCATATTATTGTTTTAATTTTTTATTGTATGGTATTCAAAATTATCTAATCTTTAGCTCAAATATGAACTATTATCATGCCTTCTATTACAAAGACACTCATTCTACACTCGCTCTCAACAACTCTTTGGAAATCCAACATTGGTCTAATAGAAAGAAAATTACTTTTTTTAGCAAATAAAAAAATTTTATTTTCTTCAATAATTAGATTAAGTATTAATATTCTATGCACATACACTAAAATTTTTAAATTCTAAAAATAAAATTAAATGATTTTCATATATTTATTAATTTTTTTCATATATATATATATTAATAAGATATTTTTATTTTTATAATACTATATATGATTAATTTATTTATCAATAGTCTTTAAAAATATATACTAATAAGATATTTTATTTTGATAATACAGTTAAAAGTATTTATCAGATTTGTCAAAACCTAATTTCATCTATAAAAAATCTCAAAAGCGTACTTCTCATATTATTATGGTACATTAAAATTTGTACTTTCGAAATACATTCACAAGACTTGAATCTTAATTACCAAAAAAATAAAAATAAAATTTTAATATATTTTTTTTAATAAAAAAAAAGAGCTCATTTCTTTATCGGACTAAAATCTAATCCATGTAGATATCCATAAAATACACATGTTAGCTATGACTCGCCAAAAAAAAATCTCTAACATTGTCTGCAGAGCTCAAAAACTTATCTACCAATGTATAACATAGTTTTATGAAATTAATATACTTTATATCTATCATCATACCATTATATAATATTGGCTACACAAATCCCTTAAATATTGACACATGTATTTTTTTTGTTTTTTTGTTTCAAAGAATAATACAACACATTTTCTATAACCTGATTAGAAATTTTCATTTCTTAAAAATTCTATTAACTTTATAAAGAAAAAAGCTAATGAAGATGCTTATTAGTTTACTGATATCTTGAGAATTACACCATGTCATACCATTTGTAGTCAATCAATGTTAAAATAATTGAATCGGTTGAATTGGTGGCTTGTCTGATTCGGTGCAAATTATAGAATTGAGAATTTTTCGAATCGGTAAAAAATGGGTTGAAACTTGAAAAAGCTTGAAAAATCAATTTTAAACTTATTTTTTTTAAATTTTTTATTGTATGTGATGAGATTTGAACATTTAATCTCTTGAATTTATATTAAAGATCATACCATTTAGCCAAATACATACTTTTATTAAATATTTACTATATTTAATACTTATTTAATATTTAAATTACCTATTTAAAATTTAAATTCTTTTTTTAATGCAATCGGTCGGACCGGTGCTTGAACTGGTTATCAGAGGTTTCACCAATTTGACTTTCGATTCAGTTTTTTACACATTGTTGTCAATCGTTTTGCTACACTTTTTAATACTCCTGTTATTTTGGGCAAACGATGAAACCAAGATACGTAACTGTTATAACTTTAATAAAAATTAGAGAGTTGCTACTAAAGTCTATAATTATTGTACTAGACAATTGAATTTTGAGAGAGATTAATAAAATGGAGTTATATAAAAAATCATAAAATAAAAAAAATTCAGAAAATTAATTGATAAATTCTAATCAATAAAAATAATATATATTTTTTATAAAATAAAAAAGTTAAGAACCCGAGTGAAGTAGGAAAAGTTTTCTAGTACTATTAATAATCCTCCTCCTGAGTTTGGTGTCATAAGTAAAATGACGTCAATTCAACTAGAATTTATGATATTTAAAAAAATATGAGTAATTTTTTAAAAAATGTTAAAAAAATTTCTCCATAAAAAGATTTTTTTTTAAATGAATAAAAATATTAAAAGATATAATTAGTTCTATTTTATTTTTTGATTTTATTGGTTTGTTATACTTTTATCAATTGAGTTTATGTTACTTGACTCGTGACATCAACTCAATCACTTACATTATATATAGTATACATAAGAGAAAAATATAAAAAAACTAAATTAGAAAACAAACAATATATATTCATAAGATTATATCAATAATTTAATTTTTTAAAATAAAATTATATCATTTTTGTTGGGAATAACGTGCCAGCCCAATAACAAGCAATAACCGACAACAAGAACTCAGGAAGAAGATAAAAAGAAAACACAATAATTTTAACGTGGTTCAGCCCTTCTTGGCCTACGTCCACGATCCCAAAAGGATAAACATACTTCACTAAAGAAGAATTCCAACTTGTAGCTTTTGCAGGGATAAAACTACAAACCATCCTCCCAACACACTTGTAGCTTTTGTACGGATAAAGCTACAAACCATCCTCCCAATATTGTGACTCGCCACCCACCTCACAGGTGGTGGTGGTAGTATTTTCCCAAAGGCCAAGGTTTCTATTTATAGATGAGCACTCCTCTTGACTCATCAATACTACTCAATATGGGATTAGGATTCCCTGTTGCTTAACCAATTAGTTACTTGATGTGGGATGAGCACTGTCATAACGGTTTTTCGACCGCTTGATGTTTTTTTTTTTTTAAATAAAATAAAATGGAGAGAGTCACCACCAATCTTTTTTGGTTAGGTGCGATTGGTCACCTATGAAAACTTATCCTCTTAATAATATTCTAAAATTAATTAAGATATATTAAAAGGATAATTTTTGGTCTACGAAACAAAAATTAGGTTCGGGGGTACGGTTACGCGTGGGGAAGGATTAGCACCCCTGCGGCGCCCGTTTTAAAACGGTACCAATTAATCGCGTGTTATCTTTAATATTAAAAAATGATTTTTATTTTAGCATTTAATAATAATTCCCTTAATAGACCTTATTCGAAAAGAATATCCTTTTTTTTTTTAAATAAATGAGAGGCAAAGTTTTTTTTTTTAGAAGTAAAAGAAATCATCTATGTAAAAATAATTTCCGAATTACTCCGATAATTTCGATAATGTTTTGGTATCTAATTTTACTTGAATCGTTTCGTGGAACGATTGATACTCCGACCGTTCGAGAAATGATCCATTTTAGAAGATTTCATTTACCAAAGATAATTTAAAAAGATATGTTTTATTTGCAAGAAGAAAACAAAGATTAATGAAGATATCTTTTTTTAGAATTAATCTCCAAAATAAAAAAAAAAATTTATCTGTGTAAAAATAATTTTCGAATCACTCCGATATTCTCAATAATGTTTCGATAACTAATCTTACTCGAACTGTTTCGTGGGACAATTGATACCTCGACCATCCCGAGATATAATTCGTTTTTAGAAAATTTCATTTATTAAAAAATTTTGTTTACGGAGAAATTAATAAAAATATCTTTTTATAATTAATTTCGGAATAAAAAAAATTACTTTATGTAAAAATAATTCCCGAACCACTCCGATAATTTCGATAATGTTTCGATAATCATGTTTACACGAACCATTTCAAGGAAAGATTGATATTCCGACCATTCCGAGAAAGAGTTCGTTTTCAGAGAATTTTCTTTGCTGAAAATAATTTAAAAGACATATTTTATACGCGAAAAATTTATTCATTAAGGAACTAAATAAATAAATGAAAAAAAATTTCCCCTTTTTTTTATTAATAATGCATAAAAATGAATAATAAAATAAATACCAATAACGATAGAATTAACAATAAATACAAAATAAATAATAATAATAATAACAATAATATATTTATATAATAAAATAAATAATAATAATAGTAATAATAATGGAAAAAATAATGAATAAAAATAATAATAATATTAGCAATAAACAAATATATATATAAATAAATGGAAATAACAATAATAAATAGAAAAAAGGATAATAATATTAATAATTAATATAATAATAATAATAAAAAAATGATGAAGCAACATCTGGGTCGGGTCCAGGCGCGAACTCGCGCGTAGGTCCTGTGACCCGACCCGGATGTTGCTTTAAAAGAATTTGTTTTCCCTTTCAGCCTAAAACAAAAAAAAAGTCTCACCTGTTTTTTTTTTCTCTCAACACCCAGCCACCGCCATCGTGTCGGAGGTACCCCGAGCAAAAAAAATGCCCCAAAACACTCCTTTGGTTCTCCTTTACCCAAATACTGGATTGGTTTTCCCAAAAACCACCCCAAAATTCCTAGATCTAGGATCAAAGTTCGAAACTTTTTTCTTTTTGTTTTTGGGTTGTTGGCTGACGGGTTTTCTCTTCTTTTTTTTGTTTGTGGGTTCTTTTTTTTTGTGATTTTTACTTGTGGTTTTTTTTTTGGTTTCGGATCTGCTTTGATTTCTTTTTTTTTCTCTCACTTTTTTTTTTTTTTTTTTCCGGATCTGGGGGTTTATATAGGGGGCTGTGGCGGTGGGGTTGGTTCGGTGGCGAGGCCACTTGGTGGCTGGCTGCTCGGTGGCAACGCCTGTTTGGTTGTCGTGTGAGGTAAGGGTGGTGGGTGCCAGGCTTGAGGCTAGGTCATGCTAGGCTAGGTAGCGGTGGTGGTGGAGAGCTGGCAGCTCGGTGGCAGTGTTTGGATGGCTGGGTGAGTGGCTGATAACTCGTATAATTATATAGTTCTTAGTTATGTTTTATTATTATTTTGTGTCAAATACGAGTTATTATTGCTTAGTCTAATTGTGTTTATGATTTTTTATATTTTTATGTAATTTGGTGTTTTTCACGAGTTTTTTTGAGTGATTTCAGATTACTAGGTTAAATAAAGAATTAAGGGCAAATCCAGTTCAGTTCCAGTTCCGACACCTTTTTCCATATCAGCTATATCTGGAGTTTCACTGAAGCAATAAGGCTGAAAATTTAACCGTGCATAGTTAAGAGGCATATCTATCTTTTTCATGTTTTACACTTCTTGAAACGGAGTCGTTTTCCCTACCGAAATCAACCATCAAGTTGGCTGATGTGCAATGACGTCTGTTCTGCACCGTTTTGGTATTTTGACCATATCTTCCGATCCACATGAGAAAATGATCTGATTCTAACGGCTATGGATTCGTAACTGATAGGGGTATATTTTTCTAGAAGACCATTTTATCAGATCGAGCCTCCAACATTGACAAACGCGACCATCAAGCTGGCTGATCAGAATTGTCATACAATATGACGAAAATTGTTAGAAAAATGCACCCACCTATTATACCTACCTTTGAAATTTGTAAAGCTTGTCTCTTGTCATTTAGCCCTCCAAAATGTGTATAAATAGAGGGCCTTGGATGAGTATTGGGAAAGATGGATACATTGGTAGGATATTAGCCATTGTAATAAAATTCTCTAAGTTTTCTTCTTTTTTCCTTTCTCTAGTTTTCTTTTTCTTTATTTACTTATGCTTCTTACATTTCTTTTCATTTTTAGTATGTGTTGCTAATCATATTGTTGAGGTGATGAGGTGAAGCTCTTGGTAAATGCTAAGGTTAGTCTCTTAAACATGAGCTAAAATGAATCATCATTTATAAACATTAGTATAGATAATATTTTCTTTTGGTTTAAAATCATACTTGCAAAGTAGAGATCTTGATTCATTATTGACAATGAAAATGGCACAGTAAATGCTTGGTTTCATAACCTTGATTTGTTGTAGACATATACCTTGGCATAAGGAATGCTTGGACTCTTTTTATGAGTTTTGAGGACACCAAATGAACATAATATCATATGCTATGGACGTTGGACAATTTGGACTGAATTGCTAAACCTTCCGATTGGAACCTCCCTTATGTGTGGATTTCAATTGTGTAATAAAACAAGATTAATCTTAGCATAACACCAAGAGTGGATTCTCTAACCTCAACATCCTTTCTTATTGTTTTTTATATCTTATTTAATTGCTTTTATGTTATTTTGTTTATTTTGTTCTCTAATATCTTGTTTACTTTCTTTGTTATTGATTCCCTAATATCTTGTTTATTTTCTTTTTCATATATATTTATAAACTTATACTTACTAGTACGCTTCCCTGTGGTTCGACCTCGGACACCCGAGAATTTATTACTTGAACATAACCTGCACTTGGGTTTACAACTCTTAATTGAGTCTCCATCAAGTTTTTGGCGCCGTTGCCGGGGAAGCAATACTAAGTATATAAGTTTATAAGTATATTTATTTTTATTGGCTGGTTATACCGCCTAATTTTCTATATATTTATATTTATATTGTATATTAACTTTGTTTTATTTTTATTGGCTGGTTATACCGCCTAATCTGTATATTAACTTTGTTTTATGCTTCTTTGGCGACGTGATTTTAGATCTCGTCGTTTAGTTAGATTTTATTGTGAAACTTTTTCAGGTAATCTTTTTAATACAACTCCTACCATGGCTGATAATGAAAGTGTTCATGGTGAAGATGAGAATAGACAAGTACGCACCATGCGTGACTACTTGCAACCAACTCGAAGCTCATCACCCTCTTGTTTTATTTTTCCTCTCAATGCAAACAACTTTCGTTTTAAACCAGGTATGATAGCTTTGCTTCCAAATTTCCATGGGTTAGAATCGGAAAGTGCTTACTCGTTTCTAAAACACTTCGAAGATGTATGTGTCACCTTTAATGACCAACAATGTACAAATGAAATTGTCAAGCTAAAATTATTTCCTTTTTCTTTAAAAGATAAAGCAAAAATTTGGCTTCATAATTTAAAACCAAGGTCAATTGGCACATGGCAAGAATTACAAGCTGAGTTTCTAAAGAAATTTTTCCCAGCACATAAAACTACTGCTTTGAAAAGACAGATTCAAAATTTCAATCAAAATCAAAATGAAGCATTTTTTCAGTGCTGGGAGCGTTTTAAAGATTTGTTAAGTTCTTGTCCACATCATGGTTTTGAAAAATGGCGTCTTATTAGTTTCTTTTATGAAAGTTTAACTCCCGAAACTAAACAATTTGTTGAAACAATGTGTAACGGTGAGTTTCTAGAAAAAAAACCTGAAGAAGCCTTTGACTACCTAGACCATTTGGCAGATAACTCTCAAGCCTGGCACACAGATAATTCCTCTGAAAGTTCCAATAGATCTAATCTTGTTTCTAACAGAGGTAAATATCATTTTAGTCAAGAAGATGAGATAAAAGCTAAAGTAGCTAATTTGGCTAGAATGATTGAAGCCATGGAACTTAGAGAAGTAAAAGAAGTCAAAACGGTTAAAAATGAAGAAAGTTGTGGAATTTGTGAAATCATGGGACACCCCACTTTTGAATGTCCAAACATTCCCATTCTTAAAGAAGCGTTGCATGATCAAGTAAATTCCATAAACACATTTAAAAATCCTTTTCCTTCTCCTTACTCTGAAACGTATAACCCTGAATGGAGAAATCATCCCAACTTCAGTTGGCGGAATAATAATCATGTTCAGGTACCACAATCTTAAAAGCCGGGCAACACTTTTTCCTATCAACCTTCACGTGTACAAACCTTGGAAGAGACATTGCAAGCATTCATGCAAACACAAGCAAATGTGAATAACCAAACTTCACAAGACATCAATGAGATCAAAAACACCTTGTCCACATTGACAGCTTCATTACGCACTCAGGAAAAAGGTAAATTTCCTGCTCAACCTCAGCCTAACCCTTCTACTCAATGTCTTGTTTCTTGCTCCATTGAAACTCAACAGGAAAATACCAGTTCTATCACAACTCTTCGAAGTGGAAAGGCAATTGACAAAAACATTCCATCAAAAGACCAAGATCCTCCTTCCCCTCTGAAAAGTAATGGTAAGGATGATGGTAAGTCTGAACTTCTTGAAAATTTGGACATAGAAAAAGGTATGCATCCTGCTTCTTTTCCTCAAAGGTTGCAAACAATAAAGAATTTGAATCAAAATGCAGAAATATATGAACTTTTCAAACAAGTTAAGATTAACATTCCTTTATTGGATGCAATCAAACAAGTTCCATCTTATGCTAAATTTTTGAAGGACATGTGCACAGTTAAAAGGAAACATAATGTACAAAAGAAAGCATTTCTGACGGAAAGTGTGAGCTCAATCATTCAACACCTTACTCCACCAAAATTCAAAGATCCTGGATGTCCAACAATCTCATGCATCATTGGAAACACTAGAATAGAACGTGCATTGCTTGATCTTGGTGCTAGTGTTAATCTTTTGCCTTTTTCTTTTTATCAACAGTTAGGTTTAGGTGAACTCAAGGAAACACCTGTTACACTTCAACTAGCTGATCGTTCTGTAAAAATTCCTCGAGGGATAGTTGAAGATGTTTTGGTTCAAATTGATAATTTTTACTTCCCTGTTGATTTTATTGTTTTGGACACACATCCTGTTTCAAATCCAAATGTTCAAATTCCTGTTATATTAGGCCGTCCATTTCTTGCAACTTCTAATGCTCTGATAAATTGCAGGAATGGTAATTTGAACATTTCTTTTGGAAATATGACTTTAGAATTAAATGTGTTCAACATTTGCAAGCAACCTGGTGATGATTCAGAAGTACATGAAGTGGATTTCATTGAAGAACTTGTTCATGAACATCTCACCACTACCACATTTCATGATCCTTTAGAAGTTTATTTAATTGAATGTGGGTTTGATAATGCTTCAGAAATTTCACACACTGATTCTTTGTTAAATTCTTTTCAG
The DNA here is from genome assembly GCA_030761205.1 of Fremontodendron californicum. NCBI lineage: Eukaryota > Viridiplantae > Streptophyta > Magnoliopsida > Malvales > Malvaceae > Fremontodendron > Fremontodendron californicum. Next base: position 10,388,377 of record JAULJL010000041.1, on the reverse strand, counting down.
GATAAGCATTGTTGGAAACAAAAGTTTGAGGAACTTCCATCACTCACAAATGTCACTGTACCATCAACTATTGAACCACCCAAGCTGGATTTAAAACCATTGCCATCCGAGCTAAAATATTCTTTTTTGGGTGAGAATGAAACTTTTCCAGTCATAAATGAACTTGAGGAACTCAGAAATGATGCATATGAGAATTCTAAAATTCATAAAGAAAGAACTAAAGCCTTTCATGACAAGTTAATTTCAAGAAAAACATTTGATGTTGGGCAAAAAGTTCTACTTTATAATTCTAGACTTCACATATTTCCTGGTAAGTTGAGATTAAGATGGACTGGCCTATTTGTGGTTAAGCATGTGTAACATTATGGAGCAGTTGACATTGAGAATCCTAAAAATGGTAACGTATTCAAGGTAAATGGACAAAGACTCAAACTCTTTTTGGAAAATCATGTTACTCAAGAAGAGGTTGTTTTTCTTTCTGATCCTTGTTTTGAAAATAACTAGATGTAAATATAATTTTTACTAATTTCCAAAAAAAAAAAAAAACATTTTTTTAACCCCGGTTAAATGGCGGATAACGGTACTCCGTGATTATTTAAGTCGGTCCCATCAGCTACCCACAAAACTGATATTGTATATAAATTTCTCTTTCAATTTCTCTTTCATTTTATATTTCTTTTTTTTTCAGGATGGATGATATTCTCACAAGATTGCAGAAACGATTTCCTCCTTTTCCTCGAAATATTTTACTGAAGCTTTACCAAGTTCGATTTGAAAGATTAAGAATGCTTATGCACAAAGGGATTCCTGAAGACATACGTTGGATAATTGAAGCCAAGGTACGTGAAGATGAATATCTTCCTGTTTTGCATTTACCAGGTACAGGTAGAAGCACTTTTGCAAAGAAGCGACGAGCAAAGCGCATGAGTTCAAATTGCCATAAATGTGCACGATGGACGTGTAACGGTAAATGTCATTCTATTGGGATTCCGTCCTCTAATCGAGATGATAAAATTGAATTCATTAAGGATGGACTGAGTAAGGAGAATTTGGGTAATATCCAACTTTCTCTTGAGACGCATCCTAGTGGAGACGTACAAAGAGAAATTCTTGATTTATGGCCGCAATTCCAAAGGGAATGGCAACATCTTGGGAATCTGATGTTAAAAGACCCTGTTTGCCAGCTTGTAAGAAAACTGGATGGGAAGCATATCCTCGACTCATAGAAGGCGTTTAAGCCGTTTCTGGACGTAAAACCAGAGGAAGATGTGAGCCACAATCACAACTACAATAAATGACTTCTCAGCTTTTGGTTTGATTTGCAATAACTTTATTTCGGTTTAATTTACGTGTTGTTAGATTTGTGTAATTATTCTCGTTTTTTTTTTTTTTGCATTGGTCTTTTACGGTTGATTTTTCTTCTCTTTTTGATTTTCTTCCTGAAATCACGCAAAAATCTTTTGTTAGGTTAACATTTTCTTCTGACAGGTCAAATACACCTTCGGCGACATTATTACTCTTGTCTGATTCATTACTCAGTCCTCTATATATTACAGCATGTACTCATTCTCTTTCAGGCACTTGAAAAAAAAATGGAAAGTATTTCGTCCCAGCGCATTAAAAAAATTTGTGTCTTTGGAGGTGCTTATCCAGGGAAAAATAACATATTCGCTGATGAAGCCATAAGAGTTGGAGTAATACTTGCCCAACAAAAGATCCAGTTGATTTATGGAGGCGGTTGTACGGGTTTAATGGGAGCAGTCGCTACATCAGCACACGCCGGAGGAAGTCCAGTTCTAGGAATCGTGCCAAAACTATTCACAGGTTTTTGTGGACCTACCGTGGGTAAGGAAATACAAGTCTGGAGTATCCCTGAACGGATAACAATCATGTACCATTCTGCCGATGCATTCATTGCTTTACCAGGAGGTCTGGGTACATTGGAAGAAATAGCTTGCGTGGCTTCTTGGTCATCTTTGGTCACAAATAAGAAACCCATTGGTTTGCTTAATATTAATGGTTATTTTAGTAATTTGCTTTCATATTTCGATAATGCTGTGGATAATGGATTCATGTTTTCAGAGGCAAGGAGAACCATAATTTCTGCTACAACCATTGAAGATTTACTCAAAAAGCTCCAAGCTTATGAGTAATTATCTGCTACGGTTGTTTCGCAAACGCTCGGAAAAAGAAAAAGAGATATGGACGAGCAAGGAGTGGATTGCACTTTGTCTTTGTGACATTATCTAACATTTTGTTTGTTGTGTCTCAGTTATAATAAGTGGTTAGCAACCTCTGCAGGTAATATCTCCTAAATTCTACCTTTAGTAGGGGGTAAGGGACATATTTCGCTAATTAAAAATAAAAAAAAGTTTGTTGTGTTTTAAGCAATTTAGAAGTATTCATTCTGAACAAGGTCTGAGTAAGGGAGACTTGAGACATACCTTGTCAGTTTGATTTTAATCTTTTTATGTTTACTTGTTAATTTTTGTTTAGTATTTTAGGATTATTTAGGTTGCATGAGTTTGTTTTGTTTTGAGTCTTAGTTATTCCTATTCTTATGTTATTAGTTGTCTTCTCTTACACATGATTCTTTCATTTGGGTTAATAGACTTACATTGAGGACAATGTAAGAATTAAGTGTGGGGGGAACGATTTAGGATTTCTTTTATTTTTGTCTACTATTTTTTTTATGAGTCTTTATTATTATTATTATTATTTTAATGTGTTCTAGTTCCTTTTTAATACAATGATGAGATATGAATTGTATAAGTCTAAAACAGATTTATTAGTGAGAAGATTTTCATGAGAATTGAGCTTGATGTCAACCTTTTTATGAGCCAATGTTAATATGATATGTTGATTGAGAAAGAAGCATGTTTAGACTTAATCTGACTTGTATACTCATCCTTGTGAGTTTTTGAGCCTATAATGATTGATGCATTATACAAATCAATCTAATTTCTTTCTTGAGTGCTCTTATGATTACATGATTCTCTAGAACTTGCTTTAAACCGTTTGAGACTATATTGATACATGTGACAACATGAATATGATAGAGGCATTAGGATTATAACCAGAGCCAAACAGCCATCCATTATTAATGTTCTAAGAGAACATCCCCACTAGTGAGCCAATTTGAGCCTACATTAAATATGCTGTTTTATTGGTAACCACAACTTACACCTAGCCTAAATATACTTATATCCTTACCCTTGTTCTAAAGATGGATTATATATTTTGAGACATATTGCAAAAAACAAGGGATATTTTTAGTTGAAAATTTGGGTTAGAAACAAAAGATAAGTGTGGGGGAAGAAAAGAAAAGAAAAAGTCAAGAGAAAAAGAAAGGGATCATTGTTAAATACATTCCCATATTAAAAAAAAAAAAAATCTTCTCTTGAACTTCTAGTTAAAGTAAAGCAAAAGATGTTACAAAGTTGGTTAGAATGAAGCAAAGGCTCAACATGAATATTTAGCCTATGTGACTATGTACTTGTAAAGAGTTTTGAGAAATTTATTTGTATGATCTTATTATGTCTCTAAACTCTATGAACTCTTTGGAACCTTTGTGATATCTTTATCCTTTTGTTCTTTAACCACATTATAACCCTTTGGCCCCATTACAACCTTGAATAAAGACCTCTTGATTTATGAAGTTGTATGATCTAAATAGTGGAGAATAGGTGGACAAGCAAGCATATGGTAGAAGTGTTTTCATGAGATTGATTGAGTGTAAACACTTTACCACTACTTTAAAGAGTGAAAATCATGAGAGTATCCCATGTGAGAGGTTGAGATTAAGTTGAATATGCACTATTTTGATTGAAATATGTTATGTTAATATTGGCTTAACTCATTTATTTACATTCAAGCATGAATTTTTGTGAAATTCTTTGAGCTATTGATTAGTTTATAAGACTTGTTCAAAGATTGTCTCTAATTTATATTGAAAGGATTAGGAGTAAATATTTTTAGTGTATGTAGTTTACTTATATTTTAGTTTTTCAATGTTTGTGGGTATCGTTCTAGCAAACCCTCACGAGACTAAACTCGTCCACTAGGGACACCTAGGGGTTTAAAGGCTTGTGTCACATGCTAAGTGCCACCGTGATTTCCTACGAAAATGGATTAGATTAGATTTTCTTATTTTATTTTTATTGAGTCGTTGCTAGGGACTAGCAACAATCTAAGTGTGGGGGTGTGATAACTCGTATAATTATATAGTTCTTAGTTATGTTTTATTATTGTTTTGTGTCAAATACGAGTTATTATTGCTTAGTCTAATTGTGTTTATGATTTTTTATATTTTTATGTAATTTGGTGTTTTTCACGAGTTTCTTTGAGTGATTTCAGATTACTAGGTTAAATAAAGAATTAAGGGCAAATCCAGTTCAGTTCCAGTTCCGACACCTTTTTCCATATCAGCTATATCTGGAGTTTCACTGAAGCAATAAGGCTGAAAATTTAACCGTGCATAGTTAAGAGGCATATCTATCTTTTTCATGTTTTACACTTCTTGAAACGGAGTCGTTTTCCCTACCGAAATGACGTCTGTTCTGCACCGTTTTGGTATTTTGACCATATCTTTCGATCCACATGAGCAAATGATCTGATTCCAACGGGTATGGATTCGTAAATGATAGGGGTATATTTTTCTAGAAGACCATTTTATGCTAAGATTAATCCACAGGGAAGCGTATTAGTAAGTATAAGTTTATAAATATATAAGAAAAAGAAAGTAAACAAGATATTAGAGAACAAAATAAACAAAATAACATAAAAGAAATTAAACAAGATATAAACAAAACAATAAGAAAAGATGTTGAGGTTAGAGAATCCACTCTTGGTGTTATGCTAAGATTAATCTTGTTTTATTACACAATTGAAATTCACACATAAGGGAGATTCCAATCGGAAGGTTTAGCAATTCAGTCCAAATTGTCCAACGTCCATAGCATATGATATTATGTTCATTTGGTGTCCTCAAAACTCACAAAAAGAGTCCAAGCATTCCTTATGCCAATGTATATGTCTACAACAAATCAAGGTTATGAAACCAAGCATTTACTGTGCCATTTTCATTGTCAATAATGAATCAAGATCCCTACTTTGCAAGTATGATTTTAAACCAAAAGAAAATATTATCTATACTAGTGTCTATAAATGATGATTCATTTTAGCTCATGTTTAAGAGACTAACCTTAGCATTTACCAAAAGCTTCACCTCATCACCTCAACAATATGATTAGCAACACATACTAGATATGAATAAAATGAAAAGAAATGTAAGAAGCATAAGTAAATAAAGAAAAAGAAAACTAGAGAAAGGAAAGAAGAAGAAAACTTAGAGAATTTTATTACAATGGCTAATATCCTACCAATGTATCAATGTATCCCAATACTCATCCAAGGCCCTCTATTTATACACATTTTGGAGGGCTAAATGACAAGAGACAAGCTTTACAAATTTCAAAGGTAGGTATAATAGGTGGGTGCATTTTTCTAACAATTTTCGTCATATTGTATGACAATTCTGATCAGCCAGATTGATGGTCGATTTTGTCAATGTTGGAGGCTCGATCTGATAAAATTGTCTTCTAGAAAAATATACCCCTATCAGTTACGGATCCATAGCCGTTGGAATCAGCTCATTTGCTGATGTGGATAAGAAGATATGGGCAAAATACGAAAACAGGTCAGCACAGACGTCATTGCACATCAGCCAACTTGATGGTCGATTTCGCTAAGGAAACCTACTCCGTTTCAAGAAGTGTAAAACATGAAAAAGATAGATATGCCTCTTAGCTTTGCACGGCTACAAATTTCAGCCTTATTGCTTCAGTGAAACTCGAGATATAGCTGATATGGAAAACGGTGTCGGAACTGGAACTGAACTGGATTTGCCCTTAATTCTAGTAATCTGAAATCACTCAAAGAAACTTGTGAAAAACACCAAATTACATAAAAATATAAAAGATCATAAACACAATTAGACTAAACAATAATAACTCGTATTTGACACAAAACAATAATAAAACATAACTAAAAACTATATAATTATACGAGTTATCACACCCCCACACTTAGATTGTTGCTAGTCCCTAGCAACGACTCAATAAAAATAAAATAAGAAAATCTAATCTAATCCATTTTCGTAGGAAATCACGGTGGCACTTAGCATGTGACACAAGCCTTTAAACCCCTAGGTGTCCCTAGTGGACGAGTTTAGTCTCGTGAGGGTTTACTAGGACGATACCCACAAACATTGAAGACATAAGAAAAACTAAAAATAATAATTATAACTAATCCTTCCAATATAAATTAGAGATAATCATTGGGCAAGTCTTAAAAACTAATCAATAGCTTAAAGAAATTCACAAAAAATCTTGCTTGAATGTAAATAAATGAGTTAAGCCAATATTAACATAATATATTTCAACCAAAATAGTGCATATTCAAACTTAATCTCAACTTCTCACATGGGATACTCTCTTGATTTTCACTCTTTAAAGTAGTGGTAAAGTGTTTACACTCAATCAATCTCATGAAAACACTTTTACCATATGCTTGCTTGTCCATCTATCAGTTACGAATCCATAAGTCACCCGAGAATTTATTACTTGAACATAACATGCACTTGGGTTTACAACTCTTAATGAAGTGTAAAACATGAGGTGAAGCTCTTGGTAAATGCTAAGGTTAGTCTCTTAAACATGAGCTAAAATGAATCATCATTTATAAACATTAGTATAGATAATATTTTCTTTTGGTTTAAAATCATACTTGCAAAGTAGAGATCTTGATTCATTATTGACAATGAAAATGGCACAGTAAATGCTTGGTTTCATAACCTTGATTTGTTGTAGACATATACCTTGGCATAAGGAATGCTTGGACTCTTTTTATGAGTTTTGAGGACACCAAATGAACATAATATGGGTTGTAAATGCTTTCCCTAGCGAAATCGACCATCATAAAAAAAACAATTAAGTTTTCTTCTTTTTTCAATATGTCTCAAAATATATAATCCATCTTTAGAACAAGGGTAAGGATATAAGTATATTTAGGCTAGGTGTAAGTTCTGGTTACCAATAAAATAGCATATTTAATGTGGGCTCAAATTGGCTCACTAGTGGGGATGTTCTCTTAGAACATTAATAATGGATGGCTGTTTGGCTCTGGTTATAATCCTAATGCCTCTATCATATTCATGTTGTCACATGTATCAATATAGTCTCAAACGGTTTAAAGCAAGTTCTAGAGAATCATGTAATCATAAGAGCACTCAAGAAGGAAATTAGATTGATTTGTATAATGCATCAATCATTATAGGCTCAAAAACTCACAAGGATGATTATACAAGTCAGATGGAAAAGGCTTTTTAAATGTGTTTATGGAATTTACTTGATCATGCAACGCTTCTTTAAGAATGGGAATGTTTGGACATTCAGAAGTGGGGTGTCCCATGATTTCACAAATTCCACAACTTTCTTCATTTTTAACCGTTTTGACTTCTTTTACTTCTCTAAGTTCCATGGCTTCAATCTTTGTAGCCAAATTACCTACTTTAGCTTTTATCTCATCTTCTTGACTAAAATGATATTTACCTCTGTTAGAAACAATATTAGATCTATTGGAACTTTCAGAGGAATTATCTGTGTGCCAGGCTTGAGAGTTATCTGCCAAATGGTCTAGGTAGTCAAAGGCTTCTTCAGGTTCTTTTTCTAGAAACTCACTGTTACACATTGTTTCAACAAATTGTTTAGTTTCGGGAGTTAAACTTTCATAAAAGAAACTAATAAGACGCTATTTTTCAAAACCATGATGTGGACAAGAACTTAACAAATCTTTAAAACGCTCCCAGCACTGAAAAAATGCTTCATTTTGATTTTGATTGAAATTTTGAATCTGTCTTTTCAAAGCAGTAGTTTTATGTGCTGGGAAAAATTTCTTTAGAAACTCAGTTTGTAATTCTTGCCATGTAAAACACTTAGCTCATGTTGATGGTGACTCAATTAAGAGTTGTAAACCCAAGTGCAGGTTATGTTCAAGTAATAAATTCTCGGGTGTCCGAGGTCGAACCACAGGGAAGCGTATTAGTAAGTATAAGTTTATAAATATATAAGAAAAAGAAAGTAAACAAGACATTAGAGAACAAAATAAACAAAATAACATAAAAGAAATTAAACAAGATATAAACAAAACAATAAGAAAAGATGTTGAGGTTAGAGAATCCACTCTTGGTGTTATGCTAAGATTAATCTTGTTTTATTACACAATTGAAATTCACACATAAGGGAGATTCCAATCGGAAGGTTTAGCAATTCAGTCCAAATTGTCCAACGTCCATAGCATATGATATTATGTTCATTTGGTGTCCTCAAAACTCACAAAAAGAGTCCAAGCATTCCTTATGCCAAGGTATATGTCTACAACAAATCAAGGTTATGAAACCAAGCATTTACTGTGCCATTTTCATTGTCAATAATGAATCAAGATCCCTACTTTGCAAGTATGATTTTAAACCAAAAGAAAATATTATCTATACTAGTGTCTATAAATGATGATTCATTTTAGCTCATGTTTAAGAGACTAACCTTAGCATTTACCAAAAGCTTCACCTCATCACCTCAACAATATGATTAGCAACACATACTAGATATGAATAAAATGAAAAGAAATGTAAGAAGCATAAGTAAATAAAGAAAAGGAAAACTAGAGAAAGGAAAGAAGAAGAAAACTTAGAGAATTTTATTACAATGGCTAATATCCTACCAATGTATCAATGTATCCCAATAATCATCCAAGGCCCTCTATTTATACACATTTTGGAGGGCTAAATGACAAGAGACAAGCTTTACAAATTTCAAAGGTAGGTATAATAGGTGGGTGCATTTTTCTAACAATTTTCGTCATATTGTATGACAATTCTGATCAGCCAGCTTGATGGTCGATTTTGTCAATGTTGGAGGCTCGATCTGATAAAATTGTCTTCTAGAAAAATATACCCCTATCAGTTATGGATCCATAGCCGTTGGAATCAGCTTATTTTCTGATGTGGATAAGAATATATGGGCAAAATACGAAAACAGGTCAGCACAGACGTCATTGCACATCATCCAACTTGATGGTCGATTTCGCTAAGGAAAACGACTCAGTTTCAAGAAGTGTAAAACATGAAAAAGATAGATATGCCTCTTATCTTTGCACGGCTACAAATTTCAGCCTTATTGCTTGAGTGAAACTCGAGATATAGCTGATATGGAAAACAGTGTCGGAACTGGAACTGAACTGGATTTGCCCTTAATTCTAGTAATCTGAAACCACTCAAAGAAACTTGTGAAAAACACCAAATTACATAAAAATATAAAAGATCATAAACACAATTAGACTAAACAATAATAACTCGTATTTGACACAAAACAATAATAAAACATAACTAAAAACTATATAATTATACGAGTTATCACACCCCCACACTTAGATTGTTGCTAGTCCCTAGCAACGACTCAATAAAAATAAAATAAGAAAATCTAATCTAATCCATTTTCGTAGGAAATCACGGTGGCAGTTAGCATGTGACACAAGCCTTTAAACCCCTAGGTGTCCCTAGTGGACGAGTTTAGTCTCGTGAGGGTTTACTAGGACGATACCCACAAACATTGAAGACATAAGAAAAACTAAAAATAATAATTATAACTAATCCTTCCAATATAAATTAGAGATAATCATTGGGCAAGTCTTAAAAACTAATCAATAGCTTAAAGAAATTCACAAAAAACCTTGCTTGAATGTAAATAAATGAGTTAAGCCAATATTAACATAACATATTTCAATCAAAATAGTGCATATTCAAACTTAATCTCAACTTCTCACATGGGATACTCTCTTGATTTTCACTCTTTAAAGTAGTGGTAAAGTGTTTACACTCAATCAATCTCATGAAAACACTTCTACCATATGCTTGCTTGTCCACCTATTCTCCACTATTTAGATCATACAACTTCATAAATCAAGAGGTCTTTATTCAAGGTTGTAATGGGGCCAAAGGGTTATAATGTGGTTAAAGAACAAAAGGATAAAGATATCACAAAGGTTCCAAAGAGTTCATAGATTTTAGAGACATAATAAGATCATACAAATAAAACTTCTCAAAACTCTTATAAAGCACATAATAACATAGGCTAAATATTCATGTTGAGCCTTTGCATCATTCTAACCAACTTTGTAACATCTTTTTCTAGAAGTTCAAGAGAAGATTCTTTTTTTTTTAATTTTTAATATGGGAATGTATTTGACAATGATCCCTTTCTTTTTCTCTTGACTTTTTCTTTTCTTTTCTTCCCCCACACTTATCTTTTGTTTCTAACCCAAATTTTCAACTAAAAATATCCCTTATTTTTTATTTTTTATTTTTAATATGTCGCAAAATATAAAAATCCATCTTTAGAACAAGGGTAAGGATATAAGTATATTTAGGCTAGGTGTAAGTTGTGGTTACCAATAAAACAGCATATTTAATGTAGGCTCAAATTGGCTCACTAGTGGGGATGTTCTCTTAGAACATTAATAAGGGATGACTGTTTGGCTCTGGTTATAATCCTAATGCCTCTATCATATTCATGTTGTCACATGTATCAATATAGTATCAAACGGTTTAAAGCAAGTTCTAGAGAATCATGTAATCATAAGAGAACTCAAGAAAGAAATTAGATTGATTTGTATAATGCATCAATCATTATAGGCTCAAAAACTCACAAGGATGATTATACAAGTCAGATTAAGTCTAAACATGCTTCTTTCTCAATCAACATATCATATTAACATTGGCTCATAAAAAGGTTGATATCAAGCTCAATTCTCATGAAAATCTTCTCACTAATAAATCTGCTTTAGACTTATGCAATTCACTTCTCATTATAGTATTGAAAGTAACTAAAAAACACATTAAGTCTAAACATGCTTTTTTTTTTTTGAAGAAGAAGATTAAATCAAACTGACAAGGTATGTCTCAAGTCTCCCTTACTCAGACCTTGTTCAGAATGAATACTTCTAAATGTCTTAAAACACAACAACTTTTTTTTTTTTAGCAAAATATGTCCCTTACCCCCTACTAAAATATGACATTGTCCCCAATGTCAAATTTTAAAGGTAGAATTTAGGAGATATTACCTGCAGAGGTTGCTAACCACTTATTATAACTGAGACACAACAAGCAAAATGTTAGATAATGTCACAAAGATAAAGTGCAATCCACTCCTTGCTCGTCCATATCTCTTTTTCTTTTTCCGAGCGTTTGCGAAACAACCGTAGCAGATAAACACTCATAAGCTTGTAGCTTTTTGAGTAAATCTTCAATGGTTGTAGCAGAAATTATGGTTCTCCTTGCCTCTAAAACATGAATCCATTATCCACAGCGTTATCTAAATATGAAAGCAAATTACTAAAATAACCATTAATATTAAGCAAACCAATGGGTTTCTTATTTGTGACCAAAGATGACCAAGAAGCCACGCAAGCTATTTCTTCCAATGTACCCAGACCTCCTGGTAAAGCAATGAATGCATCGGCAGAATGGTACATGATTGTCATCCGTTCAGGGATACTCCAGACTTGTATTTCTTTTCCCACGGTATGTCCACAAAAATCTGTGAATAGTTTTGGCACGATTCCTAGAACTGGACTTCCTCCGGCGTGTGCTGATGTAGCGACTGCTCCCATTAAACCCGTACTACCGCCTCCATAAATCAACTGGATCTTTTGTTGGGAAAGTATTACTCCAACTCTTATGGCTTCATCAGCGAATATGTTATTTTTCCCTGGATAAGCACCTCCAAAGACACAAATTATTTTAATGCGCTGGGACGAAGTACTTTCCATTTTTTTTTCAAGTGCCTGAAAGAGAATGAGTACATGGTGTAATATATAGAGGACTGAGTAATGAATCAGACAAGAGTAATAATGTCGCCGAAAGTGTATTTGACCTGTCAGAAGAAAATGTTAACCTAACAAAAGATTTTTGCGTGATTTCAGGAAGAAAATCAAAAAGAGAAGAAAAATCAACCGTAAAAGTCCAATGCAAAAAATACGAGAATAATTACACAAATCCATCAACACGTAAATTAAACCGAAATGAAATTATTGCAAATCAAACAAAAAGCTGAGAAGTCATTTATTGTAGTTGTGATTGTGGCTCACATCTTCCTCTGGTTTTACGTCCAGAAACGGCTTAAACGCCTTCTATGAGTCGAGGATATGCTTCCCATCCAGTTTTCTTACAAGCTGGCAAACATGGTCTTTTAACATCAGATTCCCAAGATGTTGCCATTCCCTTTGGAATTGCGGCCATAAATCAAGAATTTCTCTTTGTACGTCTCCACTAGGATGCGTCTCAAGAGAAAGTTGGATATTACCCAAATTCACCTTACTCAGTCCATCCTTAATGAATTCAATTTTATCATCTCGATTAGAGGACGGAATCCCAATAGAACGACATTTACCGTTACACGTCCATCGTGCACACTTGTGGCAATTTGAACTCATGCGCTTTGCTCGTCGCTTCTTTGCATAAGTGCTTCTACCTGTACCTGGTAAATGCAAAACATGAAGATATTCATCTTCACGTACCTTGGCTTCAATTATCCAACGCATGTCTTCAGGAATCCCTTTGTGCATAAGCATTCTTAATCTTTCAAATCGAACTTGGTAAAGCTTCAGTAAAATATTTCGAGGAAAAGGAGGAAATCGTTTCTGCAATCTTTTGAGAATATCATCCATCCTGAAAAAAAAAATGAAAAAGAAATTGAAAGAGAAATTTATATACAATATCAGTATTGTGGGTAGCTGATGGAACCGACTTAAATAATCACGGAGTACCGTTATCCGCCATTTAACCGGGAAAAAAATGAATTTTTTTTTTTTTTTTGAAGATTAGTAAAAATTATATTTACATCTAGTTATTTTCAAAACAAGGATCAGAAAGAAAAACAACCTCTTCTTGAGTAACATGATTTTCCAAAAAGAGTTTGAGTCTTTGTCCATTTACCTTGAATACGTTACCATTTTGAGGATTCTCAATGTCAACTGCTCCATAATGATACACATGCTTAACCACAAATGGGCCAGTCCATCTTGATCTCAACTTACCAGGAAATATGTGAAGTCTAGAATTATAAAGTAGAACTTTTTGCCCAACATCAAATGTTTTTCTTGAAATTAACTTGTCATGAAAGGCTTTAGTTCTTTCTTTATGAATTTTAGAATTCTCATATGCATCATTTCTGAGTTCCTCAAGTTCATTTATTTGTAATTTTCGTAAATTAGAAGCGTCATCAAGGTTTGAGTTGAACATTTTAATGGCCCGATATGCTTTATGCTCAAGTTCCACAGGTAAATGACAAGGTTTTCCATAAACTAGCCTATAAGGAGACATGCCAATGCTGTTTTAAAAGCTGTTCGATAGGCCCATAATGCATCGTTAAGTCTAAGAGACCAATCTTTGCGATTTGGATTAACCGTCTTTTCCAAAATTTGTTTAATCTCCCTATTTGCTAATTCCACCTGTCCATCTGTCTGCGGGTGATAAGGGGTTGCAACTTTGTGTGTAATGGCATATTTCTTCATTAATGTTTCAAAAACCTTGTTGCAAAAATGTGTTCCCCCATCGCTTATGATAGATCGAGGAATTCCAAATCGACTCAAAATATTTTCTTTTAAAAATTTAATCACAGTTTTGTGATCATTATTTCGATATGGAATTGCCTCTATCCACTTTGAAACATAATCTATTGCAACTAAAATGTATAAGAAACCAAAAGATGGTGGAAATGGTCCCATGAAATCAATACCCCAACAGTCAAAAATTTCAATTACAAGAATTGGGTTCAAAGGCATCATGTTTCTTTTCGAAATGGAACCTAATTTTTGACAACTTTCACATGACTTGCAAAAATTATGTGCATCTTTCAATAAAGTTGGCCAGTAAAATCCACACTGTAAAATTTTTGCAGCAGTTTTCTTTGATGAAAAATGACCACCACATGCCTCGGAATGACAAAACTTAATTACACTACTTACCTCATTGTCGGGAATGCATCTTCAAAAAATCTGATCAGGACAATATTTGAACAAGTAAGGGTCATCCCAATAGAACTTCTTTACCTCATTCAGAAACTTCCTTTTATCTTGGGTGCTCCATTGAGAAGGAATTTTTCCTGTAGCAAGAAAATTAACAATGTCAGCAAACCAAGGTGTCGTGGAGACAATTAGAAGTTGTTCATCAGGAAAAGTATCATTTATTGGTGAGGTTCCAAAAGATTCATCACAAACAAGTCTTGATAAATGATCAGCCACCACATTTTCTACTCCTTTTTTATCTCGAATGGTGATGTCAAATTCTTGCAGCAAAAGGATCCACCTCAGCAACCTAGGTTTTGCATCCTTCTTAGAGAGAAGATATTTTAAAGCTGCATGATCACTAAAGACAACAATTGATGATCCAACAAGGTAAGATCTGAATTTATCCAATGCAAAAACAACTGCAAGTAATTCCTTTTCTGTAGTGGAATAATTCATTTGGGCTCTATTTAAAGTTTTACTTGCATAGTAAATTACATGTGGTTTATTATCTTTCCTTTGTCCTAACACAGCACCAACAGCATAGTCACTAGCATCACACATTATTTCAAATGGTAAAGACCAATCAGGAGATCTCATAATAGGAGCAGTAGTGAGCATATTTTTGAGTTTTTCAAAAGCATCTTCACAATCTTTAGTCCATTCAAATGCAGTGTCTTTCATTAAAAGATTACATAGAGGTTTAGATATCGTGCTAAAATCTTTTATGAATCTTCTATAAAAACCTGCATGTCCCAAGAATGACCTAATGTCCTTTACTGTCTTTGGTGTGGGTAGATTAGCAATCAATTCAAGTTTTGACTTGTCTACCTCAATCCCTTTTGCAGAAACAATGTGACCTAGTACAATACCTTTAGTGACCATGAAATGACATTTTTCCCAATTAAGAACAAGATTTTTTTCTTCACACCTAATCAATACATTTTTCAAATTGGTTAAGCAATCATCAAATGAATCACCAGAAACAGAAAAATCATCCATGAAAATCTCAAGATTACGTTCAATCATGTCACTAAAAATGCTAAGCATGCATCTTTGAAATGTGGCAGGGGCGTTACATAATCCAAATGGCATTCTACGATATGCAAAAGTACCAAAAGGACATGTAAAAGTGGTTTTCTCTTGGTCCTCAAGTGCAATGGCAATTTGATTATACCCAGAATATCCATCTAGAAAACAATAAAACTCATGCCCTGCAACTCTTTCTAAGATTTGATCCATGAAAGGCAAAGGGAAATGATCTTTCCTCGTCACTGAGTTAAGTTTCCTATACTCAATGCACATGCGCCAACCAGTAACAGTCCTAGCTGGAATTAATTCATTGTTTTCATTTTTAACTACAGTAACTCCAGATTTCTTAGGTACGACTTGAGTAGGACTTACCCATTTGCTATCAGAGATAGGATAAATGATTCCATTATCTAGAAGTTTAATGACTTCATTTCTCACCACTTCTTTTATATTAGGATTAAGCCTTCGTTGCATTTGTCTAGAGGGTTTAGCATTTTCCTCTAAATAAATATTATGTGTGCAGATTAATGGGCTTATTCCCTTTATGTCAGCTAAGGTCCATCCTAATGTATTTTTGTGCATCTTCAAAAGTTGTAACAACTTACCTTCTTGTAGTTCATCAAGATGTGAAGAAATTATGACTGGAAAAGTTTCACTCTCACCCAAAAAGGAATATTTTAGCTCGGATGGCAATGGTTTTAAATCCAGCTTGGGTGGTTCAATAGTTGATGGTACAGTGACATTTGTAAGTGATGGAAGTTCCTCAAACTTTTGTTTCCAACAATGCTTATCCTGAAAAGAATTTAACAAAGAATCAGTGTGTGAAATTTCTGAAGCATTATCAAACTCACATTCAATTAAATAAGCATCTAAAGGATCATGGAATGTGGTAGTGGTGAGATGTTCATGAACAAGTTCTTCAATGAAATCCACTTCATGTACTTTTGAATTATCACCAGGTTGCTTGCAAATGTTGAACACATTTAATTCTAAAGTCATATTTCCAAAAGAAATGTTCAACATACCACTCCTGCAATTTATCAGAGCATTAGAAGTTGCAAGAAATGGACGGCCTAATATAACAGGAATTTGAACATTTGGATTTGAAACAGGATGTGTGTCCAAAACAATAAAATCAACAGGGAAGTAAAAATTATCAATTTGAACCAAAACATCTTCAACTATCCCTCGAGGAATTTTTACAGAACGATCAGCTAGTTGAAGTGTAATAAAATTCTCTAAGTTTTCTTCTTCTTTCCTTTCTCTAGTTTTCTTTTTTTATTTACTTATGCTTCTTACATTTCTTTTCATTTTATTCATATCTAGTATGTGTTGCTAATCATATTGTTGAGGTGATGAGGTGAAGCTTTTGGTAAATGCTAAGGTTAGTCTTTTAAACATGAGCTAAAATGAATCATCATTTATAAACATTAGTATAGATAATATTTTCTTTTGGTTTAAAATCATACTTACAAAGTAGGGATCTTGATTCATTATTCACAAGGAAAATGGCACAGTAAATGCTTGGTTTCATAACCTTGATTTGTTGTAGACATATTGATAACTCGTATAATTATATAGTTTTTAGTTATGTTTTATTATTGTTTTGTGTCAAATACGAGTTATTATTGTTTAGTCTAATTGTGTTTATGATCTTTTATATTTTTATGTAATTTGGTGTTTTTCACAAGTTTCTTTGAGTGATTTCAGATTACTAGTATTAAGGGCAAATCCAGTTCAGTTCCAGTTCCGACACCTTTTTCCATATCAGCTATATCTTGAGTTTCACTGAAGCAATAAGGCTGAACTTTGTATCCCTGTAAAGCTAAGAGGCATATCTATCTTTTTCATGTTTTACACTTCTTGAAACGGAGTCGTTTTCCCTAGCGAAATCGACCATCAAGTTGGCTGATGTGCAATGACGTCTGTTCTGCACCGTTTTGGTATTTTGACCATATCTTCCGATCCACGTGCGCAAATGATCTGATTCCAACGGCTATGGATCCGTAACTGATAGGGGTATATTTTTCTAGAAGACCATTTTATCAGATCGAGCCTCCAACATTGACAAAATCGACCATCAAGCTGGCTGATCAGAATTGTCATACAATATGACGAAAATTGTTAGAAAAATGCACCCACCTATTATACCTACCTTTGAAATTTGTAAAGCTTGTCTCTTGTCATTTAGCCCTCCAAAATGTGTATAAATAGAGGGCCTTGGATGAGTATTGGGATACATTATACATTGGTAGGATATTAGCTTTTGTAGTAAAATTCTCTAAGTTTTCTTCTTCTTTCCTTTCTCTAGTTTTCTTTTTCTTTCTTTTTCTTTTCATTTTCTTCATATCTAGTATGTGTTGCTAATCATATTGTTGAGGTGATGAGGTGAAGCTTTTGGTAAATGCTAAGGTTAGTCTCTTAAACATGAGCTAAAATAAATCATCATTTAGTACAGATAATATTTTCTTTTGGTTTAAAATCATACTTGCAAAGTAGAGATCTTGATTCATTATTGACAATGAAAATGGCACAGTAAATGCTTGGTTTCATAACCTTGATTTGTTGTAGACATATACCTTGGCATAAGGAATGCTTGGACTCTTTTTGTGAGTTTTGAGGACACCAAATGAACATAATATCATATGCTATGGACGTTGGACAATTTGGACTGAATTGCTAAACCTTCCGGTTGGAACCTCCCTTATGTGTGGATTTCAATTGTGTAATAAAACAAGATTAATCTTAGCATAACTCCAAGAGTGGATTCTCTAACCTCAACATCTTTTCTTATTGTTTTTTTTATATCTTGTTTAATTGCTTTTATGTTATTTTGTTTATTTTGTTTATTTTGTTCTCTAATATCTTGTTTACTTTCTTTGTTATTGATTCCCTAATATCTTGTTTATTTTCTTTTTCTTATATATTTATAAACTTATACTTACTAATACGCTTCCCTGTGGTTCGACCTCGGACACCCGAGAATTTATTACTTGAACATAACCTGCACTTGGGTTTACAACTCTTAATTGAGTTTCTATCAAGTTTTTGGCGCCGTTGCCGGGGAGGCAATACTAAGTATATAAGTTTATAAGTATATTTATTTTTATTGGCTGGTTATACCGCCTATATTTATTTTTATTGGCTGGTTATACCGCCTAATTTTCTATATATTTATATTTATATTGTATATTAACTTTGTTTTATTTTTATTGGCTGGTTATACCGCCTAATTTTGTATATTAACTTTGTTTTATGCTTGTTTGGCGACGTGATTTTAGATCTCGTCGTTTAGTTAGATTTTATTGTGAAACTTTTTCAGGTAATCTTTCTAATACAACTCCTACCATGGCTGACAATGAAAGTGTTCATGCTGAAGATGAGAACAGACAAGTACGCACCATGCGTGACTACTTGCAACCAACTCGAAGCTCATCACCCTCTTGTTTTATTTTTCCTCTCAATGCAAACAACTTTCGTTTTAAACCAGGTATGATAGCTTTGCTTCCAAATTTCTATGGGTTGGAATCGGAAAGTGCTTACTCGTTTCTAAAAGACTTCGAAGATGTATGTGTCACCTTTAATGACCAACAATGTACAAATGAAATTGTCAAGCTAAAATTATTTCCTTTTTCTTTAAAAGATAAAGCAAAAATTTGGCTTCATAATTTAAAACCAAGGTCAATTGGCACATGGAAAGAATTACAAACTGAGTTTCTAAAGAAATTTTTCCCAGCACATAAAACTACTGCTTTGAAAAGACAGATTCAAAATTTCAATCAAAATCAAAATGAAGCATTTTTTCAGTGCTGGGATCGTTTTAAAGATTTGTTAAGTTCTTGTCCACATCATGGTTTTGAAAAATGGCGTCTTATTAGTTTCTTTTATGAAAGTTTAACTCCCGAAACTAAACAATTTGTTGAAACAATGTGTAACGGTGAGTTTCTAGAAAAAGAACCTGAAGAAGCCTTTGACTACTTAGACCATTTGGCAGATAACTCTCAAGCCTGGCACACAGATAATTCCTCTGAAAGTTCCAATAGATCTAATGTTGTTTCTAACAGAGGAAAATATCATTTTAGTCAAGAAGATGAGATAAAAGCTAAAGTAGCTAATTTGGCTAGAAAAATTGAAGCCATGGAACTTAGAGAAGTAAAAGAAGTCAAAACGGTTAAAAATGAAGAAAGTTGTGGAATTTGTGAAATCATGGGACACCCCACTTCTGAATGTCCAAACATTCCCATTCTTAAAGAAGCGTTGCATGATCAAGTAAATTCCATAAACACATTTAAAAAGCCTTTTCCTTCTCCTTACTCTGAAACGTATAACCCTGAATGGAGAAATCATCCCAACTTCAGTTGGCGGAATAATAATCATGTTCAGGTACCACAATCTCAAAAGCCGGGCAACACTTTTTCCTATCAACCTTCACGTGTACAAACCTTGGAAGAGACATTGCAAGCATTCATGCAAACACAAGCAAATGTGAATAGCCGGACTTCACAGGACATCAATGAGATCAAAAACACCTTGTCCACATTGACAGCTTCATTACGCACTCAAGAAAAAGGTAAGTTTCCTGCTCAACCTCAGCCTAACCCTTCTACTCAATGTCTTGTTTCTTGCTCCAATGAAACTCAACAGGAAAATGCCAGTTCTATCACAACTCTTCGAAGTGGAAAGGCAATTGACAAAAACATTCCATCAAAAGACCAAGATCCTCTTTCCCTTCCGAAAAGTAATGGTAAGGATGATGGTAAGTCTGAACTTCTTGAAAATTTGGACAAAGAAAAAGGTATGCATCCTGCTCCTTTTCCTCAAAGGTTGCAAACAATAAAGAATTTGAATCAAAATGCAGAAATTTATGAACTTTTCAAACAAGTTAAGATTAACATTCCTTTATTGGATGCAATCAAACAAGTTCCATCTTATGCTAAATTTTTGAAGGACATGTGCACAGTTAAAAGGAAACATAATGTACAAAAGAAAGCATTTTTGACGGAAAGTGTGAGCTCAATCATTCAGCACCTTACTCCACCAAAATTCAAAGATCCTGGATGTCCAACAATCTCATGCATCATTGGAAACACTAGAATAGAACGTGCATTGCTTGATCTTGGTGCTAGTGTTAATCTTTTGCCTTTTTCTGTTTATCAACAGTTAGGTTTAGGTGAACTCAAGGAAACACCTGTTACACTTCAACTAGCTGATCGTTCTGTAAAAATTCCTCGAGGGATAGTTGAAGATGTTTTGGTTCAAATTGATAATTTTTACTTCCCTGTTGATTTTATTGTTTTGGACACACATCCTGTTTCAAATCCAAATGTTCAAATTCCTGTTATATTAGGCCGTCCATTTCTTGCAACTTCTAATGCTCTGATAAATTGCAGGAATGGTATGTTGAACATTTCTTTTGGAAATATGACTTTAGAATTAAATGTGTTCAACATTTGCAAGCAACCTGGTGATAATTCAGAAGTACATGAAGTGGATTTCATTGAAGAACTTGTTCATGAACATCTCACCACTACCACATTCCATGATCCTTTAGAAGCTTATTTAATTGAATATGAGTTTGATAATGCTTCAGAAATTTCACACACTGATTCTTTGTTAAAATCTTTTCAGGATAAGCATTGTTGGAAACAAAAGTTTGAGGAACTTCCATCACTTACAAATGTCACTGTACCATCAACTATTGAACCACCCAAGCTGGAGTTAAAACCATTGCCATCCGAGCTAAAATATTCCTTTTTGGGTGAGAGTGAAACTTTTCCAGTCATAATTTCTTCACATCTTGATGAACTACAAGAAGGTAAGTTGTTACAACTTTTGAAGATGCACAAAAATGCATTAGGATGGACCTTAGCTGACATAAAGGGAATAAGCCCATTAATCTGCACACATAATATTTATTTAGAGGAAAATGCTAAACCCTCTAGACAAATGCAACGAAGGCTTAATCCTAATATGAAAGAAGTAGTGAGAAATGAAGTCATTAAACTTCTAGATAATGGAATCATTTATCCTATCTCTGATAGCAAATGGGTAAGTCCTACTCAAGTCGTACCTAAGAAATCTGGAGTTACTGTAGTTAAAAATGAAAACAATGAATTAATTCCAGCTAGGACTGTTACTGGTTGGCGCATGTGCATTGACTATAGGAAACTTAACTCAGTGACGAGGAAAGATCATTTCCCTTTGCCTTTCATGGATCAAATCTTAGAAAGAGTTGCAGGGCATGAGTTTTATTGTTTTCTAGATGGATATTCTGGGTATAATCAAATTGCCATTGCACTTGAGTACCAAGAGAAAACCACTTTTACATGTCCTTTTGGTACTTTTGCATATCGTAGAATGCCATTTGGATTATGTAACGCCCCTGCCACATTTCAAAGATGCATGCTTAGCATTTTTAGTGACATGATTGAACGTAATCTTGAGATTTTCATGGATGATTTTTCTGTTTCTGGTGATTCATTTGATGATTGCTTAGCCAATTTGAAAAATGTATTGATTAGGTGTGAAGAAAAAAATCTTGTTCTTAATTGGGAAAAATGTCATTTCATGGTCACTAAAGGTATTGTACTAGGTCACATTGTTTCTGCAAAAGGGATTGAGGTAGACAAGTCAAAACTTGAATTGATTGCTAATCTACCCACACCAAAGACAGTAAAGGACATTAGGTCATTCTTGGGACATGCAGGTTTTTATAGAAGATTCATAAAAGATTTTAGCACGATATCTAAACCTCTATGTAATCTTTTAATGAAAGACACTGCATTTGAATGGACTAAAGATTGTGAAGATGCTTTTGAAAAACTCAAAAATATGCTCACTACTGCTCCTATTATGAGATCTCCTGATTGGTCTTTACCATTTGAAATAATGTGTGATGCTAGTGACTATGCTGTTGGTGCTGTGTTAGGACAAAGGAAAGATAATAAACCACATGTAATTTACTATGCAAGTAAAACTTTAAATAGAGCCCAAATGAATTATTCCACTACAGAAAAGGAATTACTTGCAGTTGTTTTTGCATTGGATAAATTCAGATCTTACCTTGTTGGATCATCAATTGTTGTCTTTAGTGATCATGCAGCTTTAAAATATCTTCTCTCTAAGAAGGATGCAAAACCTAGGTTGCTGAGGTGGATCCTTTTGCTGCAAGAATTTGACATCACCATTCGAGATAAAAAAGGAGTAGAAAATGTGGTGGCTGATCATTTATCAAGACTTGTTTGTGATGAATCTTTTGGAACCTCACCAATAAATGATACTTTTCCTGATGAACAACTTCTAATTGTCTCCACGACACCTTGGTTTGCTGACATTGCTAATTTTCTTGCTACAGGAAAAATTCCTTCTCAATGGAGCACCCAAGATAAAAGGAAGTTTCTGAATGAGGTAAAGAAGTTCTATTGGGATGACCCTTACTTGTTCAAATATTGTCCTGATCAGATTTTTCGAAGATGCATTCCCGACAATGAGGTAAGTAGTGTAATTAAGTTTTGTCATTCCGAGGCATGTGGTGGTCATTTTTCATCAAAGAAAACTGCTGCAAAAATTTTACAGTGTGGATTTTACTGGCCAACTTTGTTCAAAGATGCACATAATTTTTGCAAGTCATGTGAAAGTTGTCAAAAATTAGGTTCCATTTCGAAAAGAAACATGATGCCTTTGAACCCAATTCTTGTAATTGAAATTTTTGACTGTTGGGGTATTGATTTCATGGGACCATTTCCACCATCTTTTGGTTTCTTATACCTTTTAGTAGCAATAGATTATGTTTCAAAGTGGATAGAGGCAATTCCATGTCGAAATAATGATCACAAAACAGTGATTAAATTTTTAAAAGAAAATATTTTGAGTCGATTTGGAATTCCTCGATCTATCATAAGCGATGGGGGAACACATTTTTGCAACAAGGTTTTTGAAACATTAATGAAGAAATATGCCATTACACACAAAGTTGCAACCCCTTATCACCCACAGACAAATGGACAGGTAGAATTAGCAAATAGGGAGATTAAACAAATTTTGGAAAAGACAGTTAATCCAAATCGCAAAGATTGGTCTCTTAGACTTAACGATGCATTATGGGCCTATCGAACAGCTTTTAAAACAGCATTGGGCATGTCTCCTTATAGGCTAGTTTATGGAAAACCTTGTCATTTACCTGTGGAACTTGAGCATAAAGCATATTGGGCCATTAAAATGTTCAACTCAAACCTTGATGACGCTTCTAATTTACGAAAATTACAAATAAATGAACTTGAGGAACTCAGAAATGATGCATATGAGAATTCTAAAATTCATAAAGAAAGAACTAAAGCCTTTCATGACAAGTTAATTTCAAGAAAAACATTTAATGTTGGGCAAAAAGTTCTACTTTATAATTCTAGACTTCACATATTTCCTGGTAAGTTGAGATCAAGATGGACTGGCCCATTTGTGGTTAAGCATGTGTATCATTATGGAGCAGTTGACATTGAGAATCCTCAAAATGGTAACGTATTCAAGGTAAATGGACAAAGACTCAAACTCTTTTTGGAAAATCATGTTACTCAAGAAGAGGTTGTTTTTCTTTCTGATCCTTGTTTTGAAAATAACTAGATGTAAATATAATTTTTTTTTAACCCCGGTTAAATGGCGGATAACGGTACTCCGTGATTATTTAAGTCGGTTCCATCAGCTACCCACAAAACTGATATTGTATATAAATTTCTCTTTCATTTTTTTTATTTCATTTTTTTTTTCAGGATGGATGATATTCTCAAAAGATTGCAGAAACGATTTCCTCCTTTTCCTCGGAATATTTTACTGAAGCTTTACCAAGTTCGATTAGAAAGATTAAGAATGCTTATGAACAAAGGGATTCCTGAAGACATACGTTGGATAATTGAAGCCAAGGTACGTGAAGATGAATATCTTCCTGTTTTGCATTTACCAGGTACAGGTAGAAGCACTTATGCAAAGAAGCGACGAGCAAAGCGCATGAGTTCAAATTGCCACAAGTGTGCACGATGGACGTGTAACGGTAAATGTCGTTCTATTGGGATTCCGTCCTCTAATCGAGATGATAAAATTGAATTCATTAAGGATGGACTGAGTAAGGAGAATTTGGGTAATATCCAACTTTCTCTTGAGACGCATCCTAGTGGAGATGTACAAAGAGAAATTCTTGATTTATGGCCGCAATTCCAAAGGGAATGGCAACATCTTGGGAATCTGATGATAAAAGACCCTGTTTGCCAGCTTGTAAGAAAACTGGATGGGAAGCATATCCTCGACTCATAGAAGGCGTTTAAGCCGTTTCTGGACGTAAAACCAGAGGAAGATGCCAAATACACTTTCGGCGACATTATTACTTTTGACTTTTACGGTTGATTTTTCTTCTCTTTTTGATTTTCTTCCTGAAATCATGCAAAAATCTTTTGTTAGGTTAACATTTTCTTCTGACAGGTCAAATACACTTTCGGCGACATTATTACTCTTGTCTGATTCACTACTCAGTCCTCTATATATTACACCATGTACTCATTCTCTTTCAGGCACTCGAAAAAGAAAAAAAAAATGGAAAGCACTTCGTCCCAGCGCATTAAAAAAATTTGTGTCTTTGGAGGTGCTTATCCAGGGAAAAATAACATATTCGCTGATGAAGCCATAAGAGTTGGAGTAATACTTGCCCAACAAAAGATCCACTTGATTTATGGAGGCGGTAGTACGGGTTTAATGGGAGCAGTCGCTACAGCAGCACACGCCGGAGGAAGTCCAGTTCTAGGAATCGTGCCAAAACTATTCACAGATTTTTGTGGACCTACCGTGGGTAAGGAAATACAAGTCTGGAGTATCCCTGAACGGATAACAATCATGTACCATTCTGCCGATGCATTCATTGCTTTACCAGGAGGTCTGGGTACATTGGAAGAAATAGCTTGCGTGGCTTCTTGGTCATCTTTGGTCACAAATAAGAAACCCATTGGTTTGCTTAATATTAATGGTTATTTTAGTAATTTACTTTCATATTTAGATAATGCTGTGGATAATGGATTCATGTTTTCAGAGGCAAGGAGAACCATAATTTCTGCTACAACCATTGAAGATTTACTCAAAAAGCTACAAGCTTATGAGTGTTTATCTGCTACGGTTGTTTCGCAAACGCTCGGAAAAAGAAAAAGAGATATGGACGAGCAAGGAGTGGATTGCACTTTGTCTTTGTGACATTATCTAACATTTTGCTTGTTGTGTCTCAGTTATAATAAGTGGTTAGCAACCTCTGCAGGTAATATCTCCTAAATTCTACCTTTAAAATTTGACATTGGGGACAATGTCATATTTTAGTAGGGGGTAAGGGACATATTTTGCTTAAAAAAAAAAAAATTGTTGTGTTTTAAGACATTTAGAAGTATTCATTCTGAACAAGGTCTGAGTAAGGGAGACTTGAGACATACCTTGTCAGTTTGATTTAATCTTCTTCTTCAAAAAAACAAAAAAACAAAAAAAAAAAAAAAAAACAAAAAACAAAAAACAAAAAAACAAAAAAAAAGCATGTTTAGACTTAGTGTGTTTTTTTTTAGTTACTTTCAATACAATGATGAGATATGAATTGCATAAGTCTAAAACAGATTTATTAGTGAGAAGATTTTCATGAGAATTGAGCTTGATGTCAACCTTTTTATGAGCCAATGTTAATATGATATGTTGATTGAGAAAGAAGCATGTTTAGACTTAATCTGACTTGTATAATCATCTTTGTGAGTTTTTGAGCCTATAATGATTGATGCATTATACAAATCAATCTAATTTCTTTCTTGAGTGCTCTTATGATTACATGATTCTCTAGAACTTGCTTTAAACCGTTTGAGACTATATTGATACATGTGACAACATGAATATGATAGAGGCATTAGGATTATAACCAGAGCCAAACAGCCATCCATTATTAATGTTCTACGAGAACATCCCCACTAGTGAGCCAATTTGAGCCTACATTAAATATGATGTTTTATTGGTAACCACAACTTACACCTAGCCTAAATATACTTATATCCTTACCCTTGTTCTAAAGATGAATTTTATATTTTGAGACATATTGCAAAAAAACAAGGGATATTTTTATTTGAAAATTTGGATTAGAAACAAAAGATAAGTGTGGGGGAAGAAAAGAAAAGAAAAAGTCAAGAGAAAAAGAAAGGGATCATTGTCAAATACATTCCCATATTAAAAAAAAAAAAAAAAAAAAAAAAAAAAAAATCTTCTCTTGAACTTCTAGAAAAAGATGTTACAAAGTTGGTTAGAATGATGCAAAGGCTCAACATGAATATTTAGCCTATGTTATTATGTGCTTTATAAGAGTTTTGAGAAGTTTTATTTGTATGATCTTATTATGTCTCTAAAATCTATGAACTCTTTGGAACCTTTGTGATATCTTTATCCTTTTGTTCTTTAACCACATTATAACCCTTTGGCCCTATTACAACCTTGAATAAAGACCTCTTGATTTATGAAGTTGTATGATCTAAATAGTGGAGAATAGGTGGACAAGCAAGCATATGGTAGAAGTGTTTTCATGAGATTGATTGAGTGTAAACACTTTACCACTACTTTAAAGAGTGAAAATCAAGAGAGTATCCCATGTGAGAAGTTGAGATTAAGTTTGAATATACACTATTTTGATTGAAATATGTTATGTTATTATTGGCTTAACTCAAACTATTTACATTCAAGCAAGATTTTTTGTGAATTTCTTTAAGCTATTGATTAGTTTTTAAGACTTGTCCAATGATTATCTCTAATTTATATTGGAAGGATTAGTTATAATTATTATTTTTAGTTTTTCTTATTTCTTCAATGTTTGTGGGTATCGTCCTAGTAAACCCTCACGAGACTAAACTCGTCCACTAGGGACACCTAGGGGTTTAAAGGCTTGTGTCACATGCTAAGTGCCACCGTGATTTCCTACGAAAATGGATTAGATTAGATTTTCTTATTTTATTTTTATTGAGTCGTTGCTAGGGACTAGCAACAATCTAAGTATGGGGGTGTGATAACTCGTATAATTATATAGTTTTTAGTTATGTTTTATTATTGTTTTGTGTCAAATACGAGTTATTATTGTTTAGTCTAATTGTGTTTATGATCTTTTATATTTTTATGTAATTTGGTGTTTTTCACAAGTTTCTTTGAGTGATTTCAGATTACTAGTATTAAGGGCAAATCCAGTTCAGTTCCAGTTCCGACACCTTTTGCCATATCAGCTATATCTTGAGTTTCACTGAAGCAATAAGGCTGAACTTTGTATCCCTGTAAAGCTAAGAGGCATATCTATCTTTTTCATGTTTTACACTTCTTGAAACGGAGTCGTTTTCCCTAGCGAAATCGACCATCAAGTTGGCTGATGTGCAATGACGTCTGTTCTGCACCGTTTTGGTATTTTGACCATATCTTCCGATCCACGTGCGCAAATGATCTGATTCCAACGGCTATGGATCCGTAACTGATAGGGGTATATTTTTCTAGAAGACCATTTTATCAGATCGAGCCTCAAACATTGACAAAATCGACCATCAAGCTGGCTGATCAGAATTGTCATACAATATGACGAAAATTGTTAGAAAAATGCACCCACCTATTATACCTACCTTTGAAATTTGTAAAGCTTGTCTCTTGTCATTTAGCCCTCCAAAATGTGTATAAATAGAGGGCCTTGGATGAGTATTGGGATACATTATACATTGGTAGGATATTAGCTTTTGTAGTAAAATTCTCTAAGTTTTCTTCTTCTTTCCTTTCTCTAGTTTTCTTTTTCTTTCTTTTTCTTTTCATTTTCTTCATATCTAGTATGTGTTGCTAATCATATTGTTGAGGTGATGAGGTGAAGCTTTTGGTAAATGCTAAGGTTAGTCTCTTAAACATGAGCTAAAATAAATCATCATTTAGTACAGATAATATTTTCTTTTGGTTTAAAATCATACTTGCAAAGTAGAGATCTTGATTCATTATTGACAATGAAAATGGCACAGTAAATGCTTGGTTTCATAACCTTGATTTGTTGTAGACATATACCTTGGCATAAGGAATGCTTGGACTCTTTTTGTGAGTTTTGAGGACACCAAATGAACATAATATCATATGCTATGGACGTTGGACAATTTGGACTGAATTGCTAAACCTTCCGGTTGGAACCTCCCTTATGTGTGGATTTCAATTGTGTAATAAAACAAGATTAATCTTAGCATAACACCAAGAGTGGATTCTCTAACCTCAACATCTTTTCTTATTGTTTTTTTTATATCTTGTTTAATTGCTTTTATGTTATTTTGTTTATTTTGTTTATTTTGTTCTCTAATATCTTGTTTACTTTCTTTGTTATTGATTCCCTAATATCTTGTTTATTTTCTTTTTCTTATATATTTATAAACTTATACTTACAAATACGCTTCCCTGTGGTTCGACCTCGGACACCCGAGAATTTATTACTTGAACATAACCTGCACTTGGGTTTACAACTCTTAATTGAGTTTCTATCACATATACCTTGGCATAAGGAATGCTTGGACTCTTTTTATGAGTTTTGAGGATACCAAATGAACATAATATCATATGCTATGGACGTTAGACAATTTGGACTGAATTGCAAAGTAGAGAACTTAATTTATCCCACAAACATTGAAAAAGAAACCTTAGCATTTATACATTGGTAGGATATTAGCCATTGTAATAAAATTCTCTAAGTTTTCTTTTTCTTTTTCTTTCCTTTCTCTAGTTTTCTTTTTTTTAGTTACTTATGCTTCTTACATTTCTTTTCATTTTATTCATATCTAGTATGTGTTGCTAATCATATTGTTGAGGTGATGAGGTGAAGCTCTTGGTAAATGCTAAGATTAGTCTCTTAAACATGAGCTAAAATGAATCATCATTTATAAACACTAGTACAGATAATATTTTCTTTTGGTTTAAAATCATACTTGCAAAGTAGGGATCTTGATTCATTATTGACAAGGAAAATGGCACAGTAAATGCTTGGTTTCATAACCTTGATTTGTTGTAGACATATACCTTGGCATAAGGAATGCTTGGACTCTTTTTATGAGTTTTGAGGACACCAAATGAACATAATATCATATGCTATGGACGTTGGACAATTTGGACTGAATTGCTAAACCTTCCGAGGAACCTCCTTTATGTGTGGATTTCAATTGTGTAATAAAACAAGATTAATCTTAGCATAATACCAAGAGTGGATTCTCTAACCTCAACATCTTTTCTTATTGTTTTTTATATCTTGTTTAATTTCGTTTATATTTTGTTTATTTTGTTCTCTAATATCTTGTTTATCTTATTTTGTTGTTGATTCCCTAATATCTTGTTTACTTTTTTTTTTTTGAAGAAGAAGATTAAATCAAACTGACAAGGTATGTCTCAAGTCTCCCTTACTCAGACCTTGTTCAGAATGAATACTTCTAAATATCTTAAAACACAACAACTTTTTTTTTTTTTAGCAAAATATGTCCCTTACCCCCTACTAAAATATGACATTGTCCCCAATGTCAAATTTAAAGGTAGAATTTAGGAGATATTACCTGCAGAGGTTGCTAACCACTTATTATAACTGAGACACAACAAGCAAAATGTTAGATAATGTCACAAAGATAAAGTGCAATCCACTCCTTGCTCGTCCATATCTCTTTTTCTTTTTCCGAGCGTTTGCGAAACAACCGTAGCAGATAAACACTCATAAGCTTTAGCTTTTTGAGTAAATCTTCAATGGTTGTAGCAGAAATTATGGTTCTCCTTGCATCTGAAAACATGAATCCATTATCCACAGCATTATCTAAATATGAAAGCAAATTACTAAAATAACCATTAATATTAAGCAAACCAATGGGTTTCTTATTTGTAACCAAAGATGACCAAGAAGCCACGCAAGCTATTTCTTCCAATGTACCCAGACCTCCTGGTAAAGCAATGAATGCATCGGCAGAATGGTACATGATTGTCATCCGTTCAGGGATACTCCAGACTTGTATTTCTTTACCCACGGTAGGTCCACAAAAATCTGTGAATAGTTTTGGCACGATTCCTAGAACTGGACTTCCTCCGGCGTGTGCTGATGTAGCGACTGCTCCCATTAAACCCGTACTACCACCTCCATAAATCAACTGGATCTTTTGTTGGGCAAGTATTACTCCAACTCTTATGGCTTCATCAGCGAATATGTTATTTTTCCCTGGATAAGCACCTCCAAAGACACAAATTATTTTAATGCGCTGGGATGAAGTACTTTCCATTTTTTTTTCAAGTGCCTGAAAGAGAATGAGTACATGGTGTAATATATAGAGGACTGAGTAATGAATCAGACAAGAGTAATAATGTCGCCGAAAGTGTATTTGACCTGTCAGAAGAAAATGTTAACCTAACAAAAGATTTTTGCGTGATTTCAGGAAGAAAATCAAAAAGAGAAGAAAAATCAACCGTAAAAGTCCAATGCAAAAAATACGAGAATAATTACACAAATCCATCAACACGTAAATTAAACCGAAATGAAATTATTGCAAATCAAACAAAAAGCTGAGAAGTCATTTATTGTAGTTGTGATTGTGGCTCACATCTTCCTCTGGTTTTACGTCCAGAAACGGCTTAAACGCCTTCTATGAGTCGAGGATATGCTTCCCATCCAGTTTTCTTACAAGCTGGCAAACAGGGTCTTTTAACATCAGATTCCCAAGATGTTGCCATTCCCTTTGGAATTGCGGCCATAAATCAAGAATTTCTCTTTGTACGTCTCCACTAGGATGCGTCTCAAGAGAAAGTTGGATATTACCCAAATTCTCCTTACTCAGTCCATCTTTAATGAATTCAATTTTATCATATCGATTAGAGGACAGAATCCCAATAGAACGACATTTACCGTTACACGTCCATCGTGCACACTTGTGGCAATTTGAACTCATGCGCTTTGCTCGTCGCTTCTTTGCATAAGTGCTTCTACCTGTACCTGGTAAATGCAAAACAGGAAGATATTCATCTTCACGTACCTTGGCTTCAATTATCCAACGCATGTCTTCAGGAATCCCTTTGTGCATAAGCATTCTTAATCTTTCAAATCGAACTTGGTAAAGCTTCAGTAAAATATTTCGAGGAAAAGGAGGAAATCGTTTCTGCAATCTTTTGAGAATATCATCCATCCTGAAAAAAAAAATGAAAAAGAAATTGAAAGAGAAATTTATATACAATATCAGTTTTGTGGGTAGCTGATGGAACCGACTTAAATAATCACAGAGTACCGTTATCCGCCATTTAACCGGGAAAAAAATGAATTTTTTTTTTTTTTGAAGATTAGTAAAAATTATATTTACATCTAGTTATTTTCAAAACAAGGATCAGAAAGAAAAACAACCTCTTCTTGAGTAACATGATTTTCCAAAAAGAGTTTGAGTCTTTGTCCATTTACCTTGAATACGTTACCATTTTGAGGATTCTCAATGTCAACTGCTCCATAATGATACACATGCTTAACCACAAATGGGCCAGTCCATCTTGATCTCAACTTACCAGGAAATATGTGAAGTCTAGAATTATAAAGTAGAACTTTTTGCCCAACATCAAATGTTTTTCTTGAAATTAACTTGTCATGAAAGGCTTTAGTTCTTTCTTTATGAATTTTAGAATTCTCATATGCATCATTTCTGAGTTCCTCAAGTTCATTTATTTGTAATTTTCGTAAATTAGAAGCGTCATCAAGGTTTGAGTTGAACATTTTAATGGCCCGATATGCTTTATGCTCAAGTTCCACAGGTAAATGACAAGGTTTTCCATAAACTAGCCTATAAGGAGACATGCCAATGCTGTTTTAAAAGCTGTTCAATAGGCCCATAATGCATCGTTAAGTCTAAGAGACCAATCTTTGCGATTTGGATTAACCGTCTTTTCCAAAATTTGTTTAATCTCCCTATTTGCTAATTCCACCTGTCCATCTGTCTGCGGGTGATAAGGGGTTGCAACTTTGTGTGTAATGGCATATTTCTTCATTAATGTTTCAAAAACCTTGTTGCAAAAATGTGTTCCCCCATCGCTTATGATAAATCGAGGAATTCCAAATCGACTCAAAATATTTTCTTTTAAAAATTTAATCACTGTTTTGTGATCATTATTTCGACATGGAATTGCCTCTATCCACTTTGAAACATAATCTATTGCAACTAAAATGTATAAGAAACCAAAAGATGGTGGAAATGGTCCCATGAAATCAATACCCCAACAGTCAAAAATTTCAATTACAAGAATTGGGTTCAAAGGCATCATGTTTCTTTTCGAAATGGAACCTAATTTTTGACAACTTTCACATGACTTGCAAAAATTATGTGCATCTTTCAATAAAGTTGGCCAGTAAAATCCACACTGTAAAATTTTTGCAGCAGTTTTCTTTGATGAAAAATGACCACCACATGCCTCGGAATGACAAAACTTAATTACACTACTTACCTCATTGTCGGGAATGCATCTTCGAAAAATCTGATCAGGACAATATTTGAACAAGTAAGGGTCATCCCAATAGAACTTCTTTACCTCATTCAGAAACTTCCTTTTATCTTGGGTGCTCCATTGAGAAGGAATTTTTCCTGTAGCAAGAAAATTAGCAATGTCAGCAAACCAAGGTGTCGTGGAGACAATTAGAAATTGTTCATCAGGAAAAGTATCATTTATTGGTGAGGTTCCAAAAGATTCATCACAAACAAGTCTTGATAAATGATCAGCCACCACATTTTCTACTCCTTTTTTATCTCGAATGGTGATGTCAAATTCTTGCAGCAAAAGGATCCACCTCAGCAACCTAGGTTTTGCATCCTTCTTAGAGAGAAGATATTTTAAAGCTGCATGATCACTAAAGACAACAATTGATGATCCAACAAGGCAAGATCTGAATTTATCCAATGCAAAAACAACTGCAAGTAATTCCTTTTCTGTAGTGGAATAATTCATTTGGGCTCTATTTAAAGTTTTACTTGCATAGTAAATTACATGTGGTTTATTATCTTTCCTTTGTCCTAACACAGCACCAACAGCATAGTCACTAGCATCACACATTATTTCAAATGGTAAAGACCAATCAGGAGATCTCATAATAGGAGCAGTAGTGAGCATATTTTTGAGTTTTTCAAAAGCATCTTCACAATCTTTAGTCCATTCAAATGCAGTGTCTTTCATTAAAAGATTACATAGAGGTTTAGATATCGTGCTAAAATCTTTTATGAATCTTCTATAAAAACCTGCATGTCCCAAGAATGACCTAATGTCCTTTACTGTCTTTGGTGTGGGTAGATTAGCAATCAATTCAAGTTTTGACTTGTCTACCTCAATCCCTTTTGCAGAAACAATGTGACCTAGTACAATACCTTTAGTGACCATGAAATGACATTTTTCCCAATTAAGAACAAGATTTTTTTCTTCACACCTAATCAATACATTTTTCAAATTGGCTAAGCAATCATCAAATGAATCACCAGAAACAGAAAAATCATCCATGAAAATCTCAAGATTACGTTCAATCATGTCACTAAAAATGCTAAGCATGCATCTTTGAAATGTGGCAGGGGCGTTACATAATCCAAATGGCATTCTACGATATGCAAAAGTACCAAAAGGACATGTAAAAGTGGTTTTCTCTTGGTCCTCAAGTGCAATGGCAATTTGATTATACCCAGAATATCCATCTAGAAAACAATAAAACTCATGCCCTGCAACTCTTTCTAAGATTTGATCCATGAAAGGCAAAGGGAAATGATCTTTCCTCGTCACTGAGTTAAGTTTCCTATACTCAATGCACATGCGCCAACCAGTAACAGTCCTAGCTGGAATTAATTCATTGTTTTCATTTTTAACTACAGTAACTCCAGATTTCTTAGGTACGACTTGAGTAGGACTTACCCATTTGCTATCAGAGATAGGATAAATGATTCCATTATCTAGAAGTTTAATGACTTCATTTCTCACCACTTCTTTCATATTAGGATTAAGCCTTCGTTGCATTTGTCTAGAGGGTTTAGCATTTTCCTCTAAATAAATATTATGTGTGCAGATTAATGGGCTTATTCCCTTTATGTCAGCTAAGGTCCATCCTAATGCATTTTTGTGCATCTTCAAAAGTTGTAACAACTTACCTTCTTGTAGTTCATCAAGATGTGAAGAAATTATGACTGGAAAAGTTTCACTCTCACCGAAAAAGGAATATTTTAGCTCGGATGGCAATGGTTTTAAATCCAGCTTGGGTGGTTCAATAGTTGATGGTACAGTGACATTTGTAAGTGATGGAAGTTCCTCAAACTTTTGTTTCCAACAATGCTTATCCTGAAAAGAATTTAACAAAGAATCAGTGTGTGAAATTTCTGAAGCATTATCAAACTCACATTCAATTAAATAAGCTTCTAAAGGATCATGGAATGTGGTAGTGGTGAGATGTTCATGAACAAGTTCTTCAATGAAATCCACTTCATGTACTATTGTAACATAATTAAGAGTTGTAAACTGATAGGGGTATATTTTTCTAGAAGACCATTTTATCAGATCGAGCCTCCAACATTGACAAACTCGACCATCAAGCTGGCTGATCAGAATTGTCATACAATATGACGAAAATTGTTAGAAAAATGCACCCACCTATTATACCTACCTTTGAAATTTGTAAAGCTTGTCTCTTGTCATTTAGCCCTCCAAAATGTGTATAAATAGAGGGCCTTGGATGAGTATTGGAAAAGAGGGATACATTGGTAGGATATTAGCCATTGTAATAAAATTCTCTAAGTTTTCTTTTTCTTTCCTTTCTCTAGTTTTCTTTTTCTTTATTTACTTATGCTTCTTACATTTCTTTTCATTTTATTCATATCTAGTATGTGTTGTTAATCATATTGTTGAGGTGATGAGGTGAAGCTCTTGGTAAATGCTAAGGTTAGTCTCTTAAACATGAGCTAAAATTTATAAACACTAGTATAGATAATATTTTCTTTTGGTTTAAAATCATACTTGCAAAGTAGGGATCTTGATTCATTATTGACAATGAAAATGGCACAGTAAATGCTTGGTTTCATAACCTTGATTTGTTGTAGACATATACCTTGGCATAAGGAATGCTTGGACTCTTTTTGTGAGTTTTGAGGACACCAAATGAACATAATATCATATGCTATGGACGTTGGACAATTTGGACTGAATTGCTAAACCTTCCGATTGGAACCTCCCTTATGTGTGGATTTCAATTGTGTAATAAAACAAGATTAATCTTAGCATAACACCAAGAGTGGATTCTCTAACCTCAACATCTTTTCTTATTGTTGTTTATATCTTGTTTAATTTCTTTTATATTTTGTTTATTTTGTTCTCTAATATCTTGTTTATCTTATTTTGTTGTTGATTCCCTAATATCTTGTTTACTTTCTTTTTCTTATATATTTATAAACTTATACTTACTAATACGCTTCCTTGTGGTTCGACCTCGGACACCCGAGAATTTATTACTTGAACATAACCTGCACTTGGGTTTACGACTCTTACTTGAGTCTCCATCAAGTTTTAATGAATCATCATTTATAAACACTAGTAATGATAATATTTTCTTTTGGTTTAAAATCATACTTGCAAAGTAGGGATCTTGATTCATTATTGACAAGGAAAATGGCACAGTAAATGCTTGGTTTCATAACCTTGATTTGTTGTAGACATATACCTTGGCATAAGGAATGCTTGGACTCTTTTTATGAGTTTTGAGGATACCAAATGAACATAATATCATATGCTATGGACGTTGGACAATTTGGACTGAATTGCTAAACCTTCCGATTGGAACCTCCTTTATGTGTGGATTTCAATTGTGTAATAAAACAAGATTAATCTTAGCATAACACCAAGAGTGGATTCTCTAACCTCAACATCTTTTCTTATTGTTTTTTATATCTTGTTTAATTTCTTTTATGTTATTTTGTTTATTTTGTTCTCTAATATCTTGTTTATCTTATTTTGTTGTTGATTCCCTAATATCTTGTTTACTTTCTTTTTCTTATATATTTATAAACTTATACTTACTAATACGCTTCCCTGTGGTTCGACCTCGGACACCCGAGAATTTATTACTTGAACATAACCTGCACTTGGGTTTACAACTCTTAATTGAGTCTCCATCAAGTTTTTGGCGCCGTTGCCGGGGATATTGATAGGGGTATATTTTTAATAGTTGTAAACCCAAGTGCAGGTTATGTTCAAGTAATAAATTCTCGGGTGTCCGAGGTCGAACCACAGGGAAGCGTACTAGTAAGTATAAGTTTATAAATATATATGAAAAAGAAAATAAACAAGATATTAGGATATTAGCTGATGAGGTGAAGCTCTTGGTAAATGCTAAGGTTAGTCTCTTAAACATGAGCTAAAATGAATCATCATTTATAAACATTAGTATAGATAATATTTTCTTTTGGTTTAAAATCATACTTACAAAGTAGAGATCTTGATTCATTATTGACAATGAAAATGGCACAGTAAATGCTTGGTTTCATAACCTTGATTTGTTGTAGACATATACCTTGGCATAAGGAATGCTTGGACTCTTTTTATGAGTTTTGAGGACACCAAATGAACATAATATCATATGCTATGGACGTTGGACAATTTGGACTGAATTGCTAAACCTTCCGATTGGAACCACCCTTATGTGTGGATTTCAATTGTGTAATAAAACAAGATTAATCTTAGCATAACACTAAGAGTGGATCCAAGCATTCCTTATGCCAAGGTATATGTCTACAACAAATCAAGGTTATGAAACCAAGCATTTACTGTGCCATTTTCATTGTCAATAATGAATCAAGATCCCTACTTTGCAAGTATGATTTTAAACCAAAAGAAAATATTATCTATACTAGTGTTTATAAATGATGATTCATTTTAGCTCATGTTTAAGAGACTAACCTTAGCATTTACCAAAAGCTTCACCTCATCACCTCAACAATATGATTAGCAATACATACTAGATATGAATAAAATGAAAAGAAATGTAAGAAGCATAAGTAAATAAAGAAAAAGAAAACTAGAGAAAGGAAAAAAGAAGAAAACTTAGAGAATTTTATTACAATGGCTAATATCCTACCAATGTATAATGTATCCTAATACTCATCCAAGGCCCTCTATTTATACACATTTTGGAGAGCTAAATGACAAGAGACAAGCTTTATAAATTTCAAAGGTAGGTATAATAGGTGGGTGCATTTTTCTAACAATTTTCGTCATGTTGTATGACAATTCTGATCAGCCAGCTTGATGGTCGATTTTGTCAATGTTGGAGGCTCGATCTGATCAAATGGTCTTCTAGAAAAATATGCCCCTATCCGTTACTGATCCATATCCGTTGGAATCAGATCATTTGCTCATGTGGATCAGAAGATATGGTCAAAATACCAAAACGGTGCAGAACAGACGTCATTGCACATCAGCCAACTTGATGGTTGATTTCGGTAGGGAAAACGACTCCGTTTCAAGAAGTGTAAAACATGAAAAAGATAGATATGCCTCTTAACTTTGCACTGTAAAAATTTCAGCTTTAATGCTTCGGTGAAACTCCAGATATAGCTGATATTGAAAAAGGTGTCGGAACTGGAACTGAATTGGATTTGCCCTTAATTCTTGATTTAACCTAGTAATCTGAAATCACTCAAAGAAACTTGTGAAAAACACCAAATTACATAAAAATATAAAAGATCATAAACACAATTAGACTAAACAATAATAACTCGTATTTGACACAAAACAATAATAAAACATAACTAAAAACTATATAATTATACGAGTTATCACACCCCCACACTTAGATTGTTGCTAGTCCCTAGCAACGACTCAATAAAAATAAAATAAGAAAATCTAATCTAATCCATTTTCGTAGGAAATCACGGTGGCACTTAGCATGTGACACAAGCCTTTAAACCCCTAGGTGTCCCTAGTGGACGAGTTTAGTCTCGTGAGGGTTTACTAGGACGATACCCACAAACATTGAAGACATAAGAAAAACTAAAAATAATAATTATAACTAATCCTTCCAATATAAATTAGAGATAATCATTGGGAAAGTCTTAAAAACTAATCAATAGCTTAAAGAAATTCACAAAAAACCTTGCTTGAATGTAAATAAATGAGTTAAGCCAATATTAACATAACATATTTCAATCAAAATAGTGCATATTCAAACTTAATCTCAACTTCTCACATGGGATACTCTCTTGATTTTCACTCTTTAAAGTAGTGGTAAAGTGTTTACACTCAATCAATCTCATGAAAACACTTCTACCATATGCTTGCTTGTCCACCTATTCTCCACTATTTAGATCATACAACTTCATAAATCAAGAGGTCTTTATTCAAGGTTGTAATGGGGCCAAAGGGTTATAATGTGGTTAAAGAACAAAAGGATAAAGATATCACAAAGGTTCCAAAGAGTTCATAGATTTTAGAGACATAATAAGATC
Organism: Fremontodendron californicum; assembly: GCA_030761205.1. Classification (NCBI taxonomy): domain Eukaryota; kingdom Viridiplantae; phylum Streptophyta; class Magnoliopsida; order Malvales; family Malvaceae; genus Fremontodendron; species Fremontodendron californicum. The sequence goes on along the minus strand of JAULJL010000041.1, from coordinate 10,349,723 downwards.
ATACAAATAAAACTTCTCAAAACTCTTATAAAGCACATAATAACATAGGCTAAATATTCATGTTGAGCCTTTGCATCATTCTAACCAACTTTGTAACATCTTTTTCTAGAAGTTCAAGAGAAGATTCTTTTTTTTTTTTTAATATGGGAATGTATTTGACAATGATCCCTTTCTTTTTCTCTTGACTTTTTCTTTTCTTTTCTTCCCCCACACTTATCTTTTGTTTCTAACCCAAATTTTCAACTAAAAATATCCCTTATTTTTTATTTTTTTATTTTTTATTTTTAATATGTCTCAAAATATAAAAATCCATCTTTAGAACAAGGGTAAGGATATAAGTATATTTAGGCTAGGTGTAAGTTGTGGTTACCAATAAAACAGCATATTTAATGTAGGCTCAAATTGGCTCACTAGTGGGGATGTTCTCTTAGAACATTAATAAGGGATGGCTGTTTGGCTCTGGTTATAATCCTAATGCCTCTATCATATTCATGTTGTCACATGTATCAATATAGTATCAAACGGTTTAAAGCAAGTTCTAGAGAATCATGTAATCATAAGAGAACTCAAGAAAGAAATTAGATTGATTTGTATAATGCATCAATCATTATAGGCTCAAAAACTCACAAGGATGATTATACAAGTCAGATTAAGTCTAAACATGCTTCTTTCTCAATCAACATATCATATTAACATTGGCTCATAAAAAGGTTGATATCAAGCTCAATTCTCATGAAAATCTTCTCACTAATAAATCTGCTTTAGACTTATGCAATTCATATCTCATTATAGTATTGAAAGTAACTAAAAAACACACTAAGTCTAAACATGCTTTTTTTTTTTTTTTGAAGAAGAAGATTAAATCAAACTGACAAGGTATGTCTCAAGTCTCCCTTACTCAGACCTTGTTCAGAATGAATACTTCTAAATGTCTTAAAACACAACAACTTGAGTATTCTTGAGTAACATGATTTTCCAAAAAGAGTTTGAGTCTTTGTCCATTTACCTTGAATACGTTACCATTTTGAGGATTCTCAATGTCAACTGCTCCATAATGATACACATGCTTAACCACAAATGGGCCAGTCCATCTTGATCTCAACTTACCAGGAAATATGTGAAGTCTAGAATTATAAAGTAGAACTTTTTGCCCAACATCAAATGTTTTTCTTGAAATTAACTTGTCATGAAAGGCTTTAGTTCTTTCTTTATGAATTTTAGAATTCTCATATGCATCATTTCTGAGTTCCTCAAGTTCATTTATTTGTAATTTTCGTAAATTAGAAGCGTCATCAAGGTTTGAGTTGAACATTTTAATGGCCCAATATGCTTTATGCTCAAGTTCCACAGGTAAATGACAAGGTTTTCCATAAACTAGCCTATAAGGAGACATGCCCAATGCTGTTTTAAAAGTTGTTCGATAGGCCCATAATGCATCGTTAAGTCTAAGAGACCAATCTTTGCGATTTGGATTAACCGTCTTTTCCAAAATTTGTTTAATCTCCCTATTTGCTAATTCTACCTGTCCATTTGTCTGCGGGTGATAAGGGGTTGCAACTTTGTGTGTAATGGCATATTTCTTCATTAATGTTTCAAAAACCTTGTTGCAAAAATGTGTTCCCCCATCGCTTATGATAAATCGAGGAATTCCAAATCGACTCAAAATATTTTCTTTTAAAAATTTAATCACTGTTTTGTGATCATTATTTCGACATGGAATTGCCTCTATCCACTTTGAAACATAATCTATTGCAACTAAAATGTATAAGAAACCAAAAGATGGTGGAAATGGTCCCATGAAATCAATACCCCAACAGTCAAAAATTTCAATTACAAGAATTGGGTTCAAAGGCATCATGTTTCTTTTCGAAATGGAACCTAATTTTTGACAACTTTCACATGACTTGCAAAAATTATGTGCATCTTTCAATAAAGTTGGCCAGTAAAATCCACACTGTAAAATTTTTGCAGCAGTTTTCTTTGATGAAAAATGACCACCACATGCCTCGGAATGACAAAACTTAATTACACTACTTACCTCATTGTCGGGAATGCATCTTCGAAAAATCTGATCAGGACAATATTTGAACAAGTAAGGGTCATCCCAATAGAACTTCTTTACCTCATTGAGAAACTTCCTTTTATCTTGGGTGCTCCATTGAGAAGGAATTTTTCCTGTAGCAAGAAAATTAGCAATGTCAGCAAACCAAGGTGTCGTGGAGACAATTAGAAATTGTTCATCAGGAAAAGTATCATTTATTGGTGAGGTTCCAAAAGATTCATCACAAACAAGTCTTGATAAATGATCAGCCACCACATTTTCTTCTCCTTTTTTATCTCGAATGGTGATGTCAAATTCTTGCAGCAAAAGGATCCACCTCAGCAACCTAGGTTTTGCATCCTTCTTAGAGAGAAGATATTTTAAAGCTGCATGATCACTAAAGACAACAATTGATGATCCAACAAGGCAAGATTTGAATTTATCCAATGCAAAAACAACTGCAAGTAATTCCTTTTCTGTAGTGGAATAATTCATTTGGGCTCTATTTAAAGTTTTACTTGCATAGTAAATTACATGTGGTTTATTATCTTTCCTTTGTCCTAACACAGCACCAACAGCATAGTCACTAGCATCACACATTATTTCAAATGGTAAAGACCAATCAGGAGATCTCATAATAGGAGCAGTAGTGAGCATATTTTTGAGTTTTTCAAAAGCATCTTCACAATCTTTAGTCCATTCAAATGCAGTGTCTTTCATTAAAAGATTACATAGAGGTTTAGATATCGTGCTAAAATCTTTTATGAATCTTCTATAAAAACCTGCATGTCCCAAGAATGACCTAATGTCCTTTACTGTCTTTGGTGTGGGTAGATTAGCAATCAATTCAAGTTTTGACTTGTCTACCTCAATCCCTTTTGCAGAAACAATGTGACCTAGTACAATACCTTTAGTGACCATGAAATGACATTTTTCCCAATTAAGAACAAGATTTTTTTCTTCACACCTAATCAATACATTTTTCAAATTGGCTAAGCAATCATCAAATGAATCACCAGAAACAGAAAAATCATCCATGAAAATCTCAAGATTACGTTCAATCATGTCACTAAAAATGCTAAGCATGCATCTTTGAAATGTGGCAGGGGCGTTACATAATCCAAATGGCATTCTACGATATGCAAAAGTACCAAAAGGACATGTAAAACTGGTTTTCTCTTGGTCCTCAAGTGCAATGGCAATTTGATTATACCCAGAATATCCATCTAGAAAACAATAAAACTCATGCCCTGCAACTCTTTCTAAGATTTGATCCATGAAAGGCAAAGGGAAATGATCTTTCCTCGTCACTGAGTTAAGTTTCCTATACTCAATGCACATGCGCCAACCAGTAACAGTCCTAGCTGGAATTAATTCATTGTTTTCATTTTTAACTACAGTAACTCCAGATTTCTTAGGTACGACTTGAGTAGGACTTACCCATTTGCTATCAGAGATAGGATAAATGATTCCATTATCTAGAAGTTTAATGACTTCATTTCTCACCACTTCTTTCATATTAGGATTAAGCCTTCGTTGCATTTGTCTAGAGGGTTTAGCATTTTCCTCTAAATAAATATTATGTGTGCAGATTAATGGGATTATTCCCTTTATGTCAGCTAAGGTCCATCCTAATGCATTTTTGTGCATCTTCAAAAGTTGTAACAACTTACCTTCTTGTAGTTCATCAAGATGTGAAGAAATTATGACTGGAAAAGTTTCACTCTCACCGAAAAAGGAATATTTTAGCTCGGATGGCAATGGTTTTAAATCCAGCTTGGGTGGTTCAATAGTTGATGGTACAGTGACATTTGTAAGTGATGGAAGTTCCTCAAACTTTTGTTTCCAACAATGCTTATCCTGAAAAGAATTTAACAAAGAATCAGTGTGTGAAATTTCTGAAGCATTATCAAACTCACATTCAATTAAATAAGCTTCTAAAGGATCATGGAATGTGGTAGTGGTGAGATGTTCATGAACAAGTTCTTCAATGAAATCCACTTCATGTACTTCTGAATTATCTCCAGGTTGCTTGCAAATGTTGAACACATTTAATTCTAAAGTCATATTTCCAAAAGAAATGTTCAACATACCATTCCTGCAATTTATCAGAGCATTAGAAGTTGCAAGAAATGGACGGCCTAATATAACAGGAATTTGAACATTTGGATTTGTAACAGGATGTGTGTCCAAAACAATAAAATCAACAGGGAAGTAAAAATTATCAATTTGAACCAAAACATCTTCAACTATCCCTCGAGGAATTTTTACAGAACGATCAGCTAGTTGAAGTGTAACAGGTGTTTCCTTGAGTTCACCTAAACCTAACTGTTGATAAACAGAAAATGGCAAAAGATTAACACTAGCACCAAGATCAAGCAATGCACGTTCTATTCTAGTGTTTCCAATGATGCATGAGATTGTTGGACATCCAGGATCTTTGAATTTTGGTGGAGTAAGGTGCTGAATGATTGAGCTCACACTTTCCGTCAGAAATGCTTTCTTTTGTACATTATGTTTCCTTTTAACTGTGCACATGTCCTTCAAAAATTTAGCATAAGATGGAACTTGTTTGATTGCATCCAATAAAGGAATGTTAATCTTAACTTGTTTGAAAAGTTCATAAATTTCTGCATTTTGATTCAAATTATTTATTGTTTGCAACCTTTGAGGAAAAGGAGCAGGATGCATACCTTTTTGTTTGTCCAAATTTTCAAGAAGTTCAGACTTACCATCATCCTTACCATTACTTTTTGGAGGGGAAAGAGGATCTTGGTCTTTTTGATGGAATGTTTTTGTCAATTGCCTTTCCACTTCGAAGAGTTGTGGTAGAACTGGCATTTTCCTGTTGAGTTTCATTGGAGCAAGAAACAAGACATTGAGTAGAAGGGTTAGGCTGAGGTTGAGCAGGAAACTTACCTTTTTCTTGAGTGCGTAATGAAGCTGTCAATGTGGACAAGGTGTTTTTGATCTCATTGATGTCCTGTGAAGTCTGGTTATTCACATTTGCTTGTGTTTGCATGAATGCTTGCAATGTCTCTTCCAAGGTTTGTACACGTGAAGGTTGATAGGAAAAAGTGTTGCCCGGCTTTTGAGATTGTGGTACCTGAACATGATTATTATTCCGCCAACTGAAGTTGGGATGATTTCTCCATTCAGGGTTATACGTTTCAGAGTAAGGAGAAGGAAAAGGCTTTTTAAATGTGTTTATGGAATTTACTTGATCATGCAACGCTTCTTTAAGAATGGGAATGTTTGGACATTCAGAAGTGGGGTGTCCCATGATTTCACAAATTCCACAACTTTCTTCATTTTTAACCGTTTTGACTTTTTTTACTTCTCTAAGTTCCATGGCTTCAATCTTTCTAGCCAAATTAGCTAGTTTAGCTTTTATCTCATCTTCTTGACTAAAATGATATTTTCCTCTGTTAGAAACAACATTAGATCTATTGGAACTTTCAGAGGAATTATCTGTGTGCCAGGCTTGAGAGTTATCTGCCAAATGGTCTAGGTAGTCAAAGGCTTCTTCAGGTTCTTTTTCTAGAAACTCACTGTTACACATTGTTTCAACAAATTGTTTAGTTTCGGGAGTTAAAATTTCATAAAAGAAACTAATAAGACGCCATTTTTCAAAACCATGATGTGGACAAGAACTTAACAAATCTTTAAAACGCTCCCAGCACTGAAAAAATGCTTCATTTTGATTTTGATTGAAATTTTGAATCTGTCTTTTCAAAGCAGTAGTTTTATGTGCTGGGAAAAAATTCTTTAGAAATTCAGTTTGTAATTCTTGCCATGTGCCAATTGACCTTGGTTTTAAATTATGAAGCCAAATTTTTGCTTTATCTTTTAAAGAAAAAGGAAATAATTTTAGCTTGACAATTTCATTTGTACATTGTTGGTCATTAAAGGTGACACATACATCTTCGAAGTCTTTTAGAAACGAGTAAGCACTTTCCGATTCCAACCCATAGAAATTTGGAAGCAAAGCTATCATACCTGGTTTAAAACGAAAGTTGTTTGCATTGAGAGGAAAAATAAAACAAGAGGGTGATGAGCTTCGAGTTGGTTGCAAGTAGTCACGCATGGTGCGTACTTGTCTGTTCTCATCTTCAGCATGAACACTTTCATTGTCAGCCATGGTAGGAATTGTATTAGAAAGATTACCTGAAAAAGTTTCACAATAAAATCTAACTAAACGACGAGATCTAAAATCACGTCGCCAAACAAGCATAAAACAAAGTTAATATACAAATTAGGCGGTATAACCAGCCAATAAAAATAAAACAAAGTTAATATACAATATAAATATAAATATATACAAATTAGGCGGTATAACCAGCCAATAAAAATAAATATAGGCGGTATAACCAGCCAATAAAAATAAATATACTTATAAACTTATATACTTAGTATTGCTTCCCCGGCAACGGCGCCAAAAACTTGATGGTGACTCAATTAAGAGTTGTAAACCCAAGTGTAGGTTATGTTCAAGTAATAAATTCTCAGGTGTCCGAGGTCGAACCACAGGGAAGCGTATTAGTAAGTATAAGTTTATAAATATATAAGAAAAAAAAAAGTAAACAAGATATTAGAGAACAAAATAAACAAAATAACATAAAAGAAATTAAACAAGATATAAACAAAACAATAAGAAAAGATGTTGAGGTTAGAGAATCCACTCTTGGTGTTATGCTAAGATTAATCTTGTTTTATTACACAATTGAAATTCACACATAAGGGAGATTCCAATCGGAAGGTTTAGCAATTCAGTCCAAATTGTCCAACGTCCATAGCATATGATATTATGTTCATTTGGTGTCCTCAAAACTCACAAAAAGAGTCCAAGCATTCCTTATGCCAAGGTATATGTCTACAACAAATCAAGGTTATGAAACCAAGCATTTACTATGCCATTTTTATTGTCAATAATGAATCAAGATCCCTACTTTGCAAGTATGATTTTAAACCAAAAGAAAATATTATCTATACTAGTGTCTATAAATGATGATTCATTTTAGCTCATGTTTAAGAGAATAACCTTAGCATTTACCAAAAGCTTCACCTCATCACCTCAACAATATGATTAGCAACACATACTAGCTATGAATAAAATGAAAAGAAATGTAAGAAGCATAAGTAAATAAAGAAAAAGAAAACTAGAGAAAGGAAAGTAGAAGAAAACTTAGAGAATTTTATTACAATGGCTAATATCCTACCAATGTATCAATGTATCCCAATACTCATCCAAGGCCCTCTATTTATACACATTTTGGAGGGCTAAATGACAAGAGACAAGCTTTACAAATTTCAAAGGTAGGTATAATAGGTGGGTGCATTTTTCTAACAATTTTCGTCATATTGTATGACAATTCTGATCAGCCAGCTTGATGGTCGATTTTGTCAATGTTGGAAGCTGAATCTGATAAAATTGTCTTCTAGAAAAATATACCCCTATCAGTTACGGATCCATAGCCGTTGGAATCAGCTCATTTGATGATGCGGATAAGAAGATATGGGCAAAATACGAAAACAGGTCAGCACAGACGTCATTGCACATCAGCCAACTTGATGGTCAATTTCGCTAAGGAAAACGACTCCGTTTCAAGAAGTGTAAAACATGAAAAAGATAGATATGCCTCTTAGCTTTGCACGGCTACAAATTTCAGCCTTATTGCTTCAGTGGAACTCGAGATATAGCTGATATGGCAGACGGTGTCGGAACTGGAACTGAACTGGATTTGCCCTTAATTCTAGTAATCTGAAATCACTCAAAGAAACTTGTGAAAAACACCAAATTACATAAAAATATAAAAGATCACAAACACAATTAGACTAAACAATAATAACTCGTATTTGACACAAAACAATAATAAAACATAACTAAAAACTATATAATTATACGAGTTATCACAAGACAATTTTTCTAGAAGACAATGCTAAGATTAATCTTGTTTTATTACACAATTGAAATCCACACATAAGGGAGGTTCCAATCGGAAAGTTTAGCAATTCAGTCCAAATTGTCCAACGTCCATAGCATATGATATTATGTTCATTTGGTGTCCTCAAAACTCACAAAAAGAGTCCAAGCATTCCTTATGCCAAGGTATATGTCTACAACAAATCAAGGTTATGAAACCAAGCATTTACTGTGCCATTTTCATTGTCAATAATGAATCAAGATCCCTACTTTGCAAGTATGATTTTAAACCAAAAGAAAATATTATCTATACTAGTGTTTATAAATGATGATTCATTTTAGCTCATGTTTAAGAGACTAACCTTAGCATTTACCAAAAGCTTCACCTCATCACCTCAACAATATGATTAGCAACACATACTAAAAATGAAAAGAAATGTAAGAAGCATAAGTAAATAAAGAAAAAGAAAACTAGAGAAAGGAAAAAAGAAGAAAACTTAGAGAATTTTATTACAATGGCTAATATCCTACCAATGTATATGAGAATTCTTTTTTCATTGGTAACTCAATTAAGAGTTGTAAACCCAAGTGCAGGTTATGTTCAAGTAATAAATTCTCGGGTGTCCGAGGTCGAACCACAGGGAAGCGTATTAGTAAGTATAAGTTTATAAATATATAAGAAAAAGAAAAATAAACAAGATATTAGGGAATCAATAACAAAGAAAGTAAACAAGATATTAGAGAACAAAATAAACAAAATAACATAAAAGCAATTAAACAAGATATAAAAAACAATAAGAAAAGATGTTGAGGTTAGAGAATCCACTCTTGGTGTTATGCTAAGATTAATCTTGTTTTATTACACAATTGAAATCCACACATAAGGGAGGTTCCAATCGGAAGGTTTAGCAATTCAGTCCAACGTCCATAGCATATGATATTATGTTCATTTGGTGTCCTCAAAACTCATAAAAAGAGTCCAAGCATTCCTTATGCCAAGGTATATGTCTACAACAAATCAAGGTTATGAAACCAAGCATTTACTGTGCCATTTTCCTTGTCAATAACGAATCAAGATCTCTACTTTGTAAGTATGATTTTAAACCAAAAGAAAATATTATCTATACTAATGTTTATAAATGATCATTCATTTTAGCTCAAGTTTAAGAGACTAACCTTAGCATTTACCAAAAGCTTCACCTCATCACCTCAACAATATGATTAGCAACACATACTAGATATGAATAAAATGAAAAGGAATGTAAGAAACATAAGTAAAGAAAAAGAAAACTAGAGAAAGGAAGAAGAAGAAAACTTAGAGAATTTTATTACAATGGCTAATATCCTACCAATGTATCAATGTATCCCAATACTCATCCAAGGCCCTCTATTTATACACATTTTGGAGGGCTAAATGACAAGAGACAAGCTTAACAAATTTCAAAGGTAGGTATAATAGGTGGGTGCATTTTTCTAACAATTTTCGTCATATTGTATGACAATTCTGATCAGCCAGCTTGATGGTCGATTTTGTCAATGTTGGAGGCTCGATCTGATAAAATTGTCTTCTAGAAAAATATACCCCTATAAGTTACGGATCCATAGCCGTTGGAATCAGCTCATTTGCTGATGTGGATAAGAAGATATGGGCAAAATACGAAAACAGATCAGCACAGACGTCATTGCACATCAGCCAACTTGATTTTTGATTTCGCTAGGGAAAACGACTCCGTTTCAAGAAGTGTAAAACATAAAAAAGATAGATATGCCTCTTAGCTTTGCACGGATACAAAGTTCAGCCTTATTGCTTCAGTGAAACTCGAGATATAGCTGATATGGCAAACGGTGTCGGAACTGGAACTGAACTGGATTTGCCCTTAATTCTAGTAATCTGAAATCACTCAAAGAAACTTGTGAAAAACACCAAATTACATAAAATATAAAACTTGATGAGAATTGAGTCTTCTAGAAAAATATTTTTCTATTTTAAAAAAAATATATCATATGTTACTTTGGTGTCCTCAAAACTCATAAAAATAATATCAGAATTGACATATGCCAAGGTATATGTCTACAACAAATCAAGGTTATGAAACCAAGCATAGCTAGTGTTCTTTTTCTTTATTTATACACATAGAATTGTAATAAAATTCTCATTGTAATAAAATGTGTATATTACCGTTACTGAAATTTTAAACCAAGCATTTGCTGAAATTTGTACCCGGCAACGGCGCCAAAAACTTGATGGAGACTCAATTAAGAGTTGTAAACCCAAGTGCAGGTTATGTTCAAGTAATAAATTCTCGGGTGTCCGAGGTCGAACCACAGGGAAGCGTATTAGTAAGTATAAGTTTATAAATATATAAGACAAAGAAAGTAAACAAGATATTAGGGAATCAACAACAAAATAAGATAAACAAGATATTAGAGAACAAAATAAACAAAATATAAAAGAAATTAAAGAAGATATAAAAAACAATAAGAAAAGATGTTGAGGTTAGAGAATCCACTCTTGGTGTTATGCTAAGATTAATCTTGTTTTATTACACAATTGAAATCCACACATAAAGGAGGTTCCAATCGGAAGGTTTAGCAATTCAGTCCAACGTCCATAGCATATGATATTATGTTCATTTGGTGTCCTCAAAACTCACAAAAAGAGTCCAAGCATTCCTTATGCCAAGGTATATGTCTACAACAAATCAAGGTTATGAAACCAAGCATTTATTGTGCCATTTTCATTCTCAATAATGAATCAAGATCTCTACTTTGCAAGTATGATTTTAAACCAAAAGAAAATATTATCTATACTAGTGTTTATAAATGATATTTCATTTTAGCTCATGTTTAAGAGACTAACCTTAGCATTTACCAAAAGCTTCACCTCATCACCTCAACAATATGATTAGCAACACATACTAGATATGAATGAAATGAAAAGAAATGTAAGAAGCATAAGTAAATAAAAAAAGAAAACTAGAGAAAAGAAAGAAGAAGAAAACTTAGAGAATTTTATTACAATGGCTAATATCCTACCAATGTACCTTTAATGCTCATCCAAGGCCCTCTATTTATACACATTTTAGAGAGCTAAATGACAAGAGACAAGCTTTATAAATTTCAAAGGTATGTATAATAGGTGGGTGCATTTTTCTAACAATTTTCGTCATATTGTATGACAATTCTGATCAGCCAGCTTGATGGTCGATTTTGTCAATGTTGGAAGCTCGATCTGATCAAATGGTCTTCTAGAAAATATACCCCTATCAGTTACGGATCCATAGCCATTGGAATCAGATCATTTGCTCATGTGGATCGAAAGATATGGTCAAAATACCAAAACAGGTCAGCACAGACGTCATTGTACATCTGCCAACTTGATGGTCGATTTCGCTAGGGAAAACGACTCCGTTTCAAGAAGTGTAAAACATGAAAAAGATAGATATGCCTCTTAACTTTGCACTGTAAAAAATTCAGCCATATTGCTTCATTGAAACTCTAGATATAGAGGATATGGCAAAAGGTGTCGGAACTGGAACTGAACTGGATTTGCCCTTAATTGTTGATTTAACCTAGTAATTTGAAATCACTCAAAGAAACTCGTGAAAAACACCAAATTACATAAAAATATAAAATATCATAAACACAATTAGACTAAGCAATAATAACTCGTATTTGACACAAAACAATAATAAAACATAACTAAGAACTATATAATTATACGAGTTATCACACCCCCACACTTAGATTGTTGCTACTCCCTAGCAACGACTCAATAAAAATAAAATAAGAAAATCTAATCTAATCCATTTTCGTTGGAAATCACGGTGGCACTTAGCATGTGACACAAGCCTTTAAACCCCTAGGTGTCCCTAGTGGACGAGTTTAGTCTCGTGAGGGTTTGCTAGAACGATACCCACAAACATTGAAAAACTAAAATATAAGTAAACTACATACACTAAAAATATTTACTCCTAATCCTTTCAATATAAATTAGAGACAATCTTTGAACAAGTCTTATAAACTAATCAATAGCTCAAAGAATTTCACAAAAATTCATGCTTGAATGTAAATAAATGAGTTAAGCCAATATTAACATAACATATTTCAATCAAAATAGTGCATATTCAACTTAATCTCAACCTCTCACATGGGATACTCTCATGATTTTCACTCTTTAAAGTAGTGGTAAAGTGTTTACACTCAATCAATCTCATGAAAACACTTCTACCATAAGCTTGCTTGTCCACCTATTCTCCACTATTTAGATCATACAACTTCATAAATCAAGAGGTCTTTATTCAAGGTTGTAATGGGGCCAAAGGGTTATAATGTGGTTAAAGAACAAAAGGATAAAGATATCACAAAGGTTCCAAAGAGTTCATAGAGTTTAGAGACATAATAAGATCATACAAATAAATTTCTCAAAACTCTTTACAAGTACATAGTCACATAGGCTAAATATTCATGTTGAGCCTTTGCTTCATTCTAACCAACTTTGTAGCATCTTTTTCTTTACTTTAACTAGAAGTTCAAGAGAAGAATTTTTTTTTTTTGAATATGGGAATGTATTTAAGGATATTAGCCAATGCACTTTGTGCATTGTCCAACACCTTTTGAAACTAATATCTTGATTTACTTTCTTTACTTTTTTTTTTTGATTTGTTCTCTAATATCTTGTTTACTTTCTTTTTCTTATATATTTATAAACTTATACTTACTAATACGCTTCCCTGTGGTTCGACCTCGGACACCCGAGAATTTATTACTTGAACATAACCTGCACTTGGGTTTACAACTCTTAATTGAGTCACCATCAAGTTTTTGGAGCCATATTGACAATGAAAATGGACAAAGACTCAAATGAAAACGGCGCCAAAAACTTGATGGTGACTCAATTAAGAGTTGTAAACCCAAGTGCAGGTTATGTTCAAGTAATAAATTCTCGGGTGTCCGAGGTCGAACCACAGGGAAGCGTATTAGTAAGTATAAGTTTATAAATATATAAGAAAAAGAAAGTAAACAAGATATTAGAGAATGCACCCACCTCTAAGTTTTCTTCTTCTTTCCTTTCTCTAGTTTTCTTTTTCTTTATTTACTTATGCTTCTTACATTTCTTTTCATTTTATTCATATCTAGTATGTGTTGCTAATCATATTGTTGAGGTGATGAGGTGAAGCTTTTGGTAAATGCTAAGGTTAGTCTCTTAAACATGAGCTAAAATGAATCATCATTTATAGACACTAGTATAGATAATATGAATGTTCTTCATGTGGGACATATCGATAGGCAATTTGACCAGTGTAGTCATAGGCATGACATTTAGTGCGGAACCATTATCGATAAACACTTTTGCAATGATATGGCTTTTGCACCGAGCGGTGATATGGAGGGCTTTGGTACTGCTTATCCTTCCGACAGGATTTCTTCATCGCTGAAAGCTATAAAATTATTGAAAGCCACATTTCCTACTTCTTGATCGAACTTTTCTACAGATACGTCATGAGCTACGTATGCCTCATTTAGTACCTTTAAGAGGGCCCTTTTGTGGGGTTCTGAATTTGTCAGCAATTCCAAGATGGAAATACGAGCTGGTGAGCGCTTTAACTGTTCCACCATGCTGTATTCACTGTGCTTGATAAATTTGAGGAATTCATAGGCTTCCTCCTCTGTTACTGGCTTGTTCTTTCTTTGCTCAACTTCATTTTTTGGGATAGACTTTTCTTCATCAATTTTAGCTTTCCCTTTTAGGGCAATTTCTGCTGCTTCGGGTGTATAGCGTCTCCCGCTTCTTGTAAAACCTCCAATACCGGTAATGTCTACTGCAGCCATAAAAATATTAAGTACTAGTGTAGTATTACTAGATTCTGATGATATAACTTCACCGTCGTATTTCCAGGGCACGGTCTTACCATTCCTACGTGGAAAAGAGCCTGGTACTTCAATAGTTACTATCGGTTTTGATACCTTCGGTGTTTTTTTCACTAGCGGGTTTTGGGTTTCTTCATAGTAGATTACCAATGGCTTTGGTTTGACCCATTCAGTAGCCTTTGGTGTTTCCTCAATCACCACATCCACTGATTCTTCTTCCCGTTCTATGGAGAATTCTGCTATACCGAAATCCATCATCTTTTGAATCTTATCCTGAAAATCGGAGCATTGGTCGATAGTATGTCCTACCAGGCCCCCGTGATACCTACAGAAGTATTCGTTGTCCAATTCCCACCTCAAAATTCTTTGCCCCATGTTGACTGGTTTATACAGCCCCACTTTAATCATAGTATCCAACACTTCTCCCATATGAGTCCGGACGTCCTCAACCCTGGACAACATCCGACACCCTTTTTCTTCCACTATTGCATTCACTACCGCTTTTCCATGATCAGGTAACAGATTTGCAGTGACGTTAGGCTCTCCCTTGGTTGTGAAGTTTAGATAACCAGTCCTGATCAGGCTTTGTACCTTGTGTTTAAAGGCAGTGCAATTCTCTAGAGAATGACCCGGGTTGCCTCCGTGATAATCACAATTCACGTTTGGGTCGTACCACCTTGGATATGGGGGTTTCATGGGTTCAAGGAACACGGGTGCTACTAAGTGATTTTTGATTAGCTTGGGGAAGAGTTGGGTGTATGTCATGGGAATGGGTTCGAATGAGGGTCTTGGTTGAAACTGTTGGGGTCCCCTTTGTTCAGTCCCTACATTGTTGATTGGATTGGTTGGGTTAAGAACAGGCGTAGGGGTTGTTTATACGGGCGCTGGCATGGGTGATGGTGAATATACTGGCATCGACGGTCGATATCTCATCGAGTATTGGGACTGTGTAGGAGGATATGGGTATGGGCTGGGTGAGTAACTTTAGGGTTGGTTTGTAAGGTGATGGAGACTCAATTAAGAGTTGTAAACCCAAGTGCAGGTTATGTTCAAGTAATAAATTCTCGGGTGTCCGAGGTCGAACCACAGGGAAGCGTATTAGTAAGTATAAGTTTATAAATATATAGGAAAAAGAAAGTAAACAAGATATTAGGGAATCAACAACAAAACAAGATAAACAAGATATTAGAAAACAAAATAAACAAAATAACATAAAAGAAATTAAACAAGATATAAAAAACAATAAGAAAAGATGTTGAGGTTAGAGAATCCACTCTTGGTCTTATTCTAAGATTAATCTTGTTTTATTTCACAATTGAAATTCACACATAAGGGAGGTTCCAATCGAAAGGTTTAGCAATTCAGTCCAAATTGTCCAACGTCCATAGCATATGATATTATGTTCATTTGGTGTCCTCAAAACTCATAAAAAGAGTCTAAGCATTCCTTATGCCAAGGTATATGTCTACAACAAATCAAGGTTATGAAACCAAGCATTTACTGTGCCATTTTCATTGTCAATAATGAATCAAGATCCCTACTTTGCAAGTATGATTTTAAACCAAAAGAAAATATTATCTATACTAGTGTTTATAAATGATGGTTCATTTTAGCTCATGTTTAAGAGACTAACCTTAGCATTTACCAAAAGCTTCACCTCATCACCTCAACAATATGATTAGCAACACATACTAGATATGAATAAAATGAAAAGAAATGCAAGAAGCATAAGTAAATAAAGAAAAAGAAAACTAGAGAAAAGAAAGAAGAAGAAAACTTAGAGAATTTTATTACAATGGCTAATATCCTACCAATGTACAATAATACTCTTACAATCATCCAAGGCCCTCTACTTATACACATTTTGGAGAGCTAAATGACAAGAGACAAGCTTTATAAATTTCAAAGGTAGGTATAATAGGTGGGTGCATTTTTCTAACAATTTTCGTCATATTGTATGACAATTCTGATCAGCCAGCTTGATGGTTGATTTTTTCAATGTTGGAAGCTTGATTTGATCAAATTGTCTTCTAGAAAACTATTCCCCTATCAGTTTGTGATCCATAGCCGTTGGAATCAGCTCATTTTCTCATGTGGATCAGAAGATATGGTCAAAATACCAAAACTGGTCAGAACAGATGGCATTGCACATCAGCCAACTTGATACCACATTTCGCTAGGGAAAACGACTCCGTTTCAAGAAGTGTAAAGCATGAAAAAGATAGATATGGCTCTTAACTTTGTACTGTAAAAATTTCAGCCTTACGACTTCAGTGAAACTCCAGATATAGCTGAGATGGCAAAAGGTGTCGGAACTGGAACTGAACTGGATTTGCCCTTAATTCTTGATTTAACCTAGTAATCTGAAATCACTCAAAAAACTCGTGAAAAAAACCAAATTACATAAAAATATAAAAGATCATAAACACAATTAGACTAAGCAATAATAACTCGTATTTGACACAAAACAATAATAAAACACAACTAAAAACTATATAATTATACGAGTTATCACACCCCCACACTTAGATTGTTGCTAGTCCCTAGCAACGACTCAATCCTAGAAAAAATAAACAGGAAACAAGTTAAAGGGATCTCAAACAAACAAGCAAGATCAAGCGTAAGAATTGGCAAGGCATCTAATTAAGTATCATTGGCATATTAAGTTCGAGTAAAGGGTCAATGAGATTAAAATTGAAGGCATTACCGTACGATTGAGGAACTTCCTTCTTGGCGAGACTTTAGCTAGCCATGGAGGACTAGGCAAACTATAGCTTCATAAGTACACATGCTAAGATTCTTGTCACCGCAGTTCACAAGTGAACTTGACAAATCTGATCGGTATAGAGATGAATCTGAGGCTTATGGACAAGTGAGGGGTGGAATGTTCAAACATAATCTGAGGTTTATCACAAGTTAGGCTCAAGAAATATAATAATAATGTGATCAATCCTCTCAAAATATTTCCATTCTCACTCATCCTTAGTCCTATGTTCAACATAAATATTTTGAAAAGAAAACAAAAAGCAAGAAAAGACTCGATCCAAAGAAAATAGAAAAGTAAAAACCTCTCTATAATGAAGAACCTCGAATCTTGAATTCTGATTTTTTTTTAAGCACAAGTGATTTTCTTTTGATTTGTGCCCTCATTGGGACATCTTTTATGCACAATCACATCTATTCATAATCATCATTCTTGTTTTTTTTTTTTCAGAAATCACATTGGATTCCATACTTTCTTTTTCTTTCTTTTCATTCAATTAATCAAACAAGACAGATTTTCATCAGCTCTTTTTTTTTTCAGCATCTTTTTCTCAACTCATCACAACATTGTTTTGGCATCAATAAGTTCGAAGTTCACGACTCTAAAAACAGTCACTCATTCTAACTACCCTCTTTTGCATTATTCCCATTTTTTTTTTTCAGATTTCAAAAGATAACAAAATAAACAAGAAGGAAACACACAATCCCAAACCCAATGATCACAAATATTATCATAAAAGTATAAAGAGGGAATGGGGGTCGAAATCGTATCAGTTCACTTTGGCATAATTTCTGGAGTTCATATCTAGGGATCCAACTCGAAGGTTTACAACCTATGGGCTCCTAATGTAAGGGGGAAAGATAAGGGGCTTTTTGGATAGTGACTTTGTTCTAAGATCAGATCATGTATAGATGCAAGCATCTATGTGATGACCTAAATCTGCATGTGGAATGAAGAGAAAAGGTAAACTTACTATGTCTTCCCAGTTTTCCGTGGCTTTCCAAAGGCTCACCATGAATTCACATTCCAACAAAAATCGAACCGATCTGCCAAAAACAATCTCAAAGACATTTGATCATCAAAAATATTCAATTTTTAGAAAACCAAATTGAAAATAACCTAGATAACTTAATCAAAGCCTTTGTAACTCTATTGCTTTATCCACATGCTTGCCAAGATTATACTAATACTCAAAAAAAAAAAAAAATACATACACGAAAGTAGTAAAACACATGCAGATAATAAACAGACCAGATAGTTTTTTTTTTGTTGAAAAGATTAAATCAAACTGACAAGGTATGTCTCAAGTCTCCCTTACTCAGACCTTGTTCAGAATGAATACTTCTAAATGGCTTAAAACACAAAATTTTTTTTTTTTTTTTTTTTTTTTACAAATTAGCAAAATATGTCCCTTACCCCCTACTAAAATATGACATTGTCCCCAATGTCAAATTTTAAAGGTAGAATTTAGGAGATATTACCTGTAGAGGTTGCTAACCACTTATTATAACTGAGACACAACAAACAAAATGTTAGATAATGTCACAAAGACAAAGTGCAATCCACTCCTTGCTCGTCCATATCTCTTTTTCTTTTTCCGAGCGTTTGCGAAACAACCGTAGCAGGTAAATACTCGTAAGCTTGGAGCTTTTTGAGTAAATCTTCAATGATTGTAGCAGAAATTATGGTTCTCCTTGCCTCTGAAAACATGAATCCATTTTCCACAGCATTATCTAAATATGAAAGCAAATTACTAAAATAACCATTAATATTAAGCAAACCAATGGGTTTCTTATTTGTGACCAAAGATGACCAAGAAGCCATGCAAGCTATTTCTTCCAATGTACCCAGACCTCCTGGTAAAGCAATGAATGCATCGACAGAATGGTACATGATTGTCATCCGTTCAGGGATACTCCAGACTTGTATTTCCTTACCCACGGTAGGTCCACAAAAACCTGTGAATAGTTTTGGCACGATTCCTAGAACTGGACTTCCTCTGGCGTGTGCTGCTGTAGCGACTGCTCCCATTAAACCCGTACTACCGCCTCCATAAATCAACTGGATCTTTTGTTGGGCAAGTATTACTCCAACTCTTATGGCTTCATCAGCTAATATTTTATTTTTCCCTGGATAAGCACCTCCAAAGACAAATTTTTTCAATGCGCTGGGACGAAGTACTTTCCATTTTTTTTTTCGAGTGCTTGAAAGAGAATGAGTACATGGTGTAATATATAGAGGACTGAGTAGTGAATCAGACAAGAGTAATAATTTCACCGAAAGTGTATTTGACCTGTCAGAAGAAAATGTTAACCTAACAAAAGATTTTTGCGTGATTTCAGGAAGAAAATCAAAAAGAGAAGAAAAATCAACCGTAAAAGACCAATGCAAAAAAAACGAGAATAATTACACAAATTGAACAACACGTGAATTAAACCGAAATGAAGTTATTGCAAATCAAACCAAAAGTTGAGAAGTCATTTATTGTAGTTGTGATTGTGGCTCACATCTTTCTTTGGTTTTACGTCCAGAAACGGCTTAAACGCCTTCTATGAGTCGAGGATATGCTTCCCATCCAGTTTTCTTACAAGCTGGCAAACATAGTCTTTTAACATCAGATTCCCAAGATGTTGCCATTCCCTTTGGAATTGCGGCCATAAATCAAGAATTTCTCTTTGTACGTCTCCACTAGGATGCGTCTCAAGAGAAAGTTGGATATTACCCAAATTCTCCTTACTCAGTCCATCCTTAATGAATTCAATTTTATCATCTCGATTAGAGGACGGAATCCCAATAGAACGACATTTACCGTTACACGTCCATCGTGCACATTTGTGGCAATTTGAACTCATGCGCTTTGCTCGTCGCTTCTTTGCAAAAGTGCTTCTACCTGTACCTGGTA
The DNA here is from genome assembly GCA_030761205.1 of Fremontodendron californicum. Taxonomy (NCBI): domain Eukaryota; kingdom Viridiplantae; phylum Streptophyta; class Magnoliopsida; order Malvales; family Malvaceae; genus Fremontodendron; species Fremontodendron californicum. The sequence goes on along the minus strand of JAULJL010000041.1, from coordinate 10,330,222 downwards.
AATGTAAAACAGGAAGATATTCATTTTCACGTACCTTGGCTTCAATTATCCAACGTATGTCTTCAGGAATCCCTTTGTGCATAAGCATTCTTAATCTTTCAAATCGAACTTGGTAAAGCTTCAGTAAAATATTTCGAGGAAAAAGAGGAAATCGTTTCTGCAATCTTTTGAGAATATCATCCATCCTGAAAAAAAAATGAAAGAGAAATTGAAAGAGAAATTTATATACAATATCAGTTTTGTGGGTAGCTGATGGAACCAACTTAAATAATCACAGAGTACCGTTATCCGCCATTTAATCGGGGGTTAAAAAAAATTATATTTACATCTAGTTATTTTCAAAACAAGGATTAGAAAGAAAAACAACCTCTTCTTGAGTAACATGATTTTCCAAAAAGAGTTTGAGTCTTTTTCCATTTACCTTGAATACGTTACCATATTGAGGATTCTCAATGTCAACTGCTCCATAATGATACACATGCTTAACCACAAATGGGCCAATCCATCTTGATCTCAACTTACCAGGAAATATGTGAAGTCTAGAATTATAAAGTAGAACTTTTTGCCCAACATCAAATGTTTTTCTTGAAATTAACTTGTCATGAAAGGCTTTAGTTCTTTCTTTATGAATTTTAGAATTCTCATATGCATCATTTCTGAGTTCCTCAAGTTCATTTATTTGTAATTTCCGTAAATTAGAAGCGTCATCAAGGTTTGAGTTGAACATTTTAATGGCCCAATATGCTTTATGCTCAAGTTCCACAGGTAAATGACAAGGTTTTCCATAAACTAGCCTATAAGGAGACATGCCCAATGCTGTTTTAAAAGCTGTTCGATAGGCCCATAATGCATCGTTAAGTCTAAGAGACCAATCTTTGCGATTTGGATTAACCGTCTTTTCCAAAATTTGTTTAATCTCCCTATTTTCTAATTCTACCTGTCCATTTGTCTGCGGGTGATAAGGGGTTGCAACTTTGTGTGTAATGGCATATTTCTTCATTAATGTTTCAAAAACCTTGTTGCAAAAATGTGTTCCCCCATCACTTATGATAGATCGAGGAATTCCAAATCGACTCAAAATATTTTATTTTAAAAATTTAATCACTGTTTTGTGATCATTATTTCAACATGGAATTGCCTCTATCCACTTTGAAACATAATCTATTGCAACTAAAATGTATAAGAAACCAAAAGATGGTGGAAATGGTCCCATGAAATCAATACCCCAACAGTCAAAAATTTCAATTACAAGAATTGGGTTCAAAGGCATCATGTTTCTTTTCGAAATGGAACCTAATTTTTGACAACTTTCACATGACTTGCAAAAATTATGTGCATCTTTCAATAAAGTTGGCCAGTAAAATCCACACTGTAAAATTTTTGCAGCAGTTTTCTTTGATGAAAAATGACCACCACATGCCTCGGAATGACAAAACTTAATTACACTACTTACCTCATTGTCAGGAATGCATCTTCGAAAAATCTGATCAGGACAATATTTGAACAAGTAAGGGTCATCCCAATAGAACTTCTTTACCTCATTCAGAAACTTCCTTTTATCTTGGGGGCTCCATTGAGAAGGAATTTTTCCTGTAGCAAGAAAATTAGCAATGTCAGCAAACCAAGGTGTCGTGGAGACAATTAGAAGTTGTTCATCAGGAAAAGTATCATTTATTGGTGAGGTTCCAAAAGATTCATCACAAACGAGTCTTGATAAATGATCAGCCACCACATTTTCTACTCCTTTTTTATCTCGAATGGTGATGTCAAATTCTTGCAGCAAAAGGATCCACCTCAACAACCTAGGTTTTGCATCCTTCTTAGAGAGAAGATATTTTAAAGCTGCATGATCACTAAAGACAACAATTGATGATCCAACAAGGTAAGATCTGAATTTATCCAATGCAAAAACAACTGCAAGTAATTCCTTTTCTGTAGTGGAATAATTCATTTGGGCTCTATTTAAAGTTTTACTTGCATAGTAAATTACATGTGGTTTATTATCTTTCTTTTGTCCTAACACAGCACCAACAGCATAGTCACTAGCATCACACATTATTTCAAATGGTAAAGACCAATCAGGAGATCTCATAATAAGAGCAGTAATGAGCATATTTTTGAGTTTTTCAAAAGCATCTTCACAATCTTTAGTCCATTCAAATGCAGTGTCTTTCATTAAAAGATTACATAGAGGCTTAGATATCGTGCTAAAATCTTTTATGAATCTTCTATAAAAACCTGCATGTCCCAAGAATGACCTAATGTCCTTTACTGTCTTTGGTATGGGTAGATTAGCAATCAATTCAATTTTTGACTTGTCTACCTCAATCCCTTTTGCAGAAACAATGTGACCTAGTACAATACCTTTAGTGACCATGAAATGACATTTTTCCCAATTAAGAACAAGATTTTTTTCTTCACACCTAATCAATACAATTTTCAAATTGGCTAAGCAATCATCAAATGAATCACCAGAAATAGAAAAATCATCCATGAAAATCTCAAGATTACGTTCAATCATGTCACTAAAAATACTAAGCATGCATCTTTGAAATGTGGCAGGGGCGTTACATAATCCAAATGGCATTCTACGATATGCAAAAGTACCAAAAGGACATGTAAAAGTGGTTTTCTCTTGGTCCTCAAGTGCAATGGCAATTTGATTATACCCAGAATATCCATCTAGAAAACAATAAAACTCATGCCCTGCAACTCTTTCTAAGATTTGATCCATGAAAGGCAAAGGGAAATGATCTTTCCTCGTCACTGAGTTAAGTTTCCTATAGTCAATGCACATGCGCCAACCAGTAACAGTCCTAGTTGGAATTAATTCATTGTTTTCATTTTTAACTATAGTAACTCCAGATTTCTTAGGTACGACTTGAGTAGGACTTACCCATTTTCTATCAGAGATAGGATAAATGATTCCATTATCTAGAAGTTTAATAACTTCATTTCTCACTACTTCTTTCATATTAGGATTAAGCCTTCGTTGCATTTGTCTAGAGGGTTTAGCATTTTCCTCTAAATAAATATTACGTGTGCAGATTAATGTGCTTATTCCCTTTATGTCAGCTAAGGTCCATCCTAATGCATTTTTGTGCATCTTCAAAAGTTGTAACAACTTACCTTCTTGTAGTTCATCAAGATGTGAAAAAATTATGACTAGAAAAGTTTCATTCTCACCCAAAAAGGAATATTTTAGCTCGGATGGCAATGGTTTTAAATCCAGCTTGGGTGGTTCAATAGTTGATGGTACAGTGACATTTGTGAGTGATGGAAGTTCCTCAAACTTTTGTTTCCAACAATGCTTATCCTGAAAAGAATTTAACAAAGAATCAGTGTGTGAAATTTCTGAAGCATTATCAAACTCACATTCAATTAAATAAGCTTCTAAAGGATCATGGAATGTGGTAGTGGTGAGATGTTCATGAACAAGTTCTTCAATGAAATCCACTTCATGTACTTCTGAATCATCACCAGGTTGCTTGCAAATGTTGAACACATTTAATTCTAAAGTCATATTTCCAAAAGAAATGTTCAAAATACCATTCCTGCAATTTATCAGAGCATTAGAAGTTGCAAGAAATGGACGGCCTAATATAACAGGAATTTGAACATTTGGATTTGAAACAGGATGTGTGTCCAAAACAATAAAATCAACAAGGAAGTAAAAATTATCAATTTGAACCAAAACATCTTCAACTATCCCTCGAGGAATTTTTACAGAACGATCAGCTAGTTGAAGTGTAACAGGTGTTTCCTTGAGTTCACCTAAACCTAACTGTTGATAAACAGAAAAAGGCAAAAGATTAACACTAGCACCAAGATCAAGCAATGCACGTTCTATTCTAGTGTTTCCAATGATGCATGAGATTGTTGGATATCCAGGATCTTTGAATTTTGGTGGAGTAAGGTGCTGAATGATTGAGCTCACACTTTCCGTCAGAAATGCTTTCTTTTGTACATTATGTTTCCTTTTAACTGTGCACATGTCCTTCAAAAATTTAGCATAAGATGGAACTTGTTTGATTGCATCCAATAAAGGAATGTTAATCTTAACTTGTTTGAAAAGTTCATAAATTTCTGCATTTTGATTCAAATTCTTTATTGTTTGCAACCTTTGAGGAAAAGGAGCAGGATGCATACCTTTTTCTTTGTCCAAATTTTCAAGAAGTTCAGACTTACCATCATCCTTACCATTACTTTTCGAAGGGGAAGGAGGATCTTGGTCTTTTGATGGAATGTTTTTGTCAATTTCTTTTCCACTTCGAAGAGTTGTAATAGAACTGGCATTTTCCTGTTGAGTTTCATTGGAGCAAGAAACAAGACATTGAGTAGAAGGGTTAGGCTGAGGTTGAGCAGGAAACTTACCTTTTTCTTGAGTGCGTAATGAAGCTGTCAATGTGGACAAGGTGTTTTTGATCTCATTGATGTCCTGTGAAGTTTGGTTATACACATTTGCTTGTGTTTGCATGAATGCTTGCAATGTCTCTTCCAAGGTTTGTACACGTGAAGGTTGATAGGAAAAAGTGTTGCCCGACTTTTGAGATTGTGGTACCTGAACATGATTATTATTCCGCCAACTGAAGTTGGGATGATTTCTCCATTCAGGGTTATACGTTTCAGAGTAAGGAGAAGGAAAAGGCTTTTTAAATGTGTTTATGGAATTTACTTGATCATGCAACACTTCTTTAAGAATGGGAATGTTTGGACATTCAGAAGTGGGGTGTCCCATGATTTCACAAATTCCACAACTTTCTTCATTTTTAACCGTTTTGACTTCTTTTACTTCTCTAAGTTCCATGACTTCAATCTTTCTAGCCAAATTAGCTACTTTAGCTTTTATCTCATCTTCTTGACTAAAATGATATTTACCTCTGTTAGAAACAAGATTAGATCTATTGGAACTTTCAGAGGAATTATCTGTGTGCCAGGCTTGAGAGTTATCTGCCAAATGGTCTAGGTAGTCAAAGGCTTCTTCAGGTTCTTTTTCTAGAAACTCACCGTTACACATTGTTTCAACAAATTGTTTAGTTTCGGGAGTTAAACTTTCATAAAAGAAACTAATAAGATGCCATTTTTCAAAACCATGATGTGGACAAGAACTTAACAAATCTTTAAAACGCTCCCAGCACTGAAAAAATGCTTTATTTTGATTTTGATTGAAATTTTGAATCTGTCTTTTCAAAGCAGTAGTTTTATGTGCTGGGAAAAATTTCTTTAGAAACTCAGTTTGTAATTCTTGCCATGTGCCAATTGACCTTGGTTTTAAATTATGAAGCCAAATTTTTGCTTTATCTTTTAAAGAAAAAGGAAATAATTTTATCTTGACAATTTCATTTGTACATTGTTGGTCATTAAAGGTGACACATACATATTCGAAGTCTTTTAGAAACGAGTAAGCACTTTCCGATTCTAACCCATGGAAATTTGGAAGCAAAGCTATCATACCTGGTTTAAAACGAGAGTTGTTTCCATTGAGAGGAAAAATAAAACAAGAGGGTGATGAGCTTCGAGTTGGTTGCAAGTAGTCACGCATGGTGCGTACTTGTCTGTTCTCACCTTCAGCATGAACACTTTCATTGTCAGCCATGGTAGGAGTTGTATTAGAAAGATTACCTGAAAAAGTTTCACAATAAAATCTAACTAAACGACAAGATCTAAAATCACGTCGCCAAACAAGCATAAAACAAAGTTAATATACAAATAATATATTTATATAAATATAAACTTTACAATATAAATATAAATATATAGAAAATTAGGCGGTATAACCTGCCAATAAAAATAAATATACTTATGAACTTATATACTTAGTATTGCCTCCCCGGCAACGGCGCCAAAAACTAGATGGAGACTCAATTAAGAGTTGTAAACCCAAGTGCAGGTTATGTTCAAGTAATAAATTCTCGGGTGTCCGAGGTCGAACCACAGGGAAGCGTATTAGTAAGTATAAGTTTATAAATATATAGGAAAAAGAAAGTAAACAAGATATTAGGGAATCAACAACAAAACAAGATAAACAAGATATTAGAGAACAAAATAAACAAAATAACATAAAAGAAATTAAACAAGATAAAAAACAATAAGAAAAGATGTTGAGGTTAGAGAATCCACTCTTGGTGTTATGCTAAGATTAATCTTGTTTTATTTCACAATTGAAATTCACACATAAGGGAGGTTCCAATCGGAAGGTTTAGCAATTCAGTCCAAATTGTCCAACGTCCATAGCATATGATATTATGTTCATTTGGTGTCCTCAAAACTCATAAAAAGAGTCCAAGCATTCCTTATGCCAAGGTACATGTCTACAACAAATCAAGGTTATGAAACCAAGCATTTACTGTGCCATTTTCATTGTCAATAATGAATCAAGATCCCTACTTTGCAAGTATGATTTTAAACCAAAAGAAAATATTATCTATACTAGTGTTTATAAATGATGATTCATTTTAGCTCATGTTTAAGAGACTAACCTTAGCATTTACCAAAAGCTTCACCTCATCACCTCAACAATATGATTAGCAACACATACTAGATATGAATAAAATGAAAAGAAATGCAAGAAGCATAAGTAAATAAAGAAAAAGAAAACTAGAGAAAAGAAAGAAGAAGAAAACTTAGAGAATTTTATTACAATGGCTAATATCCTACCAATGTACAATAATACTCTTACAATCATCCAAGGCCCTCTATTTATACACATTTTGGAGAGCTAAATGACAAGAGACAAGCTTTATAAATTTCAAAGGTAGGTATAATAGGTGGGTGCATTTTTCTAACAATTTTCGTCATATTGTATGACAATTCTGATCAGCCAGCTTGATGGTTGATTTTGTCAATGTTGGAAGCTTGATCTGATCAAATTGTCTTCTAGAAAAATATTCCCCTATCAGTTTGTGATCCATAGCCGTTGGAATCAGCTCATTTTCTCATGTGGATCAGAAGATATGGTCAAAATACCAAAACTGGTCAGAACAAACGGCATTGCACATCAGCCAACTTGATACCATATTTCGCTAGGAAAAACGACTCCGTTTCAAGAAGTGTAAAGCATGAAAAAGATAGATATGCCTCTTAACTTTGGACTGTAAAAATTTCAGCCTTACGGCTTCAGTGAAACTCCAGATATAGCTGATATGGCAAAAGGTGTCAGAACTGGAACTGAACTGGATTTGCCCTTAATTCTTGATTTAACCTAGTAATCTGAAATCACTCAAAGAAACTCGTGAAAAACACCAAATTACATAAAAATATAAAAAATCATAAACACAATTAGACTAAGCAATAATAACTCGTATTTGACACAAAACAATAATAAAACATAACTAAAAATTATATAATTATACGAGTTATCATAGGGAAAGGGGTAAAATTTCGTGGTGGCTGACTCTCATACGAAACGGCCTGTACTTCTCATTCCTTCTTCTTTATCATGCCTATTTTCTTGAAATTTGCAGTTTCAACTCCTTCAATCTTGCCGCTCTTTATAGCATTTTTTATCATTTCGCCGAAAATGACCATGTTGGCAAAAAATTTGGTAGCATTACTGACCAGCCTGTCATAATATGGCCCTCGCAACGTGTTGATAAACAACACGATAGTTTCTCTCAGTGAGGGGTGGTTGCACTTGAGCCGCCATATCTCTCCATTTCTGGGCGTATTCTTTGAAACCTTCTTATGTCTTCTTCTCCATGTTCTATAAGGATAACCTATCAGGTGCCATGTCAGCCATGTGCTTATACTAGGTTAGAAAGGCTCTTGCCAGATCTGTCCAAGTATGAATGCGACCACGATCTAGTTGGTTGTACCACCTCGCGGCTGATCCTTTCAGGCTATCTTGATAATACTGGATCAATAATTTATCGTTATGAGTATGCCCAGCCATTTTGCTACAGAATATAGTGATGTGAGATGAAGGGCACCTGGTCATCGTACTTTTCAAATTCAGGAACCTTGAACTTCGGTGGTATTACCAAATATGGAACCAAATTAGTTCACTTGCATCAACTTTCCCGAAGACGTCCATCCTTTCTATTGCCTTGAGTCTCTCTTCTAGCATATCATATTTATGCTCCGTCCTGGTGTCCTCTACATGCCCTATCACACTTTTCCTTAATTTTCTTGCTCTATGGGGTCATCTAAGTTTGGAACGTTAACTGGGTTTGAAGGATTAGTCCCTGAGTTGGATGCAGGCTGTCTTTGGCCTTGCTGGCCTGTGAGACCTGGTGTGTTGACGTAAACATAGGGTTGTCCTCTCACTGGAGGTTCTCCTTGTGGATGCCCATCTTGCGATGTTTGGGTGCGGGTCGGAGTAAAACCCGGTGGGTATAGAGGATTTTCGTCGTTACTTTCTCGGGGTCGGAGTCCTTTCCTTACACTTGAGCTTTCAGTTTGCCCTTTTCCCCTAGTCAGACTCATCACCATTTCCATCATCTTGGCCATTTGTTCATGTGATTCTTCTTGTGACCTTGTAATCTGTTCTCGCGTTTCTTGTTGGGACCTGGCACATTGTTCTTTCGCTTCAAGTTGGGACCTGGCCAATTGCTCTTGCAACTCTCTCTGTAGTTTTTCCATCCGTTCAATTCACGCTGTTTGCTCACTTTCCATGGTTTTTGTTTTAAACGTAGTATTATACTGGTGAAAGGATTGCTTTGATCTTTCCGTCAGTCTGATTATGCTTGAAACCACTGAGAATTATTTTAGTTGTGATTAGTGTATGCTATTTTCAAAAGGGATTTTAAATTGTTGGCGCGATATCAAAATCTTTTTTATTCATGACTTGCCAGGTCTTTTTGTGAGTATATATGTATATATGTATGCGTGTAACACGAGTTAATGATGTTTATAGAATGAAATGAATGCATTTGAGAGGTGCTTGCTCTAATATAATTTTCAAAAGGTAGATTCTCATTGATCCCACAGTACATTTTTCACATTTGATTAATCATCCTAGAGTTGTAGCCATAAAAACATTTGACTTGCTCATATTGATCTTTCGCCTCTTCTAGGAAGCTAAGCAGACATTGTCCATACTTTCTAGTAGGATTGACTTCTTGTATCAGCACCTTCACTCGTTCCACCATTTCCCTTGCTTTGCTTACTGCTTTGCAGACTTGTGTAGCCAAATGTTATATGTATTGTTGCCTTCACAAACTCTCAGCCTTCCATCTTATACTAGCATCCATTGCCAAATCACATGTGTAAATCCAATCTGCCTCTCTGTCTTTCCATTCCCTCATAATTTCATCAATATGATTCCTCTGGTTGTGCAATTGTTGTTCCAAATGCCGAGTTAGTTGCCAGAGATACTACATTTCTTCTTGTAATTTTGAGCACTTGTCTTTCTCACCTTTTAGCTTGGTTTTTAACCCCACCAATTTTGCGGTGATCGAAGAACACATATTTTCTCATTTTTGCCTTTCGTGAAAAGATTTAGCAATTTTCCTTTCATTTTCTTGTGCCTTGTGTTTCCATCATTCTACTTCTTTTTGGAGCTCTTTTTCGCGTCTATGAGATGACCCGAGGATGTTTCCGATCTTCATATCTGATCGTAGCTTCTTGTTTTCTAAGTGTAGATTGTTCAGATCTGATTGGGCTGTGTCATGTTCCCTGACAATCTTTTGATTTCGGACTTCTTGTATTTCTGCCTTATCCTTCCAATTCCCCATTTTTTCCTGGAGCCTTCGATGTTCTTGCTTCATCTTCTCTCTTTCGATCTTGAATTCTTCCTTAGCGATCTTGAATTCTTAGATTTCTCTTGGCTGTGAAGAAATTGGTTGGGGTGGGACTCCCCCTGGAAGTATAACCAAATCTTTAACTCGGTTGGATTTCCATAGCAAATATTGTGGAGCGACACTATCACTAAGAGCTCCTAGCCTCATTCTGCGAGTATCTTTCCATGCTCGAATTATCTGTTCGACCCTTTTTGAAACGTTTGGCTCCCCATAAGAAAATTCTACTTGAATGAGCCCATGAGTCACTGGGATAAAGTGTTTAGTTCCATATTGCCTTTGCACCAAAAGTGGAGCATAACTCACGACCCCCCATGGACCCAGGAGTTGTGTCCATGGTTCTCCGCAACGGTATAACATTGGCACATGGGGCATCCATGGTGCCATCCATTTTACTTGCTTGCTAGTAAGTGTCTGGAAAAATGCCACCTATTCTCATTTTTTTTGAGCTTCGGCCACTTGCTTTTGCAAAATTCCTGAATCGGGGCTCCACATTGCAAATAAGGTTTCCTGAAGGCGCTTTTCTCATATTCGAAATGACTTTGAAGCCATACATATAGCAGCTGAGCACACCCTATGAAACGTCCTCACCCTTTCCTTCGGCAAAAGTTCAATGATCTTATGGTCTCTACCAAGATTGCCAGTGATGGATTGCTATTGTTCTCGACCTGCTCAAAGAAATCCCCTACTGTTGCTTCGATGTGCCCCTAAACCTTTGGAAAGATTATCATCCCATATATAGCGAGAGTGAAAGCAGTCATTCCTTTTTCTTCGTCCAAATGTCTTTCGATGAATGCTTTGAGGAAATCCCAAGGTAGGCAAATATGTTCTCCTTTGCATCTCAGATAGGAGTCTCCTACTTTGATCCCAATGATTTTAGTTAACCTTTTGCAAAGTCTGAACTTCAGCTTTCTAACATATACTTTATCGGGACATTGGAGCTCTATCCCAAGTAAGACTGAGTATTCTTCAATGGTTGGGGTCATGTCCTCTTTATTAAAAGTAAAGCATCTGTATGACGGATCCCAAAAATGGATTGCTGCCCTGATTAACGATTCTTCGATCATCACAGGGATAAGCAAGGCTATTTGCCCGTATTTCTGAGAGAATCTCATCCTTCTTTCTTTACTCACTTGTTCCCAGATATTTGCCAAACTTGTCAAGTCATTTTGTGAAAGATCTAGGTTTATCTTTTCAGGCAGATTTGATACAAAATCGACCGTCAAACAATCCCCTTCTTCTTGCTGAGTTTTTTCATACCAAATCCGTACATCCATAGGTGATTCATATATGACATTCATGGATGAGGCACAAATCCAACGTTCAGTGGATTCCATGAGAATTTACGATCGAACAATGTATTGAAGCAAACACCTCGTTATGGGATGCTAATGATGCCAATGATAATAATGTGGGAAGAAGAAGACCACAAGAAAACAGAATCTGTTAGTATATATATATATATATATACAGATATAATAACAAAATAAGGTTCAGGAGAAAAATCAAATTTCCTTCTACCAATCATACGACTTCCTAAGTTTCGTTATATGCTGGGTTCGGATTTCGTATATCTAAAAGGTTCTCAAATTGTTCATCACTACTATCCGGAATGGACTAGTAAGGCACCTCGATCCTTGCCTATCGCAGGCCATGAACGGAAAGGGTTCAATTCGGGTAGGAGTATTTTCCAGGCTTGTGCGGAGATTATCTCACAAAAGTATAGGTACTTTACACCCCGAGAGTGTTTCGCTAGCCCATGCGGAGGTATTACCTCACGAGAGCTAGGTACTTTACTCCCTCTTAAAAGGACAAAACTTGGGTATAGAGCTCATATATGAAATACGTGTTTTAGTGTGTGAGATGGCCCGGATGCCCCGAATAATTTAATACACACGGAAAGATGCAAATAATCAAAAACAATTACAAAATAGCCGTGAATGCAAATTTATTCAAAATTGAAGATTTTCCTTTTATTCTTAAAACAAATAAGGGAACTATGATTAAATGATAGTAAAATCATTAATTTAAGATTCCGGGATAACACGTATTTAATTTATGGCTTGACTCTCAAAAAGCAGTACCCAGTTGAGTCGCCAAGCTGTCATAACGGTTTTTCGACCGCTTGACATGTTTCTTTTTTTTTTAAAATAAAATAAAATGGAGAGAGTCGCCACCAATCTTTTTTGGTTAGGTGCGATTGGTCACCTATGAAAATTTATCCTCTTAATAATATTCTAAAATTAATTAAGATATATTAAAAGGATAATTTTTGGTCTGCGAAACAAAAATTAGGTTCGGGAGTACGATTACGCGTGGGGAAGGATTAGCACCCCCGCGGCGCCCATTTTAAAACGTTACCAATTAATCGCGTGTTATCTTTAATCTTAAAAAATGATTTTTATTTTAGCATTTAATAATAATTCCCTTAATAGACCTTATTCGAAAAGAATATCCCTTTTTTTTTTTTAATAAATAAGAGGCAAAGTTTTTTTTTTAGAAGTAAAAGAAATCATCTATGTAAAAATAATTCCGAAATTACTCCGATAATTTCGATAATGTTTCGGTATCTAATTTTACTTGAACCTTTTCGTGGAACGATTGATACTCCGACCGTTCTAGAAATGACCCGTTTTAGAAGATTTCATTTACCAAAGATAATTTTAAAAGATATGTTTTATTTGAGGGAAGAAAACAAAGTTTAATGAAGATATCTTTTCTTAAAATTAATCTCCAAAATAAACGAAATTATCTGTGTAAAAATAATTTTCGAATCACTCCTATATTCTCGATAATGTTTCGGTAACTAATCTTACTCGAACTGTTTCGTGGGACAATTGATACCCCGACCATCCCGAGATATAATTCGTTTTTAGAAAATTTTATTTATTAAAAAATTTTGTTTACGGAGAAATTAATAAAAATATCTTTTTATAATTAATTTTGGAATAAAAGAAATTACTTTATGTAAAAATAATTCCCGAACCACTCCGATAGTTTCGATAATGTTTCAATAATCATGTTTACACGAACCATTTCGAGGAACGATTGATATTCCGACCATTCCGAGAATGAGTTCATTTTCAGAGAATTTCTTTTGCCGAAAATAATTTAAAAGACATAATTTATACACGAAAAATTTATTCATTAAGAAACTAAATAAATAAATGAAAAAAAAATTCCCCTTTTTTGGATTAATAATGCATAAAAATGAATAATAAAATAAATAAATACCAATAACGATAGAATTAACAATAAATACAAAATAAAATAATAATAATAATAACAATACTAATAATAATAATAATAACAATAACAATAAATAAAAATATATATATAATAAAATAAAAGATAGTAATAGTAATAATAATAATAATGGAAAAAAATAATAATAAATAAAAATAATAATAATAATAATAATACTAGCAATAAACAAATATATATATATATATATAAATAAATGGAAATAACAATAATAAATAAAAAACGATAATAATATTAATAATAATAATTAATATAATTAAAAAAAATGAAGAAGAAACATCGGGGTCGGGTCCAGGCGCGGACCTGTGCGCGGATCCTGTGACCCGACTCGGATGTTGCTTTAAAAGAATTTTTATTTTCCACTTCAGCCTAAAACAAAAAAAAAGTCTCACCTGTTTTTTTTCTCTCAACACCCAGCCGCTGCCGCCGTGTCGTCGCCGTGCCGGAGGTATCCCGAGCCAAAAAAAAATGCACCAAAACACTCCTCTACCCAAATACTGGATTGGTTTTGCCCAAAACCACCCAAAAATTCCTAGATCTTGGATCAAAGTTCGAAACTTTTTTATTTTTATTTATTTATTTACTTTTTTTGGGTTGTTGGCTAATGGGTTTTTTTTTTTTTTGTGATTTTTACTTGTGGTTCTTTTTTTGGTTTCGGATCTACTTGGATTTCTTTTTTTTTCTCTCACTCTTTTTTTTTCTTCGGATTTGGGGGTTTATGTATGGGGGCTGTGGCGGTGAGGTTGGTTCGGTGGCCAGGCCACTTGGTGGCTGGCTGCTCGGTGGCAGCGCCTGGTTGGCTGTCGCGCGAGGTAGGGGCGGTGGGTGCCAGGCTATAGGCTAGGTGGTGGTGGCGGTGGAGAGCTGGTAGCTCGGTGGCAGTGTTTGGGTGGCTGGGTGAGTGGCTGGAAGGGCAAGTGGGTGGCAGGGCAAGTGGCTGGCAGTGGAGAGACGGTGGAGGCGGCTAAGGTTTGTGGGGGGGAGGCTGCTGGCAAGCCTTGGAACCTATGGGCCTGTTTGGGACATGCTGGGCCATCAGGCCCAGTGGGTTTATGGCCTGTTGGGCTAACTAGGATTTTTTTGGGCCGTTAATAAAATAATAATAATAATAAATATAAAAATAAATAAATAAGTAAATAATAAAAATAAAAAATGGGTCGTTACAAGCACTCTTACTCAATGTGGGACTTGGACTCCTACTCAAACTCAATGTGGGACTTGGACTCCTACTCAAACTCAATGTTGGACTTGGACTCCTACTCAAACTCAATGTTGGACTTGGACTCAAACTCAACAAATCCTCTGTTGAGTCAAAGTCCCAATTACCTTTTGGCAGCAACTCTTCTCCCTTGAACCAAAATCCTCTGGGCAACAACTCAGCAACTCTCTTACTCTTCTTCCTCGAACAAAAAGCTACTTGGTAGCAATTATCCTCGCTCGAATTAAAAGCTCCTGGCAGCATCTCTCTTCGCTTGAACCAAAAAGCTTATGGGCAACAACTCCCATCGCTCGAACCAATAGCTCTGATATCAGTTGTTGGGAATAACGTGGCAGCCCAATAACAAGCAAAAACTGACAACAAGCACTCAGGAAGAAGAGAAAAAGAAAACGCAATATTTTTAACGTGGTTCAATCCTTCTTGGCCTGCGTCCACTATCCCAAAGGGATAAACATACTTCTTTAAGGAAGAATTCCAACTTGTAGCTTTTGCACGGATAAAGCTACAAACCTTCTTACAACGCACTTGTAGTTTTTGCACGAATAAAGCTACAAACCATCCTCCCAACACACTTGTAGCTTTTGCACGGATAAAGCTACAAACCATCCTCCCAATATTGCGACTCGCCACCCATCTCATAGGTGGTGGTGGTAGTATTTCCCTAAAGGCCAAGGTTCCTATTTATAAATGAGCACTCCTCTTAACTCATCAATACCACTCAAAGTGGGATTAGGATTCCCCTTTGCTTAACCAATTAGTTATTTGATGTGGGATGAGCACTCCTACTCAATATGGGACTTGGACTCAAACTCAAAAATTTTAACCCATTTCTCCCTATTTCTCTCCCTTCTCAAAACTATCCATGCAGTTCAATTCATTTTTTTTCACTTCTTAAGCTTTCTCTCTTTTAATTATCTCATTTTTATATTTAAATATAATTAAAATTTTAATTTATTATAATAATTATATTATATAAATAATTAATTATTAATTTCACTCATAATTGTATGTATTCATAAAGTTTGGTGTCACAAATCCAATGACATAAACCTAATTAAAAAAATACATAAAAATCAAATTATAAAATAAATAATATATATTCATAAAATTATATTAATAATTTAATTTTTAAAATTAAAATTATATCCATTTTAACCCAATTCTTCCTACTTTTTAAAAAAAAAAAACTGTACATATATTATCTCAGTTTTCCCTACTTTATCGTTCTTCTAATTTATCTCACTTTATTTTTTTATTGTAAAAGATAATCAAAAATTTTAATTCATTTTAATAATTCTATTATATAAATAATTAACTATTTATTAATTTCACCCATGTAATGGATATTGGATATGCATAGGACTAAAATATTATTATAAAATTCATGACTGAGTTGGTATTACGAGTCAAGAAACATCAAATCAATTGGTGAATTGACATAAAATTAAAATTAAACTATAATAAAAATTAAAGCTATGGGTATTTATGACTTTTCATTTATTATATAAAACACATTTAAAAAAAAAACCTACCTCTTAGAAAACTATTAGTTTTTACTTATTTAACTTCTTAATACTCTTAGAAACACAACTGTTTTTTTTTCTTTCAAAACGCCCACATGTTTTAAGCGAGTGATGCATTCAAAAGAGTATATCTTATTTAATCCTTGCACTAAAAATATCAATTGTAAAATATAGCAATAAGCAAGGGTCTAATCCACATGGATTGGATTTTAATTTATAAGTTATTAGTTTATCACTTAAGTTCAAAGATAAGAAAAAAAAAAAGAGTTTTAAAATAATTAAAAGTAAAGAAAACAAGATAAGTGAAAAGCAGATAAATAAGAGAAAATACCAACATTTGGTTGGTTTGAGTGGTTAGTGGCTCCAACCCCCTAGATGAGAACCAAGGTTCGAATCCTGGGAGTCTCTAATGTTGGGAGGGCTTTACCATTACACTCCCGGCCCGACAGGGATTAGGCTTCAATCAACCATAAAATGGGGATGGAGGGACACCCTGGGTTTACACAAAAAAAAAAAGAAGAAGAGAAAATCAAATACAAGAGAAGTATGGTTAAAGTTTCATTCTCCATCACTAGACATCATTGAGAATCAATTTCAGATCTATCAACATCAATTAGCTATCAAAGTTAACAACCGTAGATAACAACCTCCTGTGTTACCCTAATCCTTCCTTAGTTCGTCGTTAAGCAGGACGAATGCCACTACTCAATCTCTAACTATCAAACAACCTAGGATAAATATCTCTAAATTTAATTTGATAGCAGCTTTATGATGAGAAAGATAGGTTGATCTAAGCAACAAAAACATAAACATGAATTGTTTAACTTAGGTTATGTTTCACTTTGCAATTAGAGAAAACTTTAACATAATCATTAACCACAAATTGTCACTATTGAATAGAAATCAAGATAAGCTACATATCAAAACTCCTAAACTAGCATTAGATAATTATCAAGATCTATCTAGTTGCACACATAAACAAATCAAGACAACATCATGAACAATTCTTATATAAGAACATAGCAACTTTGATAGAAAATTCATGATAGATAAATTTTGAAAATCAATTAAACAACATGGTTTAGGGCTTTGAAATCACCCTTAACCAAAAAGAAGTTTAGCCTAGCATAGGCATAAATAATATATACATAAAACTAAAAAAAAAAAAATAAAAGAATGGAGAAGAAGAAGAAAATTAATGATAATCCTTGAGTCTCTTCAAAAGATGTCTAGTTTTTTAGCTCAAAAGATGGTATTTATAGAGTTTTAAAACCCTAGGAACCCTTTCTTGCTGATCAAGGAAGCTAGGAGGCAAAATAGTGCAAATTTGGCAATTTTCATTTTTTTGCAATTTTTTCGGATTTAGGGCAGCACTGGCTCTCGAAATATTTGGCACTGCGGCGCTGGTCGCTGATTTTTCTGAAGCACTTTCTCGGCTGATTTGGATGACCATTTCTTGTCCGATTGGGGCGTGTAAACTATCGTTGGAAAGGTATTCAAGTAAGCTTCAAAAGTCAAGAAGGAATTTTCTTCAAATAAGGAATTAACATCATTATTTCTTAGAAACAAGATCCAGAGATCAAATCTGCCTTCTTGCTTTGCAACTAGAATTTGATCTTTTTGACTCCCAAGTCTTCTTCCGTCTTGTGATTATGATTTTGTAAGCTCTTTACCATCATAATTGACATATTTTCACTTCATTCTCTTAAATATACCTAGAATTCAAAAACATAATATAATTAATCAAAATAAAGATATAAGATATAACTAAAACTAAGAATAGAAAGGGCATAAAATGTGTATTTTATGAGCTTATCAAATACACCCACACTTCTCGAGCAAAATAAAATAAAAAACAAAATAAGAAAATCTAATCTAATCCACTTTCGTAGGAAATCACGGTGGCACTTAGCATGTGACACAAGCCTTTAAACCCCTAGATGTCTCTAGTGGACGAGTTTAGTCTTGTGAGGGTTTACTAGGACGATACCCACAAACATTGAAAATATAAGAAAAACTAATATAGTAAAAATATTTACTCCTAATCCTTTCAATATAAATTAGAGAAAATCATTGGACAAGTCTTATAAACTAATCAATAGCTCAAAGAATTTCACAAAGAATCATGCTTGAATGTAAATAGTTTGAAAGTTAAGCCAATATTAACATAACCCATTTCAATCAAAATAATGATATTCAAACTTAATATCAACTTCTCACATGGGATACTCTCATGATTTTCACTCTTTAAAGTACTGGTAAAGTGCTTATACCCAATCAATCTCATGAAAATAGTTCTACCATATGCTTGCTTGTCCACCTATTCTCCACTATTTAGATCATGCAACTTTATAAATCAAGAGGACTTTATTCAAGGTTGTAATGGGGCCAAGGGGTTGTAATGTGGTTAAAGAATAAAAGGATAAAGATATCATAAAGGTTCCAAAGATTTCATAGAGTTTAGAGACATAATAAGATCATACAAATAAAACTTCTCAAAACTCTTATAAAGCACATAATAACATAGGCTAAATATTCATGTTGAGCTTTTGCTTCATTATAACCAACTTTGTAACATATTTTCTTTAACTAAAAGTTCAAGAAATGATTTTTTTTTTCAATATAGGAATGTATTTTTTTTCTTTTTTTTCAATGTTCCATTTTCTTTTTCTCTTAACTTTTACCATTCTTCCCCCCACACTTATTTCTTGTTGCTAACCTAAATAGTCAATCGATCTCCCTTGCTTTATGCAATATGTCTCAAAACAATATAATTCATCTTTAGAACAAGGGTAAGGATATAAGTACATTTAGGCTAGGTAAAAGATGTGGTTACCAATAAAACATCAATGTAGGCTCAAATTGGTTCACTAGGGGGATGTTCTCTTGGAACATCAATAATGGATGGCTGTTTGGCCCTAGTTATAATCCTATTGCATCTATCATATTCATGTTGTCACGCATCAATATAGTCTCAAAAAGGTTTAAAGCAAGTTCTAGAGAATCATGTAATCATAAGAGCACTCAAGAAAGAAATTAGATTGATATGTATGATGCATCAATCATATAGGCTCAAAACTCACAAGGATGATTATACAAGTAAATATTAAGTCTAAACATGCTTCTTTCTCAATCAACATATCATATTATCATTGGGCCATGAAAAATAGTATTCAAGCTTAATTCTCATGAAAATCTTATCAGTAATAATCAGTTTTAGACCTATGCAATTCATATCTCATCATTGTATTGAAAGGAACTAAAACACACTAAAAACAAATTAAAAGACTCAAAACAAAACAAAAATAAAAAATAACAGCCTAAAAATAAAAGAAATCCTAAATTATTTCCCCCACACTTAATTCTTACATTGTCCTCAATGTAATACTATCACCCCATATGCAAGAATTATATGTAAGAGAAAAGAACTACTAAATAAAAAAAGAAAAATAACTAAAGAAAATATAAAATATAGAGGGATGAAGAGTAAGAAATAGCAAATTTGATTATAATGTGTGCTCTCTATCCAATTGGGTTGTCTCCCAATAAGCGCTTGGTTTATTATCCTTAGCCTGACTTAATAAAACACAAAAACAAACAAAATTATTAAAAACTCAAAACAAAGTAAACTAATGAAACTTAAATAAACCTAAAAAAATTAAAATGAAGCAAGAAAGAAAAATAAAACAAATCTGTTATGGTAGGTTGGCAATTTCTTCATTAATTGGGTTGTCTTCCCAATTAGCACTTGAGTTAATTTGTCCAACCTAACCAACACCCCTTCTTGGCTTTTTAGGTTTGTCAGGCTCATACATGAAACTTCCCAAATTTGTGAGTTTGATAGAAAGCTTTCTTTGCACAACAGTGGATGCATTCTCCATTACAAGTATTATTCCATCATCCTTTGTGGTGCATATCTCATCAAGGAATGGTGCATCTTTTGGTATTTGTTGAATGGCATTCACAAACAAACTGTTTAAGGTTTCCAGCATGTCTTGTTCATGTTGCTCCTCCTTGAACTTTGCAAATCTACTAGGAAAAAGTGGAGAAAAAATATTAGTAAAAATTGGAACCTTAAAAGTTACCTCAGGTGCCGAAGTACTCTCGATTTGAATAATGGCTTCATTATCCTCAAGAATAGAATCCATCTTAATTTTGTCTCATCCTCGGGTTCCCTTGGACTTTCTGATTCATCCTCAAGTTGTTTTGGACTAGTATTCTCCTCTGGATCATGTTCATGTAATTCTTCAGATCTTTGTTCTACCCATCGTGCCATACCACTAGCCAATTGGCTCAATTGCGTTTCCAAACTCAAGATACTTGCCCTTGTTTCCTGTTGATTTGCCCTCATTTCCTACTGAAATTGCAAAGTATCAGTGACAAGAGAATAGACAAGATCTTCTAAAGAAGTACTTGAGTTTTGAGGTGGGGGCTGAAAAAGATTTGGTTCATGAGACCATGATTGATTGAATCTCGATGGATGATTATAGTTGGCATAAGGATCTATTTCTTGATAATTTTCATAGTAGCCATAATTAGAATGATCCTACCATCCTTCATTGTAAGTGTTTGGGAAAGGATCACACTGTTGTTGGTGGAACCCTTGTTGGCTTTGGTATCCTTCCACATCACAGGCTGGTTCAAAATTATCTTTTTGGTAATATGGGCACCAATTGGTTGGATGATCCATCATGAAGCACACTCCACACTGCCTTGATTGTTGCACATTACCCATGGCCAATTGTTGAACTGGGGATGTGAGATTGGCTCATTGGTTCTCAATGTTCATGTATGCCACCAACTCCTTAAGCATTAAATAGCTCAATTCCATCGTGTTTTGCTCAAAAATTGAAAAGAAAAACCTGTATGTACAGGAAAAATAAAATTAATTTTAACTGAAAATAAGAATAAACCAAATAACAAATAAACTAAAAGAAGCAATCCTTGGCAACGGCGCCAAAAATGTGATGCATTCAAAAGAGTATATCTTATTTAATCCTTGCACTAAAAATATCAATTGTAAAGTATAGCAATAAGCAAGGGTCGGGTCTACAGGGATTTGATTTAATTTATAAGTTATTAGTTTATCACTTAAGTTCAAAGACAAGAAAAGAAAAAGGGTTTTAAAATAATTAAAAGTAAAGAAAACAAGATAAGTGAAAAGCAAATAAATAAGAAAAAATCAAATATAAGAGAAGTATGGTTAAAGTTTCATTCTCCACCACTAGACATCATTGAGAATCAATTTCAGATCTATCAACATCAATTAGCTATCAAAGTTAACAACTGTAGATAACAACCTCCTGTGTTGCCCCAATCCTTCCTTAGTTCATCGTTAAGCAGGACGAACGCCACTACTTAATCTCTAACTATCAAACAACCTTGGATAAACATCTCTAAATTTAATTTGATAGCAGCCTTATGATGAGAAAGATAGGTTGATCTAAGCAACAAAAGCATAAACATTAATTGTTTAACTTAGGTTATGTTCCACTTTGAAATTAGCAAAAACTTTAACATAATCATTAATCACAAATTGCAACTATTGAATAGAAATCAAGATAAGCTACGTATCAAAACTCCCAAACTAGCATTAGATAATTATCAAGATCTATCTAGTTGTGCACCTAAACAAATCAAGACAACATCATGAACAATTCTTATAGAAGAACATAAGCAATTTTAATAGAAAATTAATGATAGATAAATTCTGAAAATCAATTAAAAAACATGTTTTAGGGCTTTGAAATCACCCTTAACCAAAAAGAAGTTTAGCCTAGCATAGGCATAAATAATATATACATAAAACTAAAAAGAATGGAGAAGAAGAAGAAAATTAATGATGATCCTTGAGTCTCCTCAAAAGATGTCTAGTTTATGGCTCAAATGATGGTATTTATAGAGTTTTAAAACCCTGGGAACCCTTTCTTGCTGATCAAGGAAGCTAGGAGGCAAAATAGTGCAAATTTGGCAATTTTTGGAGTTTTTACGATTTTTCCGGATTTAGGCCAGCACAACAGCTCTGGCTCTCGAAATATTTGACGTTGCGGCGCCAGACTCTGGCGCCGCGGCGCTGGTCGCTGATTTTTCTGATGTACTTTCTCACACTTTCTTAGCTGATTTGGATGACCATTTCTTGTCCGATTTGGGAGTGTGAACTACCGTTGGAAAGGTATTCAAGTCATCTTCAAAAGTAAAGAGGAAGTTTCTTCAAATAAGGAATTTAACATCATGATCTCTTAGCAACAAGCTCCGAAGGTCAAATCTGCCTTCTTGCTTTGCAACAAGAATTTGATCTTTTTGACTCCCAAGTCTTCTTCCATCTTGTGATTATGATTTTGTAAGCTCTTTACCATCATAAGTGACATATTTTCACTTCATTCTCTTAAATATACCTAGAATTCAAAAACATAATATAATTAATCAAAATAAAGATATAAGACATAACTAAAACTAAGAATAGAAAGGGCATAAAATGTGTATTTTATGAACTTATAGCGAGTCATATGATTTGTGTGTCTGTGTTGTATGTTGTTGTTGTTGTTGTTCTTGTAAAACAGAGCCTTAGAAGGTTGTTTAACATGTGAAGACACATGGGGTAGAGCCTTTAAAGGCTGTATAACGTGTGGTGACAAGTGAAGTAGAGTCTGAAGAGACTGTTGAACGTGTAATGGCACTTAAAGTCGAGCCTGATGAGGCTGTTGAACTTGTGATAACATGTGAAGTAGAGCTTGAAAAGGTTGTTTTCTAAGTTACACTGAAACTGTAATGCTTGCAAAAGACAATTCGCAATTACATTGCTTGTAATTACAATGTTTACATTATTACAAGAAGTATTTCTTTAGGTGAATAGCATTTCGGGTTCTGGGCACAAAATTCCTATTCAAGTGTTCCAATGCGTAAGCTCCAAAACGATCTTCTTTGCTATCTTGTATGGTCCTTCCCAATTGGGGGCCAACTTTCTCTACTCGCCTCACAATTCCTCAGAACTAGGTCACCAACTTGAAATTGTCTGCCTCTCACCCTGGAATTATAATACTTGGCGACTTGTTGGGATCTGGCTGCTGCCTTTGTTTGTGCCAAGTCTTTCATTTCTTTAAGAAGATTTAAGTTCTCCTTTAAATCTTCTTCATTCTTATTGGGTCAAAGCAGGCTGTCCTTAGTGAATTGATGTCAATTTCTGCTGGTATAACAGCTTACGTGCCAAAGATCAAGTTGAATGGTGTTTCTCTAGTTTCAGAGTGAGACGTGGTTCTGATTGCCCATAGAATCCCTGGTGTTTTCTCGAGCCATGCCCTTTTGGCGTCGTCCAGCTTCTTTTTTAACCCCTAAAAGATTTTCTTGTTTATGGACTCAACTTGGTCATTTGTTTGGGGATGAATGACGGAGTTGTGGACCAGTGCAATCTTAAAATTAGCACATAATTTCTTTAGCTTGTCTGCCTAGAATTGTATGTCATTATCCGCCACTATAACATTTGGGACTCCATATCTGTAGACTATGAATTTCTAGACAAAATTTCTATGAAGTTTCTGTAATTGTCGCCATAGCATCAAGTAATCACAGGCAACCACCAAGAATTTCTTTGGCTAATCGTGATTGGGAGTGGGTCCAAAATGTCAATACCCCACATGGCGAAGGGCCAATAGCTCGAGAGCTGGCTAAGTGCTTCTGTGGGCGGCTTGGGCACCATGGCGAACTTCTAACACTTCTACCCTGATCGCCTGTATTCGCTCAGGGGAGAATTGTGTTTTCTTCTATTTTATCGGCTTCGCCGTTGGGTCATCATTTAAATAATGGGTGATGATGTTTGCATCGATCAAATCAACATTGTCCTGTAACATGCCTACCAACGGTTGTCTGTCTTGGTTTTCTAGTGATGAACCAATTTGAGTCACCTTACCCGAGCTGCCTGGCTGTAAGGAGATCTCCATTGTTTGCTCTGCGGGCTCTGCTTTGTACTGGCTCATTTCTTTTTTGTTATCTAGACTTTCCAAAGTGAGCGTACTTTTGTTTATTAAGTTCAAATGGTCGTCTTCCATTTGCCCTCCAACATCCATATCTTTAATATCTACTAGACTGGCCGATTGTGCCTCACTTTGTGCCTTTTTGACGAGCTGGATAGATAGGATATGGCACTGGCGAGCTGTTGATTGGTCAGTTTTCGTATAACCAATTCCTATGGGAGTTGTAAATTTCACTGTCAAGCAGTAGATAACTATCACAATTCTTGTTTTTCTTCATTATTGGTCGTCCGAAAATGACATTATAAATCGATGGTTGGTCTACAACCAAGAATTTTGTCATCACAGTAAGAGTGTGGTCTCCATCTCCTATGGTTACTGGTAACGTCATTGAACCTTTGACTTTTATCTGTTGGTTGCCAAAGCTGAATGATTCTAGCAATGTCATTTGAAATGGTAAGAGTTATTTGAAAGAATATTGAAATTTGGATCCAGACCCTTTGCCAGCAATGTCAAACAAAACTCCTTCCTCCATTATTTTTTTGTTTGTTGGAAAGAAATGGTAAGAGTTATTTGAAAGAATATTGAAATTTGGAAGAGAAAATTTGATGCTGTGAGGTGTGAATTATGATCATGTACAATTTATGTTAATTCGATTCGGGATAAGTGTCGGATATAGGGATGTGCCCGATATGGGTATTTAATTTTTTTAAAAAAGTTTTTCCACATGTTTAAATGATTATACCCAATACTCATATTTGAATATGTGTCGGACACATGTGTCAGATACAAATATTTTAGAAAAAATGTAGAATCCAAATAACATAATGTACAACTGAGAAAATATGTACTTTTCTTAATTTACAAGGGAGATGGTTTGATTCTTTCCTTATGGTCAAGAAAATATGTTGCCTAATGCCAAAAGCATGAAGAAAATACTAGCTTATGAATGACAAAAAAACTCATTTGCAAAACCAAGTGAAAAGGACAGAATAAGGAGCGGTAAGCTGGTAGTCAATCTACTACATTCAACTCAACTCATGAAACCAACCACAACAGAAAGATTTTTTTAGTTCCAGGCCTGCTGGTTGATTTAACCCAATTTTCTTGAATTAAAAATCTGTCAAGGCTCAAGGCTTTAAGACTTTTTGGGCTAAGGCTTCTAAATTTAAGGGGTTTCACTACAACATCCCAAACTAGAGTGTTTTTAGCTTTTCGGTTTAAGGGTAAGCCTTGCTCAGCCCATTGCCGTTAGATTTGATAATTTATGTTTATGTGTCTATGTCTACGTATATTTTATATTAATTGTGTAAATATGAATATGATAAAAATTATTAAATATATTAAAATCTTAAACACGAATATGATATGTGTATTAAATGTGTTATGGTAAACACGAATATGATACATGTATTAAATGTGTCGTCTTAATCATATTTAAACGTATCGTATTTTGTTTGTTATTTTATTTTTATATTTATTAAACATATTATTTTTATTTAATATTTTTATATCATATTCAAAGGTCTAATCACCATAAACCCTTGGAAGAGTTTTTCAATCGAAAGCCCAGGCTAGTTTCACACTAGCACTTTTACAAGTGAAGCTATCCAGTTTCGATCGAATCACCATTATTAAAGTATATAGTTTGAGTACATTTACTGTTAAAGTGAAAAGAAACTTTGTTGGATTCATCGAAACACTCCTAGTTTACATGAAAATAAGAACAAATTACAAGCAGAGACAGAGAGACATGATGAATATATTATCAAAAAGATTTTTATATTAACAAAATTGATTGGATTACTTGCATGATTTGAAATAATTCTTTCCTATTCTTTTACTCACTCTAGGTTCAAGACTTGAACTTAATTAGGATTCCAAATAATCACAGAAAGCATATCCCATTTTTGCATGGTCATTACCTATAAGTTTATTAAATATAGAAGAGATTAAAATGTCAAGTACTAAATATAATAGAGCATCAACTTATAATTAAGGGTTTAGTATCAATTGGACTAAATGGTTAGTTTAGTTGGTAAAGAAGGAACCATTTTCTTGTCGAGCAGGATTCAATCCTTATGAGAAAATTTTCGAATGTAAAATTTTGAATGCATTAAATTAATGTAAAAAATGTGCTCTTAAGATTACTCGGAAAAGAGATTAGGACCGTCCTAAATATAAAAAAATTATAAGGTTTAATACTCTTGCATAATTAGAAATATTTGGTACAACATTATGATCAATCAATATAACTTAAAATTAATGTTTATATCAATCAAAGGAGAGATATTAATCATTGGAAACTTGGAACCTCATTCAATCAGAGAGCATATTTTATGCAACTGTAAAATGTGTAAAAACTAGTAGAAAAATCATCAAAGGCAAAAAAAAGCTTAAAGTCATAGCAATTATCATAACAAAACCTTGAGCTCTCATATATAGAAAATCAAACATTAATAGTTTGACATAAATCCCACAAAGCTGCCTGTCATTTAAACTTCTGTGGTCTAAAATCAGCACGTACAATGTAAATGGTTATGATCAATCAATTCTCATCTCATTTCAATTTGCTACTGTATTTTTTTTTTTTACAAAGGGGGGGAACAACCCATAGTACTCTTGTTATCATCATGTCTTGCCATGGGGACCATTGAATTCCCAGTGTAGCCCCCCTTCGACCGACGGTTCGTACGTACGAAGTTTCATGTTTGATTTTTTAATCAGGATGATAGAGATTCCATTTAACTTAGGTTAATCTAAGTTAGAAGCAAATCTACGTCAAGATAACCCTTTCCTTTTTTGAAACATTTTGAGAATGCTTCTGTATTAGTAATGAATTAGAGTTGAAAAAACTCGACCGAGGACAGATGTTTATGGTGCCAAGCTAACCAACAACGGATTGACTCAATTGATAAATTTGTTCAAACTTCGAAACTAAGTTTCGAGATTGAATTTCACTAATGAATTCTTGTTAGCCCTAATATCGAATGCACAACTTATGTGAAGCGAAGAACTAAGTAACCTATCTATATCGAATTTTTCTAGTTCACCAAAGATTGAAAAATAATAATGAAAAAAAAGGTCCTAGAGTACTAGCATTAAACTTGTGATCTCTAATTAAAGTGACCAGAAAATAATGGATTGAAGCAGCTGGTGCTAGTAGGTAAAAAGGTAATGTATAGGAAATTAAAGGGGGGACCATGAATTTTTTATTGAGTGTATTTCTTAAATTTGGTATAAATAGCGTAACATATTAGATTGAAAAAAGCTGCAAAGGCTTGAAAGGAGGAGGACATCTAGAAATTAAGATGCAATCGCAATCAAAGAAAAGGCCCATATA
The DNA here is from genome assembly GCA_030761205.1 of Fremontodendron californicum. NCBI lineage: Eukaryota > Viridiplantae > Streptophyta > Magnoliopsida > Malvales > Malvaceae > Fremontodendron > Fremontodendron californicum. Next base: position 10,303,172 of record JAULJL010000041.1, on the reverse strand, counting down.
TAATGGTAGTACTGAATCATAAATGAATACTGGCAGATGCAGTACAAATTATACCAACCATTTTTCTTTTTTCTTGGAGATCTCAGAAATGAGATCAGTGGTGTGTTAGCAGCTTATAGGTGGAGGATATGAGGCGGCTATGTGGACTGCTAGATTGATTTTATTATTATTATTATTTTTTTTTTTTGCAGATTCTTTGCTTATGGAACTGAAATTATGATAGGGTTTGGGAAACAAGTGAAGTGAAATTGTTTAGCCCTTTGTGAGTGATTTGAACCAGACAGTTTTGATCTAAAAGATAAAAGTCTACAGACAAAATCTGGATTCTTTATTATTATTTTTAAATATTTGTGTTCAACATTTATTTCTGACACATATTCGGATAAGCGTACAAGAGTATGATCCTTCAAATATATGAAAAAATTGAAAAAAAATTAAACATATCCGTATCGGTATACATACTCATATCTGATACTCATCTTCAAATCTGAGTAACATAGCTTAACAGTATTCCTGAACAAGAATCATGAATTCATTGAATTAAATAGATATTCATGATATATAGAAGTAGTGTGATCATTCATGCATTTCCCTAGGGGAATTAATCCAGGGAAGACTATATAATAATAATAATAATAATACTAATAATAAGAATAATAATAATAAGGAACGAATTAATCTAGGTAAAGTAATTTGGCAGAAAAGTAAAATAAAAGGGAAAAAAAGAAGAAAAATTCAAATGAAATGATCAACAACATGCTGAAGAAGTTTACTTTTTAACTATCTGTAAAAAATTTAACTGGCTAACTCGAGCTTGACACCCTACATAGTCCTTTTTAACTATCTGTAACTTAATTTGAATATTGCCTTTCTCATAAAATTCAACGAAACAGTACTTTTGTAAGCATTGCATAAGATATTCAATAAAGTGGAGAGTGTATCTATGCAATATGCATTGCATTTTTTGCAAGTAGTTCGGGTTGAGTTTATAAAATTTTTATTACAATTAAATGTACATGTAATTTAATTTGACTGTAAACATTACTGAATACCCTAGAAGTTGCTTTCAAAATTTCCTCATAGGATATCATTGGCTGGAAGTTTATGTTACTCCGACTTTTTATTTTCTCTAAAGTATTTATGTCCAACATATATTCGGATATGGGTATGAGGTATGGTCCTCAAAATGTATGAAAAAACTTGAAAAAAATTAAACATACATGTGTCGGACAAATACCTGTATCCGACACTCACCTCAAATCCGGGTAACATAGATCGAAAGAACTAGAAAGCAGTAAGGATACAAGTTAGGCATTGAACTGGGTTTGAACTTTCAAAAGTCTTCTTTCTTTTTTTTTTTTCTAAAAGTTAGGCATTATTTGAATGTTTATCAGAAACTTTGACTAATTCTATAATGTTGATCAACTAGCAATAAAGCATTTGGAACACATTTTGAAATCATAAAATTTGTGAAGCAAAATTAAACAGCTTCTCTGCAACTTTGGTTATTAATAAAAAAAAAAGGCTGCATTAGATATAATTAATCCCTTATACTTACAATTTTTGCCAATCCAATTTTATTCATTGATGATGAAGAAAATGAATGGTATAGTAATCAAATTAACTTCTGCCCCACACATTAAGATAAAAAAAAGAAAAAAGAAAAAAAAGAAGAGGAAATATAGTCAGTAATAATATCCCAAAACCCCACACGGCCGGTTAGCCATTGTTGTTGTGTACTTGAACTGTCAGATTAATATTGTTAGCAGTAATTAATGCATTTTTTGTAATTAATTATTTAACACAAACTATTAATTTGATTCTCATGCAAAAGCTGAGGCATAAGAATATGAACCCAGACATATCCTTGAGATAATAATTTGCTCCAATAAAGCTTTGATCAAGAAATGAAAGTTCAGACATACACAAGTCGTATTATATAGTCATGATTAGACATTTAAATAGTGACTGCAACGTGATTTTATAATCGTTATTTTGTGGTTTCGGTTTTTTCTGTTGTCGATATTCATCGCTAATATATTATGCAATTGACCGTAATAACATTTATTACGTCAACAATCATGATAAACATGATACAACAAAAAACGTATTAGCAGCCGAAACTTAAACCCCTGTTAATGATAATGCATGAACATATTTATAGAGTAAGATTGATTTGCTATGATCACATCGTACACTTTTAATTTGTTTTTTTTCCAGACTGAGTGGACCTGTTTGAAGAAGGAATGATTCAATCACACTTTCTTTTCACTTGTCAAAATGACACAACAGATTTTGTCACTAAATGCCCCACTTGATACTGCTTAAGATTCTTCCTCAAAATCCATGGCTGTTAACCAAGAAAACTACTTGCCTTTGAACCATATATCACATCACTATTGATAGTTCCTCAATACCAAGTTTCCACAGCAGCTTCTAAGGCAAAAACTTCATGGAAAGATTATAACTATATTCTCTTTTAAGGTCTTGCTTTGGATTCGATCATTTGCCAGGGAAAAGTGTTTCCTGATACAACAGCAAGAAAATGAAAATTTCAAGTTAAAGTTAATTTTCTCAGTCTTTCTCAGATATCAAACAGGAAGTCCATCAAATCATTTACCCCCTGATGACCCCATGTATAATCATGTGCTATTGAAAGATAATGCAAGGAGATTTGTCATTTATATTATCATATTGATTCCCATTTTGCCGAGTTACAGCTAATGCCTGTATGTATTTTTTTTTTTGTTTTGCTTGCATGTGGGACGTTCAGCCAGGATTTGCCAGATTAATTTATTACTTTATTAGTCCTGAAATCAGTCAGAAAACAAGGAGTATCTTACTTTATTAATGTCTTTATTTATTTTTTCCAAGTTTTTCATGTGCATATATTGAACACAAGTAGTTTTTATGGTAGATTCCTTAAAGGATTAGAAGAAAGCTGACAGAGAAGCCTAATTACCTGGATAGAAAATTGGTCAACCAAAACCCCAATCTGAAACATAAGAGCATTGGATTGGTTATGTCAAAGAAAATAAGAAGATTAGAAATTGAGAACATATATGCATATCATGAATTAAAATTAGATAAATTGTCTATTAGAAGATCAAATGCATAACTATATACATGTTCAGTAGAGGAATAAGAAGGAATCAAATATTCGCTTGATTCAAGTCAAGTGATCAATATGAAATCTTTTTCCAGAGGATAACAGATGTGAGGTATTAGTTTGGTATAATAGAAGAATGAGGAAGAAATCAAAATATTTTCTTTAAAATAGCTCTCAAGAACTCTAGAATTTACCCTGAAAATTCATGTATTTCAAGAAAAAATAATGGCCTTTTCCAGGATTCAATCTTTCATCTGGTTGAGTACCTGATTTAAGTGAAACTGAATGCAAATCAGAACCATATCTACAGTGGAAGTAAAATTGAGGATGTCAATGGAAAACAGTACTTAGAAGGATCATTCAAAAAATTAGAAAAAAACATAAGAGATTAAAGTGAGACATGGTCAAGAACAAATTTGCAGGATATATAACTTCTGGATTGCTAGCTCCATGATGCTTGGAAATGGGTATTAGCAAGAATTTGACCAATTAATCCAAACCAAACATTCAGATATTAATTAGTGCCTTTCCAGAGACCCCATCTGAGTTTCTTGATGAGCTTAAAATGAATACATATAGGATAAAAAATACACACATATAAAAATGAAAAAGAAATCATCAAGGCAATCAAAACCCTAAAATTTATAAACCCTAACAAAGATTAAAAACACAAAAAAGAAACTGTTATTGTACGGACAGGAAATAAAACTAGCTTGAAGTCTAGACCATAGAAGCTATAAGATTTCATCTGACCTTAATTTCTTCAAATTGAAACAGTCCATGTGTTTGATATAATTGCATCTCTGATCATCATCATGATGTACTGCAAAAAGAAACAACAATAGAATAATAATTCAGCTTTTTCAGATACATATGCAAAACAAACATCATATTTAAAGATCTGTAAGAACATTCCTATAAACAAATATCAATATAAAAAAGATTGAAAAAAGAAAGAAAAGCAGAAAAAAAGGGTCTTAATATTAAGAAGAGCTCACCTTTTCTAGCTGCAAAAGCAGTGAAAATCAAGATCTATGAAGATTCATATATGGTTGTGTTGTAGTCAATTATGGCCGATGCAGCATCATCAAGATTCTCATGCTCAAATAAAAGCTATGGCAGCTGAATAAATCGCAGTGCCGGGCCGCGGCGGCCGTACTATATCTGCATGTGAATCTTGATCATGCTGCAGCAGCAAAAAATTGACTGATAATCTAAAGGAAAATGCGAATTTTTTAGGGAAATTAAGAAAGAAAATAGAGCAAAGGGCCGAGGTTTTTAATTTTTGTATGTATGGTTTCCACAAGCATATGCTAACGTGGCATTTAACCAATGGATGAATGTACAGTAAAAAAGAGAACCCTAAGGTGAATATACGATTCCTAAACAAAACCTGTTGAAAAGGGCAAAGTAAAAATAAGCCAAAATGAGAAAAAATATATATTAAAGTATATGTATGTATTAGTGAAAGCAATACTATGTCTTTGTTAAATGTTAAATCATGAATAAAACACTTCCCAACTACTACTAGTACTACTTTTCTTTCTTGTATAATATAATTTCTTGGTTCTTAAATTTGTGGGTCAATTTTTTTTTTCTTTTTTTCCATCATCAAAGTTGAACAAAGTTGACAAATCAACTTAGCTTGTAGATTGGAAAAAACCCAAAACCCAAAACACAAAAAATAAAAAAGAAAAAAGAAAAAGAAAAAAAGATGGTCTTGAACATATTTAAAAGGTTTGAGAAAAAGAAGAATGTTCAAAGAAGAAATGCTGAGAAAAAACATAAAAAAAAAAAAAGAGATGAAGAGATAGTCAAGATCTAAGCAATAAGAGAGATGAGAAAAGAGTAGATAGTGGTGGGATTGTTGGAGGTGCTTATATACACATGATATCCTCAAAAGAGATTTTCAAGTGACTTGTAGATGCATGGAAATTCTATGCTCTCTCAACTTTTATTTACTTATTTATATATTTAGAGTAAAACAATATGCATAGTTTTTATATTTATAAACATACGATAAAGATATTCATAGATTGGGTTAAGCCGAGTCGAATAGTAAAAAAAAAATTATTTGTCCAAATCTGACTTGAAAACTTGTTAATATATTTAAAATATGTTAAAATAAAAAAAAAATTATATTAATATTTATATATTTTATAATTAAAATTTTAAATATAATTCAAGTTTGCACGGATTATAAAAAATTTATTGCAAATATGACCCGTGAATAGGTTGATTATGTAAATTGAATATTACTTCTCGTTATTTTATTGATTTTAATTTGTATTTGATTTCTTAAATAATTACTAGAAAAACTTTACCAGGCAGCTAAAAGAATGGTAGTTTCACAAGTAAAAATAAGTTTAAGAGTTTTTGAAAATAATAATAGTAATAAAATGTAAGATACTAAAAAACAAAGAAAGATTTTAAAAAATTTAAAGCAAAAGCAGGTTGGTGCAAGATAATTTATTTAATAAGTTATACTATGTGGGTGAATATTTAATCATTGGTTCAGCATCTCAAACTCAATTTTATTACTGTATTAATCTAGGATTTGCTCTGAATATATATAATATATATATTTACATTGTGGTCCAACATGCTAGTCTGGACAGACAAGAAATTATTATGGTATAACAGGAACTTCTTCATTTTATTTTATTTTTTATTTTTTTGGGTGTTGAGATACAATAATAGATCTATTGGCAAAAGAAAACCTCCATTATATGTTGAGTAAAGCTTACTTATTAATTCAAAAGATTGATTGATTAGTACAAAGTTTAAACCCTAGTTTTTATTTTTTATGCATGGTTAAAATATTAAAAAAATCTTGAATTATATTTAATTTTTCAAGTAATTAAGCATTTATATTTTTATTGTATTTAAATAAGATTTTATCTTTTGATTTATATTTAGATAAACTTTTATTTCAAAAGAAAGATTAATTTATATCAAGAGCTTAGTTAGATACAAGTTAAAAGTTAAAGAGTTTATTTGGGTACAAATTAAAAGTTAATAACTTATTTGAATGCAAATTAAAAATTAATGATTTATTTGGATGCAATAAAAGTATAAAGATTTATTTAGATAAAGTGGTAAAGTTTATGATTTTTTTATTAGTATTTTAGCTAATATATATATATATATATATATATATGCATGAAAAGTTAAAGCTCTTTTTTATATATAAAAAAACTATTTATAATAAAATTGGCACTCAAACTTTTCCTCCTTTAATGGGAAAAAATGGAAAGAGAAATGAAAGAATTTCAATTGCAGACAAGCAGCCCTAAATCAATGAGGTAAGTTATGACTTTGTAGGGCTTGTGTAAGGCATTGACAAAGAAATGAGTAGTTGAATAAGACAGAAAGGAATCTTGTTAACCAAAAAAATTAAATATAATGAAGTTAGAATTATTATTTCAATAGCCAATGCCATATATCGAGGTCTTGTTTCAATGTCAAAGATGACATCTTAGAATATTTTCTTTTATGCCTAGTAAAGATTGTTTGATTATAATTATAATTATAATTATAATTATAATTATAATTATAATTGTAATTGTAATTTTTGTTTATAAATTTAATTCATTAGAAAAAAAAAAAAACCAATATTTTGATATCAACCTACCTTGTTTGAAAACTTTCAAAGGTGCATTTAAAATAACAAAAAAAGAAATGATGAAAAACCATTCTAATTAAAAATTTTGATTAAAAAAAAAAAAAAAAAGAAAAGTGATCTTTAACATGAAGTTTTTTTTCCCTTTTAATGACAAAATGATAGATTATGTAAATAAACTATGAATATTTCTAACAAATCATAAGGCTTCCTACAATAACTTTTAAACATAAGAAAACTGATTCTTCTGTATATCTCCTTAGTCTATTTTTTTCTTTATAAATTACTAATTATGTTTAAATCCCATTCATTCTTTCAGAAATCACATCTAAAACTTGGCGGAGAACACAAAATTTTAGTATATATATATATAGATAAATATATATATATATATATATATATATATCTTCTCACTTTCAATGAGTTGTGAAATGATAGGAAATTTTAACATCAAACTGAATTATTCTATAAATCTGCAACAATTATTCTATATATCCCATCACTTGTATGCTTATGAGAATAACATATTTGGATTGGGTTTTTGTAATGAAATTAATTAAATCATAATTTTCCTTTCAATTATTCAAGCAACAAGTAGCTACTAGGCTAATGTATGGAGTATCGATACTATCGTTGATGTTCTGATATTTTTTATACGGTAATATATAAATTGACTTCCAAAGTATAAATATTTTGATTATTCAACATTTTAAAAAAAATTATAATTAAATATTTAAAATTTATTTTCGTCAAACAAGTTAACCCAATGGATTAACACCGTTATATAAAATTCTGACGTGACTTAATTGACCAGTACTAAGTCACGTATTAGATCAATATTTGATATGTGGCGACTTAATATTGGTGTCGCTTCAGTATTTTATGTAATGACATTAGTCCATTAGAGTTTAGTTGGTGCCGTGTCAGCATTTTATATAATGATGTTAATCCATTAAAACAATTTGCTGACAGAATATAAATTTAAATACCTGATTGTAATTTTTTTTAAAATATCAAATTATTAAAAATATATAATTCAGACCGAGTTACATAATTAGACTAGGTTCATGAACCCTTTGAAAATTCAGTGAAATCAAGACAAGAATTCTAGTTAGCTAAGCACGAATCATGGTGACAAATCTCACTTACACATCTCAATTCTCAAATATCTTAGAAGTCTAAAAATTGCAGTAAAAAAAAAAAAAAAAATCTAATTCTCATTATCTTCAATAGCTTTTGTTAATGCTTTTACAGTAAGCTACTAGGTACAAATATGTGTTTGATATGAATATATTTATTTTTAATTTTTTTTATATATATTTGAAAGATCATACTTTATATCCATACCTAAGAATATATCGAATACAGATATAAGATACGAGTATTTAAAAAATAAATAAAAAAATTCGTGTAACATAAGCAATAAATACTACTGCTTAATTCCAGCTTTTCACTTTACCAGAAGTCATAAATTGTATAAAGTTTTAGCTGGGTCTCTTGCATCCTAGTGTATTAATTTATACATTCACCTACCATAATTTGCAGATAATTATTATGTCTATAATTAATTTGGCAGAAATATTTTGATTGGTTTTTCCCTTGTGGTCAATCATTTTCAATTCTTTAGCTTTCATGCATCCAAAGTTTCTCTTCTGCATTAATCACCATATCTCCCAGCTAGGGCGAAGAGAGGGGGGGGGGGGGGGATAAGTTGTTAATGCCCTTTGGAAGAAATTAGAAGAATATTCAAGATTTGTTTTTGCTCTTGACAACTTTGCAAACTGTAATTCTGTTAAATTTCATCTAATAAAAATACCTAAGAACAAGTTAATGATAATTAATAAGATTGGCATTTAGAAAAATTAAGAGATGGAATCATCAATAATAATTATCATCTTTACTGCCATACATATATCCTCCACTAACCTTTGTTCTTGTCATTGTCAAATACAGGATTAATTGTCATGATTTTCCAGCTCTTCACAGTCATGAATTAGATTTGTCCAAAGTTTGAATTACCCATCGAACCTGGATAAGGATTTGAGTAATTCGGGTTGGTCGGTCTGACTCGAATTACTATTCATTAAATAGAAAATATTTTTTATTTAAATTTAATTATAAAATATATAAATATTAATATAAAAATATTTTTTTAATATATTATGAACAGTAAAATAGATTTTCGGATCGATCCGAATTTAAGTAAAAAAAAAAAATTCAAACCGCTATCCAATCTAATCCGACCCATGAATAGGTCTACGACATCATCTAATCATAATCCATTCATTTACTTTTTTTTCTTGATAGTTATCATCAATCTTCTATTGAGTATCTTCATAAATGTGTCCAAAACTTCAAACTGTTGTCATGAACAGAATTAATTACCTTTAATAACAGCCGATTTTCTATTTCTTTTTTTGCCAAGTGAAGTAGAAATTACCACAGAAAAGATTGAAAGAATCTATTATTTTGTTGTATTGAAACTTTCCAGACTGCAGATTTTGAGACCATTATTCTATGTTTTGGACTGCTTTGTGCTGTAATGAAAAGGAAAATGGCTCTTTTCACATTTACCAAGCTGAAGTGTTTTTGTCAGAGATAATTATCATGTTTTATGATAAATTGGGCAAAATAAAAAATTTACGACTGTAATAACTACGATGACATCCATTACATGCGCAATCACAATAAATTCGACGTAATCGAAATGCGTTTAAAATCGCAATTTAAATATTTGATTTTGGTTCAAATTTAAAAATAGATAGATTATTGAAGAGTTTAATCTTCACAGAATATTATTATTAGCCTATGAATCCAAATACAAATTTTAAAGGCTAGTGGTTCATAATTCATATTCCTTATATTTAACCTTTCTGATAGATTCCTAGTTGCAGATAACAGAAATTCTGATAGATTTCCTTATATTTATGCTAATCATTTCATTAACTTAGAAAACTTGAAAGAAACAGGCAAACCCAAAATTGCTGGCATGTTCCTTCTCCATTATGTTAAAATTTCCACCTGAAATCCCACCAAATCATAAAAGATTAAAAAAAAAAAAAAAGGAAAAAAGAAAATCAAAAGAAAACAAGGAATTGCAGCATGGCACCCACCTGAAATGGAACATCATCCATACACTCTGCAGTATTTTCCTCTGAACTTCAATCATGTTTGTTTTCTTGAAAATAACATAATATTTTGAGTGCAAATTAGGAACAACCTTTTAATTTCATATAAACAATCGGACAAGAATCTGAATATGTCGATTCTTTTTTTTTTTAAAGGTTAATGTACACCATTAATTAAAGGTAGTACAGCTTTGAAAACTATGATGATGCATGAGTACTAAAATATAATTATAATTTTTAACTGCAGAGCTCTGCAAACTATTTTATTGGATGCTCAATGATTGTTTCCTGTTGAGTTTGGTTTTTTGATTTTATCCTTTAGTATTGTTGATGTAACTAATTAATATTGTTGATATAAAAATTATTAAGACTGAACCGCTATGAAGTATTGTTCGTTTTGGGATCTGAAGCTCGCTTCACGATTTTGTTCGTTGAAAAAGAACGTTCGCGCCTCGATAGGAAAAGGGTAACTCTTATTTATAAAGTCAGAGTTCAATCTCTGATTATTCCTCTCGACACTAGTCCCTAATCAAGGGTGTGAACTGTGTATTCGTTGAGGGATGACATGAATTCCCGCAAACAGTGTCATTATTGGTGCAATGGATCAATACTATTGATGCAAGAGTTGTGAGATTGTGTCATATAATTCACTCTGAAATCCTAAAAGTTTGTCCTTACGATTTTGTCCTTTAAAAAAAAAAACATGAGAAAAGATGATTCTTATTTTATAAAATTACAATTCAATCCTTTTAACTGAAATCATTTTTTCCTCAAGAAGTATCATTGTGAGTATAGTTTCATTAAAGTCTCAATAAAAAACCAGCTATTCCTGAATTTTTTTTTTTATCAATATGTACTCATTTGCATATCCATATAAACAGATTAAATCAGTTGGCATTTGTTGACCCTACAAAGATTCAATCAAAACTTAATATTTAACTGTGTGTGAAGAAACAGTTCATGATGGTGATCATGTTACATATTGCCCAATGGCTGATAAACAGCAGCTTTCTCTATCATTTTGCCATTGTTTCACATAAATTACTAATAAATTATTCGATTTGATGTTAAATAAATAAATTAAGTCACTTTTTGTTTTTTTTTTTAATTAGGATAATGAGCTTCATTATCATAATCATGTATGTATGGAAAAGCTAGACAAGAGAAAAAAAAAAATCTTTAATTTGCTGTGTTTTAGCACAATAAATCCTTAGACAAATCTCCTTTGTTGCATTTGGATCCAAAATTCTAAATTACAATGTACGAAGCTTTTTCCATAGATGCAACATAAGAAAATACAAAAATCATATTGGAGTTAATTTAATTAACTATTAATTATTATGCTTTTACAAGCCATTTTATATATATATATATATATAAAAGTTTGTGCAAAGAATCTTACTGCTCTTCCAACGACTTCCTTGATCTTCAATGCAAGTAGTCTTATCAGTGGGTCGGGTCGGACCAATTCGTGTTGGAAAGCATTGACTGCATTAACTGCTGAATTTTAGGAGGATATTACTGCTGATCTTTTAGGACGATATTACTGGTGATCTTTAGGAGAATATTTGCTTTTATTTTGTTCTTGATTTATTCCCTAATTACAGGGAGACTGCTGATCTTTAGGAGAATATTTGCTTTTATTTTGTTCTTGATTTATTCCCTAATTACAGGGAGAGTTTTTAATATTTTCCTAGTTGTAGAGTTGACTTTCTTGATTCTTTTGGCTTATAAAAGACCCTCTGATGTACATACTAAAAGATAAGAAATACAATTTCTTCTTTTTCTTCAACATGGTATCAGAGCTTTCGTTTCTTTTCGTGGCAGCCTTTATCCTCGGTTTCTCTATTTATTTTGTGGTAGTTCTTTCCCTATTTTTTCTTGATTCCAAAACATCAGAATGTCAGAAGTTTCACAAATCACCGTCTATTCTGAAGAGACTGCAGTAAGTCAGACCCATGGGGAATTACAAAATATCCAAGCGACGTATAGGCTGAATGGAAAAAATTATCTGAAGTGGTCTCAATTTGTGAAAACCTTTCTTAAAGTAAAATAGAAACTCAGCCACATTCTCGGGACTGGACCTGAATTGGGAGATCCGAAATTTGCTGCTTAGGATGAAGAAGATTCCATGGTCATGTCTTGGCTTTGGAACGCCATGGTGCCCGAAATAAGTGACACTTGTATGTTCTTAACCACTGCCAAAGAGATATGGGATGCTATTCGTCAGACATATTCAAAGAAGCATGATGCTGCACAAATCTTTGAGATCAAGACAAAAATCTCTGCTACGAAACAAGGAAATCGATCAGTCACGGAGTATGCCAATCTTTTGAAGAATTTATGGCAGGAGATGGATCATTACCGGTGTATTGAAATGAAGAACAGTGAGGATTCGGTCATTTTAAGAAATTTCATAGAGAAGGATAGAACCTATGATTTCTTGGCTGGCCTCAATGCTAAGTTTGAATCTAGTACGAGTACAAATCTTAGGAAAAGAAGATATGCCTTCATTGAATGAAGCAATATCTATTATCCGTGCTGAAGAAAGTAGGAGGGGAGTCATGCTTGATGTTCAACCAGTAGAAGGATCAGCGTTGCTCACAACTGAACTGGTTTCAGGAAAATCTGCTGCAGCAAATGCGGACAACAGAAAATCAGATTCAAGAAGTATAAGTAAAGAGAAATTGATGTGTAACCACTGAAGAAGCCTGGACACACAAAGGAAAACTGCTGGAAACTTTATGGTAGGCCACAGAACTCTAACCGAAAATGCACACAACACCCAATTTCTCACTTTGTGTCTTTTGAAAGAACCTCACCTTCACATAAGGCCTTCCTCATTCACCTAAATTCCATAGCCATCCCACAAATCCTATCTGAGGCACTAAGTAGTGAAGAATGGAAACAAGCAATGAGAGTGGAGATGGATGCACTTGAGAAAAAACAAAACATGGAGATTGTTGAATTACCAAAAGGGAAGAAACCCATGGGATGTAGATAGATTTTTTATTGCTCAAAGGAAAGGAAACTAGTTTGTGTTTAGCAAACTCACAAATATCATAATGAAACTGTTTGATATCAATATTTCTAAATAGAGAAGGAAACATCATACTAAGGACTCTAAAAGGTGGGTGACCAAGTTGAAAATGTCGAAGCCAAATTTGGTCTTTATTTTGAGTACTTGTTTCAGACATGAGCATGGATGAGTAACCAGCCCCAGTGTTCACCTAGCCATCTGGGAACTCAAGACAGTAAAGTCCATTGCTTTCCTTTTCCTAGCTTGCTCACAAGTCTCTGAAATGCATGACTAGTTAATCCCTTTGTTAGGAAATCTGCTAATTGATCTCCAGTAGATACATAAGGTGTACATATCAACCCACTCTCAATCTTCTCCTTTATGAAGTGTTGATCTACTTCCACATGTTTGGTGCGATCATGTTGCACTGGATTATGAGCAATGTTGATAGCTGATTTATTGTCACAATATAACTTCATCGGACTCTCTATTGTAATCTTCAAATCATTGATGATCATTTTTAGCCATAGTAGTTCACACACTCCTAGTGCCATGGCTCGAAACTCTGCTTCCGCACTCAATCTAGCCACTACTGGTTGTTTTTTGCTTTTCCAAGTAACCAAATTGCCTCCCAAAAAAGTGTAATAGCCAGAAGTTGATCTCCTATCTATGACTGAGCCTGCATAGTCTGCATCCGTATATGCTTCCAAACATAGACTTGAACTTTTTCTGAAGAGAATTCCTCTACCTATGTTGGCCTTTAAATACTGTAATATTCGATATACTGCCTGGAGATGGACTTCTTTCGGATCATGCATAAATTGACTTACTACACTCACTGCATATGCTATGTCAGGTCTAGTGTGTGATAGATAAATCAACCTCCCAACTAGTCTTTGATACATTCCCTTATCCACAGGCTCATCGTTAGCTGCATCTCCCAGTTTGTGATTCTGATCTATAGGTGTCTCTGCAGGTTTACAACCAATCTTCCCTATCTCCTTAAGTAAATTTGTTACATACTTCTGCTGTGAGATAAAGATTCCCCTTTTTGACCTAGCCACTTAAATACCCAAGAAGTATTTTAGCTTGCCAAGATCTTTTATTTCAAACTCTTTTGCTAACCTAGCCTTAAGAGCTTATCATTCTTGGTGATCATTACCAGTGACAATAATATCATCAACGTACACAATGAGTGCGCTAACTCCCCCTGATGCAGAGTGCTTAATAAACAAGGTGTGATCTCCTTAGCTCTGTTTATACTTCAGAGCTAACATGACCTTAGTAAACAGTCCAAACCATGCTCTTGGAGATTGTTTCAACCCATATAATGCTTTCTTCAGTCGGCACACCCTACCATTTCTATCTGCATTAAATCCTGAAGGAACTTCCATGTAAATTTCTTCTTCAAGGTCGCCATGCAAAAAGGCATTTTTTACATCAAACTGCTGTAGTGTCCAATCAAAGTTTGCTGCAAGACTCAGTAGTATCCTTACAGTATTCATCTTTGCTACTGGTGTGAAGGTTTCTTGATAGTCCACACCATAAGTTTGTGTATACCCCTTGGCCACCAATCTCACCTTATATCGTTCAAGGGATCCATTTGCATTATATTTCACCTAAACAATCCATCTACATCCCACAGGTTTCTTCCCTTTTGGTAGTTCAACAATCTCCCATGTTTTTTTTTCTCAAGTGTATCCATCTCCACTCTCATTGTTTGTTTCCATTCTTCACTACTTAGTGCCTCAGATAGGGTTTGAGGGATGGCTATGGAATTTAGGTGAGTGAGGTAGGACTTATGTGAAGGTGAGGTTCTTTCAAAATACACAAAGTGAGAAATTGGGTGTTGTGTGCATTTTTGAATAGCTTTTCTGACTGCAATGGGTAAATTTAGATCATCATTATCAAAAGTAACATCAGTAGGAGTATTTACCTCACAATTTGTTTCACTTCCAGGCGTTGGTTCTGACCTTTGGACATGCTCTGGATTAGCAATGGATGCTTTCTTTCTTGAGTAAACTTGCAATGGCTTTGTGAATATTGGATCATCTGATGTTTCTTGGCTGTCTATGGCATGATCAGGTTTGGTTTCACTGTTTTTGGCAGGTTTGGGGTCACTGTTTTTTTCAGAATTAGGCATGGAGTTGGGCATAGGTAAATGGGTAAGACTAGGTAGGTGAAGAAAATCATCCTTCTCTTCATGAGTAAAGGGAATTTTATGTGTAACCAATGCAAGAAGCCTGGACACACAAAGGAAAATTGCTGGAAACTTCATGGTAGGCCACAGAACTCTAACCGAAAATGGCAACAGAGGGGGCAAACACATTCTGCTCAAGCCAACATCACCAGTAATCTCGCTGATCAGACTACTCCAAATGATAGAGAGTTCAATAAATATGATATTGATCGACTGAGATTGCTCCTTGACTCACTAGAAAAAACTTCAGGTGTATGTTCATTAGCACTCTCAGGTAAGTTTCCTTATCCATATGCTTTTAGTGTCTCGGGTCTTAACTCATTCGGCTCTTGGATCATTGACTCCAACCACATGACCTACTCCTCCCACAATTTTTCCACTTACAACCCATGTCCTAGCAATAAAAAAATTACTATAGCCGATGGTTCCTTAGTAACAGTAGCAGGCCAAGGAGACATTCATATAAGACAATCCTTAATCTTGAAAAATGTCTTACATGTGCCTAAATTGTCTACCAACCTTGTATCTGTCAAACAAATTACAAAAGAATCAAGAAAGCCAACTCTACAACTAGGAAAATATTAAAAACTCTCCCTGTAATTAGGGAATAAATCAAGAACAAAATAAAAGAAAATATTCTCCTAAAGATCAGTAGTAATATCCTCCTAAAAGATCAATAGTAATATCCTCCTAAAATTCAGCAGTTAATGCAGTCAATGCTTTCCAACACTCCCCTCAAGCTGGGAAGTAAATATTTTCCTAGTTGTAGAGTTGACTTTCTTGATTCTTTTAGCTTATAAAAAGCCCTCTGATGTATATACTAAAAGATAAGAAATACAATTTTTTTCTTTTTCTTCAACAATTCGAAAATCCATTTTATTATTCATTATTCATTAAATATTAAAAATATTATTTTTATATATTTTATAAATAAATTTTTTAATGAATAGTAATTCAGGTCAAACCGAACTAAATTACTAAAATTCTTATCCAAATCCAGCCCAATTCGAATCGACCTGCTCGATACTTGAAGAGGTCTAAATGCAACTATATGCAACAAAATTTGGTCTTTGAGTTTTGGAAGTTTATGCAGCACGAAAGTAAAAAAGAAGATTCAAAAGAGAAAGAAACCAGAGAAATGAAACAAGATTAGATGGTACAGCACTTGCAAATGTTGTCACAATTTGATCGAAAAACCATGATTTTATGATGATTAGAGAGTTCTTCCCCTTTGATATATCACTTGAAGGTTTTACACAGGTTATTTGGGCAAACTTTTCGAAAATTAAGGATGATTTGAACCCTGCAATCTTGTGATTTCAGCTAGAGATCTAAATTGCAGTTGCGGTTATATACGTAATGGATGCTATCGCTGTGTAAATATCAATGGTGAATATCGACGACGGTGGAGAGAGCCGAAATCACAAAATAGCAACCATAACGTTACGTTGACGACCGCTATTTAAATCCCTGATTTCAGCTATTCATTTTCCTTGATGAACGTATAGCAAAGTAGATGCTCCAAAATGGATACAAGCTGAGGCCATGGACATACCTATTTCCTCTGACAATTATTTTGTATATGACCTTTATATATATATATATATATATATATATTATAATAGATTAAAAATCAACTCAAAGAAAATCATTTTCCTTAAAACACATGGAGATGGTGAGAAATTATTATCAGTAATTTTGAACATTATAAAGATCTGTAGCTTGACATTAATCTGAAATTTAATGTTTCATATGTAAAAGTGATTAATGTTGTAGGAATTACTATATCCATTTTTATTTTTTGAATTTATGTGATTCAAAATAAAAAAAAGTAAAGAAAAAAAATCACATGTGATTTAATAATCATGTGGTATGTTAATAGAGTGTTAAATTCTTAATTTCAGTAATCAAAATATAAAAATCATAAATAAATATTAATAAGGTGTTTTGTTTTTTTTATATCGATTTTTATATTTATTTATAAACTCTTCCTTATTTTTTGTTTTACTCATTAATGAGGTGTCTTGTTGCAGTTCACTGATCATGTATAACATTTATAAACTGTCAGTCAATGTTAAAAAAATCGAACTGAAAGTCAAATCGGTTAGACCTTCGATTCTCGGTTTAATCGGTTGAACCGGGCGATTCACTTAAACAAAATTTAAATGTTAAATAAATATTAATTATAAAAAAATAAAAAATATATATATCAAACTGATTTTTTTCGATTTTTATCAGTTTTTCCGGTTGTCTATCGGTTAAACCAGTTTTTTACTTGTTAAACCGGTTTTATATAATGTATCAGACTGATTGAACCATCGGTTCTCAATTCAACCGGTCGATCCGGTTCCTTTTTTAATCCATCCTGTCAGTGCATCAAATACAAACTTAAATAATAATTAAAAAACAAAAAAAAATCTATTGACCATTTGTCGTCTACCGACATATATACTATCCCATTAGACCTTTTATTTCCTCAAACAAAAGAGATCATTATTTCATTAAAACGTGTTTACAGGAAATTTTTTGCACATTGATACACCAATCCAACACACATTAACTACATCCCTACTGGACCAAATTTCATTACAACCATGCATAAAATAGATTATCTCTATCCACACCCATTTTAGCAAGTGAATCAGCAAAGAAATTTGCTTCCCTGTACACCTGCACAAAGTCCATCTGTTTGATTTGATCAATCTCTTTGAAAAATTTTCATTCCTTCCAAGACCTCTTATCCTTGTTACAAATCCAAGAGACTACTACCTTTGAATCTGATTTTATAATTAAAGCATATTCTTTAACCTAAGAAAAGGTCAAGAATACATGTAGAACTATTTTGATCGCCATGATTTCTGCTACATTAGAATCCATCTCATCCAGTGGACCATAGAATATTACACGAACAATTCCACTCGAGTCCCTAAGAACACTACCACACCCTGCTGGCGCTGATTAAGCCCTAGCCGCTCCATCAACATTGAACTTCAAAATATTTTCTTGTGGAAAAATCCATTCAATCTCTGATCTAGAGATTGATCTCTTGTTACACATCTCATTTCTCCATGGCATAGACCACCATTCTACCTCAAGGACCCCTTCACCTTCGTCCATTGCATTAATCAAATTAAATGATCTTAGTTTACACAGAAATATCACCTTCTCGCCATTCTAGGCTTTTCCATTGAACACAAAATCATTTTTAAATAGCCATATAGTCTACAATATAGCACCGCACACTGTTGTCCACCTTTTCTTCACTACACCATTAAAAGGCATTCACCCACATTGGTAAATGATGCACCCAAAAGAGTGTATCTTATTTAACCTTGCACTTAAAAAGATCAATTGTAAGTATAGTAGTTAGCAAGGGTCGAGTCCTCAGGGATTGGGTTTTAGTTTATAAGTTGATAGTTTAAAACTTAAATTCAAGAACAATAAAAGAAAAGGAGTTTTCTGAAATCAGATTTAAACTAAAGTAAAAAATAAGAATAAGATGCAAGGCGGTATAACCAGCCAATAAAAATATATATACTAAATTAGGCGGTATAACCAGCCAATAAAAATATATATACTAAATTAGGCGGTATAACCAGCCAATAAAAATAAAACAAAGTTAATATACAAATTAGGCAGTATAACCAGCCAATAAAAATAAATATTCTTTCAAAAATAAGCAAACTAGAAAAATAAGAAAACAAGTAAGTAAGAAGAATCAAATATGAAAAATATGGTTAAGGTTTCATTCTCCACCACTAGACATCATTAAGAATCAATTTCAGATCTATCAATATCAACCAACTATCAAAGTTAACAACCGTAGATAACAACAAGCTCTGTTATCCCAATCTTTCCTTAGTTTGTCGTTAAATAGAACAAGCTCTCTATTTAATCTCTAACCATTAAAAAACCTAGAATAAGCTCTCTAAATTCAATTTAATGGCAGCTTTATGATGAGAAAGATAGGTTGATCTAAGCAACAAACACGTAAGCTCGGATTGTTCAACTTAGGTTATGTACCACTTTGCAATTATTGAAAACTTGACCATAATCATTAATCACAAATTGCCACTTATGAATAGGAAATCAAGACAATTACATGGATCAAGACTCCTAAATTAGCAATAGATAATTATCAAGATCTATCTAGTTGTACACCTAAACAAATCAAGACAACATCATGAACAATTCTTGTAGAAGAACATAAGCAACTTTGATAGAAAATTAATGATAGATAGAATCTGAAAATCAATCACAAAACATGTCTAGGGCTTTGAAATCACCCTTAACCAAATAGAAGTTTAGCCTAGCATAGGCATTGTAAACATAAACATAAAATTAAAGAGAATCTAAGAAGGAAATAAAAGAAAGAAAGAAGAAGAAGAAGAAAATAAAGAAAAAGAAAACTAGAGAAAAGAAAGAAGAAGAAAACTTAGAGAATTTTATTACAATGGCTAATATCCTACCAATGTACAATATGATCCTCTACAATCATCCAAGGCCCTCTATTTATACACATTTTGGAGGGCTAAATGACAAGAGACAAGCTTTACAAATTTCAAAGGTAGGTATAATAGGTGGGTGCATTTTTCTAACAATTTTCGTCATATTGTATGACAATTTTGATCAGCCAACTTGATGGTCGATTTTGTCAATATTGGAGGCCTGATCTGATCACATGGTCTTCTAGACAAATGTTCCCCTATCAGTTACTGATCCATAGCCGTTCGAATCAGCTCATTTGCTGATGTGGATAAGAAGATATGGGCAAAATACGAAAACAGGTCAGCACAGACGTCATTGCACATCAGCCAACTTGATGGTCAATTTCGCTAGGGAAAACGACTCCGTTTCAAGAAGTGTAAAACATGAAAAAGATAGATATGCCTCTTAACTTTGCACGGTTAAAATTTCAGCCTTATTGCTTCAGTGAAACTCCAGATATAGCTGATATGGCAAAAGGTGTCGGAACTGGAACTGAACTGGATTTGCCCTTAATTGTTGATTTAACCTAGTAATCTGAAATCACTCAAAGAAACTCGTGAAAAACACCAAATTACATAAAAATATAAAAAATCATAAACACGATTAGACTAAGCAATAATAACTCATATTTGACACAAAACAATAATAAAACATAACTAAAAACTATATAATTATACGAGTTATCACACCCCCACACTTAGATTGTTGCTAGTCCTCGAGCAAAAACAAATAAAAATAAAATAAGAAAATCTAATCTAATCCACTTTCGTAGGAAATCACGGTGGCACTTAGCATGTGACACAAGCCTTTAAACCCCTAGGTGTCCCTAGTGGACGAGTTTAGTCTCGTGAGGGTTTACTAGAACGATACCCACAAACATTGAAAAACTAAAATATAAATAAACTACATATACTAAAAATATTTACTCCTAATCCTTTCAATACAAATTAGAGACAATCTTTGAACAAGTCTTATAAACTAATCAATAGCTTAAAGAATTTCACAAAAAAACATGCTTGAATGTAAATTGTTTGAGTTAAGCCAATATTAGCATAACATATCTCAATCAAAATAGTGCATGTTCAAATTTAATCTCAACTTCTCACATGGGATACCCTCATGATTTTCACTCTTTAAAGTAGTGGTGAAGTGTTTACACTCAATCAATCTCATAAAAACAGTTCTACCATATTCTTGCTTGTCCACCTATTCTCCATTATTTAGATCATACAACTTCATAAATCAAGAGGTCTTTAATCAAGGTTGTAATGGGGCCAAGGGGTTTGTAATGTGGTTGAAGAACAAAAAGGATAAAGATATCACAAAGGTTCCAAAGAGTTCATAAAGTTTAGAGACATAAAAAGATCATACAAAGAAACTTCTCAAAACTCTTTACAAGTACATAGTCACCTAGGCCGGATATTCATGTTAGGCCTTTTCTTCATTCTAAACAACTTTGTAACATCTTTTTCTTTTTCCACAAATTCAAGAGATGATTCATATATTTTTATTTTTTATTTTTTTACATAGGAATGTATTTGCCAGTATTCCATTTCTTTTTCTCTTGACTTTTCTTTTCTTTTCCCCCCACACTTATTTCTTGTTTCTAACCCAAATTTTTAACTAAAAATATCCCTTGTTTTTTTTTTTTGCAATATGTCTCAAAATATATAATCCATCTTTAGAACAAGGGTAAGGATATAAGTATATTTAGGGTAGGTGTAAGTTGTGGTTACCAATAAAACAGCATATTTAATGTAGGCTCAAATTGGCTCACTAGTGGGGATGTTCTCTTAGAACATTAATAATGGATGGCTGTTTGGCTCTGGTTATAATCCTAATGCCTCTATCATATTCATGTTGTCACATGCATCAATATAGTCTCAACAAGGTCTAAAGCAAGTTCTAGAGAATCATGTAATCATAAGAGCACTCAAGAAAGAAATTAGATTGATTTGTATAATGCATCAATCATTATAGGCTAAAAAACTCACAAGGATGATTATACAAGTCAGATTAAGTCTAAACATGCTTCTTTCTCAATCAACATATCATATTAACATTGGCTCATAAAAAGGTTGACATCAAGCTCAATTCTCATGAAAATCTTCTCACTAATAAATCTGTTTTAGACTTATGCAATTCATATCTCATCATTGTATTAAAAAGGAACTAAAACACACTAAAATAATAATAATAATAAAGACTCATAAAAAAAATAGTAGACAAAAATAAAAGAAATCCTAAATCATTCCCCCCCACACTTAATTCTTACATTGTCCTCAATGTAAGTCTATTAACCCAAATGAAAGAATCATGTGTAAGAGAAAAGAACTAATAACATAAGAATAGGAACAACTAAGACTCAAAACAAAATAAACTCATGCAACCTAAATAATCCTAAAATACTAAACAAAAATTAACAAGTAAACATAAAAAGATTAAAATCAAACTGACAAGGTATGTCTCAAGTCTCCCTTACTCAGACCTTGTTCAGAATGAATACTTCTAAATTGCTTAAAACACAACAAACTTTTTACTTTTTCTATTTTTTTTTTTTGAAAAGAAGAAATCAAACTCACAAGGTATGTCTCAAGTCTCCCTTACTCAGACCTTGTTCAGAATGAATACTTCTACATTGCTTAAAACACAAATTTTTTTTTTTTTTTTGAAATTAGCAAAATATGTCCCTTACCCCCTACTAAAATATGACATTGTCCCCAATGTCAAATTTTAAAGGTAGAATTTAGGAGATATTACCTGCAGAGGTTGCTAACCACTTATTATAACTGAGACACAACAAGCAAAATGTTAGATAATGTCACAAAGACAAAGTGCAATCCACTCCTTGCTCGTCCATATCTCTTTTTCTTTTTTCGAGCGTTTGCGAAACAACCGTAGCAGATAAATACTCATAAGCTTGGAGCTTTTTGAGTAAATCTTCAATGGTTGTAGCAGAAATTATGGTTCTCCTTGCCTCTGAAAACATGAATCCATTATCCACAGCATTATCTAAATATGAAAGCAAATTACTAAAATAACCATTAATATTAAGCAAACCAATGGGTTTCTTATTTGTGACCAAAGATGACCAAGAAGCCACGCAAGCTATTTCTTCCAATGTACCCAGACCTCCTGGTAAAGCAATGAATGCATCGGCAGAATGGTACATGATTGTTATCCGTTCAGGGATACTCCAGACTTGTATTTCCTTACCCACAGTAGGTCCACAAAAATCTGTGAATAGTTTTGGCACGACTCCTAGAACTGGACTTCCTCCGGCGTGTGCTGCTGTAGCGATTGCTCCCATTAAACCCGTACTACCGCCTCCATAAATCAACTGGATCTTTTGTTGGGCAAGTATTACTCCAACTCTTATGGCTTCATCAGCGAATATGTTATTTTTCCCTGGATAAGCACCTCCAAAGACACAAATTTTTTTAATGCGTTGGGACGAAGTACTTTCCATTTTTTTTTTCTTTTTCGAGTGCCTGAAAGAGAATGAGTACATGGTGTAATATATAGAGGACTGAGTAGTGAATCAGACACGAGTAATAATGTCGCCGAAAGTGTATCTGACCTGTCAGAAGAAAATGTTAACCTAACAAAAGATTTTTGCGTGATTTCAGGAAGAAAATCAAAAAGAGAAGAAAAAATCAACCGTAAAAGACAAATAAAAAAAACGAGAATAATTACACAAATCGAACAACACGTAAATTAAACCAAAATAAAGTTATTGCAAATCAAACCAAAAGCTGAGAAGTCATTTATTGTAGTTGTGATTGTGGCTCACATCTTCCTCTGGTTTTACGTCCAGAAACGGCTTAAACGCCTTCTATGAGTCGAGGATATGCTTCCCATCCAGTTTTCTTACAAGCTGGCAAACAGGGTCTTTTAACATCAGATTCCCAAGATGTTGCCATTCCCTTTGGAATTGCGGCCATAAATCAAGAATTTCTCTTTGTACGTCTCCACTAGGATGCGTCTCAAGAGAAAGTTGGATATTACCCAAATTCTCCTTACTCAGTCCATCTTTAATGAATTCAATTTTATCATCTCGATTAGAGGACGGAATCCCAATAGAACGACATTTACCGTTACACGTCCATCGTGCACATTTGTGGCAATTTGAACTCATGCGCTTTGCGCGTCGCTTCTTTGCAAAAGTGCTTCTACCTGTACCTGGTAAATGCAAAACAGGAAGATATTCATCTTCACGTACCTTGGCTTCGATTATCCAACGTATGTCTTCAGGAATCCCTTTGTGCATAAGCATTCTTAATCTTTCAAATCGAACTTGGTAAAGCTTCAGTAAAATATTTCGAGGAAAAGGAGGAAATCGTTTCTGCAATCTTGCGAGAATATCATCCATCCTGAAAAAAAAATGAAAAAAAAATTGAAAGAGAAATTGGAAGAGAAATTTATATACAATATCAGTTTTGTGGGTAGCTGATGGAACCGATTTAAATAATCACGGAGTACCGTTATCCGCCATTTAACCGGGGTTAAAAAAAATTATATTTACATCTAGTTATTTTCAAAACAAGGATCAGAAAGAAAAACAACATAAAAAAAAAAAAAACTCAAAAACAAAACACTCTAAATAAAATCCTAAATTCTTCCCCCCACACATAATTCTTACATTGTCATTAATGTAATGCTATTATCCCCCAATGCAAAAATTATATGTAAGAGAAAAGAACTATTAAACAAAAGAAACTTATGCAGCCTAAATGAACTTAAAAACAGTAAACACAATTAACAAAGAAACATAAGAAATAAAAATAATAAAAGAAAAAGGAAAAGAAAGAGAAAGCAAATCTGAATATGGAAGGTTGGCAATTTCATCTTTAATTGGGCTGCCTTCCCAATTAGCACTTGAGTTAGTGTTTTGAATCTAACCAACACCCCTTCTTGGCTTTTTAGGCTTGTCAGGCTCATACATGAAATTTCCCAAATTTATGCGTTTGAGAGGAAGCTTTCTTTGCACAACAGTGGATGCATTCTCCATTACAAGTATTATTCCATCATCCTTGGTGGTGCATATCTCATCGAGGAATGGTGCATCTTTTGGTACTTGTTGAATGACATCCACAAACAAACTGTTTAAGGTTTCCAGCGTGTCTTGTTCATGTTCATCCTCCTTGAACTTTGCGAATCTACTAGGAAAAGGTGGAGAAGAAACATTAGTAAAAATTGGAATCTCAAACGTTACCTCAGGTGTCGAAATACTCTTATTTGGATCATTGGCTTCATTATCCTCAAGAATAGAATTCATCTCTAATTTTGTCTCATCCTCATCTTGTTCCTCATTCCTCAAGGTCACAATAGTAGCATTCTCCTTTGGGTTAATCATCGTTTGGGCTGGGAGTTCTTCAGATCTTTGTGCTACCCATCCCACCACACTACTAGTCAATTGGATCATTTGCTTTTCCAAACTCTGGATGCTTGCCCTTGTTTCCTGTTGAAATTGCAAAGTATCAGTAACAAGAGAATACACAAGATCTTCTAAAGAAGTACCTGAGTTTTGAGTCATATGTGGTGGTTGAAAAAGATCTGGTTCTTGGGACCATGATTGATTGAAGCTAGATGGATGAGTGTAATTGGCATAAGGATCTACTTCTTGGTAATTTTTCGAGTAGCCATAATTAGTATTATCCCACCATCCCTCATGGTAAGTGTTTGAGTAATGATCATACTGTTGGTCTTGGAACACTTGATGGCCTTGACATCCTCCCATGGCAAATTGTTGAACTGGGAAGGTGAGATTGGCTTGTTGATTCTCCATGTTCATGTATGCCACCAACTCTTCAAGTGTTAGATTGCTCAATTCCATCGTTTTATTTTTTATTTTTTATTTTTTTTTTCAAATTTTGATAAGAAAAACCCGTATGTACAAGAAAATAAAACTCATTAGAACTGAAAATAAGAATAAACCAAGTAACAAATAAACTAAAGAAAACAATCCCCGACAACGGCGCCAAAAATTTTGATGCACCCAAAAGAGTGTATCTTATTTAACCTTGCACTTAAAAAGATCAATTGTAAGTATAGTAGTTAGCAAGGGTCGAGTCCTCAGGGATTGGGTTTTAGTTTATAAGTTGATAGTTTAAAACTTAAATTCAAGAACAATAAAAGAAAAGGAGTTTTCTGAAATCAGATTTAAACTAAAGTAAAAAATAAGAATAAGATGCAAGGCGGTATAACCAGCCAATAAAAATATATATACTAAATTAGGCGGTATAACCAGCCAATAAAAATATATATACTAAATTAGGCGGTATAACCAGCCAATAAAAATAAAACAAAGTTAATATACAAATTAGGCGGTATAACCAGCCAATAAAAATAAATATTCTTTCAAAAATAAGCAAACTAGAAAAATAAGAAAACAAGTAAGTAAGAAGAATCAAATATGAAAAATATGGTTAAGGTTTCATTCTCCACCACTAGACATCATTAAGAATCAATTTCAGATCTATCAATATCAACCAACTATCAAAGTTAACAACCGTAGATAACAACAAGCTCTGTTATCCCAATCTTTCCTTAGTTTGTCGTTAAATAGAACAAGCTCTCTATTTAATCTCTAACCATTAAACAACCTAGAATAAGCTCTCTAAATTCAATTTAATGGCAGCTTTATGATGAGAAAGATAGGTTGATCTAAGCAACAAACACGTAAGCTCGGATTGTTCAACTTAGGTTATGTTCCACTTTGCAATTATTGAAAACTTGACCATAATCATTAATCACAAATTGCCACTTATGAATAGGAAATCAAGACAATTACACGGATCAAGACTCCTAAATTAGCAATAGATAATTATCAAGATCTATCTAGTTGTACACCTAAACAAATCAAGACAACATCATGAACAATTCTTGTAGAAGAACATAAGCAACTTTGATAGAAAATTAATGATAGATAGAATCTGAAAATCAATCACAAAACATGTCTAGGGCTTTGAAATCACCCTTAACCAAATAGAAGTTTAGCCTAGCATAGGCATTGTAAACATAAACATAAAATTAAAGAGAATCTAAGAAGGAAATAAAAGAAAGAAAGAAGAAGAAGAAGAAAATAAAGAAAAAGAAAACTAGAGAAAAGAAAGAAGAAGAAAACTTAGAGAATTTTATTACAATGGCTAATATCCTACCAATGTACAATATGATCCTCTACAATCATCCAAGGCCCTCTATTTATACACATTTTGGAGGGCTAAATGACAAGAGACAAGCTTTACAAATTTCAAAGGTAGGTATAATAGGTGGGTGCATTTTTCTAACAATTTTCGTCATATTGTATGACAATTTTGATCAGCCAACTTGATGGTCGATTTTGTCAATATTGGAGGCCTGATCTGATCACATGGTCTTCTAGAAAAATGTTCCCCTATCAGTTACTGATCCATAGCCGTTGGAATCAGCTCATTTTCTGATGTGGATAAGAAGATATGGGAAAAATACGAAAACAGGTCAGCACAGACGTCATTGCACATCAGCCAACTTGATGGTCAATTTCGCTAGGGAAAACGACTCCGTTTCAAGAAGTGTAAAACATGAAAAAGATAGATATGCGTCTTAACTTTGCACGGTTAAAATTTCAGCCATATTGCTTGAGTGAAACTCCAGATATAGCTGATATGGCAAAAGGTGTCGGAACTGGAACTGAACTGGATTTGCCCTTAATTGTTGATTTAACCTAGTAATCTGAAATCACTCAAAGAAACTCGTGAAAAACACCAAATTACATAAAAATATAAAAAATCATAAACACGATTAGACTAAGCAATAATAACTCGTATTTGACACAAAACAATAATAAAACATAACTAAAAACTATATAATTATACGAGTTATCAGTAAACAAAATCAGTGACAGATTTTGGCATCACCCAGAACAATCTCCTACCATTGAAATATATACCCCATACAGACTACGAACAACAACATGTTATCATAATACGGTCACAGTTTTCCTTCAAACATTGACACCAGTTACACCAACACTGCTCATCAGACAAAATTATGCAAGAAGTATTTCGAAGGGATACATTGTAACACAACGGGCCAAATATAACTCTAAACCTTTGGTGGGACACTTAGGTTCCAAATTGAAAATATTCCTTTACTATCCATTTCCCAAATCAGCCTATCTTTTACTTACTCATTCAAGTAAACATTTTCCAGCATCCTCCTCAGCACCTTCAGATTTTCCTTCTCCCACTAAAATAAGTTTCTTCTAAATTCTAGCTTTCTTTCTTAGAATTCAACAACACCTCAACAACAGTAGTTTCTTTATACAATGCCAATGCAAACAATCTAGGCAATTCATCCTTCAAGGGTTTATTGTCTATCCATCTATCCAGCCAAAATATGATGCCCTTTTTTCATCTCCTACAATCCACCTAACACTTTTATCCCAACTAGCTTCTGCACACCTTGCTTATTTAAACGCCACTATATTCCTCCATAAACCAGACATAATCTGGTTATTATCAACAAAAGGTAACCACTCCAATTGACCAGTCCCATATTTTTTCAAAATCAATATTCTCCATAGACCTGTCCAAGAATTGGGTTATCCATCCAAGTTCGAAGGCTCGTTCATATTTGAGAGGGCTTCGAACAAAAATATTGAATCCGAAAAACAGGCTTGAGAAAAAAATGAGACTCGTTCAAAAAACAGGTCGGGCCTTGCACATTATATTTTTGCCCAAGCTCGACCCGACCCAACCCATTTTACTATTACTAATATAGATTTTTAAGGGATTGATCATTTTTACATAGGGACCGTTCCTTTTTACATAGGGATCGTTCCTTTTATGTAGGGATCGATCCCTTTGTGTATTAATTTAGACAGACATGTGCAGGCCTGGGTAGTGGTTTTAACTTTAATGTAGAACAATTGAATTTTATTTTAAAAGTTTCACATTGAGCCAGCCTCGTGAGTGTAAATAGGTAGGTAGCTTTTTATTTATCCATCTTTAAAAGTGTTTTTCATTTGTCTCTGCATTCATTCTTTGTAAAAGTTCTTAAGACGTACAACCTAGCTCCTTCCCAATCGCCCTTAATGCTTGGGTGATCTTGATCTCGTACTTTATCAAATGTAAGAAGAATGGTTAGTTGCCTTCTGTTAAGGTTCTGAAGGCAATGTATCTCTTGAAACCGAACCGTGGATGGTATTACCTCCAAGCACGTCGTCATAAGGTCGTGGTAGGTTTGCCGTCAAATTCACATGCTAATCACCAATGATATATGTTGCCGAATAAAGGGAAGTAAAACGTTGGGAATTCAAGTGTCGTCTGGGGAATCCTTTCTCGATCCGTACCGGCCCTCAGAGAAAACACAGTCCACAACCTTGACTAAGGAACCAGTGATGAGGTGGAAAACGATCTCACATTTTCTAGTCAAAGAATGGACTGTGATTTTATTGTTGGAATTTGGTTTGAAATCGAACAAATGAATGTGAAATTGATCCCTTTATATAGTGCATGATCCAATACATTATTTATGGTGTGATTAACATGTTCATGAATTTGAAATTCATGAACTTATTTATTCCATTCATGAATTTGTTCATACATGTACCATGTATATTCATCTTAATTAATATACATTCATGTATTCATGTTTAATGTTCATTCATGCATTAAGTTATTCATGTACGTTTAGGTCCCTAATGACCTATAAATAAGTGCCTTGATAGGTGGAACAATTCATTCAACCATTCAACAATTGGTTCAACAATTCTAAAAAGCTATTTTCTTCCTTTGTTCTTTCTACTCTAAAGCTTAGGAATCTGTTATTGTAGAGAGAAGATTGAGTCAATTGCTTAAGTTCGTAGACCTTGAAAAATTGTGCAATTTTTCAAGATGTTGTTGTTGAATTCCTAAGAGGCAATTGCATTGAATCCATCTGCACCAAGTAACGGGCAATTTCGCCTTAAGGACAAAGGGTTTAATCCTTGGCAACAACGTTAAGTTCTCTATACTTCAATTTTTCCTTTTACAAGTAAATTCTCTAATATTCTATTTAAAGGCATGCTATTTAATTGTTGCAAGTAAACTTTTCAACAAAGTTTTTACAAATATACAAAATATATCCAACATTCATAAAGCAAGAAACAGACTTCCGTCTTTTCCCAAAAGATAAAATTATGAGAGTAAGCCCCAAGCCTCCAGAACGGGCAATATCCTATAATAGACGCAGTCCCAGTAATCCTTATATTAACGATGTTAATCCGTTGCATCGACACATAACACAAAGATTAAAGAAAAGGGCCACATTGTTTCACACAAATTGAAAGAAAAAAAAACAAAAAAAAAATCTCTTCTTTTAAAAGAGGGAAACAAAAAACAGAAGCCTTACATGGTCCCAGCTTCCCTTAACATGATGCCACATGATAATAATATGATGTCAAAAGCATTTTTGCTTTGTAAATTAGGGTTTCAACTAATTTATATGGCTAAGATTAAGTCCGGGCGGCCAACGAACTTTAGGTATCTTTACCTTTTAAAATAATTGGCGAGAGAGAAAAAGAAAGGTGAGGACTGAGGAGGGCTTTTGTGCCCTACTCATGGCCAGCAACCTAGTACTACTTTATTAGATTTCTTTGTCTTTGCCACTTCAATGATTCAAATTAACTATAGCATATCAACAAACTTTTTTTTTCCTGTTTCTAGAGACTCTTGTTTTTCATTTGACAGTTTGGATAATAACCTTTGTGCAAATTAGGATGGGAATAACGTAATATATATATATATATATATATATATATATTATTTTTCACTTTCTTCTTAATTAGGTGGGGTTGATGCTTTTACTGTATCTACATTTAGGCAGGTCAAAAAGAAACGATACCATGATTTTAATTCTATGCAAAGAAAAAAAAAGGTTTTATTTATGCCCCTCACACGTAAAAAACTATCTAATACATAGTACATCGAGTTTTTATTAAACTTTATCACTGGGTTTTTTATTTTTATTTATTTATAATAAAAACCTTCTTCTACTTGTGTTTGGAGGGGAAATTTAATCTCATTAAATGAGGGAATCTAATAAAATCAAGAGATTTATTGGACTATTATAGGAAAAAGGACAAGATTAATATCTTCTTAGCTTATGGACGAGACCTTATCTTATGCACACATTATAATAATATGAAAGAAATCGTTGACACCTTTAAATTTTAAGTTAAAATTGCACAATACATTGGTGTTCTGAATTTTTTGAAATCTTAAGTTTAAATCTCATGATACATTGATTTTCTTTAGATTTTTTGGTTGTTTGTTTTTTTCTTGTAAACATTTTAATTAGATATTACATCAAAAATTTATTCAATTATGATAGTAATTTTTATTTGTAAAATCAATTACGTTTTAGAAATGAAAACTCTTCTCACCTCATATTTATATAAGTTTACATATGGTTTGAAACCTCTTCTGCTATTGCTATATGATTTTGAATAGTATTATAGCATGATTGTTTTATGTTCTTTAAATAAAATATATTTATTCTAATCATGAAAATCAATTGAATGATTAAAGACAAGTTACTCATGTATATATATCTTACTCTATTTTTTTTCCCTCTATTTTTCAACTTAATCTTGTCAAAACAAAAAGAGTTTGTATTTGATGTACTGTCAGTGTATAAATTTATACAATTGAATGATTAAAGACAAGTTACTCATGTATATATATCTTACTCTATTTTTTTTCCCTCTATTTTTCAACTTAATCTTGTCAAAACAAAAAAAAAAAAAAATTGTATTTGATGTACTGTCAGTGTATAAATTTATACATTGTCAGTGAACTATACGACAACACTTTATTAATAAATAAATATAAAATTTTAAAAATATTTAAAAATAAATACAAATAACTATAACTTTTAACAGGTGACATCATGTGATTCACTGTCAGTGTATAAATTTATACACTTACGGTGCATCAAATATAAATCCAAAAAATAAGGTTTGTATTTGAGAATGTTGATTAAGAATATTAATGATCAAAGCAAGCACATGGCTCATGGATGGCTGTGATTAATTAATTCATACCATCATTCTTTGTCGGCTATAAATCTGACCCTATTCTGGCGGATTAACATTAATTTGTTAAGTAATGACCTCAACAATCAGTGATTAATTTGGAATTGTTCCACAATTTGTTAGGTTATTAACTTCTTGGGAAAAATGAATTAATTATTAATTTTAAAAAATTACCTTCATTTAATGCTCTTTTAATTAATCCCATTCTTTGTTAGACATAGGCATGTTTCCTAGTAGCCTGGTTTTGTATCAAAACAGTGGGCTGTTTTAGCACAACCATAATTAAGTAATTAGCTTAATTAAATAAATTCTGTTGATTTTTTTAAAAAGAAAAAATTAGAAAAAGATTCGAACCCAATTTTGAGACAAGAACTCAAGCACCTACCACATGTTGATTTGTGGGAAATCATCTTATATTCATTGTCGGCTTGTTCAACTTGTCAATTCCCCACACCCTGGCATTCCTTGGATCGGTAAACGTTTTGGATGCCATAGACTTCTCCGAATTAAACTGAATAATAACTAAGATTGCATGCTTTGCTTTAACTCAAAGTTTGATTTTGTTTACCAACATTTGGTTGGTTAGAGCGGCAAGAGACTTTAGCTCCAAGATGAAGATAAAGATTCGAGTCTTAAAAGTCACCAATATTGAAAAGGTTTTACTATCACACTTCTCGATTCGAACAAGGATTAGTCTTCTATCAACAATAAAATGAAGGATGGGAGACATCTTGTGTTTCGAAAGAAAAAAAAATAAAGTTTGATTTGTTTTGTTACTAGAGTAATTATGGGTGTAAATGAACAGAGCGTTCGATGAACGAATCGATTTTTGTTCGTTTATATTCGTTTATCAAGTTAAATAAACAATTATGAACATGATTTTAAGATTCGTTTATTAAACGAACCGAACACAAACAAGGTCTGTTGAGTTCATTTATGTTCACGAACAAACTTGTTTATAGATCGTTTAAAATCCGTTTAATAGATTGTTTAAATCTTGTTTATTGTTCGATTATAATATAATTAATAATATTTTTATTTTATGTTATTTACTTATAATATAATTAATTTTATTTAATAACTTAAATTTAATAACTTAATAATTTATTTAATTTAATTACCTTTGTATTTTATTATTTTATATTTAATAATAATTTAAAATTAATTAATTAATTTTTTATTTATTTGTTTGTTAAAATTGTTTAGATTTGTTTGTTTATTGTTCATGAACATAATTTTAATTGTTCGCGAACATGTTCTATTATATGTTCATGAACATGTTCATTCAATGTTCAAGAACAAATTCATTTAATTTAAATGAATTTGTTCATGAACATTAAATAAACGAACACGAACATACTCAATTTTAAATGAACAGAGCTTGAACACAATTTTAAAATCCTTAACAAACACGAACCGAACACAAATAAACTCAAAAATAAATAAACGAACACGAACAAAGGCCTGTTCGTTCAAGCTCATTTTATTTACAGCCTTAAGAGTAATTTCCCGTGCTTCGCAATGGGCATTGTAATCGATTTTGAAATCATCTTAAAAGACAAATAGGGGAATTTAAAAAGAGCAAGAAGGAAGCATTTTTCATTTGATATCTCATTGAACAAAAGAAGATTTTTACGCACCATTATATTTACATATGAGCATGACAAAAAGCACGCAAAAACAAAAAATAGTTCAAAATGTTATTATTGTTAGGTACCAGAGTGACGGAATAGTGTCTCACAACTAAAATAAGAGATGAGAAAATAGGAACTGAACACACAAAATTTAACGTGGAAAACCCTCAATGAATAAAGGGAA
This sequence comes from Fremontodendron californicum, assembly GCA_030761205.1. Lineage (NCBI taxonomy): Eukaryota > Viridiplantae > Streptophyta > Magnoliopsida > Malvales > Malvaceae > Fremontodendron > Fremontodendron californicum. Next base: position 10,269,730 of record JAULJL010000041.1, on the reverse strand, counting down.
AAACCACGGGGCAAGACTAGAAGAATTTCACTATGAGAAAATATTACAACACCTCTCTCTAAATACTAGGAGAGAACAACCTCACAAAGAATATAAGAAAGTATACAAGAGAGGAAGAGATAATTCTTGGGATGGTTTTAATACTTCTCCTTAAGGCTCTTTATATAGCCTTCAAGGAGGAACTCCTTCGTTTCTCCCACCGATGTGGGACTAAGTTCTAACAATTCTCCCACTTGAAGATTTGATTAAACCAATCATATCTTCACACCACTCTTTCTGTCTTGCCATTCCATGTTGCTTACGTTTCTGATAGACCATAGGAGGATCGACACCAAATAAACTTGTCAGTGTTGATTGGCTTTGTCATAACATCTGCTAGGTTGTCTTTGGTGTGAATCTTTTGCATATCCACACTTCCTTCTTCTACTACTTCTCGAACAAAGTGATACTGTATACCTATATGCTTTGTCCTGGAATGAAAGGCTGGATTCCTTGCAATGTGCAAGGCACTCTGACTGTCACAATACACAATAATCTTCTGCTGCTTGTGCCCGAGTTCTTCCATTAACCTTTGTATCCATATTGCTTCCTTGCATGCTTGGGTAGCTGCCATGTACTCAGCTTCTGTAGTAGACAAAGCTACAACAGTCTGTAACTTAGATAACCAGCTTACCGCTCCTCCTGCAAGTGTGAACACATAGCCAGTAGTGGATTTCCTTTTATTAAGATCACCTGCAAAATCTGAATCAACATAACCCCTGACAACAAGTTCTGATCCTCCAAAACATAATGCAACATCTGAGGTTCCTTTAATGTATCTAAGGATCCTCTTAACAACATTCCAATGCTCTCTACCAGGATCTGCCATAAATCGACTGACCGCTCCCACTGCTTGTGCAATGTCTGGTCTTGTACATATCATAGCATACATAAGGCTTCCCACCGCTGATGCATACGGTACTCGAGACATTTCCATCCTCTCTGCTTCATTGCTAGGACTCATACCTGAGGATAATTTACAATTGACAGGAAGTGGGGTAGATATTGGCTTACAGTCTTGCATGTTGAAGCGTCGCAAGACCTTCCTCAGATAATTCTTTTGAGAAAGCCAAATTTTCCTGTCTTTTTTGTCTCGGTGAATTTGCATCCCTAAAATCTTGTTTGCGGGTCCCAAGTCCTTCATATCGAACTCCCTAGCCAACTGTGCCTTCAAATCTTGGATTCGATCTTTGTTGGGGCCTACCACCAACATGTCATCCACATACAACAGCAAAATAATGAAATCATTATCATCAAACCTCTTGTAGTACGTACAATGGTCTGAACTCAGTCTGTTGTATTCAAGGCTAATTATGAAAGAATCAAATCTCTTGTACCAACATCTGGGCGCCTGCTTTAGACCGTACAGAGATTTGGTCAACCTGCAAACCAAGTTCTCTTTGCCTGTTTCAACAAAACCTTCTGGTTGGAGCATATAAATTTCTTCTTCAAGCTCTCCATGTAGAAAAGCCGTATTTACATCTAGTTGTTCAAGATGTAAATCAAATGCAGCACACATAGCCAACACTACTCTGATAGTAGTAAGTCTGACAACTGGAGAAAATATCTCGTTGAAGTCAATACCTTCTTTCTGAGCATATCCTTTTACAACCAATCTAGCACGATATCGTTCTACTTGATCATTGCTATCCCGCTTGATCTTGTAGACCCATTTGTTACCAATGGCTTTTCTGCCACGTGGTAATTTCACCAGTTCCCATGTCTCGTTCTTGTGAAGAGCTTCAATTTCTTCCTGCATTGCTGTCATCCACAGAGAAGCATCTGGGCTACTAGTAGCTTCATGAAAAGTTGATGGCTCTCCATCCTCTGTTAAAAGACAGTATGCAACATTGCTCTCCGTAACATACTCCATGTGCCAATTTGGAGGCCTTCTCTCACGAGTTGACCGTCGAACTTCTACAGCCTCGGACTCAACTGGTTCTGGTACCTCATGCTCTGGTTCTGCTTCAGAAGAATCATCTTCTTGAGAATTTCTATCCATCTGCACTGTAGCAGTCTCTTTTGAAGTGTTGTCATTTGTTTGCTCACTTTGCAGTTCATTTTCTGCAAAAACTACATCTCTGCTGACAACAACCTTGCGGGCAGTGGGATCCCATAGGCGATACCCCTTAACACCGTCAGCATAACCCAAGAATATACATTTTCTGGATTTTGGATCCAGCTTTGTTCTTTCTTGGGAGTTGTACATCACGTACACAGGACATCCAAACACATGTAGAGAAGAATAATCATCTGGCTTTCCTTTCCACATCTCCATAGGCGTCTTCAAACCAATCGCCGTTGATGGTGATCGATTTATCACATAACAGGTGGTTTTGACTGCTTCTGCCCAGAAAGATTTGGCCAATCCCGCTGTTCTCAGCATGGCTCTTGTTCTATCTAGGAGAGTTCTGTTCATCCGCTCTGCTACACCATTCTGTTGAGGCGTATGTGCAACCGTGAATTGTCTCATAATACCCTCTTTCTTACAGAATGCTAGAAAGTTACCGTCTACATATTCTCCTCCATTGTCTGTCCTCAAGCACTTGATTCTTTTCCCAGTTTCAAGCTCTACTTGTGCTTTGAACTCCTTGAATACTGGAAACACATCTGACTTCTTCTTGATTGGGTACACCCATAATCTCCTGGAATAGTCATCAATGAATGATACAAAATACTTTGCTCCACCCAGGGATATTTCTGGTGACTCCCACACATCAGAATGGATTAAGTCCAGTATGTGTTTGCTTCTTGTAGTTACTTTAGCAAACTTCAATCTATGCTGCTTGCTTATCACACAGTGCTCACAGAAAGGTAAATTGACCATCTTGAGCCCGGGCAGGAGATTGCGTTCTGCAAGGACTTTCAAGCCTCGCTCTGACATATGGCCTAATCTGCGATGCCACATCATCGTCGTTTCTTCTTGGCTGGCTGCTGCAACTGATGCATCTGCCTCTTGCAACGTCTCTCCCAAAAGCATGTATAGATTGCTTGTGATCTTCTCTGCTTTCATCACCACAAGGTTTCCTTTCACTACTTTCAATATTCCACATTCAGTGTGGATCTTGCACCCGAGGTCATCCAATTGTCCAATTGACAATAAGTTCTTCTTTAAGCCCTTCACATGTCGTACCCCTTGAATTTTGCGAACAGTACCATCATGCATTTTTAATCTGACGGTACCGACTCCAGCAATATCTAAGGCGTGATCATTTCCCATGAACACAGATCCTTCCGAAATAGGTTCATAAGTGCAAAACCAATCTCGGTGTGGAGTCATGTGCCATATCGCACCTGAATCCATTATCCAGACATCATTGAGTTTCTTTCCGCCTTTAGAACTAGTCGCTGCTTCACTATACAAGATTTCTCCATCCTTCTTATTATGCCAACACTCCTTCTTCGAGTGCCCTCTCATGCCACAATTGTAGCATTTAAGATTCTTCCTTCTTCGAGATTTTGATCTACCATGATTCTGACTCCCACTGGAGCCACGTTCTGTTGATCTGCCTCTCATCACCGTTAAAACCTCTGCTTGCTTTGAATTTTCTGACCTTTCCTCCTTATTCTTGCGCCTGGATTCTTCTTCAAGAATAGCACCGGCAACATCATCAAAGTGAAGAGAGTCACTAACATTGTTATTTGTGATGTTGATGATGAGTTGATCATACGAATCTGGTAAACTCTGAAGTAGAAGTTCCGCACGTTCATTTTCCGCTATTTTGAAATCTGATGCTGTGAGTTGAGCAAATAGCGTATTCAGAGTGTTGATGTGATCCGTTACCGACGTGGATTCACTCATTCGAAGAGTGTAGAGTTTCCTCTTCAAGAATATTCTGGTGTGAAGTGACTTCACCTCGTACAATTTGTTTAGAACATCCCAAATCTCCTTTGCAGTCTTCTTTTCTGCAACACTTGACAAAACTGAATCCGCCATTGCTAGGTGCAGATTGGCAACAGCATTGTCATCTTTCTCTTTCCACTTTTCATCAGTCATTTCTGTGGGTCTACTTTCAATTGCTTCTAGACAATTATCCTTCCTCAAAATTGCTCTTATCTTCAATTTCCACAAGGAGAAATTTCTCCCACTGAACTTCTCTATCTCGAATTTTGCTGCCATGGTTGTACACGAACTGAAGTGAGTTACACTATTTCACCGTGAATAGTACCGTATACGTGAACAGTATTGTACGTATGTCGTACACTAGAACAAATCCAGTATACGTTAACAATTACTGCAAAAGTATACAACCACACGTATGAATAATAACCGTATCTGTGAATAGTACAGTATAATTGAATAGCCTGTATACTGGAACAGTGACCGTAGCCCGTGAATAGTGCACCAGGTAGGTTCCCAGGAAAGAGAGGTGGGTCACTGATAGACACACTTAAATACCAAGTCTTTCCTAGCCAGAACTTCCCTAGACACTTTCACACTACCACACTTTATTTCCAGCAACAAGAATAATTCTTTTCTGATGTGGAAGATCAGACAATACTGCAACCACAGAGCATACTAAGAACCAACACTTTCACTGCAGCGGAATAAGGACCACGAACCAATGGCTCTGATACCACTGTTAGGTACCAGAGTGACGGAATAGTGTCTCACAACTAAAATAAGAGATGAGAAAATAGGAACTGAACACACAAAATTTAACGTGGAAAACCCTCAATGAATAAAGGGAAAAACCACGGGGCAAGACTAGAAGAATTTCACTATGAGAAAATATTACAACACCTCTCTCTAAATACTAGGAGAGAACAACCTCACAAAGAATATAAGAAAGTATACAAGAGAGGAAGAGATAATTCTTGGGATGGTTTTAATACTTCTCCTTAAGGCTCTTTATATAGCCTTCAAGGAGGAACTCCTTCGTTTCTCCCACCGATGTGGGACTAAGTTCTAACAATTATGATGGTAACATCAAACATTCTTCAACTCAAAATGTTTGATCTCCTTGATAACCATGTACAGATGCTTGGTGCTTCTCTTCATATCATCGCTCTATTTTTTTTGTTTTATTACTGCATGAAAAAGATCAATGTAAGTTTATCAACCCAATCATATCAATGTAAGTTCATCAAGTATATAACATGTGATCCTATTTTTGGGCACATAAATATATATTCATATGTTTAAATATACTATATGAATGAATATTAAAATCTTTATTTTACTTGTAGTTTATTGCTCTTACTTTTAGCTGTATAGTATAAGCTTCAATGCTTAAGAAGAATCATACAAGAAATGCATATAACATTTATATGTATACATATCAGTTTTAATTTGTTTTTAGAGATGGAGATAAATAATTATACTTACTCTGACAATCTCTTTGTACTCTCTTTCACAGGATCAGATGGAAGTCTTTCTTCTTTAAGTGCGATGTCGGTCACACTTGGTTGAGCTTCAAGTTTCTAGATTGGATCGATGCATGAAAAGCTTGTTTCATTTTGTTGCAAGGTTGCCAGGGGACTATCTCTAAATAAAGACATTTCATTTGATAAATAAAATAAGAATATTTATCTGGTGCATGATATTTAAAAAATGAAGATGTGTTTTTTTAGATATATAGGCAAAGAAATGTGGAAAATTAGTATATGCAATATTCTCAATCAAAATGCCAGATAAAATTTATACATTGTTGAAAGCAGTAGTGGTACCTGATTTTCAATTTTTTTGAAGCGGATTGCTCGGGAAATAGCTCCTTGGCTGTTTGCCTAGTGGTTTGCAATAGAATTTTTTTTCTGTGGTGTTTCACCACTACTGACCATTGCCTTTGGTTGCAGTTGCTGTGTTGGAGTGCTGGGTTGTGTCTCTGCAACAATGAAAAATGCTTCATTTTTTTTCATATGGCTGCTCCAACAGCAAGGTCATGGCCTTAGGTGGTTAAACAGAGGATGTATCTTCATTTGTTGGTGGTGAGCTGATACCTTTTGGAGCATTCTGTGTGGAAAGTTGTGGGATACAATGAAGGCAAATGCAAACATGAAACATAAAACCTAACAACTACAATATAAAGCTTTAAAAAAAAGTCAATAACCATAGAAAAAATGAACAATTAAAAGAAAAAGTTACCTGGAAATTAAAGCTAAAATACCTGGAACAATCCCTACAAAAATTGAAAAAAAAAAAAAAAAAAAAAAAAAAAAAAACAAACTAGATCATCAAAGTGCAAGCAATTTTAAAAAATTCGAGCAACAACTACTTAACAAAATCGAGAACAGGACAACCAAAATCAAGTAACGAATCTCAAAACAAATGAACAACCTAATAAGCAGCCAACTACTTATATCATCAATCGAACAACCTTAAAAAGAGCAGAACTTAAATATAACGATTTGCTTGCCAAATGAATTAGCAGGTGAAAATCAAACCACTGTTTGGGTAAGGTATAAATATGCTAATATTAAGAAATGATATAGTCTATTGTATTAAACTATAATTTATGTATAATAATGTTATAAATATCATGTTAATATTATTAATATAACTCTTATATTATATTTAATATTATTAATAATAGTATATATATACTAATTAACTATGTTATTCGAACTCAGTGTGAGTGTCGGATACGGGTATGTTTGATTTATTCTAAATTTTTTCATGTATTTGGAGGATCCTTAGGAGATCATATTCACATACTCATGTCCAAATATGGGTTGGACATGGTATTTCAAGAAAAATAAAAAGTTGGGGCAACAAAGCTAATTAATATTAAACACAAATACGTTTGATATATTTAATTATTACTAATATTTATGATAATATATAGTGATTTTCACAATATATAAGTAATAATATATATAGATATTATTATTTAGTATACTAACCTTAGGGGTTAGAACTAAAGTTTCCAAGTTGGAGATTTCAAGTTCAAATCTTAAGATGGGAAGATGAGAGAGCTAACTGTTGTTTGTATTACAGGATCATATGAATATGTGTGGGTGTATGTTCATTGGAAGACCTAGAATAAAAAACAATTGAAACAACATTGGAGAGAACCACCAAAATACTCGAATCAAACATAAGACCAAATCAACCAATTTCAAGAATAAAATCCAAGACCAAGAAAATAGAACCAAAAAAACAATAACCAATAAGGTTAACTATTAACAGACATGAGAGCTAAATGTGATAATTACAAACTGTAATAATTCAAAGTTAAAATTTAAGACTTGAACTTGAAGATCTCCCATTCAGATTCTAATGTGAATCTCACTTGATTCATTTGACAAATGCTTAATCCTCCCTTTAGGCGTACAGACATCCTCCCAAGCCAAAATCTTTAATTCTTTGAATCTCTTTCACCCATTTAAACGAGTTTTTTTTTTTTTTTTCTTTTCACAAAGACTACAAATTTAGATGTCTGTATGAAGTAATATAAGTAGGAAGAGTAAAAAGATAAATTAATACATTAACGGCGTTTACATAATCTTAACGCCATTATATAAATAAATTTTTTGCTTGTAAAAATAAAAATGCTAAATAATAGTGTCAAATGTCGAAAAACGTCACCTATTATCTGATCTGATTTAGTGTTAGTTTTAAGCAATATCCTTTTAAGTAGACCTGCTCATGGGTCAGATCAGGTCGCGGTCCTGAAATTTTTCAACTTCCTTGTCCAGATCTGGTCCGTAGGTTCGAATTTATTGTTCATTAATTAATAAAAAATAAAAAATTATTTTTATATTAATATTTATATATTTTATAATTAAATTTAAATAAAAAATAATTTTTTCTTCTTTAAATAATAATTCGAGTTGGGCCCGATCCATGAGCAGATCCGACTCACTAACAAAATCGAATGATGATTAAGAATATTAACCATAAAAAAAACTTATCTAGACCTGACCCACGAACAGGTTTACTTGTAAATCATATTTAGTCAAAACAATCAGGCTAGCTACTATATTATAGTGTGTCATAAAATTCCACTATGTTGAGGATTAGTTTCAAAATTGGAATTAAAAAATGGTATTATTTTGAATTAAAATTTTGAAAGTTCACACAATCACATGGGTCCTTAACATTTAACAAATGAAAGTAATGGTTGTTAATATATAACAGCAAGTAATCATGAATCTCATTGGATGGTTCCCATGTTATTTTTTGTGCAAGATTTAGGAGTGCTTTGTTTTTGTTAAGGTTGTTTAACCTAACCCTTTGGGCTGTTTTGGCTTATATTATATCACATTCATATACATATAAATCACTATTTTTTGTTACTTTTGATGAAGGGACAATAGGGGCATACCCATTTTTTTTTTCATTTCAATACCATGAAGCAAATTGAAATATTTGGAAATAAGGATAATATTGAGATGGTTCACGGGTAAAATATATATAAATTAAATTAGAGATTCATATTTGATAATTAATTAGAGTTAATTTTTATTATAAAAAAATCTTTATTCTAATCGGTTGTTGAGATAACGAATAGTTATCTTTAACTCTACTATCATTAAAATGGTTTAATTTGAACATGATTTGCCAAAGTAATATCATTTAAATAATTAAATATTTACTTTGATATACTAAATAATCATGTGAGCAACATTAGTTTTTAACATGAACAGTAGGGGCATATTTTTCATTTTGATACCATGGAGCGAATTGAAATCTTTAGAAATAAGGATAATCTCGTAGTGGTACATGCCATTTTGCAAGACAATTATGGCGAGTGGCTCTTGAAATACCAACGAAACTTTTTAGACTTTGTTTATGTTTTTTGAATAGTTTTTGAGGTTAAAAATTATTTTTTATCGCAAACATAATATTAAACAGGTTAAAAAAATTAATTTTTGCTGTTGAAATTATGATTTAAAAAGTCAATTCAAAAAGTCATAAAATATAATTTTTGGACTTTAAAAGCTGACTTTTTGATAAAATGATTATTATTCTCACATCTCTACACTTTTATTATTTTAAATATATCTTTTTTTGATATTTTAATTTCCCACAATATTTTTTTTACAATAATATCAAACATTTAAAAAAATTTAAATCATACTTTTTTACTCTAATTTTTTCAATCTAAACTTTTTACAATGCTAGGCCTTTTAAAGTAGATGGAGCTGACAAAAATGAGCGGGTTGGGCCGGCCAGGCACAATTCAGTATTGGGTATGAACCTTGTCGGGTCGTGCCGACTTAGCCTGTCTATAGTATGACTGTATGAGCCATGTCTGGTTCGGTTTAGATTTTTAAGCCCTTAGTTCAACACGACTTATGGATGCCCGACTATGCTATGAGTTGTGTTGTTTCTGGCCCGACACGTAGTGAGCTAGATCAAGCTTGGCTTAATAATTTTTTTTTCTTCAATTTTTAGTTTTTCCTTTATTATTTTAGTGTCATAATTATTAAAATGAATAAAAAAAATATTAGACACATGATTTATGTGGTTCGATTTAAAATACATATGTCCACGTGTTTTAGCTTAAAGTTTTTCAAATTTTTTTATTTAAAACTTAAAAGAGCTTTGATTTTTTTTGTTGTTGTTAAAAGGACTTTGGAGATATGATAAGCCGTGGATTAAATGACGTTGGCTCTCTAATTTTGGAAAAAAAAAATCAATGAGTATATCAAATAAATAAAAATAATAGAATCATTATTTATTGAAAAATTATTTGGTACACTATTGAAATATTTAAATTTCACAAGCGGGGCTAATAGAATAACACGTAGTAGTAGGATATAGTAAAAAAAAAAAAAGTGAGACATGTGGCAACCTCTTAATCCTCTTGTGGAATTAAAAAGTTTGCACTGTCAGTGTATCAAAAACGAACTCTTATTTATTATTCATTAATTAATTTAAAAAAAAATTAAAAATGTGATAAATAAGAATCAAATGAAAAAAAAAAAAATGGGTCATGCCATACTGGATCGTATCATGTCAATCCATGAGCCAATTGTTTTTACCCAACCTGATACTATTACCAAGATTATGCTAAGCACGGCCTGTCGATATAGCAATAATGGCTGTGTCTGTCATGGCCCGGCAGCCCATTTTGCCACGTCTAAGTATATATTATATGAATTTGTATTTAATATATTGACAATAACAAGATAATTTATTAATGAGTAAAATAAAAAATTATGAATGGTTTATAAATAAATATAAATTTTAGCCGTTAAAATATTTTAGACATCTTGAATTATTAACTTTTGAAGAATTCGAAAATTAGCTCAATTGATTTATGCTGTTACTTTTAAGAGATGGTATCCAGGTCAAGATTCGAATCCTAACATGTATAACTCTTTCCTCTATTTTTAAGTTACAAACTCTTTTATACCATTTTTTTTTTCAAAGAAGTTTCAGTGAAACTGAATTTCACTTGAAATGATATCATCAACTTTCGAAGAAAAATAAATAATTTGATCCTTACAAATAGACATTGTTCTTTCTCTAATTATATATATATATATATAAAAGTCAATCCTCAGCTGTTCCAGAGAATAGCAAAGATGGGTGCTAATTATAGGAGGAGATTTGTGTTGTGCGGAACTAAATCGAGATTAGTAAAACCGATAAAAACACACAAAAGAAACACAGATATTTTACGTGGTTCAGCAAGTGTGCTTACATCCACGGGAGGAGGAGCTTGAAGCTTTGTATTAATGGAGATGGAGTACAAACATATACAGAATTCAAGGTGCTATACTAGCACTGAACTCACAACTCACACAATACCAGAAAACTCTATAAACTCAGAGAATTTGCTTCAACTCTTAAACTCTTACACACTCCTCTACTCTTTAGAACAAAGGGACTAATGCCTATTTATAGGCAATTCATGGGGTGTGAATACACCAGCCACCAGCCACCATAGTATTTCTACAAAGGCTGCCAAGCTTCAACAATTTCTGCCCAAGTGCATGCAGCAGCAAATGTTGAAGCTGCCAATGTTGACAAAGGTTGGTAGGCTTCTTTTGTGGACTTTGAGCCACAATTCCAACAATCTCCACCTTGGCGAAAATCCACAGAGAGAATTTACTGATCAGAGCTTCCTCCATTCCTCCTTCAGATGCTTTAAACTCGAGAGACATTGATCAAGTCCAAACAATGTTGAAACTTGATCCCAGAAACTATTTTGGTTAGCATATCTGCGGGATTATCTGCAGTCCCGATCTTCTGTAGTAGAATGTTTCCTTCATCTACTATTTCTCGGATAAAGTGGTAACGAACATCAATATGCTTGGTCCGACTGTGATGAACTTGGTTCTTAGCTAGGCAAATGGCACTCTGGCTATCGCAGAAAACATCTACCTTTTCTTGTGCTATCCCCAAATCATCAATCAATCCTTGAAGCCAAATTGCTTCCTTGAAAGCTTCCGTTACAGCCATGTACTCTGCTTCGGTTGTAGACAGAGCTACCGTTGACTGTAAAGTTGATCTCCAACTTACTAGTCCTCCTGTTATAGTGAACACATAACCAGTAGTTGAACGATGCTTATCAAGATCTCCAGCATAGTCTGAATCCACATATCCAACAAGATGCTTATCAATAGTTTTACTTCTCTTGAATTTTAAGCCCGTTTCCACAGTACCATGAATGTACCGTAGAATCCATTTCACAGCTTGCCAATGGCCTTTACCAGGATTATGCATGTACCTGCTTACCATACTGACAGCATGTGAAATATCAGGTCTCGTAGACACCATTGCATACATGAGGGCACCTACTGCATTGGCATATGGAACATGATCCATCTGTCTCTTCTCACCATCTGTACTTGGTGACATCAATGCACTGAGTTTGAAATGTGCCGCCAAATGAGTATTTACAGATTTGGTCTTATCATTAATGCCAAATCTCTGAAGTACTTTGCTCAGATACTGAGCCTGGGTCAATTTGATCACACCATTTTTTCTATCTCTGCTGATTTCCATCCCAAGAATTTTCTTGGCTTCTCCAAGATCCTTCATCTCGAACTCTGAGCTCAGTTGAGCCTTCAGCCTGTCGATCTCCACCTTGCTTTTAGATGCGATTAGCATATCATCAACATATAAAAGCAAGTAGATAAATGATTCATTTTGGAATTTCCGGAAATAAACACAGTGATCAAATTGACTGCGTGTGTACTTCTGATCCAACATAAAGGTGTCAAACCGCTTGTACCACTGTCGCGGTGACTGCTTCAGACCGTATAGAGACCTGTTCAACTTACATGCCCAATCTTCACGACCGGGGACTCTAAAACCATCTGGTTGAGTCATATAAATTTCCTCCTCTAAGGAACCATGGAGGAATGCAGTTTTTACATCAAGTTGAACTAACTCTAGGTCATACTGTGCTACTAAAGCCAATAATATTCGAATAGATGCATGCTTAACAACAGGTGAAAATACCTCATTGTAGTCTATTCCTTCTTTTTGAGCGTAACCTTTGGCTACCAGTCTGGCTTTGTATCTGATACTGTCTTTGCCGGTAGCACCCTCCTTTTTGGCAGAGACCCATTTGCACCCAATTGTTCTTTTGAGTGTTGGAAGTGGAACCAACTTCCAAGTCTGATTCTGATGAAGTGATGTCATCTCTTCATCCATCGCCTTCTTCCACTGGGCATGCTCGGGGCTGTTTACAGCTTCTTTGTAATTGGTCGGGACATCATCGTCAATTACTGGAAGGGCGTATGCCACCATGTCTGTGTACCGAGCAGGTTTCCGAATATGTCTTTTCGATCTACTGTGGCAATAGATTCCGATTGCTGAAAGATTTCCGGTGATGACTCCTCCACTTCAGTTAAGGTGTCATCAGATTCTGGTTCAGATTCATCAGAATTTTGACCAGCATCTTCTGATTCAAACTCCACCTGCTTTAGAGAATCATGGTTCACATTCTCTGGAGTTGACAGTTTCAGCATTACAGATTCGTCAAAGGTAACATCTCGGCTTACGATGACTTTCTTTGACTCAGGGTTCCACAATCGGAATGCCTTTACTCCTTTACTAAAGCCCAAGAAGACAGCTTTCTTGGCTCTAGGATCCAGTTTTGATTCACTTACGTGAAAATATGTTGGGCATCCGAAAATACGAAGTCGATCATAATCAGTGGCAGAATGTCCGGACCACACCTCTATGGGAATTTTCCCAACAATTGCAGTGGAGGGTAGTCTGTTGATAATGTGGGAGGCGTACAATAAAGCCTCCGCCCAAAATGCTTTGCTCAAGCCCGACTGGGATAACATGCAGCGAACTTTATCAACCAAAGTTCGGTTCATCCTTTCTGCAACTCCATTCTGCTGGGGAGTGCCATGAACAGTGAAGTGTCAGATTATCCCATCATTCTGACAGATTTCCTTCAGTGGATCTGACTTGTATTCTCCACCGTTGTCATATCTTAGTCTCTTGAGCTTTCTCCCGCTCTGGGTTTCGATCATCTTCTTCCATTTTACGAAGATATCTAGAACTTCATTTTTGTGCTTCATAGTATAAACCCAGACATATCTAGAGTAATCATCAATAAAGGTCACAAAATAGTGTTTACCTCCCAATGAAGCATTTTTGGAAGGCCCCCAGACATCAGTGTGAATGTAGTCCAATGTTGCTCTCGTACGATGAACTGCAGTGCCAAACTTGACTCTTGTTTGCTTGCCTAGGACGCAATGCTCACAGAAATCAAGTTTTCCAGTTTTGGGATTCTTCAGTACACCTTGCTTTATCAGGTTTTGCAAGGCCTTCTCTCCAACATGCCCTAAGCGCATGTGCCAAAGTCGAGAAGTGTCGGATTCATCGTCTCCATTGTTGTGGGAGACTGCTGCTCTGCCTGTCACAGTTTCTCCATCAAAGAGATACAGATTTCCCTTCATAGAACCCTTCATTGCTAAGAATGCTCCACGTACAACCTTCAGGACTCCATTCTGAATGGTCATCTTGTAACCATTTGAGTCTAAGACCCCCAATGATATGAGGTTTTTCTTGAGATCAGGGACATACCTTACATCTGTAAGTTGTCTGATTGTACCGTCATGCATTTTTAGTCGGATCGTTCCGATGCCTCTAGTGTGACAAGTATTATCATTGCCCATAAGGACAATCCCTCCATCCAACTCCTTGAAGCTTGAGAACCACTTCCGGTTCGGACACATGTGGTAGGAACATCCGGAATCCAGAATCCATTGATTTGAAGAGTGTGTTGTTGTGGAAATCGTAAATGCAGAGTCTTCCTCTCCCTCAGATTCTTGAGCTACGTTCACAGTTGACTTCTTCATGTTAGGACAGTTTTTCCTCCAGTGCCCTTTCTCATGGCAATAGGCACACTCGTCCTTTGAGAGTCGTGTTTTTGATGATCCCCTCTTTGAACGGGATTTACCTCGCTTGTTTTCTCCGGCTCCTCTGTTTGTCGTCCTGCCTCTGAATACAGTTAAAGCTTCTGGTGTAGTATTCTGGTGATCATGCTGATCCTTTTTTCGATACTCATTATTCACCAGAGCATTACAAACATTAACAAATTCTATCTCATTTTTACCATATAACAGTGTAGTGGTTAAATGATCATAGCTATCAGGCAAGGAATTTAACAAAGTAAGAGCCTTATCTTCATCAGAGATATTTGCATCTAGATTTTCAAGATCAGCGAGGATTTTGTTAAAACTTACTAGATGCTCCTGCATGGTGATACCTTGCTTATACTGGAAGCGGAACAGTTTTTTCTTCAAATAGAGTATGTTCTCCATGCCCTTTGTCATGTACTTGTCCTCGAGTTGTTTCCAGAGAGTTTTTGCATTATTCTCTCTCATGACAAAGTACTTCTGGTTCTTGGCTAGGCATAATCGGATTGTGCCACAAGCCTGGCGGTTGACAAAGTTCCAGTCATCTTTCGACATATCTCTGGGCATGTCTTCCAAGGCGATATGTGACCCCCCTCGGAATAACAGATCCTGAACTTCGCACTGCCACATGCCAAAGTTGTTGGTGCCATCAAATTTCTCCACCTCGAACTTTGCAGTGGTCATAGAGTTCTTTCTGATGTAAGAACTTGATGGTGCGCTGCTGGTTGTTTCAGTTGTCTCTAATGATTCTGCCATGGTAATAAAACAAAATTACCAACTCAGAGTTTTTCCGTTATCTGAATGGAAAAACGGATGCCGCGGTTGAGTTCGGAATAGTCAAAATAGCCAGGAACGGGTCCAACTGTGTAAATTTTGGACACACGGAGAATATTCTACGAATTTTCTGCTGCAGGTGGCTCGAAATGGACTCGGTTTAGCTCAACCGGCTCTGAAAAGTCTCGGAATAGTGTTCTGAAATGGCTCAAAAATGGCCCGAAAAAAGTTGGTCGGAACGGCGGCGGCGCGTGGGGCATGTGCGGCGGCGCTTGCGGTGCGTGCGGCGGCGTGTGGGGCGCATGCGGCGGCGCGTGCGGTAGGGTGGTGACCGTCGCGTGGGCTTCACGCGTCTTCAACCTCCAGCGCGCGTGCCGTGCGTGGGCGAGTGAGGCCCACTCGCGCTTCTTCTGGCGGCGCGTGCGGCCTCCTCTGGTGCTCCGGTTGATTCTGCTGCACTCCTCTCGAAGACCTCTTCAACCTGGTATTTTCAAAACACAATTTGGAGCATGTAGACACCTAATTTTGTCCGGACCACTAAACAGGTATGTTTTCTTCCCATATTGATGTTTCTGAGTATAAAAAGACTGTTTTCATCCTGCAGGTGGTACTCCGAGACTTAGTTTAAGAGGGCGAGCACAAAAAGTCAAACTTGAAAAAAGTCAACCCCAAAAAAGTCATCCCCGATAAAGTCAACCCCAGAAAGTCAACTACTGAAAAAGTCAACCCACTTTCAAAATCAAGATTTTAAGTTCAATTGAAAAATGGAGAAAGAATTTTGATAATCCGAGGTCTACATTGAAAGATATGGAGTTCGAAAGTTGGGATTTGGAGAGTCAGTAGAAAAGAAACCCTAATCCGAGAAATTTGGGGAAAAGTGCTTAAACGATCAAACTGGTCGAAATTGAAGGTTCCAAATGAAAGATAAGCACTGACTACGGGTAATGGAGAAGTCACTTGCAAGGAAAACCGAAAGAAAAGTCAATCCGGGAGAAAACCGAGAATTAGGGTTTTTAGTGGATTTCGGTGAAATCGGGAAGAATCACAGAAATGGCCCGACTTGGTAAGACCAAAGCCCCCAATGGATGAGGAATGATTAAAAAGGATGGCCCAAGGCTCAGATTGAAGAAAATCTGAAAATTGGACTTGTTTTGAGCAAAGCCGGGTTTCGGAGGTTAAAGGGCAAAATTGGAAAATTTTGGGAAAAATAGCAAATGGACTCCGAAAATTATGGAAAATTTGTCAATCTCATTCTTAAATCATTTGGAGGAGATTGGCAAAAGAAAATCTTGATTCCGAGTTCGTTTGCAAAATGGCCAAATCCCGGGCTTCTTATGCAGTAATTCAAAAAGATAAATCCCAGAAAAATAGCAAATGGACTCCAAAAATTCTGAAATTTGGCAAATCTCATTTTTAAATTATTTGGAAGATATTGGCGAAAGAAAATCTTGATTCCGAGTTCGTTTGAAAAATGGCCAAATCCCGGGCCTCCTATGTAGTAATTCAAGCCGATAAATCCCGAAAAAATACCAAATGAGCTCCAAAAATTATGAAAACTTCCAGATCACACTTTTTAATTATTTTGAAGAGATTGGTGAAGAAAAATCTTGATTTGGAGCTCGTTTAAAAAATGGTAAAAAGTAGGGGCATAAAAGGACATTTTGGAAAGAAAAAATCCGAATAAATAGCAAACGGACTCGGAAAATTTTGAAAACTTCCAGAACTCAATATTTTATTATTTTGGAAGTATTGAAAAAAGAAAAATTGAATTTGGAGTCCGTTTGATATTTATTTGCATCCGGGGGGCAAAATGGTCATTTCACCCAAGCCACCGAAAAGGGCTTCTTTGGGCCTTTCAAAAATCAGAGCTGGGCTGAAAAGACAAGTGCTGGCCTGCCCAAGCCCAAAGGAAGGAGGAAGCTTAGGATTTGTTTTCAATCAAGTGATTAAAAATCAAGAGTTAAGTTAGAGATTTTCATTTTTGAGCCTAAGTCCCAATCCCACATTCCTTTGTAATGTCAAGCCAAGGAGGTGCTCACCTTATAAATAAGGAGTCTTGGCCTTTGGTTGAAATCACCCACTACCCCTTGGGAGATAGTCTATACACTTGTATTAGGATTATCCGGGTGGTGAGTCATAGTGTTTTTGTTTAGAGGGTTTGTAGCTTAATCCGTTCAAAAGCTACTCTGAGGGTTTATAGCTTAATCCGTTCAAAAGCTACTTGTGAGAGGGTTTGTAGCTTAATCCGTTCAAAAGCTAGTCTGAGGGTTTATAGCTTAATCCGTTCAAAAGCTACTTGGTGAGTTTTCATTTTAAAATAATGTTTCTTGTTCTTCCTTCATTTCCTTTCTTAAGTATATTTTTCTTACATTTTGTTTTTACAATAAACTCACCATGGCCAAATGGCCTACATTATTTATTTTAAGTTGTTGTTTTTGATTCATTTTACCATATTGTTTATGCTATTTTCTTTATTTTTGATGTTTTAAATATTATGTTATTTCATGTTCTTAAGTTATATTTAATTTGGTTGCTTTGTTTGTTGTCATTTATGTCTTAGATATCATGTTTTTGCATTTTTAATTTTCTGTTTTCATGTTGTTTAAATTTGAGCATGTTTTAGAGTTAGCATATTAAGTGTTTGTGAAAATGCTTGTGTGATTCTTTGCATGATTCTTGTTTTATATCTTAGTGAGCATGTTTTAGATTTAGTATATTAGGTGTTTGTGAAAATGCTTGTGTGATTTTTGTGCTATGACTTAGTTTTTCATGCTAGTATGCCAAGTGTTTGAGAAAATGCCATGCTTGTTGGAGCTTGAGGCCATTTGGCTACTCCATGTGTTTTGCATTGTGTGTTGCATTTTTTTGTCATGCTAGTTGTTAGGTTTTTGCATTTGCATGATATTTGGTTGGATTTTTGAATTAAGCATGCCTTGTGTTTGTAAAAATGCCATGCATGTTTTAGGTCTAGGTTACATTAAATGCCATGCAAGTTCATATTAGGTCTAGGCCATATTATTTATGTCATGCATTTTCCTTACATTTAGGTTTAGATCCATGCATTTCATGCATTATGTTTGCTGCATTGTTTCATGCATTTCATGTTCATGCCACTTGAATAATGACTTGAGCCAATTAATGGTTCAAGGTCATGCTCTCTTGAGCACACTTGTGGAAAATTAAGTTTGTCAAATTGATTATTCTACCTTTGTGATTTTTTTTACTTAGCCAATTTTTATCTAACTTTCAAAAAGTCTTAGCTACTGCTTTCAAGTCATTTTATGAGTTTCAAATATTTTTACTTTGGTTTTTAAATGATTTTATCAAAGGCAAAAATGTGTTGGCAAAGCAGTTTTGTTTTTTTTTCTCCTCCAAAAACTCGTACATCTCTGATTTTTCTGGAAATTCATCTTCGATCAGAAAATTAAGACAATTTTTTTCTCGTGTAGTTTTACATGTCCTGAGTCTCCAGTATTTTTTTCATAATTTTTGGAATTTTTAAAAATAGGGTAAAAAATCGTGGATTAAAACTGGACAGTGGAGTCAGAATTGAATTTAAAGAAAAACAAAACAGTTTTTTTCTCCTCCAAAAACTCGTACATCTCTGATTTTTCTGGGAATTCATCTTTGATCAGAAAATTAAGTCGATTTTTTCTCGTGTAGTGTTACATGTCCTGAGTCTCCAGTATTTTTTTTTGAATTTTTGGAATTTTTAAAAATAGGGTAAATAATCGTGGATTAAAACTGGACAGTGGAGTCAGAATTGAATTTAAAGAAAAACAAAGCAGTTTTTTTCTCCTCCAAAAACTCGTACATCTATGATTTTTCTGGGAATTCATCTTTGATCAGAAAATTAAGCCGATTTGTTTTCGTGTAGTTTTACATGTCCTGAGTCTCCAGTATTTTTTTTTTAGAATTTTTGGAAGTTTTAAAAATTGGGTAAAAAAATCGTGGATTAAAACTGGACAGTGGAGTCAGAATTGATTTTAAAGAAAAACCATTTTTCTGTTTTGGTTAATTTACTTAGAGTGGGCTGATTAGGAGGGTTAGCTACTGACTTAGGATAATTTCTAAGCCTTTTTAAACTCTAAAAATTGTTTTTCAAGTCCCGGGTTAAGGAGAGTCAAGTCCGGATTTTTTAAACTTAGGAAATTAGAGCCATTTAAAAAACATTTAGCCCAGTTTTTATTGTTAATTCAAGCTTTTCAAAATTGTTTTCAAACAATCACAAAGTATTTTGGTTTTAGAATATTTAATTTGACATATTTTCCTAAGGTAGCCGGATATCTTTTTAGATATACGGATTTCCTTAATTAAAGGAAAAAATACATTTCATGCATTGCATTTTTATTTTCATGCATATTATATGATAGCATTATTTTATTCCATGTCATTTAAATTATATGCCATACCATTCATATTTGTCATGTCATTTAGGTTGCATTATATTATTTAGATTTTGCTATGTCATTTTATTTATATCATGCATATACATATTCATATCTTTTAAAATGTTTTCAAAAGGATAATGATTTTTCAATAAAAAATGAAGATATTTCCGAGTTAAAATAATTCATGAGTTCTCTACCGGGTTTGCTGGAGGGAATATCATCAATTATTATTAATAAAGGAATATCTTTCTTTCAAAAAAGAGAATGATTCGGAAAGTTTTCCAAAACTAATAAAAATTTCTATATTTTGCCACGTTTGTTGGGGAATATAGGAAAATTTTGAATTTATAAATTCCGGATCATTTTCAATAAAAAAAGGAATTATTTTTCTTTAAATTGGGAATTAACTCGAAATACTAAATTTAAAACCAACTTTTTACCGAGACTTGAGATAACACACGATTAATAAGGTACCGATTTATACGGGCGTTGTGGGGGTGCTAATCCTTCCCGCACGTAACCGACTCCCGAACCCGCTTCTTTGATTTCTCTGGTTTAAAACGTAGACTTGAAATTGGTTTTTAAAATGTTTTAATTAATTTTTAAAATATTTTATAAAACCGGTTTTAATAGGTGGCCGATCACACCTAGCTAAAAAAGATTGGTGGCGACTCCATGTCTTTTTCAAGGTCATTTTCAAAACCTTCATTTTGCTAGAGGAATTAAGTCGACTTTTCCTCGATTTTTTTTAATGTCACGCTTAAGGAATAATAAAGTCTTGCGATGAGACTCGTCGTTATTATTTTTTAGGTTGTGACAGAGCACTTTTGAAAAACGGACAGGATCAAACAAACTCGGTTTTACGTAAAAGTTGGCTCTGATACCAATTTGTTGTGCGGAACTAAATCGAGATTAGTAAAACCGATAAAAACACACAAAATAAACACATATATTTTACGTGGTTCAGCAAGTGTGCTTACATCCACGGGAGGAGGAGCTTGAAGCTTTGTATTAATGGAGATGGAGTACAAACATATACAGAATTCAAGGTGCTATACTAGCACTGAACTCACAACTCACACAATACCAGAAAACTCTATAAACTCAGAGAATTTGCTTCAACTCTTAAACTCTTACACACTCCTCTGCTCTTTAGAACAAAGGGACTAATGCCTATTTATAGGCCATTCATGGGGTGTGAATACACCAGCCACCAGCCACCATAGTATTTCTACAAAGGCTGCCAAGCTTCAACAATTTCTGTCCAAGTGCATGCAGCAGCAAATGTTGAAGCTGCCAATGTTGACAAAGGTTGGTAGGCTTCTTTTGTAGACTTTGAGCCACAATTCCAACAATTTGTTCTGCCCTCTCCTTGATCAAATGCCATGTTAGTGACCCAGAATGTGGTTACTTGGAAGGCTTCTTCAACAGGGAATTTTAACACTCCTTCCACTTGAGATTTGTCAAGGACCCAATAAACCAAAACTTATTTGGCACAACCTGATCTGGTTCCAAGGCCATTTATCTAAGTAGATTTAGCAATTTTGGATACGATATAATTACATGACACGAAAAAATAATTAAAATACGACATGATACGAAAACAAAAATGTGTCAAAATCTATATAACTTGAATTATTAAAGTGTTAAAATTTATATAAAAATATAATACTCTAAACACGATTATGACACTGAAAAATAATACGAACACCACAAAAATACACGGATTGTCAGATCTATAGCTAAGTTCTCATTTGTTTCTTGGCTTTCAATTATGGTATAGATTGAGCACCCTGTGCAGACTCAAATTTTTATTCAGTCTTATTAAAACTAGCTTGGACGGGCTTATATTTGATCATATCTGAAGGGAAAAGAATGCTAGGAAACACTTCTAATATTCAGCAATGTCTCTTAAAAGTTTATTTAACCAGCAGCTGCAGATATCGAAGCTGTGCTTTGCTTAGTTCTCTACCTCATATCAGCAAACATTGACTTATGAAGAATTAATTGTTCTACATTTTGTTAATTTCATTGTTGTATGCTTAGTTTGCTTTAATCATTGTATTTGAACTTAATCCCCTATTCACCCATCTTGTACTTTTGGTAGCAGATTTCCCTTATGTTATGTTTAGATAAATGTTAGTAAAGAAAAGAAATGAAAAAAAGAAAAGAAAAAAAAGAAAGGGTTTTTAAATGAAAGAAAATGATTCATCTTTCTTTTGTTTGGATAATTAAAATGTATTAGGAAAAGGAAAATAATGTTAGCCTCCATCGTTTGGATAAAGTGTGGAAAGAAAAAGAAAAGATACATTATAATGTATATTTTCAATTATGCTCTTTCTTTTTAATTAAAATAATAATATAAATATTATAAATCAAATAATAAAAAAATAAAAAAAAACGTTACATTAAAAAATATGGATGTAATTTTTTTTAAAAATGATAATAACAAAATTTTGTTATTATTTTTAATGTCAATTACGTGAAGTATATAAGTCTAGAAATGTAAAAATTATTCTTTATAATATTGTTTGTAATTTGATGAATGTAGAATGGATAATATGGACATTTTCTATTTAACTTTTTTTTACTTTCCTTTCCCTTCTTTTTCCATTAATTTGGAGTTGTGAAAAAATGAGTTTTTTTAAGAGAAAATAAGAGATGCTCAACTCCCCTCACTTTCTTTTATTAATTTTTTTTTTCCTATTCAAACAAGAAAAAATAAGAGAAAGGTTTTTCATTTTCCCTTACTTTACTTTACTTTCTCCTGCCTCAATCCAAACATAGGCTTACTTTTTTTTTGTGAATGAAAAACTTCAATTATCCCAAAATAATAATAATAATAATAAATTAATGAAATCATTAAACACATATTAATTATGTAAATTAATTTGTAAAATATATAATTTCACCGTTAATATATACAACAATAATTTTTACTTTAAAAGAACTACTAGTACTACTAATAATAATAATACTTTCATCACCCAATTCACAAACAAAAAAGGAGTGGCTTGCTAGTTGCTATTAATGAGTAGACCTAATCCACAAGCCGGGTGTCCTACCAGCCCCGCGAGCCTAGCTCAATTCAGGTCATGTATTGGATAAATTTTTTCAAGTTCGAGCACGATCAGATCGATTTCAAATATTATTTAATTAATAAAATATTATTATTTAATTTTATAGTTAAAATATATTTAAAAATATGAACTTTTAATATTTTTAAGTCCAACAAATCGAACTAAATCTTGGCAAGATTTTTAAAAGACCAATCCAATTTAACCCGATCTGATCCATACTTATTTACTTGCTATCCACAAATGGAATAGAAGGGACTTTGAATGCTCAATCGCATGCCAACATGGCATGCATGTCTCCCTCTTTCTCCAAACTCCCATTTAAATTGACTAAAAAAACCAAAACATAATTTGTGAATTTAATATTTTTTTTTTGTATTTAAGGTTGTCAAAAATTGAATCCAAATCATTATAATTAAGGGTTCAACATTATATCAACAAATTATACGATTATTGATCGATTTTAATAAATTTACTAGAACAAACTTAAAAGATTGTAGTATTTGTCCACACCATAAAACACAATAAAAGTCACACGTTTAATTTCAAAGTAATAGTGAAAAGCAAGAAGACTTCGACTGATACTTGCAATTGAAACTAGAGTTAAATGTGTCGTTTCGATTTATTGATACTGGTCGATACATATATTTTTTACTTCGACCGATACATTTAAAGGTTTGATTCATTTAGGTTTGGATACCGAATTTTATCGGACTATACTGTCCATACCGACCAATTTTCGAGTGTTCCAGTCAAAAATGTTGTCTCTACTGGTACAGAAAACTTAGCCATCATGGATTCTAGTTTTACTCTTTGTTTGTCATAAACTTCCTTTTTTAATTTATTTTCATAAATCTCTTCAAAATAGAAGAAAAACAAAATTTTAATCAAATTAAAAACAAATAAACACAAATATAGAAGAATGGGACAAGCATAGAGAGAAGAAATGTAATGTTGAAGAAGAAAACGAGTAAAAGTGATGGGATAGACAAAAGTTTTTTACATTTGGGTTGTTTTTTTTCGCCAATATACCTATGTTGTCGTTATTGTCTTTTGGGATTGGTGAGATTTAAATGATGTAATTGGATTGGATTGGATCATTCATAGAAAAATGGATGAATGTACTGAAATATTAAAAGTTATCTTAAATCAAACCTTATTCCAACTCACCTAAAACCATGAGAAATAATTATTTTAGAAATCTAACATAAATAGAAAATGAACTAGAAGCTATATACTTGTTACAATAAAAGAAAAATCAATTAATTACATCAAATTCTATACATTAAATAAACATTATGATCATATATATATATATATGTATGAAAGAATTCTAAAAATCTTATAAATTCGAATTGGTACATTAAAATATAATGATATTAATACATACCAATATTAAAACAAAAATTACACGTTTGTCGATACTGACAACTTTGCTTGGAACATAGCCACTAGCTTCCCAAACTTAAAATTTCTTAGTCTCCTTGATGTTTGTGAAATTTCTTGGTCTCTTTTGATGTTTGTGAAAAGCATGACTTGATTGATTAATAGTGCACTTAGAACACGGCCGCTAGCTATGTTTCTAGATTGAAAAAGAGAAAGTTATTAGTAAAAAATTTCAAATAAATTTCAAATAATTAATAAAATAGTAGTAAATGATAAATATACAGTAATAGGTTATGGATAACATTACACTAATTGATTGATAATATAACAGTAAATAATGGATAAAATAATAATAAATGTTTAGTGGTATAGAAAAACATTATGGTACCATAGTAATAAATATGTTCAAGTGTTGGATTACTCATTCAAATTCGAAAATTCGTTTTCTTTATCTAGCTTTATTAATCAATGTGGGATGCATGTAAGAGAAAATATCTTCTATTTAAATCCCAAGTCTGAAACTTATATAAATTTATTAAAAATCATAATTTTTAAAAACAATGGACGGTTTTTCAATTTTTATATGTAATTTTCAATGATATTGATGTCATATAATTACTTGAATTGTGTTAAAAAATATTTAAATTAAAATCAATCTAATTAAGAAGAATAAAACAAATTGTTACCAAATTTTTATAGAGTTTGTTCACCAAACGCTTATTGAATTTGTTTGTTAACATAAATGATCCGAACTTATTGATATTTAAACTCTGTTCATTCATTAAACGAGATTCAATATCTTATTCAAATTCATTCATTCATTTAACTTAACAAACAAACATAAACGAGCATTAACCTAGTTTGTTCATGAACTGTTCAATAAACTCTTGGTTCGTTTATAGGATTATTTGACTCCAACATTTAAGATCCGAACTCAGCTCAGCTCGGCTTGATCCGACCAGACAATTATATTATATATATAATTTTTTATATTTATATATATTATATAATTTATATTATGTAAATAATAAATATATATATAATATTATAGTATGTACTTTAAAAATATGTTCCATGTTTTAAAATTTTACAAAAAATTTCTTAGTCTCCTTTGATATTTGTAGAAAGCAAGGTGACTTAAAATTTCTTAGTCTCTTTTGATGTTTATGAAAAGCAAGATGAAGTGATTGATTAAAATTGCACTTGGAAGACGGTGGCTTAACTTAAAATTTCTTTGTCTCCTTTAATGTTTCGGAAATTTCTTAATCTCCTTTGATGTTTGTGATTGACCAATATTGCACTTGGAATACGGGTCTTGTTGCTTTGATGAATAAAAAAGTTTCTCAATCGCCCCCACATTCCCACTAGGTTTATAATTATTTGTCAAATGTCTATCAATGGAGAAATAATTGCTCATTTGCGTGCATTATGTGGCCTTCTTTGGATAGAGCCAATCACGGCTTAGTATCGTTTGTCTGTCTAAATTTGAAGGTTCATCTTATATTTAAGAAGATTTGAATAAAAATATTTGATTCAGAAAATGAATTTGGACAAAAAATTGAGTCTCGTTTAAAAAATGAGCTGGCTCTTAGTTCTAACATTCAAGATTCGAACCCGACCTTGCTCGGCCTATTTTTTAATTATATAATATATATTACTTTTATATATATAGATATTATATAATTTATATCATAAAAAATATATATAATATTAAAATATAAATATTAAAAAATATGTTAAGTTATTTATGTTTTAAATTTAATAGAAGAAAAAAAAGTATAATTATTAAAGTTAAAATAAAATAATTAAAAAAAAATATTGGTTGGCTTGAACTACCCATTTACAAATTTAAACGGATCTAAGCAAAATTTAAGAAACGAATTGTCGAGCTAAGCTGGGCTTGAAAAAACATATATTGTTTGATACCATATCTAGGCCCGATCTGAACCTAGTTCGATCTGATCCGTGAACACCTCTAAAATAAAATTAATACTTCTTCTGTTTCAAAATCTATATTCTTATTAGTGTTTGTCGTATGTGAATATTTATTTCTTTATTTATTTTTAAATAGAAATTTGAATTAATATGTATGTAAAGTTCTTAATTATAAATTGGATAAATCTTATTAATCAAATAACTTCATTTAATAAAACTCTTTTAATAGAGTTAGAGTTCTTATTTATGAGACTGGATAAATCTTATTAAAATTAATTTAATATAAAATATTTAAAATAATAATTTAAAAATATAATGAACAAAAATATTTATTTTAGATAGTTCAAAAGTTTTTCAATATATTTCTACTTTTATATAGAATATAGATTATTTTATTCTACATGTATGTTGCATGTGGATGATTTAATACGTCAATATTATTATTTGAAATGAAATTTTTATTAAAATATAGAGTTTTTAATTTTTAATAATAAATCATTTTTCTAGATTGAAAAAGAGAAAATTATTAGTAAAATTTTTTAAATAATTAATAATAATGAATAAAATAGTAGTAAATGATAAATATACAGTAATAGGTTGTGGATAACATTGCACTAATTGATTGATAATATAACAGTAAATGATAGATAAAATAATAATAAATGTTTAATGGTATAACAAAAAATTATAGTACCATAGTAATAAACATGTTTAAGTGTTGGGCTACTTGTTCAAACTCGAAACCTCTTACCCTTTATCTAGCTTTATTGATCAATGTGGGATGCATGTAAGAGAAGTTCTATTCTCTTTAAATTCAAGTCTGAAACTTATTTTTACTCTATTTTTAAGCATATAAATTTATTTAAAAATCATAATTTTTAAAAACAATAGATGATTTTTCAATTTATGTTATATGTACTTTTCAATGATATTGATGTCATATAATGATTTGAATTGTGTTAAAAAACTTTAAATTAAAATTAGTCTAATTAAGAAGAATAAAACAAATTGTTATCAAACTTTTATAGAGTTTGTTCACAAACGCTTATTGAATTTGTTCGTGAATATAAATGATCTGAATTTATTGATATTCAAACTCTGTTCATTCATTAAATGAGTTTTAATATCTTGATCAAATTCATTCATTCATTCACTTAACAAACAAATGTAAACGAGCTTTAACCTAGCTTATTCATGAACTGTTCAATAAATGTTTGGTTCGTTTATAGTCTTATTTGACTCCAACATTTGAGGTTCAAACTTGGCTTGACTCGGCTCTACCTGACCTGACAATTATATTATATTATATTATTTTTATTTTTATATAATATATATTATGTAAAAAATAAATATATATAATATTATAATATGAACTTTGATATTTGTAAAAAGCAAAATTTCTTAGTCTCTTTTGATGTTTTATGAAAAGCAAGATGAATTGATTGATCAAAATTGCACTTGGAAGAGGGTGGCTAGCTTCCTTAACTTAAAATTTCTTGGTCTCCTTTAATGTTTGGGAAATTTCTTAGTCTCCTTTGATGTTTGTGAAAAACAAAATAACTTGATTGATCAATATTGCGGTTGGAACACGGTGGCTAACGCTAGCTATACTTGAATATTGGAAAATTTTTAGGGCTCGTTTAACATTACTTCTGGTACAGCTTTTAAGGTTAAAAGTTGCTTTTCATCGCAAACGCAATGCTAAACAGATAAAAAAAATTGGCTTCTGCTATTGAAACAATGATTTGAAAAGCCAAATCAAAAAGCCAAAAAATATAGCTTTTGAGCTTTAAAAGTTGGCTTTTGGATAAAATGACTTTATTATCCTCACATCTCTACACTTTTATTATTTTAAACATATCTTTTTTTGACATTTCAATTTCATACAACACTTTTTCACAGCAATACTAAACACTTAAAAGTTTTTAAACCACACTTTTTCACCACAATTTATAAACACACTTTTTCCAACTCGAGCTTTTTTCAACCCAAGCTTTTTTCAACAGCAATTCTAAACTAGCCCTTAGTCTCCTTTGATATTTGTGATTGACCAATATTGCACTTGGAATACGGGTCTTGTTGCTTTGATGAATAAAAAAGTTTCTTAATCGTCCCCACATTTCCACTAGGTTTATAATTATTTGTCAAATGTCTGTCAATGGAGAAATAATTGCTCATTTGCGTGCATTATGTGGCTTTCTTTGGAAAGAGCCAATCATGGCTTACTATCATCTGTCTGTCTAAATTTGAAGGTTCGTCTGATATTTAAGAAGATTTGAATAAAAATATTTGATCCAAAATATAAGTTTAGACAAAAAATTGAGTCTCGTTCAAAAAATGAGCTCGCTCTTAATTCTAACATTCAAGACCCGAACCTGACCTTGCTCGACCTATTTTTTAATTATATAATATATATTACTTTTATATTTATATATTATGTAATTTATATCATAAAAAATATATATATTATTAAAATATAAATATTAAAAAATATGTTAATTTATTTATGTTTTAAAATTTAATAGAAGAAAAAAAGTATAATTATTAAAGTTAAAATAAAATAATTAAAAAATATAAATATTGGTTGGCCTGAACTACCCATTTACAAATTTAAGCGGATCTAGGCAAAATTTAAGAAACGAATTGTCGAGCTAAGCCGGGCTTGAAAAAACAGATATTGTTTGATACCATATCTAGGCCCGATCCAAACTTAGTTCGATCTGATCCATGAACACCTCTAAAATAAAACTAATACTTCTTCTGTTTCAAAATCTTTATTCTTATTACTTTTTGTCGTATGTGAATATTTATTTCTTTATTTATTTTTAAATAGAAATTTGAATTAGTATGTATGTAAAATTCTTAATTATAAATTGGATAAATCTTTTTAATCAAATAACTTCATTTAATAAAACTCTTTTAATAGAGTTAGAGTTCTTATTTATGAGACTGGATAAATCTTATTAAAATTAATTTAATACAAAATATTTAAAATAATAATTTTAAAATATAATGAACAAAAATATTTATTTTAGATAGTTCAAAAGTTTTTCAATATATTTCTACTTTTATATAGAGTATAGACTATTTTATTCTACATGTACGTTGCATGTGGATGATTTAATACGTCAATATTATTATTTGAAATGAAATTTTTATTAAAATATGGAGTTTTTAATTTTTAATAATAAATCATTTTTCTTGATTGAAAAAGAGAAAATTATTAGTACATTTTTTAAAATAATTAATAATAATGAATAAAATAGTAGTAAATGATAAATATACAGTAATAGGTTGTGGATAACATTGCACTAATTGATTGATAATATAACAGTAAATGATAGATAAAATAATAATAATAAATGTTTAATGGTATAACAAAAAATTATAGTACCATAGTAATAAACATGTTTAAGTGTTGGGCTACTCGTTCAAACTCGAAACCTCGTTCCCTTTATCTAGCTTTATTTATCAATCTGGGATGCATGTAAGAGAAGTTCTATTCTCTTTAAATTCGAGTCTAAAACTTATTTTTACTCTATTTTTAAGCATATAAATTTATTAAAAAATCATAATTTTTAAAAACAATAGATGATTTTTCAATTTATGTTATATGTACTTTTCAATGATATTGATGTCATATAATGATTTGAATTGTGTTAAAAAATTTTAAATTAAAATTAGTCTAATTAAGAAGAATAAAACAAATTGTTATCAAACTTTTATAGAGTTTGTTCACAAACGCTTATTGAATTTGTTTGTGAACATAAATGATTTGAATTTATTGATATTCAAACTCTATTCATTCATTAAATGAGTTTTAATATTTGATCAAATTCATTCATTCATTCATTCACTTAACTAACAAATGTAAACGAGCTTTAACCTAGCTTATTCATGAACTGTTCAATAAATGTTTGGTTCGTTTATAGTCTTATTTGACTCCAACATTTGAGGTTCAAACTCGACTTGACTCGGCTCTACCTGACCTGACCTGACTATTATATTATATTATATTATTTTTATTTTTATTTTTATATAATATATATTATGTAAAAAATAAATATATATATAATATTGTAGTATGAACTTTAAAAAATATGTTCCATGTTTTAAAATTTTACAGAACTTAAAATTTCTTAGTCTCCTTTGATATTTGTAAAAAGCAAGGTGACTTAAAATTTCTTAGTCTCTTTTGATGTTTTATGAAAAGCAAGATGAATTGATTGATCAAAATTGCACTTGGAAGACGGTGATTAGCTTCCTTAACTTAAAATTTCTTGGTCTCCTTTAATGTTTGGGAAATTTCTTAGTCTCCTTTGATGTTTGTGAAAAACAAAATAACTTGATTGATCAATATTGCGGTTGGAACACGGTGGCTAAGGCTAGCTATACTTGAAGATTGGAAATTTTTTAGGCCTCGTTTAAGATTACTTATGACACAGGTTTTGAGGTTAAAAGTTGCTTTTCACCAACTTTTAACCTCAAAAGCAATGCTAAACAGATAAAAAAATTGGCTTCTGCTATTAAAACCATGATTTGAAAAGCCAAACCAAAAAGCCAAAAAATATAGTTTTTGAGCTTTAAAAGCTGACTTTTGGATAAAATGACTTTATTATCCTCACATCTCTACACTTTTATTATTTTAAACATATCTTTTTTTGACATTTCAATTTCATACAACACTTTTTCACAGCAATACTAAACACTTAAAAGTTTTTAAACCACACTTTTTCACCACACTTTATAAACACACTTTTTCCAACTCGAGCTTTTTCCAACCCAAATTTTTTTCAACAGCAATGCTAAATTAGCATTTGTGATTGACCAATATTGCACTTGGAATACGGGTCTTGTTGCTTTGATGAATAAAAAAGTTTCTTAATCGTCCCCACATTTCCACTAGGTTTATAATTATTTGTCAAATGTCTATCAATGGAGAAATAATTGCTCATTTGCGTGCATTATGTGGCTTTCTTTGGATAGAGCCAATCATGGCTTACATCATCTGTCTGTTTAAATTTGAAGGTTCGTCTGATATTTAAGAAGATTTGAATAAAAATATTTGATCCAAAAAATGAGTTTGGGCAAAAAATTGAGTCTCGTTTAAAAAATGAGCTGGCTCTTAGTTCTAACATTCAAGACCCGAACCTGACCTTGCTCGGCCTATTTTTTAATTATATAATATATATTACTTTTATATTTATATATTATGTAATTTATATCATAAAATATATATATAATATTAAAATATAAATATTAAAAAATATGTTAAGTTATTTATGTTTTAAAATTTAATAGAAGAAAAAAAGTATAATTATTAAAGTTAAAATAAAATAATTAAAATATATATATATTGGTTGGCCTGAACTACCCATTTACAAATTTAAGCGGATCTAGGCAAAATTTAAGAAACGAATTGTCGAGCTAAGCCGGGCTTGAAAAAACAGATATTGTTTGATACCATATCTAGGCCTGATCCAAACCTAGTTCGATCTGATCCATGAACACCTCTAAAATAAAACTAATACTTCTTCTGTTTCAAAATCTTTATTCTTATTAGTTTTTGTCGTATGTGAATATTTATTTCTTTATTTATTTTTAATAGAAATTTGAATTAATATGTATGTAAAATTCTTAATTATAAATTGGATAAATCTTATTAATCAAATAACTTCATTTAATAAAACTCTTTTAATAGAGTTAGAGTTCTTATTTATGAGACTGGATAAATCTTATTAAAATTAATTTAATATAAAATATTTAAAATAATAATTTAAAAATATAATGAACAAAAATATTTATTTTAGATAGTTCAAAAGTTTTTCAATATATTTCTACTTTTATATAGAGTATAGACTATTTTATTCTACATGTACGTTGCATGTGGATGATTTAATACGTCAATATTATTATTTGAAATGAAATTTTTATTAAAATATGGAGTTTTTAATTTTTAATAATAAATCATTTTTCTTGATTGAAAAAGAGAAAATTATTAGTAAATTTTTTTAAATAATTAATAATAATGAATAAAATAGTAATAAATGATAAATATACAGTAATAGGTTGTGGATAACATTGCACTAATTGATTGATAATATAACAGTAAATGATAGATAAAATAATAATAATAAATGTTTAATGGTATAACAAAAAATTATAGTACCATAGTAATAAACATGTTTAAGTGTTGGGCTACTCGTTCAAACTCGAAACCTCGTTCCCTATATCTAGCTTTATTGATCAATGTGGGATGCATGTAAGAGAAGTTCTATTCTCTTTAAATTCGAGTCTAAAACTTATTTTTACTCTATTTTTAAGCATATAAATTTATTAAAAAATCATAATTTTTAAAAACAATAGATGATTTTTCAATTTATGTTATATGTACTTTTCAATGATATTGATGTCATATAATGATTTGAATTGTGTTAAAAAAATTTAAATTAAAATTAGTCTAATTAAGAAGAATAAAACAAATTGTTATCAAACTTTTATAGAGTTTGTTCACAAACGCTTATTGAATTTGTTCGTGAACATAAATGATTTGAATTTATTGATATTCAAACTCTGTTCATTCATTAAATGAGTTTTAATATTTGATCAAATTCATTCATTCATTCATTCATTCACTTAACTAACAAATGTAAACGAGCTTTAACCTAGCTTATTCATGAACTGTTCAATAAATGTTTGGTTCGTTTATAGTCTTATTTGACTCCAACATTTAAGGTTTAAACTCGGCTTGACTCGGCTCGACCTGACCAGACAATTATATTATATATTATATTATATTATTTTTATTTTTATATTTTTATTTTTATATATTATATAATTTATATTATGTAAAAAATATGTTCCATGTTTTAAAATTTTACAGAACTTAAAATTTCTTAGTCTCCTTTGATATTTGTAAAAAGCAAGGTGACTTAAAATTTCTTAGTCTCTTTTGATGCTTTATGAAAAGCAAGATGAATTGATTGATCAAAATTGCACTTGGAAGACGGTGGCTAGCTTCCTTAACTTAAAATTTCTTAGTCTCCTTTAATGTTTGGGAAATTTCTTAGTCTCCTTTGATGTTTGTGAAAAACAAAATGACTTGATTGATCAATATTGCGGTTGGAACACGGTGGCTAGGGCTAGCTATACTTGAAGATTGAAAATTTCTTAGTCTCCTTTGATATTTGTGATTGACCAATATTGCACTTGGAATACGGGTCTTGTTATGAATAAAATAAAATAAAATAAAAAGTATAATTATTAAAAATAAAATAAAATTATTTTAAAAATAATAATATTAGCCGGCCTGAAATATCCATTTATAAATTTAGACGGATTTGGGAAGTATTTAACAAATGAATTGTCGGGCTAAGTCGGTCTTAAAAAAACAAATATGGTGTTGATACCATATCTAGGCCCGATCTGAACCTAATCTGATCTGATCCATGAACACTTCTAAAATAAAACTAATACTTCTTCTGTTTCAAAATCTTTATTCTTATTAAGTTTTTGTCGTATGTGAATATCTATTTATTTTTAAATAGTAAATTGAATTAATATGTATGTAAAATACTTAATTATAAATTGGATAAATCTTATTAATCAAATAACTTCATTTAATAAAACTCTTTTAATAGAGTTAGAGTTCATATTTATGAGACTGGATAAATCTTATTACTATTAATTTAATATAAAATATTTAAAATAATAATTTAAAAATATAATGAACAAAAATATTTATTTTAGATAGTTCAAATGTTTTTCAATATATTTCTACTTTTATATAGAGTATAGACTATTTTATTCTACATGTGCATTTCATGTGGATGATATAATACCTCAATATTATTATTTGAAATGAAATTTTTATTAAAATATGAAGTTTTTATTTTTTAATAATAAATAATTTTTAATATAAAGCATAGCGCCTAGATCAATAACTAATATATCAAATAACTAATTGATTTTAATTTCTTTAAGTTTAATAAATAATTCATATTAAATACTAATTCATATTATATAAACACATAAGTACCTTTTTAATTGTATTATTAAAAAAAATTGTGTTAAATTCAAAATAATTTTAAATATAAAAAAATATTTATAAAAAAAAAAAAAATGGGAGTAAATTGTTCTAAGAAATTAATATAATTATGTGATGTGAAAAATATTCATGATTAATGAGCTTTCCATTTAAATTTTGATTCTTTTATTAATGATCAAATTAATTGTAATTAATTTATAGAAGGCAAGAATATTTATATTTAAAATGGTAAATGTAGTTAATTTAGCCGAATAAATTATTTTTAAATTAAAGATATATCCAATCAAACAAATTCATTTATTAGAGGACACAAGAAGTTTGCCTAAACATTTTTCATGTAAAAAAATTAGACTATTCACGAAGACATTTGCCTTTAATAATAAAGGCTTATATTATATTATTAGATTAGATTCTATACCAATATAAAAATAAATATATATCCAATCAATTTTTTTTTCTCTCTCTCTTTTCTAGAATACCCTCTTCTGGTACTTTAATTGATTGAATGGAATTATGTATTTTACAAATTGAACAACTAATTAATTGTATTGTTCTATGAGAAACTCAATAAATAGGAAAACTAAACAAATAGTTGACTAAGAAATGGCCATTACAATACCTGAGATTCCGAGATAGCATTTTTAAAATTTTTTAGGAGAAATAATTGTTGCTATCATTCAAATTGTACATAATTTGTAAACCATATAGGTTATTGTTAGTCCAAGTAATGACTAAATCAAGAGGATGATGAATTGGTTTTTTAAAAATTTCATGAGAATTAAAGTATAAATAATGAAATTGAGAAATGAAGAGCAAACGGAATCGATTTATAAAAGTTCGACTTGTGCCTACGTCCTTCCGTAGCTTTCCTTACCTAAGAGTTCTCAATTCTCTAACTTGAATTGCAATATTTTTTTAGGACAAGGTATAATTTTTAAACTCCCTATTTTTTGCTTTGGCTTAGATAAAAACATCTCTACCTTTCAAAGCTTAGGTAGTAAAGTTCTCTTTTATACAAAGGAATTTAGGTAAACAAGAAAAATCTCTAATAGACTAGGTGTTTACAAGGTTAGCAAAAGAAAGAGAAACTATACAATGATATTTTAACAAATGAATTACAAAGAATAGAAAAGATTAAGCTTAGAACATTAATGAACTCTTGTAAGCTTGAGAGAGAAAATATTTGGTTTTAGTCTCTCTCTTGGTGTCTTTTGCTCTTGGAAGTGTTGGGGACTTCTTTTTATAGTTTGTGTATGATTTATAACTGTTGAGTATGGATTGGGAATAAAAAGAGCCGTTGAATCTTCAAAATATCGAGCTTTAAAAATTGTTTTGCGCTCTAGGGATCGATCCCTGGCTTCATTGGATTTATTCTTGCTACTTAAAATTCAAAATGTATGATTTTGATATTAAATAAGTATTAAATATATTAATTAGTTAATAAAATATGTATTTGACTTAATGATATAGTTTTTAATATATGATTAAGAGATTAAATGTTCAAATCTCATTACTTTCAAAAAAATAAAAAATTCAGTTTTATACCGATTTATTCCAGTTTTTTATCAGTTTTTACGGGTTGAACGATTTTTTAGAAACCAGGTTTTTTATATATACTGGATCATAGACCATCAGTTCCCAATTGAATCGATCTGACCGATCGATCCAGTTCTATTTTTTTAACACTAAAATAGTATTTCTTTAAGATATCTAAGTACTTGTTTAAGAGCAAATTGGTTTTTGTTGAGTGGGTTAATGCATAAATTGAGACAATTTATTGAAAGCAACGTTGATTTTTGGACGAGTGAGAGAGATACTGAACTGAGCCAACTGTTTTTTACAAATCCTTTGCATATACAGCTGTTGATCCATTGGAGAATCTAAAAGACATAAAAGTGGATAAAGGTATGGCATTTTATTGCAATGACATCTCAAGGTTGTGTTTTGATCGGAATCTAATAAAAACAACTAATTTTTTTAATTAATAATTGATATATGATAATAATAATAATAATATAATTGACAATTTTTTAATAATGAAATTAAATGATAAGTGATAAAATTGTTAATTTAATAAATTATAAGACATTTAATTCAATCATTTTTATTTTTAGCATTTGTGAAGACATCTCAAAATTGTGTTTTAATCGGGTTCTAATAAAAAATTATTTGATTAATGATTAATTAATTATTGATAAATGATAATAACAATATAATTGATAAATTTTTAATAACGAAAGGAAATGATAAGTGATAAAATTATTAATTTAATAAATTATAAGGGATATTTAAGTCAATCTTTTTTAACACTTTTGGCTTTTACATTTTTATACATAAATAATAGATATATAACATTTACAATTTTAAATATAGAAAAATAAATAATAATAAATATAATATAAATTGATATATTATTGATATATAGATTATATATTATATATAAACATACTATTCACATTTTTTTAATAATAAAAAGAAAACTCGCACAGATCTATAAATATATACACTCGAACGAAATTTATATATTCATGCAAGTCTGCATTTAGCTCGGTAATCGTTGCATGACCACTGTTCAAAAGTCTCCTCAAATTAAAAAAAAAAAAAAATTATGCACATAGCCACTTGCAAAATAGCTCAAGAGTAAATAGAGAGTTTGGTCAAATTGATTTATACAATTATCTTTAAGAGCTAACATTTAGCAAGTTTTCGATTCGAATCTTAGTATCTACAACTTCTTTTTTTATGCTCAGATTACGATCTTTATTAAGTGATAAGAATTTTACTATTAAAGATTATTGGTCAAGAATATAATATTTATGTATGAAGAAAATAAAAATATACTTTTAAGTTGTATAAGATTTTAGTTTTTTTTTTTAATCACTGGCAAAATAATTAATTAAGTGAACATTTTGCCAATAAAAAGAAAACCTCAAAACATTCCACTGAAAATTTCATTAGTCTTTCATCATTAATTGACCTATATATGTTAACAATTAATAATCAAAGCAATAATTATATTTATAGATAAATTCTAGTCCTGTTATTTCTACAAAAGATCTGGGCCTAAGTTGAAGCAAGTTGGCTATTGACTAGGACATTGAGAATGAACACATGTAGTCAACCATGGCTAATAAATATTTCAATGCTCCTCAACTCCCCTTTTGGTTTTAATTAGTTATAGGCTTCTCACAGTGGGCAAAAGTTCTTTATAAAGTAACAAATTATAGTGAGGAAAGGATCAATGGCTGCAGCTACAATTCTTTTCCTTGGGTTGCTCATTGCAACAACCTTAAATATCAGCTTTTCCAATGGAAAATCCAATGGGAGTTGCATTGAAAATGAGAGACGAACACTTTTAATGTTCAAACATGAGCTGATAGATCCTTCAAATAGGCTAATCTCTTGGGCTGATGATGGAGGAGATTGCTGTAAGTGGCTTGGAGTTGTTTGTGACAGCCTGAGTGGCCATGTTCGCGAACTCCATCTGAGAAACCCTCTTTCTTCGAATGTTTTTGCTTCTTATTCCGAATATCAAGCTCATAACAACTCAAAGTTGGGTGGTAAGCTAAGTTCTTCCTTACTCAACTTAAAATATTTAGTCTACCTGGACCTGAGTGACAATATGTTTGAGGGTCATATCCCAAATTTTCTTGGCTCTATGCAAAGTTTGAGATACCTTAATCTTTCTGAAGCTGGCTTTGAAGGTATGATTCCTTTCCAACTTGGAAATCTCTCTAATTTACACCATCTTAGTCTTCAAGGTTACGAGTTATATGTCGAAAATCTTCAATGGCTTTCTAGTTTTTCTAGGCTACAACACCTTGATTTGAGTTTTGTGAACCTTAGCAAAGCTTCCAACTGGATACAGGAGATAAACACACTTCCTTCTTTGGTTGAACTAAGCTTGTCAGAATGTGGCCTTTATCACTTTCCTCCGTTAGCCAAAGTTAACTTGTCATCCCTTGCTGTCCTTGACCTTTCCTGGAACCATTTTTACAGTTCTTCTGTTGCAAGATGGATTTTTCATCTCAGAACCTTAACTTATCTTAATTTGCAAGAAAGCAATGTACAAGGTCCATTAGATGGTTTTCAAAACTTGACTTCTCTTAGGCACCTTGACCTTTCTTACAATCAGCTCAATTCCTCATTACCTCTTGGGTTGTATAGATTGAGTCACCTTCAGGTCCTAAACCTTTGCTATTGTAGTTTGCAAAGAAGCAGTGTACAAGGTCCATTAGATGGTGTTCAAAACTTGACTTCTCTTAGGCACCTTGACCTTTCTTACAATCAGCTCAATTCCTCATTACCTCTTGGGTTGTATAGATTGAGTCACCTTCAGGTCCTAAACCTTTGCTATTGTAGTTTGCAAAGAAGCAGTGTACAAGGTCCATTAGATGGTGTTCAAAACTTGACTTCTCTTAGGCACCTTGACCTTTCTTACAATCAGCTCAATTCCTCATTACCTCTTGGGTTGTATAGATTGAGTCACCTTCAGGTCCTAAACCTTCGCTCTTGTAATTTGCAAAGAAGCAGTGTACAAAGTCCATTAGATGGTGTTCAAAACTTGACTTCTCTTAGGCACCTTGACCTTTCTTACAATCAGCTCAATTCCTCATTACCTCTTGGGTTGTATAGATTGAGTCACCTTCAGGTCCTAAACCTTCGCTCTTGTAATTTGCAAAGAAGCAGTGTACAAGGTCCATTAGATGGTGTTCAAAACTTGACTTCTCTTAGGCACCTTGACCTTGCTAACAATCAGCTCAATTCCTCATTACCTCTTTGGTTGTATAGAATGAGTCACCTTCAGGTCCTAAACCTTCGCTCTTGTAATTTACACGGTACAATCTCTAGTGCCATTGGAAACTTGTCTTTTATAATTACCCTTGATTTGTCATTCAATGAACTCGATGGGAGAATTGAACAATCTTTTGGAAATCTTTGCAACTTGAAATCAATCTCTTTGACAGGTACCAAATTAAATCAAGACATTTCCACTATCCTGAAAATTCTTTCAGGATGTATTTCTGATAGACTAGAGGAATTGGTTTTAAGTAACTGTCATCTTTTTGGTCCCTTGACCAATGAACTTGGGAAATTTAAGAAGCTGGCTACCCTTTCTTTGTCGGGCAATTCAATTTCCGGTGTGATCCCTATGTCTTTGGTAGAGCTTTCATCCTTGAAAATGCTAGAGCTCTCTGTTAACAAATTGAATGGAAGCATCCCAACATCTTTTGGGCAGCTAGCAAACTTAGAAGATGCGGAGATGGGTCATAATTTCTTGGAAGGAGTTATTTCTGAAGTCCACTTTGCCAATCTTACAAGGTTGAGGATCTTTGATGCAAGTGGCAACTCATTGAGGTTGAAAGTTAAGCGTGGTTGGGTTCCTCCTTTTCAAGTTCAAGATCTACGATTAGCTTCTTGGCACATAGGGCCTGAATTTCCGCTATGGCTTCGTACACAAAAGCCTTTAAGGTATCTGGACATATCGAACCGGGAATTTCTGATACCATTCCAACTTGGTTTTGGAACATTTCATTCCAGTTCACATTATTGAATCTCTCTCACAATCAAATCCATGGAGAGATTCCAAGTTTGAATATGAATTGGTATTCCATAATTGACTTGAGTTCAAGCTACTTGAGTGGTTCATTACCTCGAGTCTCCTCTGCTGTGGTTGCTCTGGATCTTTCGAATAATTCCTTTTCCGGATCTATATTTGATTTCTTATGTGATGGGATGAATGAGACAAGCCAAATGGAAATACTCAACTTTGGAGGAAATTTTCTATCAGGTGACATTCCCAATTGTTGGGAGAACTGGCAAAGTTTGGTAGCCATAAAGTTGGATAATAACAGCTTTACTGGTGCAATTCCGAACTCAATGGGAAGTCTGAGTTCCCTTCAGTCATTACACCTACGGAAGAATAAGCTCTTTGGTGAATTACCTTTGTCATTGAAAAACTGTACAAAGTTGGTCACCATTGATATTTCTGAAAACGAATTTGTTGGAAATATACCAACATGGTTCAGCAGAAGACTTCCTGGTTTATTCATCCTCAGTCTTCATTCAAACAAGTTCCATGGTGCAATTCCCGAGGAGCTATGCACTCTTAGTTCAATCCAAATTTTGGACCTTGGGGACAACAATTTATCTGGGTCTATACCAAGGTGCATCGGCAACTTTACAGCCATGGCCAAGAAGACTGATGAGAGTACAAGTGTAAGATACACAACATTTGCAGGAGGAAGCTTTCTTGACGATGCATTACTTGTAATGAAAGGAAAACTGGTTGCTTACAGCACCATTCTCAAACTGGTACGAAGCATGGACCTTTCTGAAAATGCTTTATCAGGAGAGATTCCAAAGCAAGTAACGAGCCTTCTCGGATTACTATCACTAAATCTGTCACATAATGCTTTGACTGGAAAAATTCCTGACGACATAGGCGCATTGAGATTGTTGGAATCTCTGGATTTTTCCACAAATAAACTCTCCGGTGAAATCCCTCAAAGCATTGCATTCTTGTCCTTCCTAAGTCATTTGAACTTGTCTTGCAACAATTTAACTGGAAGAATCCCGTTAAGCACTCAATTACAAAGTCTCGATGCATCCAGTTTTATTGGTAACAAACTTTGTGGAGCTCCATTGAATGAGAGCTGTGGTTCAGATGGTTCCAATGTTGTCAATGGAGGAGGAAAGGGCAGTAATGGAGTTGAAATGGAATCGTTTTACTTTTATGTGAGCATGGCATTAGGATTTGTGGTAGGTTTCTGGGCTGTTTCAGGTCCTGTTTTGTTCAGCAGAACTTGGAGAATCAAGTACTTTCAGCTTTTAGATCGCATTAGCTCCAAATTGGGTAAGTGTTGTGTTGCTAGACTTTAATAAGTCCAGGAGGTGTTACTTGTACTTACTTATTACAATATATATGAACCTAAAAGTTTCTGAATTTGTTATTGTTCCTTTTCATTTATGGATCAAATAAATAAAGCAGAATTCTGAGACCGCAAAATATCAGTTTGCAATGGCAGGAAAATTAAAGCAATAGTGCTGTTAAGTCTCAGTGGTAGCAAACTCTTTTTTTTTTTTGCAAGTGATTATTCTTTTGGATGAATAAATTTAACATGTTATCAGAGTTTTCGAGTTTGAATCCTGACAACGATTTTATTTTTTTAATATTTCTTCGCCCAATGTTTTGTTACCTAGTGGACTGTATCTTGTTACTCTAATTCTTTTTCAATTTGCACATTTATTCTACATATAGGTCCACTGCAAATCCATTAATTATTCATCTAACTTACACATGAAGAGACGTGTTGGAACTTAAATATAATAATTTGGTCATTTCCTATCAGCTTAAACTTTTGAAATAATATATCATCCAATTTAACAAAATTGAAAAACTTGATACAAGTGAGCTGGGTAAAGTTTATGCAAAATGCTTTGAATTGAACATCGATTTTCTTCTTCTTCTTCTTCTTCTTCTTTTTTTTTTTTTTTTTTTTTTTTTGTTATTGAAAATCCTAGCATTTCCCTCTTTGCATAATCTGTAACCTGTTAGCCATTAACAGCAAATGGTTCCTAATCAATGGATGGCTGTATTGAAGCATCAAGGAGTTAGGACTGCCTTTCAATTTTCATACACAGTCTTGTCATCAGCATTGCAACATTTTGAAACTTAGCTTGTTATTACTCTGTCTTAATATTCTTTTCTTCCAGCTTTGCTTTGCTTTGTAATTTATTTCAATTTAAACAATATAGATTGAACTCTAAAATTAAAACGTGCATAGCTATCTTAGAAGGTGAATTTTTTTTTTTGGGTACATGGTGCATAGGAATTAATTTGACAATCAAATATGCTTTAATCTGCAATTTTCAAAATTAATATAAAAATGGTTTTTAATTGTTTGAGGGTCCATAGCT
Organism: Fremontodendron californicum; assembly: GCA_030761205.1. NCBI lineage: Eukaryota > Viridiplantae > Streptophyta > Magnoliopsida > Malvales > Malvaceae > Fremontodendron > Fremontodendron californicum. Next base: position 10,227,881 of record JAULJL010000041.1, on the reverse strand, counting down.
AGTGGTAGAACATTTGAATTCAGATCAAGAGGTAACACTCCTTCCAAGAAAAAAAAAAAAAAAAAAAAACAGGGCATTTCCTTTTTTTGTCTATAACTATTTACATATTGGTAATCCATGTATTTGTATTTTTGTCTCCAATTTTTTTATATTAATCGTGTAAATATAAACATAACATAAATTATTAAATGTGTCAAAATTTTAAATACGAATACGATACGCGTATTAAACGTGTCATATTAATCGCGTTAATCGTGTTGTATCGTGTTTATTACATTACTTTCGTATTAATTAAACGTGTCATGTTCGTTTCGTATTTTCATATCGTGCTCCAAATTATCAAATCTATTTACATTCTCCTGTCATGCAATAAACCTACTTGAAATAATATTGTAAAAATCAAAATTCAATCCTGGATATGAAGCTTATAAATATTTAAAATTAAATTTTTGAAAAAAGAGTAGGATTTATAAATTACTGTAACCCACAATTTAGGATAAAAACGTCAAAAATCATTTTCCACATTGGACATCAAGTTATATATAAGCCACGCATAAAGTTTGAAACCTAAAACCACTTAGGTCAAGATAGATGAACTTTATTTATTATTAATTGAGCCAACTTCTAATTTATAGGCTAAGAGTAATCTGGTAGTTCATAAATTTTGGCTTCTTATTAATAACAAATGCCAATTTTCTACTTTCATCTTCCTTTAAAATTAAAGTAAAGTTTCTAAAGCCTATCAAAGTAATATGGTAGAGGTAGATTTCAATAAAATTTTAAGTTCCATTTTCAGAACTTACATATTGCCCTTTCTAATTCTCCGTAAACCTTACACTTCTTTTATATCAAAAAATAATAATAAAAAGTAACAGTTTCTACTTAAAATGGCTAAATAACATCTAAGGATGTCATTGTAAAAAAAAAACTTACTTAAGGATGTCAACGCGAAGATGTCTTGTTAAGTTTTGTCTAGGGTGTAAATGAGACACTAGTACTCATAAATTATTTAGGTTCGGTTAAAAAAATTCGAATTCGACTCGATCATTGTCGAGCCGAACTCGAGCTTGAGTAACTCGAGTTATTGAGCGAGCCGAGTTCGAGTATCCTAATGTCCGGCTCGAGTAGCTCGCGAGCCTAATCAATTTTTTTTTATTTTTAATATATATTTTTATTTTTAATTAGTATTGAAAAATATCAATTTGAATTCGAACTCGAACTCGAGTATAAATAATCGAGTTTGAAATCGAGCTCATTTGTTATAAGTAAACGAGTCTAATCGAACAAGCTCGAGCAATTCATTTTTATCTCGAATCGAGCTCGAGTTTTGAAAATAAAACTCGATCGAGCTCGAACAGTGAGTTTCGAGTCAAACTCTAACTCGAGCTTTTTACTGCTTGAGTTTGGCTTGGTTCGATTACACCCTAGTTTTGCCTTACTAAGTTGTTACTGGGTTTAAAAATATATATATATATATATATATATATAGTAGTATAAAAGTGCATATATTATTTGAATTGATCTTTATTTAACTCAAATAAGATTTAGTCTCTTTTAAAAAGAATACTAGAATTCTTATCCTGTTTCGCTAGAAGATTTTTTTAATATTAATAAATTTTTAATTAAATTAACAATCGTAAATAAATTTAAATTGAAACATATTAAATAATTATCATTTATTTAAATAATTTTTTATGTTTTAATATCTTAAAGTAAACGAATTTAAAGTTAAAATCGAATCAATATAACAAATTATGCAAAATATGAGATGAATTGAGACACGATACAATACTTTATAGGAAAATAATTAAATACGACGCTAAACAACACGAAGAATAACATGAACACGACACGAATATACGAACGTATCAAAATTTATATAAAACGAATTATTAATGCTTAAAAATTTATATAAATTTATAATACTTTGAAAACATCAAAAAATAACACGAACACGAATACGTCACGAACATACAACTTTTCTCTAAATTGACCTATGACAAATTATGCAAAATATGTTATGAATTGAGATACGATACGAACACACAAAATTTTCTCTAAATTAAATCAAAATGACAAACTATGCAAAATATGAAATGAATTGAGACACGATACAAACACAACATAGGAAAAATAATTAAAACACAACACGAAAAATAACATGAAAACTACAAGAAGATACGAATGTGTCAAAATATACATAAAATTAATCATTAACGTGTAAAAATTTATATAAATTTATAATATTTTAAACACACACAAAAATATGAACACAAACCCACCATTTTTTTTTTCTTTTTTTTTTTTTTTTCAACCAAAAAAAAAGTGACACAATCGCTATAGAAAGAATTTGTGTGGCCAACTTTATGTTATTGTTAGATAGTAGTATTATTTGAATTAAAAATATATATAATTTAATATCTCTTCTTTTTCATGTATTTCCTCTTAAAACTAGCACGTCATATTCACATATAACATCAAAAAATGCCATCCCTTTATAGATTTTATTTTTCATAATTTTAAACTGCAAATTAGTTTTTGAAACTAAAATTATTTTTTTATTATATCTATTTGCTCAGTAGTTGTGCAAATTAGCATTCATGAACTTAATTTTGAATTCAAATGTGATTTCTAATTAATCATACAGTTTTAATTGTTTTATTATGATTTAATTAGTTTTTTTTTTTCATGAATTTTTTTGAAATGTTCAAATGTGGCTTATATATGGACCCCTTTGCTCTCAAATATATATGTTATAATCCTAAAAATGTTACCTTTAAAAAATGAGAGTTAACATGGACTCGTTTAATTTTTCAAGGGTTTTGTATAAAGTAATTTGATTGATATTAATTGAAAGGGTTAATGTTATATTTAGTCCTCGAATTTGTGTAATGTGATACCTATACTTTTAAAATGTGTAATATGATACTTAAAGTTTCAATCCGTCTATCAATATACACCAACTCCCTAACACCGTTAAATATGTAGGCTAAGGTGGTAGTTGACCAATCCTAATATGACATGTGAAAAAAAAAATTCCACATGTAAAATGATTTTCACACGTGAACAAACAAAAATAAAAATTTCTTTTTTCTTTTATTTCTTTCTTTCTTCCTTTCTCTCCCCTCCACTCCTGATCTCCCCCCTTCTTCGGTGGTTTTAGGCTGAATCCGGCTAGTCACCGATCGATGATTGGCCAAATCTGGCCTGAAACCACTAGTGTAGGGGGAGATCAGGAGTGGAGAGGAGGGGAGAGAGAGAGAGAGAGAGAGGAAGAAAGAAAAGAAAGAATTTTTTTTTAAAATTTTAATATTAAAAATGACATGGCAATGACAAGTAAGCAAAATATTCACGTCATCATCAAGAGTTAATGGTGTTAAAGGAGTGGATTGCATTGGTAGAAGAAATGAAACTTTAGGTACCATATTACACATTTTTAAAGTACGGATAGTACATTATATAATTTGCTATAGTTCAAAGGCCAAATAGGATATTAACCATAATTGAAACAATACTAGAATAGAAATTCAAATCAATTCGTGAGTATCCTAAATAAAATTAGTCATTCCATCCCTAGATTAATTAAGAAAAGAAAATTAAAGGAGCTTCATTTTTAAATGAGTTCGTGGTATTTTGGTAAAAATAACTTTTATTTTATCAATGAGTATTTTGTAGACTTGACAATCAACGATTCATGTCGTGTTCGTGTTATTTTTCTGTGTCATAATCGTGATTAAGGTATTATATACTTAATAAAACTTTTGACACGTTAATAATTTATAATATATAGATTTCGACACATTCGTGTATTCGTATTAGTTTTCTGTGTCATATTTGTGTTATTTTTAGTATTTTAATCATGTTTAAGGTGTTATAAACTTAATAAAAATTTTGAGACGTTAATAATTTATAATATATAAATTTTGACACATTCGTGTTAAGTTCGTATTAATTTTTCGTGTCGTGTTCATAATTGCCAGATCTAGACTATTTTAGTAATTTTTATATGCTTGAGATTCAATTTACTTATTATAATTGATGGAGACTCAATTAAGAGTTGTAAACCCAAGTGCAGGTTATGTTCAAGTAATAAATTCTCGAGTGTCCGAGGTCGAACCACAGGGAAGTGTATTAGTAAGTATAAGTTTATAAATATATAAGAAAAAGAAAGTAAACAAGATATTAGGGAATCAACAACAAAATAAGATAAACAAGATATTAGAGAACAAAATAAACAAAATATAAAAGAAATTAAACAAAATATTAAAAAAAAACAATAAGAAAAGATGTTGAGGTTAGAGAATCCACTCTTGGTGTTATGCTAAGATTAATCTTGTTTTATTACACAATTGAAATCCACACACAAGGGAGGTTCCAATAGGAAGGTTTAGCAATTTAGTCCAAATTGTCCAACGTCCATAGCATATGATATTATGTTCATTTGGTGTCCTCAAAACTCATAAAAAGAGTCCAAGCATTCCTTATGCCAAGGTATATGTCTACAACAAATCAAGGTTATGAAACCAAGCATTTACTGTGCCATTTTCCTTGTCAATAATGAATCAAGATCCCTACTTTGCAAGTATGATTTTAAACCCCTATCAGTTTGTGATCCATAGCGGTTGGAATCAGCTCATTTTCTCATGTGGATCAGAAGATATGGTCAAAATACCAAAACTGGTCAGAACAGACGTCATTGCACATCAGCCAACTTGATACCACATTTTGCTAGGGAAAACGACTCCGTTTCAAGAAGTGTAAAACATAAAAAAGATAGATATGCCTCTTAACTTTGCACTGTAAAAATTTCAGCCTTAATGCTTTAGTAAAACTCCAGATATAGCTGATATGGCAAAAGGTGTCGGAACTGGAACTGAACTGGATTTGCCCTTAATTTTTGATTTAACCTAGTAATCTGAAATCACTCAAAGAAACTCGTGAAAAACACCAAATTACATAAAAATATAAAAGATCATAAACACAATTAGACTAAGCAATAATAACTCGTATTTGACACAAAACAATAATAAAACATAACTAAAAACTATATAATTATACGAGTTATCACACCCCCACACTTAGATTGTTGCTAGTCCCTAGCAACGACTCAATCCTAAAAAAAAAATAAACAGGAAAACAAGTTAAAGGGATCTCAAACAAACAAGCAAGATCAAGCGTAAGAATTGGCAAGGCATCTAATTAAGTATCATTGGCATATTAAGTTCTAGTAAAGGGTCAATGAGATTAAAATTGAAGGCATTACCGTACGATTGAGGAACTTCCTTCTTGGCGAGACTTTAGCTAGCCATGGAGGACTAGGCAAACTATAGCTTCATAAGTACACATGCTAAGATCCTTGTTGATGGTGACTCAGTTAAGAGTTGTAAACCCAAGTGCAGGTTATGTTCAAGTAATAAATTCTCGGGTGTCCGAGGTCGAACCACAGGGAAGCGTACTAGTAAGTATAAGTTTATAAATATATATGAAAAAGAAAATAAACAAGATATTAGGGAATCAATAACAAAGAAAGTAAACAAGATATTAGAGAACAAAATAAACAAAATAACATAAAAACAATTAAACAAGATATAAAAAAAACAATAAGAAAGGATGTTGAGGTTAGAGAATCCACTCTTGGTGTTATGCTAAGATTAATCTTGTTTTATTACACAATTGAAATCCACACATAAAGGAGGTTCCAATCGGAAGGTTTAGCAATTCAGTCCAAATTGTCCAACGTCCATAGCATATGATATTATGTTCATTTGGTGTCCTCAAAACTCATAAAAAGAGTCCAAGCATTCCTTATGCCAAGGTATATGTCTACAACAAATCAAGGTTATGAAACCAAGCATTTACTGTGCCATTTTCATTGTCAATAATGAATCAAGATCTCTACTTTGCAAGTATGATTTTAAACCAAAAGAAAATATTATCTATACTAGTGTTTATAAATGATGATTCATTTTAGCTCATGTTTAAGAGACTAACCTTAGCATTTACCAAAAGCTTCACCTCATCACCTCAACAATATGATTAGCAACACATACTAGATATGAATAAAATGAAAAGAAATGTAAGAAGCATAAGTAAATAAAAAAAAAAAGAAAACTAGAGAAAGGAAAGAAAAAGAAAACTTAGAGAATTTTATTACAATGGCTAATATCCTACCAATGTATAATGATTCCCAATACTCATCCAAGGCCCTCTATTTATACACATTTTGGAGGGCTGAATGACAAGAGACAAGCTTTACAAATTTCAAAGGTAGGTATAATAGTTGGTGCATTTTTCTAACAATTTTCGTCATATTGTATGACAATTCTGATCAGCCAGCTTGATGGTCGATTTTGTCAATGTTGGAGGCTCGATCTGATAAAATTGTCTTCTAGAAAAATATACCCCTATCAGTTACGGATCCATAGCTGTTGGAATCAGCTCATTTTCTGATGTGGATAGGAAGATATGGGCAAAATACGAAAACAGGTCAGCACAGATGTCATTGCACATCAGCCAACTTGATGGTTGATTTCGGTAGGGAAAACGACTCTGTTTCAAGAAGTGTAAAACATAAAAACGATAGATATGCCTCTTAACTTTGCACGGTTAAAATTTCAGTCTTATTGCTTCAGTGAAACTCCAGATATAGCTGATATGGCAAAAGGTGTCGGAACTGGAACTGAATTGGATTTGCCCTTAATTCTTGATTTAACCTAGTAATCTGAAATCACTCAAAGAAACTCATGAAAAACACTAAATTACATAAAAATATAAAAGATCATAAACACAATTAGACTAAACAATAATAACTCGTATTTGACACAAAACAATAATAAAACATAACTAAAAACTATATAATTATACGAGTTATCACACCCCCACACTTAGATTGTTGCTAGTCCCTAGCAACGACTCAATAAAAATAAAATAAGAAAATCTAATCTAATCCATTTTCGTAGGAAATCACGGTGGCACTTAGCATGTGACACAAGCCTTTAAACCCCTAGGTGTCCCTAGTGGACGAGTTTAGTCTCGTGAGGGTTTACTAGGACGATACCCACAAACATTGAAAAACTAAAATATAAGTAAACTACATACACTAAAAATATTTACTCCTAATCCTTTCAATATAAATTAGAGACAATCTTTGAACAAGTCTTATAAACTAATCAATAGCTCAAAGAATTTCACAAAAATTCATGCTTGAATGTAAATAAATGAGTTAAGCCAATATTAACATAACATATTTCAATCAAAATAGTGCATATTCAACTTAATCTCAACTTCTCACTATACTCTCATGATTTTCACTCTTTAAAGTAGTGGTAAAGTGTTTACACTCAATCAATCTCATGAAAACAGTTCTACCATATGCTTGCTTGTCCACCTATTCTCCACTATTTAAATCATACAACTTCATAAATCAAGAGGTCTTTTTTCAAGGTTGTAATGGGGCCAAAGGGTTATAATGTGGTTAAAGAACAAAAGGATAAAGATATCACAAAGGTTCCAAAGAGTTCATAGAGTTTAGAGACATAATAAGATCATACAAATAAAACTTCTCAAAACTCTTATAAAGCACATAATAACATAGGCTAAATGTTCATGTTGAGCCTTTGCTTCATTCTAACCAACTTTGTAACATCTTTTTCTTTACTTTAACTAGAAGTTCAAGAGAAGATTTTTTTTTTTAATATGGGAATGTATTTGACAATGATCCCTTTCTTTTTCTCTTGACTTTTGCCTCTCTCCTCCCCCACACTTATCTTTCGTTCTAACCCAAATTTTCAAAAAGTATCCCTTGTTTTTGCAATATGTCTCAAAATATATAATCCATCTTTAGAACAAGGGTAAGGATATAAGTATATTTAGGCTAGGTGTAAGTTGTGGTTACCAATAAAACAGCATATTTAATGTAGGCTCAAATTGGCTCACTAGTGGGGATGTTCTCGTAGAACATTAATAATGGATGGCTGTTTGGCTCTGGTTATAATCCTACTGCCTCTATCATATTCATGTTGTCACATGTATCAATATAGTCTCAAACGGTTTAAAGCAAGTTCTAGAGAATCATGTAATCATAAGAGCTCTCAAGAAAGAAATTAGATTGATTTGTATAATGCATCAATCATTATAGGCTCAAAAACTCACAAGGATGATTATACAAGTCAGATTAAGTCTAAACATGCTTCTTTCTCAATCAACATATCATATTAACATTGGCTCATAAAAAGGTTGACATCAAGCTCAATTCTCATGAAAATCTTCTCACTAATAAATCTGTTTTAGACTTATGCAATTCATATCTCATCATTATATTAAAAAGGAACTAGAACACATTAAAAAAAATAATAATAATAATAAAGACTCATAAAAAAAATAGTAGACAAAAATAAAAGAAATCCTAAATCGTTCCCCCCACACTTAATTCTTACATTGTCCTCAATGTAAGTCTATTAACCCAAATGAAAGAATCATGTGTAAGAGAAAAGAACTAATAACATAAGAATAGGAATAACTAAGACTCAAAACAAACTCATGCAACCTAATTAATCCTAAAATACTAAACAAAAATTAACAAGTAAACATAAAAAGATTAAAATCAAACTGACAAGGTATGTCTCAAGTCTCCCTTACTCAGACCTTGTTCAGAATGAATACTTCTAAATTGCTTAAAACACAACAAACTTTTTTTTTTTTAAATTAGCGAAATATGTCCCTTACCCCCTACTAAAGGTAGAATTTAGGAGATATTACCTGCAGAGGTTGCTAACCACTTATTATAACTGAGACACAACAAACAAAAAGTTAGATAATGTCACAAAGACAAAGTGCAATCCACTCCTTGCTCGTCCATATCTCTTTTTCTTTTTCCGAGCGTTTGCGAAACAACCGTAGCAGATAAATACTCATAAGCTTGGAGCTTTTTGAGTAAATCTTCAATGGTTGTAGCAGAAATTATGGTTCTCCTTGCCTCTGAAAACATGAATCCATTATCCACAGCATTATCTAAATATGAAAGCAAATTACTAAAATAACCATTAATATTAAGCAAACCAATGGGTTTCTTATTTGTGACCAAAGATGACCAAGAAGCCACGCAAGCTATTTCTTCCAATGTACCCAGACCTCCTGGTAAAGCAATGAATGCATCGGCAGAATGGTACATGATTGTTATCCGTTCAGGGATACTCCAGACTTGTATTTCCTTACCCACGGTAGGTCCACAAAAACCTGTGAATAGTTTTGGCACGATTCTTAGAACTGGACTTCCTCCGGCGTGTGCTGCTGTAGCGACTGCTCCCATTAAACCCGTACTACCGCCTCCATAAATCAACTGGATCTTTTGTTGGGCAAGTATTACTCCAACTCTTATGGCTTCATCAGCGAATATGTTATTTTTCCCTGGATAAGCACCTCCAAAGACACAAATTTTTTTAATGCGCTGGGACGAAATACTTTCCATTTTATTTCTTTTTCGAGTGCCTGAAAGAGAATGAGTACATGGTGTAATATATAGAGGACTGAGTAGTGAATCAGACAAGAGTAATAATGTCGCCGAAAGTGTATTTGACCTGTCAGAAGAAAATGTTAACCTAACAAAAGATTTTTGCGTGATTTCAGGAAGAAAATCAAAAAGAGAAGAAAAATCAACCGTAAAAGACCAATGCAAAAAAAAAAAATGAGAATAATTACACAAATCGTAAATTAAACCGAAATGAAGTTATTGCAAATCAAACCAAAAGCTGAGAAGTCATTTATTGTAGTTGTGATTGTGGCTCACATCTTCCTCTGGTTTTACGTCCAGAAACGGCTTAAACGCCTTCTATGAGTCGAGGATATGCTTCCCATCCAGTTTTCTTATAAGCTGGCAAACAGGGTCTTTTATCATCAGATTCCCAAGATGTTGCCATTCCCTTTGGAATTGCGGCCATAAATCAAGAATTTCTCTCTGTACGTCTCCACTAGGATGCGTCTCAAGAGAAAGTTGGATATTACCCAAATTCTCCTTACTCAGTCCATCCTTAATGAATTCAATTTTATCATCTCGATTAGAGGACGGAATCCCAATAGAACGACATTTACCGTTACATATCCATCGTGCACACTTGTGGCAATTTGAACTCATGCGCTTTGCTCGTCGCTTCTTTGCATAAGTGCTTCTACCTGTACCTGGTAAATGCAAAACAGGAAGATATTCATCTTCACGTACCTTGGCTTCAATTATCCAACGTATGTCTTCAGGAATCCCTTTGTGCATAAGCATTCTTAATCTTTCAAATCAAACTTGGTAAAGCTTCAGTAAAATATTTCGAGGAAAAGGAGGAAATCGTTTCTGCAATCTTGTGAGAATATCATCCATCTTGAAAAAAAATGAAAAAGAAATTGAAAGAGAAATTTATATACAATATCAGTTTTGTGGGTAGCTGATGGAACCGACTTAAATAATCACGGAGTACCGTTATCCGCCATTTAACCGGGGTTAAAAAAAATTATATTTACATCTAGTTATTTTCAAAACAAGGATCAGAAAGAAAAACAACCTCTTCTTGAGTAACATGATTTTCCAAAAAGAGTTTGAGTCTTTGTCCATTTACCTTGAATACGTTACCATTTTGAGGATTCTCAATGTCAACTGCTCCATAATGATACACATGCTTAACCACAAATGGGCCAGTCCATCTTGATCTCAACTTACCAGGAAATATGTGAAGTCTAGAATTATAAAGTAGAACTTTTTGCCCAACATCAAATGTTTTTCTTGAAATTAACTTGTCATGAAAGGCTTTAGTTCTTTCTTTATGAATTTTAGAATTCTCATATGCATCATTTCTGAGTTCCTCAGGTTCATTTATGACTGGAAAAGTTTCATTCTCACCCAAAAAGGAATATTTTAGCTCAGATGGCAATGGTTTTAAATCCAGCTTGGGTGGTTCAATAGTTGATGGTACAGTGACATTTGTGAGTGATGGAAGTTCCTCAAACTTTTGTTTCCAACAATGCTTAACCTTTTTCTTGAGCGCGTAATGAAGCTGTCAATGTGGACAAGGTGTTTTTGATCTCATTGATGTCCTGTGAAGTCCGGTTATTCACATTTGCTTGTGTTTGCATGAATGCTTGCAATGTCTCTTCCAAGGTTTGTACACGTGAAGGTTGATAGGAAAAAGTGTTGCCCGGCTTTTGAGATTGTGGTACCTGAACATGATTATTATTCCGCCAACTGAAGTTGGGATGATTTCTCCATTCAGGGTTATACGTTTCAGAGTAAGGAGAAGGAAAAGGCTTTTTAAATGTGTTTATGGAATTTACTTGATCATGCAACGCTTCTTTAAGAATGGGAACGTTTGGACATTCAGAAGTGGGGTGTCCCATGATTTCACAAATTCCACAACTTTCTTCATTTTTAACCGTTTTGACTTCTTTTACTTCTCTAAGTTCCATGGCTTCAATCTTTCTAGCCAAATTAGCTACTTTAGCTTTTATCTCATCTTCTTGACTAAAATGATATTTACCTCTGTTAGAAACAAGATTAGATCTATTGGAACTTTCAGAGGAATTATCTGTGTGCCAGGCTTGAGAGTTATCTGCCAAATGGTCTAGGTAGTCAAAGGCTTCTTCAGGTTCTTTTTCTAGAAACTCACCGTTACACATTGTTTCAACAAATTGTTTAGTTTCGGGAGTTAAACTTTCATAAAAGAAACTAATAAGACGCCATTTTTCAAAACCATGATGTGGACAAGAACTTAAAAAATCTTTAAAACGCTCCCAGCACTGAAAAAATGCTTCATCTTGATTTTGATTGAAATTTTGAATCTGTCTTTTCAAAGCAGTAGTTTTAAGTGCTGGGAAAAATTTCTTTAGAAACTCAGTTTGTAATTCTTGCCATGTGCCAATTGACCTTGGTTTTAAATTATGAAGCCAAATTTTTGCTTTATCTTTTAAAGAAAAAGGAAATAATTTTAGCTTGACAATTTCATTTGTACATTGTTGGTCATTAAAGGTGACACATACATCTTCGAAGTCTTTTAGAAACGAGTAAGCACTTTCCGATTCTAACCCATGGAAATTTGGAAGCAAAGCTATCATACCTGGTTTAAAACAAAAGTTGTCTGCATTGAGAGGAAAAATAAAACAAGAGGGTGATGAGCTTCGAGTTGGTTGCAAGTAGTCACGCATGGTGCGTACTTGTCTGTTCTCATCTTCAGCATGAACACTTTCATTGTCAGCCATGGTAGGAGTTGTATTAGAAAGATTACCTGAAAAAGTTTCACAATAAAATCTAACTAAACGACGAGATCTAAAATCACGTCGCCAAACAAGCATAAAACAAAGTTAATATACAAATTAGGCGGTATAACCAGCCAATAAAAATAAAACAAAGTTAATATACAATATAAATATAAATATATAGAAAATTAGGCGGTATAACCAGCCAATAAAAATAAATATAGGCGGTATAACCAGCCAATAAAAATAAATATACTTATATACTTAGTATTGCCTCCCCGGCAACGGCGCCAAAAACTTGATGGTGACTCAGTTAAGAGTTGTAAACCCAAGTGCAGGTTATGTTCAAGTAATAAATTCTCGGGTGTCCGAGGTCGAACCACAGGGAAGCGTACTAGTAAGTATAAGTTTATAAATATATATGAAAAAGAAAATAAACAAGATATTAGGGAATCAATAACAAAGAAAGTAAACAAGATATTAGAGAACAAAATAAACAAAATAACATAAAAACAATTAAACAAGATATAAAAAAAACAATAAGAAAGGATGTTGAGGTTAGAGAATCCACTCTTGGTGTTATGCTAAGATTAATCTTGTTTTATTACACAATTGAAATCCACACATAAAGGAGGTTCCAATCGGAAGGTTTAGCAATTCAGTCCAAATTGTCCAACGTCCATAGCATATGATATTATGTTCATTTGGTGTCCTCAAAACTCATAAAAAGAGTCCAAGCATTCCTTATGCCAAGGTATATGTCTACAACAAATCAAGGTTATGAAACCAAGCATTTACTGTGTCATTTTCATTGTCAATAATGAATCAAGATCTCTACTTTGCAAGTATGATTTTAAACCAAAAGAAAATATTATCTATACTAGTGTTTATAAATGATGATTCATTTTAGCTCATGTTTAAGAGACTAACCTTAGCATTTACCAAAAGCTTCACCTCATCACCTCAACAATATGATTAGCAACACATACTAGATATGAATAAAATGAAAAGAAATGTAAGAAGCATAAGTAAATAAAAAAATAAAAAAAACTAGAGAAAGGAAAGAAAAAGAAAACTTAGAGAATTTTATTACAATGGCTAATATCCTACCAATGTATAATGATTCCCAATACTCATCCAAGGCCCTCTATTTATACACATTTTGGAGGGCTGAATGACAAGAGACAAGCTTTACAAATTTCAAAGGTAGGTATAATAGGTGGGTGCATTTTTCTAACAATTTTCGTCATATTGTATGACAATTCTGATCAGCCAGCTTGATGGTCGATTTTGTCAATGTTGGAGGCTCGATCTGATAAAATTGTCTTCTAGAAAAATATACCCCTATCAGTTACGGATCCATAGCCGTTGGAATCAGTTCATTTTCTGATGTGGATAAGAAGATATGGGCAAAATACGAAAACAGGTCAGCACAGATGTCATTGCACATCAGCCAACTTGATGGTTGATTTCGGTAGGGAAAACGACTCCGTTTCAAGAAGTGTAAAACATAAAAACGATAGATATGCCTCTTAACTTTGCACGGTTAAAATTTCAGTCTTATTGCTTCAGTGAAACTCCAGATATAGCTGATATGGCAAAAGGTGTCGGAACTGGAACTGAATTGGATTTGCCCTTAATTCTTGATTTAACCTAGTAATCTGAAATCACTCAAAGAAACTCATGAAAAACACTAAATTACATAAAAATATAAAAGATCATAAACACAATTAGACTAAACAATAATAACTCGTATTTGACACAAAACAATAATAAAACATAACTAAAAACTATATAATTATACGAGTTATCACACCCCCACACTTAGATTGTTGCTAGTCCCTAGCAACGACTCAATAAAAATAAAATAAGAAAATCTAATCTAATCCATTTTCGTAGGAAATCACGGTGGCACTTAGCATGTGACACAAGCCTTTAAACCCCTAGGTGTCCCTAGTGGACGAGTTTAGTCTCGTGAGGGTTTACTAGGACGATACCCACAAACATTGAAAAACTAAAATATAAGTAAACTACATACACTAAAAATATTTACTCCTAATCCTTTCAATATAAATTAGAGACAATCTTTGAACAAGTCTTATAAACTAATCAATAGCTCAAAGAATTTCACAAAAATTCATGCTTGAATGTAAATAAATGAGTTAAGCCAATATTAACATAACATATTTCAATCAAAATAGTGCATATTCAACTTAATCTCAACTTCTCACTATACTCTCATGATTTTCACTCTTTAAAGTAGTGGTAAAGTGTTTACACTCAATCAATCTCATGAAAACAGTTCTACCATATGCTTGCTTGTCCACCTATTCTCCACTATTTAAATCATACAACTTCATAAATCAAGAGGTCTTTTTTCAAGGTTGTAATGGGGCCAAAGGGTTATAATGTGGTTAAAGAACAAAAGGATAAAGATATCACAAAGGTTCCAAAGAGTTCATAGAGTTTAGAGACATAATAAGATCATACAAATAAAACTTCTCAAAACTCTTATAAAGCACATAATAACATAGGCTAAATGTTCATGTTGAGCCTTTGCTTCATTCTAACCAACTTTGTAACATCTTTTTCTTTACTTTAACTAGAAGTTCAAGAGAAGATTTTTTTTTTTTTTAATATGGGAATGTATTTGACAATGATCCCTTTCTTTTTCTCTTGACTTTTGCCTCTCTCCTCCCCCACACTTATCTTTCGTTCTAACCCAAATTTTCAAAAAGTATCCCTTGTTTTTGCAATATGTCTCAAAATATATAATCCATCTTTAGAACAAGGGTAAGGATATAAGTATATTTAGGCTAGGTGTAAGTTGTGGTTACCAATAAAACAGCATATTTAATGTAGGCTCAAATTGGCTCACTAGTGGGGATGTTCTCGTAGAACATTAATAATGGATGGCTGTTTGGCTCTGGTTATAATCCTACTGCCTCTATCATATTCATGTTGTCACATGTATCAATATAGTCTCAAACGGTTTAAAGCAAGTTCTAGAGAATCATGTAATCATAAGAGCTCTCAAGAAAGAAATTAGATTGATTTGTATAATGCATCAATCATTATAGGCTCAAAAACTCACAAGGATGATTATACAAGTCAGATTAAGTCTAAACATGCTTCTTTCTCAATCAACATATCATATTAACATTGGCTCATAAAAAGGTTGACATCAAGCTCAATTCTCATGAAAATCTTCTCACTAATAAATCTGTTTTAGACTTATGCAATTCATATCTCATCATTATATTAAAAAGGAACTAGAACACATTAAAAATAATAATAATAATAATAAAGACTCATAAAAAAAAATAGTAGACAAAAATAAAAGAAATCCTAAATCGTTCCCCCCACACTTAATTCTTACATTGTCCTCAATGTAAGTCTATTAACCCAAATGAAAGAATCATGTGTAAGAGAAAAGAACTAATAACATAAGAATAGGAATAACTAAGACTCAAAACAAACTCATGCAACCTAATTAATCCTAAAATACTAAACAAAAATTAACAAGTAAACATAAAAAGATTAAAATCAAACTGACAAGGTATGTCTCAAGTCTCCCTTACTCAGACCTTGTTCAGAATGAATACTTCTAAATTGCTTAAAACACAACAAACTTTTTTTTTTTAAATTAGCGAAATATGTCCCTTACCCCCTACTAAAGGTAGAATTTAGGAGATATTACCTGCAGAGGTTGCTAACCACTTATTATAACTGAGACACAACAAACAAAAAGTTAGATAATGTCACAAAGACAAAGTGCAATCCACTCCTTGCTCGTCCATATCTCTTTTTCTTTTTCCGAGCGTTTGCGAAACAACCGTAGCAGATAAATACTCATAAGCTTGGAGCTTTTTGAGTAAATCTTCAATGGTTGTAGCAGAAATTATGGTTCTCCTTGCCTCTGAAAACATGAATCCATTATCCACAGCATTATCTAAATATGAAAGCAAATTACTAAAATAACCATTAATATTAAGCAAACCAATGGGTTTCTTATTTGTGACCAAAGATGACCAAGAAGCCACGCAAGCTATTTCTTCCAATGTACCCAGACCTCCTGGTAAAGCAATGAATGCATCGGCAGAATGGTACATGATTGTTATCCGTTCAGGGATACTCCAGACTTGTATTTCCTTACCCACGGTAGGTCCACAAAAACCTGTGAATAGTTTTGGCACGATTCTTAGAACTGGACTTCCTCCGGCGTGTGCTGCTGTAGCGACTGCTCCCATTAAACCCGTACTACCGCCTCCATAAATCAACTGGATCTTTTGTTGGGCAAGTATTACTCCAACTCTTATGGCTTCATCAGCGAATATGTTATTTTTCCCTGGATAAGCACCTCCAAAGACACAAATTTTTTTAATGCGTTGGGACGAAATACTTTCCATTTTATTTCTTTTTCGAGTGCCTGAAAGAGAATGAGTACATGGTGTAATATATAGAGGACTGAGTAGTGAATCAGACAAGAGTAATAATGTCGCCGAAAGTGTATTTGACCTGTCAGAAGAAAATGTTAACCTAACAAAAGATTTTTGCGTGATTTCAGGAAGAAAATCAAAAAGAGAAGAAAAATCAACCGTAAAAGACCAATGCAAAAAAAAAATGAGAATAATTACACAAATCGTAAATTAAACCGAAATGAAGTTATTGCAAATCAAACCAAAAGCTGAGAAGTCATTTATTGTAGTTGTGATTGTGGCTCACATCTTCCTCTGGTTTTACGTCCAGAAACGGCTTAAACGCCTTCTATGAGTCGAGGATATGCTTCCCATCCAGTTTTCTTATAAGCTGGCATACAGGGTCTTTTATCATCAGATTCCCAAGATGTTGCCATTCCCTTTGGAATTGCGGCCATAAATCAAGAATTTCTCTCTGTACGTCTCCACTAGGATGCGTCTCAAGAGAAAGTTGGATATTACCCAAATTCTCCTTACTCAGTCCATCCTTAATGAATTCAATTTTATCATCTCGATTAGAGGACGGAATCCCAATAGAACGACATTTACCGTTACATATCCATCGTGCACACTTGTGGCAATTTGAACTCATGCGCTTTGCTCGTCGCTTCTTTGCATAAGTGCTTCTACCTGTACCTGGTAAATGCAAAACAGGAAGATATTCATCTTCACGTACCTTGGCTTCAATTATCCAACGTATGTCTTCAGGAATCCCTTTGTGCATAAGCATTCTTAATCTTTCAAATCAAACTTGGTAAAGCTTCAGTAAAATATTTCGAGGAAAAGGAGGAAATCGTTTCTGCAATCTTGTGAGAATATCATCCATCTTGAAAAAAAATGAAAAAGAAATTGAAAGAGAAATTTATATACAATATCAGTTTTGTGGGTAGCTGATGGAACCGACTTAAATAATCACGGAGTACCGTTATCCGCCATTTAACCGGGGTTAAAAAAAATTATATTTACATCTAGTTATTTTCAAAACAAGGATCAGAAAGAAAAACAACCTCTTCTTGAGTAACATGATTTTCCAAAAAGAGTTTGAGTCTTTGTCCATTTACCTTGAATACGTTACCATTTTGAGGATTCTCAATGTCAACTGCTCCATAATGATACACATGCTTAACCACAAATGGGCCAGTCCATCTTGATCTCAACTTACCAGGAAATATGTGAAGTTTAGAATTATAAAGTAGAACTTTTTGCCCAACATCAAATGTTTTTCTTGAAATTAACTTGTCATGAAAGGCTTTAGTTCTTTCTTTATGAATTTTAGAATTCTCATATGCATCATTTCTGAGTTCCTCAAGTTCATTTATGACTGGAAAAGTTTCATTCTCACCCAAAAAGGAATATTTTAGCTCAGATGGCAATGGTTTTAAATCCAGCTTGGGTGGTTCAATAGTTGATGGTACAGTGACATTTGTGAGTGATGGAAGTTCCTCAAACTTTTGTTTCCAACAATGCTTAACCTTTTTCTTGAGCGCGTAATGAAGCTGTCAATGTGGACAAGGTGTTTTTGATCTCATTGATGTCCTGTGAAGTCCGGTTATTCACATTTGCTTGTGTTTGCATGAATGCTTGCAATGTCTCTTCCAAGGTTTGTACACGTGAAGGTTGATAGGAAAAAGTGTTGCCCGGCTTTTGAGATTGTGGTACCTGAACATGATTATTATTCCGCCAACTGAAGTTGGGATGATTTCTCCATTCAGGGTTATACGTTTCAGAGTAAGGAGAAGGAAAAGGCTTTTTAAATGTGTTTATGGAATTTACTTGATCATGCAACGCTTCTTTAAGAATGGGAACGTTTGGACATTCAGAAGTGGGGTGTCCCATGATTTCACAAATTCCACAACTTTCTTCATTTTTAACCGTTTTGACTTCTTTTACTTCTCTAAGTTCCATGGCTTCAATCTTTCTAGCCAAATTAGCTACTTTAGCTTTTATCTCATCTTCTTGACTAAAATGATATTTACCTCTGTTAGAAACAAGATTAGATCTATTGGAACTTTCAGAGGAATTATCTGTGTGCCAGGCTTGAGAGTTATCTGCCAAATGGTCTAGGTAGTCAAAGGCTTCTTCAGGTTCTTTTTCTAGAAACTCACCGTTACACATTGTTTCAACAAATTGTTTAGTTTCGGGAGTTAAACTTTCATAAAAGAAACTAATAAGACGCCATTTTTCAAAACCATGATGTGGACAAGAACTTAAAAAATCTTTAAAACGCTCCCAGCACTGAAAAAATGCTTCATCTTGATTTTGATTGAAATTTTGAATCTGTCTTTTCAAAGCAGTAGTTTTAAGTGCTGGGAAAAATTTCTTTAGAAACTCAGTTTGTAATTCTTGCCATGTGCCAATTGACCTTGGTTTTAAATTATGAAGCCAAATTTTTGCTTTATCTTTTAAAGAAAAAGGAAATAATTTTAGCTTGACAATTTCATTTGTACATTGTTGGTCATTAAAGGTGACACATACATCTTCGAAGTCTTTTAGAAACGAGTAAGCACTTTCCGATTCTAACCCATGGAAATTTGGAAGCAAAGCTATCATACCTGGTTTAAAACAAAAGTTGTTTGCATTGAGAGGAAAAATAAAACAAGAGGGTGATGAGCTTCGAGTTGGTTGCAAGTAGTCACGCATGGTGCGTACTTGTCTGTTCTCATCTTCAGCATGAACACTTTCATTGTCAGCCATGGTAGGAGTTGTATTAGAAAGATTACCTGAAAAAGTTTCACAATAAAATCTAACTAAACGACGAGATCTAAAATCACGTCGCCAAACAAGCATAAAACAAAGTTAATATACAAATTAGGCGGTATAACCAGCCAATAAAAATAAAACAAAGTTAATATACAATATAAATATAAATATATAGAAAATTAGGCGGTATAACCAGCCAATAAAAATAAATATAGGCGGTATAACCAGCCAATAAAAATAAATATACTTATATACTTAGTATTGCCTCCCCGGCAACGGCGCCAAAAACTTGATGGTGACTCAGTTAAGAGTTGTAAACCCAAGTGCAGGTTATGTTCAAGTAATAAATTCTCGGGTGTCCGAGGTCGAACCACAGGGAAGCGTACTAGTAAGTATAAGTTTATAAATATATATGAAAAAGAAAATAAACAAGATATTAGGGAATCAATAACAAAGAAAGTAAACAAGATATTAGAGAACAAAATAAACAAAATAACATAAAAACAATTAAACAAGATATAAAAAAAACAATAAGAAAGGATGTTGAGGTTAGAGAATCCACTCTTGGTGTTATGCTAAGATTAATCTTGTTTTATTACACAATTGAAATCCACACATAAAGGAGGTTCCAATCGGAAGGTTTAGCAATTCAGTCCAAATTGTCCAACGTCCATAGCATATGATATTATGTTCATTTGGTGTCCTCAAAACTCATAAAAAGAGTCCAAGCATTCCTTATGCCAAGGTATATGTCTACAACAAATCAAGGTTATGAAACCAAGCATTTACTGTGTCATTTTCATTGTCAATAATGAATCAAGATCTCTACTTTGCAAGTATGATTTTAAACCAAAAGAAAATATTATCTATACTAGTGTTTATAAATGATGATTCATTTTAGCTCATGTTTAAGAGACTAACCTTAGCATTTACCAAAAGCTTCACCTCATCACCTCAACAATATGATTAGCAACACATACTAGATATGAATAAAATGAAAAGAAATGTAAGAAGCATAAGTAAATAAAAATAAAAAAAAAAACTAGAGAAAGGAAAGAAAAAGAAAACTTAGAGAATTTTATTACAATGGCTAATATCCTACCAATGTATAATGATTCCCAATACTCATCCAAGGCCCTCTATTTATACACATTTTGGAGGGCTGAATGACAAGAGACAAGCTTTACAAATTTCAAAGGTAGGTATAATAGGTGGGTGCATTTTTCTAACAATTTTCGTCATATTGTATGACAATTCTGATCAGCCAGCTTGATGGTCGATTTTGTCAATGTTGGAGGCTCGATCTGATAAAATTGTCTTCTAGAAAAATATACCCCTATCAGTTACGGATCCATAGCCGTTGGAATCAGCTCATTTTCTGATGTGGATAAGAAGATATGGGCAAAATACGAAAACAGGTCAGCACAGACGTCATTGCACATCAGCCAACTTGATGGTTGATTTCGGTAGGGAAAACGACTCCGTTTCAAGAAGTGTAAAACATAAAAACGATAGATATGCCTCTTAACTTTGCACGGTTAAAATTTCAGTCTTATTGCTTCAGTGAAACTCCAGATATAGCTGATATGGAAAAAGGTGTCGGAACTGGAACTGAATTGGATTTGCCCTTAATTCTTGATTTAACCTAGTAATCTGAAATCACTCAGAGAAACTCATGAAAAACACTAAATTACATAAAAATATAAAAGATCATAAACACAATTAGACTAAACAATAATAACTCGTATTTGACACAAAACAATAATAAAACATAACTAAAAACTATATAATTATACGAGTTATCACTTGTCACCGCAGTTCACAAGTGAACTTGACAAATCTGATCGGTACAGAGATGAATCTGAGGCTTATGGACAAGTGAGGGGTGGGATGTTCAAACATAATCTGAGGTTTATCACAAGTTAGGCTCAAGAAATATAATAATAATGTGATCAATCCTCTCAAAATATTTCCATTCTCACTCATCCTTAGTCCTATGTTCAACATTAATATTTTGAAAAGAAAACAAAAAGCAAGAAAAGACTCGATCCAAAGAAAATAGAAAAGTAAAAACCTCTCTATAATGAAGAACCTCGAATCTTGAATTCTGATTTTTTTTTTTTTAAGCACAAGTGATTTTCTTTTGATTTGTGCCCTCATTGGGACATCTTTTATGCACAATCACATCTATTCATAATCATCATTCTTGTTTTTTTTTTCTTTCAGAAATCACATTGGATTCCATAGTTTCTTTTTCTTTCTTTTCATTCAATTGATCAACAAGACAGATTTTCATCAGCTCTTTTTTTCAGCATCTTTTTCTCAACTCATCACAACATTGTTTTGGAATCAATAAGTTCGAAGTTCACGACTCTAAAAACAGTCACTCATTCTAACTACCCTCTTTTGCATTATTTCCATTTTTTTTTTAGATTTCAAAAGATAACAAAATAAACAAGAAGGAAACACACAATCCCAAACCAATGATCACAAATATTATCATAAAAGTATAAAGAGGGAATGGGGGTCGGAATCGTATCCGTTCACTTTGGCATAATTTCTGGAGTTCATATCTAGGGATCCAACCTGAAGGTTTACAACCTATGGGCTCCTAATGTAAGGGGGGCAAAGATAAGGGGCTTTCTGGATAGTGACTTTGTTCTAAGATCAGATCATGTATAGATGCAAGCATCTATGTGATGACTTAAATCTGCATGTGGAATGAAGAGAAAAAGTAAACTTACTATGTCTTCCCAGTTTTCCGTGGCTTTCCAAAGGCTCACCATGAATTCACATTCCAACAAAAATCGAACCGATCTGCCAAAAACAATCTCAAAGACATTTGATCATCAAAAATATTCAATTTTCAGAAAACCAAATTGAAAATAACCTAGATAACTTAATCAAAACCTTTGTAACTCTATTGCTTTATCCACATGCTTGCCAAGATTATACGAATACTAAAAAAAAAATGCATACACGAAAGTAGTAAAACACATGCAGATAATAAACGGACCAGATAGTTTTTTTTTTTTTTACAAATTAGCAAAATATGTCCCTTACCCCCTACTAAAATATGACATTGTCCCCAATGTCAAATTTTAAAGGTAGAATTTAGGAGATATTACCTGCAGAGGTTGCTAACCACTTATTATACAACAAACAAAATGTTAGATAATGTCACAAAGACAAAGTGCAATCCACTCCTTGCTCGTCCATATCTCTTTTTCTTTTTCCGAGCGTTTGCGAAACAACCGTAGCAGGTAAATACTCGTAAGCTTGGAGCTTTTTGAGTAAATCTTCAATGGTTGTAGTAGAAATTATGGTTCTCTTTGCCTCTGAAAACATGAATCCATTTTTCACAGCATTATCTAAATATGAAAGCAAATTACTAAAATAACCATTAATATTAAGAAAACCAATGGGTTTCTTATTTATGACCAAAGATGACCAAGAAGCCACGCAAGCTATTTCTTCCAATGTACCCAGACCTCCTGGTAAAGCAATGAATGCATCGGCAGAATGGTACATGATTGTCATCCGTTCAGGGATACTCCAGACTTGTATTTCCTTACCCACGGTAGGTCAACAAAAACCTGTGAATAGTTTTGGCACGATTCCTAGAACTGGACTTCCTCCGACGTGTGCTGCTGTAGCGACTGCTCCCATTAAACCCGTACTACCGCCTCCATAAATCAACTGGATCTTTTGTTGGGCAAGTATTACTCCAACTCTTATGGCTTCATCAGCGAATATTTTATTTTTCCCTGGATAAGCACCTCCAAAGACACAAATTGTTTCAATGCGCTGGGACGAAGTACTTTCCATTTTATTTCTTTTTCGAGTGCCTGAAAGAGAATGAGTACATGGTGTAATATATAGAGGACTGAGTAGTGAATCAGACAAGAGTAATAATGTCGCCGAAAGTGTATTTGACCTGTCAGAAGAAAATGTTAACCTAACAAAAGATTTTTGCGTGATTTCAGGAAGAAAATCAAAAAGAAAAGAAAAATCAACCGTAAAAGACCAATGCAAAAAAAAATGAGAATAATTACACAAATCGAACAACACATAAATTAAACCGAAATGAAGTTATTGCAAATCAAACCAAAAGCTGAGAAGTCATTTATTGTAGTTGTGATTGTGGCTCACATCTTCCTCTGGTTTTACGTCCAGAAACGGCTTAAACGCCTTCTATGAGTCGAGGATATGCTTCCCATCCAGTTTTCTTACAAGCTGGCAAACAGGGTCTTTTAACATCAGATTCCCAAGATGTTGCCATTCCCTTTGGAATTGCGGCCATAAATCAAGAATTTCTCTTTGTACGTCTCCACTAGGATGCGTCTCAAGAGAAAGTTGGATATTACCCAAATTCTCCTTACTCAGTCCATCCTTAATGAATTCAATTTTATCATCTCGATTAGAGGACGAAATCCCAATAGAACGACATTTACCGTTACACGTCCATCGTGCACATTTGTGGCAATTTGAACTCATGCGCTTTGCTCGTCGCTTCTTTGCAAAAGTGCTTCTACCTGTACCTGGTAAATGCAAAACAGGAAGATATTCATCTTCACGTACCTTGGCTTCAATTATCCAACGTATGCCTTCAGGAATCCCTTTGTGCATTAGCATTCTTAATCTTTCAAATCGAACTTGGTAAAGCTTCAGTAAAATATTTCGAGGAAAAGGAGGAAATTGTTTCTGCAATCTTTTGATAATATCATCCATCCTGAAAAAAAATGAAAGAGAAATTGAAAGAGAAATTTATATACAATATCAGTTTTGTGGGTAGCTGATGGAACTGACTTAAATAATCACGGATTACCGTTATCCGCCATTTAACCGGGGTGGCCAGTAAAATCCACACCGTAAAATTTTTGCAGTAGTTTTCTTTGATGAAAAATGACCACCACATGCCTCGGAATGACAAAACTTAATTACACTACTTACCTCATTGTCGGGAATACATCTTCGAAAAATCTGATCAGGACAATATTTGAACAAGTAAGGGTCATCCCAATAGAACTTCTTTACCTCATTCAGAAACTTCCTTTTATCTTGGGGGCTCCATTGAGAAGAAATTTTATCCAAAAAGGAATATTTTAGCTCGGATGGCAAAGGTTTTAAATTCAGCTTGGATGGTTCAATAGTTGATGGTACAGTGACATTTGTGAGTGATGGAAGTTCCTCAAACTTTTGTTTCCAACAATGCTTATCCTGAAAAGAATTTAACAAAGAATCAGTCTGTGAAATTTCTGAAGCATTATCAAACTCACATTCAATTAAATAAGCTTCTAAAGGATCATGGAATGTGGTAGTGGTGAGATGTTCATGAACAAGTTCTTCAATGAAATCCACTTCATGTACTTCTGAATCATCACCAGGTTGCTTGCAAATGTTGAACACATTTAATTCTAAAGTCATATTTCCAAAAGAAATGTTCAAAATACCATTCCTGCAATTTATCAGAGCATTAGAAGTTGCAAGAAATGGACGGCCTAATATAACAGGAATTTGAACATTTGGATTTGAAACAGGATGTGTGTCCAAAACAATAAAATCAACAGGGAAGTAAAAATTATCAATTTGAACCAAAACATCTTCAACTATCACTCGAGGAATTTTTACAGAACGATCAGCTAGTTGAAGTGTAACAGGTGTTTCCTTGAGTTCACCTAAACCTAACTGTTGATAAACAAAAAAAGGCAAAAGATTAACACTAGCACCAAGATCAAGCAATGCACGTTCTATTCTAGTGTTTCCAATGATGCATGAGATTGTTGGACATCCAGGATCTTTGAATTTTGGTGGAGTAAGGTGCTGAATGATTGAGCTTACACTTTCCGTCAGAAATGCTTTCTTTTGTACATTATGTTTTCTTTTAACTGTGCACATGTCCTTCAAAAATCTAGCATAAGATGGAACTTGTTTGATTGCATCCAATAAATGAATGTTAATTTTAACTTGTTTGAAAAGTTCATAAATTTCTGCATTTTGATTCAAATTCTTTATTGTTTGCAACCTTTGAGGAAAATGAGCAGGATGCATACCTTTTTCTTTGTCCAAATTTTCAAGAAGTTCAGACTTACCATCATCCTTACCATTACTTTTCGGAGGGGAAGGAGGATCTTGGTCTTTTGATGGAATGTTTTTGTCAATTGCCTTTCCACTTCGAAGAGTTGTGATAGAACTGGCATTTTCCTGTTGAGTTTCATTGAAGCAAGAAACAAGACATTGAGTAGAAGGGTTAGGCTGAGGTTGAGCAGGAAACTTACCTTTTTCTTGAGTGCGTAATGAAGCTGTCAATGTGGACAAGGTGTTTTTGATCTCATTGATGTCCTGTGAAGTTTGGTTATTCACATTTGCTTGTGTTTGCATGAATGCTTGCAATGTCTCTTCCAAGGTTTGTACACGTGAAGGTTGATAGGAAAAAGTGTTGCCCGGCTTTTGAGATTGTGGTACCTGAACATGATTATTATTCCGCCAACTGAAGTTGGGATGATTTCTCCATTCAGGGTTATACGTTTCAGAGTAAAGAGAAGGAAAAGGCTTTTTAAATGTGTTTATGGAATTTACTTGATCATGCAACGCTTCTTTAAGAATGGGAATGTTTGGACATTCAGAAGTGGGGTGTCCCATGATTTCACAAATTCCACAACTTTCTTCATTTTTAACCGTTTTGACTTCTTTTACTTCTCTAAGTTCCATGGCTTCAATCTTTCTAGCCAAATTAGCTACTTTAGCTTTTATCTCATCTTCTTGACTAAAATGATATTTACCTCTGTTAGAAACAAGATTAGATCTATTGGAACTTTCAGAGGAATTATCTGTGTGCCAGGCTTGAGAGTTGTCTGCCAAATGGTCTAGGTAGTCAAAGGCTTCTTCAGGTTCTTTTTCTAGAAACTCACCGTTACACATTGTTTCAACAAATTGTTTAGTTTCGGGAGTTAAACTTTCATAAACGAAACTAGTAAGACGCCATTTTTCAAAACCATGATGTGGACAAGAACTTAACAAATCTTTAAAACGCTCCCAGCACTGAAAAAATGTTTCATTTTGATTTTGATTGAAAATTTGAATCTGTCTTTTCAAAGCAGTAGTTTTATGTGCTGGGAAAAATTTATTTAGAAACTCAGTTTGTAATTATTGCCATGTGCCAATTGACCTTGGTTTTAAATTATGAAGCCAAATTTTTGCTTTATCTTTTAAAGAAAAAGGAAATAATTTTAGCTTGACAATTTCATTTGTACATTGTTGGTCATTAAAGGTGACACATACATCTTCGAAGTCTTTTAGAAACGAGTAAGCACTTTCCGATTCTAACCCATGGAAATTTGGAAGCAAAGCTATCATACCTGGTTTAAAACGAAAGTTGTTTGCATTGAGAGGAAAAATAAAACAAGAGGGTGATGAGCTTCGAGTTGGTTGCAAGTAGTCACGCATGGTGCGTACTTGTCTGTTCTCATCTTCAGCATGAACACTTTCATTGTCAGCCATGGTAGGAGTTGTATTAGAAAGATTACCTGAAAAAGTTTCACAATAAAATCTAACTAAACGACGAGATCTAAAATCACGTCGCCAAACAAGCATAAAACAAAGTTAATATACAGATTAGGCGGTATAACCAGCCAATAAAAATAAAACAAAGTTAATATACAATATAAATATATAGAAAATTAGGCGGTATAACCAGCCAATAAAAATAAATATACTTATAAACTTATATACTTAGTATTGCCTCCCCGACAACGGCGCAAAAAACTTGATGGAGACTCAATTAAGAGTTGTAAACCCAAGTGCAGGTTATGTTCAAGTAATAAATTCTCGGGTGTCCGAGGTCGAACCACAGGGAAGCGTATTAGTAAGTATAAGTTTATAAATATATAAGAAAAAGAAAGTAAACAAGATATTAGGGAATCAACAACAAAATAAGATAAACAAGATATTAGAGAACAAAATAAACAAAATATAAAAGAAATTAAACAAAATATAAAAAAAACAATAAGAAAAGATGTTGAGGTTAGAGAATCCACTCTTGGTGTTATGCTAAGATTAATCTTGTTTTATTACACAATTGAAATCCACACACAAGGGAGGTTCCAATCGGAAGGTTTAGCAATTCAGTCCAAATTGTCCAACGTCCATAGCATATGATATTATGTTCATTTGGTGTCCTCAAAACTCATAAAAAGAGTCCAAGCATTCCTTATGCCAAGGTATATGTCTACAACAAATCAAGGTTTTGAAACCAAGCATTTACGGTGCCATTTTTCTTGTCAATAATGAATCAAGATCCCTACTTTGCAAGTATGATTTTAAACCAAAAGAAAATATTATATATACTAGTGTTTATAAATGAAGATTCATTTTAGCTCATGTTTAAGAGACTAACCTTAGCATTTACCAAAAGCTTCACCTCATCACCTCAACAATATGATTAGCAACACATACTAGATATGAATAAAATGAAAAGAAATGTAAGAAACATAAGTAAATAAAGAAAAAGAAAACTAGAGAAAGGAAAGAAGAAGAAAACTTAGAGAATTTTATTACAATGGCTAATATCCTACCAATGTCCAATAATACTCATCCAAGGCCCTCTATTTATACACATTTTGGAGAGCTAAATGACAAGAGACAAGCTTTATAAATTTCAAAGGTAGGTATAATAGGTGGGTGCATTTTTCTAACAATTTTCGTCATATTGTATGACAATTCTGATCAGCCAGCTTGATGGTTGATTTTGTCAATGTTGGAGGCTTGATCTGATCAAATGGTCTTCTAGAAAAATATACCCCTATCAGTTTGTGATCCATAGCGGTTGGAATCAGCTCATTTTCTCATGTGGATCAGAAGATATGGTCAAAATACCAAAACTGGTCAGAACAGACGTCATTGCACATCAGCCAACTTGATACCACATTTCGCTAGGGAAAACGACTCCGTTTCAAGAAGTGTAAAACATGAAAAAGATAGATATGCCTCTTAAATTTGTACTGTAAAAATTTCAGCCTTAATGCTTTAGTAAAACTCCAGATATAGCTGATATGGAAAAAGGTGTCGGAACTGGAACTGAACTGGATTTGCCCTTAATTCTTGATTTAACCTAGTAATCTGAAATCACTCAAAGAAACTCGTGAAAAACACCAAATTACATAAAAATATAAAAGATCATAAACACAATTAGACTAAGCAATAATAACTCGTATTTGACACAAAACAATAATAAAACATAACTAAAAACTATATAATTATACGAGTTATCAATAATTATTGTTAAAAAATCGAATCGATCGATCGATTGAATTGATTCAATCTAAAATTGATGATATGTCTGATTCAGTGCATATCAAAAACTTAAAAATCTAATAAACCAATAAATTAATAATAATTATATTGACTCTTAAGCAAATAAGTAATTAAAAATTAGTGTACCAAATTAAAAAAAATTAAAATTACCTTTCCCCCTTTAAAATAATTGGCATAATGACAAAATTTGCCCTCGAACTATACCAGTTGAGTCGTTTCAGGCCATAACTTTTTATTTGCGTCAATATAACCTTTGATCTTTTATTTTGCGCCAATTCAACCCGAATTAAATGAAATCTGCTAGAATCTTGTTAATGAGTAACAGACTGTGTACCTAATAAACGTGACAGTCTGTCCACGTGTTCATTAAAGTGGACGTTTTTTTATGACATGGCAATTAAAATGCCATGTCATCTCATTATCTTTCAACGGTTAAATAAGTAACCAAAATTTTGATCTAAAGGAAGCAAAATCCTTAAATCCCAAATCCTTACCTGCTCGATTAAAAATTAGAAACCAAATCCAAAATCCTTACTCGCTTGATTAAAAAGAAAATCACAAAACAAGATTTGAAGAAAAATTATCAATTGGATCCCAAATCCTAAAACTCGAATTAACACCCATAGAGAAAAGTTGAATGGCTAATCGTCGGCCTTCGATTCTTGTCAATTCGTCATGAAGGGAATACATGTACAACGAGAAAGAAATATTTTGCTATTGCAAAAAATTGGCACCAAGAGAAACATCGTGGAGTGATTTAAATCCTGATAGGAGATTTTATGGGTGTCAAGATTTCAAGGTAGGTTGTTTATGATTTAATGTTATTTTCTTTAATTAATTAGAGAAATTGGTTTTTTTTTCCTTAAATTTTGGGAACAAAAAAATAGAATTAGGTTTTAATGTTATGTTAAATTGTTTGAAAATTTTGTATGTTGTTTAGTTTTCCTTGGAGTTGATTTGCAAATTTTTAGTAAGTTGTTGTTAAGGGTTGTTGCAAACAGTAAAGGTTGTGTCCGATGATGGAAACTGAAAGAAAAAAATGAAACAAATTTTTAGTACTTTGAATGTCTCTTTAGTGTTAACTGTTTCGTTGGTCATTTCCTCCTCATACTTTTGTTGAAATTTGTAGGTACTTTGGATGTGGGTTTTTACCTTGGTATGATGCTCGTATGTGTAACTGAGCAAATGAGTTACTACAAGATTTACGAGATAGTGAAAGAGATTTAGCAAAGAAGAATGCTACACTTGGAAAGCGGCTTTCCAATTCTACCATGATTGATGCAAGCGTGTCAAGTTCTAAAAGTAACCACGGAATCAGGTCCGAGATTGGCAGCATGCAGAGTAATATTGAAGATGACATGTCAAACCCAGCTATTGCTATTGAATAAGAAAATCTGATGGGTAGTTGAAGAAGCTGAAAGTTGAGATGGAATGTATAAAAAAATAAAAATAAGAAGCTGAAGAAAAATGCATCTTCCAAGAACAAAGAAAAAAAATGTATATTACCTTGTTAATTTGATCTTGGTGCTATATTTTGTCTATTTTTATAAGACTATATTTTGGTTCTAGTTGACAAGGTATGTTGACATTGTCTTAGTGAAAGAACAATTACTTAATGTAATGAACCTTATTTTGTTTTATGAAATAAATATTAATGACAGAAAATAAATGTTTTGAATTGAAATATATATTCCATTTAAACAAAAGGGAATATGGATTTACAGCATACATTCTTTTGCCTTTACAAAATGAAGTCATGAATACTTGGACATATTCTGACCAAACATTTAGAAAAAGTAACTGCAATCAAAAAATAATTTTCTAAATCAACTAATTTCTTCCAACAAAGTCGGGCAACATATCAAAAGTTCAAAAAGTGACTTTAGCAACAAAAAAAAAAAAAAAAAAAAAACCAATATCTTTTTCAACTCATTTCTTCTTTTGTTTCTGAATTATTGATTCTTGTATTCTAACACGGTCTTAAACAGGCTTCCTTTTCTTATTTTGTGATGTTAATTTCAGAAAAGATTCCCTTGTCAAGGTTGAAGATCCTCCATGTCCAGATGTCATTTGAATCCATTTTATGAAGTCAGATTGTAAAATTAAAGAAAATATTTCAAGTTATTTGAATACTAACAAAATTAATGGAAGTAATGACATTTGATAAATTCTTAACTTACTTAAAATGGTTGCTCTCCAGTTTTTAAATTTGTGTACAAACCAATCTATTTAATTGAAGGCTTCCTATTTCTTGGTGGTCTTCCAACAGAAAAATATAAAATTTGGGTCCGTGAAGTTTTATTTAAAATTAATTATTTTTAATTATTTTTAGATTAAATTTTTTTATTTATTTCATGTTTAAATTAGTTATTAATTTAGTTTTTTTTTGTATTTTTATAAGTCCAAAATAAGAAGGAGTTTTGAGATGTAAAAATCGAAAAAAAAAAAATGTGCAAAGCGAAATAAAAACAGATTTGACCATCAGAACTTGTTGCTAGAAAAACATAATCTTAACATATTTATTTAAGAAAACATTCTAGTTGACTTTTGAAGATGATTCAAAGAGTTTTTCAACTATATATTACTCGCCCAAATCACATAAAATTTTTCCATCCAAATCAGTTAACAAAAGTGCAAAAAAACGAGAGAGTAGCGCGCAACACTCAAGTGAGGAGGAGTATCCAAACAGTAAAGCCAATACTGTAGCGCTGGAAACCTAGAGCTGCAACGCCAGCACCTGCACATAAAAGGAAAGAAAAGAAAAATAAGGAAAAAGAAGATTTATCAGTTTCTTCTTGTAATCTTTTTAGAGCTTTATAAATAAGAATTTTTAGGACTTAATGATACACCTACTTAGTTTTTATATCTTTTAGCTTTCGTAAACCTATTTTTCTTACAAAGAGAGAGATTTGAATATCGAAGACTGAAGACTGTTTCAACATATAACCTTAATGTTTGATCCGAAGAGGATTGCTGGTTGTTATTTGCAAAACATGCAATTATTAATCCAAGTCCAAACGTGCATCCGAATTTGAAGATAATCAGTGAAGTAATTTGCAAAAAATGCAAAAGCCTCTCTCTAGAGGCAAAAGCACTTGGAGGTCTTTTGCGTTGTAAACTTGATGTTGAAGAATGAAATAAAATGTTAGACATCAATTTGTGGGACATAACAAATGATAATATTCTCCCAGCATTAAGGTTAAGTTATTATTATCTTCCTTCTCATTTGAAGCGATGTTTTGTATATTGCTCAATTTTTTCTAAAGATTATGAATTAAAAAAAGAACATCTCATTCAATTATGGATGGTTGAAAGTAGATCTGATAATTTTGGACATAATACAAATACAATACGAAAAAAATAATTAAAATATGACATAAAATATGATATGACACGAAAAAATAAAATGAATATTCGAACGTATCAAAATCTATATAATATGAATTATTAACGTATCAAAATTTATATAAATATATAATACTTTAAAAACATAATTATGATAAGTGAAAATAAACAAACAAAACATAAATATATGAATTATCAGATCTAACGATTTTTTTTTTATTTATTTTTTTTACAATTTTCCAAAGAAAATGGCAATGTGAAGGAACGAGGTAACAAGTATTCCAAAGATTTAACATTAATGTCATTTTTTCAGCAATTAAGTGGGGATAAATCTTTATTTGTCATGCATGACCTAATCAGTGATTTGGCTAAATCCTTAGCTGGAGAACTTGTTTGCTCATTGGAAAGTAATAACGCTAACCTTTATTTAACAACAAAAAGTAATTTTTTTAGCCCATATAATACCTCAAAAAATTTACCCACCACAATACTAAACCGACCTTAATCGTATATGTTATCAAATCTCAAACGAAATCACAAAAAATTGATGGATAAAGAACTTTATTACCATTAGAACACTTATTTATTAAAAAAGAAATGACCATTTTGATAACTATTATAAAAGAAATAAAAAAAAATTTACCCTCAAGTTTGTTATTAGTTTTTGTTTTTTTTTTTTAATTTTGGGTTTAGCCAAATTTATCTTTTTTGTCTTTTAAATTTTAATTTGTTTAAGCACATGTTGATTACATTAATTTTGAAATATTGTATACGAAGCCCTTATTAATTATAAGCTTAATTTATTAAATTAAACCTCCAATACTTCAATTAAACCTGTTCATGGGTCGGACAGTTCGTCCGACCCGACAGGTCCGATCCGTATTGAATCGGATCTAAGCAAAATATTTTTAATTCGGACTGATCCGACTTTTAACAATATTTTTTTATTATAATAATATTATTTTATTTAATTTTAATTATAAAAATATAAATAAAATATTTTTTTTAATTTGATCAACAATAAATTCGAACCTATGACTCAGGATTTGAAAAATAATTTTTAAAAAAATCGGATCGCGACAACTCCAATAGACACATTGCCAAAAAAGAAGAGAAAAATCAAAAAGCATAATAAATGAAAGATTCTTATTAGTTTCGTGTACTAAAGCTCAGAAGTCTTCGTCTTCCTCTTGAAAGACAGACAGTTCAAAGATTCTTCTTGTTGTTTGGTGAGAAAGGAAAAAAGAAACATTAATTCTTCTTCTTGAACTCCCTTCAGCTTCAAACTCTCTTAATCTTTCACTGTTTCCAATCACTTTCTTTCATTTAAAAAAAAAAAAAAAAGAAAAGAAAAAAAAGACATGGCCGCGGCCTTAGTTGGTGGAGCTTTTCTCTCTGCTTCCCTTCAAGTTACGTTCGACAGGATGGCTTCTACTGAAGTTATGGACTTCATTAGGGGAAAGAAACTGGAAGATGGGCTGCTGAAGAAACTGAAGCCAATGCTGATGTCAGTTAATATAGTGCTGGATGATGCTGAAAATAGGCAGATTACCGACCCAAATGTGAGAAGCTGGATTGATGAGCTCAAAGGTGCTGTTTATGATGCGGAGGACCTCCTCGATGAGATTGCCACTGAAGCTCTTCGAAGCAGGTTGGAATTTGAGGATCAAACCACTTTAAAGATGGTAAGTGGCTTTATCTATTCTCTTAATCCTTTTAATAGGGGTATGGATTCAAAGCTAGAAGAGATCCTTGGGAGACTAGAATCTCTAGTCAACCAAAAGGACATCCTCCGTTTGAAAGAATGCAGAGGAGAAAAGGCATTTCAAAGATCACCTACAACTTCTTTGGTGGATGAGTCTGGTGTTTATGGTAGAGATGGTGATAAAGAAGCAATAATTATGAAGTACTTGTACCCTGAAACTAATGAAATAGATGTGATTCCTATAGTGGGCATGGGCGGGGTTGGCAAAACCACCCTTGCACAATTGATCTTCAATGACAAGAGAGTGAAGGAATGGTTTGACCTCATAGTATGGGTGTGTGTTTCTTTGGAATTTGATGCTCTCAAGGTAACCGAAGACATTCTTAAAGAGATCGGTGTTAGTTATGACAAAAAACAGACGCTAAATCTGCTTCAAGGTGACTTAAAGAAGAAGCTGTCAGGAAAGAAGTTTCTTCTTATTTTAGATGATGTTTGGCATAAGAGATATGTTGACTGGGAAGAGCTGAAAAACCCTTTCACTTCTGGAGCAAAAAGTAGCAAGATTATTGTAACAACACGTGATGAAAGTGTTGCATCAATTATGAAGACTGTTCCACCTTATCATCTTAGTATCTTATCCGATAAGGATTCTTGGGAGTTATTTGCACAACATGCATTTGTTAAGACAAGTCCAAGCATGCATCCAAATTTGAAGACAATCGGTGAAGCAATTGTCAAAAGATGCAATGGCCTCCCTCTAGCAGTAAAAGCTCTTGGAGGTCTTTTGCGTTGTAAATTAGATGCTGGTGAATGGAACGAAATATTACACAGCAATTTGTGGGACATAGCATATGATCCAGCACTAACATTAAGTTATTATTATCTTCCTTCACATTTGAAGCGGTGCTTTGTCTATTGTTCAATTTTCCCTAAAGATTATAAGTTCAAAAGGGAAGAGCTCATTCAGTTATGGATGGCAGAAGATCTTTTAGCATACTCCAAAGAAAATGTAAATATGGAAGATCAGGGCAATAAGTGCTTCAACGAATTAATATCAAGGTCATTTTTTCAGCAATCACGCCAGGATAAATCATGCTATGTCATGCATGACCTAATGAGCGACTTAGCTAAATCTGTGGCAGGGGAATTTTTTGGCAGATTGGAAGGTGGTGATAGACGTTCATGGCAAATAACTAGAAAGATCCGCCATTTATCCAATGTTCAGGAAATGTACGATGTGCGTAAGAAATTTGAGAGATTATTTGAGGCAAATGGTTTGCGAACGTTCTTAACTCTAAAGTCATCATTGTCGTGGTTTTCTTATGTTGCCAACATGATAATGGATGATTTGATAGTAAAATTAAGATGCTTACGAGTACTTTCTTTGTCTAAATATGGTACGTGCTGCCAGACAAAATTAGTAATTTGAAGCATCTGCGATATTTGGATCTCTCTGAAACTTCAATTAAAAGGTTGCCCAACAGTTTTTGTACATTGTATAATTTGCAAACATTAATATTGTTTAGATGTACTCGTCTTGTTGAGTTGCCTAAAGACATGGGAAGATTGATCAACTTGCAACATCTCAATATCAGGAACACAAAGCTAGCATTGATGCCACCAGGAATGGAAAATTTGAAAAATCTTCAGACATTAACAGATTTTGTTTTAGGCAAGCAAAATGGTTCAAGCATTAATGAGTTGGGAAAGCTCGAGCATCTATGTGGAAGACTTGCCATTTCAGGTTTACAAAATGTTGTGTGTGCAAGGGATGCCAAAGAGGCCAATTTGAAGGACAAGATGAAGCTTAAGGAGTTGGAGTTGATATGGGGTCAAGATGATCATGTTGTTGATGATTCAAAGCTTGATAGAGAAATACTTGAACAACTGGAGCCTCATAAAAACTTGGAACATCTTGTCATTAGTTTTTACAGAGGTACAAGATTTCCAGAATGGGTGGGGCAGTCTTCCTTCTCAAATGTAGTATCTTTGCTCTTAAGCAATTGTAAATTTTGCCTCTCCTTGCCACCGCTTGGGCAATTATCATCCTTGAAATCTCTCTGTATCAGAGGGTTTGCAGGAGTAGTGACGGTTGGTGATGAGATCTATGGGCATTGTGATGCTTCCAGTAAACCGTTTCAATCTCTTGAAACTCTCAGATTTGAGGATATGGCAGAGTGGGAAGAATGGTTTTGTTTAAAAGACGATGCTTTTTTGCTTCTCCAAGAGCTATACATTGAAGATTGTCCCAAGTTAACCAAGTCTCTGCCGAAGCACCTCCCCTCTTTAATGAAACTTAATATTCTAAAATGTGAGAAGCTTGGAGGTTTGCTTCCAATGGCACCAAGAATCTGTGAACTTAATTTGGCAGCATGTGGTGCATTGCAATTGGAGCCATTGCCTTGTGGGCTTCGAGAGTTGCAAATTTGCTGTCCGAATATCAATGATTCCATATTGGAGCAGATGTTGCAACAATGCACTCATCTTGAAAAGTTGGCTATCCGGCTTTGTTCTGATCTCAGATCACTTAGTGAAGGTGGTCTACCCACTACGCTAAAGGAATTGAGCATCGATGGTTGTGATAACTTGGATTATTCCAAAATCTTCTTGTATACATCTCTTGAATCCCTGAAAATAGATGGTGGGTGCCATCCATTGGAATCTTTCCCTTTAGGATCATTCCCTAAGCTAAAACATGTTTCTTTCTTCGACTGTGAAGAGTTGAAGTCGATTCCTGCATTAGAGAGCCCTCACCAACATTTGGCATGTCTCAGTTCTTTGGATATCCATTCTTGCCCCAATTTTGTATCTTTTCCCGAAGTGGGATTATCTGCCACCAATTTGACCACACTTTTGGTTTCAAGGTGCGTGAATTTAAAGTCATTTCCAGAGCAAATGCAGTCCCTCTTCCCATCCCTTGAATATTTGGGAATAGCCAGTTGTCCAGAAATTGAGTCATTTCCAAAACAGGGTTTACCCTCCAAGCTAAAAACTGTTGTAATTGAAAGAAGTGATAAGCTAATTGTGAGCATGAAGAGGAGGGAATGGGGTTTGCGAACACTGCCTTCACTTACAGAGTTCACAATCATAGGTGCAGAAGAGATAGAGTCTTTTCCAGATGAACATCTGCTGCCTTCTTCTCTTACCCATCTTTACATATTGGATCTTCCAAAACTTAAGTCTTTGGACTCTAAGGGCTTTCAACACATCACCTCTCTTCACCAATTGTATATCCAAAAATGTCCGATGCTCCAATCCATGCTGCCAAAGAGGCTCCTTACCTCTCTTTCTCACCTACATATTTACGAATGTGCTTTACTAAGAGAACGTTGCCAAGAGGGGAAAGGTGAAGATTGGTCCAAGATTTCCCAAATCCCTGCCATTTGGATTGATGAGGAACTCATTATATAGCAGGATCCAAAGGGTCTGAAAGACTCTCTTTTCCATAATTAACGTAATCTGACTCAGGTATTTGATTTTTCGTTTTCATTAAATTTCACTCCATTCTCTATTTATTTTACGGGTTTCTTCCTTGATTTTTATTTAAAAAATTCTTTGTTGATTGACGTTTCAGGTTTGTGTACTGTTTGTTCTCATTTTTCATGAAAAGCAAAGAGAAGAAAAAGAAACAAAAAAAAGGTTGGTCGTCTTTTCTCTACTTTCA
This sequence comes from Fremontodendron californicum, assembly GCA_030761205.1. Lineage (NCBI taxonomy): Eukaryota > Viridiplantae > Streptophyta > Magnoliopsida > Malvales > Malvaceae > Fremontodendron > Fremontodendron californicum. Next base: position 10,190,449 of record JAULJL010000041.1, on the reverse strand, counting down.
TAATACAAAGGTTGAATTGTCCATTTGCAGTTTCAGATACAATTATATCTCTAACTGATGCTTAATTTGCTGCAAATTGTGTCACAGCTTGCCAGCACCCTTCTTTGGAGTATCAGTTGCACATTCTAATTTATGATTCCCATCCAAGTGAAGTTCCTCTTGCTTGATTTGCTGTAGCCTGGAGCTACAGGAGCTCATTTTTCTATCCAGAATCATCTGCATGAAGTTTTCGGTAGTTCAATGGCTTCCCATCTAGCTGTGCGTACCATCATTCAAATTTTGGATTTCCTTGAGCTGTGATGACAATGTTTACAGATTTCAAATCAATTAAAAACAAGGACTTCAACTCTTTCCAGTATGAAATCAGTGACTTTCATATCCTCTAGATCATACCAAAATCCCTGTCTTCCTTTCCACGATTCATTCAGTTCAAGGGTTAGTCAAACAACTTGAACAGCTGCTCCTTTTGAAAGATCTCTCCATTTGAGGGTATGTTCTTTGAGCAACTCAGCCATCTAGATTCCATGAAATTTTAAATTGCATTTGAAAATTTACATTTGAGAATATGGATTTGGCCTTAAAATATAGTAGAAATTATATGGTAATACTCATAAAGATATGAGTTATATAATTACACTCAAATGCATGGATTTATAAACTTACTCAAGTAGTGAATTTAAAATACCTAGATAGAAAATTGAAATCCAAATGCTTCTCTTTTATACTCTCTCAAATATAATGACTATACTATGCTCCAAAATAATGTAATCACTGAACTCATCCTCACTAAAATGAAGAACAAATCAACTTCAAAGTCACCCTCTCTGATACTTGTTTAGAAATGAAGCCTTAAGGTTTTAATGAATCTTGAAATGGTACTTTTTCTGAAGACAATGAAGAATGTGGGAGCATTCTCTCATCTTGAAGAACTTTACTTAAGACTGTCTTAAGCTAATTGAGGTCTTGCCCTTTCAGTGAAACTTGAGAATAATTAGGTGGGGGCAGATTGTGATTGGGGGTTAACTTCCAATTGCAATAATGCATGAACTGGAGTTGGCTGAATTTGGTTTGCTGCCTTTTGAGGGATTGATTTGTAGAACCAGGAATCTCCTCCCTCCTTCCACTCCGTCCTGAAGATTAACTAAGACAAATCTGCACAAGCAGAAAAAAAAAAAGGGAATGCAATAACCCCAGGTCAAGGAAACAGTAGAGTCCCATTCATTTGAAGAGACTCTAATTCACTCTGGTATAGTTATCTGCACTCTTTATTTTTGTGTTAATTAGGAGCTCATCTTTTTTTTTGTTTCATTTCTACATCATTTTCCCTTTGTTCCCAACTTTATGTGCCTTTGGTTCATTTACAGTTGCATTTTCTAGAACTTTCTTTCATATAATGTGTATTTGGTTCACTGCATTTACTGATCATTACTGTCAGCCTCTCACTTATCTCAGGCATTATTACCAGGCTTTTTCTCCTTATGTTCATGCCAATTTTAGATCCCTCTGCTTCATGCAAATTTTGACATTTAGTTTGTTTCACTTACGAATTCATTTGGTATACTTCCATTGACTTTATTGTAATTTCATTTGTGCCTTTATAGGTTATACATGGAAAAGAAGTACAATAGGTATCCATTTCCCTGAAGTGAGAAAGGTATAGATTGCCATTAAGTACTTGCATTTAGAAGCATTAGTTGTTGTCAAAATGGAGAATATGTCGATACATTCTGTTTCTTCACAATGACACTTATTTTGCAAAGCAACAATATAAAGTGTTCTCAACTCTAAGATCAGTGAAAATTTTAAGCTATTCACTTTTCATGAATGTTCTTGGATTTGATAATCTCTTCATATGAGAAAAAAGGATGTTAATATTGCATTGTTTCCGGCAGATTAAAAAATTGTTATTTGCTTGTGGTTTCTCTAGAGGGAGAGTGAGCTAGATTGCACCCTATTCTCTGGAAAATTGACAGCCTTGTGATCAAATGACTTAAGCTGGACAGGTCATTGTTCCTTTCCTTCATAGCTTTTCTTTGACAGACATTTTTGCATTATCATATTATATAATTTGGTGATTTCCATTATTCTTCCTATCAATGGTGACTTGGAATTGCTTAGTTGTCTTTAATATTATTTCTATTATCCTTTCAGAGCATTTCAAGATATTGGACATACTCTTAGACGTTGAAGGTCTCGGTCACTCATAAAATTTGATAGTGGTAGGATAAGTCCATGCTTCATGTGGGTTTACTCACTAGGCTCACAACTAGTTCCAATTTGTATCTCATCACTTGCTGTTTATTTTTTTCTCTTTAAATTCTTAATAGCTAAGGAAAAAGTATTTCACCATTTTCTTAACAGATATTCTATCCAGTATATTCTTCTCTTCATCTTCCACTAAACAACCTACAAGGCTACAACAAATCAAATGGAGGTAACTCGTGCCATTAACTTATTATTATTATCAAAATTGTGAAGGTCCTTTTTAAAGAAATGTCATACTTGTTTGAAGTTGAAAAGCTGTGGCAACTAGGTTATGCCATTAGTTCATGGTTTACAATTATTAGTTGTACAAACAATTTTTTGGTTGCCCTATTGATGTCAGGCACAACTAAGGCTAACATTGATGCTTCTCTAGTTAGTGACTTGTACTTTCTGGGATACAAATTAGACCTGCAACCAGTGATCTTCAATTGCAATGCTTTCTGTTCTAGGCTGCTAGTTACTATTTGAGGAATGCCTCATCACTTGCTTCCTGTTACTTCTGAAATTTGTTGCAAATTTGAGTTGATTATTGTCACTTAATTCGAGTTCCTTCGGATCTAAACTTACTTTGTTCTAGAGCTAACAACAAAGCTTGCTTCTTCAAGATATAGGCACCAATTACATTAAAAAATTCAAGTGGTCTAAACCAGCTAGAGCTAGAGGGTGGTTGTCTTTGCAGCAAGTTTGGCATGCTTCATTTCAAACTTGGGATTGTCAAAGCAACATAGAGGACAAACTTACATTTTTTGTAAACTTGCATTTATTTAAACTATAAGAGGTTTAAATTCACACACATCCTGTCTTAACATGCGAATTGTCCTCTGCTTCATGCAAATTTGGACAAATACTTTTCTTCACTTCTGAATTTATTTGCTATGCTTGCATTGACTTTATAGTATTTTGATTTGTTTCCTTGTAGGTTATAGATGGAGAACAAGTTGCAATAGGCATCCATTCCCTGAGGTGAGAGTGTCAATGATTGGCATCAAGTACTGCGAAGTCGGAAAAAGATGTATGTTCTGTTTCTTCACTTCACTATGACACTATTTGTAGAAAACAACAATTTCAAGTACTCTGAACTCTGAGATCAGTGAAAATTTTAATGCTGTTCATTTTTTTTGAATGTTCATTGATTTTGATAATCCCTTCATGCCAGAAATAGGGATGTTAAAGTTGCTTCGTTTCCAGCAGATTAACAAAATGGTTCTTTGCTTGTGGTTTCTAGAGGAAGAGTGGCCAAGGTTTCACCAAAATCTCCACATATTCTGCTTGAAAATTGACTGCTTTGTGATCACGTGAACTAGAGTTGGACATGTCATTGTTCCTGTTTTGTTTTTAAGTTTTCATTGAGGTGCACAATTTAAACCACTGTATTATCACTTGGCAATCTCCTTTATTTTCCCTATCAATGGTGGCTCCGAATTGCTAAGTATTTTTAATACTGTTTCTATTATCCTTTCAGAGTTTCTCTAGTTATTAAGATGTATCATCAGAGTTTGAAGATCTCAGTAACTCACAGAACTTGATGAAGGCTGGTAATGGACCTACAACAAATCAAAGCAGGTAAGCGGCACCGCTAACTTATTATTGTTATTATTATTATTATGAAAATTTTGAAGGTTGTTTTTTAGGAAGTTTAAGACTTGTTTGAAGTTTAATATGCTATGTTAACTAGGTTAAGTCATTAGTGCACTAGTACAAATTTGGATCAGATTTTGTAACTTGTAAAAATACTTATGTGACATGATTGCTATACTGATGTCAGGCAAAGTCGGACAACTATGGCTAACATTGATTCTTTCTCGTCTGTGCTGGAAGTTATGTTTCCGTAATTTGGGTATGTAACAACACAGCCGTGGCATAGGTTTTCTCCCAAATTGACCACAAGTTTGATCCAGTCCATTGTATGCCAAACAAGCCTTCATTCATTGGTATGTAAATAAAGGAGGAATGAAAGCAGGTGTCTCAGAAACCTGTGAAGATCTTCCTGCTCTCAAGAAAGACTATGAGAGAGTTAGGGGGAAGGCGTCAAAGAGCAAGAAGGAGAAGATTACTAAATATACGTTTCATGAAGCAGTTAATGATCTACTCTGTCCCTCATCTCGTTTTATTTCATCAGCTGTTTATTGTTGTAAATTTTTCTATGTACATCTCTTGAATTGTCTCTCTTTCTATGTCAAGTGAGTGATTTTTCAAGTACAGTGGTGACTGGTGAGAATTTGGGTGTCTTTTTTTTTTTTTTACTATGAATATATACTAGTTTCAGACTACTTTGTGCCAAAATCATCAATTGGATCATTTTTGGGAAAACAAGAAGACCTGCAACCAATGATCAATTTGTGTTTGCTGCTCTCAACACAAGTTATGCTGGAACTTATATCCTTTTTGGGAAAACAAGAAGACCTGCAACTAATGATCTTCAATTGTTGTGCATTGTGTTCCAGGCTGGTTCCAATTGCTATTTGAGGTATGCTTCATCACTTGCTTCTTGTTACTTCTGAGAAATTTGCTGCAAATTTTTGTAATGATTGTTAGTTAGGTAACTTCTTCTTCCAAATCTACTTTGTTCTGGAGCTGACAAAGAAGCTTTGATTTTTCAAGATTTTGTACACCCTAAGAATTTCAAGTGGCCTACTACCAGCTACAAATTGAACCTCTTTGCAGCTAGTTCTATATGCTTCATTTCGAAATTTAGCTTGTTAAAGCAACATAGAAGATCATCTTCTATCGTTCACTTATATTAATCGGACTCTTCATTTTTACTAAAGTACCCATGTCCGGCACTTGTGTCTGATGCATATCGGGTATGGGGTTATGATCCTCCAAATATATGAGCATACATGTTTCAGACACATCCATATCCGATATTCACCGGGATTTTAGATAACATAATTGTTCACATACTTCGTTTTGGCAAATGATGAATAGGGACACTGATTCCTTGGATTTTTTAACTGTAAGAGGTCAACACATTCAGCATAAGGATAGCGCCAACACATTCAACAGGAGGGCAAATAAAATTGAAATGCTTATCTGATGCATATGAGGGCAATCCTGTTCTTCATTTTCTTTGAAGTTTTTTCATTTTTAAGGATCCATCCATTAGTTTACTTCACATACTTTCAATTTTTATTTCCCTTTTTGATTGTTAATTGCTTGTAAAGCTTTTAGCTAAAAGGTGTTCCAAACTACTTGACAGTTGACAAAGTTGGAGCTTTCAGGAATAATCTTAAATCATCAAATTTTTTCTTCCAAATATGGTTTTTGTTTTTCCATTTCTGATTGATAAAAGTATCAACTGATCTGGGCCCAATAAGCTCATAATCCAAGTTAAATGGTCATTAGTCAAAGTATGTATTAATTCTTTATATATATATAAAGGAGATCTGAAGATGATTTAAATTTTAGATTTATTAATGTCATCTTTAATGATTCATTTGAATTCTCAGTCCTTTTGTGAATGAACAAACTAATTAACAAATTCCTTGTCAGCCTGACAAAACCATACAATTTTTTTTCCAATCAAATCCTATGCTTGTTCACATTATGAAAACAATGATGAGTTCATGCCTTAAATTACATTATCCAAACTTTGAAATAATTGTTTTAATTTAGATATGCAACCCAAAATCATTCCTGATTGGAGATTTATAAAAATAAAAATACCCAAATGTTGAAGAAGAATTTGGGTTAGAAGATCTTCCATGGCAAATAACCATTTTTTGCCTTTGTTTTTCTCAACCATAACCTAACTAACTAGGGCTCATCAACTCCGATTATTTCATTAATGCAATGATTACATTTCTCTTCAATCCTGAGGTTGTAGAATAGTGTATCCAAGTCAAACAAAAGAGAGTGACCATATAATTATTGGGTCAATTTACACATTTGTTTGCTTGGTTATGAATTTGAGAATTCACTAATAACAATCTCTTGGTAGTTGGTAAGAAACTAAGAATTTACTAGCCTATAATTATTAGATATATTGGGTGTTTTTTTTTTGCCTAAATGTAAAGTAGTATTATGGGAATCAAATTTATTGGGGAGTTTTAAGGTGAGCTTAAAATAGGCTTCATTATATATAAATATGATAAAATTATATATAAACATGATAAATTATATATAAACATGACAAATTATATATAAAGATGATAAATTACATATAAATATAACAAATATGTTATGTATTTATGTAATTTTTTAAATAGTGTAATTTTTTTTACATATAAATATGACACAAATTACATATAAACATGATAAATTACATATGTAATGGAGCCTACGAAAAATTCATTTTAAGGAGCTTTTCTTAGAATTTTTCGACAGTATTATGAATGGTACCTAGACAGAATCGAGAAACCAAGACAAGGAATCTCATACCATCTAGACAATACATAAACAAATTAATGAGGTGCAGGTAATCCATTTCTACTCAAAATGTGAACAAAAGAGGATGGGGTGTATCCACCCAATTTACAATGCACATCCTCCTTTTGATTTGGTTAGCAACCCAGTCTGCCGCTTGATTAGCTTCTCTATTTATCCATGAAAATTCTACTTCCTCAAATCTCCTCATCCGCTTCCATATGTCCTTCTTTATGTCTTGGACATATGGAAATATTCGCTAGTTTCCATTCCTTTTGGCCTCAGTTATTTCCTTGAACAAAACTTCAGAGTCAGTCTCCACTTGTTAGCTGCAACATTTCTGCCAGAATCATCCCTTCCTTTAATGCAATAGCTTCAGCTTCCAGTCCTGACCCTACGTTCACCCTGTCATAACATATCCGTCGCGGGATCCGTCAGAAGACGTTTAAAATATATATAAAAAATGAGAGAGAGGAAAAAGAGAAAAAGATAACTTAATTTCTCTTAAATTAAAATTGAGAGTTTGAAAATGACCTCGAAAAAAATAAAGTCGCCACTAATCTTTTTTGACTAGGTGTGATTGGCCACCTATTAAAACCGATTTTTGTAAAACATTTTAAAATTAATTAGAACATTTTTTAAAACCAATTTTGAAGTCTGCGCTTTGAACCAGAAAAAATAAGTATAGGTTCGGAAGTTGGTTACATGTGGGGAAGGATTAGCACCCCCACGACGCCCGTATAAAACGATTCCTTATTAATCATGTGTTGTCTCGAGTCTCAGTAAAAGTCGGTTTTAGCTTTGATATTTAAAAATAATTTTCTTTAAAAAATAATTATATTATTTGAGAATGATCCATAATTTATTAACATAAAAATTTTCATATTTCTTGGCAAACTCGACAAAACATGAAATTTTTTCTTTATTTTGAAATTATCCGAATCACCCTCGTTTTTTGAGAAAAATGATACTCCGATGTTAATGATAATTGATGATATCCTCCCCGGCAAACCCAACAGAGAATTCATGAATTATTTTAACTCGAGAACAACCTTATTTTTATTAAAAATCATTGTTATTTTTCATGCATTTTAAAATCATTTAAGAAAAAAATGATCATAAATAAGCAAATTATTACTAAGGCACAAAAATATAAATTAAACAAACATCTGTAATTATCATGGCATGACAAATACTTTATTATGACATAGAAAAAGAATTAATGACATGGCAAATATTTTATGACATGGCAAATCTTAACATGGCATATATGACATAAGCATCCATCATAAAAATGACATTATCATAGAATATTCACAATCATATCATGATTTAGATAGCAACATGAATAACAAAGCATAAAATGATATTATCATGGAATATTCATGGATATGTAATAATTATGATCAAAATGAAAAATATAGATATCATGAAATATGCATGATCATGGAATATGCACACATCATCATTTTAAAAAAAAATTCATGAATTTTTATTTTGTGTGAAATTACGTAAATGGCACGCGTAGGGACACCTTTTCGAACTCCCCGACAAACCCGGCAAAGCTTTGAAAAAATATCTTTTCGAATGATAATACATAATTTTGAATAAAACAAAATCCATGTCTTGCGATTTCATAACCACATGCGTTGAATAATTTCCTAACCTCCCTAGCAAACCCGACAAAGATTAGGAACTAATTCTCACCAAATGTTTAGGAAACCGAAAAGCACATTTTTATGCCAAATTAAATTTAAAATATTTTAAAATATGCAATGCATGAAAATGTGTTTCTCCCTTGAAGTAAGGACATCCGTACACCTAAAAAGGTGTCCGACTACCTTTGAATGAAACTTAAATTGGATTTCTAAGTTGAATGATTTTGGGCTCGGATTAAGGAAAATGCAATTTTTGGATTAAAAGAATCCCATGGCCGAATGACTCCTAAAAAAAAAACTCTAGTTTCCTATTTTTGAAACCAGGATTAACTACCCATGAACCGATCTTTGTAAAACCAATTTTTATCCTTGAGATAACATAGAAAAAATCCTAAAACAATAGCTAATGACTCCAACCAGCCCCTTTTTTTTTTGCAAATAAAAATAAAAAATTTGTTAGTTTTAGAAATGCTCATTTTGACTCCAAAAATCTATTTTAAATAGTTATTTTTTTCCCTTATAAAAAATTTGGAAAAATCAGTTTAAACTCAAAAAATGATGAACTAAATGAGGTTAAATCAGTTTTTAATTCAGACCAAAAATGCCTAGGCCAAAGTTGCTTTAAAGACAGAATACTTAGTTAAAAACAGATTTGGCGAAAACTATTTCTTAACCCTTTGTAGAAAATTTTAAAAAATCTTAAAAAATCAATTTAGACTCAAGAATGATAAACTAAATGAGGTTAAATAAGTTTTTAATTTTGACAAAAATTACCTAGTAAAAATGTTCCAGAAAATCAAACTATCCAATTTACAAACCATCATTTTTTCAACTAATTTGTACAATCTTAGTCAAAAATCAAGTTGAGAATGATATGAATGCAAGATTTTCCAACAAGACAAACATACGAAGATGATCAAACATAAACTAAAAAACATAAACAAGCAAAGAAAATGAAGGTTGGCTCAATGGATGGTTATTTGGACATAATCTTACCTAATCAAAATCACTTGATAAAAATCAAAATCCTCAAGCACATCAAACCTAAAAAATTCTCTATTTATTTTACGGGTTTCTTCCTTGATTTTTATTTAAAAAATTCTTGGTTGATTGAGGTTTCTGTTTGTTCTCATTTTTCATGAAAACAAAGAGAAGAAAAAGGAAAAAAATAAGGTTGGTCGTCTTTTCTTGCATTCTGAGACTAAATTCTTTTTTACTTTCATAATACAAAGGTTGAATTGTTCATTTGCAGTTTCAGATACAATTATATCTCTAACTGATGCTTAATTTGCTGCAAATTGTGTTACAGCTTGCCAGCACCCTTCTTTGGAGTATCAGTTGCACATTCTAATTTATGATTCCCATCCAAATGAAGTTCCTCTTGCATTATTTGCTTCCGCCTTGGAGCTACAGGAGCTCAATTTTCTATTCTAGAATCTATGTTGCTCCGACTCTTTATTTTTCTTGAAGTATCCGTGTCCGACATCTGTGTTTGACGCATATTTGGACATGGGTATGGGGATATGATTCTCCAAAAAACCCTTCAAATAAATGGAAATCTTAAAAAAAAAAAAAAAAAAAAATTGAATATACCCGTGTCGGACACATACCTGCGTCCGACACTCACACCCGAGTCCTAGTAACATAGCCTAGAATTATCTACACAAAGGTTTCGATAGTTCAATGGCTTCCCTTCTAGCTCTGCGGACCATCATTTAAAATTTGAATTTCCTTCAGCTGTGATGACAATGTGTACAGATTTCAAATCAATTAAGAATAAGGACTTCAACTCCTTCCAGTATGAAATCAGTGACTTTCATATCCTCTAGTTCATACCAGAATCCCTGTCTTCCTTTTGAAAGATCTCTCCATTTGAGGGTTTTCCTAAGTAGCAACTATGGATCCTAACTTCAATGGCTACGTTCTTTGAGCAACTCAGCCATCTAGATTCCATGAAATTTTAAATTTGAGAAGATGGATTTGGCTTTCAAATATAGTAGAAGTTATGTGGTAATACTCATGAAGATATGAGTTATATAATTACACTCAAATGCATGGATTTATAAAATTACTCGAGTAGAGAATTTAAAATATCGAGATAGAAAATTGAAATCCAAATGCATCCCTTTTATACTCTCTCAAATATAATGACTACACTATGCTCCAAAATAATGTAATCACTAAACTCATTCTCACAAAATGAAGAACAAACCAACTTCAAAATCACCCTTTCTGATACTTGTTTAGAAATGAAGCCTTAAGGTTTTAATGAATCTTGAAATGGTATTTTTTCTGAAGACAATGAAGAATGTGGAGGCATTCTCTCATCTTGAAGAACTTTACTTAACACTGTCTTAAGCTAATTGAGGTCTTGTCCTTTCAGTGAAACTTGAGAATAATTAGGTGGTAGCAGATTGTGGTTGAGGCCTTGGGATTTAAATAGCGGTTACAACGTGACGTTACGGTGATTATTTAACAGTTTTGGTCACTTCCGTCGCCGATATTAAATATCGTAATTGATCTCGATAGCATTCATTACTTTCGCAACCGCGATAAACACGTTGCGACCAAAAACGCATCTGCAACCATTGTTGTGCGGAAGCGAATTGATATTACTAAAACCGATATAAACACACTGAAAAAACACGATATTTTACGTGGTTCGGCAACTGTGCCTACATCCACGGGAGGAGGAGCTTGAAGCTTTGTATTAATGGAGTTTAGAGTACAAACATATACCGAATTCAAGGTGCTACACAAGCACTGAACTCACAACTCAACACAATACCGAATTACTCTATAAACACAGAGTATTTGCTTCAACAATTTAGCTCTAACACATACTCAACTCTACTCTACTCTCTCATCTCTACATGGCTATTTATAGCCATAATATCAAGGTGTGAACATGCATCAAGTGGCAGCCACCATAGCCTACCATAGCCACCATCCACCACCTATCTTGGTGTGAACACATGCAAGTGGTAGCCACCATAGCCACCATCCATTTGCAAGTGGTAGCTTCCATTATTGGTGGTGCAAGTGGTGCAAGTGGTAGCTCCATTATTGGTGCTAAGCCACCTATGGTGAATGAGCCATATTCAAGCTATATTCAAGCCATATTCCAACAATCTCCACCTTGGCGAGAATCCACAGAGAGATTTCACAGATCAGAGCTTCCTCTTTTCTCCTTCAAATGTACACACCATTACTCACATATCAGGGCACCTACTGCATTGGCATGATTCATCAATGCACTGAGCCTGAGTCAATTTTTCTGTCTACTTCCCAGGAATTTTCTTAGCTTCTCCGAGATCATCTCGAACTCTGAGCTCAGTTGAGCCTTCAGCCTGTCGATCTCCACCTTGCCTTTTTCAGCAGATAGACAAATGATCCATCTTGAAGTTTCCGGAAATAAACACAGTGATCAAATTGACTGTGTGTGTACTTTTCATCCTTTCATGAAACAGTCCAACCGTTTGTTCAGCTGTCACGGGATTGTTTCAGAGCATACAGTGATCAGTTCAGCTTGCTTTTGTAATCTCTGCTACCGGGGACTCCAGAACCATCTGGTTGAGTCATACAAATTTCCTCCTCTACGGAACCATGGAGGAATGCAGTTTTTACATCAAGTTGAACTATCTCTAGGTTATACAAGTGCTACTAAAGCCAATAAGATCCGAATAGATGCATGCTTAACAACAGGTGAAAATACCTCATTGTAGTCTATTCCCTTCTTTTTGAGCCTAACCTTTGGCTACCAATCTGGCTTTGTATCTGATACTGTCTTTGCCGGTAGCACTCTCCTTTTTGGCAAAGACCCATTTGCACCCAATTGATATCTTGAGTGTTGGAAGTGGAACTAACTTCCAAGTCTGATCGCCTCCTTCCACTGGGCATGCACAGGGCTGTTTACAGCTTCTTTGTAATTGATCAGAACATCATCATCAATTACTGGAAGGGCGTATGTCACCACGTCTGTGTATCGAGCAGGTTTCCGAATATGTCTATTCGGTCTACTGGTGACAACTGATTCAAATTGCTGAAAGATTTCCGGTGATGACTCCTCCACTTCAATTAAGGTGTCATCAGATTCTGATTCAAAACTCCACCTGCTTTAGAGAATCTTGGTTCACATTCTCTGGAGTTGACAGTTTCAGCATTACAGATTCGTCAAAGGCAACATCTCGGCTTACGATGACTTTCTTTGACTCAAGGTTCCACAATCGGACTGCTTTTACTCCTTCACTAAAGCCCAAAGAAGACAGCTTTCTTGGCTCTAGGATCCAGTTTTGCATCCGTTACTACGAAGCCGATCATATACATTGGCAGAATATCCGGACTACACCTCTATGGGAGTCTTCCCATCAATTGCGGTGGAGGTTAGTCTGTTGATAATGTGGGAGGCGAACAATAAAGCCTCCGCCCAAAAATGCTTTGCTCAAGCTCGACTGGGATAACATGCAGCGAACTTTATCAACCAAAGTTCGGTTCGTCCTTTCTGCAACTCCATTCTGCTGGGGAGTGCTAGGAACAGTGAAGTGTCGATTTATCCCATCATTCTGTGAGAGGCTGCTGCTCTGCCTGTCACGGTTTCTCTGTCAAAGAGATACAGATTTCCCTTCATATAACCCTTCATTGCTAAGAATGCTCCACGTACAACTCTCAGGACTCCATTCTGAATGGTCACCTTGTAACCATTTGAGTCTAAGACCCCCAGTGATATGAGGTTCTTCTTGAGATCAGGGACATACCTTACGTCTGTAAGTTGTCTGATTGTACCGTCATGCATTTTCAGTTGGATTGTTCCGATGCCTCTAGTGTGACAAGTATTGTCATTGCCCATATGGACAATCCCTCCATCAAACTCTTTGAAGTTTGAGAACCACTTCCGGTTCGGACACATATGGTAGGAACATCCGGAATCCAGAATCCATTGATCTGAAGAGTGTGTTGTTGTGGAAATTGTAAATGCGTGGGGCGGCGCGTGGGGCGCGTGGAGGCTGTTCTCTCACCGGCGCGTGGGGCGCGTGTGGCGCGTGGGGCCACTCCCCTTCAACCTCTGGAAGGCGCGTGTGGCGCGTGCTGCGCGTGGGTGTCACGCGCCTGCAACCTCTGGTGGCGCGTGCGGCGCGTGGGCGCGTGTACTTCACTCTCAGCCCTTCTGGCGGCGCGTGCGGGCGCGTGCGGGGTCTCCTGGGCCTCCGGTTGATTCTGTTGCACTCCTCTCAACGACCTCTTCAACCTGGTATTTTCAAAACACAAATTGGAGCACTTTTGAAATACGGACAGAATCGAAAAAACTCGGTTTTACGTAAAAATTGGCTCTGATACCAATTTGTTGTGCGGAAGCGAATTGATATTACTAAAACCGATATAAACACACTGAAAAAACACGATATTTTACGTGGTTCGGCAACTGTGCCTACATCCACGGGAGGAGGAGCTTGAAGCTTTGTATTAATGGAGTTTAGAGTACAAACATATACCGAATTCAAGGTGCTACACAAGCACTGAACTCACAACTCAACACAATACCGAATTACTCTATAAACACAGAGTATTTGCTTCAACAATTTAGCTCTAACACATACTCAACTCTACTCTACTCTCTCATCTCTACATGGCTATTTATAGCCATAATATCAAGGTGTGAACATGCATCAAGTGGCAGCCACCATAGCCTACCATAGCCACCATCCACCACCTATCTTGGTGTGAACACATGCAAGTGGTAGCCACCATAGCCACCATCCATTTGCAAGTGGTAGCTTCCATTATTGGTGGTGCAAGTGGTGCAAGTGGTAGCTCCATTATTGGTGCTAAGCCACCTATGGTGAATGAGCCATATTCAAGCTATATTCAAGCCATATTCCAACAACCATAAGTTAAATCCTTGGCCTTGGGGGTTAACTTCCAATTGCAATAATGCATGAATTGGAGTTTGGCTGAATTTGGTTTGCTGCCTTTTGAGGGATTGCTTTGTATAACCGGGAATCTCCTCCCTCCTTCCACTCCGTCCCGAAAATTAACTAAGACAAATCTGCACAAGTTCAAAAAAAAAAAAAAAGGAATGCAATAACCCCAGGTCAAGGAAACAGTAGAGTCTCATGATAATACTCATTTATTTTTAAAAATGTTTTATATATTTTACAAATATTTAAATAGATTCAAATAACCTGTTCTATTTTTCAAGAACATGATAATACTCATTTATTTGTAAAAATGCTTTTTATTTTTAAATAAAATTTGACTCGATTAAATAATCTGTTTAAATTTAATCTGATTTAATTTTAAAAAATAATAAATTGAACTCAAAATGATCCAAACCTAAATAACTTAAATAAAAAATGATCTAAATAAAAAATATCCAAATATGAAATGATTCAACTTCAAAAAAGCCAAACTCAAAAATGATTCAAAATTTTTATAATCTGAAATAATCCGACCCAACTTAATACAACCAAACCCAACTTTATTCCTCCAATTGATAGGTCTATTTGGCATGATGTAGAAAGGAAATATTTGGGCCTTGAAGTTCCCATTTCCACCGAACAGACTATCTAATTTTCCAAGTCAAAATTCGAACTGAATTTCACACAACTCCCAAAGATTAATTCATGAAGCACGAAATCTGCTTTTTGTTAAAAAAAAAATTGACGACTACAATTTACGATGAAACCAAATCTTAGTGTTTTGGTCTACTAAATCTAAATCCCATGCATCCACACTTCTTGCGATATTATCGTATGATTTAAGGTTAACTCATGTTTATAAGTTTCGAAAGTTGAATACTTCGATTATTCTCTATAATATAAGCATATATTGTAATATTACAAGTTTTTTAAAAAAATAAAAATTAAAAGATTTGAGATTTGAAGAATTTAAATACAAAATTTATTTGATGAGATCCATATTATATACTAACAATATAGTAAATTAATAGTATGAAAAATATATATATATATCCTATATAACAGTAGGTATAACCTTTTTTTTAGATTAAAAAAACATGACCATATAACATTAAATACTATGGCTTGGAAGAAAAAATAATGTGGCAAATGATTTGTAATAAATTAATAATGGACTGATATATGCTAACATAAATAAGCATAATTTTTAAAGAGAAATCATACATCGTCGATGAAATTTTTAAATTTCACAAAAAAATTAGTAAAAATGATATAACTCCTTAAGATATTTAAAAAAAATAAATAAATAAATAAAACCTATGTCAATCTTTTAATCTCGTTTGTGGAGTTAAAAAATGAGTATATTTTTAAATAAACTTATTATTAGTTTGAAACTAAAAAAAAAGAAGCAAATAGAAGGGGAAAAAAAAAACTTTTCTTAAAGTTTTGCCACTACGACCAACTAGAACTATTCATGGGTCGGGTAGCTGTCCAAATTTTTTCCCCTCTTTATCCAGACCCGGCTTAGATTACTATTCATAATATTAAAAAATTAAAAATCAATTTTATATTAATATTTTTATATTTTATAATTAAATTTAAATAAAAAATAATATTTTAATAAATAAACAGTGATACGGATCAAACGAGCTGCTCGGCCAGCAGGTCTACAACCAACTTTCCTAGGATGCTCTTATTCATGACTACAAGTCCCTTTCCAAGAAACTTCCTCGAGCCAAATTCTTGCATAACAGCTTTAGAGAAGAGTGAACAAGTGTCCTAACTTGCTAGCAAAACAAGAGGCTTCTTTGCCATATACCTTTTCCTAACTTTTTGTTTGATTTGTTATATAATTATTTTTTATAATACAGTTAGGAGTAATGTTTTTAAATTGTGCTTGTGTCTAATTTTTTTTTCTTGAACGATTTTAAAAAATCAGAATTTATAAATTTTTTTCTTGAACGATTTTTAAAAAAATTAGAATTTGTACACTCACTCTTGTGGGTGAAAAAAATATTTTGAGAAGAAAATTTGATATTGTGTTTTAAAAAGATTAATACTTTAAAAAAATAAATAGTTTTTTTTTTCTAAAAAATGAACAATTATTTTTAAAAGTAAAAGGACATGTAGTTTTATTTAAACTTTGTTTTTATCTAATATTTTTCTCATGCGATTTTAAAAAGATACTCTCTCACCATGATGCATTCAAATTTTTATTTCCAAAGTATTTCCTACAAAAATTTGAACTCTTGTTAACAAGAAAACAAATTTTTTTCCTTATCAATTAGACTAATTCTTGTGTAGACCTACTCATGAATCGGGCTACGGCCCGAAACTTTTTCAATTTTTTTGTTCGAATGGACCCATCGGCTCATATTACTATTCATAAATTAATAAAAAAATTATTTTTATATTAATATTTAAATATTTTTATAATTAAATTTAAATAAAAAAATATTTTTATTATGTGAACAGTGATCCGGATCGGATCCGCCCAGATCAAAAAATGTCTATCCAAAACTGATCCAGTACGAATGGAATCTATCAAGTCGGAAGAATTGTCCGATCCATGAACAAGTTTGTTATTTTGTGTATGATTTATTATATTATAGTTTAAGTGGATATCGACATTTTCTATTCACAAATTCAACCCATCTACTGTTATGATTTTTGAGTCCTTACACAAGGGACTTTTTTCAAATTGGTTAGGGATAATTTCATCCTTCTCTATATATAATATTAAAAAGAAAAAAAAAACTAATGGGTTGGTTTTTGAAGATTTTTAGATTTTTAAATGTGTATATATATATATATATATATATATTTAAATGATATATTAAAAGGGGTTGGTCCGCACGTTAACTCGCAGGTCGTTTTAATATCCGTACCCCACCCATTTAGAAAAAATTAAAAAATAATTTTTTTATTAATTATTTTTAGTTTCTTTTAATTTTTTATTTAATTTTTAAATCATGTATTTAAAGTGGTTGGTCCGCATGTTGACTTGCGGGTCGATTTAAGATCCGTATTCGACCTGTATGAAAAAAATTAAAATTTTGTTATTATTTTAATTTTAAATGATGTATTTAAAGGGGTTGGTCCGTACATTAACTCGCGAGTCGGTTTAGAATCTGTTCCCGACCCGCTCGTCAAAAAAATTAGAAAAAAATTTATTTTATTAATTATTTTTTGTTTTTTATTTTATTTTTAAATGATGTATTTAAAGATGTTGGTTCGCACGTTGACTCGCGAGTCAATTTAGAATCTGTACCTGACCTCTTGAAAAAAAAAATTTAAAATTTATATTTTATTAATTATTTTAAATGGTGTATTTAAAGGGGATAGTCAGTACATTAACTCGCGGGTCGATCTAGGATCCGTTCCCGTTCTACTCAGAAAAAAAATATTTTATTTTATTTTATTAATTTTTTTAGTTTTTTATTTTATTTTAAATGATATATTTAAATATGTTGGTCCGCACGTTGACTCTCGGATCAGTTTAGGATTTGCATCCAACCGTCTTGGGAAACAAATAAAAAAGAAATTTATTTTATTAATTATTTTAATTTTAAATGATGTATTTAAAAGGGTTGGTCCACATGTTAACTCGCGATCGATTTAGGATCCGTAACCCTTCAAGAAAAAAATTATAAAAAAATTATTTTACTGATTTTTTTCTTTTAATTTTAAATGATTATTTAAAGAGATTGGTTTGCATGTTGACTTGCGGACCGATTTAAGATCTGTGACCCGACTCGCTTGGGAGAAAATTAAAAAATAAATTTATTTTATTAATAAATTTTACTTTAATTTTAAATGATGTATTTAAAGGGTTTGGTCTACTTGTTAACTCGATGGTCAATTTATGATCTGTACCCGACCGGCTCGAGGGAAAAGTTAAAAAATATATTTTATTAATTATTTTTTATTCTAATTTTAAATGATGTATTTAAAGGGGTATATCCGCACGTTGAGTCATGGGTCAATTTAGGATCCGTACCCGATCTGTTCGAGAACAATAAGTAAAAAAAAAATGAACTTGCTGTAAGAAAATCAATCCTACGAGAGAATAAAATACAAACCACAATATTATTTTCTTATTTATTATTTTTTACCTTGTATAAATAAAAATATACAGTATACAATAAAATCTAAATATTTTAAAATATATATATAAATAACATTTAAAAATGTATTTATATTACGTAATTTATAAATAAACAATTATAATAAATTTAATTTTCATAATTAACAAAATATTATTATATAAATATTATTACAATTTAAAAATTAAAAATTATTAGTTAATAAATTTTAATTTAATTTATTATTATTAACTAATTAAAAAATTTATAGAAAAAATTTAAAAATACCCCAGCAAGACGGGATCGTTTTTCTAGTGTTGGTTCATATCGAGTCCATAAATATAATTAACATGTGGTTTTTTTCATTAAAATCTTGAGAAAAACGACACAAAAGATTTTATCTAAATTTTGAAAAAAAAAAACTCTCACATGATTAATAAAGAAATGTGTGTATATGTAAATATCTTCTGCAAAGCAAGTTAAAAAAATGTTTTGATGTAAGACCAAAGAAAATTTGAAGTTAATTTGGAATCTTAAGCATCAAGTTGAGTTAACCTTACTCATTTGAAAATTAGAATTCCAAATCATTGATTCCAATAATTTTGAACAAGACTATACCCAAATTGAAAAAACTTAAATTCTAGCAAAAGGGGGGGCCATATTCTCCTAAAAAAAATATCATTTTCCAATGGATTTGAGTCTTGTTATAATGATTTCAATTGCAAAAAGTAACTATATTTTTATCTCATCATCCTAAAACAATTGTTTTATATTATCAATATAAAATGGTATTAAAAAGGTAAATTTAATACACAACATGAGAAAAATAATTAAAATACGATATAAAATATCATACGAAAAATAATATGAACACAATATAAATATTCAAATACGTCAAAATCTATATAACAGAAATTATTAATATGTCAAAATTCATACAAATATATAACATTTTTTTTAAACAAAAAATATATAATATTTTGAATACGATTATGATAAAAAAATATTATGAATAGTTGAATATGATACAAATATACCAATTACCTAAAAAGCATCAAAAATTTTATTTTTATTTTTTGATCACCAATTATTAATTAGAACATCAAAGCACACGAGTGCCTAAGTGTACACGCTTACCTCTTAGAGCCAAATTCAGTCATCAGTCAAACAATGGAAACCCCAAAAACAAGATCTAAAGGAACTCTTTCCAAAATCTTAGGTTTGTCCTTTAATTATAATAATTGAGAAACCCAAATAAATGTAATTAATTTATTAATCTTAACCTCGTTATTCTCTAACTACCATCTTTAATTCTTTTTTTTTTTCCCTTTTTGTTATAAAAAACTAATAATAACCCATTTGTTTCAAAATGGATGCCAGACCATCTTGGCCATACAAAATTACCCTTTTATCCTAGTACATTAATATAAATATTTAAATACACAAGGGTATTATCGTCTTTTTGGTGTCCAATTAATTCATTATCAAACTTATATATAAACACCAAAAAGTCTTCCTTCTTGTCCACCAAACAAACTGCTACTAGGAAAATCAATCTCTTTTTTTTTTCTCTCTATTTCTCCACCCTATATCATTATATTTATAAAGAAATGAAGCAAGCTAAGAGTAGCAGAAGCTTCTGCGATCGACACGTGGCGGACCCTTGTAAGGCGTTCGGACAGCGGTGCAGCCGGTTGGTGAAGGAGGAAAGAGCAAGGTTCTACATTCTCCGGCGGTGTGTCACCATGCTTGTTTGCTGGCATGAATGTGGTGACACTTGAAGAAGAAAAAAAAAATGTACAGAGCAAAAAGTAGAGCTTATATTACAATTTAGAAGAAAGTTTCTATGTTATATATATATATATATATATATATTAGAATCAATACACATCAAAAGGAAGGGTTCTCTTTTTTTTCTTTTTTCTTTTTTTGTTAGTTCATTTTCTTATGATTTTTGGGCAAAAGAAAGAGTGTAGACCATCAAATGTCAGAAGAATAGTTCCATATAATTACAGTAATTTTAATTTCATGAAAATTTATGTTCTCTTAATAAGGGTTTTATTTTTCTTCTTTGCTGCTCTAAATATGTTAAAATCAAGTTTTCTTAACAGAATTTTGATGGGAAAATAATAGTTTTTAAAGCTTTAGGATGAAATGGAGATATGAACCTTTTTTTTTTCTTTCTTTTTTACCCTAAAATAATGTAGTTGAAAAACTGGGTTTTGGTTGATTATTTCTCAGAATTTGTTTCTGCTTATTGCTGATTTGATGATTATAATTAGCTGCTTATCTCATATATTTGCTATTCCAGATATATACAGATTTAATTTGTTTGGCCAACAAATTAATTATACCAATTTTTTCCTGTTATGGCAACTATGATTTGACAAATTATAATAGCTTACCTTATTTTACTTTTTCAGTTTTTCTGCCAAAATAACATGTTTTCTAAATTGGGTTTCAATTAATTATGTCAATCATGCAATAGAAATTACATTAAAAAAAAAAAGGGTGATTAATGTTAGATCATTTCCAAGCTCAACAAGGAAGGATAGAAATATTCAAGAAAAAACCTAACAGTTTAATTAGAGCATAAGAAATTCAGGAAAAAAGGGGATATAGATTTGTTCAGGCATTTTTTGATTCATGAACTGTTCTTCTTTTATTTCCTTAAAAGGATAAAATAAAAGCTATGACATGTGTGTAAAGAGAGTTGGTCAAGTCGTAGATTTATTCTATATTTTTTTTAGGGTTTAAATTTTTGAGATTGTGTTTGAAAATTTGGATTTCAAAACATGGATTTAGATTTTTAAAATAGTATAAATTGTGTAATAAAACACATCTAAATGTAACATTCATAATTATTTTTCAAATTCATGAATTTGTTAAATGCTTATTTAGTGATGAATTTGATATACCTATAGATATTTGTAAATTTAAAATTCATGTTTTTATACCTTTCAAATATATAATTATATTGAATCTTAACTAATTTATACATGATGTATGCATTTCATTCTCAAAATTTATATAGCAAATAAAATTCAAATCAAAATTTTCAAACATAGTATTGGTGAATTTGAGTCTGTTTCAACAATTTTCTATTTACACTTTTGTGAATGCCAAATTGACAATGTTTTTGTATTTATGGAGTTGGAATTTTAAATTATTTTCTTGATTCATTAATTGAAATAGTTTGAAATTTTGTTGGCACTGCATATCCATAATTTAAGTTCTTAAGATAGAGTAAGAAAACTGCAGATTTGATGCCTACCCTAATTTTAAAACAACTTTATCTGTCCTTTCCTTGAATTTTATGTATAGGAAAAAAATGGAAAAAAGAAAATTTATGACTTTTAGTATTTTTAAAAATCAAAAAGAAATTAAGGTTAAATTTATCATTATATTTTAGCTTAATATTTAATTTTACAATTATACTTTAATTTTATTAAATTTTATCACTATATTTTTAATTTCCTCAATTTTTAGATAAAAATCATGAAATCAGAATATTTGGATAATTTGAGTGAAAGTTTTTCATCAATTCTGTACTTTTTGTCCAAAATAAACAAAATTAAAAATATAACGAAACATTCAATGAAATTGAAATAAATTTATAAAATTCAATATTGACTCATAATATAATTGCAAATTTGATCTTAATCCCAAATAAAAAAACTTCAAACAATATATGAACATTTGCTATTTTAATTAAAATCATTTGATTTTTGAGAAAGAAAAAAAAAAGAAAAAAAGTAATGCGGAGAACCTAAAACCATGCACCTTTAATTTTATAATATTACATCAAAGACTTAAATTCACATTCTAATACCATATAAAATTCTATAGTATAGTAAGAAAATAAATCTTATCGTTTTGTTTTTTATGATTAGTTTGATATGCTGTAATCAGTGTTCAAACAATCAAATTGGAATGGCTGATTGAATCGGTTTAATCGAGAATTGATGGTTTATTCGATTTTGATACATATAAAAAAATTGAAGATTCAATGAACCGATAGAAAACCGATTCACCAATAAAAAAAGACAAAACATCGAATTAAACCGGTGTTATTTTTATTGTTTTTGTATTAAAATTATTTTTGTTAGTGATGAGATTTGAACCTTTAATCATATATTAAAGACCATATTATTAAGGCAAATATATATTTTTATTAACTAATTACTATATTTAATACTTATTTAATATCAAAATTACGTATTTAATATTTAATTTATTTTTTAATTAAATAATCTAGTCCATAACCTCCGATCTAGATTTTTATTCATTAGCTCTAATCAAACCAAAATATTTGTATTTTTTGTAAAGAAGATTATAGTTTGAGGATAAATTAAAAAATTGCAGTTGTTGCCAGGATTTAAATATCAAATTTGTTAAATGATATCTTTTAAAAATCATTGTATAAATCAATTAAATTAAATTTCGGATTCATATGTGTATTCTTTGGTACTACTAATTTTAATACAATTTTACCTCGAAAAATGTTTTAATGAAATTTATACCAATATTAAAAATCTTACAACTCAATTTTAAATTGAATTAGCTTATGTTCGTCACAATTATGAATGACTTTTTTCGATAAGATTCAGTGAATGATCCAAATCATATACTTTTATCACTTAAATCAACTATTTTTTACCTTTTTCAATTTCATTTTTTCATCAAGATTATATGAGTTTAAAATCGTTTAGAGTCTTCACTGAGTTGACTCAATCGGGTTTGGCAAACTCGGAATAAATGAGAAAAAATAAATAAAAGGATCCCGAGGGAGACGTCGACGTAAGCCCCACAGCGAGAATCTTTGAAAGAGCGTGACGTTGACGCTCCGTGATCTCGCTTTCACCCACACGTGCAACGTCTTTTCACACTCTCTCAAGTCTTAAAACATTCAAAACTCGACCACCAAATGGGCCCATTAAATCCATTTATTACATTTTAATATTAAAATTAAGAAAAAATGTTAATAGATGTTTAAGTACATTGATTAATGTGATATCTAAAAATATATAATTAATAAAAACAATATATTAGATTTGGAAAATATTACTTAAAATAATAATTAAATAATTCATAAAACTCTCAAGACTTTTTTTAATATTTTATTTTGAAAAGTATGAAAAGAAATTTACACATATATTTATTGATGCCTAAGAAAAAAAAACATATGATTGCATTGAAACATCCTAAGTAAAATCATCTCTTTTTGTGAACAAATAAAATCATCAATTTGGGACGAAAATTTTATAAGTATCAACAGTATTGTTTATAAAAATTAATATTATATATTATATTTAAAGAAATTATTAAATTTATTATCAAGAGTTTTTAAACTTCACAAATTAAATTAGAAAGATGACACATATTTTTTTAAATATATTTAAAAAACAAAATTTAAATTTAATAAATATATAAAATATATGAGAATTTCATAAACTCATTTATGAAACTAAAATTGTTTACTAAGGGTTTATAAAAAACGATCACTTATATTTAACTTTTAAAGAAAGAAGAAACAAAAATGAAAAAATTTAAAGGGAAATCTTATACGAAACGTGAATGATGCCTCCATAGACGTGGGAGTGGGACCAATTTACAGCTTGACACGTGCACCTTTAGAGAGTGAGCGTTAAATCATATCAATTTTGCAAGGAAAGAAATTAATCAACTCTTATTAAACTTGTCCTTTAATCAATTTCGTGGAAGTATTAATTTTTTTTTTTGGGTAATTCTAACTTGGAAAGAGGAAAAATATGAAAAAAAAAAAATTAAATGTGATAAAATTTATAAATTTATTCAACCATTTTTAATTTTTATTAGACAAAAAAAAAAAATTTTGCTACACAGAAATTTGGAACACATACATGTAGACTAAGTGTATTGATCAATAAACTAAAATTATATATAAAAATCAAAATAAGCATTAATAAAGATATTTAAACAGTTCAAATTTTAGCAATATTATTGAAATATCATCGAATGAATGAAAATTCAATGGATAAAGAGATTATTTTATTGATATTAGTCATGCTTTTACATATTTTAATAATCAAGTATAATTTAAAAAAAAAAAAGAGATTCCAAAGAAACTTTTGAATAACGAAATATATGTAAAATAATAAACATTTAAATGTCACTTCGCAAATTTTAAAAATATACTAATACCCAAATCTTTAAAAAAAATTATTCTTTTTATTCTGCTAGTTTTATTACTTAATAAAATTTTCTATTTGAAGCAATTAGTTTGCTATGATGTGGTCATCAAACCCTTTTTAACTGAAACAACCCATTTTCTTGATTAATTTCACCAAGCAGAAACATTGGATTTATCATGTGACATAAAAAATAAAAAATATCAGGAAACCTTATCTTTATGAAACAATGTTTTTATAAGCAAAAATGGACCCACCACTATATCCTAAAAACTTCGGCTAAGCGATGTCCCAAGGAAACATTGGTTAGTCTAATCAGTTACTCTCCAAAATTAAATTTTCCTAAAACCAATCAGCAAGCATCATCCCATTTGATTCGGAGCTTCTTCGATACATAATTTAAAGTAGAGTTGTTTATGAATTGAATCGGATCGAATTTAAATTTAAATAAAAAATTTATTTGTTTAGAATTGATTGAATTCGGTTTAAAAGTCTATTTTATTATTTAAAATATTATTTTATATTAATATATTTATATTTTTATAATTAAATTTAAATAAAAATATTTTTTATTATTTAAATAGTAATTTGAACAGGGTCAAATCCAATTATCAAAAATCTATTTTAAATCTTGTCCAATTCAAATAAATTTATCAAACAGAATAAATAACTCGATCTGTAAACAAGTCTAGTTTAAAGTCACTATCTCTACCATTGGATAATAATTTTATTAGCACTCTACGCATAATTATTATTAGATAATTTTGCTATTAATCTTATGTAATAGTGCCAGCTAATTGACGGTTTAAATCTATTCATGAGTTGGGTTTGATCGGATTACGATTTGAAATTTTTTTATTTTCTTATCCAAAATCGGCCTAAATAATTGAAACATTATACTGAAATTAAAATTTTATCATGAGACTTTTTTTCCTTATATATTTCTCTTTCTCTTTTTATTTCTAGATTTGGGAACTAATTAAATTAAATGAATCTAAGGACCACTTTCAGCTGGTCAAAAAAGGAAGAAAAAATTACCACCGACCACTCACATGATATAATCAGAAGTATTCAACTAAAGACATAATTTCTGATACCTATATATATATATATTTTTTTTAATATTGACAAAATTTTTCATTACCCGTTACCTGAAAATATTATTATTATTCTAAAATGGCAACCAGAAAACCCACTCTTCTTGCACGTGGATTTTCTGGGCATTTCTCAGGTTGATTCTTTCTCGTATCCCCAGTGGGACAACCAAAACTAGTCGGTTGTTGAAGAAAAAAAAATGTTTGGTTCAGATTTTTTTATTATCATAATCTTAATTATTTCTATCTCAGTATAGATGTGTTTTTTTTTTTTTTTAAAATCGCAATTTAAAAATATAAAAAAATTTATAAATATTGGAGTTCGAATTTTAAATATGTGAAATATTATTTTTTTTAATGATGACTGCATGAATTCACTGGACTAAACTTGAATTTTTTTATTTCTTTTCTTGAATGCTTCAAAATGAGTAGTATTAATTAGTGATAATTTATTTTTTTTTGGATAATTATTAGTGATAATTTAATCACACTTACATACACTTTTTTTCTAAAATTATCAGTTTTTAATAAATAATGTGAAATACCTTTTTTATTTTTTTAAGAAAAGATTGTCAATGCAAATGGGAATAACGTGTTAAAGTGATCACCGACTACTCTCCTCCAGAATTCTAGATTTTTCTTCAAAATACTCATCTCTAGATTTTTCTTTTCTTAGAGTTATTTTGCCTTATCTCTCTTTCTCTAGATTTTTCTTTCTCTAGAATTGTCTACATTACTCTTTAGATTTCTCTCCAGATTCAGCTTTTAGTCTTCCCTCTCTAGAATACTCCAACCGACAATGATAAGTCGGTTTAGTAAGGTTATAAATAGAATTTGTGTGTTGTGTATGTGTGGTTGTGGTGAGGAAGAAAACAAAGAGTGAATAGTAAAGTGAGAAAGAGTTTGTGTGAGGTTGTCTCCATTGTTAGTTGGTGTTCACACCACTTATATTTGGTCTTTTCTCATATTAATAAAAGAGTTGTTTTTCGGAAGTTACTGCAGCATCCCGAGATAAAGTTACTGTAGTAAATCGGTACTGTAGCACAAAACTACAGTTGGTACCGAGAGTCAGAAATCAACAAACTGGTATCAGAGCTAGACAGTCAGGGACCGGAGTACGCATATCGGAGAAAGACAGTCTGGGACTGTGAAGATTATTGGTCTGGGACCAAGACGATCGAGGATCGTAGTTCGTGGAGACGTGAAAATTCTGCCGGTACACGGTCAGGGACTGTGAAATTAAGTGATCGAGAATCAAATTTGAGGTAAGTGCAGGGCACTCTCAAGACACTATGGCAGATATTTCTAATTCCGCTAGCAACATTGAGAAGCTCAATGAAAACAATTACAATACGTGGAGCATCCGGATGCAATATTACATGCTCGGGCAAGATTTATGGGATATTGTTAACGGTGAAGCTTCAACACCACCAACTGATGCCGGAGAACTAAGAAAATGGAAGATCAAAGCCGGTAAGGCCATGTACGTGTTATCAGTCACTGTTGAGGATGGTTTATTACAACGCATCAAGGATGCAAAGACACCGAAGGAAGCCTAGGACACACTCACAATGCTGTTCGCGAAAAAAAATGATGCTAGGCTCCAACAATTGGAGAATGAACTCCTGTCAATCTCGCAGCAAAATATGTCGGTAAGCGAATATTTCTCTAAAGTTAAAACTCTTTGTGATGAAATTTCAAAATTAGATCCAGAAAATGCCATTACCGAAACGAGGATGAGAAGAATTATCATCCATGGCTTGCGACCTGAATACAACGGGATTGTTACTGCAACCCGTGGTTGGAGCAAAGAACCAACTTTAATTGAGTTGGAAAATATCTTAGCCAATCAAGAGACTTTAGATAAACAAATGTCTAAAGTCTCGATAAAAGATGACGAGAAAGCACTCTTTAGTAATAAAAGAGGCTTTAATAAAAGAAGCAAAGTTGTTACAAAGCCAGGCGTGGAAGAAAATAAATTTCGAAGGCAAGAAACATGGCCAAAGCAAGGGGGAAGGAGCTTTCGGCAAGAGGGAGCCCAGCATGTTCGAGAAAGAGATAAAAATGAAAATAGGTATCATCGTCAAAACAATCAGTGTTACAACTGTGGAAAATCTGGTCACTTTGCTCGAGACTGTCGGTTTAAGCAAGTCCAAGGCAACGCGGCAACCTCATCACGAGAAGAGAATAATAGCGAAGAAGAGTGGGATTTTCAAGCATCTATTGCTATTGAAAAATGCAAAGAACTTGCAGCTGCTTGCATCATCGAGTCAGAAGAAGAATGTTTACTCGCATCGGTGAGTAAATTAATCGACTATAATAATGATTGGATAGTTGATTCTGGATGCTCAAATCACATGACTGGAGATAAGGAGAAGTTGACTAATACCTCAACATACAAAGGAGAACGAGTTGTGGTAACTGCAAATAATTCAAGGTTACCTATTACTCACATCGGCCAAACAACTATTGTGCCGCGATTTAGCCCACACCAAATCGAGCTGCAAAACGTATTCCATGTGCCAGGTATGAAGAAAAATCTGCTATCGGTTTCACAACTCACTGCCTCAGGAAATTATGTCGTGTTTGGTCCAAATGATGTGAAAGTATATCCAAACTTAAAGCCAACAAGTACACCAATAATGGAAGGGAAGCGTCTGGAGTCAGTTTACGTTATGTCCGCTCAGACTGCATATGTGGACAAGACAAGAAAGAATGAAACAGCTGACTTGTCGCATGCGAGGCTTGGGCACGTGAGTTACCTCAAGTTAAAGGTAATGATGAAAAAGTCTATGCTCAAAGGTCTTCCTCAATTAGACATTCAAGATGACACAGTATGTGCCGGGTGCCAATATGGGAAAGCTCACCAGTTGCCATACGAGGAGTCAAAGTTTAGAGCTAAGGAGCCTCTCCAGCTAATTCACTCAGACGTGTTTGGGAAGATAAAGCAACCTTCTGTCAGTGGCTGCCAATACATGATAACTTTCATTGATGATTTTTCAAGGTACGTCTGGATTGATTTTATGAAAGAAAAATCAGAGGCACTTACTAAATTTATAGAGTTCAAAGAAAAGATGGAAAAAGAAGTAGGCCGAAAGATACAATGCCTACGCACAGATAACGGGGGAGAATACACATCCAAGGAGTTTTCAGAATTCTTACAGGAATGCAAGATACGCCGACAATTGACATGTCCGAACACTCCACAACAAAATGGAGTTGCCGAGAGAAAGAATCGGCATTTGGCTGAGATATGTCGAAGCATGTTACATGCGAAGAATGTGCCACCTCGTTTTTGGGCAGAATGCATGAAGACTGCAGCTCACGTGACTAATAGGCTTCCACAAGCAAGGCTTGGTTTTATCTCACCCTTTGAGAAACTATGGAACATCAAACCCACGGTGAGTCACTTTCGAGTATTTGGTTGCGTATGTTATGTATTTGTACCAGATCATCTACGCAGCAAATTCGACAAAAAGGCAATTCGTTGCATATTTGTGGGATATGACGACCAAAGAAAAGGATGGAGATGTTGTGATCCAACAAGTGGCAGATGCTATGTATCCAGAAATGTTGTGTTCGATGAAGCTTTGTCATGGTGGTCACCACAAGCAGTTCTGTTGCCAGACTCAAAAGAAATTGAAGAAAAACTTCAAGAAAATATGGAAGAACAAATTGAGCTTGAAAAGACTCAACCAAGTGACGAGTATTCAGAAAAGGCCATTGATGAGGAAAAGTCATTTCGAGAAAATGAGTCCGATGAAAGAGATTTTCAGCCACTTCTGCGCAGGTCATCACGACAACGCAAACCAAATCTTAAGTATGCTAATGCTGCTCTAATTGAAGAAATAGAGCCAACAACTTATGAAGAGGCATCTGAGAAATTGGAATGGAGAAAAGCCATGGAAGAAGAAGTTCAAGCCCTGAAACAAAACGAGACATGGGAGTTGGTGCCAAAACCGAAGAAAATTGAACCCATCTCATGTAAATGGGTTTATAAAATAAAAACTCGACCCGATGGATCGATAGAAAGGTATAAGGCTCGATTGGTGGCTCGCGGATTCTCTCAAAAGTATGGGATGGACTATGATGAGACCTTTAGTCCGGTTGCTAAGATTACAACAGTACGAGTATTACTTGCCCTTGCAGCAAGCAAATCTTGGAAGTTATGGCAAATGGATGTGAAAAATGCCTTCTTGCACGGAGAGCTAGATCGAGAGATTTATATGGAGCAGCCCGAAGGATTCACAAGTAAAGTTCATCCGGATTATGTGTGTAAGTTGAAAAAGGCACTCTACGGATTAAAACAAGCACCGAGAGCATGGTACGGTAAAATTGCCGAATTCCTAATACAAAGTGGTTACTCAGTTGCAGCAGCAGATTCGAACTTGTTCGTGAATGAAAAAGGAGGTAAGTTGGCAATAGTCTTGGTTTACGTGGATGATCTAATCATCACCGGAGACAACGAAGAAGAAATCAAACAAACTAGAGGCAATCTCTCAGTACGTTTTCAAATGAAAGAGCTTGGAGAGCTGAATCACTTTCTCGGGCTAGAAGTAATCCGTACCAAAGAAGGAATATTCTTATGTCAACACAAGTATGCAAAAGATCTTATACACAAATTCAGGATGACTGATTGCAAGTCGATATCTACGCCTATGGAAGCCAATGCAAGACTCTGTAGTGAAGAAGGCAAAGAATTGGAAGACTCAACAAGTTATAGGCAACTAGTGGGTAGTCTAATCTATCTTACATTAACAAGACCCGACATTGCATTCGCTGTTGGAGTAGCTAGTCGATTCATGGAGAAACCGAGGAAACCTCACTTAGATGCGGTTCGACGAATCTTGAGGTACGTAAAAGGAACTATTGATTTTGGACTTCTATACAAAAAGGGAGTTCCGTGCCAAGTTATAGGATATTGTGATGCCGATTATGGTGGAGATCATGATACAAGACGATCAACAACTGGCTACATGTTTAGTCTTGGATCCGGCATAATCTCTTGGTGTAGCAAAAGACAACCTACAGTATCATTGTCAACCACAGAAGCAGAATATAGAGCAGCAGCTATGGCAGCACAAGAAAGCACGTGGTTGATACAGCTGTTAAAGGACCTGCACCAACCGATTGACTCTCCAGTACAACTCTATTACGATAATCAGTCAGCAATAAGCTTAGCTGAAAATCCAGTCTTTCATGCCAGAACCAA
This sequence comes from Fremontodendron californicum, assembly GCA_030761205.1. Lineage (NCBI taxonomy): Eukaryota > Viridiplantae > Streptophyta > Magnoliopsida > Malvales > Malvaceae > Fremontodendron > Fremontodendron californicum. The sequence goes on along the minus strand of JAULJL010000041.1, from coordinate 10,159,685 downwards.
GCACGTAGAAATACATTATCACTTTGTACGTGAAAAAGTACTTCAACGAGATGTTGAACTGAAATACATCAAGACTGAAGAACAAGTAGCTGACTTGTTTACCAAGGGACTTAGCGGTGCAAAATTCGATGAGTTCAGAAGACAACTTGGCATGACTACCAAAACGAGCATCAAGAAAGAGTAGTCGTTGAGGGAGAGTGTTAAAGTGATCACCGACTACTCTCCTCCAGAATTCTAGATTTTTCTTCAAAATACTCATCTCTAGATTTTTCTTTTCTTAGAGTTATTTTGCCTTATCTCTCTTTCTCTAGATTTTTCTTTCTCTAGAATTGTCTACATTACTCTTTAGATTTCTCTCCAGATTCAGCTTTTAGTCTTCCCTCTCTAGAATACTCCAACCGACAATGATAAGTCGGTTTAGTAAGGTTATAAATAGAATTTGTGTGTGTTGTGTATGTGTGGTTGTGGTGAGGAAGAAAACAAAGAGTGAATAGTTAGTGAGAAAGAGTTTGTGTGAGGTTGTCTCCATTGTTAGTTGGTGTTCACACCACTTATATTTGGTCTTTTCTCATATTAATAAAAGAGTTGTTTTTCGGAAGTTACTGTAGCATCCCGAGATAAAGTTACTGTAGCAAATAGGTACTGTAGCACAAAACTACAATTGGTACCGAGAGTCAGAAATCAACATAACGGATTTAACTCTCTTTCGTTACATTAATGTCATTACATTTATGTCCGTTATTTTTTAATTATTATTTAAAATATTATAATTTAAACTTTAAAAAAAAAAAAAAACTTTAAAATTCAAGTTGATTATAAAACCAAAAAAATTGATGAATGATCTGATATCCGAAAATGTCCTAAATTTAAAAAATATCCAACTCTCATTAAATCACGTGTATTTGAATGAGCATAGTTTAGGAAAATTATAACACCAGTTAATTATTAGGGAGTTTTAACGTATTTTATTAGAATATATTTAAATTTTTTTTAATAAATTTAATATAGAAAATAATGGCACATCTAACAATATCCTATTACCATTTGTGGACTTTAAATATGCTGTCGACCGGTGCGTAAAATCAAACTCCAATATTTATACCTAATTGAATGACAAATATTGCATAATGTCTACCATTAGTTTAGTTTCCTTTTTATTATAAGGTTTTGTTAACAAATTTCTTAACAATATTTTTAAATATTATTATATAAAGTAAGTATATTCTCATAATGCATTGAAAATTAACATATTAACTATCAATTATCATATTTAATGAGAGAATATAAATTAACATTAAAAAATAACTTAAAAACACTCGTTCAGAAAATAATTTATTATATATTTGAAGGAGGAAAATTTTTCAAAGTTAAGCCTAATTTGGTAAAAGAAATAATTACCATTAAACCCTTTTTTAGAATAATATATTTTATATATACATATGGATTTATATTTAATACATTGTTAATGTATAAATTTATATACTATCAGTGAATTACATGATGTCATCTTATTAATAAGCAAATTAAAATTTTAAAAAAATTAAAAATAAATGCATAATTTTATTTATTAATAAGTGACATTATTTGATTAATTGATAGTGTATAAATTTATTTATTAATAAGTGACATCAAATATAAATCTTATATCTATTTAGGTATACACTTAGACGAGGGGTTAAAAGCCCTAGGAGGCTCTTAATATATATTATAATTTAATAATTTATTTAATAATTTATATTATATATATTTATATATTTTTTATTTATAATATAATATATTATATCTATATTTATATATTTCTATTTCATTTATTTCGTATATCTACAGTTTAGCAGCTATAGTTGTTCTCAATTTCCATCCTCTCATGATATCTTCCCAATTCACACCTTGCTGTCCATCATCTAAAAAGATAGTACAATAATCAAATTGCCACTTTGTATGCTTTGTCCCTTATTCTAAGTTCAATTTACTAGTATCAATTGTGGCCCCAAATTTTTTGGGTGAACCAAATGTGATAAACAGATGGTCAAAATTTATGAAAATAATAAAAAAAAAAAAAAAAAAAAAAGGCATGATGGGTGGTGGGTATCATAATCAAACCCTTTGGACAAGATAAGGTTTCTAACATTATGGGTACCTCAATTGTTTTGGACATGTCTCCCAAGATTCTACCCCACAAGAGCTTGGTTAAACAGGTTTTTTGACAACCAAAATTGAGTTATTCCCTTTTAGCATGGTTGCAACTCAAATATTTTTTTTTTTTTTTGATAATTGGGTAAGGGGAAGGGTTGCTTGGGTTTGAACCTAAGACTTCATGCCCCCAAGACTCTTGGCCACTCAGCCAAGAGCTTGTTGGCATTGCAACTCAAATATTGTGGGCTTAACAAGATGAAATTTGTTCAAGAAGCACCATGATTTTCAAGGCTTTACTCTAAATAGGATGATAAAATTCAATCCACGAATTTCGCATCGATTCATTTCGAATAGAATTTTTTTTTTTTTTTTTTAAAGTGAGGATGAGATGGAGCGGGATGGTTTTGATAAATGCTTGTTCCACTCCGCCTCGCTCTACTTTTTAAAACTATTATTATTATTTTATCTTTTAAAATATTTTATATCCATTTTATATTTTTAGCATATATATGAGATACATATGCTAAAATCATATATATACTAATATTATATATATATGCTTTATATATGTGTATATTATATATACTAAAAAATTATATCTACTAAAGTTAATGAATAAATTATAATATATTTTTTTATAATATTAAATTAAAAATAATTAATAAAAAAAATAGGGTTTAGCAGTATGGAGCGGTTATGAATGTAATCTGACATCTATGGAGGCGGATGTTTTAACATTCGAGTGGGACGAAAATGGATAAGGCAATCCCTGTCCCCGTTCTGCTTCATTGCTATCCCTAACTCTAAACATCATTCAATCAATTATCGATACAAAATTAATATATTTATCTTTATCTGATAGTGAAATTTTTAAACTCGTGTCAGTTAATTAAGTTTATGTGAAATTTAAAAAAAAAAAAAAAATTAAACCTTATCTTATCTGACAATGTGATCCATGTATATCTCTTTCTTTATTTGTGGGAACCAATTGCTCTTAGATAATTAAATCATGTGCCTAGAGTCTCACCTGTACTTGTAAATCCATGATTTTTGCTATGGTTCACACCAACTACAGTTTGAAGATTGGGTTTGATAAGATTAGGGGTATTATCAAAATGAAGAAGTGACTAAAGCAATAAGTCTAAATTTGCATTCAATTCAATGATATTGCCAAAGAATGGACCCCAATTATCTCTAAACTTCACCTGGTATTGTCTCCTAGGAGGTTGATTAGTCCAATCAAGAGCTCCAAATATCACTCAAACATGTCAAAATTTGCCCTGTTTCATAGTTTTGACTAGCTAGATTAATGCAACTTAGAGTCACCATCTTTTATAGCTAGCATATAGCAGTTCCCTCTTGAACTCCTTTGGTTTGCCCTATCAGAAAATTGCTACCTAGGTTCTATATGTTATAGCTAGCTAGGGCCATATTATTTCCATTTAAAAAGAAAATCAAAAGTGTTAATTAGCAGCTCAATTTCTTACAAATTTTGAAAGGAAAAGAAATAATATCTTTGTTTCTAAATCTAAAATTGATAACCAGCTCAATTTGATTCTTGAAGGCAATTAATTGAACAGGACTTTTCTCTGTTGAATCTGAATCAATTATCAATGTGAAAGCTGCCTCCAACTCTCTTTAATGAAAGGGAGATCATACATACAATATTTCTTTCTTTGTCAACAGCTAAGCCAAGGCCAAACTGGTAAGCATCAATGTCAGGTTCATGAAGTAATTAACCACATCTTTTTCCTTGATTTAACAAGCAAAAACACTTGACCAAAACTGATTTGGCAACTTGTTTTTAAGAGACAAGATCCTCAGATTGATGCTGAATCTTGGTTTGACAACTTCATTCATTGCACAACAAGTTTCTTTTTTTAAGTTCCTTACATTTGATTGCATGTTTGCCTTAGCCAAAACAGTGCATGAAAGCTTTGATAAGTTGATGTATTGACCATTACATCAAATACTAAACAGTTGCTATCCCCCTGGGATGGGATGGCAAAACCCGATCCGACCGATGGATTTCGCACCGATCCGCTTCGAATGGAGAGGTTTTTTTTTGGAGCGGGGTGGAGCGGAGCGGTTTTGGTAAATGCTTGCTCCACTCCGCCCCGTCCCGACTTTTGAAATTACTATTTTATCTTTTAAAATATTTTATATTTTTTCTTATATTTTTAATATATATTAGATATATATACTAAAATCATATATATACTAATATTTTATATCTATACCTTTAGTATATATGTATTATATATATTATATTAAAGATTTTTATATACTAAAATTATGTTCATGAATAAATTATAATATAATTTTTTACAATATTAAGTTAAAAATAATTAATATAAATTGGGGTGTAGCGGAGTGGTACACCGTGGAGCGGTTATGGATGTAACCAACATCCATGGATGTGGATGTTTCCAACATCCATGCAAGAGTGGGGTGGAGGTGGATAAGACAATATCCGCCCCCGCCCCGCTTCATTGCCATCTCTACCCTGGGAGGCTGGGACAATTTCCCTTCGCCATTTCTCATAATAGTTTGGGCCACCTAAGTTTGTACTACAAACAACCCTTTGCAGCCTAACAATATTGGGCTTTGTATATTAAGATGGAACCAGATTCCCATTGTTGGATTTTGGGCCTTTGACAGGTGAAACTGTGTTACTTAGCATGGATATATTTGTCAAGGGATATTGATCTTTACAAATTATGTTTCCAATTAATCTCACTTCTCTCCATCTCACCCTTGTAAAAATCTAATTGAAAATTGTTCTTGGATAGTTATGGAAACTCATCAAAGACCTTAGCAGAGGTGTCCATAAATCGAGTCAGACTCGAATAGAAAAAATTTGCTTGCCCCAACCTGGCTTGGATCCGATCTAAAAACTTTATTGTTTAATATTTATATATTTTCATAATTAAATTTAAATAAAAATATTTTATTATTTAAATAGTAATTCGGCCGATTAGACCAATTTGGATTTTAAATATTTTATTATTTAAAATCTATCTTAAAGCTGGACCTATCGATAGCTCGATTGATAAAGAGATCTACCTTCAAGTTGACATTATCATAATCTAATGATTAGAATATTTCATTGATACTTTCGGGTTTGCTTGTATGATTTTGAAAGGGGAGTCTATATGAAATCTAGGAATTATGTTGTTTCATGAGTAAGATTGGGGAATGAAACTCAGCAAATGAAACAGCTTTTGAAGAGTTAGCTGACTTTCATTTTGCTCTTGTTATGTTATAAGCATTCAACTAGTGAACAAAATAAAGATACAATGTCTATTGCATTCTGAGCTATGAGGTGAATTGATTTACTCAAACTGCTTTCTTGCCTTCTAGGATTGGGTTGGGCTGCTTAAAGTGAATGTTGCTAGCCATAACTTATAATTAATTTTGATCATTCGTGTTTTCATGTTATAATCATGTCATCATGATTAAAAAATGAAGTATGATTATATTAAATACGATACGACATGATTAATTAAATATGTCAAGATTTTAAACAGAAACATAAATACATTTATTATCTTATCGTATTATATTTAAAATTATCATCAGGATTTTACATAATGTTTAACAATTATTATTTTTCTTAATATATATGATTTTGAATTATACAATAAAAAGTACTAATTTTCTTTTCATATTGTAAACATCACCTCAACAATTGCTACTTTACAACATGGTGATTCATGATTCACCCACAATTTCTTTTGCTAGAAGAGCATATAAAACATTGGTGGTATAAGAATGGAAAAGCACTCAATTCCAAAGTTAACCAATGAAATCATCACATATGTACAACATGATTAAGATGAATCATAGTCCAACAAAAGCATAAGGTAGCAATATCTATGCAGAATTCCACCATGGCAAAGAAATGTGTACATAAAAGCTAAAAAGATAGAGGAAATGGTGGTCCATTTAGAGTAACACAAACCACACAATGAGGAAGGAGAAGGACTAGAGAATACAAGACAAGAAAGGAAAGTCCCAACTATTTTGGCTATATAGTTGATTGTAGCACTAACAGGGCAAACTCATTTTTATTTATTTTTTAATCTCACTTTATCTTACACTTTTGTTTTCTTCAACTATAAAAATATCAATGACATTTTATGTTTGTATGTGACATTGATTGGCAAATGTGTAGTTTTGAAACTAAAACTAAAATTAAAACTAAAATTGATGATTAAATTTAAATTTGATAATTTGTGTATGTATGTGTTTTTGTGTCTTTTTTCTGTCAATCATGTAAATATAAACAAAACAAAATTTATTAAATGTATCAAAATCTTAAATTCGAATACAATATGTTATTAAATGTGTCATGTTAATCGTGTTTAAATTATCGCGTCATATTTGTTACACTATTTTCGTGTTTATTAAATGTGTCGTGTTCGTGTTATATTTTTGTATTATATTCAAAATTATCATTAGTAGAGAGTAAGAAATTGGAAGTGAAAGAAATATCATTCCACCAACAAATGCTGGTATTCAATGTAAAAATGTAGAAAACCAATTTCTTTTAAGAACAAAATTTATACTACTTCTTATGATATGTACTAGATAAAAAAATAAAAATAAAAAAATTGGAAAAGAGCTTTTTAAAGGAAACTCAACCTTTGTTTTTTTTATAGCATTCAACTTACATTTTTTTAAATCAATAATTGGCCTTTTATAGAGGCAAATTATTTTTAAGATAATTATCACTAATAAAATAAGATAATATATATTTAAATAATAATAAATATAAATAACAAAGACAAAAATGCTAAATAATCGCCCCATATAAATATAACTTGAAAACAACTAATAGTCCTAAATCCATTTATTCTCACTTGATATAAAAAGGTAAGTGTCCTCAAGGCTTAGAACTTGAAAACGAGCACTTGCCTTTCCAATATCCTCTTTTTTTGCTTGAATTGTTGAAGGATCTTGCTTAAATAAATTATTAAAATATTGAAAACAATACTATTTATTATTAATATTTTAAATTATTATTTATTAGTCAAATATTATTTCTATTATAATGTTAAAAATATAAAATAGTAATATTTAATAATAAAATATTTACACTATTAAAATAATAATATTTTTAATATTATTATTGAATCATAAAAATTATTATTTATTTATATATTTATTTTAAGATGGTAATATAATAATTTTTGTTATTGAAATATTAAAAATACTATAAATTTTAATTTAAAGACATTAAGAAATTATTAAAATTTTAAAATTATTTACATTACTAATTACAATAGTAATATTGTTGTTAGTCTTAAATTGGTTATTGTTTTCAAATGACAAAAAACATGATTTTCAAATCAAATTTGCTTAAGATTTTTTTTTTTTTTTACTTCTCAAACCAAAGCATTGTTTTAAAAATTATTTGTTTGAGCCTAATTGCAAGCCCGTATTTCAAAGAAAATTATTTTTCTTGGATTTAATAAATTTGTAATACTACTGGTTTGAGAAAAAGAATTAATCTGAAAATGCAAGTTCATTTGATATTAAAAGAAAATTTATTTGTCTTGAACTTAATATAGTTTTTGCATTATTGTTTTTTTAAAAAAATTCTCAATGTGCTTCACGGACTAAACATTCATTCTCAAATTCGAGAATTTTTTATAAAATTACTTTAACATTTTAGACTGTCTCTTTCTCAAAAATAAAATTTTTCAAATAAATTATTTTATCAAATGAGTTTTGAGATAAAGTAAACTTTTTTAAAAGTGAAAATACTTTAAATTTATATTTTTGTGAAGAAGAGATTAATCCCTCCTTGAAATGATGATCCTTTTCAATATAGAATTTCTTTTGACTAAGAAATGCTAAAGGGATTGATTCCTTCATATTGAGGATTGATCCCTTAGTTCTAAAACAACTAGTTTTTTAAATTTATAGTCAAAAGATCGATTCTCTAAAGCATAGGATCTATTTTCTAGTGGCTGACAACTTCAAACGATTAGGTTTCCAAGTGTTTGAACACTTTTTTTCTTTCATAACTCAATTACAACGGCTTCAACAGCTTTCAACTATAATTAGCTTCTCCAATACCATTGAATGCAAGAGAACAAGCACTATAAAATTATATCTTCATTTTCTCACAATTCAAGTGTCTTAGAGTTTAAATTACATATTTCTTTTATAACTCCTGTATTCAGATTCTCATTCATTTTTCATTTGTATTTAGTTTGGAAAAACAGCCTTTGTTGAGATTGTGAGATGAGTATTTTTATAAGTTTTGATAGAAACTCACTTTGGGATTTAGATGTTATTATCTAAGCCTCTAAAAGATAAAAATTGTAAATATTATACTTTAATCTAAAAAAGATAAATTATAAAAGATTCATTTACTAGTGGATTGAGCACTTCGACGAGGAAAGTCGAGAAGAGAAGAGAAGACGTAGACGGCTATAGGAAGGGTCGAACCCCTATATATTGCTTTGTTTGTTCTTCTTTCTCTACACTCTTTATTTACTTTAATTGCATATATTTGTGCTATATTACATATCTTGCTTAATCTCTGAATTTTTAATAAGTTTTTTGACTAAAATTTTCAAGAAATCAATTAATCCCTCTTGATTTCATTACTAGGTTGAGCTAACAATAGTCTTATTATAAATGATTTATTATCAAAATATACAAAATATTATTTATTATTAAAGTACTAATATAATGTTATTTATTATTAAACTATTAAAAATGTTTCGTGTTACTATTATTCAAAATATTAAACGACATCTTATAGTAATATTTAATATTTTAAATAACTTTTTGAATCAAAAATAAATAATTTTTTTTTAATAATATTTTGGGTTAGATCAAGTTATGCTGAATATAAAAAATCATGTCAAAACTTTAAGTCTTAATTGTTTGAGTTAAGATCCAATCTATTTTTTAAATGTATCTTTTTTTTTTGTTCAAATTTATATTTTGGGCTTAATATTTTTGCTCAAATTTTTTCAAATATCGAACAGACTTTTGAACTTAAACAAATAACCGGATCCTTAAATAGATCTAATTGGATTCAATTTACATTTTGAAAGCTTAGACATCTGCATGAGCTAGGCCCATTCATTTATTTTATGTTTATTATTATAATTTTATAATATATTTTACATTTAAAACATATTTAATAATGAAAATTAAATAAAAATATTATTTAATAGTATAATAATATTTTTAAATTGAAATTAATTCGGATCTTCAAAATTTTCGAGTAATCCGACTCGTGATCAATAAACACTTTTAAGATCACATTGTTGGAAAAGAACAAAAAGAATAAACAAAAAAATATCTTAAAAGAAAAAGAAAAATAGTTGTAGTACTAACATAACTTTGGCCCAAAAAAACCATAGCTTTGGTCCCAATTTTTGAGTAAGTTGTTTTCAAAAAAAGAAAAAAGAGCACGTGGCGCAATATGAATAAAAATAAACAAATGATGCCCAAAGGAATTTCTATGTATTTTATACCAGCCATTAACGACCTGTGAGCTGTGACAATTCCCATTTCCGCACAAAAAAAAAAAAAACGAACTTTCTTCTATGCTTTAAAACAATAATTTCAATTATACATAGAAATTTATAGTAATTTATAACCCATAAGCTCATGGGTTGCTCTTCTTCTCTTCCAGGTAAAATCTCTATCCAATTACCTTGATTTTTTTGGGGGTTTTTTAGTTTCTAGGGTTTTACTCATTCATTTGTAAAGAAATATTTGATCTTTGTTGTTTGGTTGAGTTCTTTGGGTTTTGAGCTGAAAAGATGTTGAATTTGATTTCTGAATTGTTGGTTTTTGGTAGCTGGTGATTTAGTTGGGGGGTTTTTGGTTGTTGTTAAAAGGCTTGGAATTTGGTTACCCTTTTATGAATTGTTGTTAAATTTGATTTTTTTTTGTGGGTTTTGTTGATTGGTTGCAGATAGGAGTTCTGGGCGGTTGAGTGGACTTAACAATGCAGAGAATTCTGGAGTGCCTGATGCCAAAAATCTACGCGTAAAGGTATATATTTAGCTCTTTATTACATATTTTTACGTGATTTTTGTTTAATTTTGTTGAAAATTCGAGATACTGACGTGGTTAAAGGAGTGGAACAGAAAGGATTATGAGGGAGCATTTTACTTTTACTTTAGTTTTTTACCTACTGGCTTGATTTCTTCCCTGTTGGAAGTTAGATCAATCTTTAAAATGAGTTGATATTGTGTTGGTTTGCTTAATGATTTCAGCATTATATAAACGATAATGACTTTTTTAAGGTTTTGTACTTTTGTTATTGGCCAAGGGTGAGCCAAAGTGTTCAAAATTCTTGTAAGTTTTTAAAGATATTGGCTTTTGAACATGTTAACTTTGTTGAACATCTGGTGTTCGCATTTCGTTTGGTGGTATAGTTTGGTTCTGTGACTCCCTTGTTTGAGGTTTTGTGAATGGCGACTTGGTTTGTTCAGTCATTTTGGGGTTAATGGGTTATGACATTTTGAACTTTTCTTTAGAAGATGGCATAAAAGACTTAAGATTTAATATTCAGTTTAAAAATAAGGGAGCATCTGGTAGCTGCCCTGCATGTTTTTGATTATAATTAGGGTGCATTTATGAAATTTAAGATCCTAATCATCCTAAATCTTTTAGTTGATTTTTAACAGTAATTGCTAAGCATATTTGGTGACTCCCTCCATATAGCATTTAATTTTGAAAATATCATTTAAAAGATTGAGTAATATATTACCTAGTTTAGAATGCTGAAAACTGGATATAATGATGTGATGTAATTTTTAACATACTATCTCTTTAATATACATTGATTACTAGTTACTGCCTCTGTTACATGGACTCTTCATTTTTGCTAAAGTACCCGTGTCCGACACATATTCGGACATGGGTATGGGGGTATAATCCTCCAAATATATGGGAAAACTTTAAAAAAATTGAGCATACCCGTGTCGGACACATACCCGTATCTGACACTCAGACCCGAGTCCGGGTAACATAGGTTACTGCCATCATGATCTCCTTTCAGTACATTCTAATTATGCAACTGAATTTTCAATATCTTTTTGCTTCACACAGCTGGTCTTGTTAGGTGATTCTGGAGTTGGAAAAAGTTGTATTGTTCTTCGCTTTGTTCGTGGCCAGTTTGACCCTACATCCAAGGTGGGGAGTATTCTCTTAATTCATCAACTTGTAACATGGCCATCTGGCTTTCTATTTGAGCTTCATTTTATCTAACCATGCTCAATCTGATTGATGTTAGCATCTTCTCTCTAAGGGTAAAAAAGTACTATTATGATGAGATTTCTCTGATTTGTCAACCTTTTATCATTTCAGGTAACTGTTGGAGCTTCATTCTTGTCACAGACAATAGCTTTGCAAGATTCAACTACTGTTAAGTTTGAAATATGGGACACAGCTGGACAAGAGAGGTATGGTTCTCAAATCCCATGTCGATATGCTAGTTCATGTCATCACTTTCATAGGAAAAGTGCATCGTATTGTGATCCTTTGGCCTCTGGTTTTGTACTGTAATTGAGATTATAGTTTAGTTTATGACTTTACATTATGCATTTTAATTTGCACTGAATACTCCTTTGGCAGGAAAGAAATAATCGTTTATTTTGTCTCCCTTAGATATGCTGCATTGGCACCTCTGTACTACCGAGGAGCTGGAGTTGCAGTTATTGTGTATGACATAACTAGCCCAGAGTCTTTCACCAAAGCACAATATTGGGTTAAGGTAGCTTCTGAGGATTGCAATAGTGTTTTTTGTTTTAAAATTACTATTACTTTCTTGCATTTTAGAATGTGAAATGTGTTGGCTGTGGTCAAATTTCGAACAACACTTTTCTAAAGTTACAGCATAGTCTAGTGGCTGATTTCTTCAGAAAGCTCGATAGTCTTTTGATGGGCCAGTAGATCTGCACAAACTTGACTCTTTATTGCTTTGGGAGTGATACACATTCTATGTCAAATTCTGGCATCTGTAACAACCATTGCGCTGTCCTTCCCGATAGGGCTGTCCTTGACAGTAAGTATTTTATTGGATTAGGCCCCACTAGTGTTGTCAAGGGCACGAGTTGCACTCTAGGTGCTAGAACACTTATATTGTCCGAGGAGCAAGGTGCAAAAAAAGTGCTCGCTTGAGTAAGGTGCAATATGAATATATGTGTGTTTTTGCATGTGTGTCTGTGTATATTAAAATAAGCTTAATATATTTAATTATGATAATAAACTCTAAAGAATGGTCCAGTTTATCTACAAAACATGCAAAATTTTCTTTTTTTCTGTTAGCCAATATGCATGATTTCCTTATGGTCCCTTGTTTGTTGTTGAATACTCAAATATTGAAAAGTAGAGAGTTTTATATTATCACCTTTCTTAATAGTAAAGGTACAACTACTGAAAAAAAGTTAAAAATAAAAGAAATTAAAGAGAACTTCAATCAAGCGGGCTTTTCTTGCGTCTATCACCTTACAAAAATGCATGCCTAGGCGCACGAGGCGTGCACCTGAACAAATGCCCTCGCCCGAAATGGTCTGAGGCGTTTTGTTGTCTGGCGCTAAGACGCAACGCCTAGGCGCATGCCTTGACAACACTAGGCCCCACAACCTACGCTATCTTGTGCGCCAGCAAATGTCTTAGCTTTTGTGCTGCATATAAATACTATATAAGCGCGAAACTACTTTTCTCTGCTTTAGTGTATCTAGCTTCAGCTTCTTTGAGAATAACCTTTTACAAAGTTCTGTAGTGGTATTCTTGGTGTGATAACATATTGCATGGGAGATCTAAGTTTGAGTTGTGAAGATCTCTAGAAGAGCATTTGGAGAAACTATTCCAGCTTTTCATTATTGCCTTGGTGTGACATACTTTAATATTTACTAATTGTATGTGCTGTCTTTAATAGTGCAAACTGCAAATAATCCAGTTTATGTGCTCCTCTCACCCTCATTTTACAGCTGTTTCTTGTTTTCTGGAATTTGGATTCTTTCCTCTTATTTCTATTCAAAGGCATAAACTAGTTGTCCCAAGGAAGATGGTGTTACAGTTCAAGTTTGATATGTCTGTCATATATGCCAAAAAGAACTCAATTCTTTTGGGTTATATCATTTCTAAAAAGGCCTTTTGTCTTTTTTCATGAAGTTTTGTCCAGAGTTATAGACTGATTTTTTTTTTTTTTATATAAAAAATATTGTAAATTTCAAGTGATGTAATTAATTGGCCCCCCAAAATGATATTTTATTCACGGCATTGCATTAGAGGTGAAAATTTAGATTTGTTACGTGCAATGCTGAGAACAATATATCTGCTCAAGATGGTAATGCAACTGCCTAATAGGTCATCTGACTACCTGCTTCTGCTCAAGAGAGTCTGAACTTTGATTCAGTTTCGGAATGAGTCATAACCCAAATTTTCTGGTCACTGCAGATTGGCTTATTTTGTTGCCGCATTGGACCTGTTGCATTATGTTATTGATAAGCTTTAGGATGCCCCCCTCCCCCTTTTTTTTAATGAATTTTCCTTTTCTGTTAGTGATAGAGTAATGATTTTTGCTGTAAGTTTACTTGCGAGTGTTGCTTTGCAATGGGTTTTCCATAGCCACCTTGTTGTCTTCATAAGACCCTTTAATTTCTGCACCCCCTTCCACCCTCTTTTCATTTCTTTCTTCCTTCTTTTTGGTCTTCTTCCTTGAAAGCCTTAACGTTGCTTTAAAAGCATTTTATGACATCAAATTTTCAACTTTGATTCATATTCTGCTTATCTCAGAAGCTGAAAGGGAAAAGGACTATTCTGCAAAACTGTCTCTTTAACTTTGTCAAAGCTCAAATGTTTTTTATGCTCTAAAGTTGCCAAAGTTGATGTATTTTAGCATCTGGCAGGAGTTACAGAAACATGGGAACCCAGATATAGTGATGGCTTTGGTTGGTAATAAAGCAGATCTTCATGAAAAGCGAGAAGTACCAGTTCAAGTAAGTGCCAAAATTGAACAAATAAGGTCCCTTTATGCATGCAGAATTAATATTATCTTCTCACATGTGCTGTTTTATTCTTGAAGGATGGCATCGAGTATGCAGAGAAGAATGGGATGTTCTTTATTGAGTCATCTGCCAAGACTGCAGATAATATAAATCAGTTGTTTGAGGTATTTCTTCTATATGTTTCTTAATGCAATTAAATAGTTGACAAATGATTATTAATACTGTATGAGCACTACTATCAGTTATGGAAGTTGCATAGAAGGATTGTTTTCTCACTCTTGACAATTGACAAGTTCAAGATTTTGTATGATCAAATATGCAGTCTTCCAGGAAGAATTTAGTCTATATGGACATAATTTACAGGTCTTCCAATAGTTATTAAGCACCATTGTTCTTGCTTTCACATTTACAGTTAATGCCGATAGTATTAAAACGTTCTCCAAAGTCCAAAATCAGGTCTTATGCCTAAGCTTTTAGATGGAATTGCTATAACTTGTCAGCAGCATTCTAATATAAGATCACTACTACTACTAGCATGTAATTAGTGTTCAAATTTGAGTAGTTCTTGGTGTTCCCAAATCTGTGTAGCTCTATTTTCACCCTTCTTTGTATGTGCAGGGAAATTTACTGATCCATCTTACTAATTTGTTGTTATTGATAACCTCTATTCATGTCAATGGATTAGTTTCTTGTCTTCTAAGTGCAATGGAAACCCTACTTAGAGTTGTTTTGACATAGTCAAGGTTTCTCCGATTGAAGGTTTCTTATCATTTGCAGGAAATCGCTAAGCGACTGCCCCGCCCATCATCTTCATGATTGGAGGACTGCAAGACCAAATGAACCAGATAAATTTTAATGTTCTGGAACTACATAGTTGTGATTTCATGTTTGTGAATATTGTGGTATACGCGACTGTTTTATGTTTTACGTTTTCGTACTCTATGATGTAATTCTGAATCTCATTGAAAACATTATCAGCACCATGTATGTAGCAAAGGATCTAAATGGTTATTGCCTTATGCCATGTTTCCACTCATTTCACTGCCCTTCTGTTATTTCTTCTGATTTTGCAAATGGGTTTTTGAAAAGGTGCCAAAGCAAGAAGATTGATTTTCATAGTCTATTCTACCCAACATGAGTTTCATGGAAAGACTGCAGTGAATGAGACATGAAACAGTGCAGTTTGTATGTCATGGTGGTTCCCTTTGGTAATCTAGATTGTAGTTTCACAACTGCAATTACCTTAAAGTTTATTTATTAATCAAGAAGCTTGGTGGCATGAAAATGAAGGAGAGGCCTCAGATTAGGGCTGTAATCGAGCCGAGCCGAGCTCGAATACTGAGAAGCTCGAGCTCGAGCTCGATTCGAAACTCGAGG
Organism: Fremontodendron californicum; assembly: GCA_030761205.1. Classification (NCBI taxonomy): domain Eukaryota; kingdom Viridiplantae; phylum Streptophyta; class Magnoliopsida; order Malvales; family Malvaceae; genus Fremontodendron; species Fremontodendron californicum. The sequence continues at coordinate 10,144,179 of JAULJL010000041.1, read as the reverse complement.
CTCGAAGCTCGGTTCGAGCTCGATCGAGTATCATTTTTTAAGCTCGAGCTCCGCTCGAGATAAAATCGAACTATTCGAGCTCGACTCGATTAGGCTCGTTTATATACTCGAGCTCGAATTAAGGGTTTTTAAGTATGTATATATATATATATATATTAAGGGTAAAATAGTAAATTAATAATAAAAATATTATAAATAAAAAAAGCTCGACTAGGCTCGCGAGTTGCTTGAATCGGGTATTAAGATACTCGAACTCGGCTCGCTCGATAGCTCGAGCTGCTCGAGCTCGGCTCGATAATGACCGAATCGAATTCGAGTTTTTTTCGAGTCGAACTCGAATAGCTTGCGAGCACAGGTGTCTCGTTTACACCCCTACCTCATACTGAAAAATGAATAGGATAAAAACAACTTCCGAATTCAGGTCTCAGTTTCATTAGCTTGGAAAGTTTTACTCCAAAGAGGGCATGATGTTTGGTATGTTGTGGGTGATGATCTTTTACACTTATTATTATTTGAGGTTGTTAAGAATTAATCTTGATTAGTAGAATTATAGAACTAAATATTTAGTATTTTACTAACAAATCATAATAGTTATAGTTATCAGGACCGGATCATTGATCAGACCGGTTAAACTGATGATTCAGTGATGAAACCGCTTTGGTTTTGTTATTAGATCACTCATGCATTTAACTCCGTTGTGAATTGACGATTTTATTATTAAATTGGTGAACCGGGTGAGTTTTTATTAACCAAGGTGGATTTGATTTTTATTAGTAAAATAATCTTAAAATCATGATTAATTTAATTTTTTAAATAAATTTATGGGTTGTTACGTCATTTAATCAAAATAATATATTTAAAATAATTTTTAATAATTAGGAATAAAAATAAATTACAAATTTACAATTTACAAAGTTTTTTTTTTTTTTTTTTTCAAAAAAAAAAAACTAAAAATGAGTAAAAAGTTCTTGAGTTATTTGATTTATACTTTTGAGGTAAAAATGTCAACTTTTAACTAATTTTGTAATTTAAACTTATTATATATATATATATATATATATATATATATATATATATATATATATATATATATATACCAGGTGTGTTGCTGCGGTTCTATTTTTGATTGCTGAAAGTAAGTAATGTAGATAATTTAATAAGGCAGTGCATATATATATATCTACATATTTAAATATAGTTGTTTCTGCATTGTTGAAACTGAAATTAAGAATGAGATTACATTACATTTTAATTCAAAAGTAGATTGTTAAAAAAGACAAAAAAATATTTCTATAATTTCAAAAATTATATGTGGAACTGACATGTTTGATATCTTTCACAAAAATATTGTCAAAATATTTTTTTTCTATATTTTTTTTGTCTCATTTCTTATTTTTTCTGCAAGAAGATAAAGATCATAAAACTTTATTACAAATTTAATGTACGTGATTATTATTGATATTTGATATTTAAATATATTTCATAATTTCATATGTAAAAAAAATTAAAATGAATATCAAAATTTAATTCATTTAAATTATAATAATTCTATCATTCATATTCATATTAAGAGTTAAAAAAAATAATAAAATATAAACTTAACAACTATCATACAATAGCTTATAGCATCATTTAACATATGTTTTTTTTTTTTTAACTATTTAACCATCATACTATTTTTGCTTTTAATTTAATACCTAAAGTTTTTTAAAAAATTCACGTACATCAATCCATCTCATATTATTATTCAATGTTTTAATTTTTACAGATAATTTATCGATATAATAATTTTTTATTCAATAATATAATAATAAAAAACTTAATATGATCTTATTTTTTTAAATAATAAAGAATCGATCATTATATGACACATGACATAAAATTAAGAGTTATTTGAATAATGTCAATTAAACCTGACAATCATGAATACAATATGAAAAAAAAATAACTAAAATACTATACGAAACGAAAAAACAACATAAACACTATACGAATATATGAACATATCAAAATTTATATAAAACTAATTATTAATATGTCAAAATTTATATAAATATATAATATATTAAATATAATTATGACATAAAAAAATAACACGAATACATATATATATATTTTTCTTTTCTTTTCTTTCCTATCTTTATCTTTTCTTTCTTCGATCATCACAATATAATAATAATAAAAAAATAACTTACCACACACGTTGCAAGCTACGATAAAGTAATTGCTTTCAATTGGTGTATACTGGAATTCTTCCCCGTGGGGACTTTTTTTAATAGTTATATATTTTAAATTAAATTAATAATTATAAATAAATATAAGTTGAATTATATTATTATTAATATTTATTATTTATTTAAATATATATATCTTTTTATGTTTTAATATGGTAAGTAAATGAATTTAAAGTTAAAATTGAATCACTATGACAAATTATATAAAATATGAGATGTATTTAGATACGACATAAATACAAGATGAGAAAATAATTAAAACACAACACGACAAGAAAATTTTATATAAAATAAATTATTAACGTGTCAAAATCTATATAAAATAAATTATTAACGTGTAAAAATTTATATAAATTTGTAATATTTTAAACACACAAAAAAAACACGAACGCGAACACATAAATTTTCTCTAAATTGAATCACTATAACAAATTATGCAAAATATGTCATGAATTGAGACACATTATTATGCAACACAAAAAAATCACTATAACAAATTATGCAAAATATTGGATGAATTTAGATACGATACAAACACAAGATGAGAAAATAATTAAAACATAATACGACATAAAAAATAACATGAACACGACACGAAAAATAACATGAACACGACACGAATACACGATCGTGTCAAAATTTATATAAGACGAATTATTAACGTGTAAAAAATTATATAAATTTGTAATACTTTAAACACACACAAAAAATAATACGAATACGAACACACAAATTTTTTTTCTAAATTTAATCACTATAATAAATTATGCAAAATATGTCATGAATTGAGACACGACACGAACACACACTTTTTTTTTAAAATTGAATCATAATGATAAACTATACAAAATATAAAATAAATAGAGACACGACACAAACACAACATAAAAAAAAAAATTAAAACATAACACGAAAAATTACATAAATACTATATGAATACACGAACTTGTCAAAATATATATAAAAATAAATTATTAAAGTGTAAAATTTTATAATACTTTTAATACATAAAAAATAACACAAATACAAAAAATTTTATCATTTTTTTTTTCTTTCTTTTCTTCTTCTTTCTCTTTATCCTTCCCCCCCCAAAAAAAAAAAAAATAGCCACCACATGTCGACACCTGAAGAATTGATGTAGCCAATTTTATACTATAGTTTGATAGATAATTATATGAAAATTTTCTCACATAATATATTATAAATTTTAATTTTTTAAGTATTAAGTTATCTAAATTATTTTTTACTTATCACATAATTAATTATTTTTTAAAAATATTTATATTTTTAATTATTTTATTGACCTAACAATTGATCCAGTAATTAAATCATTGATCAAGTGATTTGATATCTTGAACAATACATTATCGAGTGTCCAATGTTTTTTACAATAGTTCGAACCTCAATGAAATTGCATTTTTTGTTTCAATATTTTTAAATATTTCAGTTTCATTTGTGACCCTGTTGAGATGCAATTTTTTCACAAAAAAATTGAAAGTACTTCAATGATATTCAAAATATTATGTTATAAAAAAATATTAATCAGTTAAAGTTATATATATATAAATATAATTTATGCATTATTTTTTTTAATTTAATAAAAATAATATATTAAATATAATTTGATTCTAAAATAATAATTAAATAATCATTAATTAGCATCAGTTAAACAGATCCTATGTTATATTACGAAAATAACGTGAAAACATTTATAAATTTTACTTAATATGAGAAAAAACATTTTAAAAACTAGAATTTACTACACTCATTTGTTGGTGTTTTTAAAAAATTAAATAGGTAATTTTTTTTATTACATATGAGTAGTTTATTTTTGTAAAAGTGAGTAGCTTTTTAATTTAAAAAGATATTCGTATAAAAATAAATAAAAATATCTTTAATTTAATTTTAATTTTTAAATAAAATTTATAATTAAATAAGTTTCATTTAAATTGTGATCAACTCATGATAAAATAATATAAGATAAAGCGAATAATTTTTCTCATTTTTAAATTAAATTTCAACTTTAAAAGTCATCGAATTCGAAACTCTTCTATAAATTTAATTTAATTGCCACCTACATCTAAAAACACGTGACGTAAGAGATTTTTTTTTTTTTTTTTTTTACAAATAATGAAAATAACTTACGTTATGCCCAAATTGAAATAAAATAAAAAATTGCCCTAATATAATTCCTCGGGGCTGTTGCTGCTGCTTCTTCTTCCCCTTCTTCCAGCCGACAAATCAAATTTAGGATTTGGGATTTTGCGATTCGAAGTTACCAAATTTCCAGCCAAAGCTTGGAAATTTTAAAAAATGACTGATTACGAAGAAGTGCGGTATCAAGGAAACGGAGACAACCTCGAAAACAGTTACGGCGGAGGTTCTTCTCCTCAGCCTCGTTCTGATGATCAAGACGATTCTAAATTTCAGGTTAGATCACTTAAATTTTAGCTTAATTTCCTTTTTTTTTTAATCGATTTTTATTTGGAAGAAATTATTGTTAGTTTTTTTTTTTTGGATTTTTTCCTACTGAAAAGTATAAGGTATTGTTTGGTTGTTAGTTTTAGCGAAATCCGAAAGGAAAAATTGCTATTAGCTAAAAAAGAAATATATAATACGGTTGATGAATTAGAACAAAAAATGTATAATTTTATATTTAGATTGAACAATTACCCTAGAATTAGTGTTACATGTCAGTCTTTTGTTTATTTTAAATTCTTTATGATTTTACTTTATATCATTGGCTTTTGCCTTTTACTAAACTTTTGAAGAAGCAAATAGAAAATAGAAAAAGAAAATAGCAGCAAGGTAACAATCAACTGGAGTCCAAAAATTTTGAACATTGCTTTTGGATGGGAGCTTGTCAATCTGTTATGGTTCAACTTTCTCTTTGAATTAGGTTTTGTATCTCGAAATTTGGCTAGTTTGACAAATAACATTTTCAATTACTTGTAGTACTTAGTTCTGTTCTAAACTAAACATTAGAAAATGAGGTGTATTTTGTCAGAGTAAAAGTTTTCTTTTCTGTACAAGTCAGATTTTTTTTTGTTTTTTTTAGAACAATGAGTTTCTCAGAATTTGAATCTCATATTTATGCTTCGATTTTATGATTCCTGTTTTTATCAAGTATCATTGTGGGGGAAAGGGGGATTAAAACCCGGCTTTTTGAGCAGGGGATACACGTATGTACCAGCCAAATTCTCAGGTCCTTTTTTTATCTCTATTAACTAGGTTTTGTTTATGTTCACACCAATTTCGAATCTTGAGTATGCACACATGTTTAGGTGTTGAATTATATTTTGTCTCACATAATATGACTACTTTGAGAAGTAGTCTTTTCAGCCAAATTTTTACTACCTAGTTTTGTTCTAAGCTAGGAGTGAGTAAATAAAGAGGTCTAGCTGTCTAGGTTTATTCTTTATTATGAGAAAAATATTTTTTTTCTTGCAAAATAACTTTCTTGAATGCAAGTTTTATGTTTGTGCTTTGACATTTGTTTTTTTAGTGATATAAATTAAATGCAACTTTAACAATTTGCAGCATGGATCTCGGGATTATGAGAGGGAGTCCTCTAGAAGTAGGGAAAAGGAGAGAGAGAAAGGCCGTGACAAGGAAAGCGAAAAGGATCGTGATCGCCATAGGGACATGGATAGGGACCGAGAAAAGGATCGTCATCGGGAGCGCCATCACAGAGATCGTCATAGAGATCGTAGTAGGGAGCGCAGTGAGAGGAGGGATCGGGGAAGAGATAGGGATGATGGTGATTATTACCGGAGTCGAGACTATGACAGGTAATTTCAGCTATAATATTTATCATTTTAAACGTTCTTTTCTTCTTGTTGCTAATGATTACTTGCTATTGAGTTATATTTGTTGTAATGTTATTTACAGAAGAAGGGACTATGACAGAGACAGGGGGGACAGGCATAGGCGCCGGTCCCGATCCCGTTCAAGGGGTAGATCTGAACACAGATCAAAGTCAAGATCTCGTTCTCGCTCACGCTCAAAGAGGTAGATCATAAAAGAACTTGATCATTAGTGAAAATGAGATTGTGTCAGCTATATATTCTAGTTCCTGGTATGCTAACTTAATTTTCTTTTGCAGCAAAAGAATTAGTGGTTTTGACATGGCCCCTCCAGCTTCAGCAATGTTAGCTGCTGGTGCTGCTGCAGTTGCTGCTGCAGGTACATATGCCTTTCCCAAAAAATTAAGATTGTTATACTTTGTTAACTGCCATTTTTTTTCTGGATGATCTAGTGCGGAAAGTTCGTATCAAAATACAGGTGTGGTTTTGGTAAGCTGTATTTTTTCTTCTGTATTGTGTATATTGCTTTTAAGCAGTGATCTTGTGGAAGGGCTATAATATTATTTAATTTTTTCTTTTACTTGGTGAAATAATTCTTGAACTGAGAGAGTTTTTGGTTTTGTCTTGTGTTTGGTGTTTGTTTTGTTTGTTTCTATGTCTGTCTTTGTTGTAAGAAGGCAATGGCGTGAGCCGACTTCTGTAGCTTTTATGTACAAGGAGGAATCAATGCACCAGTTTTGATGGTATTGTACGTCTTCAACTGGCAACTATTGCCTGTTTTGATAGTCTTGCTAAATATTTCCTCCAGAACTTGCATGTGATGATTTTTTTTTCCTATCTCTAAAACCATGACAGGTTTGGATATTCTACAGGAAATGGGGGATAAAAGTCTTTTTGTTAAATCAACTGCTATAGAAATATGACTTTGATTTATAATTATATCCTCATATGAAATCTGAATTTCCTTTCAGGCCAGATTCCTGGGACTAACCCGACCTTACCTGGAGTGTTTTCAAACATGTTTCCTCTTGTAACTGGTCAGGTATATATTTCTCTCATGCACCCGATGATTTTGAGATTGCTGTATGTGCTGTAACATTGTTTAATTTTGGTTTGCTGCAGCCTTTTGGTGCTCTCCCTGTTATGCCAATTCAGGCAATGACTCAGCAGGTTGGGAGGATTTTGCATACATTGTAGTCTATATCTTTTTTTGAAAATATTTTCTTATATTACAGAAAATTATGGAATTTATCTTGTGATTTCAGGCTACTAGGCATGCTCGTCGGGTCTATGTTGGAGGGCTTTCTCCTATTGCTAATGAACAGGTTTTACTGTCCACTATTGCATCATTATTGTTGTTATGCTTGCATATAAATCCAAAAGCTGACCCTTAATATATGACAGTCCATTGCGACCTTCTTCAGCCATGTCATGGCTGCAATTGGTGGAAACACTGCTGGTCCAGGTATAATGAGTTTATATATATATATATATATATATATGCTACATGACTGAACTGCCTGCCTTATTTCTTCTGTAGTTGCTCATCCTTTTCTGTTTTATATTCAGGGGATGCTGTTGTTAATGTCTACATAAACCATGAAAAGAAGTTTGCTTTTGTAGAGATGAGATCTGTTGAGGAGGCCAGTAATGCAATGGCTTTAGATGGGATAATATTTGAGGTATTTTTATTTTCTTTTGGATCTTATGCTGAAATCAAAATACAATTAGTTGAATTAACCTGTTTTCACTTTCAGGGAGCACCTGTGAAGGTGAGGAGACCTAGTGACTACAATCCCTCGCTTGCTGCAACTCTTGGTCCAAGCCAGCCCAATCCCAATCTTAATCTAGCTGCTGTGGGTCTAACTCAGGGTTCTGCTGGTGGGCTTGAGGGTCCAGACCGCTTATTTGTTGGTGGGCTTCCTTACTACTTCACAGAAGAACAGATCCGGGAGCTATTGGAGTCTTTTGGGCCTCTTCGAGGTTTTGATCTAGTAAAAGATAGAGAAACTGGAAACTCGAAAGGCTATGCGTTTTGTGTTTATCAAGACCTGGCAGTTACAGATATAGCTTGTGCCGCTCTAAATGGAATTAAAATGGGTGATAAAACTCTCACCGTTAGGCGAGCAAACCAGGATGCTACCCAGCCTAAACCTGAGCAAGAGAGTATACTCCAGCACGCACAGCAGCAGATCGCTTTGCAGGTGAGAATTGAGATTAAATAATTTCTTATATATCTTATACCAACACATCCATTGCAATTTAGGGCTGTTTGTAGGTGTGGTTTGTAAGCTAATTTGCTGATTTTTTTTTTTTCAGAGGCTTATTTTGCAACCACAAGGCGTGCCTACGAAGGTTGTTTGCTTGACTCAAGCACTTAATGTGGATGATCTCAGAGATGATGAGGAGTATGAAGACATTGTGGAAGACATGAGACAAGAGGGTGGAAAATATGGTAAAATTCCTCTTAAACAATCTGGTGCATTTTTTTTTCTTATCTGGCTCTTGTTTTAAACATGCAAAGTCTTATGTATTTTTATTAGTTTTGTTTATTATCTTTTATGTTTATATCTCTGTTTTACAGCCTTTCTTGTTCCACATTCTGCTATAAAGAATCAAGCCTAATATATGCAGACAGAGGACTTCCTAACCCTCTACCTATATTTACTTGATACTTACGTTGCTTCGACTCTTCAATTTCTTGAAGTACCCGTGTCCGACACATATCCGGACATGAGTATGGGTATGAGGATATGATCCTCCAAAGACCCTCCAAATACATGAAAATCTTGAAAAAAATTGAACATACCCGTGCCGGACACATACCCGTGTTCAACATTTACACCTGAGTCTGAGTAACATAGCTTGATACTGCTTTCTCTGACTTTATTCTTTTCGGAAAAATGTTTTTTTTTTCAATTTTTTGGTGGATTCGAAATTTTTACACGTAATATGCAGGTGCATTGGTGAATGTTGTCATCCCACGCCCAAATCCAAGTGGAGAACCATCCCCGGGCGTAGGGAAGGTCAGTGTTGACCCTTTTTACCATTTTTTTTTTTTTACTTTTTACTTATTTATCGTTGTCTAGTTTTCATCTTATGTATCCTAACCACAAGTGAATGTATCATCTTGGTCATTTCGGCTAGTTGCACTATATTCAGCTCCCCTATGTTACTGACTGTAATTCTCTGGTGTTATTAGGTATTTCTGGAGTACTCAGACGTCGAAGGTTCGAAAAAAGCTCAAGCTGCAATGAATGGTCGGAAATTTGGTGGAAATCAAGTTATTGCCGTCTATTATCCGGAGAACAAGTTTGCTCAGAGGGAGTATGATGGCTAATTTTTATAAAATCTTCTTAGCATTGTGCTCGTATTGATTCCTCTATGTTTAGGTCTCTAGTATTATAGATGGTTTATAAGGAATTTCTGTAATGGCAGCCTGTTGCCGAATTCTCGAAGTGTTCAGTTGAAGCGTATGGTGTCATAATATGTTAAAATTAGTTGAGATGAATATGGAGTTTTTTATTTATGATTTTGAATCCTTTGTTGAACTTCAGTTATGTTTATAAGGTTCTTTTCCTGGGACCTGGGGTGACTTAGAGCAAGGTTGCTTGGGTTGAAACAGTTGGGTGTAGAGGTGTTGATGGGTCGGATCGGGTTTAAGTATTGTATTAATATCACATATATTTGTTCAAGTTCGGTTCAGTTCGAAATATGAGTTTTAAATTTTATCTAAATTTGCTCATATTTATAAATGGATAGTTAAAATTCGTTTAGTTTCGTTCATAATATTATTTTAAAAAAATTAAAAAAAATATGTTATTTTTATTTATTTTATTAAATTTGAAAACATGATAACTTAATATATATTTAAAATTTTTACATTATAATATTATACATATTTATTTTTTATATAATTTAAATTACATAATATATATATAAATATAATATATTATATTATATTATATAAATAAAAAATAGATAAGATTTTGATTGTTGGAATCAGAATTCGATTTATTTTCTAAAGGAATTTTATTTTTTTTTGTTCAAGCTTATATTTCATTTTTTTCAAATATCAGGGGAAATTTTATATTTGAACGAGTAACTTTGAACAAGTCACTGCTCGCCGAGATTTCTTAACGATTAGGAATGGATTTGGATAGTAAGTAGTCTTACAGATATTGCTTCTTTGATAAGAAGAAATTCAGCCAATTCAAGTTAAATTTTTATTTGAGCACTCCTTCACTTTGGGTTTGGATTGATGGTAGAGGTCTTTAAGTTTCGGCATCATGGAGTGGATTTAGATTAGAAATGTGCATGGACTACTTTGGGTCAGGTTTAGATTGCAAGATATTAATAAATTTTATGATTGCTTAGATTTGATTCGGTTTGGTTCGAAATATGAATAAAATTTTATATTCAAGTTTGGTCTGTATATGCAAACACATTATTCAGGTTCGCACAGATTTGTTTAAATTTTTACGCAAAAAATCAATCTCTATTAATAAAAAGTTTGATCCTTTTTAAAAACTGATCGATCTCTTTAAATATTTATATTACTAATAGTAAAACGGGTCAGATCAAGTTGGATTTAGACAAAAAATATTATATCTAAGGTTTTAAAATGGGTTTTATTTTTTTACCTAAGTTTTTATTTTTATTTTTTTATTTAATATTTTTATTTAAATTCTCAAAATATCATACAAACTTTCAAATTTAAGTGAATAGCTCGATCCAAAAAGTGTTTAGTTTTAATTACTTGAACAACGTTAAACATGTAGATTTTGTGTTTCGAAATTTTTTATTTTTATTTTCACATTGTTGGTAAAATCTTTATGTCAATAAAATTACAATTTTATGAAAGAAAATTCCCCATATGATAGGATTAGAAATCTAAATATTTAATTCGTTGACAAGTTAAGTACACAATAAAATAATTTAATATAAAATTCTACCATTTCTTCCTTAATTCAAATAACTTAAACTTCAACAATTTTCAATTTTATTTTCTAATAGTTGCTATTTAGTATGCAAGGAAAAAAAAAATTTATAAATATCAATGCTTAACTATCATTATGGTTGAATTAGACCTGACAATATTGAATACGACACGATTATATGACACAAATATAATACGAAAAAAATAACTAAAATACGACATGAAAAAAATACGGACACGACACAAATACACGAACATGATAAATCTATATAACACAAATTATTAACACGTCAAAATTTATATAAATATAAAATACCTTAAACACGATTATAACATAAAAAAATATATGAACATGACATGAATACATGAATTGTGGTTGAATTGATGTTAATATTATTTTTAATCCATATATATCTAAAATTTGATTAACAAAATTCATAAAAATACTAATAAAACTTTGTAAAAAAATCTGGTAAATAAAAACATAAGAAAGTTGAAACTTTTCTACTTTTACTTACTGCCTAATAAATTAATGCCAAAAATCTTAAATCCCAAACAGGACACGAACACAATTCGAAAAAAAATAATTAAAACATGACACTACATAAAAAAAATACGGACACGACACGAATACACGAATATGTTAAAATTTATATAACACAAATTATTAACACGTCAAAATTTATATAAATATAAGATATTTTAAATACGATTATGATACAAAAATATATATGAACACGATACGAATACACGAATTGTCAGATCTAGGTTGAATTGATGTTAATATTATTTTTAATCCATCTACTTATATATCTAAAATTTGATTAACAAAATTCATATATTACTAATAAAACTTTGTAAAAAAAATCTGGTAAATAAACTTGAAAGTTGAAACCTTTCTACTTTTACTGCCTAATAAATTAATGCCAAAAAACCCAAAAACCCGGAAAATTATTTCCCCAACGGGCTAACCCCCTCTAAAACCCTTAAACCCTAAAGTTACTTCTCACCACCCAAAACCCTAACGGAAAATTATTTTGGCATTTTGTTTCTTAAAAAAGAGCCAAATTTCTATCGAATTCTTCGCAGTGAACTTGAAACTGAGTGATTCAAGGTATTTATTGTTTTAGTTCATTAATGCTCCTTTTGCCTTTTTCTTTGAGAAAATTTTCATTTTATTAGCTTTGAATTCCTCTGTTGTGTGGATTTACAGCAATGGTGGGACTTTCTGCTGGAGAAAAACATTTCATACAAGGTGGAATTGCTCAAGACCTTCGTTCAGATGGTCGAAAAAGGTTAACTTACCGACCCATATATGTTGAAACTGGAGTTATTCCTCAGGTATGGAATCTTCTTCTAATTACTCTCTCAACCCAAACAAACAGTATATCTGTTTAGCTTTCTTTTAGATGCATTTTCATTGAAGGGTATTGTGACAGGCACATGGTTCGGCAAGAGTTAGGCTTGGTGGAACTGATGTTATTGCCAGTGTCAAGGTATTTGTTCATTAGATGCCAGCATTTGTAGTTTTTTTTTTTTTATTTTTTTTATTTTATTGTTTCCTTCTTGTCTTAGGTGTACCGTAATATGGTTTTACTAATTTATGTTTTCGCAGGCTGAACTTGGAAAACCAAGCGCATTGCAACCTGACAAAGGAAAGATTGCTATATATGTTGATTGTAGTCCAACTGCGGCACCAATGTTTGAGGTGGTTTTGCTTTACCGCTGAATTTTTTCTTTTTGTCGATTGAATTGGTTGATTTCACTTGAATATTTTTGTATTTCTTCATTTATTTCCTTGTTAATTTTTTTTTGAAGAAATTTCCTTTTTAATGTTAGTTAAGTAATATTGCAATTTTGTTTACATAGAAAGTAATAATGGGGGTGAGTTGGAAGAGTGAATAATTTTTCAAGATATATGATACACATGCTTAAACATTCATGTATGCAATTATCAATCGTCTTCCTTGGAGAACATGATCTTTATGAAGAGCTGTAAATGGCCAGTTGCAGGCCCTTTTTGAGTGGTTGTGGGTTAAATGCCATTTTCTTTTTCTTGGACGGTTGGACTTGTGAATCTCACTTTTGGCGTGTGGGTGTGTGAGTTTCCTTTTCTCTTTGGTCAAAAGTAAATGGGCATTTGTGCTGTGGAAGGGACTAACTCTGTTCTAGTCTTTATGTTCTTTTGCTTTTTATACATACTACTCTGTAATCATGACTAAGCAAGTTTTGTCTGTCATTAGTCCTCCATTATGTTATTCATAATCCGTTATTCACTTTGTTTTATGCTTTAAATTCTTCTATTTCATTTTGCACAGGGTAGAGGGGGTGAGGAATTGTCAACAGAACTCTCAGTTGCTCTGCAACGTTGCCTCTTGGGTGGTAAAAGTGGAGCAGGTAGACATTCTCACAGATGGTCACTCTCCTCTTATTCATTGTTATTTAGCTTTTGTTACTTTTCTTCAGTTTGGGAATGTAATGATCTTAATCCATTTATGCCAGGAGCTGGAATTGATCCCTCATCTCTGGTGGTTGTGGAAGGAAAAGTGTGCTGGGATCTCTATATTGATGGCCTTGTTATTAGTTCAGATGGGAATTTGCTAGATGCCCTTGCTGCTGCCATTAAGGTATTTTGTTATTTGAAACTGTATTCTTCTCTCTCTTGGTTTGGTTGTGACAGGGGTTTAAATTTCAAATTAACTGCAAGTATGGAAAAGCAATTGTATCTGTTATTAGATGAAACGGGTTCTGTATCATTCATGCTCAATTCGAGTCTGTCTTCTCAAGTTATGTTGTCACATTCGGTGAAGATCTGCCCGGTAATCAACTCCTAATGATTATCCTGAGTCACTCAAATTTTTGTAACTTTTTGATTGCCTATATCCTATATTTATTGGTATCAGGCATGGTGAGGTGTCCATTTTTGCATCAATTTACAGTTTCATGTAAATTTCCGTGAGCCATATGCTCGAGTTCTGTCATGTTGACATAAGTGCTTCACATTTAAGTCAAGTGTTGAAGTACAATAGAGTCTCTTGCCACAAAACTAATCAAACTTCTTTTCTGTCAACCTCCTTTTGTACTTCACCTTTTTAAATGCCTTTTTTGTTAGTTTACTCTGATACATATGGTGATTGTACTGGTTCTCAAAACTCAAAACTAACTACTCGACTTTGTTGTTTGCAAAGGCTGCTTTAAGCAATACTGGCATCCCTAAGGTCGATGTTGCAGCCGAGACAACAGGTGATGAACAACCTGAAGTCAACATAAGTGATGAAGAGTTTCTACAGTTTGACACATCTGGGATCCCTGTCATAGTTACACTAACAAAGGTAAAGCAGCTCTGCTGTTCTTTTAAAATGTTTGTTAATTGTTTAATTTTTTTTTGTTGCTATTTCATCTTTATTTTTTTTCCCCCTTCTGCTCATTAATTAGGTAGGGAGGCACTATATTGTTGATGCTACTTCAGAAGAGGAATCACAAATGAGCTCAGCTGTCTCAATTTCAGTTAACCGGAAAGGGCACATTTGCGGCCTTACCAAACGGGGTGGTGCTGGCCTAGATCCAAGCATTATTCTTGACATGTTATCTGTAGCAAAACATGTTAGTGAGCAGCTAATAAACAAATTGGATTCTGAGATTGCTGCTGCTGAGGCTAGTGAAGAGGAATCATGACTTTGTTTTCAGAACCTTTGTTACCCTTGAAATTTGTGGGTTAGTCTAGGACTTTTTCCCTTTCTAGATGGTGAGAAATATGATTTTGGGAATCTGTTGTATAATTTTTTTGGCATGTCATAACCACATTTGTCAGACTGCAGTATAGTTAGATGATTTTCTCATTTTTTCCTGTCTTTTTTCTAACATTGTGTCTGGTAAGAGGGAAAGTAGTCTAGTCTATCCTTTGGTTACAAAATATGAGGGAATATGACAGAATTTGCACACTTTGATATATCTCCAAAAATGCAATCTTTCTAGGAGTGAGGTTAAAAACACACTCAATTCAACTAAAATTACTAATTTATTTTATGATTTTATTCTCTTTTGCAGTTGAGATTCTGGAAGTCAACTAATATCAGTTAGCAATTGATATACTTTCTAGCTTTTTAATATATTTTTCTTATTAGATAATTGTCGTAAATACTTGTGATATTAGTTAGCAACTGATAAACTTTCTAGCTTTTCTGTATATTTATCTTATTAGATAATTGTTGTAAATGTGTGTTATTATCTATTCTAAGAGATAGCTCTATAATATATCAAGTTCATGGTTTAAAATTGTTAAGATAAAGAAGAGATGAATAGGTCAACCGATTAGAAGCTGAAAAGCTTTATCTGGGTGCTTTATTTTCATGGTTGATGAAGCCAACATTAGTGAGCTACTGGTATTTGATAAATTTAACCACATCATTCATCTGGTTCCATTATTAGACAATGGAATATAAATTATGAGCAAGTTTTAACTAACATGTCAAGCTATGTTATCTTGAAGGTGAGTGTCGGATAGGGATATATCTTCGATATGGATATATTCATTTTTTTTATTATTTAAGTTTTATTACGTTTGGAGGATTTTTGATACGACAAATAATGATTTAAATGATTTAAACCTAACAATATTGGATACGACAAATAAATAAAGCACACGAAAAACAAAGACACGAAACATGTCAAAATTTATATAACTTAAATTATTAACACGTCAAAATTCATACATACAAATATAAATATCAAAATTTATACATATAAATATAAATATCTTAAACACGATTATGACACTTAAAAATTATACGAACACATATCCGAATTGCCAACATAAATGTCAAGTGCATTAACTAATGCTAAATCTTTTACTTAATGTTAAATTGATTTTAATTAGATATATAGAATAGTTAATTTATTTAAGTAATCATGACACGATTCATCTTCCAGTTAACACAAAAGACACAAAAGAAAGAAAGATGGAACATAAAAAGAGATGAGAGGAGTGATTCAATTCAAAACCATGCATATAAAAATAACCATGTAAATGCTCATGGGACACAAAGTCTTTTAAGTTTTTAACATAAATTTGCAGAACTAATAAGAAACTAATTAAAAGAATAAACTAAATTGCTGATCTTTCGATCCAAACTGATGTATAACACCAGCTATATTCTGATGCAGATACTGTTGCACTCTTCTTGTAATCTCCTTCATCAGAATCAAAGATCAAACACTTCGATTCAGGGTCGTCCCTGGCCAAGAAAATTTTCTTTTGCAATAGCACTTCATCCAGGCCAACTGCAGCACAAGAACCGTAAGGGCCGAGAAACATAGTAATGTCTTTCATATCATTGATTTTTTCCCAAACTGTAGCAACCCCATTCTCAAGCTTCAGTTTATAAACTGTTCCAACAGCGCCATAGTTCCCATACAGCTTAACTCCATAAAATTCACCATTGAATTTGAAGAAACAAGAAAGACGAACCTGTTTGAAGTTCTTGCTCGAAATTCCAGTCCAAATATCTCTATTTTTGTTTGGATCAAAAGTAGCAATCCTTCCACGAGAATCCATACAATACAAAATCCCATCATTGCAAACTGCATTCATAAGAACACCAAAATCCTTCCCAAATCGATATGGATATCGAGTCCAAACCTTTTCTTGCCCAACACGTAAAACATCTACGTGAAAGTTGGTACGGCAATGAATATCATACTGATGTTGGATAGCGAAAACAACACAATCCGAAGATGTTGGGGGAGCAGAGAAAGCAACAGCAGTGAAACACGATGATCGATATGGAAGACGGATTTTTTGACGGGTAAAAGGGTCGAAAAAGAAAAGAGAAGAGGTTTCCCGAGATAGTAAAAGCAACCAACCATGTCCCGATGTCAAGCACTCAACTTGGAATTTAAGTTCTGGAAAATCTACCTCACTCAAGAATGGAGATTCGCTTATAGGATCAAGGAAAGCATGCTTGGTTTCACCATTGAGCTCTCCCAACAAAAACAACAAGGGAGGTTGGTTTTTGGTGTTGCTTTTGGCTATGGAAGTCATGGCTGCTACACATAAAATACTTTGATAGAAGAAGCAAATTGAAATATTGAGTGCCCAAACCTGTGAGGTTGCGGTACCATATATATAGACTAATGTTTCTGCCGAGTCCTGTTAGGGTTAGGAAAGGGCTTTTACCTTTTCTTCCAAGGAAAGTAAACTTCCTTTTCTAATAGAATTAGCATATGATTACTATTAGTTTTTGAAAAAAAAAAAAAAAAAAAATTGATGAATATATAGATAGGATTGTTCAATAAAAGCCCAAAATTGTAATATAAGACTAATAAAATAAAATATTTCAGCCTCTAATAATAAAACCTACTCCAAGCCCAAAATTGTAAGGTAGGACTAGTAAAGTAAAATATTTTAGCCTCTAATAATAAAACCTATACTCCAAGAAGGATGAGGCCTTAAGGGAAAAAACATAAAATGTGAATTAGGGATTTAGTTCAGTTGATTTATGTAATTATTTTTAAAAGATGATATTTAACATGTCAGAGATTCGAATTTTAACATCTGCAACTATTATCTTATCCCTAAACTATGACATTTTTTGTAAAAAAAAAAAAAACTTAAAAAGTTATATATAAATCCTAATCTCTCCATCAACAAAATATTTTCTTCTTTCGAAGGCTATTTTTTTATTTTATTTTTTCAACTGTCAACGACAAATAAAAAACATGTCATCATCCAAGAGTTTTAGTAAGGTTTTGAAGCTGAAGAGCAAAGACAACCAAATCTTCGAGGTTGAAGAATCCGTAACCACGCAATTCGAGCTCATAAAAAACATGGTCGAAGATGGCTGCGCCATTGGTGTGATTCCATTGCTCATGGTGCATAGCAAGACCTTAACGAATATAATCTAATGGTGCCAAAAACAAGTTCTGATTATGTCGAAAAAAACAACGTTGGAGACAAAGAAACTCAACAATTGGGAATCAAAATTTGTTGATGTTGATACAGGAAGTCTTTACAAGCTTTTCATAGCTGCAAACTATCACAACATTAAGAAGTTGCTCAACCGAGTAGCCAAACAAGTTGCCGATATGATTAAAGCAAGCAGGATTGTTGAGGAAGTTCGTGAAACTTTTGGGATTAAGAATATTTTTACTCCTGAAGAAGAAGAAATTCGTAAGCAGTATTCTTGGAACGACAATTGATTTTGTTAAGCCTCTTAGGCCCACTAGGTCCATCAGTCAAATTCATTAGGCTTTGGGCCCGATCCATTAAGCCCAACAATCTAGATCAGTATTCAGGAGGACATGTGAGCGACCCTTAATCCTTCAGAGGTCATGTTGCTTAGCACCTCAGGAATCACGTGGGACTCCAACTGCATAACCACTATGACGAGGTCATCCATACCGTTGACCACCAAACCCCAGCCAAAGCCAGACACGTGGCACTAGACAGGTTGCTCAAAGAGGTATAAATAGTCCTCATAGGGCTAACCAACGGTATACACTCTTAATACTCAAAATACTATTCCTTCATTTACTCAGCCTTTCCTTTTCCTTTTTCAGACATTGACTTAAGTATCGAAACACGTCCCAGAGCCTAAACTCCGGTGCTCTCTAACCCTTTTCCTCCTCTACAGGATTTCAGACTGATAATTCTATGAAATAGAGTTAAAATACACTATATTTTGTGCATTCAAATTGGCTAAGTCCTAGAAGTTTTATTCGAAATTAATTAGTTTTAATTATTTTTTTGATTATTTTTATTTATTTATTTCAGGTTTAAATTATATATTAATTTAGTGTTTTTTATAGGTCTAAAGCGAGAAGGAGCTTCGAGGTGCGAAAAGACGAAAAAAGGTGCAAAGCGAAGCAAGTGCATATTTGACCTCTGAAGCTTGTTGCTAGAAAAAAAATGATCTTAACATCTTTATTCAAGAAAACTTCCTACTTGAATTTTGAAGCTGATTCAAAGAGCTTTTCAACGATATATTACTCATTCAATTCGCATAAGATTTGACCATCCAAATCAGCTAAGAAAGTGTGAAAAGATTGGAGAAGCGAAGTGCAGCAACCAGCAAGCAGAAGGTTGGGCATCGTGGCGCCAGAAACCAACGGTGCTCGAATGTGCAAAAAAAAATAAAGGAAAGGAAAGTCTTACCTGTTACTTGCATGCAAAGTTTCTGACTCTCGGATTCTAAAACTCTACAAATAAGATCTTTTAAGGCTCAAATAAGAACCAATCAAGACCTTTAAAACCTAATTTTCTTAAGAGGAGACACCCACCAAAAGGCAACAGAGTTTTTGGAGACTTGAAGACTGAAGACCCGACAAACCTTAGTTTTCTCTTTTCCTTTACTCTTATTTTATTTTCTTGTAATATTGATAATGGTGAAACTCCTTTATTTTATGTTTTATTTAATTAGCATGAACTAATTTATTTTTCTAGGATTACAATGGAACTCAACATGTAGTTTGTATTATTTTACTCTTTTTCTTGATTTTAGTAATATTTGAGTTGTTTATTCAATCTTATGCTTAATGCTTCTAATTGCTTAGCTACCAATTAGATTGATTTGGTAACCTAAATACAACTTGGAAAAGAGAGTTTAGTGTTAGACATAGATTGAATAACATATGTTTCAGATTCATTTATTATGATGAATTGAGTTGCATGTAGGGCAGAAATATACTTACATGTCATGTGTAACCATTTTTTGAGTCTAAGCTTAATGAGTTTCTCTTTAATTCAATTTTCATAGGAATATAGTTACTTGATTAAGAGAGATATTTTTATAAGACCATCGAAAAATACTAAATAAATAGAACTTTAGGTTAACAACTCAATATCATTAGTCAAGTTAAGAGAGTATGAGAGGTTTAAACGAAGTATTGAGAAAAATTGTAATCCTAGGCTTTTATCAATTGATTAATCTAAATTTTAATTTGCCTTCTTTGCTTATTATTTTCTTTTATTTAATTTTTAATTAACAATATTTAATCATGTATTTGGATAATATTAAGTTGTTTTAATTTTAGTAGTTAACAAATTTGGTAACAATTCCTTGTCGGAGCGATACTACACTCTTCACTTTATTACTTGTTACGATACGTGCAATTGTGTGGCAAATTCGACAACAAATTTTTTGGCATCGTTGCCGGGAATTGTTTTACTATTTTTGTTAATATTAATATCAAACAATCTTAATCTTAATTCAAACTATATTTTTCTTTATTTTCAGGTTCTATTTGTCATTGAATGCAAAGGGATACATTATTTGGGCTGATAAATCGAATGCAATCACTGCTTTAATCGCACAGGTGGTTGCACTGTCCAAAACATTTTATAGTTTGGGTGTACATGTCGTCCAAAACCCGTTTGTAATTTGTGAATTATGTGGGAAAGGATATACTAGTGATTGGTGTCCCACCAATGCTGAACCAGTGCAATATTTTGAAAACTACAATATGCAGCAAAATAATCTTTATTCCAACAACTACGATCTAGGTTGGGGAAATCACCCAAATTTTTCTTGGAACAACAATCAAGGGCCCTCCTATTCAGCCAATCAAGCATATCCTTATGGGTTTCCATTGCAAGCTCAAGCTTCTGCTCTCGAAAATAAGCCATCATTGGAAGAGATGTTTATGCCCTACATGACGAAAAATGATGTTATCCTTCAAAGTTAAGTGGAATTACTTCAGAATCTTTAAACACAAACGGGCCAGCTTGCTAATGCCATTAACAACCGCCCTCAAGAAACTCTTCCAAGTGACACTAAAACTGATCTTAGGAGCGTGGAAAAGAGCAATGCAACGCAATCACATTTAGGAATAAAAAAGAGGTCGAAGAGGGTAGCAAGAAGCAAAAAGTGTCAAACAAGCAGCTTGAAGAAATAATGGGTGAGAAGCATGTTGAAAAATCTCAAGAAGTGAAGATTCAAATATACCCACCACCACCATTTCCTCAACGCTTTCAAAAGCCAAAGCTATTCAATGTGGTGAATAGTGCTACCAACGAGGAGTTTATAAAAATTTATCCTGTTGATCCGCTTGAAGCATCCTTTGATTTATGCTTCTGAGAGGGATGAATTCTTGTTTCATGCCCATGAGAATGCCAAGCTTTACAAAGAAAAGACTAAGAGATGGCATGAAAAGAAGATCATCAAGTGGTTAGATACATGATGATGAACTTGAGAAAGTCAAGCTAATGATTATAAATCAACGCTTCTTGGAAGGCAATCCAAGTTTTTATTTTTTCTTCTATTTTCTTTTCTTTTGCATTTTAATCTTTTGTTAGGATATTCTTATTAATTTCTTTTTTACTTTGTTTCCTTTACCCACTCATCGAACTTGGACAAACCTGACAAGGTCTAAGAGGAAGACTGGACCTTCTCCTGCTTTGCTTTCATCGATAAGGGAGTTTTTTTTCTTACTCTTTTTATTTCTACACATTGAAGACAATATTTGTTTTAAGTTTGGGAGTGTCTCAGCTTATCGGTTTCTTTTGTTTTGTGTGTGTTCTTTTTAAATTTTTTTTTCAATGTTTATGTTTAGGAGTCTTTATTTAAAAAAAACTTGAGATATTTTGCACTTAATTATGATGAGTCCCCTATACAATGATGAAATTTAGTTATTTATTTATTTTGACTTTTGGAAAAACATAGGCATGATTTGAGTTTGTATTAAATTCTTTTGTTAGTCTCATTGTTAGGATGTGATTTCAATAATTGAGCACTTGATCTCTTGCTTAGATTTGCGTTGCTTATTTGAAGAATGCTTATGTTGATGTGAATTGCGATTTTATCTAGAAGCCTAGAATTTGTTTGATTCTCTCTCGAGATGAAATCCTAGACAACACTAAATTGAGAAAATGATTTAGGCTATCTTTGGATCATTTGAGCATTTCTAGCCTTCCTATACATATTAATATCCCTAGTCTATCCCATTGTGCCTAATTAATATACATATTTTCTTTGATTGCCACATTTTTTAGCTTAGCCTAATAAGAAAAACCATGACAAACCCTCACTACATAGGCATGTGTATGATGTCACAGGAAATAATTATGAGCCATATCTAATTTGGGTGGAATAGTGATGTTCAATGAATGAAAATGTAAAAAATAAATAAAAAAAAAGAAAAGAAAGAAGAAGAAAAAATTAAAAAAATAAAAAAATAAAAAGAGTAAAAAAAATAAAAATAATGTGGTGACTAAAAAGGAAGTTGCATTAAAAAAGAGAGTATGTAACTTGAGGTAAATACTATGGCTCTTGAAAATCCTGAAACAATGAAAAATGTCTATGGGTGACTTAAATCAAAATATATCCTATATCCTATCTTGACCCTAGCCTTTCATTACAAGCTTAATAAAAGTCTTACATGATCCTTGATGAAGTGTTAGTCTATATTAGTGGAGAGAGAGATGAAAAGAAAACATATGAGAATCTAGTATTAATTTGTATTTTGCATAAGCATAAACTTTTTCGGATTGCATACAATGATTTGTAAAGATTTATACATACACATTGAAAATTTATTTGAGCATGAGGCTTACGATTGAATTGAATGAAGAATTTGGATTATATTTGTGTTTTACTTTGAGTCGGGATTTTGAAGTAACTTCTGACGACATTTAAGGAAATCATTATTTGAGTGCAATTCGTCTCTAGCTATATTTTGATTCTTTTTATTTAGTTTCGGTTGTTTTGTTTTTCTCGAAGACTAGCAAAATCTTAAGTTTGGGGGTGTGATAACTCTATGAAATAAGTTATTTTACCATATTTTGTGCATTCAAGTCGACTAAGTCCTTGAAGTTTTATTCAGAATTAATTATTTTTAGATTATTTTTATTTATTTCATGTTTAAATTAGATATTAATTTAGTGTTTTTTTTTTTAAAAATTTTTATAGGTCTAAAGCGATAAGGAGCTTCGAGGTGCAAAAAGACATAATAAGGTGCAAAGCGAAGTAAGGGCAGATTTGACCTCTGGAGCTTGTTGCTGGGAAAACATGATCTTAATGTATTTATTCAAGAGAACTTTTTTCTTGATTTTTGAATCTGATTCAAAGATATTTCCAACGGTATATTACTCGTTCAAATCACATAAGATTTGACCATCCAAATCAGTTGAGAAAGTACGAGAAGATAGGAGAAGCGAAGTGCATCAACCAGCAAGGCTGGCGCTGCGGCGCCAACCCAGCATAAGATTGGTGGCCGCGGTGCCAGAAACCAGCTTAGCGGCGTCTGAACATGCAAAAAAAAAAAAAGAAAATAAAAGTCTTACCTGTTACTTGCACGCGAAGTTTCTGACTCAAGGGTTCTAAATCTCTATAAATAGGATCTTTTAAGGCTCAAATAAGAACCAATCAAGACCTTTAAAACCTAATTTTCTTAAAAGGAGAGCAGCTACCAAAAGATTACAAGAGGCAAGAGAGATTTTGGAGGCTCGAATACTGAAGACCCAACAAACCTTAGTTTTCTCTTTTCTTTACTATTCTTTTACTTTTTTGTAATATTGATGATGGTGAAACTCTGTTGTTTTATGTTTTCTTTAATTAGCATGAATTAATTTATTTTTCTAGGATTGCGATGGAACTCAACATGTAGTTTGGATTATTTTACTCTCTTTCTTGATTTTAATGATATTTGAGTTGTTTATTCAATCTTGTGCTTAATGTTTCTAATTGCTTAGCTACCAATTAGATTGATTTGGTAACCTAAATACAACTTGGAAAAGGGAGTTTAGTGTTAGACATAGATTGAATAACATATGTTTTAGATTCATTTTTCGGGGTTCAGAAAGAAAGGATAAATAGGCCCAAAATATGTGTTTGAGGGTAATCATATCAAGGATCATTTCTTTAGGAGGATTCCCTTTGGAACATTTGTCCTTTTTGGACTTTTATTTCTTATTTCTTATTTTGACTTTTGCTTTTTTTCTTCTGGCTTCCATTTGCCATACTTTTTCACACATTTTTGTGTGTGTTTTTTTCCTTTTTCTTTTCTTTTCTTTTGTTCTTGGCTTTCATTTCGCCATCTTTTTCCTTTTTCTTTTGCATCTTCATTTCGACAGAGTGAGCCCGTATTTATTTGGGAGCTCAATTTTCTTTGTATCTGTCTTTGAGTTAGGAATCATTTCTTCATGGTCTTTGAGAAGATCTTTTCTCGCATTTTCCCCTCAATGTAGGGGGTGATCCTTAATCAGGGTTCAAAGAAGAAAAAATTCTTTCGGCTCAAAAGGGGTGACTATGGATAATTTCTTTTTATGAAAGGGATATGAAAGATGATCATTTCTCATATCAAGCAAAAATATTCTCTTTGAAAAGCAATCCCCAGGGGGAATAGATAATCAGAATTTCATTTTGCACTTGGAATCATTTGAATTCTCATATGCCTAATATCACAATTTTTCTTCTTCTTTTTTCTTCTTTTTTTTTTGTCGTATGCCCTAATGATTCAGGCGTTAGTTCCATCCTTATTCACTATGTGTCCATCATTTATACATATGATGCCCCATTTGATTAGTCATGGGAACGAGGAACATCGCAAGTCTAGGTCTATATTGCAAAGGCTGAGTTTCAACCTTGGGTTTGCTTGAAGTGACAAGGAAAATATGTCCTGAAAATAAGTTTTCTCTGGGACATGGGATAATCTGGTTTAGTCATTGTGTCCCGAGGTGTCAATCATGAAGTGATGCTTGGGCAATTTGTGTTTTGTGGTTATTGGAAAAGCTGTGAATGGTTTTGGCACAACCTTGACACACATGAAATTACCACAATCTAGATTCTTGAAAGAATGTTTCATTTGTTTGAGTTTCCAAGGAGCTCGAAATTTTTTCAAAATGTTTGTTCCATCGCTCATAGCCTAGGCTAGGATCTATATCTTTACTTATTTTGCAGTGACAATGGTTTATGAAGTTCATCATTCATATTCCTTGAAGCATTAGGTCTTTCAAGAGGTCTCAATTTAAAGAATTTAGGTATGGGAAAGCCTAAAAGAGAAAGTTGAAGGTATCAGTTCATTTCCAACAATGATCATCAATGTTCTCGAGACTCTATTATTTCATGTGAAAATACATTTTTATTGTTCATCCAAAATTTTTCAAAGTTTTATTTTGCAAATTCAAATTATTGCTAAAACACAATTAACACAAAGCATTTAAAATTAAAAATTCATTTAATTCATATGGATGTCGACATGAGACAAGTGCTTTCATCATGAGGTATGAAACTACATGCATCAGAATTCTTCTATTGACATGCCTTTAGAGATAACAATTCTCATCCTCAAATTCTTCAAAAGGAAATCGATCTATGGCAAAGCAGATTCCCATTGTTCGATAAGCTCTGGAGTCAAAATACCATCATGGACAAGACCTTCAATCTTTTCCTTCAATTGTCTGCATTTTTCAGTTGAATGCCCAATTACCCCCTTGTGATACTCACATTTACTGTTAAGGTTATAACTCCTTGCTGATGGGTTTGGAGCTGTTTTCAAAGGCACAGAAGTAAGGTACTGATTCTTTATTAGTAACGGCAGCAGGTCAGGGATTGGGATTGGAATTTTCTCTTGGTTGTCCCGCGGTCGTTTCTGGGAAGTAGGCCTTGTTATAGGGACTGGTACAAGATTAGGTGCTTGGGGATGGATATTTGGTAGGTAAGGATAAAGACTTGGAGAGACCTTGGTAGGGTTACATGATTGATATGAGGGGAATTGGGAATATGAGGCAAAATCTCCCATAGCTTGGACATCTTCCTCTTTTTTTTTGGGTGCCGTATTTCTCCCGGCATTGGATGTTTTATCTCCTTCCAATTTCCCGTTCTGGATAGCATTCTCAATCATCTCCCCTGAGATTACCATATCCGCAAAATTCTTTGTGGCATTGCCAACGAGTTTATCATAGTACGGGCTCGTCGTGTATTCACAAAGAGGACAGTGGTTTCCGTCTTAGTCAGGGGCGGTTGTACTTGGGTGGCCATGTCCCTCAATCTCCGAGCATATTCTTTGAAGCTCTCAGTAGTCTTATTCTCCATATTTTGCAAGGTGAGACGGTCGGGCACCATATCAGTCACATGCTTGTATTGGCTTAAAAACGCATTAGCCAAATCATTCCAAGAGCGAATCCGATCCTTGCTCAACTGATTATACCACCTAATTGCGGATCCGCTGAGACTATCATGAAAATAGTGGATCAAAAGCTTATCATTATCTGTATGGCCTATCATATTTCGACAGAACATAGTGATATGGACTGATGGATCGGTTGCCCCATCATATTTCTCAAAGTTGGGAACCTTGAATTTGGGAGGAATGACTAAATCGGGGACCAAGCAACGTTCGTTTGCATCTACACTCCCAAATACAGTTGTGCTTTCTAATGCTCCGAGCCTTTCATCTAGTAGTTGGCATTTCCCTTGGGAATCTACCGACTCAACCTTCTTCAATTTAGCCATTTTCAATTTTGCCTATTCAGTTTGATCATCTAAGTTCAAGACGTTGATAGGATTAGTTGTGTTCTTAAAAGACTGGCTATCCAACATTATGACCTCACTCTGATCTTTTTATGCCTCTGATAACTCGTATAATTATATAGTTTTTAGTTATGTTTTATTATTGTTTTGTGTCAAATACGAGTTATTATTGTTTAGTCTAATTGTGTTTATGATCTTTTATATTTTTATGTAATTTGGTGTTTTTCACAAGTTTCTTTGAGTGATTTCAGATTACTAGAATTAAGGGCAAATCCAGTTCAGTTCCAGTTCCGACACCTTTTGCCATATCAGCTATATCTGGAGTTTCACTGAAGCAATAAGGCTGAAATTTTAACCGTGCAAAGTTAAGAGGCATATCTATCTTTTTCATGTTTTACACTTCTTGAAACGGAGTCGTTTTCCCTAGCAAAATCGACCATCAAGTTGGCTGATGTGCAATGACGTCTGTGCTGACCTGTTTTCTTATTTTGCCCATATCTTCTTATCCACATCAGCAAATGAGCTGATTCCAACGGATATGGATCAGTAACTGATAGGGCAACATTTTTCTAGAAGACCATGTGATCAGATCAGGCCTCAAATATTGACAAAATCGACCATCAAGTTGGCTGATCAAAATTGTCATACAATATGACGAAAATTGTTAGAAAAATGCACCCACCTATTATACCTACCTTTGAAATTTGTAAAGCTTGTCTCTTGTCATTTAGCCCTCCAAAATGTGTATAAGTAGAGGGCCTTGGATGATTGTAGAGGATCATATGGTAGATTGGTAGGAAATTAGCCATTGTAATAAAATTCTCTAAGTTTTCTTCTTCTTTCTTTTCTCTAGTTTTCTTTTTCTTTATTTTCTTCTTCTTCTTTCTTTCTTTTATTTCCTTCTTAGATTCTCATTAATTTTATGTTTATGTTTACAATGCCTATGCTAGGCTAAACTTCTATTTGGTTAAGGGTGATTTCAAAGCCCTAGACATGTTTTGTGATTGATTTTCAGATTCTATCTATCATTAATCTTCTACAAGAATTGTTCATGATGTTGTCTTGATTTATTTAGGTGTACAACTAGATAGATCTTGATAATTATCTATTGCTAGTTTAGGAGTCTTGATCCGTGTAATTGTCTTGATTTCCTATTCATAAGTGGCAATTTGTGATTAATGATTATGGTCAAGTTTTCAATAATTGCAAAGTGGAACATAACCTAAGTTGAACAATCCGAGCTTATGTGTTTGTTGCTTAGATCAACCTATCTTTCTCATCATAAAGCTGCCATTAAATTGAATTTAGAGAGCTTATTCTAGGTTGTTTAATGGTTAGAGATTAAATAGAGAGCTTGTTCTATTTAACGACAAACTAAGGAAAGATTGGGATAACAGAGCTTGTTGTTATCTACGGTTGTTAACTTTGATAGTTGGTTGATATTGATAGATCTGAAATTGATTCTTAATGATGTCTAGTGGTGGAGAATGAAACCTTAACCATATTTTTCATATTTGATTCTTCTTACTTACTTGTTTTCTTACTTTTCTAGTTTGCTTATTTTTAAAAGTATATTTATTTTTATTGGCTGGTTATACCGCCTTGCATCTTATTCTTATTATTTACTTTAGTTTAAATCTGGCTTCAAAAACCCCTTTTCTTTTATTGTTCTTGAATTTAAGTTTTAAACTATTAACTTATAAACTAAAACCCAATCCCTGAGGACTCGACCCTTGCTAACTACTATACTTACAATTTATCTTTTTAGTGCAAGGTTAAATAAGATACACTCTTTTGGGTGCATCAAATTTTTGGCGCCGTTGCCGGGGATTGCTTTCTTTAGTTTATTAGTTTATTGGTTTATTCTTATTTTCTGTTCTAATTATTTACTTTCTTATTTTTTTATTAGTGAATGTTCCAAGCTCCCAAAGAAGACTTACGACTTAGGAAAATTCGGGAATTTATAACTTCTCACCAACAACCAATCGAGGAGTTGATCCAAAATATCCAAGAGAAGCAAGGAGAGATGGCAGCAGCTGCAACCGAACTCTCAAGGAGCTAGCCGCTCCGGACTTGGGTCAACAACCATTATGCATTGAATATGCTAATCTTGAGGTAGCTTTTGAATTAAAATCTGGTTTGATTCATCTTCTCCCAACTTTTCATGGTTTTGCAGGAGAGGATCCAAATAAGCACCTCAAGGAATTCCATGTAGTTTGCTCAAGCATGAGACCAACAGGGGTCACGGAAGAGCAAGTTAAGTTGAGAGCCTTCCCATTCTCTCTAGCTGATTCAGCAAAGGAATGGCTCTACTATCTACCATCCGGGACCATCACTACATGGAATGATTTGAAGAAAGCATTCTTGGAAAGGTATTTCCCAGCATCTAAGGCTGCCAACATTAGGAAAGAGATATGTGGGATTCGGCAATACAACGGAGAGTCCTTATATGAATATTGGGAGAGGTTCAAGAAACTTTGTGCATCATGTCCACACCATCAAATAAGTGAACAACTTCTCATCCAATACTTCTATGAAGGTCTCATGCCCATGGAGAGAAGTATGATAGATGCCGCTAGTGGGGGAGCTCTAGTTGATAAGACTCCCAGGGCTGCTAGAACATTAATCTCCAACATGGCAGCCAATTCTCAACAGTTCTCAATGAGACAAGATCCACCACCACAACCCAAGAGAGTTAATGAGGTAAGTATATCATCCCTTGAACAAAAATTTGATAAACTGACTTCTCTTGTTCAACAATTGGCTGTAGGTAAAATACAACAAATAAAGGCTTGTGGCATATGTTCAAACATAGGGCACCAAACTGATATGTGTCCAACACTTCAAGAGGATACCAATGAACATGTGAATGCCATGGGTGGATTTCAGAACCAATCAAGGAAATATGATCCCTACTCAAACACTTACAATCCAGGATGGAGGGATCATCCAAACTTCAATTATGGAGGGAACCAATCACAAACTATTCCTCCACCATTTGACCACAGGCCACCGGGTTTTCAGCAAAGAGTGCAACAACCATACCAAACCCGACAACAACTACCACCCACCCAAAATTCAGGTACTTCTCTTGAAGATCTTGTTAAAGCTCTTTCTACTAATACAATTCAATTTCAACAGGAAACGAAGACAAGTATTCGAAATTTGGAGACTCAAATAGGACAATTGGCAACAACCATGAGTCAAATGCAAGCAAGGGATTCTGGGAAATTACCTTCCCAAACCATAGTGAATCCAAGAGAGAATGCCAATGCTATAACTTTAATAAGTGGGAAACAGCTAGAGACACCACAAAATGATAGTGCTCAAGGGGAGAACAATACCATGGCATCCTCTTCACATCCCAACGAGCCATTAAAAAAGGTAATTCCTAAACCATCATTTCCTTCTTATATAACTCCTCCACCTTTTCCTGGCAGGTTAGCAAAGTCCAAGAAGGAGGAGCAAGAGAAGGAAATTTTGGAAACTTTCCGGAAAGTAGAGGTGAACATTCCTTTACTAGATGCTATCAAGCAAGTGCCAAGATATGCCAAGTTCCTAAAAGAGTTGTGCACATCTAAACGGAAGTTGAAATGGAATGAAAAGGTAAGTGTGGGGGAGAATGTGTCAGCTGTTCTTCAAAAGAAACTCCCACCTAAATGCAAGGATCCAGGTATGTTTACCATTCCTTGTAAGATAGGCAACACCAGGTTTGAGCGTGCTATGCTAGATCTAGGGGCATCTATTAATGTCATGCCATATTCAATTTATGCTTCATTGAATCTAGGACCATTAGAGGAAACCGGTGTTATAATACAACTTGCTGACCGTTCTAACACTTATCCAAGAGGAGTTGTAGAAGACGTTCTTGTACAAGTTAATGAATTGGTTTTCCAGCTGACTTTTATGTTATTGAGATGGAAGATGAGATGTCTTCTAATCCCACACCTATTCTATTAGGGAGACCATTCTTGAAAACAGCAAGAACTAAAATAGATGTACATGATGGCACTTTAACTATGGAATTTGATGGTGAAATAATTCGCTTTAACATTTTTGAGGCCATGAGATATCCTAGTGATGTGCATTCTATTTTTAATATTGATATAATTGACTCACTAGTGCAGCAAGCTTATGAGCTATATGGTGAAGATAGTGTGGAAATAGTCCTTAGCAACCATCTCGGAATGGGGAATGCTAAACTAGCCTTGAGTGACCAGGTGGAAGGGGCACTAGAATCTTTACACTCGCTGCCACCTAAAGATGCAAGGTTTGATGTTTCATTTATTGATTTGCCTTTATCTAATGAGAAACTTCTACCTTCCATTTTGCAGGCACCAACTTTAGAGTTGAAACCACTACCGAACCACTTGAAATATGTGTTCTTAGGTAAAAAGGACACACTACCGATCATCATTGCCAAAGAGCTCACACCTTTGCAAGAAGAGCGACTTATCCGGGTGCTTAGAGAGCATAAAACAACAATTGGTTGGACAATTGCCGATATCAAGGGAATAAGCCCATCCATGTGCATGCACCGGATTTTGTTAGAGGAAGGGTCCAAACCAACAAGAGAAGCACAAAGAAGATTGAACCCTCCTATGATGGAGGTTGTGAAAAAGGAGATACTGAAGCTCCTAGATGTTGGAGTGATCTATCCTATCTCGGATAGCAAATGGGTGAGCCCGGTCCAAGTGGTTCCAAAGAAATCAGGTGTAACGGTGGTAACAAATAATGAGAATGAACTTGTTCCTACTAGGATTCAAACAGGATGGCGAGTTTGTATTGATTATCGTAAACTTAATTCCACAACTCGCAAAGACCACTTTCCTTTACCTTTTATTGATCAAATGCTTGAAAGGTTAGCTGGCCATTCTCATTATTGTTTTCTTGATGGTTTTTCAGGTTATAATCAGATAGCCATTGCTCCAGAAGACCAAGAGAAAACAACATTCACATGTCCATTTGGTACTTTTGCATACCGGCGTATGCCATTTGGTCTTTGTAATGCACCAGCTACATTCCAAAGGTGTATGGTTAGCATATTTTCAGATTATGTAGAGAACATCATAGAAGTGTTTATGGATGATTTTAGTGTCTATGGTGATTCTTTTGATAGATGTCTAGAGAACCTTACACTTGTACTTGAAAGATGCATGGAAACTAACCTTGTTTTGAATTGGGAAAAATGTCACTTTATGGTAGAACAAGGAATAGTTTTGGGCCATGTTATTTCTTCTAGAGGGATAGAGGTTGATAAATCTAAAATAGATATTATGCATGCTTTACCACCTCCCACAAATGTGAGAGAGGTTCGTTCTTTTCTTGGACATGCAGGTTTCTATAGGAGATTTATCAAAGACTTCTCAAAGATCACATTACCTCTTTGCAAGCTACTACAAAAAGATGTGGTTTTCCACTTTGATGATAAATGCAAAGAGGCGTTTGAAACATTGAAGGGACTCTTGACATCAGCTCCTATCATCCAACCACCAGATTGGAATGTACCTTTTGAAATCATGTGTGATGCTAGTGACTATGCCATTGGAGCTGTTTTGGGCCAACGGGTTGGCAAAGCCTCACATGCCATTTATTATGCCTCCCGAACTCTTAATGATGCTCAATTGAACTATTCCACCACTGAAAAAGAACTTTTGGCTGTTGTATTTGCTTTAGAAAAATTTTGATCTTATTTAATTGGTACTAAAGTAATTGTATATTCTGACCATGCAGCCCTTAAGTACTTACTCACTAAAAAGGAGGCCAAACCAAGGTTGATTAGATGGATACTTCTCTTACAAGAGTTTGATTTGGAGATAAAAGATAAGAGAGGTAGTGACAACCTGGTTGCGGACCATCTTAGCCGTTTAGTTCATGAAGAGGATGCACTACCCTTGAATGAGAACTTTCCGGATGAGCAACTTCTTTTTATAAGTACAACAACTCCTTGGTATGCTGATATTGTTAATTACTTAGTTACCAAGAAGTTGCCACAAGAGTTGACACAAGCTCAAAGAAATAAGATCAAGAGTGATGCCAAATACTACATATGGGATGATCCTTACCTTTGGAAGCATTGCTCCGATCAGATTATAAGAAGGTGTGTACTCGAAACTGAATTTCAATCTATTCTCACCTTTTGTCACTCTTATGCATGTGGAGGACACTTTGGATCCAAAAGAACAGCCATGAAAGTTCTTGATTCTGGATTTTATTGGCCTACCATATTCAAAGATGCATACCTCTTTTGCAAGTCATGTGATCGTTGCCAAAGAACAGGTAACTTAGGTGCTAGAAATCAAATGCCTCAAACTCCAATACTTATTGTTGAAATTTTTGATGTATGGGGCATGGATTTCATGGGACCTTTTCCTCCTTCTTTTGGTAATCTTTATATTTTACTTGCCGTTGATTATCTTTCAAAGTGGGTGGAAGCAAAATCCACTAGGACTAATGACTCTAAAGTTGTTTCAGATTTTGTCAAGACTAACATCTTTGCT
Source organism: Fremontodendron californicum (assembly GCA_030761205.1). Taxonomy (NCBI): domain Eukaryota; kingdom Viridiplantae; phylum Streptophyta; class Magnoliopsida; order Malvales; family Malvaceae; genus Fremontodendron; species Fremontodendron californicum. The sequence goes on along the minus strand of JAULJL010000041.1, from coordinate 10,111,236 downwards.
AGGTTTGGAACGCCAAAGGCCATAATCAGCGATAAAGGTACTCACTTTTACAATAGGACTATGGAAGCACTTTTGAGGAAGTATAACATCACACACAAGGTCTCCACCTCATATCATCCTCAAACTAGTGGGCAAGCTGAAGTGTCAAACCGAGAAGTTAAGTCCATCCTTGAAAAGACAGTTAATCCAAATAGGAAGGATTGGAGTTCACGAATTGATGATGCACTTTGGGCTTATAGGACAGCATATAAGACACCCATTGGTATGTCTCCTTATCGACTTGTTTATGGTAAGCCTTGTCATCTTCCGGTTGAATTGGAACATAAATCATATTGGGCTATCAAACAATGCAACATGGAGATGGATGAGACAGGAAAGAAAAGAAAACTTGACCTACAAGAATTAGAAGAGATAAGGAATGATGCCTATCAGAATTCTAGGATTTACAAGGAAAAGACTAAGGCATTCCATGACAAGATGATATCAAGAAAGGAATTTGTTGTTGGACAAAAAGTTCTTCTCTTCCACTCACGCCTTAAGTTATATCCAGGTAAGTTACGTTCTCGTTGGGTTGGACCTTTTGTTATTACTAATGTATTTACTCATGGTGCAGTTGAAATCCAAAGCCCAAAAACAGATAAGGCATTCAAAGTGAATGGTCATAGATTGAAGCCTTACTATGAGAACTTTCCAATACAAGATGTGGAGGAGTTTCCACTTTTTGAGCCAAAGTATGTTGAATAATAATGGCATGGGTCTAAGTTAGGCTGAGGACAATAAACCAAGCGCTTCTTGGGAGGCAACCCAAAAGGATGGAGAGCATCTATTATATCAGATTTGCATATTCCTTACTCTCCATCATTCTATCTTTTATTGTTTTTCTTTTCTTTTGTTTAATAGTTCTTTTCTCTTACATATAATTCTTGCATTGGGGGATAATAGCATTACATTGAGGACAATGTAAAAATTATATGTGGGGGGAAGAATTTAGGATTTTATTTAGAGTGTTTTGTTTTTGAGTTTTTTTTATGTTGTTTTTCTTTCTGATCCTTGTTTTGAAAATAACTAGATGTAAATATAATTTTTATTTTTTTTACCCCGGTTAAATGGCGGATAACGGTACTCCGTGATTATTTAAATCGGTTCCATTAGCTACCCACAAAACTGATATTGTATATAAATTTCTCTTCCAATTTCTCTTTCAAAATTTTTTTTTCATTTTTTTCAGGATGGATGATATTCTCACAAGATTGCAGAAACGATTTCCTCCTTTTCCTCGAAATATTTTACTGAAGCTTTACCAAGTTCGATTTGAAAGATTAAGAATGCTTATGCACAAAGGGATTCCTGAAGACATACGTTGGATAATTGAAGCCAAGGTACGTGAAGATGAATATCTTCCTGTTTTGCATTTACCAGGTACAGGTAGAAGCACTTTTGCAAAGAAGCGACGAGCAAAGCGCATGAGTTCAAATTGCCACAAATGTGCACGATGGACGTGTAACGGTAAATGTCGTTCTATTGGGATTCCGTCCTCTAATCAAGATGATAAAATTGAATTCATTAAGGATGGACTGAGTAAGGAGAATTTGGGTAATATCCAACTTTCTCTTGAGACGCATCTTAATGGAGACGTACAAAGAGAAATTCTTGATTTATGGCCGCAATTCCAAAGGGAATGGCAACATCTTGGGAATCTGATGTTAAAAGACCCTGTTTGCCAGCTTGTAAGAAAACTGGATGGGAAGCATATCCTCGACTCATAGAAGGCGTTTAAGCCGTTTCTGGACGTAAAACCAGAGGAAGATGTGAGCCACAATCACAACTACAATAAATGACTTCTCAGCTTTTGGTTTGATTTGCAATAACTTTATTTTGGTTTAATTTACGTATTGTTCGATTTGTGTAATTATTCTCGTTTTTTTTTTATTTGTCTTTTACGGTTGATTTTTTCTTCTCTTTTTGATTTTCTTCCTGAAATCACGCAAAAATCTTTTGTTAGGTTAACATTTTCTTCTGACAGGTCAGATACACTTTCGGCGACATTATTACTCTTGTCTGATTCACTACTCAGTCCTCTATATATTACACCATGTACTCATTCTCTTTCAGGCACTCGAAGAAAAAAAAAAATGGAAAGTACTTCATCCCAGCGCATTAAAAAAATTTGTGTCTTTGGAGGTGCTTATCCAGGGAAAAATAACATATTTGCTGATGAAGCCATAAGAGTTGGAGTAATACTTGCCCAACAAAAGATCCACTTGATTTATGGAGGCGGTAGTACGGGTTTAATGGGAGCAGTCGCTACAGCAGCACACGCTGGAGGAAGTCCAGTTCTAGGAATCGTGCCAAAACTATTCACAAGTTTTTGTGGACCTACCGTGGGTAAGGAAATACAAGTCTGGAGTATCCCTGAACGGATGACAATCATGTACCATTCTGCCGATGCATTCATTGCTTTACCAGGAGGTCTGGGTACATTGGAAGAAATAGCTTGCGTGGCTTCTTGGTCATCTTTGGTCACAAATAAGAAACCCATTGGTTTGCTTAATATTAATGGTTATTTTAGTAATTTGCTTTCATATTTAGATAATGCTGTGGATAATGGATTCATGTTTTCAGAGGCAAGGAGAACCATAATTTCTGCTACAACCATTGAAGATTTACTTAAAAAGCTCCAAGCTTATGAGTGTTTATCTGCTACGGTTGTTTCGCAAACGCTCGAAAAAAGAAAAAGAAATATGGACGAGCAAGGAGTGGATTGCACTTTGTCTTTGTGACATTATCTAACATTTTGCTTGTTGTGTCTCAGTTATAATAAGTGGTTAGCAACCTCTGCAGGTAATATCTCCTAAATTCTACCTTTAAAATTTGACATTGGGGACAATGTCATATTTTAGTAGGGGGTAAGGGACATATTTTGCTAATTAAAAAAAAAAATTGTTGTGTTTTAAGCCATTTAGAAGTATTCATTCTGAACAAGGTCTGAGTAAGGGAGACTTGAGACATACCTTGTCAGTTTGATTTCTTCTTTTCAAAAAAAAAAAAAAAAAAATTGTTTGTTGTGTTTTAAGCAATTTAGAAGTATTCATTCTGAACAAGGTCTGAGTAAGGGAGACTTGAGACATACCTTGTCAGTTTGATTTTAATCTTTTTATGTTTACTTGTTAATTTTTGTTTAGAATTTAAGGATTATTTAGGTTGCATGAGTTTGTTTTGTTTTGAGTCTTAGTTGTTCCTATTCTTATGTTATTAGTTCTTTTCTCTTACACATGATTCTTTCATTTGGGTTAATAGACTTACATTGAGGACAATGTAAGAATTAAGTGTGGGGGGAATGATTTAGGATTTCTTTTATTTTTGTCTACTATATATATATATATTTTTAGAGTCTTTATTATTATTATTATTATTATTATTATTTTTAGTGTGTTTTAGTTCCTTTTTAATACAATGATGAGATATGAATTGCATAAGTCTAAAACAGATTTATTAGTGAGAAGATTTTCATGAGAATTGAGCTTGATGTCAACCTTTTTATGAGCCAATGTGAATATGATATGTTGATTGAGAAAGAAGCATGTTTAGACTTAATCTGACTTGTATAATCATCCTTGTGAGTTTTTGAGCCTATAATGATTGATGCATTATACAAATCAATCTAATTTCTTTCTTGAGTGCTCTTATGATTACATGATTCTCTAGAACTTGCTTTAAACCGTTTGAGACTATATTGATACATGTGACAACATGAATATGATAGAGGCATTAGGATTATAACCAGAGCCAAACAGCCATCCATTATTAATGTTCTAAGAGAACATCCCCACTAGTGAGCCAATTTGAGCCTACATTAAATATGCTGTTTTATTGGTAACCACAACTTACACCTAGCCTAAATATACTTATATCCTTACCCTTGTTCTAAAGATGGATTATATATTTTGAGACATATTGCAAAAAACAAGGGATATTTTTAGTTGAAAATTTGGGTTAGAAACAAGAAATAAGTGTGGGGGGAAAAGAAAAGAAAAGTCAAGAGAAAAAGAAATGGAATACTGGCAAATACATTCCTATGTAAAAAATATGAATCATCTCTTGAATTTGTGGAAAAAGAAAAAGATGTTACAAAGTTGTTTAGAATGAAGAAAAGGCCCAACATGAATATTCGGCCTAGGTGACTATGTACTTGTAAAGAGTTTTGAGAAGTTTCTTTGTATGATCTTATTATGTCTCTAAACTTTATGAACTCTTTGGAGCCTTTGTGATATCTTTATCCTTTTGTTATTCAACCACATTACAAACCCCTTGGCCCCATTACAACCTTGATTAAAGACCTCTTGATTCATGAAGTTGTATGATCTAAATAGTGGAGAATAGGTGGACAAGCAAGAATATGGTAGAACTGTTTTCATGAGATTGATTGAGTGTAAACACTTCACCACTACTTTAAAGAGTGAAAATCATGAGGGTATCCCATGTGAGAAGTTGAGATTAAATTTGAACATGCACTATTTTGATTGAGATATGTTATGTTAATATTGGCTTAACTCAAACAATTTACATTCAAGCACGATTTTTTGTGAAATTCTTTAAGCTATTGATTAGTTTATAAGACTTGTTCAAAGATTGTCTCTAATTTGTATTGAAAGGATTAGGAATAAATATTTTTAGTATATGTAGTTTATTTATATTTTAGTTTTTCAATGTTTGTGGGTATCGTTCTAGTAAACCCTCACGAGACTAAACTCGTCCACTAGGGACACCTAGGGGTTTAAAGGCTTGTGTCACATGCTAAGTGCCACCGTGATTTCCTACGAAAGTGGATTAGATTAGATTTTCTTATTTTATTTTTATTGAGTCGTTGCTAGGGACTAGCAACAATCTAAGTGTGGGGGTGTGATAACTCGTATAATTATATAGTTTTTAGTTATGTTTTATTATTGTTTTGTGTCAAATACGAGTTATTATTGTTTAGTCTAATTGTGTTTATGATCTTTTATATTTTTATGTAATTTGGTGTTTTTCACAAGTTTCTTTGAGTGATTTCAGATTACTAGAATTAAGGGCAAATCCAGTTCAGTTCCAGTTCCGACACCTTTTTTCCATATCAGCTATATCTGGAGTTTCACTGAAGCAATAAGGCTGAAATTTTAACCGTGCAAAGTTAAGAGGCATATCTATCTTTTTCATGTTTTACACTTCTTGAAACGGAGTCGTTTTCCCTAGCGAAATCGACCATCAAGTTGGCTGATGTGCAATGACGTCTGTGCTGACCTGTTTTTGTATTTTGCCCATATCTTCTTATCCACATCAGCAAATGAGCTGATTCCAACGGCTATGGATCAATAACTGATAGGGGAACATTTTTCTAGAATACCATGTGATCAGATCAGGCCTCCAATATTGACAAAATCGACCATCAAGTTGGCTGATCAAAATTGTCATACAATATGACAAAAATTGTTAGAAAAATGCACCCACCTATTATACCTACCTTTGAAATTTGTAAAGCTTGTCTCTTGTCATTTAGCCCTCCAAAATGTGTATAAATAGAGGGCCTTGGATGATTGTAGAAGATCATATGGTAGATTGGTAGGAAATTAGCCATTGTAATAAAATTCTCTAAGTTTTCTTCTTCTTTCTTTTCTCTAGTTTTCTTTTTCTTTATTTTCTTCTTCTTCTTTCTTTCTTTTATTTCCTTCTTAGATTCTCATTAATTTTATGTTTATGTTTACAATGCCTATGCTAGGCTAAACTTCTATTTGGTTAAGGGTGATTTCAAAGCCCTAGACATGTTTTGTGATTGATTTTCAGTAACTATCTATCATTAATCTTCTACAAGAATTGTTCATGATGTTGTCTTGATTTATTTAGGTGTACAACTAGATAGATCTTGATAATTATCTATTGCTAGTTTAGGAGTCTTGATCCGTGTAATTGTCTTGATTTCCTATTCATAAGTGGCAATTTGTGATTAATGATTATGGTCAAGTTTTCAATAATTGCAAAGTGGAACATAACCTAAGTTGAACAATCCGAGATTATGTGTTTGTTGCTTAGATCAACCTATCTTTCTCATCATAAAGCTGCCATTAAGTTGAATTTAGAGAGCTTATTCTAGGTTGTTTAATGGTTAGAGATTAAATAGAGAGCTTGTTCTATTTAACGACAAACTAAGGAAAGATTGGGATAACAGAGCTTGTTGTTATCTACGGTTGTTAACTTTGATAGTTGGTTGATATTGATAGATCTGAAATTGATTCTTAATGATGTCTAGTGGTGGAGAATGAAACCTTAACCATATTTTTCATATTTGATTCTTCTTACTTACTTGTTTTCTTACTTTTCTAGTTTGCTTATTTTTAAAAGTATATTTATTTTTATTGGCTGGTTATACCCCCTAATTTGTATATTAACTTTGTTTTATTTTTATTGGCTGGTTATACCGCCTAATTTAGTATATATATTGGCTGGTTATACCGCCTAATTTAGTATATATATTTTTATTGGCTGGTTATACCGCCTTGCATCTTATTCTTATTATTTACTTTAGTTTAAATCTGGCTTCAAAAACCCATTTTCTTTTATTGTTCTTGAATTTAAGTTTTAAACTATTAACTTATAAACTAAAACCCAATCCCTGAGGACTCGACCCTTGCTAACTACTGTACTTACAATTTATCTTTTTAGTGCAAGGTTAAATAAGATACACTCTTTTGGGTGCATCAGCCTCCAACCTTTCTTTGGTGGCCAAGTTTTCAGTGTATCCCTTTCCTTTGATTGCGACGGACACCAATCCCATGAGCTTAGTCATTTAATCTCTAGATTCTGCTTGAGATTTTGCCAACTATTCTGGTAATTCCTTATGTGCCCTTTCTATTATCTCCATCCGAGCAGCTTGTTCATTCTCCATAGCTCTGGCCTGTGTTATAAAGGTGCTCAGTACTTCTTATACCTCTAATTTGAAATGGAGATTTCTTTAAAGACTCTTAAAACCAGGCCAACTTCTGTTTTATGCCCCAAATGTGTTTCATGATGAATGGGCCATGAATGTCGTGAACATAATTTGGTGCACGTAAAGAATAAACAAAGTAATGCATGGACATATACGGTGAATTATTATGTATGGCACAAACTCGTTCTACAATGAAAGGTCATATATGTTAAGAATGCAACACGATGTCACTATGATGCATGTAAAGAATAAATAAATTAATGCATGAACATATATAGAGAAAATATGCTGACTATGTATGTCATGAATGTAACCTGATGCGAATATGAATGCATGTAAATTAATGCAGAAACATATACAGAGAAATCATATTGACTATGTATGTCATGAATGCAACCTGATGCCAACATGATGCATATAAAGAATAAATGAATTAGCACATGGGTACGTACAAAGAATGACCATGTCTGTCACAAATAAAGAATAAATAAATTATAACAAGAAGTTAATCAACGATTAAACAAAATTGGTAGGACCAATCTTGATAATTCCAAAAAAACTCATTATGTTTCTGTTCTATCTAATCCATTTGGGTAGCAAAATCTTCTCCCATTTTCCTTTTTGGAAAAAAGAAATCTAAGGCTATCTTTAGACATAAACTCTATCATGGTTCTTTATTCTAGGGGTTTGAGAAAAACCCCTTTTTATTTGACTCTAGAGATGATAAAATTGACTTCTCTATCATTGGCGTTGATAGAGCCATTGCTATGCACAAATGAACTTAATGCCAATGCATGGATGTATGAAATGCGTGGTATGGAAAATAATTGATCGGATGCAAATGCAAAGGGAGAGATACCACAGAGGGAATAAGAATTAGAGAAACTTAATCATCAATCATCTCATAAATTTGAAGCATAACCAATTTATTCCCATGTCAATGTTCACAAGATATAAACCATGTTTACAAAATCTGAGCAGTGGTTAGAACTGTCTTTACAAGCACTTTATTTTTTCTAGCATCCTAAGGCTATAAGAGACCTCGTGTTGGTCGTCCCAGTGGACGAAGGGGTAATAGTAGAGCGAGGATATTGATTCAGATCTGGGACAATTTGCAGGGGTGGTACAGGATCCGAGGTTTCTATCTTTGGCATCTGGCTTCCCGATTTGACCACTTCCACCATTTCATTAAGGTTCAGTCCTTTATGACACTGACAGATGCAAGATCCAGCAGGGATTGTATGATCTGGACCTGATGGTTTTGGTTGATCCGAGGGCGATGAAGAGCCTTGAGAAAATTCCCCTTTACTCTTACTGAGATCCTCAAACATCTTTATCAATTTGGCAAGTTGTTCTTTCACCTCCTGAATTTCATGTCCAAATTCCTCTTGATTGCGCTCCAAAGCATACACTCGTTCCTCTAATTCATTTTTCATATCTGAAACCCCTTTCATCCAAATGAAATTGACATTATTATCATGAGATCAAGAATACAATTATGAATGTACATGCTCTATTCTTATATGCATGAATGTAATAATGATTAATGCATGAACTGTGTAAGATGCGAAGATGCTTGAGGAGATGAATTTCCATATTTACAACTGTTTAAATAATATGCATGTTATGCAAAAATGCAAATGAAAAGATCAAGAAAAAGAAGATCCTAATATCACTTTTTATTTTCTTTGATTTTTTTCTCCTTTCTATTTTTTATGAATTTTCCTGACAACTATTGTTTTTGACACATTTTTCATATTTTCTCAGATGTCAAAACTAGGAGGAGATTTTTATTTTTTTTACAAAACTACTCTACTGCAAAAGAACTTTTTTCATTATTCACCTTGCATTTTTTTTTTCATTTTCAAAGAATAAAATTTTTCATGGAATAAAAACTCATTTTTTTTTTCTAGAAATACCTAACAAGGTACAGGTATAAAAGAATTTTTTTCAAAATAAGCCAAAAACACTGGGTTTCGGTATTATTACAAATGACACATGAAAAAAAAAAGAATAAGAGAGTAAAATCATCAATATGAAGTAAAAGAAGTTAGTGAACATTTGTCCCGCCAATATCAACTTATTTAGGCATCATGATACCTTTGGGGTTGAAATTTAAATTTATTACGGGCGATGTACGTTCATCGTTGCTCGATCTACAATGCTTATTCAGAATATAGAAATAAATGGCAAAAGATCAGAAGCATTCCTCCATGTGTTCCTACCTCCGGTGCATCTAACGAAAATTCGGCATGGCTTTACCTAGGCTGGCTTCTTATGGCTCACTATATGGGGTTGCATTAGGTTCTAAAAAGGCTCCAAATTGCTCCTCACTGTCTCCTGTGAAGGCTAGTAAGGCACCCCGATCAAAACGGGTTTAATTTGTTAGAATACATTTCCCAGGCTTATACGGAGGTTAACACCTCACGAAGCGTAGGTAATTTGTACTCCGGAAGTGTTTTGCTAGCTTATGCGGAGGTTATCACCTCACGAAGAGTAGGTACTTGAACAAAAATAGTATACAAGATTAAATAACCAGAGAACAGTAATAATATGCATGCAAATGAACATATTAAAAACATTTTTACTATTTTTGGAAATCCTCTTTTTTTTAAAAAAATGAGAATTAAAATTAAATACCAATTAAAATCAACAAAACTGCGACTTTTGATAAAACACCACTAATTCTAGGCCTGACACTCTAAATGTCCCCAGTGGAGTCGCCAAGCTGTCGCAACCTAAAAAAATGAGGGGAGGCCTCGTTGCGGGACGTCCACCTGTTTAAGTGTGACATTGGAAAAAATAGAGGAAAAGACGGCTTAATTCCTCTAAATTAAAGGTTGAGGGTTTGGAAACAACCTCGGAAAAGAAATGGAGTCTCCACTAATCTTTTTTGGCTAGGTGTGATCAGTCACCTATTAAAATCGGTTTTGAAAAATATTTTAAAATTAATTAAAACATTTTAAAACCAATTTTGAAGTCTGCGCTTTCAAACAGAGAAAACCAAGTGTGGGTTCGGGAGTCGGTTACGTGTGGGGAAAGATTAGCACCCCCCACAATGCCCGTATAAAATGGTACCTTATTAGTCATGTGTCATCTCGAGTCTTGGTGAAAAGTAAGTTTTAGATCTGGTATTTGAAAGTAATTTCTATTTTAAAAACAATCCTATTTTTATTCGAAAATGATCCGGAATTTGTTATTGCAAAAATTTTCTATATTCCACGGCAAAACGGAAAAATATAGAATTTTTATTTATTTTGAAAATTCTTCGAATCATCCTCTTTTTAGAAGGGTATTCCTTCGTTAATAATGACTGATGAAAACTCCCCGCCAACCCGGAGGAGGATCCATGAATTATATTAACTCGGGGATATTGCCTTATTTATCAAAACAATATCAACTTTCAAAAATTTAAATGATCATGAATGTATAAATTATCATTAAAACATGAATATAAAACATGCATAATTAACATGGCATGGTAAGCAATTTATTATAACATGGCAAAAGAATTAACGGCATGGCATGCTTGACGTGGCAAAATTAAAATGACATGGCCAAAAGAATGAATGGCATGGCATATGAATCAAAGACATGGCATGTAACAACCGAGGTTACGTATAATCATGTAAAGTTAAATCCTGAAAATTTTAAGGACAAAATTGGAAATTGGTAAGAAGTTATAAGTGAAGGAAATAAAAGAAGAAAGGATCAAATTGAACAAATTAAAAAGTTTAGGGGCTTTATGGTTATTTATAAAAAGTTGAGGGACCAATATGCAATTATACCACAAACTTAAAAATATCTCTTAAGTTTATTTTATCTCTTGAAAACTGTAGAAATTTTCTTCCTCTCCCAAGTAGCAACCGGCCTCTCCTATCCTCTCTCTCTCTCAAAATTCTCTTCAAACAATTCCACCAAAATCTCATCAACAATCACATTCAAGGTTAGTTTTTTGATAAATTCTTCCTTTTCTTTAGATATTCTACTTGAGCATGCTAAGATCTTATCTCCATAAATATGTTAAGTTCTGAAATCCATCTATTAAGTATGAGTTTTACTCACCTTTGGTAAGAATTAAAAGGATTTGAAAGCATGAACAAGAAAATGGGAAGAAAAAGCAAGGGGAAGTTGAGCACGCTTGCTGTTCGGATTTTATGGGTTCAGAAAAGCTGGGTTTGTATTTTTTTTTATATTTTTTATAGAAACTAGACTTCATTATGAGAATTTTGGTTTTTTAATCACCCAAAATCGATAAGCGGTTAAAAAGATAAAATTCGGTGAAGTTGGCTGTTCTGTGTTGACCCCTGTTTCTGCATAGTTTCGGGATTTATCAAATTTGATCAAGATTTTGTTCTAATTGTCTAAGTTAGTTATTTTATTCATAAAGTAGACTTATTTATTGAAATAAACCAATTGGAATCACTTCCAAATTCCTTACCAAACTCAAGTTATGATTTTCTAATCTAGCTTGATAGTAAGGAATTTATTGCTTAAGAGAAATATAGTATTAAATGATGGTTATGGATTATGAAAATCTCTAAGGCATGGAGTACTAGAAATGAATTTGATAAGGACATGAATATGGAGTTGAATTATGGAGAAAATGATTATGGAAATGATATTAAAAATTAAGAATATGTTGTTTTGAGTATGAGAAATTAGTATTGACTATGGGGTAGATTAATGGGACTTAAGTTGCATTCATAATTATGTAATGCTTTGAGCATGTATAGATACTAATTATCGTTAATCTCTAGGCCACCTAGATCCAACGTCACCTGTGGATCTCGAAGTTTCAGATCGAGATGTACAGTGAGATAATCTCAAGAATTGTGAGTAGACGACAACTATAGTTATTTGAAATTTCTTTAATTATAATTATAATTTTTTTAGCATGATATTTATTTTATGCATTAAAGGTATATACGATATATAATCATATGAATTGATTAGTTATTAAAGTACATTTATTTCAAGAAATATTATATCGAGTAAGTTGGTTGATTTATGAAATATGATTATGCATAGAATTTGACGTACATGGTTTTGGCTCCACCTGACTTAATGTATGAGATTATACCCTTGGTCGGAATACGGGAGCTGCGTGTTATGCCTTTGTGGCGGGAGCCACCTCCAGAGTCCCAATTCCGTGATATTAGACTAGGGTATGGGAGCTGCGTGCTACGCCTTTGTGGTGGGAGCCACCTCCAGAGTCCCTATCCCTTTATATTAGCCTTTTGGGGGCACATCATAGCAACACATATGCCTTTGGGGTGTCCTATGGTGGTATTGGCCTTTGGGGCCGACTACTAGTATGCTTACATGGATATTGCCTAGTTATTTCATGGATGTATTCTTATGCATGACGGTAAGTTGGAGCCCAACTATACGTAACTTGATTTACTTTACATATTTTATATATTGATTTAATATTATAATATTATTATACATTTAAAAACTTCGCTACATCTTTGAATTACTCATTATGATTTTACTATTATTTATTTTGAAAATGTCAATTATGCTTTACAGGTTACCATTATAGTTTTCACGCGCTTTAAATGTTGTCTACTCTTTGAGATATTCATATATCTCACCTCTTCTTATTTCTCATTTTCAGGACACAGTTAGATGTCGGGATTGCTGCCTTCCTCTACTCTCCGCTTCAAGAGTATATTGACGTGGTGGGCATCATATCTAAATTTCTAGAAGATTTGATCTCTTGATTTTTTATCTAGTAAACCTTGCTGAGATAGATTTACTTTTGGATATATTATATATATTTGAAGATATGAGACAATAGATCAATATGTTTTGACTTGAGCATAAATTGATCATGGATAATTTTTGAATATGCATGGATATATGTGATAATAGTATTGAGAAATATTGTTGGTTGAGGATATGAATTGAGTGTTATTTGCAGGAGGGTTATAGTTGAGATAGAAAGGAAACTTTGTCGGATTTTAGGTAGATTATCCGGACAGGGTGTTTCATGGCATGCTTGACATGGCAAAATCTAAATGATATAGCATGTTTGACATGGCCAACTCTAAATGACAATGGCACGTGAATAAATGACATGACATATCAATGAATGACATGGCATGGCATGTCATATGAATGGATGACATGGCGTAATCTAAATGATGTGGCACATGAATGAATGACATGGCATAATCTAAATGATATGGCATGTGAATGAATGACATGGCATAATCTGAATGATATGGCATGTGCACATGAATGAATGACATAGCATATGAATGAATGACATGGCATGGCATAATCTAAAGGACATGGCATGTGAATGATATGGCATAATCTAAATGACATGGCATGTGAATGAATTACATGGCATAATTCTAAATGATATGGGATATGCGTGCATGACATGGTATAATTTGAATGACATGGCATGCTTGATATGGCATAACACATGAATAAATGGCAAGGCAAAATCTTATTATGGCAACATGAATATAAAATGACATCAACATGGAATATTCATGGACATCATAGAATTTTCATGTGAGGAATCATACAAATAGCATATGTCGAAAAATATTACCGCACTCCCCGAAAAACCCGGCAAAGATTGGAAAACGATTCTTCCTATGACATTTATATGATTCCGAATAAAACCAAATCCAATACCTTTCGATTCCATAAACACATGCGTTGAATAATTTCCTAACCTCCCCGGCAACCCGGCAAAGATTAGGAATTAATTCTCGCCAAATATTTAGGAAACCCAAAAATACATTTTTATGCCAAATTAAATAAAAACATTTTAAAATATGCAATGCATGAAAGTGTATTTCTCCCTTGGAGTAAGGACATCCGTATACCTAAAAAGGTATCCAACTACTTTTGAAAGAAACTTAAATTGGATTTTCAAAACCGTAAGACTTTGGGCTCGATTTAAAAATTTTGAAATTTTTGGGATGAAAAAAGCCTCATGGCCGAATACCCCTCCCCCCATAACAATTCTAGCTTTCTATTTTTGAAACCCGAGATGACTACCCATGATCCAATTTTTGTAAAATTAATTTTTATCCTTGAGATGACATCGAAATCAACCTAAAATAGTAGCTAATGACTCACATCAGCCTCCCCCTTTTACAAGTAAAAATCATAAAATTATTAATTTAGGAAAGCTCATTTTTTACTTCCAAAACCAGTTTTGAAAAACTATTTTTTTACCCTTTATAAAAAATTAAAAAAATTTGGAAAAATCATTATAGACTTGAAACATGATGGTATTTATGGGAAAAAATTGGTTTAATTTTTGGACTAGGGATTCCTTGATCGACATTTCACTAAAGTCAAAACAGTAAACTAAAAACTGTTTTATCGAAAACCATTTTTCCAACCTTGATAAAAAATCCTAAAATTTTGGAAAAAAATACCAGGACATCCTCTAAAGGTCTACTAAAGGTGTTAAAAAAATCTTTTTATTTTGACAAAAATAGCTTAGTGAATAAAAATCCCAAAGGCAGAATATCTAACTTAAACTAATACTCTTTCAACTAGTATAGACTTGAAACTTTGGTTAGAGACCATTAATTGGCCTTAACCAAAAATCATGTTGGGAATGGTATGGATGAATGATTTTATAGCCAAAAAACACATGAAAATGAATCAATCATGAATTAAAAATATAAATAAACAAGAAAAAAAACAAGGTTGGCTCAATGGTTGGTTCCTTGGACATAGTCCCACCTAACCAAAATCACTTGACTAAAATCAAAATCCTCAAACTTCTCAAACCTTTTATTTCATTTTTTTTAAAAGAAAATAAAAGAAATAGCCTACTCTACCACACTGGTGAAACCCACAATCAACAAGCAAGCAAGAAAATTAAGCATAGACAAGCACAAATAAGGCCTCCAAGTTTCGATTAAAGCAAGAAAATATGTTGAAAAATTTTATCAACTTTGTTATTTTGTAAAGAATAAAGGAAAGAAAACTTTTAGAAATTAATTTTGAAAACCTTTTATTCAAAAAAAAAAAGTTAACAATCACATGAAAAAATAAGAGAAAAGAAAATGAAATCCAAGTAAATAAATGGAAAAGAAAAGAAGAAATAGTTACCTAGCTAAGCTTTCCTTCCAAGCTTCTTCTCTTACTCCTTGAGAGGTTTCTCCTTTTTCTCCCTTTTTTTCTTAAGAGTGTAGTGAATGGCCTCTTGAAAAAATGAATTCCTCTCTTCCCTTGTGGCTGCCGAATTCCCCTTTCTATTGTAGAGAAGTTTCTTATTTTTTAAGCCTTGTCTCTTATCTCTACAAAATATCTAAGCCACTTGTCATGATCATATGGCTTACTATCAAAATATCTTCCTACGTGGCATTTTTATTCCTATTTGACATCATCTTATAGCCTTCACATGCTCTTCACATGACCTTTACATGGCTTTGCAATTTGGAGGCCTCTCATTGGCCAAAAATGCCATGTAGGCAAGTAGTGAAATTTTTTTTCCTCTCTTAAAAATGTCATTTTTCTATTCAATCTTGGCCATTTGATTCAAGATGATCACAAATCCTCTTCCAATAAATGAGCTGGCCGAAAATGGCTTGGAAAATTCCAGGCCATTCCTTTTTTTTTTATTTGCAAAATGGCCATTTTCGGTTTTTCGATAAAATTGTATTTTGGCCCCCAAACTTAATTTATTTGCAAATGGACCCCAATTTTGGATTTTCCTTTTTTATCCATCCCATCCAATATAAAACTCAGTTCTGGAGGTTTTCATATTTTTTCGAGCTCGGATTCTATTTTTCTCGGATTTTTCTTTAAAGTTTCGGTTTAGTGCCTCCTAAACTTTGTCTTTTTCCATTTGAGCTCTGATTCCAGATTTTTCTTGTCCAATCCCTTCCATAATATATAAAACTCAGATCTAGAAGTTTTCATAATTTTTTGAGCTCGTTTTCTATTTTTCTCGGATTTTTCTCTTTATAGTTTTGGTTTAGTGCCTCCCAAACTTTGTCTTTTTCCATTTGAGCTCCGATTCTGGATTTTTCTTCTCCAATCCCTTCCATAATATATAAAAATCAGTTCTAGAAGTTTTCATAATTTTTTGAGCCAGGATTCTATTTTTCTCGAATTTTCCAAAATTGCCCTTTAATCCTCGAAACCTTAGTTTTACTCGAAACGGGCCCAATTTTTGGATTTTCTTCATATATTGAATTGGAGTTGGTCTAAAAATGTCTAATTTTTACATCCAAATTCCTCTCCGATTTAGTTTTTCCCTTTTCCTCAATATTGGGAATTTTTTCATTTTTTCGTTTCTCCTCGAATCGGCTCTTCCTTGGGATCCACTTCAAATTGGGACTTGGGATTTTATTTATTTATTTATTATTCATCAATCGGTGGCTTCAATTTCAGTGAATCGGGCTATCTCAACAGTTTCCCCAAATTTGTGGTTTTCTTATTTATTCATTAAAATCTTTATTTCCCCTTTTCTCTTCAAACCACATTTTTCTTCAACTCCGCTTCAAAATTGGTCCTTCCAATATCCATATTTGTTGATCTTATTCCATTTGGAACCTCCAATTATGTCCAATTTGATCGTTTATGCACTTTTTCCTAAATTTTCAAAATTTGGCCTTTTTTCTACATTTAATTTTTGCAACCTGTCTTTCAAACTCTTTACCTTTCGTTGTAGACCTTCGATTATCAAAATTCCTTCACCATTGATCAATTCAACTTCGAATCTTGATTTTGACTGAGAATTGACTTTTTAGTGGTTGACTTTTTTGAGGTTGACTTTTTTCAGTTGACTCTTCGTGTTGACCTCCGAATCAAAGTTTTGGAGACCCATATGAGGAATGATGGAAGTCTCTTTGCGTTCCAGGAAGTTGATAGGAAGAAATCACCTTATTTAGGGGGCCCGGACAAAATTAGGAACCTAATTTTGTCCGAACCACTAAATCAGGTTTGTTTTTTTTCTTAAAATGATGTTTTAGAATGAAAGAAGTCTTTTCTCATCCTATAGGTGGTACTCTGAGACTTAGTTTAAGAAGCAAAGCATAAAATGTCAATCTTGAAAAAGCCAACCCCAAAAAGTCAACCACTAAAAGTCAACCCACTTTCAAAATCAAGATTCAAAGTTCAATTGAACAATGGTGAAAGAATTTTGATAATCCGGGGTCTACAATGAAAGATATGGAATTCGAAAGTTGGGTTACGGAGATTTAGTGGAAAGGAAACCCTAGCTCAAAAAATTAGGGGAAAAATGCTTAAACGATCAAATTGGTCGAAATTAGAGGTTCCAAATGAAAGATAAGCAATGACTACGGGTAATGGAGAGGCCATTAGGAGGCAAAATTGAAGAAAAAGTCAATTTGGAAGAAAACCGAGAATTAGGATTTTTGGTGAATTTTGGCAAAATTGGGGAAAATTATAGAAATGGCCCGATTCGGTAAAACTAAAACCCCTAATTGATGAGGAGTGAGTAAACAAGGATAGTCCAAGGCTCAGTTTGAAGTAATTTCGAGAAAAGAGCCGCTTGGAGGAAAAACGAAAAAACGAGGAAATTCTCGATACTGAAAAAAGGAAAAATCAAATTGGAGGGGAATTTGATCGTAAAAATTGGGTGTTTTCGGACCAACTCCAATTCAATATATGAAGAAGGCACAGAAAAATAAAATCTTGAAATCGGACTTGTTTTGAGTAAAACCGGGCTTCGGAGGTAAAAAGGCAAATTTGGAAAATTCGAGAAATATAGCAAATGAGCTCCAAAAATTATGAAAACTTCTAGATCTAACTTTTAAATTATTTGGAAGAGATTGGCGAAGAAAAATCCGGATTCAGAGTTCGTTTGCAAAATGGCAAATTTCGGGCCCACTAAGCTGAAATTCAAGAAGATAAATCCCAAAAAAAAAAATAGCAAATGAGCTTGGAAAATTATGAAAACTTACATATCTCAATTTTAAATTATTTGAAAGAGATTGGTCAAGAAAAATCTGGATTCAAAGCTCGTTTGAAAAATGGTAAAAGTTCGGGTGCACTAAAGGGCAATTTTGGAAAAAAATTGAAAAAATAGCAAATGGGCTCGAAATTTTTTAAAAACTTTCAGAATTCAATTTTTTATTATTTAGGAAGTATTGAAAAAATAAATTTTGGATTTGGAGTCCGTTTACTATTTAATTAGGTTCGGGAGCCAAAAAGGTCATTTTACCGAAGAAATCGAAGAGGGCTTTTCTTGTAATTAAAAAATGGAGATTGGGCTGGAATTCAAAGGGTCAGCCGGCCAAGCCCATATTAGAGAGTGATTTTATTGAGTTTTTGCATCCAAAGGCCAAGAGTGGATAGTAAGGTAGTTATTTTTTTTTATCAAGTCTTTGTAATTGTGACACATAGACCAATGCATGGAGAGGGATGATATCACCATAAGGACATCATATTCTTGAACAACTGAATTAGTTAGAGGCTGATTACTTAATCTAAGGGTGGTAATTTCATATAAAAAGCATCTTGGATTAAGGGTCTTTGGATCAAAATTGGTTAGGAAAAAATGACAACATTCTTCTAGACTATTCTAGGCCATTCGGCCAAGGCTATGAGGAGGGGGTTATTTCATTTTTTCAGGAGGTTCTTTGCTAAATAGAGGAGGCAGTAGCTATAGCATAGAAAAAAGGAGAAAAAAAGAGAAAAGAAAAGAGAAAAAAAGAGGAAAAAAGAAAGGTTTTGCTTACTACTCTTTGATTTGGAAAGCTAGAGCAAGGTAGATATGTTCTTTCATGCCCTCCTCCATACTTTGTTGATATGATTTTTCTATTTTTATTGATATTTTATTTTTCTTTAATGAAATAAACTTGTTTTTCGAAATAAGTTTTTAAAAGGTTTCTACCTTGTATTTTCATAAGAAATCAAGAAAACAAATTTTTACTAAGTTTTTAATACAATGGTCGAATGATATATCTTTTTTAAGATGATTTTGTGTTTGATTTTGTTTATGTGATTGGTTGTGGTAGGAAAGCTTACTTGTGGTAGGTTAGCTTGATTATGGTAAGTTAGCTCTACATCTATACCATGTGTTTGTGATAATGCCATGCCATATTAATATACTACCATTCGGCCATATTGATTTTGGTTACCATGTTTGCATTTTTTTTTCATGTTTACTTGTCTAATACACTTCCATTTATGTTCACACATCTAGACCATGCAATGTGTTTGTTATATTGTCATTGCCATGTTCATAAGTTACATTCGGTCACACATCATTTTGATATCCATGTTTGCATTTTTATCATGTCTATTAGTTCAACATGCTTCCATTTAGGTTTTGCATATTTAGGTTGCCATGTGTTTGTGTTATTATCTAGCTAGGATTTTTACATGTTTGTTTAGAGGTCCATTCGGTTTTCATGCTTAGGTTTGCCTTGTGTATGTGCATTTTCATTTTGTTTAGCTTTCATGCATTCATTTCATGCTATATATGTTTCTTATGACATGTAATTCATTAGGGGGCATTCGTCTATATGGGTGGTCTAGGTCATTTTAGGTCTTCATTTGGTTTTCATACATATCTTGTATGACATGTTAGATTATACTGCCATGTTCTCATTTCATGCATATCTTTTATGTCATTTTAGGAATTAGGTTTCCATACTTTCATTTCATGCCATATATGTTTCTTATGACATGTAATTCATTAGGGGGATTCGGTTATATAGGTAGTCTAGGTCATTTTAGGTCTTCATTTGGTTTTCATGCATATCTTGTATGACATGTTAGTTATTAGGTTGCTATGTCTTCATTTCATGCATATTTTGTATATCATTTTAGGCATTAGGCTATCCATTTATGTCATGCATGTTTCATCTCCCATATTAGATTTTAGGTCATTATGATTTTTATGTCATATTAGTCTAGGCAATTGTATTTCATGCCATGCATATTTTTTATGACATAGTAGGCATTAGGTCATATTATTATTACCATGCATTTTCATGACATTTTAGGTCCAGGTTACATTTGCATTACCATGCATCTCATGCATATTAGGTTTATTGCCATGCAAGTTCATGCTAGGCATTAGGTCATTTTGAATTGCCATGCATTTTCTATGTCATTTAGGCCTTAGATCATGCATTTCATACATTAAACTTGTTGTTTGTTCATGCATCTCATATCATAACACTTGATTTTTGACTTAAGCCAATCAATGGCATAAGGTCAAGCTCACATGAGCATGCTTGTGGAAAATTAAGGAGTTGTCAAGTTGATTTTTCTACCTTTGTGATTTTTTTTACTTAGGCAATTCTTGTCCAAATTTTTAAAAATTTTAGCTACTGTTTGTAGGTCCTTAGAAGAGTCTC
The DNA here is from genome assembly GCA_030761205.1 of Fremontodendron californicum. Taxonomy (NCBI): domain Eukaryota; kingdom Viridiplantae; phylum Streptophyta; class Magnoliopsida; order Malvales; family Malvaceae; genus Fremontodendron; species Fremontodendron californicum. The sequence goes on along the minus strand of JAULJL010000041.1, from coordinate 10,090,950 downwards.
AAATATTTTTACTTTGATTTTTGAATGATTTTATCAAAAGCTTAAAAATGATTTTTGGCAAAACAATTTTTCACTCAGTGTTTTGACTTTCGTGATTTTTCTGGTAGGTTATCCTTAGTCTAAAAATTAAGCCATTTTCCCCATAGATTTAGACATGTTCTAAGTCTCCTATATATTTTTTTTAGAGTTTTTAGAATTTTTTAAAATAGGTTAAAAAATCACGTTTTAAACTGGACAGTAGAGTCAGATTTGAATTTGAGGGAAAATTAATTTTCTGTTTTGTCTAAGGCATTAAGAGAAGGCTGATTAGGAACTTTAACTACTGTCCTAGGTTGATTTCTAAGCTATTTTAATTTTAAAAAATTATTTTATAAAGCTCGGGTCAAGGGTGGTGAAGTCCGGGTTTTCAAAGTTAGGAAAATAGAGTCATTTTCAAAGAAGATTTCGGCCATGTATTATTTTTCATCCAAGATTTTTAAAATTGTTTTCAACCAATCACAAAGTATTTTTGATTTTAGAAAATTTAATTTGATGTTTTTTCCTAAGGTAGCCGGATATCTTTTTAGGTATACGGACTTCCTTATTAAAGGAAAAAATACACTTTCATGCATTGCATTTTCCATGTTCTTGCATATTGTAAAATATATAATTTTTTTTGCTATGAATATTTCTATGACTACGTTATTATTTTGATTTATATTGCATGGTGTTATATTTGATTGTTATATGGTTGTGAATATTCTATGTTATCCTAAGTTTTTTTTTAGTCATTTATTTTTGTCATATCATTTAGCATTTACTATGTTCATGCACTGTTATTTTTATTTTCATGCATATTTCATGATAGTATTATTTTCTGTTTCATATTCATTTTATATCACTTAGATTATATTGCCATGTCATTTAGATTATGTTATGTCATTTAAGATATGCCATGTCATTTAGATTTGCCATGTCATTTAAATTATCTTAGGTTATATCATGTCATTTAGAATATATGATGTCACTTGGGATACATTTCATTTAGAATATATTATGTCACTTAGGATATATCATTTCATTTAGAATATATTATGTCACTTAGGTTATATCATTTCATTTAGAAAATACTATGTCATTTAGATTATGTCATGTCATCTAGGTTATATTATATCATTTAGATTTTGCTATGTCTCATATTTATCTTTTTAAAATATTTTGAAAAGATAATGGTTTTAAATAAAATAAAGTTATTTCAGAGTTAAAATAATTCATATGTTCACTTCCGGGTTGCCGGGGAGGATATCATCAATTATCATTAATAACGGAATATCTTTCTTAAAACGAGAATGATTCAAAAAATTTTCTAAATAAATAAAAATTTCTATATTTTGCCACGTTTGTCGGGGAATATAGAAAAATTTTGAATTAATAAATTTCGGATCATTTTCAATAAAAAATGGAATTATTTTTAAATTGGGAATTATTTTTAAATGCCAAATCTAAAACTGACTTTTTTCCGAGACTTGAGATAACACACGATTAATAAGATATCGTTTTTATACGAGCGTTGTGGGGGTGCTAATCCTTCCTTGCACGTAACCGAGTCCCGAACTTGCTTCTTTGATTTCTCTGGTTTAAAAACGCTGACTTGAAATTGGTTTTAAAAATGTTTTAATTAATTTTAAAATATTTTACAAAATCGGTTTTAATAGGTGGCCGATCACACCTAGCTAAAACAAATTGGTGGTGACTCCATGTCCTTTTTCGAGATTGTTTTCAAACCCTCATTTTATTTCAAGAGAAATTAAGTCGACTTTTTCTCTGTCTTCCAGTGTCACGCTTAACGAATATAAAGTCTCGCGATGAGACTTGTTATTTTTTAGATTGCGACATAGGTGTCTACACCCTTGAGATAATGAAATTATTTACAAATTCTACCAAAATGTTGAAGAAAACTTAATTTTTTTTTCAATATTTGAATAATGAGATTTAATAGAAAAATTGTTTCAGCTAAGACCATTTAGGATAATATAAAATTAATTGGTATCGTCTTTCGATGGGCGTTGTGGGAGTGCTAATACCTTCTCCATACGTGATCGACTTTCAAACCTTGTTTTGTAGCATAGACCAAAACGTATTGTTTTTAAGAAACCTTGTCAAGCTTAGGAATTTTTTTTTTTTTGAGAGAGAGAATAGATTCACTTAAATGACCAATCACAATTAAACAAAAAAGATTGATAACGGTTCCTTTTCGCGTCTAGCAATTGAGTTCTCAGACTCACACGTTATGACAGGCAACACATAAGATAATAATCCTATAATTAATGGATAAAAATTTATTCATTTTAGTTTACTATAATATAAGATATTAGACATATCCATGAGTCGGTCAAGTTTGGGTCGGACCCAACTATGGTATTAACAAACTTCATGGTTGTTCAAGCCCGTCCTTGCCCAAAATATGAGCCTCATTATCTACCCAGCCCTGCCCATATTTTCAAAGAGGCAGTCCAAGTCCGAAAAAAAAAAATTCAAACAAAAATAAATAAAAATAATATTAAATATTATGTAACACAAAATGAATAATAACACTAGATTACAAAATTATATCCATACAACACAAGTTTAGCTTCCAAAATTCAAAAAATAAAAAATGTTTATATTGATATTATATATATAATTTTCAAAACAAATATTATATATAAATATAATTTATATAAAAATATATAACTATGGGCATGTGCCGGGCCTAGGCCTTAAATGCTATGCTCAAGGCCCGGCCTGTTTAGGAAATGAGCCTCTTATTTGTACCCAAACTCGTTTAACGAATCTAACATTTACATCAAAAACCTCCCAAATATCAGATAAATTTATAAATTTGTGCGAGTAACCCAAGCCACGAACATGTCTATAGGATGATGGGCGCGCAGATTAAAAGTTAAATATGTAAAACGTTTATTAAACATTTGTCTTAACCTAAAAAACAAACGAAACTAACTATTAATATGCACAAAATAGATGAAAGTAATTTAAGAAAATAGAAACAAATTTACCAGTGAAAAAATAGAAAATAGAAACAAAGATAAATGATGAGCAAGTCCTACCTAAATTATTAGGCCATCTATCATGTACGAATTATTTATTTAAGTCGATAATGAATCTTAATTGATGCATTTTGAATTATATCTATACCAAAATATATTTTTGACTACACAAATCTTCTAAGTGCAAACACGTAGGACTTTTCTTCTTTTTTTGGGGGGGGGGAGAAAAAAGAAAAAGAAAAAGAAAAAAGAAAAGGAAAGGAAAGGAAAAGCAAAAGCAAAAGCAAAAGAAAGACGAAGAGGAAGAAAGGAAAGAGAAGAGAAGAGAAGAGGAAGAAAGGAAAGAGAAAAAAATATGATAAAAATTTATATGTTCGTATTCATGTTATTTTTTTGTTTGTTTAAAATATTATAAATTTATATAAATTTTTACACATTAATAATTCGTTTTATGTATATTCTGACACTTTCTGTATTCGTGTAGTGTTCATATTATTTTTAATGTTGTGTTTTAATTATTTTTCTTATGTTGTGTTCATGTCGTGTCTTAATTTATTTCATATTTTGCATAGTTTTTCATTGTGATTCAATTTAGAAAAAAATTTGTGCTCGTGTCTTGTCTCAATTCATGACATATTTTGCATAATTTGTTATAGTAATTCAATTTAGAGAAAATTTTGTGTGTTCGTATTATTTTTTGTGTTTAAAGTATTATAAATTTTACACGTTAATAATTCGTTTTATATAGATTTTGACATGTTCGTGTATTCGTATCGTATTCATGTTATTTTTTGTGTCATATCGTATTTTAATTATTTTTCCATATTGTGTTTGTGTCGTATATCAATTCATCCCATATTTTGCATAATTTATCATAACGATTCGATTTTAACTCTAAATTCATTTATTTATGATATTAAAATATAAAAATATTTAAATAAATAATAATTATTTGATATGATTCAACTTATATTTATTTATAATTATTAATTTAATTAAAATTTTATAAATATTAAAAAAATCTCCCAATGAAACGGAGGAATAACTCTAGTATCTTCTATAATCGACAACACTGAAATCTGTTTTTAAAAATAATTGTATCAATCAACTCTAAAGAAAAAAAAAGAAAAGAATTTCATTACTTCTACCATCAATTAACTCTTAGAGAAAAACTCTTCACCAAAAACAACAAACTCATAGCTAAAGATCTTTATTTACACAAAAAAAAACTTATCAGTAAATCTATTGATGTCTTTTGAAAGTGAGGTGGTTGCCTTGGTGGTCTGTGTTGTCGGATTTACCACGCAAGTGCACGTATCATAACGAGTAATAAAGTGAAGAGTAGAGTATCGTTCTCACGAGAAATTGTTACCAAATTTGTTAGCTACTAAAATTAAAACAACTTAATCTTATCCAAACACATAATTAAAAATTGTTAATTAAAAACTAAATAAAAGAAAATAATAAGCAAAGAAGGCAAATTAAAATTTAGATTAATCAATTGATAAAACCTAGGTTACAATTTCTCTCAACACTTCGTTTGAACCTCTCCTACTCTCATAATTTGACTAATGACATTGAGTTGTTAACCTAGATTTCTAATTTAAGTATCTTTCGATGGTCTTATAAAAATATCTCTCTTAACCAATTAACTATATTCCTATGAAAATTGAATGAAAGAGAAACTCATTAAGTTTAGGCACAAAATTTGGTTACACATGACATGTAAGTATATTTCTACCCTACATATATGTGCTTTAAAAGTCCATTTTGATCAAGCGTGAATATTTAACTTGAAGGGATTTTCCTCAGATTTTATCCCATCTCATCGAATTATCATTTCACTATGGAAGAATTTAGAATTCTCAAGTGTATGGTGGAACAATAAAAAAAAATAAAAAAATGGAAAGAACGGGACTCTAGGGCAAAAACCCAGAAATGGACGGTCCAAAGTAAAATTGAATTTTTGATGTCGATGCCACAACAAAAGAAGAGGTCATCTTGAAGAAATCGAGGAACATCTAGGAATTCTTGAACCTCCCAGATTGCCAGCTCTTATTTGGAGGATTGACTTAAAAAACTGAGACTTTTTTCCCTCAAAAATTAACTTTCCAGTTTGAACATCTCGGTCAATGTTGACGCTTGTCAAAATGCCATAATTTGGAAACTAAAAGAAGGTTGAAATTGTTTGATTCTCAAGGAATTCGTGTTTTATAAAACCTGTTCCATTTGTGAGCTTACAAGGGACATACATTTTTTCTTGTTGTGAAGTTTTCTTTGGTAAACCAAAATCTTGTTGTACCAAGCCTTTCAATTCAAATTGAAAAACCCAAATTGACATTCAGAAAATTTCTAACGATGATCATCAGTCTTCAAGAGATTTGTATATCACACATTACAGGGTTAATATTTTTGGCTCATAATTTTTCACTAAATGAGCAATTTTTTTTCAAAAGGGAAAAAAAAAATATTTTTGAAATAACCATTCTTGATGTTGACATGAGACAATGGTTTTTCTAACCCAAAGGTATGGAACTACTGGGGTTGCCTTTGACTTCTAGATATGAGAAGAAGAAATAGAACTCGGCAAACATGCTTTTGTTGATAAGGGTTTGAAAACTGTTGGGGCAAGGAGATAGCCAAGGACCGAAAAAGAAATGATCTCTTATGGGGCACGAGTATTCAAGATACACTCTGATTTGAAAAGGAAAAATGAATTGGAAAGGCTAAGACAAAGTCTAGAAAAATAATCTGGGACATTGGCATCATTCATGAGCACTTACCTCTTTATTGAGCTTTGCATCTGCACCATATCAGGAAGCATTTGCATCATATATAGGTATTGGCATTTGCACTATTCCATCAGTATTTGCATTTTACCATTACATTTACATCCTTCATGGATATTCTCATTTGCTTTATTGATCTTTGCATCTGCATCATTCCATGAAGTAGTTGCACCAATGTTGATCTTTACATTTGCACATTGTTAATCTTTGCATTTGCATCATTCAAAAGCATTTGCATAATGTCGATCTTTGCATCTGCATCATTCCATGAAGTAGTTGCGTCAATGTTGATCTTTGCATTGGCATCATTTAGAAGCATTTGCACACTGCTAATCTTTGCATTTGCATCACTCAGAAGCATTTGCACATTGTTGATTTTTGCATCTGCATCATTTCAAGAAGTAGTTGCATCATTCGGGGATATTTGCATCATTTAGAAGCATTTGCGCATTGATAGTCTCTGCCTTTGCATCATACAAAAGCATTCGCACATTGTTAATCTCGGTATCTGCATCATTTAGAAGCATTTGCACATTGTTAATCTTTGCATTTGCATCATTCCATGAGACATTTGCATCAATCGAAGACAAGCATCAAGAAGCATTTGCACATTAAGGATATTTGCATCTGCATCAAGAAGCATTTGCATCAATCCAAGACATTTGCATTTAGAGCATTTGCATCTTTGTTAATCTTTGCGTCTGCATCAAGAAGCATTTGCATCCTTTCTAATCCTTCAAGTTAATTTTCAACACACTTTCAAAAAGAAAAGACATCTCTTTAAGACCTCCGGGCACTATTCTCAAAATCATGTATAAGACCTCCGAGCACCATTTTCAAAGAAAAGACATCTTCTTAAGACCTCCGAGCACTATTCTCAAAATCATGGATAAGACCTCTGGGCACTATTTTCAAAGATAAGACATATTTTTAAGACCTCCGGGCACTATTCTCAAAATCATGTATAAGACATTCGAGCACCATTTTCAAAGAAAAGACATCTTTTTAAGATCTCCAGGCACTATATTCAAAATCATGGATAAGACCTCTGGGTGCCATTTTTAAAGAAAATACACTTTTTGAAGACATCTGAGCATATATTTTCAAGACCTCCGAGCACTATTTCAAAAACTATGGATAAGACCTCTGGGCACCATATTCAAAATCTTGGATAAGACCTCTGGGCACTCTTTTTCAAAGAAGCAACACTTTGTAAGACCTTCGGGCATCTGTTTTTCAAAACCTTTGGGTATTTTCTTTTCTTGCAAATCGAACTCGTTTCCTTAAGACAGTTCGAGTCTTGATTAGTCAGGGAATTCAAATTAAGGACAAATTCTTCTATCTTCAAAAAAATATATATGATTTTATCCCAAATTATATACATGTCATGTGAAAAGATATTTTTCTCTGTTGGGTTTGCCGGGGAGTTCAGTGAAATATCCCAACACATGTTATTCATATAATTTCACACCAAGATAAGATAAGGCCTCGGGACTTTCGTCGACGTATTATCTTCTCTTGCAAATCGAACTCTTTTCCTTAAGACGGGTCGAGCCTTGATTAGTCAGGGAACTCAATTTAAGGACAAATCTTACTGTTTTTAAACAAAATCACACCAAGATAAGGCCTTGGGACTTCCGCCGAGGTATTGTCTTTCTCTTGCAAATCGAACTCGTTTCCTTAAAACTGGTAGAGCCTTGATTAGTCAGGGAACTCAATTTAAGGACAAATCCTTTTATTTACAGTTTATAGAAAAAATGAAGAAAAAATGAAGAAAATTCTCCTTTCTATCCTTCATATGTGATTTCACTAACCGGACAAAATTATTATCTATTTTATCTTTGCCTGATTCCTGATTTTCAGCAATAGTCAAAGAGGGGCAGCTATAGATACCTAATTTTGTTCTGGTCCCCTAAATAAAGTGATTTCTTTCTATTAACTTCCCGGAACGCAAAGAGACTTCCACCATTCCTCAGATGGGTCCCCAAGACTTTGATTCGAAGGTCAACATGAGAAGTCAACCCAAAAAAAGTCAACCCCCAAAAAGTCAACCACTGCAAAAGTCAACTATCAGTCAAAATCAATATTCGAAGTTGAATTGTACAATGGTGAAGGAATTTTGATAACCGAAGGTCTAAAATTAAAGATACAGAGTTTGAAAGACAGGTTGCAAAACTTCAGTGTAGGAAAAATGCCTAATTTTGCAAATTTGAGGAAAAGTGAGTAAACGATCAAATTGGACGAAATTGGAGGTTCCAAATGGAATAAGATCATTAAATAGGGATATTGGAAGGACCAATTTTGAAGCGGAGTTGAAGGAAGATGTGGTTTGAAAAGAAAAATGAAAAAAAGGGATTTAATCAATAAATAAGAAAACAACAAATTTGGGGAAAACTGCAGAGATGGCCCGATTCACTGAAATTGAAGCCCCCGGTTGATGAATAAATAAATAAATAAATTCCAAGTCCCAATTTGAAGTGGATCCCAAGGAAGAGCCGATTGGAGGATAAACGAAAAAACAAGAAAATTTCTAATATTGAGGAAAAGGAAAAACTAAATCGGAGAGAAATTTGATGTAAAAATTGGGAATTTTTGGACCAACTCCAATTCAATATATGAAAAAGGCAGTGGAAAAAGAAAATTTAGAAATTGGGCCCATTTCGAGTAAAACTGAGGTTTCGAGGGTTAAAAGATAATTTTGGAAAATTCGAGAAAAATAGAATCCGAGCTCGAAAAATTATGAAAACTTACAGAACTGAGTTTTATATATTATGGAAGGTATTAGAGAAGAAAAATCCAAAATCGGAACTCAAATGAAAAAAAAACAAAGTTTGGGAGGCATTAAACCAAAACTTTAAAGAGAAAAATCAGGAAAAATAGAAAACGAGCTCGAAAAATTATGAAAGCTTCCAGATCTGAGTTTTATATATTATGGAAGGGATTGGAGAAGAAAAATCCAGAATCAGAGCTCAAATGGAAAAAGATAAAGTTTGGGAGGCACTAAACTGAAACTTTAAAGAAAAATCTGGGAAAAATAGAATCCGAGTTCAAAAAAATATGAAAACCTCCAGAACTGAGTTTCATATTTGATGGGATGGATAAGAAAAGGAAAATCCAAAATTGGGATCCATTTGCATATAAATTAAGTTTGAGGGCCAAAATACAATTTTACCGAAAAAATCGAAAAGGGTTATTTTGCAAATAAAAAAAAGAAATGGCCTGGCATTTTCCAGGCCATTTTTGGCCAACCCATTGATTGGAAGAGGAGGTGTGATCATCTTGAATCAAATGGCCAATATTGAATAGAAAGATGACATTTTGAAAAGAGGACAAGATTCTCCACTACTTCCCTACATGGCATTTTTGGCCAATGGGAGGCCTCCAAATTGCAAAGCCATGTGAAGGCCATGTGAAGAGCATGTGAAGGCTATGAGATGATGCCAAATATGATTAAAAATGCCACCTAGGAAGATATTTTGATAGTAAGCTATATGATCATGACAAGTGGCTTAGATATTTTGTAGAGATAAGAGACAATGCTTAAAAAATAAGAAATTTCTCTACAATAGAAGGGGGAATTCGGCAGCCACAAGGGAAGGGAGGAATTCATTTTTTCAAGAGGCCATTCACTACACTCTTGAGAAAAAAAGGAGAAAAAGGAGAAACCTCTCAAGGAAAAAGAGAAGAAGCTTGGAAGGAAAGCTTCTCTAGGTAACTATTTCTTTTTTTTCTTTTCTATTTATTTACTTGGATTTCATTTTCTTTTCTCTTCTTTTTTCATGTGATTTTTAACTTTTTTTTTGTTGAATAAAAGGTTTTCAAAATAAATTTCTAAAGGTTTTCATTCCTTTATTCTTTACAAAATAACAAAGTTGATAAAAATTTTCAACATATTTTCTGCTTTAGCCGAAACTTGGAGGCCTTATTTGTGCTTATCTATGCTTGATTTTCTTGCTTGCTTGTTGATTGTGGGTTTCACCATTGTGGTAGGGTAGGCTATTTCTTTTATTTTCTTTTTAAAAAAAATGAAATAAAAGGTTTGAGAAGCTTGAGGATCTTGATTTTAATCAAGTGATTTTGGTTAGGTGGGACTATGTCCAAGGAACCAACCATTGAGCCAACCTTGTTTTTTTTCTTGTTTATTTATATTTTTAATTCATGATTGATTCATTTTCATGTGTTTATTGGCTGTAAAATCATGCATCCATACCATTCACAACATGATTTTTGGTTAAGGCCAATTAATGGTCTCTAAGCAAAGTTTCAAGTCTATACTAGTTGGAAGAGTGATAGTTTAAGTTGGATATTCTGACTTTGGGATTTTTTTTTTCACTAAGCTATTTTTGTCAAAATAAAAAGATTTTTTTACCATCTTTAGTAGAACTTTATAGGATGTCCTGGTATTTTTTTTCCAATATTTTTAGGATCTTTTATCAAGATTGAAAAATGGTTTTCGATAGTTTACTGTTCTGACTTTAGTAAAATTTGGGTCAAGGAATCCCTAGTCCAAAAATTAAACCAATTTTTCCCATAAAACCATCATGTTTCAAGTATATACTGATTTTTTCAGATTTTTTTGAATTTTTTATAAAGGGTAAAAAAATAGTTTTTCAAAACTGGTTTTGGGAGTCAGAAATGAGCTTTCCTAAATTAATAATTTTTTGATTTTTTCTTGTAAAAGGGGGAGGCTGATTTGAGTCATTAGCTACTGTTTGAGTTTGATTTCTATGTCATCTCAAGGATAAAAATTGATTTTACAAAAATTGGATCTTGGGTAGTCATCTCGGGTTTCAAAAATAGAAAGCTAGAATTGTTTTGGGGGGGGGGTGGTATTCGGCCATTTGGTCTTTTTCATCCAAAGAATTCCAAAATTTTTAAATCGAGCCAAAAGACTTTCGGTTTAGAAAATCCAATTTAAGTTTATTTCAAAGGTAGTTGGATACCTTTTTAGGTATACGGATGTCCTTACTTCAAGGGAGAAATACACTTTCATGCATTGCATATTTTAAAATGTTTTTATTTAATTTGGCATAAAAACGTATTTTTTTGGTTTCCTAATTATTGGCGAGAATTAGTTCCTAATCTTTGCCGGGTTGCCGGGGAGGTTAGGAAATTATTCAACGCACGTGTTTATGGAATCAAAAGGTATTGGTTTTGGTTTTATTCGGAATCATAAAAATGTCATAGGAAAGAATTGTTTTCCAAGCTTTGCCGGGTTTTTCGGGAAGTGCGGTAATATTTTCCGACATATGCTATTTGTATGATTCCTCACATGAAAAGTCTATGCCCATGAATATTCCATGTTGATTTCATTTTATATTCATGTTGCCATAATAAGATTTTTCCATGCCATTCATTCATGTGTTATGCCATAGCAAGCATGCCATGTCATTCAAATTATACCATGTCATGCACGCATATGCCATATCATTTAGAATTATGCCATGTAATGCATATGCCATGTCATTCATTCACATGCCATGTAATTTAGATTATGCCATGTCATTTATTCACATGCCATGTCATTTAGATTATGCCATATCATTCATATGCCATGTCATTCATTCACATGCCATGTCCTTTAGATTATGCCATGTCATTCATTCATGTGCCATGTCATTCATATTCCATATCATTCATTCACATGCCATATCATTCAGATTATGTCATGTCATTCATTCACATGCCATATCGTTTAGATTATGCTATGTCATTCATTCACATGCCATGTCATTCAGATTATGCCATGTCATTCATTCACATGCCATACCATTTAGATTATGCTATGTCATTCATTTATGTGCTACATCATTTAGATTACGCCATGTCATCTATTGATATGCCATGTCATTCATTCATATGCCATGTCATTTATTCATGTGTCATTGTCATTTAGAATTGGCCATGTCAAACATGCTATATCATTCATTTCTTTTGGCTATATCATTTAGATTTTGCCATGTCAAGCATGCCATGTCTTTGATTCATATGCCATGCCATTCATTCTTTTGGCCATGTCATTTTAATTTTGCCACGTCAAGCATGCCGTGCCATTAATTCTTTTGCCATGTTATAATAAATTGCTTGTCATGCCAAGTTAACTATGCATGTTTTATATTCATGTTTTAATGATAATTTATACATTCATGATCTTTTAAATTTTTGAAAATTGATATTTTTTTGATAAATAAGACAATATCCCTGAGTTAATATAATTCATGGATCTTCCTCCGGGTTGCCGGGGAGTTTTTATCAATCATTATTAACGAAATAATACCCTTCTAAAAATAGGATGATTCAGAGAATTTTCAAAATAAATAAAAATTCTATATTTTGCCGTTTTGCCGGGGAATATAGAAAAATTTTGCAATAACAAATTCTGGATCATTTTCGAATAAAAATAGGATTGTTTTTAAAATGGGAATTACTTTCAAATACCAAATCTAAAATCTAATTTTAACCGAGACTCGAGATAACACATGACTAATAAGGTACCGTTTTATACGGACGTTGTGCTAATCCTTCCCCACACGTAACCGTTTCAAAGCGCAGACTTCAAAATTGATTTTAAAATGTTTTAATTAATTTTAAAATATTTTTAAAACCGGTTTTAATAGGTGGCCGATCACATCTAGCCAAAAAAGATTGGTGGCGACTCCATTTCTTTTCCGAGGTTGTTTCCAAACCCTCAACCTTTAATTTAGAGGAATTAAGTCGTCTTTTCCTCTATTTTTTCCAATGTCACACTTAAACGGGAAAACATCCCGCGATGGGGCCTCCCCTCCTTTTTTAGGTTGCGACAAAGAGTATTCAAGAAACCCATTTGTTTCCTGGAATAGGCTTTGTCATCGGATTTATTTGGTCTTTTATTAAGAAGACTTAGATTCAAATCTCTTATGCAATTACGTATTTTATTCCCTTTTTATTTTCCCCACATTTTTATTTTTACTTACTTGAAAATAAATGTCAATCCTTGATGGTGATATTTTCCTAAATTCCCTAACATTCAAGCAAAATTCAGAATAATTTTTTCACCTAATTTTTTTAAGAGAATTGCACGTTCACAATTTTCTTAAAATTTCATAATCTATTAGATCTACATTTATATTTATTCACATGTAATGATTATATAATCTATTTATATGTGCTTAACTCTAGTATATGACATGATTTTAAAGTTAAACTTACTAACTACTTGAGATGTTTAAGAGAGTTTTGACTTGACATATCATAGTGGTTTCATTAGAAAGCAATTATTTTTTTTTTTTTTTCGAAAGCTAGGTATTTTCATGTGACATCCTCGACATATGGTATATCTTAAAATTTTGGATTTACTCCTACTATTTTTTTTTACCAACTATCACCTTCCCTTAAATTACGAAATTCTCTATTACTATAATTTATAAATGCCCTTCTCCAATAGTTTGATATTTTTATAAAGATTATCATATATTAAGAATCAATTCAGAGCATTTCTTAGTATATATTTTCTATTATGGGAAATTATCTTTAAATACTATAATTAAAACCATTTTTGAATCCAAATTAAAGAAAGTACATAATTAATTGGTGCCAATTTACGGGCGTGATGGAGGTGCTAACACCTTCCTCATACGTAATCAACTCCTGAACCCATTTTGTTACCTGGTTTTGTCGCAGACTTCAAAAATTGTCTTTTTCATAAATCATAATAAATTTAAGAGTTTCTTAAAAAGATAAATTTTTATAGGTGACCATTCACACCTAACCAAGAAAGAATGGTGGTGACTTTTTTTGTGGTTTTTCAAAACATTTTTTTTTCAAACGACATATATATATATCTTATGATCCCAACATTGGGGAAATCACAAGATTGTTATGAAAAAATCAATAAAACACAATAAACTCAACAATCTACATGATGCAAACCTAAATAGGAAGCTACATGTCAATTTAGATAAGATTGCTTCAACTTGGAGTGAATCAGAAATTTTAATTCTAGTTCACATAATTTAGAGGCCAGAATTTGCAAGTCATGCACTTGTCCATGATATGTTTGGTATCAGCCGGGTAAATTAAAAGTATTTCAAAGGAAGAAACTTATATATGCTTTTCCTCTCATTTCAATATGTATTCTAAAGTGCAATCCAGATTGATTTTGGTGAAGATATTTTTGCAGAGATCATACAATCGATCTGTAAGAGAATTGAAAATAAAGCCACGAAAGATGAATTCATCTTCTTGGCATTTGTTTCTTTACTTTGTAACATCATCAGAATCTGAAGATGTTGCTTCTAGTAATGGTTGCAAATTTGAATCAAGAACATAAAAAAGCTTCTATGTAGTTCACGGAAACACCATCTTGTCTTTTCATCTTGTGTAGTTGGTCCCATTGAACCTATCCAATTTGATTATATCTTGATTTTGGAAATGAACCTTCACACTTGAATTCAATTCGGTCTCCATCATTATAAAGCCTTATGATTGCTAGAAAATTAATTGAGAAATAGGATTTGTATGTTGACTTCGAGGCGTAAAAAAACACTTTCCTTAAGGCTTTATAAAGCCTCCAGAATACAACAAAATCATAACCGCTCCAAGCAGATAGTGAATAATGGTAGAATAGAAAAATGCACTTTATAGATAATGTAAAATCATCTCTGTTAGTACAATGGCTTTTGACACAAGCTGTGTTCTTACATAACAACTATTTTCGTAAGAGTTGTGTTTTTACAACACAACTATTACCAACTATTATCATGAAACTAATTACCAATAATTACGATTTTTGGATAAATTAACTATAATTTAATTATTTCCAAAAATAAAATAAAAATTAATGTTGTCGTAACCTAAAAAATAATAAGTCTCATCGCGAGACATTTTATTCGTTAAGTGTGACATTGGGGAAAATAGAGGAAAAGACGACTTAATTTCTCTGGAAATAAAATGAGGGTTTGAAAATGACCTTGAAAAAAAAAATGGAGTCGCCACCAATCTTTTTTGGCTAGGTGTGATCGGCCACCTACTAAAATCGGTTTTGTAAAACAGTTTAAAACTAATTAAAACATTTTTAAAACCAATTTCAAAGTCTGCGTTTTTAAACCAGAGAAATCAAAGAAACGGGTTCGGGAGTCAGTTACGTGCAGGGAATGATTAGCACCCCCAGAATGCCCGTATAAAACGGTACCTTATTAATCGTGTGTTATCTCAAGTCTCGGTAAAAAGTTGGTTTTAGATTTGACATTTCAAAATAATTCCCAATTTAAAGAAAAATAATTCCATTTTTAATTGAAAATGATCTGGAATTTATCAATTCAAAATTTTTCTATATTCCCCGACAAACTCGGCAAAATATAGAAATTTTTATTTATTTGGAAAATTTTTCGAATCATTCTCTTTTTTTAAAAGATATTCCGTTATTAATGATAATTGATGATGTCCTCCCCGACAACCCGGCAAAGAACCCATAAATTATTTTAACTCGGGAATATCTTTATTTTTATTGAAAATCATTATCCTTTTTTAAAAATATTTTAAAAAGATGAATATGAAAATGTATGATATGGTAAAAGATGACATAACAAAATCTAGATAACATAGTATAATCTAAATAACATGGCAACATCTAAATGACATAGTATATTCTAAGTGACATGGCATAATTTAATATCATGACATAATAAGAAACATAAAATAACATTATAATAAAATATGCATGTAAATGAAAAAACAATGCATGATCATAATAAACCCTAAATATATGTCAAAATAATTCATGACTAAGCAAAAAGTATAGAATAACATAAAATATCATAACCATATAACCACCATGACAATCACCATGAAATATAAATCAAAACAATAGCATCACCATAGAAATATTCATAGCAAAAATCATATATAATATAATATGCATGAAAATGGAAAATGCATTGCATGAAAGTGTATTTTTTTCCTTTAAATAAGGACATACGTATGCCTAAATAGATATCCGACTACCTTAGGAAAATATTTAAATCAAAATTTCTAAATACTTTATAATTCGATGAAAAACAATTTGAAAATTTTGGATGAAAATGGCACGATGGCTGAAATCTCCCTTTAAAAAGGCTCTATTTTCCTAACTTTGAAAACCCGAATTTGACCACCTTTGACCCGACTTCTATAAAATCAAATTTTAAGATTAAAATTACTTAGAAATTAACCTATGACAGTAGCTAATGTCCCAAATCATCCCCCTCTTAATGCCTTAAACAAAACAAAAAATTATTTCTTCTCAAAAATAATCTCACTCCTCTGACCAGTTTTAAAACGTGATTTTTTACCCTTTTAAACAATTTCAAAAAACTCTAAAAAAAATTATGCGAGACTTAGAACATGTCAACCTATATGGGAAAAAATATGCTTAATTTTTGGAGCATAGGAACTATGACAGAATTCATCAAACAGCAAGTTATCAATTCTGAAAAAACAGCTATGACTATCACAGGCAGTATTGAAAACCTATTTGTTTGCCCTTCTAAAAAATTTCAAAAAAATTTAAACAAATTATGAGAGACTTAGAACATGTTGACCTCTATGGGAAAACATTTTATTAATGTTTAGACTAAGGATGACCTACCCGAATATTCATTTTAAGGTGAAAAACTGCTTAACTAAAAACATTTTAAAACCTTTGATAAATACGTCCAAAAATCAGAATAAAAATATTACAGACTCCTCTAAAGACCTATAATCAGTGGTAAAAATTTCTAAAAATTTGGACAAGGGCTTTCCAGTGAAAAAAAAAATCACAAAGAAAATCCAATTTGAACAAATTTTAATTTTCCACAAGCATGTTCAAGAGAGCTTGGCTTTGAGCCATTGATTGGCTTATGTCAAAAATCAAGTGGGAATGAAATGAAATGCATGAACAAATAGCAAGATGGAAATTTCATGAAAGAAAGTAAAATAAAAAAAAATTAACAAAATCATATGAACAAAACATGGAGGAGAGCATGAAAGAAAATAGCTACCTTGCTTTAGCTTTCAAAATCAAAGAGTAGTAAGAAAATCCCTTATTTTTTTCTCTTTTCTTTTCCCCCTCTCTTTTCTCTCAAGAATAGCTACAACCCTTGTAAAAATCTAATCTCTCTTCCCCTCTAAAAAATGAAAACCCCCGGCAATTTGTAGGCCAACCAAATGCTATGGATGTTGTCATAATGTTGACATTTTTTTTCCTAGCTAGCAAGATCCAAAAGCCACTAATCAAAGATGCTAAAAATGTGAATTTACAACCATAAGATGAAGTGATCAGCCCCTAACAATAACAACTGGCCTAAAATATGTAACCATAATGTGCTTATCTTTTCTCTTCATTTATTTGGCCACTTGGCAAGATCACAAAGGCTCAATCAAATAAAAATACCATCTTGCTATCCAATTTTGGCCTTTGGATGAAAGAAATCAACCAACCTTCCTCTTCTACATGGGCTGGCCGAATGACCCTTCAAATTCCAGCAACTTCTCTTTTTTTTTTTTTTTTTTAAATTGCAAAAATAGCCCTATTCGATTTCTTCGATAAAATTACACTTTAGCCCCCCAAACTTGATTAAATTGCAAACGGACCCTAAATCCAGATTTTCTTTATCCAATACCTCTTAAATAATATAAAATTGATTTTTGAAAGTTTTCATAATTGTTCAAGCCCATTTCCTATTTTTCCCAGATTTTTCTTTAAAAGTTTCAGTTTGGTGCCTTCTAAATTTAGCCTTTTTCAAATGAGCTCCGATTCCGTATTTTTCTTCTCTAATTTCTTCCAAATAATATAATATTGAGATTTGTAAGTTTTCATAATTTTTTGAGCTCGTTTCCTATTTTTCCCGGATTTATCTTTTGGAATTTCAACTTAGTGCACCCGAACTTTGCCATTTTTCAAATGAGCTCCGATTCTGGATTTTTCTTCACCAATCTCTTCCAACCAATATAATATTGAGATCTGTAAGTTTTGGTTATTTTCCAAGCTCGTTTCCTATTTTTCGCAGATTTATCTTCTGGAATTTCAGTTTAGTGCACCCGAACTTTGCTGTTTTTCAAATGAGCTTCCATTCCTGATTTTTATTCGCCGATCTCTTCCAAATGACATAAAACTCAGATCTAGAGGTTTTCATAATTTTCCGAGCTCGTTTTCTATTTTTCTCAGATTTTCCAAAATTACCCTTTAACCCCCAAAACCTTGGTTTTACTCAAAACAGGTCCGATTTTTAGATTTTCTTTTTCCATTGCCTTTGTTATATATTGAATTGGTGTTGGTCTGAAAATGCCCAATTTTTACGATTAAATTCCCCTCCGATTTGATTTTCCCTTTTTCCAATATCGGGTATTTCCTCGTTTTTCTGTTTTTCCTGCATTCGACTCTTTTCTCGGAATTACTTCAAACTGAGCCTTGGGATATCTTTGTTTACTCACTTTTCATCAATTAAGGGCTTTAATTTTGCCGAATCGGGCATTTCTGCAGTTTTCCCCAATTTCGAAAAATTCACCAAAAACCTGGATTTTCGCTTTTCCTTCCAAATTGACTCTTCCTTTGGTTCTGCTTCCAATTGCCCTTTCCAATACCCGTAGTCATTGATTATATTCCATTCGGAACCTCCAATTTTGACTAGTTTGATCGTTTAAGCACTTTTCCCCAAATTTACCGAATTAGGGTTTCCTTTCCCACTGAATCTTCATAACCCATCTTTCGGACTCCATATCTCTCGTTGTAGACCTCGGATTATCAAAATTCTTTCACCATTGTTCAATTAAACTTTGAATCTTGATTTTGAATGAGGGTTGACTTTTTCAGTAGTTGATTTTTTGAGGTTGACTTTTCGTGATTGACCTCCTAAACAAAGTCTTGGAGTACCACTTGCAGGATGAGAATAGACTTTCTGCATTCTAAAATATCACAATGAAGAATTTACCTGATTTAGGGGTCCAGATAAAATTAAGTGTCTACAGCTATCCCTCTTTGGCTATTGTTGAGAATCAAGAATCAGGCAAAGATGAATAAACACTAATTTTTTCCGGTTAGTGAAATTTCATGTAAACAAAAGGAAAGAGAGTTTGCTTCATTTTCATTTTTTTTGTTGAAAAAGCTATAAATAGAAGATTTTATCCTTAAATTGAGTTCCTTGACTAATCAAGGCTCTACCCGTCTTAAGGAAACAAGTTTGATTTGAAAGAGAAGAAAATACCTCGACAGTGATCTCGGGGCCTTATCTTGTCTTGGTGTTAGCTGTGTTTAAAATTCTGGGTATCTCTTCCAAAAGCTTCGGCTATCACCACCAAAGACTTGCTCATTTTTAAAACTGTAAAACTCTGGATATCTCCACCAGAGGCTTCAGCTATCACCACCAAAGACTTGCTCACTTTTAAAATTTGTAAAATTCTGGATATCTCCTCTAGAAGTTTCAGCTATCACCACCGAAAACTTGCTTACTTTTAAAATTTGTAAAATTCTGGATATCTCCTCCAGAAGCTTCAGCTATCACACCAAAGACTTGCTCACTTTTAAAATCTGGATATCTCCTCCAGAAACTTCAGCTATCACCACCAAAGACTTGCTTACTTTTAAAATTTGTGAAATTCTGGATATCTCCTCCAGAAGCTTCAGCTATCACAATTGAAGACTTGCTCACTTTTAAAATCTGTAAAATTTTGGATATCTCCTCCAGAAGCTTCGGCTATCACCACCAAAGGCTTGTTCACTTTTAAAATTGTAAAACTCTGGATATCTCCACCAGAGGCTTCGGCTATCACCACCAAAGACTTGTTCATTTTTAAAACTGTGGGTATTGGTTCTTGAAAACGTGTTGAAAATTATACCCGAAAGCTTTGAGAGAGGATGCAAATGCTTCATGATGCAAATGCAAATGTCTTTAGTTGAAGCAAATGCTTCCTGATGCAGATGCAGAGATTAGACAAGACGCACATGCTTCATGGTACAACTGCAAATGTCTTGGATTTATGCAAATACTTCTTGATGCAGATGCAGAGATTGAATAAGATGAAAATGCTTCATATTAATGTCTTCGATTGATGCAAATGCTTCTTTATGCAGATGCAGAGATTAAACAAGATGCAAATGCTTCATAGTGCAAATGCAATTGGCTTAGATTGATGCAAATGCTTCTTGATGCAGATGTAAGGATTGACAATGTGCAAAATGCTTCATGGTGCAAATGCAAATGGCTTAGATTGATGCAAATACTTCTTGATGCAGATGCAGATGTTGGATAAGATGCAGATGCTTCATGGTGCACATGCAAATGGCTTAGATTGATGCAAATGCTTCTTGATGCAGATGTTGAATAAGATGCAGATGCTTAATGGTGCAAATGCAAATGGCTTAGATTGATGTTGCTTCTTGATGTAGATGCATATGTTGGATAAGATGCAGATGCTTCATGGTGCATATGCAAATGGATTAGATTGATGCAAATGCTTCTTGATGCAGATGCAGATGTTGAATAAGATGCATATGCTTCATGGCGCAAATGCAAATGGCTTAGATTGATGCAAATGCTTCTTGATGCAGATGTTGAATAAGATGCAGATGCTTCATGGTGCAAATGCAAATGGCTTCGGTTGATGCAAATGTTTCTTGATGTAGATGTAGATGCAGATGTTAGATAAGATGCAGATGCAGATGCTTCATGGTGCAAATGCAAATGGATTAGATTGATGCAAATGCTTCTTGATGCAGATGTTGAATAAGATGCAGATGCTTCATGGTGCACATGCAAATGGCTTAGATTGATGCAAATGCTTCATGATGCAAATGCAAATATCTTGGGTTGATGCAAATGCTTCTTGGTGCAAATGCAGATGTTGAATAAGATGCAAATGCTTCTTGGTGCAAATGCAGATGTTGAATAAGATGCAAATGCTTCATGGTGCAAATGAAAATGTTGAATAAGATGAAGATGCTTCATGGTGCAAATGCAAATGGCTTAGGTTGATGCAAATGCTTCTTGATGCAGATGCAGATGTAAGGATTGACAATGTGCAAAATGCTTCTAAATAATGCAAATGCAAAGATCAATAATGATGCAAATGCTTCATGAAAAGATGCAAATGCCCCTACGAATCGTGTTCATGTAAGTGGTCTACGTATGGTGTAACTGCAGTTACCACTCAATAATGAAATTGCAATGATTCTAGAAATGATGTAATTGCTTGAGATGACGCAAATGCAAATATCCATGAAGGATGTAAATATAATGGTAAAATGCAGATGTTTATGAAAAAGTGCCAATGCAAATACCCGTGAATGATGCAAATGCTTGCCGACACTATGAAAATGCAAAGCTCAATAAAGAGATGAGTGCTCATGAGTGATGCAAATACCCAGATCGTTTTTTTCTAAACTTTGGCTTAGCCTTTCCAATTCATTTTTCCTCTTCAAATCAGAGTATATCTTGAACACTCGTTCCCCATAAGAGATCATTCCCTTTCCGGTCTTTGGCTATGTCTTTGCCCCAACAGTTTTCAAATTCTTATCAACAGAAGTCTGAACCGGGTTCTATTTCTTCTTCTCATATCTAGAAGTCAAAATCTTAGTTCCATACCTTTAGGTTAGAAAAACCCTTGTCTCATGTCAACATCAAAAATGGTTATTTCAAAAAAAAAAATTATTTGTTTTCCCATTTTAGAGAGAATTTAATGAAAACTTATGAGTCAAAAATATTAACCCCACAGTGTGTGATGTACAAATCTCTTGAAGACTGATGATCACTGTTAGAAATTTTTTGAATGTGAATTTGGGTTTTTCAACTTAAATTGAAAGGCCTGATACAACTAGATTTTGGTTGATCGAAGAAAACTTCACAACAAAAAGGTATGTCCCTTCTATGCTCACAAATGGAACAGGTTTTATTAAAACATGAATTTATTGAGAACCAGACAAATTCAATATTCTTTTAGTTTCCAAATCATGGCGTTTTGACAAGCGTCGAGATTAGCCGGGAAAGTTAGTTTTGAAGGAAAAAAGTCTTAGTTTTTGAAGTCAATTCTCTAAATGAGAATTGGCAATTTGGGTGGTTCAAGAATTCTTAGATGTTCCTCGATTTCTTCAAGATGACCTTTTCTTTTGTGGCATATGCACTAACATGGGTGGCATCGACAGTTCCCATTTTACTCTAGATCGCCCATTTTTGGGTTTTCGCCCTAGACTCCCATTCTTTCCATTTTTTCTTTTTTTATTGTTTTACTATGCACTTGAGAATTATAAATTCTTCCATAGTGAAATGATAATTCGATGAGATGGGATGGGATGAAATCTGAGGAAAAACCCTTCAAGTTAAAAATTCATGCTTGATCAAAATGGACTTTTAAAGCATGTAATGTAGGCCATGGTTCAGGTTTCAGAAAGAAGAGATAAATAGGCCCAAAATGTGTTTGAGGGTGATCAGATCAAGGATCATTTCTTGAGGAGGATTCCCTTTGAAGCATTTGTCCCTTTTGGACTTTTCTTTCATTTTTTGACTTTTGCTCATTTTCTTCTTTGTTCCTGTCTTTCATTTGCCATACTTTTTCACACCATCTCTTTTTTTGTGTGTTTTTTTCTTTCTTTTTTGTTTTGTTTCTTGGCTTTCATTTTGCCATCCTTTTTCACACAATTTTTTGTGTGTTTTGTTTCTGGCTTTCATTTCACCAACTTTTCTATAATTCTTCTTTTCGGCATAGTGAGCCCTTTATTTAGTAGGGAGCTCAATTTGCTTTGTATCTGTCTCCGAGTTGGGACTAATTTCTCCGTGATCTTTGAGAAGATATTTCCTGCATTTGCCCCCAGTGTAGAGGGTGATCCTTGATCAGGGCTCAAAGAAGAAAGAATTCTTTCGGTTCAAAAGGGGTGACTATGGATAATTTCTTTTTGTGAAAGGGATATGAAAGATGGCCATTTCTCATATCAAGCACAAATATTCTTATTGAAAAGCATTCCCCAGGGGGAATAGATAATCAGAATTTCATTTTGCACTTCGGAATCATCTGAATTCTTATATGCATGATATCACAATTTTTTTTTGTCGCATGCCCCCAATGATTCATGCATTATTCCATTCTTTATTCACAATGTATCCATCATTTCTACATATAATGACCCAATTTGATCAACTTTGGGAATTTGTATCATTACGAGGAACATCGCAAGTATAGGTTTACATTGAAAATGCTGAGTTTCAATCTTGGGTTTGTTTGAAATACCAGGGAAATTATTACCCACAAATAGGTTTTCTCTAGGACATGGGATAATATAGTTTGATCATTGTGCCCCGGGGTGTCAATCATGAAGTGATGTTTGGGCAATTGGGGTTTTGTAGTTATTGCGAAAGGATGTGAATGGTTTTGACACAACCTTGACACATACCAGATTACCACAATCCACATTCTTGAAAGAATGTCTCATTTGTTCGATTTTCCGAGGAGCTTGAAAAATTTTCAAAAATTTTCGTTCCTTCGCTCATAGCCTAAATTAGGATCTACATCTTTGCTTAGTGAAAATGGTTTATGAAGTTCAATTATTCATATTCCTTGAAACATTAGGTTTTCCAAGTGATCGGTTCAAGGGATTTAGGCATAGAGAAGCCCAAAAGAGAGGGGAGAGTGTATTGAGTCATTTCTAACAATGATCATCAATATTCTCGAGACTGTCCGTTATTAGAACTTCCTTAATGTTTGATTTTGCATATTCAAATTATTGTTAAAACATAACAAACACAAAGCATTTAAAATTCAAAATTCATTTAATTCATATGAATATCGACATGAGACAAATGTTTTCATCATGAGGTATGAAACTACATGCATCAAAATGCTCCTGTTGACATCCTTCAAAGGTAATAATTCTCCTCCTAAAACCCCAACAGAAACTAATTTACGGCAAAGTGGACTTCCACTGATCGATAAGCTCAAGTGTCAAAATGCCATCGTGGATAAAAGCTTCAATCTTTTCCTTCCGTTGTCTGCATTTTTTAGTTGAATGCCCAACTACCCCCAGGTGATACTCACACTTGCTGTCAGGGTCATAACTCTTTGCTGATGGATTCGGAGCTATTTTCAAAGGCACAAGGGTAAGGTACTGATTCTTTATTAGTAACGGCAGTAGGTCAGGGATTGGGATTGGAATTCTTTCTTTGTTGTCCCACGGTCATTTTTTGGAAGCAGGCCTTGTTGCAGGGACTGATATAGGATTAGGTACTTGGGTTGGTAGGTAAAGATAAAGGCTTGGATATACCTTGGTAGGGTAACATAATTGGTATGAAGGGGATTGGGGATATGGGACGAAATCTCCTATAGCTTGGACTTCTTTCTCTTTCTGTCTAGGTACCCCATTTCTCTCGACATTGGATGTTCTTTCTCCTTCAAGTTTCCCATCTTTGATAGCATTCTCAATTGTCTCCCCTGAGATTACCATATCCGCAAAATTCTTCGTGGCATTGCCGATAATTCTATCGTAGTATGGGGCTCGTAGTGTATTCACAAAAATGACGGTGATTTTCTTATGTATCAAAGGTGGTCGTATTTGGGCAGCCATGTCCATATTCTTTGAAGCTCTCAGTAGCTCTTTTCTCCATATTTTGCAAGGTGAGACGGTCAGGCACCATGTCAGTCATATGCTTGTATTGGCTTAAAAATGCATTAGCCAAATCAATCCAAGAGCGAATCTGATCTTTACTCAACTGACTATACCACCTAATTGCGAACCCGCTGAGGCTATCTAGGAAGCAATGGATCAGAAGCTTATCATTATCTATATGGCCCGTCATCTTTCGGCAGAACATAGTGGTGTGGGCTAACGGATCAGTTGTTCCATCATATTTCTCAAAATTGGGAACCTTGAATTTAGGAGGAAGGACTAAATCGGGGACCAAGCAATGTTCTTTCGCATCTACACTCCCAAATACATCTATGTTTTCTAGTACTCGAAGCCTTTCATCTAACAACTGATATTTCCCTTGAGAATCTCCCAACTCAGCCTCATTCAATGCTACCATTTTCAACTTTGCCTGCTCAGCTAGATCATCTAAGTTCAGGATGTTGACAGGATTAACTGCGTTCTGAAAAGACTGGGCATCTAACATTGTGACATTATTCTAACCCTTTCGTGCCTTCGACCCTTCTCTAGCGGCCAAGTTTTCAGTGTATCCCTTTCCTTTAATCGAGGCGGACACCAGCTCCATCAGTTTAGTCATCTGATTTTTAGATTCTGCTTGAGACTTTGCCAGTTGTTTTCGCAATTCTTCTTGTGCCTTTTCTATTCTAACCAGTCTATTTTGCTGCTTATTATCCATGATCCTGGCATGTGTTATAAAGGTGCTCAGTACTTCTTATACCTCTGATGGAAATTTCTTTAAGGATCTTAAAGCCAAGCCAATTTATGTTATTCCCTCAAATATGTTCATGATGAATGAGCCATGAATGCAATTTGATGCACGTGAAGAATAAACGAAGTGATGTATGGACACATACAGTGGAAACATGCTGACTATGTATGTTATAAATGCAACATGATACCCATATGATGCATGTAAAGAAGTAAGAAAAATCAATGTATGGATATATGCAATAAATGACCATGTATGGTCCAGATGTATTTTCCAATGAATGATCATATACACTAAGAATGCAACACGATGTCAATTATGATGCATGTAAAGAATAAATGATTGACACAGATATATACAAAGAAATCATGCTGACCATGTTTGTCATGAATACAACCTGATGTCAAATGACAAGTTAATGCATGAGCATATCATGATGACTATATATGCCATGAATGCAACCTGATGTTAACATGATGCATGTGAAGAATAGACAAATCAATGCATATATATACAAAGAAATCATGCTGAATATGAATGCAACCTGATGCCAACATGATGCATGTAAAGAATAAATAAATCAATGCATGAACATATACAGAGAGATCATGCTGATTATGTTTGTCATTAATGCAACCTGATGCTAACATGATGCATGTAGAGGATAAAAAAATGAATGCATGAACATATACAAAGAAATCATGATGACTGTATTTGTCATGAATGCAACCTGATGTTAACATGATGCTTGTAAAGGATAAACAAATCAATGCATGAACATATACAAAGAAATCATGATGACTGTGTTTGTCATGAATGCAACTTGATACCAGCATGATGCATGTGAAGAATAAACAAATTAATTCATGAACATATACAGAAAAATCATGCTGACTATGTTTGTCATGAATGCAACCTGATGCCAACATGATGCATGTAAAGAATGAATAAATTGATACACTAGTATATACAGATAATGCCATGCATGTCATAAATGTATTCTACAATGAATGACCATGCATGCTATGGCTGTAACATGATGTCAAAATGATGTCAAAATGATACATGTAAAGAATAAATGAATTAACACGAAGGTATATACAAAAACAATTAATCAATGATTACACGAAATTGGTGGGACCAAATTTTGATTATTCAAAAATCTCATTATGCAAGAGTTGCCTCCAAATTTAATCTATGATTTTTATTTTAAACATGTTTCTTCCACAAAAAATCAACATATTATTTTTCAAAAGAATTTCGGGGTAGTGGATCCTATTATGGTACAATGTTCAAATGTTCATTCAACACTACCGGTCTACAATTCTAATTCAACCAATGAATGTTTATGAAATCATCAAATGAGATTATTATCACCATCCATTTATTGCAAAGAATAAGATAAAAAATACAATCATAAATATACATGCTCTATTCACATATGCATGAAATGTGCAAAATGCAAAATGTTTGAAAATGAAATTTTATATTTTCAATTTCAAAAAGTTAATGAACTTTTGCCCCAACAGTATCCACCTATTTAGGCATCACAAACCCTTTGGGTGGAAATTTAAATTTACTACGGGCGACGTACGTTCATCCTTTCCCGGTTCAGGATGCTTGTTCAGAATGCAGAAATAAATGGCAAAAGATCAGAAGCATTCCTCCATGTGTTCCTAGCTTCGGTACCTCTAACGGAAATTCGGCATGGCTCCACCTAGGTTCACTATATGAGGTTGCATTAGGTTCTAAAAAGGCTCCAAATTGCTCCTCACTGTTGCCGGTGAAGGCTAGTAAGGCACCCCGATTAAAGCGGGTTCAATTCGTTAGAGTTTATTTCCCCGGCTTATGCGGAGGCTATTGCCACACGGAGCGTAGGTAATCTGACACTCCGAAAGTGTCTCTCTAGCTTATGTGGAGGCTATTGCCACACGAAGCGTAGGTACTTTACTTTCACTTAAAGGGATGGAACAAAGGTATAGAGCTCATATTATGCAAATGCACATGTAGTGTGTGAGGAGGAACAAACAAACCTTTCACCATCTATTTTACAACCTCTATCTTAAATACCCCGACAATTTATTGAACAAGGATCAAGATAGTGTAACACATTAACCAACAAGAATGCAATAGTAATATACAACATTAAATAACTAAAAAACAATAGTAAAATGCATGTGAATGAATATGAAAATATTTAAAAATATTTTATTATTTTTGAAATTCTCCTTTCTATTTTAAAAAATGTGAGAATTAAAATTAAATACCAACTAAAAACCAACAAAATGGAGACTTTGATAACACACGACTAATTCTAGGCCTGACTCTCTAAATTTCCCAAGTGAAGTCGCCAAGCTGTCGCAACCTAAAAAATAACTAGTCTCATCGCGAGACATTTTATTCGTTAAGTGTGATATTAGGGAAAATAGAGAAAAAGACGACTTCATTCCTCTTGAAATAAAATGAGGGTTTGAAAGTGACCTCGAAAAAGAAATGGAGTTGCCACCAATCTTTTTGGGCTAGGTGTGATCGGCTACCTATTAAAACCGGTTTTGTAAAACATTTCAAAATTAATTAAAACATTTTTAAAACCAATTTCAAAGTCTGCATTTTTAAACCAGAGAAATCAAAGAAGCGGGTTAGGGAGTCAGTTATGTTCGGGGAATGATTAGCACCCCCACAACGCCCGTATAAAACGGTACCTTATTAATCGTGTGTTATCTCAAGTGTCGGTAAAAATTTAATTTTAGATTTGGCATTTCAAAATAATTCCCAATTTAAATAAAAATAATTCCATTTTTAATTAAAAATGATCTGGAATTTATTAATTCAAAATTTTCCTATAATTCCCGACAAACTCGGTAAAATATAGAAATTTTTATTTATTTGGAAAATTTACCGAATCATTCTCGTTTTTTTTTTTAAAAGATATTCCGTTATTAATGATAATTGATGATGTCCTCTCTGGTAACCTGGCAGAGAACCCATGAATTATTTTAACTTGGGAATATCTTTATTTTTATTGAAAATCATTATCCTTTTTTAAAAACATTTTAAAAAGATGAATATAAACATGTATGATATGGTAAAAGATGATATAAAAAAATCTAGATGACATAGTATAATCTAAATAACATGGCAACATCTAAATGACATAGTATATTTTAAGTGGCATGGCATTATTTAATAACATGACATAATAAGAAACATAAAATAACATTATAATAAAATATGCATGTCAATGAAAAAACAATGCATGAACATAATAAACCCTAAATATATGTCAAAATAATTCATGACTAAGCAAAAAGCATAGAATGACATAAAATATCCATAACCATATAACCACCATGACAATACCATGAAATATAAATCAAAACAATAACATTACCATAGAAATATTCATAGCAAAAATCATATATCATATAATATGCATGAACATGGAAAATGCAATGCATGAAAATGTATTTTTTCCTTTAAATAAGACATCCGTATACCTAAAAAGATATCCGACTATCTTAGGAAAAGACTTAAATCAAATTTTCTAAATACTTTATGATTGGATGAAAAACAATTTGAAAATTTTGGATGAAAATGGCACCATGGCCGATATCTCCCTTTAAAAAGGCTCTATTTTCCTAACTTTGAAAACCCGGATTTGACCACCCTTGACCTGACTTCTATAAAATAAAATTTTAGATTAAAATGACTTATAAATTAACCTATGACAGTAGCTAATGTCCCAAATCAACCCCCTCTTAATGCCTTAAACAAAACGAGGAATTATTTCTTCTCAAAAACAAATCTGACACCTCTAACCAGTTTTAAAATGTGATTTTTTTACCCTTTTAAAAAATTCAAAAAACTCTGAAAAAATTATGAGAGACTTAGAACATGTCAAACTCTATGGGAAAAAATCAGCTTAATTTTTGAAGCATGGTAACTATGACCGAATTCACCAAACAGTAAGTTATCAATTCTGAAAAAATAGCTATGACTATCACAGGTAGTATTAAAAACCTATTTTTTTGCCCTTCTAAAAAATTTCAAAAAAATCTAAAACAATTATGGGAGACTTAGATCATGTCGATCTATATGGGAAACAATTGGCTTAATTTTTAGACTAAGGATGACCTACCTGAAAATTCATGAAAGACATAACACTGGGTGAAAAACTGCTTAACTAAAAACATTTTTAAACCTTTGATAAATACGTCCAAAAATCAGAATAAAAATATTAGAGACTCCTCTAAGGACCTACAATCACTGGTAAAAATTTCTAAAAATTTGGACAAGGGTTACCTAGTGAAAAAAAAAATCACAAAGTTAGAAAATCCAATTTGAACAAATTTTAATTTTCCACAAGCATGCTCAAAAGAGCTTGGCTTTGAGCCATTGATTGGCTTAAGTCAAAAATCAAGTGGAATGAAATAAAATGCATGAAAAAACAGCAAAATGGAAATTTCATGAAAGAAAATAAAATAAAAATAACAAAATCACATGAACAAAACATGGAGGAGAGCATGAAAGAAAATAGCTACCTTGTTTTAGCTTTCCAAATCAAAGAGTAGTAAGAAAATCCCTTATTTTTTCTCTTTTCTTTTTCCCCTCTCTTTTCTCTCAAGAGTAGCTACAACCCTTGTAAAAAATCTAATCTCTCCTCCCCTCTAAAAAATGAAAACCCCCTCCAATTTGTAGGCCAACCAAATGCTAGGGATGTTGTCATAATGTTGACATCTTTTTTCCTAGCTAGTAAAATCCAAAGGCCACTAATCAAAAATGTTAAAAATGTGAATTTACAACCATAAGATGAAGTGATCAGTCATCTAGCCTAAAATATGTAACCATAATGTGCTCATCCTTTCTCTTCATTCATTTGGCCACTTGGCAAGATCACAAAGGCTCAATCAAATAAAAATACGGTCTTGCTATCCAATTTTGGCCTTTGGATGAAAGAAATCAGCCAACCTTCCTCTTCTACATGGGCTGGACGAATGGCCATTAAAATTCCAGCATCTTCTCATTTTTTAAATTGCAAAAATGGCCCTCTTCGGTTTCTTCGGTAAAATTACACTTTAGCCCCTCAAACTTGATTAAATTGCAAAAGGACCCCAAATTCGGATTTGCTTTTTCTAATACCTCCTAAATAATATAAATTTGAGTTATGAAAGTTTTCATAATTTTCTGAGCCCGTTTCCTATTTTTCCCGGATTTTTCTTTAAAAATTTCGGTTTAGTGCCTCCTAAATTTAGCCTTTTTCAAATGAGCTCCTATTCCGAATTTTTCTTTGCCAATATCTTCCAAATAATATAAGATTGAGATCTAGAAGTTTTCATAATTTTCCGAGCTCGTTTCCTATTTTTCCCGGATTTATCTTCTGGAATTTCAACTTAGTGCACCTGAATTTTGCCATTTTTTAAATGAGCTCCGATTCCGAATTTTTCTTCACCAATCTCATCAAAATAATATAATATTGAGATCTGGAAGTTTTGGTAATTTTCCAAGCTCGTTTTCTATTTTTCGTGGATTTATCTTCTGGAATTTCACCTTAGTGCATCCGAACTTTGCCATCATTCAAATGAGCTCCGGTTCAGGATTTTTATTTGCCAACCTCTTCCAAATGACATAAAACTCAGATCTAGAGGTTTTCATATTTTTTTGAGCTCGTTTCCTATTTTTCTCGAATTTTCCAAAATTGCCCTTTAACCCTCGAAACCTCGGTTTTACTCAAAACAGGTCCGATTTCCAGATTTCTTTTTCCATTGCCTTTTTTATATATTGAATTGGAGTTGGTCCTAAAATACCCAATTTTTATGATCAAATTCACCTCCGTTTTGATTTTCCCTTTTTCCAATATCGGGAATTTTCTCATTTTTTCGTTTTTCCTCCAACCGGCTCTTTTCTCGGATTTACTTCAAACTGTGCCTTGGGCTATCTTTGTTTACTCACTTTTCATCAATTAAGGGCTTTAATTTTACCGAATGGGGCCATTTTTGTAATTTTCCCCAATTTCGCAAAATTCACCTAAACCCTAATTTTTGGTTTTCCTTCCAAATTGACCTTTCCTTTGGTTATGCTTCCAATTGGCCTTTTCAATATCCGTAGTCATTGATTATATTCCATTCAGAACCTCCAATTTCGACCAATGTGATCTTTTAAGCACTTTTCCCCAAATTTATCGAATTAGGGTTTCCCTTCCCATTGAATCTCCAAAACCCATCTTTCAGTCTCCATATCTCTCGTTGTAGACCTCAGATTATCAAAATTCTATCACCATTTTTCAATTAAACTTTGAATCTTGATTTTGAATGAGGGTTGATTTTTTTAGTAGTTGACTTTTTGGGGTTGACTTTTTCGAGCTTGATTTTTTTTTGGATTGACTTTTCGTGCTTGACCTCATAAACAAAGTCTTGGAGTACCACCTGCAGGATGAGAGGAGACTTTGTGCATTCTAAAACATCACAATGAAAAATTTACCTGATTTAGGGGTCTGGACAAAATTAGGTGTTTACAAATTGCATTAACAATTTTAAACCCAAGTGGCCAAAGTGCCAAGTGCCAATCTATATTTTAAATAAAATAAGCTCACTAGGAGAATCCTACTAGCCCACCTTAAGTCCATAGCATTTAGCCCAACTTGTTCAACAAAATAGAACAAAAGAGTATCTTATTATATACACTTTAATCTTGACTTTGCTAAGCAATGAGGGATTAGCTTCTCACTAACATTTTAAATTACTAATTCAAATAAGATAGAAAATCATTACACCATGATCTCAACAAAATTTCTCTTTTTTATCCTTTTAAGTTTTTGGTATGTTGTTCGTAATTTTAAATCAAATATTTTTCACCTTTTAACATTTGAATTCTGATTAAAAAGACAATCTTAAAACATCATGCGAAGCACCACCAAGGTTTGCCTTAATTAAGTTTTTAAGAAGAGTTAGTTTCTAATATTTAAGGAATCAATTCCTAATGCTATGTAATTTTCTAACTCCTAAATCCAATAAAAAAAGAGAAATGTTGTTATGTTCATCTAGGATACTACCATAAATCATCATTACATGTTTATAATATACCTTTTATGAAGTAATATTATAGTATATATGTTTTTAATTTTATAGAAATTTGAGAGTTTAATTTGTTTTAGGTACTTAAGGAAAAGAGAGAGAGAGGGAAAGCTTTCAAAATGATAAGAATAAATTAAGAGAATGACTTACGTTTTTTTTACAAAAACTCTAAATTACTAATTTTGTACTTAATTAATTATTTAAATTACAATTGTTATATTTAATAATAATTTATTTAAGTTCAAATTCACATCATGTTTAAATAAAATTAGATATTTAATTAAGTTTGACTTCCAAATAAAACTAACATATTTCAATGGGTAACATTTCCTATTATGTTGGCAACCTTTCAATAAGATTTGGGAGATCAGACATTTATCTAAGAAAATTTCCTTTCTTTTATTCTTCTCAATATTTTGGTATGTTATTCTTCTTTTTTGATACTTGAAGTTGCCAGGGATCGTACCTTGTTCACTAAAACTAAGAGTCTGTCACTTTATCAACAAACCCCATGATTATTGGCAAAAGAAAGTTCCCAACAATTTTGACATTTAAATTATGATTAAGCCAATGATTACAATTATAATTTAGAAGAGAGCTCATAATTTGTTTCAAAAATAATTTTTTGGCCAAATGATGTGTTGGAATCATGATTCCAACCATAAAACAAAGCATGTAGTTGCACTTGCAGTTTCTCCACATATCATTAACTTCATCCCTTTAAAAGTAAACGATAATTAGTTGCTTTTGTTTCTTTTGGCCAAAGATAATAAGTTGTTTATTATTATCAGTTTTTAAAAGACTTCTAACACAATATATATATATATGTGACTACAAATTTCATTACCATCAATTATCCTTTCTCTTTTAATTTTTAGATTATTTGAGTATGAGTTTCAAAGGCATAGTATGTTTTATAATCGTTTTTTCATGGTTATCACTCTCATTTGCAGAAAATGTGAAAGTTGTGATTAAATGAGCAACTTCAATTGCTAAAACTGATAATAACTTTGTATGAGCTACATTGGATTGGTGGCCTACCGAAAAATGTAACGATAATCAATGTCCCTGGGGAAAGGTCGGACTTTTCAATCTGGTAAATTTTATTATTATTTTTATATATTTAAGTATATATAGACCACGTATTTTGCATAATTTTGACTTCTTTTTTTACATGATGTCTTTTGTAGAATTTGAAAAGCAAGATTCTAGAAAATGCAATAAAAGGTGAGTTTTAAGACATTCTAACAAATCTGCTTATGATTCTTCAAGTTGTTGAGAATGGCTTTAGACTAATTATAGTAAATTGCTTTAGCATTCAATCCTTTGAAAATCAAAGTTGGTGGTTCATTGCAAGATCAAGTGGTGTAAAAAGTAGGAAGAGTTGAAGACTGCCCCCCTCTCAAGAAAAGAGAAGATGGTTTATTTGGATTCTCCAAAGGATGCCATCGCATGGAGAGACGGGACCAACTGAATAACATATTCAATAAAACTGGGTATATATATACACTTTAATTAATTACTTTAACCTTTGGCAAATTTTTAATTTTCAAAACCTTAACTATATTCTCTATTAATCTCAATTTTTACAGAGCAAAGGTTACATTCAGGTTGAATGCTCTTAATGGAAGAAACGAGTCTAAAACTGAGAAAGGTCTTTGGGTTGGTGATTGGGAATCACAAAATGACAAGGATTTCATGAAGTATACTATTTTTAAAGGATACAAAATTGATTCATATGAATTTGGTAACTAAGATAACTGCCCAAATCTTTATATCAAATTGACTTTCATTATACTTTTCGTTCACATTTTGATCAATATATTTTGTCAGGAAATGAACTTTTCGGAGTTGGGATAGGTGCAAGGGTTGAGGCTGAACTATATGGTAAAGATATTATAGCACTTAAGAATTTGGTAAAAGAGTTGCACCCTAATCCCGAAACTCAACCAAAGATTTTAGGCCCTGCTGGCATTTATGATGAGAAATGGTTTAATACCTTCTTGGAAGTCTCAAGACAAGAACTTGTTGATGGAATCACACACCATATCTATAATCTTGGACCCGGTATCTATTATGCATCAATTCAATGTTTTTTGAAAAGATTTTAGACGTTTACTTATCATTTATATGGTTTATTTCTTATTTTGAATAATGCATACGTAGGTGATGATCCAAACCTGATTACCAAGATTCAAGACCCATTTCATCTAAATCAAGTTGCCCAGACATATAAAAATGTTTCGAATATCATTGACAAGTTTAGACCATTATTAGGAGCATGGGTTTCTAAAGCAGTTGGAGCTTTTAACAGTGGTGGCAATGATGTGTCACGTACCTTTGCTAATGGCTTTTGGTAGGTTTCTATTTCATTTCTTTCAGTCACTAAATTTATCTATGCATATTAAAAATCAGTGACCAGAGTTTTAACGGTAAACAGGTATTTAGACCAGTTGGGGATGACATCAACCTACAATCACAAGGTTTTTTGTAGACAAACTTTTGTTGGTGGAAATTATGCTCTCCTTGATACTACAAATTTTGTTCCCAATCCAGATTATTATGGGTTAGTTCCCTTTGATCTTTTTCCTTTTTTTTTTCTTCTTATCCTTGTTATTTATTTAGCTATTAACATTTTATCTGCTTTGCTAAAATTCTTCCAGTGCACTTTTATGCATCGATCTTGTGGAGAGAAAAAATATTTTCTTCCTCCTCTTGCTAATGAAGCATTCGACCATGGTTATTTTGATTGGGAGAGGTTTAAGAAATCTAAACCACTAGCATGCATTTCGGCAAGCACTATATTCCTACCTTGAGAAGGTTCTCTTGTTCATCTGTGTGGATCACCATTAGAGGCCAATCAC
The DNA here is from genome assembly GCA_030761205.1 of Fremontodendron californicum. Taxonomy (NCBI): domain Eukaryota; kingdom Viridiplantae; phylum Streptophyta; class Magnoliopsida; order Malvales; family Malvaceae; genus Fremontodendron; species Fremontodendron californicum. Next base: position 10,055,870 of record JAULJL010000041.1, on the reverse strand, counting down.
TTGGGCGGCTTTGAAGTCTCGGGATACTTTTTGGTGTTCAAGAAAGCATGGGCTATTTGGAACTCTTGATTATTACTTCTTCGAGTTAAGGTATGATTCTTGATCATATGTATGTTATACAATTGCTTAATCACATTAAGATTTTACAAGTATGATCCTTAAGGAATTGACCATTTCTTTGATTCTTTAAGTTTTCTTTTTCCATTGTGTTCATGTTCTTGATTAAATTGTTTATTGAGGCCAAATATCATAGACAAAGGTAAATATAAACTTTTCAACATAAGTTGAGTAAAATGAGGATTAAAAATCAATTTAAAAAACAAATAATAGACAATATAATCGATATTGTTTTGAATTTGATTGAGTAAAGAAACTGAAACTCAAAAATATATAGCAAGGCTTCAAGTCCAACAAATTTCATGACTTCTATCGATGACATTCTATTTTTTCTTCCACTAACACCCTTCTTTTTCTCATAAGATGCTTTTTCCAGAATGAGGATTTTTTTTTAAATGATTTCAATTCAATGGTTCAAGATTTAGGAGAGTTTTCAACATACAAACTATGGTATAATGTCGACATCTTCCTAAGAAGTAAGAGTTTTAGCTTTATGTTCCATTTGGTTGGTGTTTTTGTTTTTTTCCATTTTCTATTTGTTTTTAGTTCTTTTTATTTTTTGCATTTCACTTTTTATTAAAAAAAAAATAGCAAAAGTATTAACTAAACGGAACGTTAATACTTTAGTCTATGACTGATGTACAACATTCTTATATGTTTATTTGTGTATGTTTAGGTTTTGACTTGCAGCTTATCCATGCTTGTCAAGCAGAAAGGCACCACCTTTTGGTTGCTTTAGCATATTCATTTACGTGGTGTACATACAATATACGCAAATAAAGAAAGTTAGTTCTATAATACATGTCCTCACTTTTATGAAGGCCCTTATAATGTTGTTAGATCACCATTTTACTATTTGTTTTGACATTTTATACTGAGTAGAGATGTAAATTTTACTCGATTTACAATCTCGATAGGGATAAATTCAGAGAATGATTTTCAGGGATGGGAAACATAGCCCTTGCAATGTTCAAATTTAGAAAAGTTGAACATTGTATAAAAATATTTTTAAGCAATAGAATAAAATGATGTAATTTAAGCAAAGGCATGAGCAGGGAAATCTCTAATAGTTACATAAACAAAGGAATAAGCTGCAACAGAGATTGGAGTAGAAGCATCAACAAGCTTTGGGTTCATTGCAGGAATGTCCAATGAATCTGTCAACACCATTGGAACATCATTCAACAACACGACTTCACTCTAGATATTTCCATCTAATACCGACAAATGGTACTCTTCTCTATTCTTGTAACCTTTATAATCAGAATTAGGCTTTACAACACTTGTGGATTGCAGAATTTCATAATTTGAAAGGGTGACATTGAAGCAAGTTTCTTTTGACAAGTTTATCAAAAGTAGAGAAATCCCAGGCTGCCCAACAAAAAGAAAAAAGAAATGATCCAATTGTATTTAAGTAAGAAAAATTTAAACATTTTGGAAAGGAAAACCTTGGAAACAGAGATCTTTTTTTTTTTTTTATCAAATTTAAGCTTACCCTTTGCTTCGCACAATGAGCATATACCCACAAATTTGGAGTAGCATCTTGAGTTACAGAGAGTACAGTACTTCCCATAAGCCGATGCCATAAAAGTGCACTAAAAGAATTTTAGCAAAGCAGATGAAATGTTAATAGCTAAATAAATAACAAGGATAAAAAGAAAAAAAAAAGAAAAAGATCAAAGGGTACTAACCCATAATAATCTGGATTGGGAATAAAATTTGTAGTATCAAGGAGAGCTAAATTTCCACCAACGAAAGTTTGACTACAAAAAACCTTGTGATTGTAGGTTGATGTCATCCCCAACTGGTCTAAATACCTATTTAGCGTTAAAAGTTTAATCATCAATTTTTAATATGCATAGATAAATTTAGTGACTAAGAGAAATGAAATAGAAACCTACCAAAAGCCATTAGCAAAGGTACGTGACACATCATTGCCACCACTGTTAAAAGCTCCACCTGCTTTAGAAACCCATGCTCCTAATAATGGTCTAAACTTGTTGACGACATTCGAAACATTTTTATATGTCTGAGCAACTTGATTTAGGTAAAATGGGTCTTGAATCTTGGTAATCAGGTTTGGATCATCACCTGCGTATGCATAATTCAAATTAAGAAATAAACCATATAAATGATAAGTAAACGTCTAAAATCTTTTCATGAAACATTGAATTGATGCATAATAGATACCGGGTCCAAGATTATAGATATGGTGTGTGATTCCATCAACCACTTCTTGTCCTGAGACTTCCAAGAAGGTATTAAACCATTTCTCATCATAAATGCCAACAGGGCCTAAAATCTTTGGTTGAGTTTCGGGATTAGGGTGCAACTCTTTTACCAAATTCTTAAGTGCTATAATATCTTTACCATATTGTTCAGCCTCAACCCTTGCCCCTATCCCAGCTCCGGAAAGTTCATTTCCTAACAAAATATATTGTTCAAAATGTGAACCAAAAGTATAATGAAAGTCAATTTGATATAAAGATTTAGGTAGTTATCTTAGTTACCAAATTCATATGAATCAATTTTGTATCCTTTAGAAATAGTATACTTCATGAAATCCTTGGCATTTTGTGATTCCCAATCACCAACCCAAAGACCTTTCTCAGTTTTAGACTCGTTTCTTCCATTAAGAGCATTCAACCCGAATGTAACCTTTGCTCTATAAAAATTGAGATTAATAGAGAATATAGTTAAGGTTTTGAAATTAAAAATTTGCCAAAGGTTAAAGTATTTAATTAAAGTTTATGTATATACCCAGTTTTATTGAACATGTTATTCAGTTGGTCCCATCTCTCCATGCGAAGGCATCCTTTGGAGAATCCAAATAAACCATCTTCTCTTTTCTTGAAAGGAGGGCAGTCTTTAACTCTTCCTACTCTGTACACCACTTGATCTTGCAATGAACCACCAACTTTGATTCTCAAAGGATTGAATGCTAAAGTAATTTACCATAATTAGTCTAAAACCATTCTCAACAACATGAAGAATAATAAGCACATTTGTTAGAATATATTAAAACTCACCTTTTATTACATTTTCTAGAATCTTGCTTTGCAAATTCTACAAATGACATAATGTCAAAAAAAGAAGTCAAAATTATGCAAAATACATGGTCTATATATACTTAAATATATAAAAATAATAATAAAATTACCAGATTGAAAAGTCCGGCCTTTCCCCAAGGACCTTGATTATCGTTACATTTTTCGGTAGGCCACCAATCCAATGTAGCACATACGAAGTTATTATCAGTTTTAGCAATTGAAGTTTCTCCTTTAATCACAACTTTCACATTTTCTGCAAATGAGATTGACAACCATGAAAAAACGATTATAAAACATACTATGCCTTTGAAACTCATACTCAAATAATCTAAAAATTATAAAAGAATGGGGAACTGATGGTAATGAAATTTGTAATCACATATATATAGTAGACCTGCTCACGGGCCGGGCAGCCCGCCCGGCTCGGCAGGCCCGGCCCAATACGGGCCGGGCCTGGGCAGGATAATTTATGTTCCGAGCCGGCCCGGCCCGGCCCGGAACAGTGATTTTTATTATAATAATATTATTTTATTTAATTTTAATTATAAAAAAAATTAAAAAATAAAAAAATTATATTTTTTATTCCAATGAACAGTGATTCGGGCCTAAACGGGCGGGCTTGGGCTACCCAGGGCCGGGCCTGGGCAGAGGAAAAAAAAAAACCGGGCCGCGGCCCGGCCCATGACCACCTCTAATATGTAGTGTGTTAGAAGTCTTTTAAAAACTGATAATAATAAACAACTTATTATCTTTGGCCAAAAGAAACAAAAGCAACTAATTATCGTTTACTTTTAAAGGGATGAAGTTAATGACATGTGGAGAAACCGCAAGTGCAACTACATGCTTTGTTTTATGGTTGGAATCATGATTCCAACACATCATTTGGCCAAAAAATTGTTTTTGAAACAAATTATGAGCTCTCTTCTTAATTATAATTGTAGTCATTGGCTCAATCATAATTTAAATGTCAAAGTTGTTGGGGACTTTCTTTTGCCAATAATCATGGGGTCAGTTGATAAAGTGACAGACTCTTAGTTTTAGTGAACAAGGTACGATTCCTGACAACTCCAAATATCAAAAAGAAGAATAACATACCAAAATATTGAGAAGAACAAAAGAAAGGAAATTTTCTTAGATAAATGTCTGATCTCTCAAATCTTATTGAAAGGTTGCCAACATAATAGGAAATGTTACCCATTGAAATATGTTAGTTTTATTTGGAAGTCAAACTTAATTAAATATCTAATTTTATTTAAACATGATTTGAATTTGAACTTAAATAAATTATTATTAAATATAACAATTGTAATTTAAATAATTAATTAAGAACAAAATTAGTAATTTAGAGTTTTTGTAAAAAAAACGTTTTAAGTCATTCTCTTTATTTGTTCTTATCATTTTGAAAGCTTTTTCTCTCCCTCTTTTCCTTAAGACAACTATATACCTAAAACAAATTAAACTCTCAAATTTTATAAAATTAAAAACATATATACTATAATATTACTTCATAAAAGGTATATCATTAAACATGCAATGATGATTTATGGTAGAATCCTAGATGAGCGTGACAACATTTCTCTTTTTTTATTGGATTTAGGAGTTAGAAAATTACATAGCATTAGGAATTGATTCCTTAAATATTATAAACTAATTCTTCTTAAAAACCTAATTAAGGCAAGCCTTGGTGGTGCAAGGCATGATGTTTTAAGATCATCTTTTTAATAAGAATTCAAATGTTAAAGGATGAAAAATATTTGATTTAAAATTAAGAACAACATACAGAAAATTAAAAGGATATAAAAGAGAAATTTTGTTGAGATCAGTGTGTAATGATTTTCTATCTTATTTGTGTTAGTAATTTAAAATGTTAGTGGGAAGCTAATCCCCCATTGCTTAGGAAAGTCAAGATTAAAGTGTACATAATAAGATGCTCTTTTGTTCTATTTTGTTGAACAAGTTGGGCTAAATGCTATGGACTCAAGGTGGGCTAGTAGGATTCTCCTAGTGAGCTTTTTATTTAAAATCATAGATTGGCACTTGGCACTTTGGCCACTTGGGTTTTAAAATTGTTAATGCAATTAATTTTTATTTTATTTTTGGAAATAATTAAATTAGAATTAATTTATCCAAAAATCATAATTATTGGTAATTAGTTTCATGATAATAGTTGGTAATAGTTGTGTTGTAAAAACACAGCTCTTACGAAAATAGTTGTTATGTAAGAACACAACTTGTGTCAAAAGCCATTGTACTAACAGAGATTATTTTACATTATCTATAAAATGGACTTTTCTATTATACTATTATTCATTATCTGCTTGGAGCGGTTATGACTTTGATGTATTCTGGAGGCTTTTTAAAGCCTTAAGGAAAGTGTTTTTTTTCCGCCTCGAAGTCAACATATAAATCTTATTTCTCAATTAATTTTCTAGCAATCATAGCTTTTATAATGATGGAGACCGAATTGAATTCAAGTGTTAAAGTTCAATTCCAAAATCAAGATATAATCAAATTGGATAGTTCAATGGGACCAACTACATAAGATGGTGTTTCTGTGAACTACATAGAAGCATTTTTATGTTCTTGATCCAAATTTGCAACCATTACTAGAAGCAACATCTTCAGATTCTGATGATGTTACAAAGTAGAGAAACAAACTCTAAGAAGACGAATTCAACTTTCGTGGTTATATTTTGAAATTTTCTTACCGATCGATTGTATGATCTATACAAAAATGTCTTCACCAAAAGCAATCTTGATTGCACTTTAGAATACATACAAAAATGAGAAGAAATGCACATATAAGTTTTTTCCTTTGAAATACTTTTAATTTACCCTGACTGATACCAAACATATCATGGATAATTTGCATGAATTGCAAATTCTGGCCTCTAAATTATGTGAACTAGAATTCAAAATTTCTGATTCACTCCAAGTGAGAGCAATCTTATATAAATTGACATGTAGCTTCCTATTTAGGTTTTTATCATGTAGATTACTGAGTTTATTGTGTTTTATCGATTTTTCATAACAATCTCGTGATTGCCTCGATTTTGGGATCATAAGATATATATGTCGTTTGAAAAACCACACAAAAAAAAGTCACCACCATTCTTTCTTGGTTAGGTGTCAATGGTCACCTATAAAAGTTTATCTTTTTAAGAAACCTATGAAAAAAATAATTTTTGAAGTCTGCAATAATACCAAGTAACAAAATGGGTTCAGGAGTCTATTACGTATGAAGAAGGTGTTAGCACTCCATCAAGCCCGTAAATTGGCACCAATTAATCATGAACTTTCTTTAATTTTGATTCAATAATGGTTTTCATTATAGTATTTAAAGCTAATTGCCCATAATAGAAAATATATAGTAACAAATGCTCTAAATAGATTCTTATTATATGATAATCTTTGTAAAAATGTCAAACTATTGAAGAAGGGCATTTATAAATTATAGTAATAGAGAATTTCTTATTTTAAGGGAAGGTGACAGTTGGTAAAAAATAGTAGGAGTAAATCCAAAATTTCAAGATATACCATATGTCGAGGATGTCACATGAAAAATACCTAGCTTTCAAAAAAAAAATTAAAAAATAATTGTTTTCTAATGAAACCACTATGATATGTCAAGTCAAAACTTTTTTAAACATCTCAAGTAACTAGTAAGTTTAATTTTGAAATCATGTCATATACTAGAGTTAAGCACATATAGATTATATAATCATTACATGTGAATAAATATATATAATAACTAATTTACAAAATATGCAAAATAAATAGTCTTGACAAAATCATGCATTTGTAATAATTATGAAAGAATCATTTTCAATTACATCTTAGACTTTTACAGAAATGAGACATATTTATCTTTAAATGAGTTTCGATTATTCTTCTCTTATTTGACTCTTTATATTGACAATGTAGGAGTATGCCCTAGAACCAATCAGATTCGCCAGGCATAAAATACCAATAATGCATACTAATCACTTTTACAATGAGTAATTAAAGGTTTTCCTTCATCATTAGTAAACAAAAGTATGAGTTACTAAGTACTAATTGGATGAAGCCCGTGGAACATAAAAGGCATTGCAAATGAATGATTAAGAGTTATAATTATGAGATCCTTATGCCTCAAAGCCGTGTTCCTAAAACTGTTCCTGGTCATTGTATTTTCAAGATAGTGCATTGAGAATGCTCAAAGACTAATACATGTTAAGCCTTCGGACTTGTGAAGTAAGCAACCGATCTCATAGGTTGAAGAATAGGATACTTAGGGATAAAATATAGGTGCCTGTTGTGAGAACAATTTCACTGAACATGGCCCGCTATGAGAACTCCATGTGTTGTCTCGCTCAAGTGTCTATGGAAATGTTCTCATGTGTTAGTCGTGTAAATAGTCCTTTGACTTGTGGCGTCAGGTTATCTTGTATGTGAATTGTCATACTTTGATTTCATTTGAACAAGTCACAAGAATTGATACCTATAGTAAGGTGATTTTGGATATGGCAAAGATAAATGAGTAGCCCAATGAGAATTCACCACTCCAAGTGATAATGAGGAGACATATCTCTTTTGTTCTAGGCTTAAGTTAACTAGTTAAAGTTTTTGGCCAGAGCAAGATAAATTTGGGAGAAATTGTTTCTCTATGTTCATAATGTTAACTATATAAATATATGCTTCAAAAACTAACATGGATAGATTTCATGAGTATACACTGCATCATGCTCATGTTTTTTCGGGATATATGGTGGAAGGATTGAATTACACTGACAGACTGAACAATGAAGGGTTATGTCGAGACTACCCTGACTCTCCAATAATCGGGTGATCATCATGGCTTGCCTCATGATCTATGAATATAATTGAATTATCCTTATTTATATTTGGCTTATAATTTATATTTATTGCAAACATATTGGAATCCTGGTCACATACAACAAGATGAATTTAAGGATTAAAATGGAATGGACCTAATTGATTAAATTTATAACTATGAATAAAGGCTTAATTAAATGGTTTAATTAAGTGAAAGGACTTGAGAGCAAAATAACACGAGAGTTGTGTTATAGCCCTAAGTAAAAACCTAGTGGCTTGTCGCCCTTATAGAAAGGATAACTAGCCGCCTTATAACTTAACCTTAGCCGCATATTATGATATGCTTGTATGGTTCCTTCTTGATTTCTTTCTTCCTTCTTGCCTTTTAGTTGATTGCTAGATAAAAAAAGTTTCTCCCTTGAGAGCATATGGCTTACAGTGAAAAAAAAGGAGATCAAGATCTTCCCCTATGTGCCACATCTAACCTTGTGGAGAGAAAAAATGTTTTCTTCCTCCTCTTTGCTAATGAAGCATTCGGCCATTATTATTTTGATTGGGAGAGGTTAATGAAATCTAAACCACTAGAATGCATTTCGGCAAGCACTATATTCCTACCTTGAGAAGGTTCTCTTGTTCATCTGTGTGGATAACCATTAGAGGCCAATCACTTGGGTGGCTTTGAAGACTTGGGATACTATTTAGTGTGCAAGAAAGCATGGGCTATTTGGAACTCTTTGATTATTACATCTTCGAGTTAAGGTATGATTCTTGATCATATGTATGTTATACAATTGCTTAATCACATTAAGATTTTACAAGTACGATACTTAAGGAATTGTCCATTTCTTTGATTCTTTAAGTTTTCTTTTTCCATTGCGTTCATGTTCTTGATTAAATTATTTATTGAGGCCAAATATCATAGACAAAAGTCAGTATAAACTTTTCAACATAAGTTGATTAAAATGAGGATTAAGAAATCAATTTAAAAAAAATAATAATAGATAATATAATCGGTATTGTTTTGAATTTGATTGAGTAAAGAAACTGAAACTCAAAAATATATAGCAAGGCTTCAAGTCCAACAAATTTCATGACTTCTATCGATGACATTCTATTTTTTCTTCCACTAACTCTTTTCTTTTTCTCATAAGATGCTTTTCCCAGAGTGAGGATTTTTTTAAAAAATGATTTCACTTGAATGGTTCAAGATTTAGGAGAGTTTTCAACATACAAACTATGGTATAATATCGACATCTTCCTAATAAGTAAGAGTTTTAGCTTTATGTTCCATTTTGTTGGTGTTGTTGTTTTTTGCCATTTTTTATTTGTTTTTTGTTTTTAGTTCTTTTTATTTTTTGCATTTCACTTTTTATTAAAAAAAAAATAGCAAAAGTATTAACTAAACGGAAAGTTAATACTTTAGTCTATGATTGATGTACAACATTCTTATATGTTTATTTGTGTATGTTTAGGTTTTGACTTGGAGCTTATCCATGCACCTTTTGGTTGCTTTTAGATATTAATTTACATGGTGTACATACAATATACGCAAATAAAGAAAGTTAGTTCTATAGTACATGTCCTCACTTTTATGAAAAGCCTTATAATGTTGTTAAATCACCACTTTACTATTTGTTTCGACAGTTTATAATGAGTAGAGATGTAAATTTTACTTGATTTACTATCTCGATAGGGACAGATTCAGAAAATGATTTTCAGGGATGGGAAACGTAGCCCTTGCAATGTTAAAATTTAGAAAAGTTGAACATTGTATAAAAATATTTTTAATCAATAGAAGGAAATGATGTAATTTAAGCACAGGCTTAGGCAGAAAAATCTTTAATAGTTACATAAACGATGGAATGAGCTGCAACAGAGATAGGAGTAGAAGCATCAACAAGCTTTGGGTTCATTGCAGGAATGTCCAATGAATCTGTCAACACCATTGGAACATCATTCAGCAACACGACTTCACTCTGGATATTTCCATTTAATGCCGACAAATGGTACTCTTCTCTATTCTTGTAACCTTTATATTCAGAATTAGGCTTTACGACACTTGTGGATTGCAGAATTTCATAATTTGAAAGGGTTACATTGAAGCAAGTATCTTTTAACAAGTTGATCAAAAGTAGAGAAATCCCAGGCTGCCCAACAAAAAGAAAAAAGAAATGATCCAATTGTATTTAAGTAAGAAAAATTTAAACATTTTGGAAAGGAAAAACTTGGAAACAAAGATCTTTTTTTTTTTTTTTTTACCAAAGTTAAGCTTACCCTTTGCTTTGCACAATGAGCATATATTCGCAAATTTGGAGTAGCATCTTGAGTTACAGCGAGTACAGTACTTCCCATAAGCCGCACATAGGGTAAGATCTTGATCTTTTTTTTTTCACTGTAAGCCATATGCTCTCAAAGGAGAAACTTTTTTTTTATCTAGCAATCAACTAAAAGGCAAGAAGGAAGAAAGAAATCAAGAATGCACCATGCAAGCATATCATAATGTGCGGCTAAGGTTAAGTTATACGGCGGCTAGTTATCCTTTGTATAGGGGCGACAAGCCACTAGGTTTTTACTTAGGGCTATAACACAACTCTCGTGTTATTTTGCTCTCAAGTCCTTTCCCTTAATTAAACCATTTAATTAAGCCTTTATTCATAATTATAAATTTAATCAATTAGGTCCATTCCATTTTGATTCCTTAAATTCATCTTGTTGTATGTGATCAGGCGTCCAATATGTTTGCAATAAATATAAATTATAAGCCAAATATAAATAAGGATAATTCATTTATATTCATAGTTAATGAGGCAAGCCATGATGACCACCCAATTATTGGAGAGTCAAGGTAGTCTCGACATAACCCTTCAATGTTGAGTCTGTCAGTGTAATTCGGTCCTTCCACCATATATCCCGAAAGAACATGAGCATGGTGCAGTGTATACTCATGAAATCTATCCATGTTAGTTCTTTTAGCATATATTTATATAGTTAAAATTATGAACATAGAGAAACAATTTCTCCCAAATTTATCTTGCTCTGGCCAAAAATTTTAACTAGTTAACTTAAGCCTAGAACAAAAGAGATATGTCTCCTCATTATCACTTGGAGTGGTGAATCCTTATTGGGCTACTCATTTATCTTTGCCATACCCAAAATCATCATACCATAGGCATCATTTCTTGTGACTCGTTCAAATGAAATCAAAGTATGACAATCCACATACAAGATAACCTGGTGCCACAAGTCGAAGGACTATTTACACGACTAACACATGAGAACATTTCCATAGACACCTGAGCGAGATAACAAATAGTGTTCTCATAGTGGGCCATGTTCAGTGAACTTGTTCTCACAACAGGCACCTATATTTTATGCCCATGTATCCTTATACTTCAACCTATGAGATTGGTTGCTTACTTCACAAGTTCGGAGGCTTAACATGTATTAGTCTTTGAGCATTCTCAATACGCTGTCTTGAAAATACAATGACCAGGAACAATTTTAGGAACATGGCTTTGATGCACAAGGATTTCATAATTATAACTCTTAATAATTCATTTGCAATGCCTTTTATGTTCCACGGGCTTCATCCAATTAGTACTTAGTAACTCATACTTTTGTTTACTAATGATGAAGGAAAACCTTTAATTACTCATTGTAAAAGTGATTAGTATGCATTATTGGTATTTTATGCCTGGCTAATCTAATTGGTTCTAGGGCGTACTCCTACATTGTCAATATAAAAAGTCAAATAAGAAAAGAATAACCGAAACTCATTTAAAGATAAATATGTCTCATTTGTGTAAAAGTCTAAGATGATAATTGAAAATGATTCTTTAATAATGATTATAAATGCATGATTTTGTCAAGGCTATTTATCTTGCATATTTTGTAAATTAGTTATTATATATATTTATTCACATGTAATGATTGTATAATCTATATGTGCTTAACTCTGGCATATGACATGATTTCAAAATTAAACTTACTAACTACTTGTGATGTTTAAAAGAGTTTTGACTTGATATATCATAGTGGTTTCATTAGAAAACAATTATTTTTTAATTTTTTTTTTCCGAAAGCTAGGTATTTTTCATGTGACATCCTCGACATATGGTATATCTTGAAATTTTGGATTTACTCCTAATTTTTACCAACTGTCACCTTCTCTTAATATACGAAATTCTTTATTACTATAATTTATAAATGCCCTTCTTCAATAGTTTGACATTTTTACAAAGATTATTATTTAATAAGAATCTATTTAGAGCATTTGTTACTATATATTTTCTATTATGAGGAATTATCTTTAAATACTATAATGAAAACCATTTTTGAATCAAAATTAAATAAAGTTCATGATTAATTGGTGCCAATTTACGGGTGTGATGGGGTGCTAACACCTTCCTTATACGTAATCGACTCCCGAGCCCATTTTGTTACTTGTTTTTATTGCAGACTTCAAAAATTGTATTTTTCATAGGTTTCTTAAAAGATAACTTTTTATAGGTGACCATTGACACCTAACCAAGAAAGAATGGTGGTGACTTTTTTTTTGTGGTTTTTCAAACCTTTTTTTTTTCAAACGACATATATATATATATATATATCTTATGATCCCAACATCGAGGCAATCACGTGATTGTTATGAAAAAATCAATAAAACACAATAAACTCGGCAATCTACATGATACAAACCTAAATAGGAAGCTACATGTCAATTTAGATAAGATTGCTCTCACTTGGAGTGAACCATAAATTTTGAATTCTCGTTCACATAATTTAGAGGCCAGAATTTGCAACTCATGCACTTTATCCATGGTATATTTGGTATCAGTCAGGGTAAATTAAAAGTATTTCAAAGGAAGAAACGTATATGTGCATTTCTTCTCATTTTTGTATGTATTCTAAAGTGCAGTCAAGATTGCTTTTGGTGAACACATTTTTGTAGAGATCATACAATCGATCTGTAAGAGAATTCAAAATATAACCACGAAAGTTGAATTCATCTTCTTGGCATTTATTTCTCTACTTTGTAACATCATCAGAATCTGAAGATGTTGCTTCTAGTAATGGTTGCAAATTTGGATCAAGAACATAAAAAAGCTTCTATGTAGTTCACAGAAACACCATCTTGTGTAGTTGGTCCCATTGAAACTATCCAATATATCTTGATTTTGGAAATGAACTTTCACACTTGAATTCAATTCGGTCTCCATAATTATAAAGCCTATGATGGCTAGAAAATTAATTGAGAAAAAGGATTTATATGTTGACTTCGAGGCGTAAAAAACACTTTCTTTAAGGCTTTATAAAGCCTCCAGAATACAACAAAGTCATAACCGCTCCAAGCAGATAGTGAATAATGGTAGAATAGAAAAATCCATTTTATAGATAATGTAAAATCCTCTCTGTTAGTACAATGGCTTTTGACACAAGTTGTGTTCTTACATAACAACTATTTTCGTAAGAGTTGTGTTTTTACAACACAACTATTACCAACTATTATCATGAAACTAATTACCAATAATTATGATTTTGGATAAATTAATTATAATTTAATTATTTCCAAAAATAAAATAAAATTTGATTGCATTAACAATTTTAAACCCATGTGGCCAAAGTGCCAAGTGCCAATCTATGATTTTAAATAAAAAGCTCACTAGGAGAATCCTAATAGCCCACCTTGAATCCATAGCATTTAGCCCAACTTGTTCAACAAAATAGAACAAAAGACTACCTTATTATATACACTTTAATCTTGACTTTCCTAAGCAATGGGGGATTAGCTTCCCACTAACATTTTAAATTACTAATACATATAAGATAGAAAACCATTACACCATGATCTCAACAAAATTTCTCTTTTATATCCTTTTAATTTTTGGTATGTTGTTCTTAATTTTAAATCAAATATTTTTCACCCTTTAACATTTGAATTCTGATTCAAAAGATGATCTTAAAACATCATGTCTTGCACCACCAAGGCTTGCATTAATTATGTTTTTTAATTAGAGTTAGTTTCTAATATTTAAGGAATCAATTCCTAATGCTATGTAATTTTCTAACTCCTAAATCCAATAAAAAAAGAGAAATGTTGTTATGCTCATCTAGGATACTACCATAAATCATCATTACATGTTTAATGATATACCTTTTATGAAGTAATATTACAGTATATATGTTTTTAATTTTATAGAAATTTGAGAGTTTAATTTGTTTTAGGTATATAGTTGTCTTAAAGAAAAGAGAAAGAGAAAAGGCTTTCAAAATGATAAGAACAAATTAAGAGAATGATTTAAAAACATTTTTACAAAAACTCTAAATTGATAATTTTGTTCTTAAATAATTATTTAAATTACAATTGTTTTTTTTTAATAATAATTTATTTAAGTTCAAATTCACATCATGTTTAAATAAAATTAGATATTTAATTAAGTTTAACTTCCAAATGAAATTAACATATTTCAATGGGTGACCTTTCCTATTTTCATGTTGGTAACCTTTTAATAAGATTTGGAAGATTAGTCTAAGAAAAGTTTCTTTCTTTTGTTCTTCTCAATATTTTGGTATGTTATTCTTCTTTTTGATACTTGGAGTTGTCAGGGATCGTACCTTGTTCACTAAAACTAAGAGTCTGTCACTTTATCAACTGACCCCATGATTATTGGCAAAAGAAAGTCCCCAACAACTTTGACATTTAAATTATGATTGAGCTAATGAGTACAATTATAATTAAGAAGAGAGCTCATAATTTGTTTCAAAAACAATTTTTTGGCCAAATGATGTGTTGGAATCATGATTCCAACCATAAAACAAAGCATGTAGTTGCACTTGTAGTTTCTCCACATGTCATTAACTTCATCCCTTTAAAAGTAAACGATAATTAGTTGCTTTTGTTTCTTTTGGCCAAAGATAATAAGTTGTTTATTATTATCAATTTTTAAAAGACTTCTAACACACTATATATATGTGATTACAAATTTCATGACCATCAATTCTCCTTTCTCTTATAATTTTTAGATTATTTGAGTATGAGTTTCAAAGGCATAGTATGTTTTATAATTGTTTTTTCATGGCTGTCACTCTCATTTACAGAAAATGTGAAAGTTGTGATTAAAGGAGCAACTTCAATTGCTAAAACTGATGATAACTTCGTATGTGCTACATTGGATTGGTGGCCTACCGAAAAATGTAACAATAATCAATGTCCTTGGGGAAAGGTCGGACTTTTCAATCTGATAATTTTATTATTTTTTATTTATATTTAAGTATATATAAACCATGTATTTTGCATAAATTTGACTTCTTTTTTTGACATTATGTCGTTTGTAGAATTTGCAAAGCAAGATTCTACAAAATGCAATAAAATGTGAGTTTTAAGATATTCTAACAAATGTGCTTATTATTCTTCATGTTTTTTAGAATGGTTTTAGACTAATTATGGTAAATTACTTTAGCATTCAATCCTTTGACAATCAAAGTTGGTGGTTCATTGCAAGATCAAGTGGTGTACAAAGTGGCAAGAGATGAGGACTGCCCCCCTTTCAAGAAAAAAAAAGATGGTTTATTTGGATCATCCAAAAGATGCCTTCGCATGGAGAGATGGGACCAACTGAATAACATGTTCAATAAAACTGGGTATCTATATATACACACTATAATTAAATACTTTAAACTTTGGCAATTTTTTATTTTTCAAAACCTTAATTATATTCTCTATTAATCTCATTTTTTACTAAGCAAAGGTTACATTCAAATTGAATGCTCTTAATGGAAGAAAAGAGTCTAAAATTGAGAAGGGTCTTTGGGTTGGTGATTGGGAATCACAAAATGCCAAGGATTTCATGAAGTATACTATTTCTAACGGATACAAAATTGATTCATATGAATTTGGTAACTAAGATAACTACTAAATCTTTATATCAAATTGACTTTCATTATACTTTTGGTTCACATTTTGATCAATATATTTTGTCAGGAAATGAACTTTCCGGAGCTGGGATAGGTGCAAGGGTTGAGGCTGAACAATATGGTAAAGATATTATAGTACTTAAGAATTTGGTAAAAGAGTTGCACCCTAATCCTGAAACTCAACCAAAGATTTTAGGCCCTGCTGGCATTTATGTTGAGAAATGGTTTAATACCTTCTTGGAAGTCTCAGGACAAGAAGTTGTTGATGGAATCACACACCATATCTATAATCTTGGACCTGGTATCTATTATGCATCAATTCAATGTTTTCTGAAAAGATTTTAGACGTTTACTTATCATTTATATGGTTTATTTCTTAACTTGAATGATGTATACGCAGGTGATGATCCAAACCTGATTACCAAGATTCAAGACCCATTTTACCTAAATCAAGTTGCTCAGACATATAAAAATGTTTCAAATATCGTCGACAAGTTTAGACCATTATTAGGAGCATGGGTTTCTAAAGCAAGTGGAGCTTTTAACAGTGGTGGCAATGATATGTCACGTACCTTTGCTAATGGCTTTTGGTAGGTTTCTATTTCATTTCTCTCAGTCACTAAATTTATCTATGCATATTAAAAATAGTTGATTAAACTTTTAACTCTGAACAAGTATTTAGACCAGTTGGGGATGACATCAACCTACAATCACAAGGTTTTTTGTAGACAAACTTTTGTTGGTGGAAATTATGCTCTCCTTGATACTACAAATTTTATTCCCAATCCAGATTATTATGGGTCAATACCCTTTGATCTTTTTCTTTTCTTTTTTTTCTTCTTATCCTTGTTATTTATTTAACTATTAACATTTCATCTGCTTTGCTAAAATTCTTCCAGTGCACTTTTATGGCATCGGCTTAAGGGAAGTACTGTACTCGCTGTAACTCAGGATGCTACTCCAAATTTGCGAGTATATGCTCATTGTGCTAAGCAAAGGGTAAGTTTAACTTTGATAAAAATAAAAAAATATATATCTTTGTTTCCAAGTTTTTCCTTTGCAAAATGTTTAAATTTTTCTTACTTAAATATAATTGGATCATTCCTTTTTTCTTTTTGTTGGGCAGCCTGGGATTTCTCTACTTTTGATCAACTTGTCAAAAGCTACTTGCTTCAATGTCACCCTTTCAAATTATGAAATTCTACAATTCACAAATGTCGTAAAGCCTAATTCTGAATATAAAGGTTACAAGAATAGAGAAGAGTACCATATGTCGGCATTAGATGGAAATATTCAGAGTGAAGTCGTGTTGTTGAATGATGTTCCAATGGTGTTGACAGATTCATTGGACATTCCTGCAATGAATCCAAAGCTTGTTGATGCTTCTACTCCAATCTCTGTTGCAGCTCATTCCATTGTTTATGTAACTATTAAAGATTTCGCTGCCTAAGCCTGTGCTTAAATTACATCATTTCCTTTTATTGCTTAAAAATATTTTTATACATTTTTCAACTTTTCTGAATTTGAACATTGCAAGGGCTATGTTTCCCATCCCTGAAAATCTTTCTCTAAATCTGTCCCTACCGAGATAGTAAATCGAGTAAAATTTACATCTCTATTCAGTATAAAATGTCAAAACAAATAGTAAAGTGGTGATTTAACAACATTATAAGGCCTTTCATAAAAGTGAGGGCATGTACTATAGAATTAACTTTCTTTATTTGCGTATGTTGTATGTACACCGCGTAAATGAATATGCAAAAGCAACCAAAAGGTGGTGCCTTTCTGCCTAACAAGCATGGATAAGCTGCAAGTCAAAACCTAAACATACACAAATAAACATATAAGAATGTTGTACATCAGTCATAGACTAAAGTCTTAATGTTCCGTTTAGTTGATACTTTTGTTATTTTTTTTTAATAAAAAGTGCAATGCAAAAAATAAAAACAACTAAAAACAAAAATGTCACATCCCAACTCCGGGAGTATGGCCGGCCAGAGACAAGTTTGTACCCTAGCCTCCGAAGCCTTAACCATTCATCTATCTAACGAAATTTTTGCATGACCTCGCCCGATAAGAGGGGTATACCGAACCTGCAAAACATGCAACACAATAATAATAACACATGACATCCTGGTTAGGACACCTCTAACTAGGGAGTAACTGAGATGCCCCACAGCAGACGCACAAAGTGAACCACAATGCATATATTTATATAAAATACCAAAAATATACACAACAATCTCGGTCTCCGACCGGATAACTGCATGACACATAATAAAACATACTTAGACAAAATAACATATGACATCCATAGGTGACTATGCATGGCTCCTCCATCAAGTAACGGATCACCTCGTCAAAACGACATGTCATGGTCACCGAGTAGCGTCACGAACTAACCTGGCGGGGTGGATGAGGGATCGGGTCAATCAGTATCTGAAAAAGAAAAATAATTAAAGAGTGAGTCATGAGGACCCAGTGAGAAAACACAAGTTATATTAACTAATATCACTTGGATGTTTCTATCCAACATCACAAACAACTATAACATCCGGTAAGGTCTGTAGACTCCTACAAACCGGTAGGGCTCGAAAGCTTCTAAAACTAGTAGGACACGAAGGCTCTTACAAAATCGGTAGAGCTCAAAGGCTCCTACAAAATCGATAGGGCTCGAAGGCTCCTACAAAATTGGTAGGGCTCAATGGCAGCCTACAAATTCGGTAGAGCACAATGGCAGCCTACAAATCCGGTAGGGCATAATGGCAGCCTACAAATCCAGTATAACTTAACATTACAATAAACTTGCATCACATAGCATTTAAATAAGCATACTAGCAAAGAACAATGTGGCACCATACGGTCGACCACTCATAAGACAATCCCGGATTATTACATAATCATCACTTGTCTATTCCTTGGACCTTTTTTCTCACGTCTTTACGAGAACTCGATATCATAAGGTAATTCGACATCATACAATCACAGTCAGTATGTCATAACATAATCTAACGATCCTACATCTATCGCTACACGTTTACTCATAGTGCGCTAAGCGGAAGAAATTGGATTCTCGTGCTCTGGGGCTCTTCCAACCACGGACTCAGCTAATTCGCGCTCCTAGTACATAAACAATAATTTCATAAATATTTTATAAATTTGGAAACATTCACAATATCCAAATTATAACTAATTCGCTACTATCCGAAAATCTACAACTTAGCTATTTAAACTTTATAATTTTCACAACTAGCTCTGATGGAAATCCGGAGCAACGATCAACTAGAAAGTTGCTCCCCCGAGCCTAGCAAAGCAAACGATGGCCTCGGATGGTGGTGGAAGTGGTGGTACAAGGTGGTTGGCCAACATGGTGAATTCGGCCAAGCTTAGATTTCCAACTGCAAGCCACTTTTTCACTCAACCAACCCCAAATAATGGATGTAGAGGTTGACTTAAGACTATCCATGGTGGTGGTTTAAGGCGGTGACTATGTTGGAAACCACCTAAGGCAAAAATGGTCATAAAGAGAAACACATAGTTTCTCATGATTTTTTGAAAAAATAACACCAAATAAGTAATCCTTACCTTCTAGATAGTAGAAATATGTGTTTTGTTGGCTTGGTGATGAGTAAAAATCAAAAGATCAAGCTTACAAGCTTTTGGTTATGGAGTTTTCTTCACTTTGGTTAGGTTTCTCAAGGTTGAAGAAGAAGAAACTCTTAAGGCTTGAAAAATGAAGGTCACGGCAGATTAAGGGGTTTCTTAGCTGATTTTTATGGTCATTTACCAAGCCAAATGACAAAAATACCCCTTTAGCCCACTTTTGTCTTTTAGTGCCTAAATGGGGCCCACGTGAAATATTTACGTTTGGAAGCTCATTTTTCACTTGTCTCAGCACTAATATGTTTGAAATATCATTTTACACTAGTACGCAAGTTTTCATAATTTTTCGATATCCCAAACATCAAATTCGGGCCCTAGATTGTTTACGGGTCAACATTAAGACTTTTTCCATTTTAGCTTCGATTCTCATTCTGATTTCACCAACAGCTTTCTAACATTATTTTATGTCCATATGAATCCATTTATTCACTTAAAACCTTTTTCGGACCTTCCCGCGACCAGTTTCGGATTTTCACTCCTTTAAGTTAACTAAAGGCGTATTAGTTTTCCACTTAACTTTTTGAGTAAAAAAAATGTCAAATTTTCAATATAAGCATCATATTGTTATCCTCTATGATCCCAGAGTCTATTGGTACAGTATACGAATCAAAATAAAATTTTGGGTAAATGACCAAAATACCCCTGGTTCATATTTTATCGTTTTTGTACCGATTAGATTTTATCCAATAATCCTGATCAGTAATATATCACATTTAACATTGTGTGAAGTTAAAATATCAAATTTTATAGGCTTTACATTGTCCCGGTTGCGATTCCTAACTCGTGATCATTTTAGGGCTAAATCTCTCAAATAGCCGATTAAACCCTTTACTCTAAAAATTATTAATATAACAATAAGACCAGATGGTAGTGTGCTTTGTCTACAAGCATACAAAAACTTGATCCACCGTCTATGAATCAATTAAAGAGACCCGAGTCGATCTTTGTCTTACGAGGGTCTTACAATTCTTCCCCCCTTAAAAAAATTCGTCCTCGAATTTTCCTAATTGTGAACTTATTGAATAATTCATTGAAAGAGTTACGTACCTACCACCAGAATAACTGGGGTACTGTCTCCTCATGTCTCTTTCAAGTTCCCAAGTAGCTTTCTCCTCCCCATGATGATTCCATACAACCTTCACCAAAAGAATTTCCTTCGATCGGAGCTTCCGTACCTACAATTCTACTATGGCTATGGGTTCCTATACATATGTCATGTGTGGATCTACCTCTACCGCCTGTGGTTGCAACACATGGGAATCATCGGGGAGGTATTTTCGAAGCATCGACACATGAAATACCGGGTGTACAGCGGTTAACTTAGGAGAAAGGGCCAACTTATATTCTACTGCCCCATGTCATCGAAGTATCTCAAATGGTCCAATGTACCTTGGACTCAGCTTTCCTCTCTTGCCGAATCTCATGACACCCTTAAACAGAGAAACTTTCAAGAACACATGATCCACCACATCAAACTCTAGTTCCCGACGTCTATATTGGCATTATACTTTTGCCGACTCTGTGCCGCTCGCATTTTGTCACGGTCAACTCCACATTTCTCAATGCTTCGCGAACCATATCTGGACCTAATAATGGACAATCACTGTCACACCCCAAATACAGGGCATGTGACCGGCCAGAGACAAGGTATGCCCCTGCCTTCCAAGCCTGAATATACCCACGAAACCAAATCAAACAAAATTTCACCATAATCTCACCCTACATGGGGGTTTGCCGCTCAATCATCAACATATGCAATGTAAAAATCATCAACACATGACATCTCGGTTTGGACACCTCCGATAGGGAGTAACCAAGATGCCCTGCAGCAGACTCAACCTTTATGACATCTTATATACAAACATACATTTATATTATATCATAACGACATAAGCATCACTAGATCATACTAGGCCTCTGTGGCCGTTATACATCATACATCATTTAGATACATCAGTTTAGAAAATATAAAGTACATATACATCATACACAAAATGCATAGGACAAATGATACCCTAGTGACTGCAAAATGTATCCCACCATCGCCACTGCTTACCATGTCCTGGGTCAATCCGCTTACCACAAGTATACGAGCAGCTAGCTATCCAAAATCTGGAAAGAGCTGGGTCTATCAGGATCTGAAAAATAATGAAAATAAACGGACTGAGCCGAAATACTCAATGAGCATAAGGTAACTAGAAAGAGTAATTGGAAGATTCATGCTTCCTTTCTTAACCATTAAAGCATAAACAAGACATATCAAGTATGTTTAATTAACCAAAAAGTAATATTTAAAAATTGTTTCGGGACATATAAAAATTATTTGTCCCATATGAAATCTTCTATGCTAAGCGCTGAATATAAATGGGCAATTGGCCAGCTAGAATCGATAGCCAAAAATATCTAACACTCGATTTTACATGTATACCTCTATAATTATCATTTAGGAATTTTTCATGACTATAATATCAAAACATCCCGGACTTATACCAGTCCGTAATATTTGTCAGTCCAGACTATCTTGTCCATATCATCCTGAACTCATCCCGTCCGTATCATCCCGGACTCATCCTGTCCGTACCATCCCGAACTCATCCTGTCCGTACTACAATAGTATTCCGGACATCATCCTGTCCATAAAACAATAGCATCCCGGACATCACCTTGTCTATCCCAGACATCACTCTATCCGTACAACAATAGCATGATGTATTAAATTTGTTTATCTTATTAAATGATTTATATAATATGCTAGGTAACAGCTTCTAAAGTAGCATATTTCTACTTATGTTTACAAGCATTACAATTTCACTTAGACATTTTATCAAACAACTTGTGTGCATAACATTTAATCTACAATGTCTAACTATCCTTAAATACTCAACCATCCTATACAATATCATTCATCAACCAATTTCACAAATTAGTAACCATAATGCCTTAAACACAATTCCATACTATTGTTTCTTTAATCCTACAAGTACAACCATAATTCGTACCTTGCCCAACATCTCAATTAAGCATATCCGAGCATTTCAAATAGCTCACATTCATTTTCAACTCCACAACACTTATCTCATGTAACCATATTAACACCACACTTACTCCTTTGATCCGCCTAAGGTTCGAAACTTACCATTTTCGTAATTCGAGCAATCTTTCATGTTTCAATATCCATATCAATCAACAATGCATATAAAACAACAACTACCTCCTAGATTAACCTAAATACTCACTATGTTGTTTCGAGTATTAAAGCGGCACTTTCGTGACTTTGTGGTGATCCCGGGCAAACTCTACGATATAGGTACCTACGACATCGTCAGGATATTCTATAAATATTTTACAACTACGGGACACTCAAATTCCCATTATTTATAATAGTTAGCTGCTTTCCAAAATTTTCCAACTTAAGAATTTTTACAAATAAATTTTTACACTTAGCTCGGATTAAAATTCGGAGCAACAATCAACTAGAAAGTTGCTCACACGATGACAGCAAAGCTAATAGTGCCCTCGGACAACCAAGGAAGGTGGCGGCACCACCTCATGAGCAAGATAGGGTTTCGGCCAAGCTTGTTTTAGCCTCTAAATTTTGATTCAAAGCTATCCGATACTAATTTATGGTTTAAGGAGGCGGAGGAACACCTCCCGTGGCGAAAAAAAATAGTGGTAACATGGTGGTTCACGACCACCAATTTTTAGCCCACACGATTTCTCATAGTTAAAGGCAAAATCTTCAAAATATAACATCAAAATCAAGCTTAGAACATGAAGTTACCTTTAGGTTTGTGAAAATTTTGAAACATTTGGTGATTTGCCTAGTAAACGGAGGAGAGAGAAAACTTTGAAGCAAGCTTCCATGGCTTCCCCTCTTTCTTTTTCTCTTTTATGGTTTTCTCATGAAAATGGGGGAGGAAGAAGTCTGATTTTCAGACTTAATAAGTAAGCCATGGTCAAATGACCATTTTGCCCGTGTTTTGTCTTTTAGTACTTTAGCGGGCCAACATGTAATTTTAATGTTCGAAAGCCCATTTTTCACTTTTCTTGACATGGATATGCTCCAAAAATGATAATATATTGATCTGCATGTTCGGGTAATTTTTCGATATCCTGAAACCCAAATCGGGGCCTCGGAGTGCCAACGGGTCAACATATTGACTTTTTTGGTTTTAGCTCTGATTTTTGTTCTGATTTCGCTAGTAGCTTGCTAACATCATTTTATGTATATATTAATCCATTGATCCATTTAAAACCTTTTTCGGACCTTCCCGCGGTCAATTCTAGGTTTAAGTTACTTAAGGACGTATCCGGTTTCAACTTTGTTTTTTATTTTTCTTGTCATGTACATAATGCTCATATGTTATAACATATGTCCATGTGTTTGGATCAGTTTTGAAAAATTCTGAACCATGTTTTAACAGTAATTTATGCCATGGTCATTAAATGACGAATTAGACAATTTTAGCTTTCGGATTTAATTTTAATGTACAATTTTTGATCTAAACATCATATTATGATCCTATATGATCACTTAGTCCATTGGTACCATTTACGGACTAAAAAAAAAATTGGGTAAAATAACCAAAATACCCCTGTTTCACATTTTATCGATTTTTTTGCCGATTCTTGTTCTAACACTCCCAAATAATGTTATATCACATATCAACACTATGTGAAGTTAAATTATCACATTTTACGGACCTTCCCCTATCCCGACTTTTAGTCAATTTGGGGTTAAATCACTTTATCACTCGATTAAACCCCTAACTCTACAATTTATCATACAACATGTGTACCATATGGTAGCCCATCCTTTCTATAGGCATTTCAAAGTTTAACCTCGAGCCATCCGCATGTTATAATTGTGTCGAATAGATCTCGTACTTACGAGGGTCTTACAATTCTCCCCTCCTTAATAAAATTCATCTGCGAATTTTGCATAAAGTCAACTTATATAAAAGTACAGGTACTATCTGTGGCTATCTGACATGAAAATCGTATGACATGAATCTCCACATTATAAGTACATGAAACACAGAGTGTACACCACACATCTTAGGTGGTAGGTCTTACTCAATATCTAAAATGGTCCGATATACCTCGGATTCAGCTTGGCCCATCCGCCAAAGCTCATAACACTCTTGAAAGGTGAAACTTTCAAGAATACTTAGTCACATGCTATCGGCATACGACTTCTGCCTACTCTAGCAGTTACTAATATATCTTTGATTAACTACACCTTTTTCTAGGTGTACCGTACCATATCTGAATTAAACAACTGATATCCTCCTGTCTCAAATCAACTGACAAGATATTGGCACATCCGGCCACACAATGTCTCAGTCCTAGTTTTGCAATGATCAACAATAAACAAACTCGGATAGCAATCCGAAATAGTCAATAAGATAAGCCCGAAACTAGACCGAAATACCAGAAAAGGTATCATCTGCATACTGTACTAAAAATTGTTAATATATACAAACTCAATCAATGATAGGTATCGATCCCTCTCGGAATCTAGTATATTAACACATAACAAGTCCTCAAGGACTAATCATCTGTTCGTAAATGAAATACGGTACTAAATCGCAATTGTATTTCAGAAGCTACTTGGAATGATCTCCAGAATTTAATTGTAAACTTGATGTCTCAATCAAGCACAATAAACACGAAAACTTCACAAAGACCCAATCTGGTCTAAATAGAGTCTAGTACACTGACTTTTGTTATACGCAATTTTACCCGGAATCAAGTGTGCTAATTTAGTCAGTCTATCGACAATCACTCAAATAAAATCACATTCCTTGCCTACCTTAGGCAAGCCTGTATCTAGGCCCCATAATGACTTTATCTCAATCCCATTATTATGTATTCAACTTTCTAACCTATTTGAATCTCATTATTGTATATTAAACTCTATAGTATTACTGCTGGCTTCCGATGCTCAGCTTAAACTGCTAGCACAGTAAACATTTAATCACCACTCCGTAACAATGTGTTCCTTACTCTGTCACTATTAGAACTATTTGAACTCATGATAAATCATAACTGTATCGAGGTACAACACATAAGAAAAATTGGGTGCCACTCGAGGATTTTACCTCGAACACATTCTATCTCGAGGACTACTAATCGATTATATAAATGGGGGGTTTCCCTTACTATTAACTATCAGTAATATTTTAAAACATTGCCACAATATTGGCTTTATCCAATGATAGAAAAATAATACACTCATAGTCTTTTAATATTTCCAACATCAATCCTGTTTCAGCCAATTTTTCCTCTGATCACACTACACTTTTGCTGCACAGCTCTGACTCATTCTTTCAACTATACATGCTTTACAAATAAGATTGTGTCTCGTATGTTCACTACATTCGTTCAATAAACCATTCATTTATACCATATCAATAGATGTAACTTCAGACCAACACTATCATCAAATTATACTCAAGTACAATCCAAATATTAAATAACCGGTACTAGGGCAATATGTCTCAATCAAGTACAATAACCAGAAAACTCCATATTTCACATAGTCACGAGATTAATGTAATAATTCATGATTAAATCCCTCGCATCTAGTTCCACGTGCTAGCACATAACCCAAACAAAGTCCGTGTGGTGATGATCTGCCAGGCATAGCCCCTCAAGTCATCTAAGATATATGATGATCTCCGCCTGTTAAGGCCCATCATCTTAAACTCAAGAACTAGTGCGAGAATGAAATCTCAAAACTCCCTGCTGCAAAGGGGAAACATAAACATCCATATCTGTAAATTTATCCGTCTAAATTACCACTAGGCAACAACAACCATATAACCAATATAACCCAATTAGAAACTATACTCGGCTATCATGACTATACCATCAGTTTTATCTGCCTAGGTACGCTACTAGGCTAGCCACAATAAGTATACATCAATCTTACAGCATTGACATCCATGCCAAATCATATTCTTATCTTGGTTACTTAGGATCTTCCAAGGCTATATATTTTTCATTCAAGCATTAAATCAAACACCTTGTAGGCATATTAATCGCCTTCCTCCTAGGCATTTTCACAAGCACCTTGTGTGTGATTTATAATCCAACTTAAAATATATCCTTTAGCACTCAAACATTACTCAGCCTACAAGTTCAATTTAATATCCAAACACCACCATTTCCCAACATCCTCAACATCAATAACAAATCTCGGAACTAGGTTGAAATACTTCAAAGTTCCTTGAAATACAACTCAATATATAGTGCTCAAATTAAATGAAATCAGTTTGCCAAAACCAAACTAAGGTTATACTTGTCACCATGGAAGTAGATGCAAAATCACGGGCTTGTCCTCTATTGCCCATAGTATGTTCTCTGCCCACAGACTGTTGTTTCCTACCCTGGGAACCCTGACCCGTCTGTAGTGCTACTAACCCTGCTGATTGCCTTGGATATCCTGTAGCTGGATGTGGAGCTCGCACTGATGGGGATGAACCTGGACCTAATGGGCAATCTCTCCTGAAATGCCCTGGACTGCCACATCTATAACATACACCAGTCGATCTCCTCCTTCGACTATTGACTTCTCTATCCCTCCACATTCATGATTCTAGGGTTGCTCTAACCTTTAATCCATATGGCCTTGTTTGCCTAGATGTTTGTCTTTCATATCTCACTCTCTCCCATGACCTATCCTCAAATCGTCTTAACCTCTCATATTCATGAATTCCTAAATCCCTTTCACTTTCTAGTAAAAATTCTCAAAGAAACTCAACACTAAATTCTGACCAATCGAGGGGAGGGTCATCAATCCGTCTTCTGGCTACTAAAGAGATATACCATGCATGTGCCCTACCATACAGCTGAAATCTCACTAATTGTATGGCTCTAGTCGATGAGCACCCTAACCCTACACACAGTTGGCTGCAATCTTCTAAAAACCTTCTAGGATCAAAATCGAATTCCACCCCTGCAAAACTAGGTGGTAACGTTCCTCCAAAGTAGGTAAGGTTATATGCTGATAGGGTGTATGTTGTCCCAACAACCACTCATTACTAACAATACCTGGCTGAAGGAATTTGGTCGAACAATCGTGGTTGTCATTGTTCTATCACCAGCCCTACCAGGGCTTTAATATATTAATATGTTCTGTTTACTATATCCAATAACTATTCATATGTGTCGTCATCTAATACTACTCCAGCAATCCTATATATTTCCTAGTAGCAGACCTGCTACTACCCTCACTCTGGCCTCTAACCTCAGGGCCAATAAAAATATTATCCAAGACCTCAGGCTCTCGATCCCCCGATACGTCTCTATATCTATAAGATCGTGATCGTGACAGCATTGTATTTAGAAAATAAATACACTGTCAGTAAATCCACAATATTCTCGACACAATTCTATATGTACTAGCTGGCTTATGGATTACCCGACGTAACTGCATCTGACGATGGATATCTGTAGAGGCAGTAAACTACTTACTGATACACCAGGATTACCTGTAAGCAATGTACTACGACCCTACCCCTTTTGCAGTCACTAACCTCTAGACCATGCTCTGATACCACCTTTGTCACACCCCAAATTCAGGGCATGTGACCGGCCAAAGACAAGGTATGCCCCTGCCTCCGAAGCCTGAATATACCCACGAAACCAAATCAAACAAAAGTTTGGCATAATCTCGCCCTACATGGGGGTTTTCCGCTCAATCATCAAAATTTACAATGTAATAATCATCAACCCATGACATCTCGATTTGGACACCTCCGATAGGGAGTAACCAAGATGCCCCGAAGCAGACTCAACCTTTATGACATCTTATATACAAACATAAATTTATATTATATCATAACGGCATAAGCATCACCAGATCATACTAGGCCTCCATGGCCGTTATACATCATACATCACTTAGATACATTAGTTTACAAAATATAAAGTACATATACATCATACACAAAATGCATAGGACCCATGATACCCTAGTGACTGCAAAATGTATCCCACCATTGCCACTGCTTACCACGTCCTGGGTCAATCCGCTTACCACAAGTATACGAGCAGCTAGCTATCCAAAATCTGGGATGACCTGGGTCTATCCGCTTACCACAAGTATACGAGCAGCTAGCTATCCAAAATCTGGGAAGAGCTGGGTCTATCAAGTTCTAAAAAAGAAAGAAAATAAATAGAGTGAGCCGAAAGACTCAATGAGCATAAGGTAACTATGAAGAGTACTTGGAAGATTCATGCTTCGTTTCTTAACCATTAAAGCATAAACAAGACATATCAAGTATGTTTAATTAACCAAAAAGTAATATTTAAAAATTGTTCCGGGACATATAAAAATTATTTGTCCCATATGAAATCTTCTATGCTGAGCACTGAATATAAATAGGCCATTGGCAGCTAGAATCGATAGCCAAAAATATCTAACACTCGATTTTACGTGTATACCTCTATAATTATCATTTAGAAAATTTTCATGACTACAATATCAAAACATCCCGGACTTATACCAGTCCGTAATATTTGTCATCCCGGACTACCTTGTCCATATCATCCCGAACTCATCCCGTCCGTATCATCCCGGACTCTTCCTATCCGTACCATCCCAGACTCATCCTGTACATACCACAATAGCATTTTAGACATCATCCTATCCGTAAAACAATAGCATCCCGGACATCACCTTGTTTGTACAATAATAGCATCCGGGACATCACCCTGTCCATTCAACAATAGCATGATGTATTAAATTTGTTTATCTTATTAAATGATTTATATAATATGCTAGGTAACAGCTTCTAAACTAGCATATTTCTTCTTATGTTTACAAGCATTACAATTTCACTTAGACATTTTATCAAACAACTTGTGTGCATAACATTTAATCTACAATGTCTCACTATCCTTAAATACTCAACCATCCTATACAATATCATTCATCAACCAATTTCACAAATTAGTAACCATAATGCCTCAAACACAATTCCATACTATTGTTTATTTAATCCGACAAGTACAACCATAATTCGTACCTTGCCCAACATCTTAATTAAGCATATCCGAGCATTTCAAATAGCTCACATTCATTATTATTCAACTCCACAACACTTACCTCATGTAACCATATTAACACCACACTTACGCCTAAGGTTTGAAACTTACCATTTTCGTAATCCGAGAAATCTTTCATGTTTCAATATCCATATCAATCAACAATGCATATAAAACAACAACTACCTCCTAGATTATCCTATATACTTAATGTGTTATTTCGAGTATTAAAGCGGCACTTTCGTGACTTTGTCGCGATCCGGGCGAGCTCCACGATATGGGTACCTATGACATCGTCAGGATATTTTGTAAATATTTTACAACTACGGGACACTCAAATTCCCATTATTATAATAGTTTGCTGCTATCTAAAAAAATTTCATCTTAAGAATTTTTACACTTAGCTCGGATTAAAATTCGGAGCAACAATCAACTAGAAAGTTGCTCACACGATGACCGCAAAGCTAACGGTAGCCTCGAACAACCAAGGAAGGTGGTGGCACCACCTCATAGGCAAGCTAGGGTTTCGAAAAAACTTGTTTTAGCCTCTAAATTTTGATTC
Organism: Fremontodendron californicum; assembly: GCA_030761205.1. Lineage (NCBI taxonomy): Eukaryota > Viridiplantae > Streptophyta > Magnoliopsida > Malvales > Malvaceae > Fremontodendron > Fremontodendron californicum. The sequence continues at coordinate 10,025,693 of JAULJL010000041.1, read as the reverse complement.
AAAGCTATCCGATACTAATTTATGGTTTAAGGAGGCAGAGGAACACCTCCCGTGGCGGAAAAAAATGGTGGCAACATGGTGGTTCTCCACCACCAATTTTTAGCCCACATGGTTTCTCATAGGTAAAGGCAAAATCTTCAAAATATAACTTCAAAATCAAGCTTAGAACATGAAGTTACTCTTGGGTTTGTAAAATCTTTGAAAAATTTGGTGATTTGCCTAGTAAACGGAGGAGAGAGAAAGCTTGGAAGCAAGCTTCCATGGCTTTCCCTCTTTCTTTCTCTCTTTTCTGGTTTTCCAGTGAAAATGGGGGAGGAAGAAGTCTAATTTTCAGACTTAATAAGTGATTCATGGTCAACTGACCATTTTGCCCTTGTTTTATCTTTTAGTACCTTAGCGGGCCAACATGTAATTTAACGTTCGGAAGCCCGTTTTTCACTTTTCTTGACACGGATATGTTCTAAATATGATAATATACTGATATGCATGTTCGGGTAATTTTTTGATATCTTGAAACCCAAATCCGGGACTAAAAACAAAATTTTGGGTAAAATAACCAAAATACCACTGGTTCATATTTTACCGACTTTTCTGCCGATTCTTGTTCTAACACTCCCAAATAATGTTATATCACATATCAACACTATGTGAAGTTAAATTATCATATTTTACGGCTTTTAGTCAATTTGGGGTTAAATCACTTAATCACTCGATTAAACCCCCAACTCTAAAATTTATCATATTACATGTGTACCATATAGTAGCCATCCTTTCTATAGGCATTTCAAAGTTTAACCTCGAGCCATCCGCATGTTAAAATTGTCTCGAATTGATCTCGTACTTACGAGGGTCTTACAATCACCCACCTCGAAACATCCTACTGGAGATCTACATTTCTAGCCATACAATGCTTCATATGGTGCCATCTGTATGGTACTTTGATAACTGTTATTATTTGCAAACTCAATCAAAGACAAGTGCTGATCCCAGCTACCCTTAAAATCTAAAACACATGACCGAAGCATGTCTTCTAAAGTCTGGATGGTCTTCTCGGACTGACCATCAGTTTGGGTATGGAACGCGGTACTGAATCTCAACTGAGTACCCAATGCCCTTTGAAATGATTCCCAAAACCTCGATGTGAACTGTGTGCCTCTATTTGTCACAATAAAAATAGGCATTCCATGCAAAGGCACTATCCAGTCCAAATATAGTCTAGCATACTGGGTTGCGATATATGTAGCGCGCACTGACAAGAAACGTGCAAACTTGGTCAATCTATCGGCAATCACCCATATCGAGTAGAATTCTTTGGTTGACCTAGGCAACCCCATGACTAAATCCATTGTAATCTTTTCCCATTTCCATTTAGGGATATCCAAGCTCTGAAGCGTACCTGACGGTTTCTGATGTTTGGCCTTAAACTGTTGGCACACCAAGCATCTAGCCACAAAGTTCAGTACATCCTTCTTCATGCCTTTCCACCAATAATGTGCTTGTAGATCATGATACATCTTGGTGGAACTAGGGTGCATAGTGTAGGATGAGCTATGAGCTGCCTCGAGGAGTCTATGTCGTATATCTCCTGCCAACGGTACCATGAGGCGGTCATGTAACCATAAAGTTCCATCATCATCTATACGAAACTCCTCACACAATCCTTGTCCAAACTGGGCTTTCTTTCCTATGCAAAAATCATCATCATGTTGCAACCATTTTACCTCCTCCACTAATGATGACCGTACTTGCACATGGGCTAACATCTCCCCCGTGTCGGTAACACTAAGTAATATACCATCATTGAGGCAATTTCTCACTTCCAGGACCATATGTCTCCTTTCTACTGCTACATGGGCTAAGCACCCATGGACCTCCTACTCAAGGCATCCGCGACAACGTTGGCTTTGATAAGATGATAAAGGATGGTACAATCATAATCCTTGAGTAATTCCAACCATCTCCTCTGTCTCAAATTCAACTCCCGTTGATCAAATATATAATTGAGACTCTTGTGGTCTGTATAAATCTCACATGATCGGCCATATAAATAGTATCGCCATATCTTCAATGCGAAGATAATGGCTGCCAGTTCCAAGTCATGCGTAGTGTAATTCTGCTCATGCCTTTTAAACTGTCTCGGTGTATAAGCAATAACCATGTTCTTCTGCATTAATACGCAGCCCATACCTATGTGAGAAGCATCACAATACACCACAAAACCATCTGTCTCATTTGGCAATGCTAACACCGGTGCTGAAGTCAAGAGCTCCTTAAGTTCATTAAAGCTCTTCTCCTATGCATCTGACCAAACAAACTTAACATTTTCTTTGTTAACCTGGTTACTGCTGCAGCTATCCTCGAGAAGTTCTCCACGAACCTCCTATAATATCCAGCAAGCCCTAATAAACTCCTGATCTTTGTTACTGTAGTCGGCCTCTCCCAGTCTCATATTGCCTCAATCTTCTTGGGATCCACAGAAATACCTTCTTTCGAAACTATATGGCCAAGAAAACTCACACTCGATAGCCAAAACTCAAACTTGGAGAACTTGGCAAATAGTTTGTGTGCTCGAAGAGTCTTGAGGACAATGCGAAAGTGTTCCCTATGTTAATCCTCACCTCGTGAATACACCAAGATATCATCGATGAACACAATCACAAACTGGTCAAGGAAGGGTTTGAACACCCTGTTCATCAAATCCATGAACGATGTCGGTGCATTTGTCAGTCCAAACGACATGACCAAAAACTCATAATGTCCATATCGAGTGCGAAAGACCGTTTTGGGAATATCTTCCCTCCTGATGCGAAGCTGATGGTACCCCGATCTAAGATCTATCTTAGAAAAACACTGAGCTCCCTGCAGCTGATCGAATAAATCATCGATCCTAGGCAACGGATACTTATTCTTCGTCGTCACTTTATTCAGTTGCCTGTAATCAATGCACTACAGTAACGATCCATCCTTCTTCTTAACAAATAAAACTGGAGCACCCCAAGGAGAAGTACTCGAGCGTATAAACCCCTTATCAAGAAGATCTTGTAACCGAAATTTTAGTTCCTTAGCTCCAACAGAGCCATACGGTAAGGAGGAATGGATATCAGCTGTGTTCCTGGTGGTACATCTATACAAAACTCAATCTCCCTATCTGATGGAATTCCTGGCAGCTCCTCAGGAAAAACATCGGGGAAATCCTCTACCACGGGAATCCCTCTAAAATCCTGAGACTTCATCTCAGCATCGTATACATACGCCAAGAATCCTTAGCAACCCTTCGCTAACAGTTTCTCGACACTAATTATCGAGATCAAGTGTAGCGAAGTTGTTCTAAGATCTCCTTGATACCTCAACACATGTTTACCCGGTATTCTCAACACTACCACCTTCTCGTGGCAATCCAATACTGCATGATGGGTAGACAACCAGTCCATGCCCAAAATCACGTCAAACTCAAGTATATCTAGTTCAATTAGATCAATCAAAAATATCTCACCCTCGATCCGTATTTCACATCCTTTCAATATTCTATTCACGGGGTAAACCTCCCCTACCGGAGTAAGCACTATGAATGGATCATTTAACATATCATAACTGATGGAGACTCAATTAAGAGTTGTAAACCCAAGTGCAGGTTATGTTCAAGTAATAAATTCTCGGGTGTCCGAGGTCGAACCACAGGGAAGCGTACTAGTAAGTATAAGTTTATAAATATATATGAAAAAGAAAATAAACAAGATATTAGAGAACAAAATAAACAAAATAACATAAAAGCAATTAAACAAGATATAAAAAACAATAAGAAAGGATGTTGAGGTTAGAGAATCCACTCTTGGTGTTATGCTAAGATTAATCTTGTTTTATTACACAATTGAAATCCACACATAAAGGAGGTTCCAATTGGAAGGTTTAGCAATTCATTCCAAATTGTCCAACGTCCATAACATATGATATTATGTTCATTTGGTATCCTCAAAACTCATAAAAAGAGTCCAAGCATTCCTTATGCCAAGGTATATGTCTACAACAAATCAAGGTTATGAAACCAAGCATTTACTGTGCCATTTTCATTGTCAATAATGAATCAAGATTCCTACTTTGCAAGTATGATTTTAAACCAAAAGAAAATATTATCTATACTAGTGTTTATAAATGATAATTCATTTTAGCTCATGTTTAAGAGACTAACCTTAGCATTTACCAAGAGCTTCACCTCATCACCTCAACAATATGATTATCAACACATACTAAAAATGAAAAGAAATGTAAGAAGCATAAGTAAATAAAGAAAAAGAAAACTAGAGAAAGGAAAAAAGAAGAAAACTTAGAGAATTTTGTTACAATGGCTAATATCCTACCAATGTATAATGTATCCTAATACTCATCCAAGGCCCTCTATTTATACACATTTTGGAGAGCTAAATGACAAGAGACAAGCTTTATAAATTTCAAAGGTAGGTATAATAGGTGGGTGCATTTTTCTAACAATTTTCGTCATGTTGTATGACAATTCTGATCAGCCAGCTTGATGGTCGATTTTGTCAATGTTGGAGGCTCGATCTGATCAAATGGTCTTCTAGAAAAATATGCCCCTATCAGTTACTGATCCATAGCCGTTGGAATCAGATCATTTTCTCATGTGGATCGGAAGATATGGTCAAAATACCAAAACGGTGCAGAACAGATGTCATTGCACATCAGCCAACTTGATGGTTGATTTCGGTAGGGAAAACGACTCCGTTTCAAGAAGTGTAAAACATGAAAACGATAGATATGCCTCTTAGCTTTGTACTGTCAAAATTTTAGCATTAATGCTTCGGTGAAACTCCAGATATAGCTGATATGGCAAAAGGTGTCGGAACTGGAACTGAATTGGATTTGCCCTTAATTCTTGATTTAACCTAGTAATCTGAAATCACTCAAAGAAACTCATGAAAAACACCAAATTACATAAAAATATAAAAGATCATAAACACAAGTAGACTAAGCAATAATAACTCGTATTTGACACAAAACAATAATAAAACATAACTAAAAACTATATAATTATACGAGTTATCACACCCCCACACTTAGATTGTTGCTAGTCCCTAGCAACGACTCAATAAAAATAAAATAAGAAAATCTAATCTAATCCATTTTCGTTGGAAATCACGGTGGCACTTAGCATGTGACACAAGCCTTTAAACCCCTAGGTGTCCCTAGTGGACGAGTTTAGCCTCGTGAGGGTTTGCTAGAACGATACCCACAAACATTGAAAAACTAAAATATAAGTAAACTACATACACTAAAAATATTTACTCCTAATCCTTTCAATATAAATTAGAGACAATCTTTGAACAAGTCTTATAAACTAATCAATAGCTCAAAGAATTTCACAAAAAATCATGCTTGAATGTAAATAAATGAGTTAAGCCAATATTAACATAACATATTTCAATCAAAATAGTGCATATTCAACTTAATCTCAACTTCTCACTATACTCTCATGATTTTCACTCTTTAAAGTAGTGGTAAAGTGTTTACACTCAATCAATCTCATGAAAACAGTTCTACCATATGCTTGCTTATCCACCTATTCTCCACTATTTAGATCATACAACTTCATAAATCAAGAGGTCTTTTTTCAAGGTTGTGATGGAGCCAAAGGGTTATAATGTAGTTAAAGAACAAAAGGATAAAGATATCACAAAGGTTCCAAAGAGTTCATAGAGTTTAGAGACATAATAAGATCATACAAATAAAACTTCTCAAAACTCTTATAAAGCACATAATAACATAGGCTAAATATTCATGTTGAGCCTTTGCTTCATTCTAACCAACTTTGTAACATCTTTTTCTTTACTTTAACTAGAAGTTCAAGAGAAGATTTTTTTTTTTAATATGGGAATGTATTTGACAATGATCCCTTTCTTTTTCTCTTGACTTTTGCCTCTCTCCTCCCCCACACTTATCTTTCGTTCTAACCCAAATTTTCAAAAAGTATCCCTTGTTTTTGCAATATGTCTCAAAATATATAATCCATCTTTAGAACAAGGGTAAGGATATAAGTATATTTAGGCTAGGTGTAAGTTCTGGTTACCAATAAAATAGCATATTTAATGTAGGCTCAAATTGGCTCACTAGTGGGGATGTTCTCTTAGAACATTAATAATGGATGGCTGTTTGGCTCTGGTTATAATCCTAATGCCTCTATCATATTCATGTTGTCACATGTATCAATATAGTTTCAAACGGTTTAAAGCAAGTTCTAGAGAATCATGTAATCATAAGAGCACTCAAGAAAGAAATTAGATTGATTTGTATAATTCATCAATCATTATAGGCTCAAAAACTCACAAGGATGATTATACAAGTCAGATTAAATCTAAACATGCTTCTTTCTCAATCAACATATCATATTAACATTGGCTCATAAAAAGGTTGAGATCAAGCTCAATTCTCATGAAAATCTTCTCACTAATGAATCTGTTTTAGACTTATGCAATTCATATCTCATCATTGTATTAAAAAGGAACTATAACACATTAAAATAATAATAATAATAATAAAGACTCATAAAAAAAATAGTAGACAAAAATAAAAGAAATCCTAAATCGTTCCCCCCACACTTAATTCTTACATTGTCCTCAATGTAAGTCTATTAACCCAAATGAAAGAATCATGTGTAAGAGAAAAGAACTAATAACATAAGAATAGGAATAACTAAGACTCAAAACAAAACAAACTCATGCAACCTAATTAATCCTAAAATACTAAACAAAAATTAACAAGTAAACATAAAAAGATTAAAATCAAACTGACAAGGTATGTCTCAAGTCTCCCTTACTCAGACCTTGTTCAGAATGAATACTTCTAAATTGCTTAAAACACAACAAACTTTTTTTTTTTTTTTTGAAAGAAGAAATCAAACTGACAAGGTATGTCTCAAGTCTCCTTACTCAGACCTTGTTCAGAATGAATACTTCTAAATGGCTTAAAACACATCAAAATTTTTTTTTTTTTAAAATTAGCAAAATATGTCCCTTACCCCCTACTAAAGGTAGAATTTAGGAGATATTACCTGCAGAGGTTGCTAACCACTTATTATAACTGAGACACAACAAACAAAATGTTAGATAATGTCACAAAGACAGAGTGCAATCCACTCCTTGCTCGTCCATATCTCTTTTTCTTTTTCCGAGCGTTTGCGAAACAACCGTAGCAGATAAATACTCATAAGCTTGGAGCTTTTTGAGTAAATCTTCAATGGTTGTAGTAGAAATTATGGTTCTCCTTGCCTCTGAAAACATGAATCCATTATCCACAGCATTATCTAAATATGAAAGCAAATTACTAAAATAACCATTAATATTAAGCAAACCAATGGGTTTCTTATTTGTGACCAAAGATGACCAAGAAGCCACGCAAGCTATTTCTTCCAATGTACCCAGACCTCCTAGTAAAGCAATGAATGCATCGGCAGAATGGTACATGATTGTTATCCGTTCAGGGATACTCCAGACTTGTATTTTCTTACCCACGGTAGGTCCACAAAAACCTGTGAATAGTTTTGGCACGATTCCTAGAACTGGACTTCCTCCGGCGTGTGCTGCTGTAGCGACTGCTCCCATTAAACCCGTACTACCGCCTCCATAAATCAACCGGATCTTTTGTTGGGCAAGTATTACTCCAACTCTTATGGCTTCATCAGCGAATATGTTATTTTTCCCTGGATAAGCACCTCCAAAGACACAAATTTTTTTAATGCGTTGGGACGAAGTACTTTCCATTTTTTTTTCGAGTGCCTGAAAGAGAATGAATACATGGTGTAATATATAGAGGACTGAGTAGTGAATCAGACAAGAGTAATAATGTCGCCGAAACTGTATTTGACCTGTCAGAAGAAAATGTTAACCTAACAAAAGATTTTTGCGTGATTTCAGGAAGAAAATCAAAAAGAGAAGAAAAATCAACCGTGAAAGACCAATGCAAAAAAAAATCGAGAATAATTACACAAATCTAACAACACGTAAATTAAACCGAAATGAAGTTATTGCAAATCAAACCAAAAGCTGAGAAGTCATTTATTGTAGTTGTGACTGTGGCTCACATCTTCCTCTGGTTTTACGTCCAGAAACGGCTTAAACGCCTTCTATGAGTCGAGGATATGCTTCCCATCCAGTTTTCTTACAAGCTGGCAAACAGGGTCTTTTAACATCAGATTCCCAAGATGTTGCCATTCCCTTTGGAATTGCGGCCATAAATCAAGAATTTCTCTTTGTACGTCTCCACTAGGATGCGTCTCAAGAGAAAGTTGGATATTACCCAAATTCTCCTTACTCAGTCCATCCTTAACGAATTCAATTTTATCATCTCGATTAGAGAACGGAATCCCAATAGAATGACATTTACCGTTACACGTCCATCGTGCACATTTGTGACAATTTGAACTCATGCGCTTTGCTCGTCGCTTCTTTGCAAAAGTGCTTCTACCTGTACCTGGTAAATGCAAAACAGGAAGATATTCATCTTCACGTACCTTGGCTTCAATTATCCAACGTATGTCTTCAGGAATCCCTTTGTGCATAAGCATTCTTAATCTTTCAAATCGAACTTGGAAAAGCTTCAGTAAAATATTTCGAGGAAAAAGAGGAAATCGTTTCTGCAATCTTGTGAGAATATCATCCATTTTTAAAAAAAAATGAAAAAGAAATTGAAAGAGAAATTTATATACAATATCAGTTTTGTGGGTAGCTGATGGAACCGACTTAAATAATCACGGAGTACCGTTATCCGCCATTTAACAGGGAAAAAAATGTATTTTTTTTTTTTTTGAAGATTAGTAAAAATTATACTTACATCTAGTTATTTTCAAAACAAGGATCAGAAAGAAAAACAACCTCTTCTTGAGTAACATGATTTTCCAAAAAGAGTTTGAGTCTTTATCCATTTACCTTGAATACGTTACCATTTTGAGGATTCTCAATGTCAACTGCTCCATAATGATACACATGCTTAACCACAAATGGGCCAGTCCATCTTGATCTCAATTTACCAGGAAATATGTGAAGTCTAGAATTATAAAGTAGAACTTTTTGCCCAACATCAAATGTTTTTCTTGAAATTAACTTGTCATGAAAGGTTTTAGTTCTTTCTTTATGAATTTTAGAATTCTCATATGCATCATTTCTGAGTTCCTCAAGTTCATTTATTTGTAATTTCCGTAAATTAGAAGCGTCATCAAGGTTTGAGTTGAACATTTTAATGGCCTAATATGCTTTATGCTCAAGTTCCACAGGTAAATGACAAGGTTTTCCATAAACTAGCCTATAAGGAGACATGCCCAATGTTGTTTTAAAAGCTGTTCGATAAGCCCATAATGCATCGTTAAGTCTAAGAGACCAATCTTTGCGATTTGGATTAACCGTCTTTTCCAAAATTTGTTTAATCTCCCTATTTGCTAATTCTACCTGTCCATTTGTCTGCGGGTGATAAGGGGTTGCAACTTTGTGTGTAATGGCATATTTCTTCATTAATGTTTCAAAAACCTTGTTGCAAAAATGTGTTCCCCCATCACTTATGATAGATCGAGGAATTCCAAATCGACTCAAAATATTTTCTTTTAAAAATTTAATCACTGTTTTGTGATCATTATTTCGACATGGAATTGCCTCTATCCACTTTGAAACATAATCTATTGCAACTAAAATGTATAAGAAACCAAAAGATGGTGGAAATGGTCCCATGAAATCAATACCCCAACAGTCAAAAATTTCAATTACAAGAATTGGGTTCAAAGGCATCATGTTTCTTTTCGAAATGGAACCTAATTTTTGACAACTTTCACATGACTTGCAAAAATTATATGCATCTTTGAATAAAGTTGGCCAGTAAAATCCACACTGTAAAATTTTTGCAGCAGTTTTCTTTGATGAAAAATGACCACCACATGCCTCGGAATGACAAAACTTAATTACACTACTTACCTCATTGCCGGGAATGCATCTTCGAAAAATTTGATCAGGACAATATTTGAACAAGTAAGGGTCATCCCAGTAGAACTTCTTTACCTTATTCAGAAACTTCCTTTTATCTTGGGGGCTCCATTGAGAAGGAATTTTTCCCAAAAAGGAATATTTTAGCTCGGATGGCAATGGTTTTAAATCCAGCTTGGGCGGTTCAATAGTTGATGGTACAGTGACATTTGTGAGTGATGGGAGTTCCTCAAACTTTTGTTTCCAACGATGCTTATCCTCTGAATCATCACCAGGTTGCTTGCAAATGTTGAACACATTTAATTCTAAAGTCATATTTCCAAAAGAAATGTTCAAAATACCATTCCTGCAATTTATCAGAGCATTAGAAGTTGCAAGAAATGGACGGCCTAATATAACAGGAATTTGAACATTTGGATTTGAAACAGGATGTGTGTCCAAAACAATAAAATCAACAGGGAAGTAAAAATTATCAATTTGAACCAAAACATCTTCAACTATCCCTCGAGGAATTTTTACAGAATGATCAGCTAGTTGAAGTGTAACAGGTGTTTCCTTGAGTTCACCTAAACCTAACTGTTGATAAACAGAAAAAGGCAAAAGATTAACACTAGCACCAAGATCAAGCAATGCACGTTCTATTCTAGTGTTTCCAATGATGCATGAGATTGTTGGACATCCAGGATCTTTGAATTTTGGTGGAGTAAGGTGCTGAATGATTGAGCTCACACTTTCCGTCAGAAATGCTTTCTTTTGTACATTATGTTTCCTTTTAACTGTGCACATGTCCTTCAAAAATTTAGCATAAGATGGAACTTGTTTGATTGCATCCAATAAAGGAATGTTAATCTTAACTTGTTTGAAAAGTTCATATATTTCTGCATTTTGATTCAAATTCTTTATTGTTTGCAACCTTTGAGGAAAAGGAGCAGGATGCATACCTTTTTCTTTGTCCAAATTTTCAAGAAGTTCAGACTTACCATCATCCTTACCGTTACTTTTCGGAGGGGAAGGAGGATCTTGGTCTTTTGATGGAATGTTTTTGTCAATTGCCTTTCCACTTCGAAGAGTTGTGATAGAACTGGCATTTTCCTGTTGAGTTTCATTGGAGCAAGAAACAAAACATTGAGTAGAAGGGTTAGGCTGAGGTTGAGCAGGAAACTTACCTTTTTATTGAGTGCGTAATGAAGCTGTCAATGTGGACAAGGTGTTTTTGATCTCATTGATGTCCTGTGAAGTTTGGTTATTCACATTTGCTTGTGTTTGCATGAATGCTTGCAATGTCTCTTCCAAGGTTTGTACACGTGAAGGTTGATAGGAAAAAGTGTTGCTCGGCTTTTGAGATTGTGGTACCTGAACATGATTATTATTCCGCCAACTGAAGTTGGGATGATTTCTCCATTCAGGGTTATACGTTTCAGAGTAAGAAGAAGGAAAAGGCTTTTTAAATGTGTTTATGGAATTTACTTGATCATGCAACGCTTCTTTAAGAATGGGAATGTTTGGACATTCAGAAGTGGGGTGTCCCATGATTTCACAAATTCCACAACTTCCTTCATTTTTAACCGTTTTGACTTCTTTTACTTCTCTAAGTTCCATGGCTTCAATCTTTCTAGCCAAATTAGCTACTTTAGCTTTTATCTCATCTTCTTGACTAAAATGATATTTACCTCTGTTAGAAACAAGATTAGATCTATTGGAACTTTCAGAGGAATTATCTGTGTGCCAGGCTTGAGAGTTATCTGCCAAATGGTCTAGGTAGTCAAAGGCTTCTTCAGGTTCTTTTTCTAGAAACTCACCGTTACACATTGTTTCAACAAATTGTTTAGTTTCGGGAGTTAAACTTTCATAAAAGAAACTAATAAGACGCCATTTTTCAAAACCATGATGTGGACAAGAACTTAACAAATCTTTAAAACGCTCCCAGCATTGAAAAAATGCTTCATTTTGATTTTGATTGAAATTTTGAATCTGTCTTTTCAAAGCAGTAGTTTTATGTGCTGGGAAAAATTTCTTTAGAAACTCAGTTTGTAATTCTTGCCATGTGCCAATTGACCTTGGTTTTAAATTATGAAGCCAAATTTTTGCTTTATCTTTTAAAGAAAAAGGAAATAATTTTAGCTTGACAATTTCATTTGTACATTGTTGGTCATTAAAGGTGACACATACATCTTCGAAGTCTTTTAGAAACGAGTAAGCACTTTTCGATTCTAACCCATGGAAATTTGGAAGCAAAGCTATCATACCTGGTTTAAAACGAAAGTTGTTTGCATTGAGAGGAAAATAAAACAAGAGGGTGATGAGCTTCGAGTTGGTTGCAAGTAGTCACGCATGGTGCGTACTTGTCTGTTCTCATCTTCAGCATGAACACTTTCATTGTCAGCCATGGTAGGAGTTGTATTAGAAAGATTACCTGAAAAAGTTTCACAATAAAATCTAACTAAACGACGAGATCTAAAATCACGTCGCCAAACAAGCATAAAACAAAGTTAATATACAGATTAGGCGGTATAACCAGCCAATAGAAATAAAACAAAGTTAATATACAATATAAATATAAATATATAGAAAATTAGGCGGTATAACCAGCCAATAAAAATAAAAATAGGCGGTATAACCAGCCAATAAAAATAAATATACTTATAAACTTATATACTTAGTATTGCCTCCCCGACAACGGCGCCAAAAACTTGATGGAGACTCAATTAAGAGTTGTAAACCCAAGTGCAGGTTATGTTCAAGTAATAAATTCTCGGGTGTCCGAGGTCGAACCACAGGAAAGCGTACTAGTAAGTATAAGTTTATAAATATATATGAAAAAGAAAATAAACAAGATATTAGAGAACAAAATAAACAAAATAACATAAAAGCAATTAAACAAGATATAAAAAACAATAAGAAAGGATGTTGAGGTTAGAGAATCCACTCTTGGTGTTATGCTAAGATTAATCTTGTTTTATTACATAATTGAAATCCACACATAAAGGAGGTTCCAATCGGAAGGTTTAGCAATTCAGTCCAAATTGTCCAACGTCCATAGCATATGATATTATGTTCATTTGGTATCCTCAAAACTCATAAAAAGAGTCCAAGCATTCCTTATGCCAAGGTATATGTCTACAACAAATCAAGGTTATGAAACCAAGCATTTACTGTGCCATTTTCATTGTCAATAATGAATCAAGATCCCTACTTTGCAAGTATGATTTTAAACCAAAAGAAAATATTATCTATACTAGTGTTTATAAATGATAATTCATTTTAGCTAATGTTTAAGAGACTAACCTTAGCATTTACCAAGAGCTTCACCTCATCACCTCAACAATATGATTAGCAACACATACTAAAAATGAAAAGAAATGTAAGAAGCATAAGTAAATAAAGAAAAAGAAAACTAGAGAAAGGAAAAAATAAGAAAACTTAGAGAATTTTTTTACAATGGCTAATATCCTACCAATGTATAATGTATCCTAATACTCATCCAAGGCCCTCTATTTATACACATTTTGGAGAGCTAAATGACAAGAGACAAGCTTTATAAATTTCAAAGGTAGGTATAATAGGTGGGTGCATTTTTCTATCAATTTTCGTCATGTTGTATAACAATTCTGATCAGCCAGCTTGATGGTCGATTTTGTCAATGTTGGAGGCTCGATCTGATCAAATGGTCTTCTAGAAAAATATGCCCCTATCCGTTACTGATCCATAGCCGTTGGAATCAGATCATTTTCTCATGTGGATCGGAAGATATGGTCAAAATACCAAAACGGTGCAGAACAGACGTCATTGCACATCAGCCAACTTGATGGTTGATTTCGGTAGGGAAAACGACTCCGTTTCAAGAAGTGTAAAACATGAAAACGATAGATATGCCTCTTAACTTTGTACTGTCAAAATTTTAGCATTAATGCTTCGGTGAAACTCCAGATATAGCTGATATGGCAAAAGGTGTCGGAACTGGAACTGAATTGGATTTGCCCTTAATTCTTGATTTAACCTAGTAATCTGAAATCACTCAAAGAAACTCATGAAAAACACCAAATTACATGAAAATATAAAAGATCATAAACACAAGTAGACTAAGCAATAATAACTCGTATTTGACACAAAACAATAATAAAACATAACTAAAAACTATATAATTATACGAGTTATCAATAACTCATGTTCAAACACGAAGCAAAGGAAGGGGATATAAAGGAGTACGTAGCACCCGAATCAAATAATACTATAGCCTGCTCCGGAATTGGAGCTCGTTTGAAAAATGGTAAAAGTTCGGTGCACTAAGGGCAATTTTGGAAGAAAAAATTGAGAAAAATAGCAAACGGAGTCAGAAAATTATGAAAACTTCCATAACTCAATTTTATAATAATTAGAAAGTATTGGAAAAAGAAAAACCAGATTCGGAGTCCGTTTACAATTTAACCAAGTTTGGGGGCCTAAAGTGCAATTTTATCGAAGAAACTGAAGAGGGCCATTTTTGCAATTTAAAAATAGGAAGAGGGTTGGAACTTGAAGGGCCATTCGGCCAGCCCATGAAGAGAATGAATTTTGCTGAGTTCTTTCATCCAAAGGCCAAAATTGGATAGTAAGGCAGTTATTTTTTTGATCAAGCCTTTGTGATTTTGCCACATAGTCAAATGAATGAAGAGGAAAGATGTCAACATTATGGTTACATATTTTAGAATTGTTGTATTTGTTAGGGGCTGATCACTTAATATAAGGGTGGTAAATTCACATTTTTAGCATCTTTGATTAGTGGCCTTTGGATCAAATTAGCTAGGAAAAAAATGACAACATCATTGCACAAAGAGAGACCATTCGGCTACCATTAAGAGGAGGGGGTTTTCATTTCATTTGGGGGGTTTTTTGGCTGATCATAGGAGGCAAGGGCAGTAGCTATTCTTAAAAAAAAAAAAGGAAAAAAAAGGATTTTCTTACTACTCTTTGATTTGGAAAGCTAAAGCAAGGTAGCTATTTTCTTTAATACTCTTCTCCATGCTTTATTCATATGATTTTGTTATTTCCATTGTTATTTTATTTTCTTTCATGAAATAAAATTGTTTTTCGAAACAAGTTCCAAAAGGTTCCTTCCTTTTGTTTTCATCAAAAAAATATCAAAATGATTTTTTACTACATTTTTTAAGTGATGGCCGAGCCCCTCTTTTTTGTGCATGTGTTGTGTTTGATTTATTTCCCATGTTGGTTGTGATATGTTAGCTTGTTTTGATGTTCTAGCTTTTTAAAATAATCAAGATATGGAACTTATTTTTAACCTTCTCTACTTGTTCTTATTTTGCTAATTTTATCATTTATTTTCATGTCTACTTACTTTGTTTTCTATTTTTAATTTTTTGCTTTCACTATATTAAGTTGTTCATGCTTTTTGTTAATGCCATACCATGTGTTTGTGCATTTGTCTAGCTATGTTTTTTGCATTTTCATCATGATTATTTTTTTAACATGTTTTCATTTATGTCTTGCATATTTACTATGCCATGTGTTTGTGTTATTGCTTTGCTAGGATCCTACAAGTTTTTGAAAGGTCCATTCGGCCACTATGTGTTTGCTTTATGTGTGTATTTTCATCTTGTTTGGTTATCATGCTTTCATTCATTGCTTTGCATCATTATGCCATGAGATTGTGTTTTTGGTTGTGCCATGTTCATGCATTATCATTATGTTCATTTGGTCATTATTGTTCATATGTTATCCATGCATACTTATATGTCATATTAGGCATTAGGACATCTTTGTATCGCCATGCATTTTCATGACATTTTAGGCATTAGGTCATTTTTGTATTGCCATGCATTTTCATGATTATTAGTCTTAGGTCATATTTGTATTTTCATGCATGTTTATATGTCATATTAGGCCTAGGTCATTTTTGTATTGCCATGCATTTTCATGCATATTTGGTCTAGGTTTGCATTTATTGCCATGCACAATTTCATGTTTGGCATTGGGTCATCTTTTATGCCATGCATTTTCTATGTCATTTAGGCATTAGGCCATGCATTTCATGCATTTAACTTGCTGTTTTTTCATGCATTTCATATCATCCCCCTTGATTTTTGACTTAAGCCAATCAATGGCTCAAAGTCAAGCTCACATGAGCATGCTTGTGAAAAATTAAGAAGTTGGAATTTTCTACCTTTGTGATTTTTTTTTCATTAGGAAGTCCTTGTCCAAATTTTTACTACTGTTTGTAGGACCTTAGAGGAGTCTCAAATATTTTTATTCTGATTTTTGAGTGATTTTATCAAAGGTTTAAAAATGTTTTTTGGCTAAACAGTTTTTCACCCAGTGTTCTGACTTTCGTGATTTTTTTGGTAGATCATCCTTAGTCTAAAACTTAATCCAATTTTTTTTCCATAGATTTCGACATGTTTTGAGTCTTCCACAATTTTTTCAGATTTTTATGAAAATTTAAAAATAGGTAAAAAAATCAAGTTTTAAAACTGGTCAGTAAAGTCATATTTGATTTCAAGAAGAAAATAATTTTATGTTTTCGCTAAGGCATTAAGAGAAGGCTGATTTAAAACCTTAGCTACTATCCTAGTTAATTTCTAAGTCATTTTAATCCTAAAAAATAATTTTATAAAAGTCGGGTCAAGGGTAGTCAAGCCCAGTTTTTCAAAGTTAAGAAAATAGAGCCTTTTTAAAGGGAATTTCGGCCTAGTGCCATTTTCATCCAAAATTTTCAAAATTGTTTTCAAACCAATCACAAAGTATTTTTGATTTAGAAAATTTTGATTTGATGTCTTTTCCAAAGGTAGTCGGATATCTTTTTAGATATACGGATGTCCTTATTTAAAGGAAAAAAAAATACACTTTCATGCATTGCATTTTTCATGTTCATGCATATTATAAAATATATGATTTGTGCTATGAATTTTTATATGATAATGTTATTGTTTTGATTTATATTTCATGGTGTTATATTGATTTTTATATGGTTGTGAATATTTTATGTTATTCTATGCTCTTTGCTTAGTCATTATTTATTTTGTCATATCATTTAGGATTTATTATATTCATGTATTGCCTTTTTTTTATGCATATTTTATTATAATGTTTTTATGTTTTTTTATCATGTCATTTAGAATATACTATGTCACTTAGGTTATATTATGTCATCTAGATTTTATTATGTCATCTTTTATTATGTCACACATGTTCATATTCATCTTTTTTTTTTAATGTTTTAAAAAAAAAAGATAATGATTTTCAATAAAAATAAAGATATTCCCGAGTTAAAATAATTCATGAGTTCTCTGTCGGGTCTGCTGGGGAGGATATCATCAATAATCATTAATAAATGAATATTTTTCTTTAAAAAAAAAAGGAGAATGATTCAGAAAATTTTCCAAATAAATAAAAATTTCTATATTTTGCCGATTTTATCGGAGAATATAGGAAAATTTTGAATTAATAAATTCTGAATTATTTTCAATTAAAATAGAATTATTTTTCTTTAAATTGGGAATTATTTTAAAATACCAAATTTAAAACCGACTTTTTTATCGAGACTTGAGATAACACACGATTAATAGGGTACCGTTTTATATGGGCGTTGTGGGGGTGCAAATCCTTCCCCGCACGTAACCGAGTCCCGAACCCGTTTCTTTGATTTCTTTGGTTTAAAAACGCATACTCTAAATTGGTTTTAAAAAATTTTTACAAAACCGATTTTAATAGGTGGCCGATCACACCTAGCCAACAAAGATTGGTGGCGACTCCATTTCTTTTTCAAGGTTGTTTTCAAACCCTCATTTTATTTCAAGAGGAATTAAGTCATCTTTTCCTCTGTTTACCTCAATGTCACGTCTAACGAATAAAGTCTGGCGATAAGACTTGTTATTTTTTAGGTTGCGACAGTTACCGGTTAGGTAGTTACCGCGGATACAGAAACTTTTCAATTTTCCTTTTTCCTACAGGCTTAGGCGTCCGGACGACGCCGAGACGGTCTTGCAAAGTCCCTACGAAAGTCATCTCTTTGTTTATGTTGACACTTTGAAGGTCAGACTTAGGTTCCCCCTTCATCCGTTTGTGATTGATCTCCTTAACTCCTATAACCTTACCATTACTCAACTTCCTTCTAATTTGTCGAGGGCGGTTATCGCCTTCCTAGTTTTATTCAAGTTGAAGGAGGTAGAGCCGTCTGTGAATCTCTTTAAAGAGTTCTTCATGATTATGGTAAATAAGGAGAGAGAGTATGTCACCTTCTATGCTCGTCCGGGCATGAAGTAGTTTGGAACTTCCAAGACTTCGTGGAAGAAGTGGAAGCATGGTTTTTTCATCATTCCTCCCCCTGTTGACGTAGGCAAGTGGCCAATTCAGAGTACCTGGAGGGATTTTAAGAGCATAGATGCCTCACCCTTTTCCAGTGCAGAGATGAGGGATTTTGAAGTGCTTAATCTTTATAGGGGATAGATGTAAAGAAACTCTTGTCCGAGAGTTTCGTAAGAGCTTTGACAGTCGATGAGGACTTAGGTAGTGCGATTTTACTTCTCCATATCACTTTTCTTTGATGTTGTCCAATGCTCTTATGTTACTAACCATTTTGTGTCTTTGATTTTAGATATGGCCTCGTTCGATCCGGACCTCTACTTAATGCTTTCATTGTTGGCGATGGTTCGTCCGAGGGACCATCGAGTAAGGCAGATCGAGCGTCCATGCCGTCTCCTCCCGATGTTATTCCAGGCAAGAAGCAGAAGAAAGAGGTCGCCAAGCCTCCTTCTCCTGTTCATGTGTCGGCTTCTCCACGAATTGAAGGTAGTGTTTTCCATACTTAGTTTTTCCACACTTAGTTGTTTAACTTGGATCTTTTGGACATGTTTTCCGATGTTGTCTTGCTTTCTATTTCAAATCCTCCTCTTTCGAGTCTAGAGGGAATGGGAGTCTGGAAAGAGATTTCAGACTCTCAACTCAGCATCAACTTCCCTCTCCAACTGGAGGAAAGCGCGATTTCTAATTGTCGTATCGTGTGCTTATTGTCCCAAGGGATGGTACTTCCTGTAGACCGTGAGGAGGTCCTTCATTCGGTGGAAGCCTTTCCAGAGCCCGCGCACAATTTAGTTTCATGATCATTATAGGGTATTCTCTCCACTTCCTTTCTCTAGTGTTTCTTAGTTCGTTTCTTTTCATGCTTACTTCTTCTTTTGCTTGTTTGTAGGATCTTCTCAACTCCGTCGTGATCATGGCGAAGTGTGATAAGCTTGTTGCCCGGAATTCGCACCTAGAGAGCATTCGTTCTCAGATGGCTAAAGAGACTAGAGAGGCCAAGATGAAGCAAGCTGAGACATTTTCCCGTTGTTCTCATCTTCAAAAGGCTTATGACTGAGGATATGCTACAAATGAGAACCTTGGTTCGATTCCTAACTCCTTGCAAAATTGTTTGAACCTTGGATTGTCGAACTGCTTTACATTGTCCATGACAAAGGCATGAAGAAGTTCGAATCTACAAATGATGTTTTCCTATACAAAGTTCTCTACTTGAGCTTCGGTGATCGTATTAGTAGCCTCAGCTTCCAACCACTTGGTGAAAAAGTCGACCCCTGCTATGATGAATTTTCTTTGTTCAGGCGTTATAGGCAATGACCCAAGGATGTCAAGGCTCCACTTGGCGAAGGGCCACGGACTAGAGATCGGTTGAAGCTCGTATGGGGGTTGGCGAGGCACGTTGGCGAATCTTTGGCATTTGTCGCACTTTTTTACTAGCTCTTGTGCATTGGCGAATATAGTGGACCAGTAATATCCTTGTCTTAGCACCTTGTGCGACATGGTTTTTATTCCATGATGGTTCCCGCAAACTCCCTCATGTATTTCTTTTAGTATGAGCCTTGCCTCTTCCGGACGGGCACATCTAAAGTAAGGAGTGCTGAAAGACCTTCTATAGAGTTGGTTTTTGATGATTACGTACTTAGGTTCCTTTTTCATGATCACCCTAGCAGCCTTTTGGTCTTCTAGTAAAGTTCCATCATGGAGGTAAGAATGGATCGGATCCATCCAGCATGGCTCTGGTGTAGCGACATGTAGGACCTCTCCTGGTCTGTTGATGCTTCTCTCTTTGAGTTTTTCCACCATTATTGTCCTTTCTTCATTGTTGGTTTTTGAGATGGCCAATCTAGAGAGGGAATCTGCCAAGGTATTTTTGGAGCTTGGAATTTTGATCACATCTACCTTTTAGAACGTCTCAATGAGTTCTCTTACCTTTTGGTGGTATTTGGCCATCTTGACACCTTTGACAGTATATCACCGTTGGTCTGGTTCACCACAAGTTAAGAGTCGCTGAACACTTTGAGCCTTTGCGCTCCGACCTCTCTTGCGAGCTTTAAACCTGTTATGAGTGCTTCGTATTCATCCTCATTGTTTGAAGCTTTAAAACAGAACCTAAGTGCGTACAGGATGAGTTACTTTTCTGGACTTTTCAAGATCAAGCAGGCTTCGCACCCGAATACACTAGATGAACCATCGACATACAACTCCTAGTGTGCGATTTTTGTTTCTTCTTCTTCAGGGGTTGTTGGCATGCACTCAGCGATGAAGTCCGCTAGGACTTGCGATTTCAAAGTCGTGTAAGGCTTGATGTGGAGGTCGAACTCACTTAGTTCGATTGCCCACTTCATGATTCTCCCAGAGACCTTGGGCTTTTGGAACACTTGGCATAATGGGTGATCAGTCAAGACCGTGATGGTGTGAGCTTGAAATTAATGTCTCAGCTTTTGAGCGAAAATAATAACAATGAGTGCCAGTTTTTCTAGCTTGTGGTACTTCACTTTCGCTCCTTGTAACACCTTACTTACAAAGTATATGGGCTTCTGATTTCCTTCCTCCTCTTTTACTAAGACGGCGCTGATGGTTTCGCTAGTCATCAAGACGTTCAAGTATAGCACGTCGTTGAGTGCTGGCTTTGCCAACAGCAGGGAAGAGGATAAGAAGTCCTTGAGTTTTAGGAAAGCCTCCTCACATCGATCCGTCCATTCGAACTTTTGATTTTCTTTAAGGATCTTGAAGAAAGGGAGGCATCTTTCAACGAACTTTGACATGAAATGACTAAGGGCCACGACCTTTCCTGTTAGCACTCGAATGTATCTCACGGACTTGGGGCTGGCCATGTCCAGGATGGCCTTTATTTTTTTGGGGTTCGCTTCTATCCCTCGTTGTGTTACCATGAAGTCGAGGAACTTTCCTGATGATACACCAAAGGCATACTTGGTGGGGTTCAATCCCATGTTGTATTTCCTAAGGAAGTTGAAAGATTTGGGCAAGTCCATTACGTGGTCGCAAGGGTCTGTGCTTTTGACAAGCATATCATCGACATAGACTTCCATATTTCTTCCAATCTGATGTTCGAACACCTTGTTGACCAATCTTTGGTAAGTGGCGCCCGTGTTCTTAAGTCCGAAGGGCATGACTTTGTAGCAATGTGTGCCTCTTTTCGTGATGAATGATGTCTTCTCCTCATCCCCTCGCGCCATCCTGATCTGGTTGCATCCAGAGTAAGCATCCATGAAACTTGGAAGCCCTTGTCCATAACTTTCGTCTACTAACTTGTCAATGCTAAGAAAAGGGAAACTATCTTTTGGACATGCTTTGTTCAAGTCAGTGAAATCGACACACATTCTCCATTTTTCGTTGGCTTTTTTTACCATTACTACGTTTGCCAACCATTGTGGATAGTGGATCTCCCTAATGAAGTTGACGTCTACAAGTTTACTGACTTCTTCATCGATCGCCTATTGCCTTTTCTGGCGCGAAGAGTTTCTTTTTTTGTCGGACAGGGTTGTATGTGGGGTCTACATTCAAATGATGTGTGATTACATCAGGGTCGATACCAGGCATGTCCGCGACTATCCAAGTGAATATGTTGTCATTTTCTTTCAAGAAAGTAACTAGGCGGTCCCTCTCATTTTTGGGGAGTGTTGTTTCAATGCGGACGACCTTACGTGGGTCTTCTTTATCTATTCCAATTTCGTCAAGATCCTCTACAGGTCCAACACGGACTTCCTCCATGTCTCCTCTTGTGTCCAGATGTTCGGCTGAGACCGTCTTTCCTTCTTTTGCCCTTGTGGTGATGTTGTAACATTCTTGAGCAGCTTCTTGATCTCCCTTAACCTCTCCAACGCCATGTGGAGTGGGAAACTTTACCTTGAGGTGCGATACCGACCCAATGGCTCGCAAAGTATTCTGGCTAGGTCTCTCTAGCATGGCGTCATAAGGCGTAGGTACGTTTACTGCCACGAAATTGACCATTGTCGTAGTCGTGCAGGGGTTTCTCCCCAGCATGAGAGGCAAGATCAAGCTTCCCAAAGAAGGGACTTCTTTATTTTCTAGTCCGATCAAGGAAGCATAAAAAGGCTTTAGCTGGTTCCTTGAGATTCCTAGTCTTCTCATGGCATGGTAGTAGAGGACATCGCTCGTGCTCCCAATGTCTTAGAAGACTCTCTTCATCACACAGCCATATATCGTGGTGATTACTATGGCATCGACGAGGGGCTTTTGGGCTTCCTCCAGGTCATCCGGACCGAACGTGATTGGCTGGTCCTTCCATGGTCTCATACTCCTTATCAACTCTTCCTCTTCCTGATGTCTTTTGATGGAAACTCAATTAAGAGTTGTAAACCCAAGTGCAGGTTATGTTCAAGTAATAAATTCTCGGGTGTCCGAGGTCGAACCACAGGGAAGCGTATTAGTAAGTATAAGTTTATAAATATATAAGAAAAAGAAAGTAAACAAGATATTAGGGAATCAACAACAAAACAAAATAAACAAGATATTAGAGAACAAAATAAATAAAATAACATAAAAGAAATTAAACAAAATATAAAAAACAATAAGAAAGGATGTTGAGGTTAGAGAATCCACTCTTGGTGTTATGCTAAGATTAATCTTGTTTTATTACACAATTGAAATCCACACATAAGGGAGGTTCCAATCGGAAGGTTTAGCAATTCAGTCCAAATTGTCCAACGGCCATAGCATATGATATTATGTTCATTTGGTGTCCTCAAAACTCATAAAAAGAGTCCAAGCATTCCTTATGCCAAGGTATATGTCTACAACAAATCAAGGTTATGAAACCAAGCATTTACTGTGCCATTTTCATTGTCAATAATGAATCAAGATCTCTACTTTGCAAGTATGATTTTAAACCAAAAGAAAATATTATCTATGCTAGTGCTTATAAATGATGATTCATTTTAGCTCATGTTTAAGAGACTAACCTTAGCATTTACCAAGAGCTTCACCTCATCACCTCAACAATATGATTAGAAACACATACTAGATATGAATAAAATGAAAAGAAATATAAGAAAAAAAAAGAAAACTAGAGAAAGGAAAGAAAAAGAAAACTTAGAGAATTTTATTACAATGGCTATCCTACCAATGTATCAATGTATCCCAATACTCATCCAAGGCCCTCTATTTATACACATTTTGGAGGGCTAAATGACAAGAGACAAGCTTTACAAATTTCAAAGGTAGGTATAATAGGTGGGTGCATTTTTCTAACAATTTTCGTCATATTGTATGACAATTCTGATCAGCCAGCTTGATGGTCGATTTTGTCAATGTTGGAGGCTCGATCTGATAAAATGGTCTTCTAGAAAAATATACCCCTATCAGTTACGGATCCATAGCCGTTGGAATCAGATCATTTGCGCACGTGGATCGGAAGATATGGTCAAAATACCAAAACGGTGCAGAACAGACGTCATTGCACATCAGCCAACTTGATGGTCGATTTCGCTAGGGAAAACGACTCCGTTTCAAGAAGTGTAAAACATGAAAAAGATAGATATGCCTCTTAGCTTTGCAGGGATACAAAGTTCAGCCTTATTGCTTCAGTGAAACTCGAGATATAGCTGATATGGCAAAAGGTGTCGGAACTGGAACTGAACTGGATTTGCCCTTAATTCTAGTAATCTGAAATCACTCAAAGAAACTTGTGAAAAACACCAAATTACATAAAAATATAAAAGATCATAAACACAATTAGACTAAACAATAATAACTCGTATTTGACACAAAACAATAATAAAACATAACTAAAAACTATATAATTATACGAGTTATCACACCCCCACACTTAGATTGTTGCTAGTCCCTAGCAACGACTCAATAAAATAAGATAAGAAAATCTAATCTAATCCATTTTCGTAGGAAATCACGGTGGCACTTAGCATGTGACACAAGCCTTTAAACCCCTAGGTGTCCCTAGTGGACGAGTTTAGTCTCGTGAGGGTTTACTAGGACGATACCCACAAACATTGAAAAACTAAAATATAAGTAAACTACATACACTAAAAATATTTACTCCTAATCCTTTCAATATAAATTAGAGACAATCTTTGAACAAGTCTTATAAACTAATCAATAGCTCAAAGAATTTCACAAAAATTCATGCTTGAATGTAAATAAATGAGTTAAGCCAATATTAACATAACATATTTCAATCAAAATAGTGCATATTCAACTTAATCTCAACTTCTCACTATACTCTCATGATTTTCACTCTTTAAAGTAGTGGTAAAGTGTTTACACTCAATCAATCTCATGAAAACAGTTCTACCATATGCTTGCTTGTCCACCTATTCTCCACTATTTAGATCATACAACTTCATAAATCAAGAGGTCTTTTTTCAAGGTTGTAATGGGGCCAAAGGGTTATAATGTGTTTAAAGAACAAAAGGATAAAGATATCACAAAGGTTCCAAAGAGTTCATAGAGTTTAGAGACATAATAAGATCATACGAATAAAACTTCTCAAAACTCTTATAAAGCACATAATAACATAGGCTAAATATTCATGTTGAGCCTTTGCTTCATTCTAACCAACTTTGTAACATCTTTTTCTTTACTTTAACTAGAAGTTCAAGAGAAGATTTTTTTTTTTTTTTTTAATATGGGAATGTATTTGACAATGATCCCTTTCTTTTTCTCTTGACTTTTGCCTCTCTCCTCCCCCACACTTATCTTTCGTTCTAACCCAAATTTTCAAAAAGTATCTCTTGTTTCTGCAATATGTCTCAAAATATATAATCCATCTTTAGAACAAGGGTAAGGATATAGGTATATTTAGGCTAGGTGTAAGTTCTGGTTACCAATAAAATAGCATATTTAATGTAGGCTCAAATTGGCTCACTAGTGGGGATGTTCTCTTAGAACATTAATAATGGATGGCTGTTTGGCTCTGGTTATAATCCTAATGCCTCTATCATATTCATGTTGTCACATGTATCAATATAGTCTCAAACGGTTTAAAGCAAGTTCTAGAGAATCATGTAATCATAAGAGCACTCAAGAAAGAGATTAGATTGATTTGTATAATGCATCAATCATTATAGGCTCAAAAACTCACAAAGATGATTATACAAGTCAGATTAAGTCTAAACATGCTTCTTTCTCAATCAACATATCATATTAACATTGGCTCATAAAAAGGTTGACATCAAGCTCAATTCTCATGAAAATCTTCTCACTAATAAATCTGTTTTAGACTTATGCAATTCATATCTCATCATTGTATTGAAAGTAACTAAAAAACACACTAAGTCTAAACATGCTTTTTTTTTTTTTTTTTTTTTTTTTTTTGAAGAAGAAGATTAAATCAAACTGACAAGGTATGTCTCAAGTCTCCCTTACTCAGACCTTGTTCAGAATGAATACTTCTAAATGTCTTAAAACACAACAATTTTTTTTTTTTTAGCAAAATATGTCCCTTACCCCCTACTAAAATATGACATTGTCCCCAATGTCAAATTTTAAAGGTAGAATTTATGAGATATTACCTGCAGAGGTTGCTAACCACTTATTATAACTGAGACACAACAAACAAAATGTTAGATAATGTCGCCGAAAGTGTATTTGACCTGTCAGAAGAAAATGTTAACCTAACAAAAGATTTTTGCGTGATTTCAGGAAGAAAATCAAAAAGAGAAGAAAAATCAACCGTAAAAGACCAATGCAAAAAATACGAGAATAATTACACAAATCGAACAACACGTAAATTAAACCGAAATGAAATTATTGCAAATCAAACCAAAAGCTGAGAAGTCATTTATTGTAGTTGTGATTGTGGCTCACATCTTCCTCTGGTTTTACGTCCAGAAACGGCTTAAACGCCTTCTATGAGTCGAGGATATGCTTCCCATCCAGTTTTCTTACAAGCTGGCAAACAGGGTCTTTTAACATCAGATTCCCAAGATGTTGCCATTCCTTTTGGAATTGCGACCATAAATCAAGAATTTCTCTTTGTACGTCTCCACTAGGATGCGTCTTAAGAGAAAGTTGGATATTACCCAAATTCTCCTTACTCAGTCCATCCTTAATGAATTCAATTTTATCATCTCGATTAGAGGACGGAATCCCAATAGAACGACATTTACCGTTACACGTCCATCGTGCACACTTGTGGCAATTTGAACTCATGCGCTTTGCTCGTCGCTTCTTTGCATAAGTGCTTCTACCTGTACCTGGTAAATGCAAAACAGGAAGATATTCATCTTCACGTTCCTTGGCTTCAATTATCCAACGTATGTCTTCAGGAATCCCTTTGTGCATAAGCATTCTTAATCTTTCAAATCGAACTTGGTAAAGCTTCAGTAAAATATTTCGAGGAAAAGGAGAAAATCGTTTCTGCAATCTTGTGAGAATATCATCCATCTTGAAAAAAAATGAAAAAGAAATTGAAAGAGAAATTTATATACAATATCAGTTTTGTGGGTAGCTGATGGAACCGACTTAAATAATCACGGAGTACCGTTATCCGCCATTTAACCGGGGTTAAAAAAAATGTATTTTTTTTTTTTTTTGAAGATTAGTAAAAATTATATTTACATCTAGTTATTTTCAAAACAAGGATCAGAAAGAAAAACAACCTCTTCTTGAGTAACATGATTTTCCAAAAAGAGTTTGAGTCTTTGTCCATTTACCTTGAATACGTTACCATTTTGAGGATTCTCAATGTCAACTGCTCCATAATGATACACATGCTTAACCACAAATGGGTCAGTCCATCTTGATCTCAACTTACCAGGAAATATGTGAAGTCTAGAATTATAAAGTAGAACTTTTTGCCCAACATCAAATGTTTTTCTTGAAATTAACTTGTCATGAAAGGCTTTAGTTCTTTCTTTATGAATTTTAGAATTCTCATATGCATCTTTTCTGAGTTCCTCAAGTTCATTTATGACTGGAAAAGTTTCATTCTCACCCAAAAAGGAATATTTTAGCTCGGATGGCAATGGTTTTAAATCCAGCTTAGGTGGTTCAATAGTTGATGGTACAGTGACATTTGTGAGTGATGGAAGTTCCTCAAACTTTTGTTTCCAACAATGCTTAACCTGAAAAGAATTTAACAAAGAATCAGTGTGTGAAATTTCTGAAGCATTATCAAACTCACATTCAATTAAATAAGTTTCTAAAGGATCATGGAATGTGGTAGTGGTGAGATGTTCATGAACAAGTTCTTCAATGAAATCCACTTCATGTACTTCTGAATCATCACCAGGTTGCTTGCAAGTGTTGAACACATTTAATTCTAAAGTCATATTTCCAAAAGAAATGTTCAACATACCATTCCTGCAATTTATCAAAGCATTAGAAGTTGCAAGAAATGGACGGCCTAATATAACAGGAATTTGAACATTTGGATTTGAAACAGGATGTGTGTCCAAAACAATAAAATCAACAGGGAAGTAAAAATTATCAATTTGAACCAAAACATCTTCAACTATCCCTCGAGGTATTTTTACAGAACGATCAGCTAGTTGAAGTGTAACAGGTGTTTCCTTGAGTTCACCTAAACCTAACTGTTGATAAACAGAAAAAGGCAAAAGATTAACACTAGCACCAAGATCAAGCAATGCACGTTCTATTCTAGTGTTTCCAATGATGCATGAGATTGTTGGACATCCAGGATCTTTGAATTTTGGTGGAGTAAGGTGCTGAATGATTGAGCTCACACTTTCCGTCAGAAATGCTTTCTTTTGGACATTATGTTTCCTTTTAACTGTGCACATGTCCTTCAAAAATTTAGCATAAGATGGAACTTGTTTGATTGCATCCAATAAAGGAATGTTAATCTTAACTTGTTTGAAAAGTTCATAAATTTCTGCATTTTGATTCAAATTCTTTATTGTTTGCAACCTTTGAGGAAAAGGAGCAGGATGCATACCTTTTTCTTTGTCCAAATTTTCAAGAAGTTCAGACTTACCATCATCCTTACCATTACTTTTCGGAGGGGAAAGAGGATCTTGGTCTTTTGATGGAATCTTTTTGTCAATTGCCTTTCCACTTCGAAGAGTTGTGATAGAACTGGCATTTTCCTGTTGAGTTTCATTGGAGCAAGAAACAAGACATTGAGTAGAAGGGTTAGGCTGAGGTTGAGCAGGAAACTTACCTTTTTCTTGAGTGCGTAATGAAGCTGTCAATGTGGACAAGGTGTTTTTGATCTCATTGATGTCCTGTGAAGTCCGGCTATTCACATTTGCTTGTGTTTGCATGAATGCTTGCAATGTCTCTTCCAAGGTTTGTACACGTGAAGGTTGATAGGAAAAAGTGTTGCCCGACTTTTGAGATTGTGGTACCTGAACATGATTATTATTCCGCCAACTGAAGTTGGGATGATTTCTCCATTCAGGGTTATACGTTTCAGAGTAAGGAGAAGGAAAAGGCTTTTTAAATGTGTTTATGGAATTTACTTGATCATGCAACGCTTCTTTAAGAATGGGAATGTTTGGACATTCAGAAGTGGGGTGTCCCATGATTTCACAAATTCCACAACTTTCTTCATTTTTAACCGTTTTGACTTCTTTTACTTCTCTAAGTTCCATGGCTTCAATCTTTCTAGCCAAATTAGCTACTTTAGCTTTTATCTCATCTTCTTGACTAAAATGATATTTTCCTCTGTTAGAAACAACATTAGATCTATTGGAACTTTCAGAGGAATTATCTGTGTGCCAGGCTTGAGAGTTATCTGCCAAATGGTCTAAGTAGTCAAAGGCTTCTTCAGGTTCTTTTTCTAGAAACTCACCGTTACACATTGTTTCAACAAATTGTTTAGTTTCGGGAGTTAAACTTTCATAAAAGAAACTAATAAGACGCCATTTTTCAAAACCATGATGTGGACAAGAACTTAACAAATCTTTAAAACGATCCCAGCACTGAAAAAATGCTTCATTTTGATTTTGATTGAAATTTTGAATCTGTCTTTTCAAAGCAGTAGTTTTATGTGCTGGGAAAAATTTCTTTAGAAACTCAGTTTGTAATTCTTGCCATGTGCCAATTGACCTTGGTTTTAAATTATGAAGCCAAATTTTTGCTTTATCTTTTAAAGAAAAAGGAAATAATTTTAGCTTGACAATTTCATTTGTGCATTGTTGGTCATTAAAGGTGACACATACATCTTCGAAGTCTTTTAGAAACGAGTAAGCACTTTCCGATTCTAACCCATAGAAATTTGGAAGCAAAGCTATCATACCTGGTTTAAAACGAAAGTTGTTTGCATTGAGAGGAAAAATAAAACAAGAGGGTGATGAGCTTCGAGTTGGTTGCAAGTAGTCACGCATGGTGCGTACTTGTCTGTTCTCATCTTCAGCATGAACACTTTCATTGTCAGCCATGGTAGGAGTTGTATTAGAAAGATTACCTGAAAAAGTTTCACAATAAAATCTAACTAAACGACGAGATCTAAAATCACGTCGCCAAACAAGCATAAAACAAAGTTAATATACAAAATCAGGCGGTATAACCAGCCAATAAGAATAAAACAAAGTTAATATACAATATAAATATAAATATATAGAAAATTAGGCGGTATAACCAGCCAATAAAAATAAATATACTTATAAACTTATATACTTAGTATTGCTTCCCCGGCAACGGCGCCAAAAACTTGATGGAAACTCAATTAAGAGTTGTAAACCCAAGTGCAGGTTATGTTCAAGTAATAAATTCTCGGGTGTCCGAGGTCGAACCACAGGGAAGCGTATTAGTAAGTATAAGTTTATAAATATATAAGAAAAAGAAAGTAAACAAGATATTAGGGAATCAACAACAAAACAAAATAAACAAGATATTAGAGAACAAAATAAATAAAATAACATAAAAGAAATTAAACAAAATATAAAAAACAATAAGAAAGGATGTTGAGGTTAGAGAATCCACTCTTGGTGTTATGCTAAGATTAATCTTGTTTTATTACACAATTGAAATCCACACATAAGGGAGGTTCCAATCGGAAGGTTTAGCAATTCAGTCCAAATTGTCCAACGGCCATAGCATATGATATTATGTTCATTTGGTGTCCTCAAAACTCATAAAAAGAGTCCAAGCATTCCTTATGCCAAGGTATATGTCTACAACAAATCAAGGTTATGAAACCAAGCATTTACTGTGCCATTTTCATTGTCAATAATGAATCAAGATCTCTACTTTGCAAGTATGATTTTAAACCAAAAGAAAATATTATCTATGCTAGTGCTTATAAATGATGATTCATTTTAGCTCATGTTTAAGAGACTAACCTTAGCATTTACCAAGAGCTTCACCTCATCACCTCAACAATATGATTAGAAACACATACTAGATATGAATAAAATGAAAAGAAATATAAGAAAAAAAAAGAAAACTAGAGAAAGGAAAGAAAAAGAAAACTTAGAGAATTTTATTACAATGGCTATCCTACCAATGTATCAATGTATCCCAATACTCATCCAAGGCCCTCTATTTATACACATTTTGGAGGGCTAAATGACAAGAGACAAGCTTTACAAATTTCAAAGGTAGGTATAATAGGTGGGTGCATTTTTCTAACAATTTTCGTCATATTGTATGACAATTCTGATCAGCCAGCTTGATGGTCGATTTTGTCAATGTTGGAGGCTCGATCTGATAAAATGGTCTTCTAGAAAAATATACCCCTATCAGTTACGGATCCATAGCCGTTGGAATCAGATCATTTGCGCACGTGGATCGGAAGATATGGTCAAAATACCAAAACGGTGCAGAACAGACGTCATTGCACATCAGCCAACTTGATGGTCGATTTCGCTAGGGAAAACGACTCCGTTTCAAGAAGTGTAAAACATGAAAAAGATAGATATGCCTCTTAGCTTTGCAGGGATACAAAGTTCAGCCTTATTGCTTCAGTGAAACTCGAGATATAGCTGATATGGCAAAAGGTGTCGGAACTGGAACTGAACTGGATTTGCCCTTAATTCTAGTAATCTGAAATCACTCAAAGAAACTTGTGAAAAACACCAAATTACATAAAAATATAAAAGATCATAAACACAATTAGACTAAACAATAATAACTCGTATTTGACACAAAACAATAATAAAACATAACTAAAAACTATATAATTATACGAGTTATCATCTTTCATGATGTCCTTCCTCTGATGAGGATGAGTTATCTGGATGTGATTGGCCAATGATGGTATACATTCGGTGAGGAGGATGGCCGTGCGAGGATAGCGAGGCGCCCAAGTCATTCTTGTTTTTACTCCTTTGCAGATGGTGTACACTGGGGAACGCATGTGCCCCTTTGTGTGTCCTTAGGCGTGAAGACCTTGAGGGGGAAAGGTTGCTTGCTTCTCTTTCCCTTCTAGGAGGTGGATCACTTCGGGGTGGCCGATGAGGTCTAAACCTTACAGTGACTCTCCTTTTAGGAGCCATACTTCTTGTTGGCTCTCTCAATGAAAGCACCAAATGTTACGGGTGAAAAAATCAGTGTCCGCAACTATAAAAGTCTACTGGCGTGAATGTGGTCGTTGTAGTGGCAGAGACTAAGGCTGAACACTAACGGACACTAGAGTACTGATGTGTTGGGTGTGCTTGGGCCAAAGTAAGTGGCACTTAGGTGGACATCGGACACATGGAGGCCGAAGTCAACAGATGTGCATGGCACTTAGGAACCAAAGTGGTTAGTCTCTTGCAGAGTGTACAAGGCACTTAGGAACTGATATGATCAACCTTCTGCTAGAGGTGTGTGGCATGTCGGATCGCATCGGGGGACATCGGGACTCATCGGTACCGAAGTGATCTTCACTAGTTGGATGGTTTCCTACAAGGAAGCAACTAGGTGAAAGGGGCGTCGGAGGTTTACCTCTGGGGAGTGCTCCGACGCTCAAGTCGGTATCACCTCAAGTGTTTGGCACATAAAGACATAGGATCACTTAGGATATCCAAAATTTAAAATGTAGAGTGAGATAGGGAAAACTGATCTGGTTAGGGGATTTTCTCTCTCTAGTTCGAATTTTAGGCCTATGATGGGATGTGTTGGAGTAAGCTAAGGGTAGCCTATTTATAGGCTAACGGACGGTCCAGATTGTGCCACGTGTCAGCATCTGAGTGAGGGTGCATGATAGGTGATGTAGCTACATTTCACTCAATCCAAACCCATTTATGTTGGGATAGTTGTGTAGGAGCTGGTTCGGTGTTCCGATTTCTCGTCCGGTTCGGACAGCTAGACAACAGTGGGCCTGGTTCCAGGTCCTCCCTAACAACATCAATTGTTGCATTCTCACTTAATGTAGTAAAAATTTACTTGTACAAGTTCAAAAATGAGATTTATCAATTTGTAGATAAATCAAATATTCATAAATGCATGTACAAAAGTTGAACCAATAAAATTTTGCTATATCATGTGAGACAAATAATCGAGATAAAAGTGTTAAGAGGAATAACTTTTTATTTTATATGAATATTTTGAATAACAAATATCAAAAGTAAATAGTATTTGTATTAGTATTTATTGAGAATAAGAGTTTATGAAATAAAAAGGAATAATTATTCTTTATTCTATAACCTAAAATTCAGAAGGTAATTATCTATACTTAGAATTTTTGAGATTTCTCATTTGAAAGAACTAGCTAGATCCCAAGGCTAAGAATAACAAATAAAACTTGTGAAATAAAAGAAAATAAAAAGTTTCATTGTATAAATAACGACCGATCAAGCCTATATTTAATTTGCATGCTTTTTCTTAGCTAATCCGAAAAGAAAAAGTTGCACACATTTATAATTTTATTTTAAAAAAGAATAATATCATATTTAATTCCTAAATTATAGTAAATTGTATAATATGATACTTGTACTTTAAAAATGTGTAATGTAGTACCTATACTTTAAAAATATGCAATGTGGTACTTGTAATATTATTCCATCTATCAATGTAGTCCACTCCCTTAACACCGTTAATTCTCAACGATAACGCGGACAATTTGTTGATGTGGCACTGTCTCATATCATATTTTTTTAAATAAAAAAATTAATTTTTTTTTTTTTTCCTCCCATCCCTTCTCCTCTCAATCTTTTCAATTCTCCAATGTTTCAAGTCGTTTTCGGTCACGATAGACCATTTCTGGCCACGCCAGGTCGTTTTTCGGCCTCTGATTGTCCAGATTTGGCCTGAAATTAGGGGAGATCGAGAGAGGAGGGGAGAGAAAGGAAGAAAGAAAGAAAATAAAATATGATGGTTTAGTAAATGATGTGGTATTTTTTGTCCATGTGTCATACTAGGATTGATCAATCTGACACTTTATCATACATATCTAACAATGTTAGGAAGTTGGTGTGTATTGGTAGACGGATTGAAATTTTAGATATCACATTGTATATTTTTAAAGTACAGGTATCATATTACATAATTTACTTAGTCTTTTAAACTAAGAAAATCATTTGATATACTATCAGAAGAGTTTAAAAATTCTAACAATAAATTTAGCAATATGACACATGTTTTTATAAAATATAATAAAAATATTAAAAATTTATATAAAAATATTTATCAATTTTTTAATCTTATTTATAACATTTAAGAACTTGAGCGACGAAAATAGACTATTTTAACTAACCAATGACCCAAAACGAGAATGTGTGGACCAAATCAAATCTAATTTTTCCAACTACCGGAAAAAAATCAAATCTCAGAGTTTGCTAAAGTCAAAGGACGTTTATAGTAAAAAAGAAAAAAAAAAAAAAAGTAAAATTATTTTGTTAGAGAATCTAACAATCCAATTTCACACAATTTGTATGAAAATTGAAGATAAGATTAATAAATGGGAAATATTAAACAGTGTCTAGGGATATTGGTTAAAGTGATATATATAAAAATAAAAGTATATTTAATACATTATTTTTTTAATTCAATAAAAGTAATATATTAAATGCAAAATATTTTTTTTTAAATGATAAAAAAATAATTCTTAACTAATACCTATAGGCACCGGTTAAGCGATTTTTAAATTACTTTCATCCATCTTGCGCATATTAATAGTTAGTTTCGTTTGTCTTTTAGGCTAATGACAAATGTTTATAAACGTTTTACATGTTTAACTTTTAATCTGTTTGTGGCTTGGGTTTAGGGTTACTCAAAAATTTATTTGATATTTAAGAGGGTTCGGACATAAATGTTAGATTCGTGAAATGAGTCTCGGCACAAATAAGAATTTCATTTTCTAAATGGGCCTAGCCTTAGGCATAGTATTGAAGGCCTAGGCCCATCACATGCCTATAGTTATATATTTTTATATAAAATTATATTTATATATAATATTTATTTCAAAATTATATATAATATTAATATAAACATTTTTTTTTTTGAATTTTGGAAGTTAAACTTGTGTTGTATAGATGTAATTTTGTAATCTAGTGTTATTATTCATTTTGTGTTACATAATATTTAATATTTTTTTTTTTGAAAATTTTTGACCAACTTGTATTGTCTCTTTGAAAATATGGGTGGGGTTGGGTAGATAATGAGGTCCATATTTTGGGCTGAGTTGGGCTCGAATAGCCATGAAGTTTGTTAATGCCCTATTTGGTTCTGGCCAAAACTCGAACCGACTCATAAATAGGTCTAATCTTTATATTATAGTAAACTAAAAATGAATAAATTTTTATCCATTAATTATAGGATTATTATCTTATGTATTGTCTTTCATAACGTGCGAATCCGAGAACTCGATCACTCGACGCGAAAAGGATTCATCACCAATTTTTTTTGTTTAATTGTGATTAGTCACTTAAGTGAATTTATCCTCTAAAAAAATCCTAAACTTGACTAAGGTTTTTTAAAAGGAATAGGTTTTGATTTATGCTACAAAACAAAGTTCAAAAGTCGATGGAGAAGGTATTAGCACTCCCACAACACCTATCGAAAGATGATACCAATTAATTTTATATTATCCTAAACAATCTTAGCGAAAACAATCATTTTATTTAATCTCATTATTCAAATATTGAAAAAAAAAATTAAGCTTTCTCCAACATTCTAGTAGAATTTCTAAAAAATTTCATTACCTCAAAAGTATTCAAGAAACTCATTCGTTTCCTTGAGAAGGCTTTGTCATCGGATTTATTTGTTGTTTTATGAAGAAGGCTTAGATTTAAATCTGTTATTCAATTACAGATTTTATTCCCTTCTATCCCTTTTTTGTTTTCTTAATCTTTTTTTCAACATTTTTATTTTTACTTGAAAATAAATGTTGATCTTTTCCTAAATTCCTTAACATTCTAGCAAAATTTAGAATAATTTTCTCATCTATTTTTTTTAAAGAATTGCATGTCCGTAATTTTCTTAAAATTCCATCATCGATTAGATCTACATTTATTCTCATAATTTTCATTAATTATTATTATTAATGTTTTATTATTATTTTATACTAATTCTCACATTCTTTTTATTTCAGT
Organism: Fremontodendron californicum; assembly: GCA_030761205.1. NCBI lineage: Eukaryota > Viridiplantae > Streptophyta > Magnoliopsida > Malvales > Malvaceae > Fremontodendron > Fremontodendron californicum. Next base: position 9,990,010 of record JAULJL010000041.1, on the reverse strand, counting down.
ATCCGACTTAACTTATTTTTGCATGCATATATATTCTTTGTAGTTATTATTATTATTTAAAACTTACCTAATCATTTTTAATAATTTTATTTTCACTAATTAAACGAATTCAAATAAAGTTAATTCATATATTTAAAAATAATAAAATGTAAAAATGTACGCAATTTGAAAATTAAATAAACAAAATTTATTAATTCAATTCAATGATGCATACAACCAATATTGGGTCAAACTCGATTTAAGGATCCAAAGCAAGTGTTTCATTAATCTTTTGAATAAATTACATCGTCTTCCTCTATTCTTCTTTCTACCTAAAAAATCGAGACTCGAAACCATCGCTATGGTGTTAGAGATTCTATTCTTCACTTGGTAGGGTGTTTGAGGGGATGCAAACCTATAAATCTCCAAATCTTTCATTAATCTTTTGAATAAATTTTTGTTTATTTTTATTTTTCAAAACTAACTCATGTTGTTATGATTATATACAACACCATGGTGTTTTTTTTTAGATTCTTTGACATGAACTAAGTTTAAACCATTGGGCCTCGGCTGAATATCCTATATAAGTAGGCCTATAACAGCGAATTCAAGCAAATTGGTTACTTAATACAACAATATTTTTTAAAAACTAAATTTATATAATAAATTTTTTTCTTAAAAGTTGAAAGAAACAATATATTGATTCATAATATAGTGGTTAAGGTACGAATTCGATTATTTATTTTGTCAAATTATGAATTTTAGTTTTTGTTGTAATTTTATTATAAAAAAATTATTATTATAATTAAACTAGAATTGGTGTGAATAATGTTTTGAAAAGAAAAATGAAATTTGTGTTTTAAAAAAATTAATATTTAAAAAAGATAGTAGTTTTTTTTTCTTAAATAGGTAGTAAGTTTTTAAAAATAAACGAACATGTAATTTTTTAAGTGGATATTTATTCTTTTAAGCTAAAAATATATGTTCATCCTTATTCTTATACTTTTTATAATAATTTTATTTAATTATTTAATAATTTTTACTGAATTGATATGGTTTGGCTCGGTATATCAATTCAATTAAGAGTTTTATATATAGTAAAAATATATACTTAAATAATATAAAAGTTAATTATATATATATATATATATGAATTATAACATATTGCAAAAATAGTAGATACATTATAAAAAAATTTATAAACACAAAATTGCTTGCTTCTAAATACTTATTTATAATATTACTATAACTTTTTTTACTAAAAAATACTACTATTTTTTAATCTATAAAATATAAAACTTGTTTTTCAAGTAATGTCAATGTCAAATTTTTTAACAATATCTCAAATTTTATTAAACTCTATAAGAGATTAAAGTAATCTAAAACTAAAAGTTAATTTTTTTTTTTTTTTTGTATTTATGTATGCTTAATTAAGTTTCACTTTTAAACAATAATTACTTATATAAAAAGTTAAATAGATAATAATCAATGTTTCGCTTTTTTAAGATAAATGTTTTTTTGGTCACGTGCAATTCACGTGACAAAATAATCATAATAGAATTATATTGAAGAAATGTTTAATTAAAATTTTGATTAAACTATTATTTATTTTAATTATTAGTTTTTTTAATCCACGCAATGCGCGGGATTTTTTAAAGTTATATTAATAGTTTTAATTTTTTTTATTTTATTTATTTAATTATTTTAAATTTAAATTGATTGAAATAAATGTTGATAATCTATAATTAAAACATGAAAATTTAAAAAAAAAAATTGTAAAAAAAAATCATTTAAAAAAATATAGTCCAAAATATAACAGTTTTTATAAAAAATAATAAAGAGTTGATAAAGTTAGCTTTTTTTAAAAAAAAAATGAAATTTGTTTGATGATAGGTAATAGGTGATAGATAAGATATAATCTTATTTAGACTTGTCATACGTGTCAGTAAAAAAAGATGTTCACGTCAGCAAACATGACCATGTAAATATGTACCTTGTTATATATATTATATATATATATATATGAATAAATTAATACTTAAAATGGATTAAGATATTTATTAATCTTTTGAATAAATTATTGTTTATTTTTATTTTTCAAAACTAACTCATGTTGTTATGATTATATACAGCACCATGGTGTTTTTTTTTTGTAGATTCTTGACGAGAGCTAAGTTTAAAACAATTGGGCCTGGGCTTAATATCCTATATAAGTTGGCCTATAACATCGAATTCAAGCAAACTGGTTCCTCTACTATTAAGTAATTATAATTTTAGTCATAAAACTTATAATTTTTTTTATATCAGTCTTAAAATTTTTACTTGTAAATATTTAGTCTTAAAGTATCAATGTGTTAAAGGAAAGTTTTTTAGTCGCTCTTCAAACAAAAACACTAACTGAAAGTTTAAATAAAAAACATATGTGGCATATAATAAATCACATATGAAGCTTATGTAACATTTCATTAATTTGTAAAATATTAGAAAAATTATTTGCCAATAGAAAAAAAACTGTTCCAAATAAAAGATAAAAAAACTCTACTTCATTTATTAAAGACTATTGATTTAGTGAAAAAGAGAAAAAAACTGTTAGTTTAATGAGAGAAGAGAAAAGTAAAAAAAAGAAGTAGTAATTTTTTTATCTTTATAAGGAGGTTGTTTTTTTAAATAATTTTTTAATATTTTATAAATTATTGAAATGACATCCACATGTGTTCATTATATGCTAACTAAGCTTTCTGTTAGTGTTTCCATATGAATAATAATTGAAAGACTAATTTTTAACATATTAACAATTTTTAAGACTAAATGTTTATATCTAAAAAATTTAGGACTGAAATGAAAAAAAAAAAAACTTATGTACTATAACTAAAATTATAATTATCTCTTCCTTAATACAACAATATTTTTTAAAACTAAATTTATATTGATAAATTTATTCTTAAAACTTTAAATAAACAATATATTGATTCATAATATTGTGGTTAAGGTATAAATTCGATTATTTATTTTGTCAAATTATGAATTTTGGTTTTTGTTGTAATTTTATTTTTAAAAAAATGTATTATAATTAAACTAGAATTGGTGTGAAAAATGTTTTGAAAAGAAAATTAAAATTTGTGTTTTAAAAAAATTAATACTTAAAAAAGATAATAATCTCTTTTTTTTAAATAGGTAGTAAGTTTTTAAAAATAGAAGGACATGTAATTTTTTAAGTGGATATTTATTCTTTTAAGCTAAAAATATATGTTCATCCTTATTTTTATACTTTTTATAATAATTTTATTTAAATTTTTAATTATGTTTACTGAATTAGTATGGCTTGACTCAGTATATCAATTCAGTTAAGAGTTTTAAATATAGTAAAATATATACTTAAATAATATAAAAGTTAATTATATATATATGAATTATAACATATTGCAAAAATAGTAGATACATAATAAAAAAAATTTATAAACACAAAATTGCTTGCTTCTAAATACTTATTTATAATATTACTATAACTTTTTTTACGAAAAAAATACTACTGTTTTTAATCTATAAAATATAAAACTTTTTTTCAACTAATTTCAATGTCAAATTTTTTAACAAAATCTCAAATTTTATTAAATTCTATAAGAGATTAAAGTAATCTAAAGCTAAAAGTTATAATTATTTTTTTTTGTATTTATGTATGCTTAATTAAGTTTCACTTTTAAATAATAATTACTAATATAAAAAGTTAAATAGATAATAATAAATGTTTCTCCATTTTAAGATAAATTATTTTTTGGGTGCAATTTACGTGAATAATTATATAATTTATAAGAAAATATATATATTACAAAATAATCATAATAGAATTATATTGAAGAAATTTTTAATTAAATTTTTGATTAAACTATTATTTATTTTAGTTACTAGTTTTTTTTAATCCGCGCAATGCGCTGGATTTTTTAAAATTATATTAATAGTTTTAATTTGTTTTTTTATTTTATGTTTATTTTATTTATTTAATTATTTTAAATTTAAATTGATTGAAATAAATGTTGATAATCTACAATTAACACATGAAAAAATTTTAAAAAATTTGTTGTAAAAGAAATCATTTAAAAAGATATAGTCCAAAATATAACAAACACTTTTTATTAAAAATAATAAAGAGTTGATAAAGTTAGCAATTTTTTTTTTTAATTCTGAAATTTGATTGATGATAGGTGGTAGATAAGATATAATATTATTTAGGCTTCTCTTATGTGTCAATAAAAGAAGATGTCCACATAAACGTCCACGTCAGTAAATTTGACCATGTAAGTATCTACCTTGTTATATTATATATATATGATGTGTGTCATTACAATATTTATGTCGGTTTTTAGTATTATATTAGTTAAAGATATTTGTATTGAGATTAATATCTTGCATAATATCAGATTCAAACTAAAAATTTTGATAGTAGATCGGTTCTTTTTTTTTTTTAACAAATAAAATTTCATGGAGAGGAGTATACCTGCTCATAGGTCGGGCTGGGATGCGGCCCGAAACTTTTTTATTTTGTTTGTCCAGGTCGATCCATCGGCTCGGGTTACTGTTCACATTATTATTAAAAAAATAAAAAATATTTTTATCAGTATTTATATATTTTATAATAAATTTAAATAAAAAATAATTTTTTTTTTCTATTAACAGTGATTCGAGCTAGGCCGGGCCGATCCGGATCACAAAAGCACCTGCCCAGGTATTACCTTATTTTGGTCAAACAATTACCTTACATGCAATTTAGTTTTATCGTAATTTATTTTATTGCAATTTACTTTTATTACAATTTCCTTAAAATTTACTTTTCCTGTAATTTCCTTTTATCACAATTTACTGTTATTGTAATTTATTATTTTGATAATATAAAGAGATATTTTTAAATGATAAAAGCAATATGACTTAGTAAAATTTTCTCGGTATCTCCGCTAGCCCAACTTGAGTCCATAGCATTTAGCCCAATTTGTTCAACTAAATAGAACAAAAGAGTATATTATTATATACACTTTAATCTTGAATTTCCTAAGCAATGTAGGATTAGTATCCCACCAACATTTTAAAAACTACTAATACAAATAAGATAGAAAATCATTACACCATGATCTCAATGAAATTTCTCTTTTTTATCCTATTAAGTTTTTTGGTATGTTGTTCTTAATTTTAAATCAAATATTTTTTATCCTTTAACTAATTACAAAGATGATCTTAAAACATCATGCCTTACATCACCAAGGCTTACCTTAATTACGTTTTTAAGATGAGTTAGTTGCTAACATTTAAGGAATCAATTCCTAATGCTATGTAATTTTCTAACTCCTAAATCCAATAAAAAAGGGAAAATGTTGTTATGCTCATCTAAGATTCTACCATAAATCATCATTATATGTTTAATGATATACCTTTTATGAAGTAATATTATAAAAACTTGAGAGCATAATTTGCTTTAGCTATATAGTTTGTCTTAAAGAAAGAGAAAGAAAAAAAGCTTTCAGAATGATAAGAACAAATTAATAGAATGACTTAAAACCTTTTTACAAAAACTCTAAACTAATAATTTTGTTCTTAAATAATTATTGAAATTAAATTGTTATATTTAATAATAATTTATTTAAGTTCAAATTTAAATCATGTTTAAACAATATTAGATATTTAATTATGTTTAACTTCCAAATGAAATTAACATATTTCAATGGGCGACCTTTCCTATTTTCATGTTGGCAGCCTTTCAATAAGATTTGAGATATCAGACCATGATCTAAGAAAATTTCCTTTCTTTTGTTCTTCTCAATATTTTGGCATGTTATTCTTCTTTTTTGATACTTGAGGTTGGCAGGGATTGTACCTTGTTCACTAAAATTAAGAGTCTGTCAATTTATCAACAGACCCCATGATTATTGGCAAAAGAAAGTCCCCAACAACTTTGACATTTAAATTATGGTTGAGCCAATGACTACAAATATAATCAAGAAGATAGCTCATAATTGGTTTAAAAAACAATTTTTTGGCCAAATGATGTGTTGGAATCATGATTCCAACCATAAAAGAAAGCAAGTAGTTGCACTTGCAGGTTCTCCATATCTTATTAACTTCATCCCTTTAAAACTAAACAATAATTAGTTGTTTTTGTTTCTTTTGCCCAAAGACAATGAGTTGTTTATTCTTATCAGTTTTTAACAGACTTCTAACACACTATATATATGTGATTACAAATTTCATTATCATTAATTCTCCTTTCTCTTATAATTTTTAGATTATTTGAATATGGGTTTCAAAGGCATAGTATGTTTCATAATAGTTTTTTCATGGTTGTCACTCTCATTTGCAGAAAAAGTGAAAGTTTTTATTAAAGGAGCAACTTCAATTGCTAAAACTGATGATAACTTCGTATGTGCTACATTGGATTTGTGGCCTACCAAAAAATGTAACTATAATCAATGTCCTTGGGGAAAGGCCGGACTTTCCAATCTGGTAATTTAATTATTTTTTATATATTTGAGTATATATAGACCATGTATTTTGCATAAATTTGACTTTTTTTTTTTTGACATTATGTCGTTTGTAGAATTTGCAAAGCAAGATTCTAGAAAATGCAATAAAAGGTGAGTTTTAAGATATTCTAACAAATGTGCTTATTATTCTTCATGTTTTTGAGATTGGCTTTAGACTAATTGTGGTAAATTACTTTAGCATTCAATCCTTTGAGAATCAAAGTTGGTGGTTCATTGCAAGATCAAGTGGTGTACAAAGTGGGAAGAGTTAAGGACTGCCCCCGTTTCAAGAAAAGAAAAAATGGTTTATTTGGATTCTCCAAAGGATGCCTTCCCATGGAGAGATGGGACCAACTGAATAACATGTTCAATAAAACTGGGTATATATATACACTCTAATTAAATACTTTAACCTTTGGCAAATTTTTTATTTTCAAAACCTTAACTATATTCTCTATTAATCTCAATTTTTACAGAGTAAAGGTTACATTCGGGTTGAATGCTCTTAATGGAAGAAAAGAGTCCAAAACTGAGAAGGGTCTTTGGTTTGGTGCTTGGGAATCACAAAATGCCAAGGATTTCATGAAGTATACTATTTCTAAAGGATACAAAATAGATTCATATGAATTTGGTAACTAAGATACTACTTAAATCTTTATATCAAATTGACTTGCATTATACTTTTGGTTCACATTTTGATCAATATATTTTGTCAGGAAATGAACTTTTCGGAGCTGGGATAGGTGCAAGGGTTGAGGCTAAACAATATGGTAAAGATATTATAGCACTTAAGAATTTGGTAAAAGAGTTGCACCCGAATCCAGAAACTCAACCAAAGATTTTAGGCCCTGCTAGCATTTATGATGAGAAATGGTTTACTACCTTCTTGGAAGTCTCAGGACAAGATGTTGTTGATGGAATCACACACCATATCTATAATTTTGGACCCGGTATCTATTATGCATCAATTTAATGTTTCCTGAAAAGAGTTTCGACACTTACTTATCATTTATATGGTTTATTTCTTAATCTAAATTATGCATACGCAGGTGATGATCCAAACTTGATTACCAAAATTCAAGATCCATTTTACCTGAATCAAGTTGCTCAGACGTATAAAAATGTTTCGAATATCGTGGACAAGTTTAGACCATTATTAGGAGCATGGGTTTCTAAAGCAGGTGGAGCTTTTTACAGTGGTGGCAATGATGTGTCACGTACCTTTGCTAGTAGCTTTTGGTAGGTTTCTATTTCATTTCTCTCAGCCACTAAATTTATCTATGCATATTAAAAACCGATTATTAAACTTTTAACTCTAAACAGGTATTTAGACCAGCTGGGGATGACATCAACCTACAATCACAAGGTTTTTTGTAGACAAGCTTTCGTTGGTGGAAATTATGATCTCCTTGATACTACAAATTTTATTCCCAATCCAGATTATTATGGGTCAGTATCCTTTGATCTTTTTCCTTTTTTTTTTCTTCATATCCTTGTTATTTATTTATCTATTAACATTTCATCTGCTTTGTTAAAATTCTTCCAGTGCACTTTTATGGCATCGGCTTATGGGAAGTACTGTACTCGCTGTAACTCAGGATGCTACTCCAAATTTGCGTGTATATGCTCATTGTGCAAAGAAAAAGGTAAGCTTAACTTTGATAAAAAAAAAAATTAAAAAAAAAAAAATCTCTGTTTCCAAGCTTTTTCTTTCCAAAATGTTTAAATTTTTCTCACTTAAATATAATTGGATCATTTCTTTTTTCTTTTTGTTGGACAGCCTGGGATTTCTCTACTTTTGATCAACTTGTCAAAAGATACTTGCTTCAATGTCACCCTTTCAGATTATGAAGTTTTGCAATCCACAAGTCTCGTAAAGCCTAATTCTAAATATAAAAGTTACAAGAATAGAGAAGAGTACCATTTGACGGCATTAGATGGAGATATCGAGAGTGAAGTCGTGTTGCTGAATGAAGTTCCAATGGCGCTGACAGATTCATTGGACATTCCTGCAACGATTCCAAAGCTTGTTGATGCTTCTACTCCAATCTCTGTTGCAGCTCATTCCATCGTTTATGTAACTATTAGAGATTTCCATGCCCCAGCCTGTGCTTAAATTACATCATTTCCTTCTCTTGCTTACTAATATTTTTAGATATTGTTCAAATTTAGAAAATTTGAACATTGCAAGGGCTATGTTCCCCATCCCTAAAAATCATTCTCTGAATCTGTCCCCATCAAGATAGTGAATCGAGTAAAATTTACATATCTATTTAGTATAAAATGTCAAAACAAATAGTAAAATGGTGATTTAACAACAATTATTAAGGCCTTTCATAAATGTGAGGACATATACTATAAAACTAACTTTCCTTATTTGCGTATTTTGTATGTACACAACGTAAAACAATAAGCAAAAGCAATCAAAAGGTGGTGCCTTTTTGCCTAACAAGCATGGATATGCTGCATTAAAAACCTAACCATACACAAATAAACTTATAAGACTGTTGTACATCAGTCATAAACTAACGTATTTAGGTTCCGTTTAGATGATAATTTTGCTATTTTTTTTTTATAAAAAGTGAAAAGCAAAAAATAAAAAAGAATTAAAAACAAATAGCAAAAAACAAAAACCCCAACCAAACGGAACGTAAAGCTAAAACTCTTCTAAATCCTTCCAAGATCACGATACTAATGAATAGGATCGAGAGAAAATCTCATAAAATCCTGAAATTAAGCAGTGTGTACCAATCGACACAAGGAATGATCGATCAACACAAGGTATGCCATCCAAATTAAAATCTTCATATTGCACCTAAAGTTTACTTGTACATCATGCATATGTGTCAATCGACACAAAATGATGCTAATCGGCACAAGGTTTCTTTGTCACAATTAATTTTTTGAGCGCTTTTCATTTATTCTTCAAGTTAAAATAAATTTGATGGAATCCAATTTTAAGGTTCAAAATTGACATTTACAATCATCATGAAAGACTCCAACTTTAACACCAAATCATAAAACAATCAAAAGTCATACAAATAAAAGAAAATATATACATAAAAGTATTGAAGAACTGTGAATAAATAATTAAGAAAACTAATAGTAAAAATCACGTCCAAAAAAAAACTTGCTCGAATCAGAAATAAGCATAAAACTATTGGACCTACAAAATCGATAAAAAAAAGTATCAAAAAAATTAGCTCAGCAGTCACAACCTAAAAAATAACAAGTCTCATAGCGAGACTTTATTACTCGTTAAGTGTGACATTGAAAAACAGAGAAAAAGACGATTTAATTCCTCTTGAAATAAAATGAAGATTTGAAAATGACCTCGAAAAATACATTGAGTCGCCACCAATCTTTTTTGGCTTGGTGTGATCGGCCACCTATTAAAATCGGTTTTGTAAAACATTTTAAAATTAATTAAAACATTTTTTAAAACCAATTTCAAGTCTGCGCTTTTAAACCAGAGAAATCAAAGAAGCGGGTTCGGGACTCTGTTACATGCGGGGAAGGATTAGCACCCCCACAATGCCGGTAAAAACGGTACCTTATTAATCATGTGTTATCTCAAATCTCGGTAAAAGGTCGGTTTTAGATTTGGCATTTCAAATTAATTCCCAATTTAAAGAAAAATAATTTCATTTTTTATTGAAAATGATTCGGAATTTATTAATTCAAAATTTTCCTATATTCCCCGAAAATTCGGCAAAATATAGAAATTTTTATTTATTTAAAAAATTTTCCGAATCATTCTCGTTTTAAGAAAGATATTCCGTCATTAATGATAATTGATGATTTACTCCCCGGCAACCCGGAGGAGAACTCATGAATTATTTTAATTCGGGAATAACTTTGTTTTATTTAAAAATCATTATATTTTTTAAAATATTTTTAAAAAATGAATATGAAAATGTGTGACATAATAAAGATGATTTATCAAAGTCTAGATAATATAATGCAACCTAAATGATGTGATATAATTTAAATGGTATAGCATATTCTAAATAATATAATCTAATCTAAGTGACATAAAATTATATGAAACATAAAATAATGTTATCATGAAGTATGCATGAAAATAAAAAAAATAATGCATGAACATTGTAGATGCTAAATGATGTGACAAAAATAAATGATTAAAGAAAAAGCATAGGATAACAGGAATTATTCACAACCATATAACAAACAATATAACACCATAAAACATAAATCAAAATAATGATATTATCATAGAAATTATCATAGCAAAAATCACATATTATATAATATGCATGAACATGGAAAATGCAATGCATGAAAGTGTATTTTTTCCTTTAAATAAGAAAATCTATATACCTAAAAATATATTCGGCTACCTTAGGAAAAGACATCAAATTAAATTTTCTAAAATCAAAATACTTTGTTATTGGTTTAAAAATAATTTTTGAAAATATTGGATAATAAAATGTCCTAGTCGAATTCCCCTTTTAAAAATAGCTTTATTTTCCTAAGTTTGAGAACCCGGACTTGACCACCCTTGACCCGAGCTTTATAAAATCATTTTTAAAGATTAAAATGGCCTATAAACCAACCTAGGACAGTAGCTAAGGTTCCTAATCAGACCCTCTTAGTGCCTTAGCCAAAACTAACAATTATTTTTCCCTTGAATTCAAATCTGACTCTACTGTCCAGTTTTAAAGCATGATTTTTTAACCTATTTTTAAAATTTCAAAAAAATATAAAATAAAAAAAAAAACATAGGAGACTCAGAACATGTAAAAGTATACGGAAAAAATTGGCTTAATTTTTTGACTAAGGATAACTTCCCGGAAAAATTGGGAAAGTCAAAACACTGGGTAAAAAACTGTTTTGCCAAAACACATTTTCTTGCCTTTGATAAAATCATTCAAAAATCAAAGTAAAAATATTTAAGACTCTTCTAAGGACCTAAAAATAGTATCTAAAATTTCTAAAAAATTGGACAAAATTTGCCTAAGTTAAAAAAATCACAAATGTAGAAAAATCAACTTGACAACTCTTTAATTTTCCACAAGTATGCTCAAGTGAGCATGACTTTGAGCCATTGATTGGCCTATGTCAAAAATCAAGTGGCATGATATGATATGCATGAACAAACAGCAAGTTAAATGCATGAAATGCATGATTTAAAACTTAAATGACATAGAAAATGCATGGCATAAAGAAATATGACCTAGACCTAACATGAACTTGCATGGCAATAAATGCAACCTAGGACTAAACATGCATGAAATGCATGGCAATGCAAATGAGACCTAGACCTAAAAAATGCATGGCAATAACACAAACACATAGCATACTAAATCAAAATATACGAAATCATGGCATGGAGATGCAAGCATGTCAACCAATAAGATGAACATGCACACATAAAGCATGGAAACATGGGGTAGCCGAATGGTTGCATGGCCTAAATGGTGAAATCCTAGCATGGCACTATCACAAACACATGGCATACTAAATCAAAGACTTAAAAGGGAACATGTTAGACTAAGCAAACATAATGCAAATGCATGAACATAGCTAGACATTTTCGCAAACACATGACAACCTAAATATGCAAAGTCTAAATGGAAGCATGTTAAAGTAAACATGAATATGGCATGGCATTATCACAAACACATGGCATGGTGCATAGTTAACCTACCACAATCAAGCTAACCTACCACAATCAAGCTAACCTACCACAACAAATCTCATGAACAAAAAAAAATCTTAAAAATAAAAGCACCATTTGGTCATGTAGAAAAAGAATGGTAAAAACTTGCTTTCTTGATTTCTTTCAAAATACAAAGTGGAAACTCCTTATCACTTATTTTTAAAAAAAAAAAAAAAAACAAGTTTATTTCATAAAATAGAATAAAATGACAATCAAAATAGCAAAATCATGTCAACAAAGTATGAGAAAACCATGAAAGAATATAGCTACCTTGCTCTAGCTTTCCAAATCAAGAAATAGTAAGCAAAACCTTTCTTCTTCTTTTTCTCTATTTTTCTCCTTTCTTTTTTCTTTTCTTTTCTCCCTAGCTACTGCCTTAAATCAGCCCCCAAAGCCTCTAAAAAAAATCTGAATTCCCCTCCCCTCCAATGCCTTGGCCGAATGGTAGTAAAGAGTGTAGGAAATTTGTCATTTTTCTAACCAATTTTTGATCCAATGGCCTTTAATCCAATATGCTTTCTATGTAAAATTCCCACCCTTAGATTAAATCAGCCCCTAACTAATATGATGTCATGAAAATAATGTCATAAATATGATGTCATGAATATGACATCATCCCTCTCCATGCATTGGTCCATGTGTTACAATTTCAAAGGCTTTATCAAAAAAATAACTCCCTTCCTATCTACTCTTGGCCCTTGGATGCAATGGCTCAGCAAAATCACTCTCCAACATGAGCTTAGCTAATTGACATTTTAAAATCCAGCCCAATCTGCATTGCAAGAAAAGCCCTCTTCGATTTCTTCAGTAAAATGACATTTTTGGCCCCCGAACCTAATTAAATAGCAAACGGACTCCAAATCCAAATTTTATTTTTTCAAAACTTCATAAATAATAAAAAAAAAAATTGAATTCTGGAAGTTTTCATAATTTTTCGAGCCCATTTGCTATTTTTTTGGATTTTTCTTCCAAAATTGCCCCTTAATGCACCCGAACTTTTACCATTTTTTAAACGAGCTCCGAATCCAGATTTTTCTTCACCAATCTCTTCTAAATAATTTAAAAGTGATATATGTAGTTTTCATAATTTTTGGAGCTCATTTGCTATTTTTTCGGGATTTATCTTCTTAAATTTCAACATAGTAGGCCCGAGATTTGCCATTTTGCACACGAACTCCGAATCCAGATTTTTCTTCACCAATCTCTTCCAAATGATTTAATAATGAGATCTGAAAATTTTCAAAATTTTTTGAGTTCATTTGCTATTTTTTCGGGATTTATCTTCTTGAATTTCAGCATAGTGGGCCCGAGATTTACCATTTTGCAAACGAACTCCGAATCCGAATTTTTCTTCCCCGTCTCTTCAAAATGATTTAAGAATGAGATTTTGAAGTTTTGGTAATTTTTGGAGCTCATTTGCTATTTTTCCTGAATTTTCCAAGTTTGCCATTTTGTCTCCAAAGCCCGGTTTTGCTCAAAACAAGTCCAATTTTCAGATTTTCTTTTTCTATGCCTTTTTCATATATTGATTTGGAGTTGGTCCAAAAATGTCCAATTTTTACGATCAAATTCCCTTTCGATTTGATTTTTCCTTTTTTCAGTACCAGGAATTTCCTCGTTTTTCCATTTTTACTCTAATCGGCTTTTTCTCGGAATTACTTCAAACTGAGCCTTGGGCTATCCTTGTTTAATCACTCCTTATCAATTAGGGGCTTTAGTTTTACCGAATCGGGTCATTTCTGTAATTTCCCCAATTTCACCAAAATCCAAGAAAAACCCTTATTCTCGGTTTTCTTCCAAATTGACTTTTCCTTCAGTTTTGCTTCCAGGTGGCCTCTCCCTTACCCGTAGTCTTTGCTTATTTTCCATTTGGATCCTTCAATTTCGACCAATTTGATCGTTTAAGCACTTTTCCCCAAATTTTCCGAACTAGAGTTTCATTTCTACTGAATCTCCGTAACCCATCTTCCGGACTCCATATCATTTGTAGACCTCGAATTATCAAAATTCTTTCACCATTGTTCAATTGAACTTTGAAATTTTGAAAATGGGTTGACTTTTTTAGTAGTTGACATTTTGAGGTTGACTTTTTTGGGGTTGACTTTTTCAAGATTGACTTTTAATACCTGCTTTCTTAAACTAAATCTCGAAGTACCACCTGCAGGATGAGAAAAGCCTTTTGCATTCTGAAACATCACTTTAGGAAGAAAACATACTTGGTTTAGTGGTCCGAACAAAATTAGGTGTCTACAACAGCAGTTATAAAACGATGAAAATGATGGATTTGCATTAATATAAATTAAAACATGATTAAACTGTTAGAAATTGCATACCAATAAATCTCACAATTAATTTAAATGATAAGTAAAAATCAAAATATATAACTATAACCACAAATATATCAACAGAAAAGGTTTAAAAAAATTACAAATTTGAAGTGTATGACGTTTAAATCGAAAGAAAGATCTAAGAAAAAAAATAATCTTGCATGACAGTAATAGAATAAAGAGTTGGCACAATAAAAGAAAAAAATCAGCAAAAAAGAATGAAAATTGACTTCATCCATGCAATCTCCTCAATCAACAGAGATCACAAGTCTTTATCAATGCATTCTCTCTAAAAATGTTTTGAAAATTTTGAAAAAGTTACAAAAATTGTTTTTTTTTTCCTTTTTTTTCTATTTCTAATTTTTTCCTATTTCTAAACTTCTTTTTTCTTTTGAGAATTTAAAACCTTTTCGCATTCCATCTTTTTCATTTCAACCTAAAATTTTCCTAACCCAACTCTACATTTAATTTAAGCAAGCAAGATTTTTTTAAAAAAAATATGCAAATCGGTTGAGGATATGTTATTATATTTAACTAATTTCCAACTCATCACTTTTGATTTTGTAATACTTTTAATTATTTTTAAATACTAATATTTTTTATGTTTTTGATAAAGAATGCAAAAATGAATGTAAGGATGAATATACTACACAATATCCTCATGCCTCATCACTTGTATTTTTCTATTTTACCCTTATATCTACAATGTAAAGATGAAATTATACTACATAATATTTTTGCTTGTTGCACTTTTGGCCAAATTTTTTTCCTTTTTTAACTATAATATTATTTTATATTATTTAATTTAACATTTTTATTTATAATATCTTTATAAATCTTTTTCTTTTCAAATAATATTCATATTTTTCTTTTTACTCTATAAAATAAATAAATATAATTAGTTACATAAAATTAATTTATATAATTAGTTACATATACTAAAATTATATATATACAATCTTAATCTAATATCTTTAATAATCATTTTCTCTTCTTACTACAATTCATTTCACTGTCACCGCTGCTTTTGCATCCAAACACATATTCTACCACTGATTTTAATCTCACTATTACAATATCAAATCCCACCGTTACATAACTAATCTTACGTTACCGCTGTAGACACCTAATTTTGTCCGGACTACTAAAACATGTATGTTTTCTTCCTAAATTGATGTTTCAGAATGTAAAAAGACTTTTTTCATCCTGAAGGTGGTACTCCGAGACTCAGTTTAAGAGGGTGAGCATAAAAAGTCAAACTCAAAAAAGTCAACCCAGAAAAAAGTCGACCTCGAAAAATTCAACCTCAAAAGTCAACTATTAAAAAAATAACCCACTTTCAAAATCAAGATTTGAAGTTCAACTGAAAAATGACGAAATAATTTTGATAATCCGAGGTCTACATTGAAAGATATGGAGTTCGGAAGTTGGGTTATGGAGATTCAGTAGAAAGAAAACTCTAATCCGGGAAATTTGGGGAAAAGTGCTTAAATGATCGAATTGGTCGAAATTGAAGGTTCCAAATGAAAGATAAGCACTAACTACGGGTAATGGAGAAGCCACTTGAAAGAAAAATTGAAAGAAAAGTCAATCCGGGAGAAAACCGAGAATTAGGGTTTTTTTATGGATTTCGGTGAAATCGGGCAGAAATACAAAAATGGTCCGACTTGGTAAGACCAAAGCCCCAATGGATGAGGAATGATTTAAAAGGGATAGCCTAAGGCTCAACTTGAAGAAAATCTGAAAATCGGACTTTTTTTTAGCAAAACCGGGTTTCGGAGGCAAAAGGGCAAAATTGGAAAATTTGGGAAAAATAGCAAATGGACTCCAAAAATTATGAAATTTTGCAAATCTCATTTTTAAAATATTTGGAAGAGATTGGCAAAATAAATCTTGATTCGGAGTTCGTTTGCAAAATCGCCAAATCCCGGGTCTCTTATGCAGAAATTCAAGAAGAAAAATCCTGAAAAAATAGCAAATGGACTCCAAAAATTATAAAATTTTGAAAATATCATTTTTAAATTATTTGGAAGAGATTGGCAAAAGAAAATCTTGATTCGGAGTTCGTTTGCAAAATAGCTAAATCCCGGGCCTCCTATAAATCCCGAAAAAATACCAAATGAGTTCCAAAAATTATGAAAACTTTCAGATCACACTTTTAAATTATTTGGAAGAGATTGGTGAAGGAAAATCTTGATTTGGAGCTCGTTCAAAAAAAGGGTAAAATGTGGGGGCATAAAAGGGCATTTTTAGAAGAAAAAATCCAAATAAATAGCAAACGGACTCGGAAAATTTTGAAAACTTCCAGAATTCAATATTTTATTACTTTTAAAGTATTAAAAAATAAAATTTAAATTTGGAGTCCGTTTTCCATTTATTTGCATCCGGGGGGCAAAACGGTCATTTCACCCAAGCAACCGAAAAGGGCTTCTTTTGGCCTTTCAAAAAATCAGACTTGGGCTGGAAAAGAGAGTGCTGGCCTGCCAAGGCCCAATGGAAAGAGGAAGCTTCTGATTTTTCAATCAAATGGCCAAGAATTAAAAGTTAGTTAGAGATTTTTTTTTATCAAGCCATTTTGATTAAACCACATAGGCCAAGGGAGAGTGTCAACATTATTCTTGAACAGCTGTAATTATGGACAGCTGATATGCTAATCTAAGGATGATAATTTCATGATTTTTCACCTTGAATCACTAGCCCTTGGATGGAAATTGGTGGGAACCAAAATGACAACATCCTAGCTCATTTTAGGGGGGTTCGGCCAGCACTAAGGGAAGATCCAGAATTTTCATTTTCACTTCATTTTTTCAGATTTCTCTTTGTTTTTCTTAGTTTTTCTTTCCTTGGTTGAAAGCAAAAAGAAAAAGTTTAGAAAAGAAAGGAAAGTTTGAAGAGATAAAGCTTGAAATATAGCTTTTTGAGGTTGCTCTTGAGCACCAACTCTTGCACTTTCTTGATTTTCCATTCTTGTTTTTGCTATTTTGATTATTATTTGGTGAGTTTTCTTTTTAAATAAGTGTTTTTTATATTCCTTTTAAGTTTTTTCTTCATCTTTTTCTTAGACAAAGTTTTCTTACATTTTTTTTATTATTTTCCTCACCATGGCCAAATGGCCTATATTATTTTTAATGATGCTGTTTTGTTTAATTTATCATGTTATTTTCTTTAATCTTAATGCTTTAAGTGTTCTTCTACTTCATCTATTTGAGTCATATTTTAATTTGGTTTCTTTGTTTGTTGCCATTTTTTATTTAAATATCATGTTCTTGCATTTTTAATTTTTTGTTTTCATAATGTTTAAATCTGTTGATGTTTTATATTTAGTATATCAAGTGTTTGTGAAAATTCTTGTGAGTATCTCTACCTTGTGTTTGCATGATTTGAGTGTTATATTTTAGTTGAGCATGTTAGTATATCAAGTGTTTGTGAAAATGCTTATTATTTTTAGTATCTCTACTTCGTGTTTGCATAATTTGAGTGTTCTATTTTAGTTGAGCATGTTAGCATATCAAGTGTTTGTTAAAATGCCATGCTTGTTGGAGCTTGAGGCCATTCGGCTACTCCATGTGTTTTACACTGTATGTGCATTTTTGCCATGTTAGTTGGTAGGTTTTGCATTTGCATGACATTTTATTGAGTATTTAGTTTAAGTATACCAAGTGTTTGTGAAAATGCCATGCTTGTTAGGAACCATAGGCCATTCGGCTACTCCTTCTATTCTAGCATCATGTGTGCATTTTTGCTATGTTAGTTGATAGGTTAGCATTTGCATGATATTTGGTTGAGTTTTTGGTTTAAGCATGCCTTGTGTTTGTGATATTGCCATGCATATTTTAGATGTTAGGTTAGGTTTATTTTGCCATGCATATCCATGCATTTTAGACCTAGGTTGCATTAAATGCCATGCAAGTTCATTTAGTTCTAGGTCACTATATTGATGCCATGCATTTTTTCATGACATTTAGGTTTAAACTCATGCATTTCATGCACTATACTTGCTGTATTTTTTTCATACATTTCATGTTCATGCCACTTGACTAATGACTTAGGCCAATTAATGGTTCAAAGTCATACTCTCTTGAGCACACTTGTGAAAAATTAAGTTTTGTCAAATTGATTATTCTACCTTTGTGATTTTTTTTTACTTAGCCAATTTTTTTCTAACTTTTAAAAAGTCTTAGCTACTGTTTGTGAATCATTTTGTGAGTCTTAAATATTTTTATTTTGATTTTTAAATGATTTTATCAAAGGCAAAAATGTATTTTGGCAAAACAGTTTTTTTCACCCAGTACTCATACTTTCCCGATTTTTCTGGGCATTCATATTTAATCAGAAAATTAAGATGATTTTTTCCCATGTAGCTTTACATGTCCTGAGTCTCCAGTATTTGTTTTATATTTTTTTGAATTTTTAAAAATAGGATAAAAAATCGTGGCTGAAAACTGGACGTTGGAGTCATAATTGAATTTGAAGGAAAATCATTTTTCTGTTTTGGTTAAGTTACTTAAAGGGGGCTGATTAGGAAGTTTATTTACTGACTTTGGGTAGTTTCTAAGCCTTTTTAAACTCTAAAAATGATTTTTTAAGTCTCGGATTAAGGGTGGTCAAGTCCGGAATTTTAAACTTAGGAAATTAGAGCCATTTAAAAAAAGATTTAGCTCAGTTTTTATTTTCAATCTAAGCTTTTCAAAATTATTTTCAAACAATCACAAAGTATTTTGTTTTTTGAATATTTAATTTGACATATTTTCCTAAGGTAGCCGGACATCTTTTTAGATATACGGATTTCCTTAATTAAAGGGAAAAATACATTTTCATGCATTGCATTTTCCATATTCATGCATTTTATATAATATGTGATTTTTGCTATGATAATTTCAATGATATTGTTATGGTTTTGAGTTATGTTATATTGTTTATTATATGACTTGGAATATTTCATGATATCCTATGTTTTTTATTTAATTAATTATTTTTTTGTTATATTATTTAGCATGTTCATGCATTATTATTTTCATTTTTTTTCCATGCATATTATATGATAGCATTATTTTATATTCCATGACATTTAAATTATATGCCATATCATTCATATTTGCCATGTCATTTAAATTATTTCATTTCATATAGAATATATTATGTTACTTAGGCCATTTCATTTCATGTAGAATATATTATATTACCTAGGTCATTTCATTTAGGATATATTATGTCATTTAGGATATTTTATTTCATTTAGAATATATCATATGACTTAGGATATTACATTTCATTTAGAATATATCATATTACTTAGGATATTACATTTCATATAGCATATATTATGTTACCTAGGTCATTTCATTTCATTTAGAATATGTCATATAACTTAGGATATTTCATGTCATTTAGAATATGCTAAGGCATTCAAATTATGTCATATCATTTAGGATGCATTATATTATTTAGATTTTGCTATGTCATTTTATTTATGTCATGCATATACATATTCATATCTTTTAAAATATTTTCAAAGAGGTAATGATTTTCAATAAAATAAAGATATTCCCGAGTTAAAATAATTCATGAGTTCTCTGCCGGGTTTGCTGGGGAGGATATCATCAATTATCATTAATAACGGAATATCTTCTTTAAAATGAGAATGATTCAGAAAGTTTTTCAAACTAATAAAAATTTTTATATTTTGCCACGTTTGTTGGGGAATATAGAAAAATTTTGAATTTATAAATTTCGGATCATTTTCAATTAAAAATGAAATTATTCTTCTTTAAATTGGGAATTAACTTGAAATACTAAATTTAAAACCGATTTTTTATCGAGACTTGAGATAACACACGATTAATAAGGTACCGTTTTATACGGGCGTTGTGGGGGTGCTAATCCTTCCCCGCACGTAACCGAGTCCCGAACCCGTTTCTTTGATTTATCTGGTTTAAAACGCAGACTTGAAATTGGTTTTAAAAATGTTTTAATTAATTTTTAAAATATTTTATAAAACCGGATTTAATAGGTGGCCGATCACACCTAGCTAAAAAAGATTGGTGGCGACTCCATATCTTTTTCAAGGTCATTTTCAAAACCTTCATTTTTCTAAAGGAATTAAGTCGACTTTTTCTCGATTTTTTTTAATGTCATGCTTAATGAATAATAAAGTTTTGCAATGAAACTTGTTATTTTTTTAGGTTCCTACAACAGCTATTTTTAATTTCATCATTATTAATCTCACTACCCATTCAAATTGATCTTAAAATAGAGAGTGACATGACCTCACAGCTGAAGCATATTCTTTTGCACTTTAAAGTAGATAAATTAATTCTTGCTCCATTATTTTCAACTTCGAATTACTTCTTTACTAATTACTAGCATCGTTAAGTGTTCCGTAATATACAAAATAAAGCAGGAACGTGACAATGTTTCTTATAAATTTCATCAAAGATTAGTAGATTACATTTGATATAGATCTTGATGTTCTTCATTAGACATTGTTACCAAGTTCAGCCTTACCCCTGAAATTGATAATATTTTAAGCAGAAAAATCTAAATTTTATTTCTTGGATACAACCCTTTATATGCAATACAATTTTATACACAAGGCCTATGTATTAAGTACAAGAAAAATAGTTTCAAACCCCGAACATACATATTTTCACAGCCCCTCAGACTCAAAGATGGTTCAAATTGAAACATTTGAAATTTGTAAATTAAATAACCAAAACGACTAGTTGTATGAGATTTTTTAGAAAGATCTGCCACTTGCAATTCATAATAGGTATATCATAACATGATAGTGCCTCTGCATATCTCTTGTCTGATAAAATGATAATCTATATCAATATGTTTGATTCGTTCCTGAAAAATATTATTTTGTACAATTTGAATTGCACTCTTATTATCAAAATAAAAAACCTAAACATGATTAGATGTATCAACCATATCCTTAAGTAATTAACACAATCACATGACTTCAATTGTAGTATCTGATAAGGCTTTATATTCAGCTCCAACACTTTGCCTTTTACTTTTCCAATAGATCAATGAATCACTTAAAAAGATACAATAACCAATTGTAGAACATCTATCATTAACATTTCCAACCCAATCAGAATCAGAATAAGCAATAAGTTTAGAAGATGATGGGAACAACAAACCTTTATACGAAGTTCCTCGCAAATATCTTAACATTCTAAGAGTTGCAACAAAATGACAGATCGTGAATTGCCACAAAATCAGGTCTTATATATAAAACTAGCTCACAACTTGAACTGCATGACTAAACCAGGTCTTATAACAATCAAATATATAAAACTATCAACCAACTATCTATAAAGAGTAGCATTATTAACCATCAGTAGTTCTTAATTTGACATTCATTTCAAGTATCAACAATTTTAGTATCAGATAAGCTAGCTTTGGAATCAGATCAAAAGCATATTTTACCTGAGACAAGACGCATCCGCAAGAAAAGGAATCTACTTCAATTCCCACGAAATACCGTAAATGACCAAGATCTATGAACAAATAAAGATGTACAAGTATTATCCCTTGAGATGATTTTTGATATCTTGAATACCAAAACAATCATCCCTTGTTATCACCATATCATCAACATAAAGAAGTAACAAGACAATACCTCGATCAGATATTATGAACAAATAATGCAGAATCATAAGTAGGGGTGAGAATTAGTTGGGCGAACTGACTAAACTGACCGAAATCCATCTTAACCGGTTCATTCGGTTTAGTTTAATCGGTTTTGATAAAATTCGGTTAAAAAAATTGATTTAAATAGGTTTATTTTTCAAATCGGACCGACCAAACAAATCGACACCTAATTAAAAATAAATAAATTATATATTTTTATTTATATTAACCATACCCAATCCAATTATCCTACCCAACCCATAATCATATTATCCAATTTCATAAATACAATTTTATAAGTCCAAAACAAAATCCAAACCGACATAACCGATCGAACCAAACCTATAAATTTCAATTTGGTTATTTCGGTCTCTTCTATAGAGTTCGACCGATTTTTCAAATTCGATCGATTAATTCGATTTCTAAAATTATAGAACCGAATCAATCGAATATTCACTCTTAATCATAAGGATTTTGGGAGAAACTTGAATTGATTTTGGGAGAAACTTGAATTGAATACTGTAGTACTGAATTTGTTAAACCATGCATGTGGTGCCCGTTTACACGTCGAAGCTTACAAACATGATTCTTTTGACAACTCAACCCAGGCGGAGCTACATATAAATTTCATCTGTATCTCCATTCAAGAACTTATTTTTAACATCCATGAGAATAGAAGCAATATCAGTAAGAGCTCGAACTGAAGTCATTCTAGCAACTGGAGCAAATGTCTGTTCATAATCTATCATGTATTCTTGTGTGAATCCCTTGGCAACAAGTCTAGCTTTATTCCTCTCGATAAAACCATCTGATTTGGTTTTCATGTTATACACCCACTTACAACCTACAACAGATTTTCTAAAGCGTTTAGTTCTTCTTTCATAGCTGCCTGCCAATTAGGATCAGAAGCTACTTCAAAATAAGTGTAGGACACATACCCGTATCTGACACTTACGTCTAAATCCGAATAACAGATTAATAACATATCCCCTAAAATTTCTTGGGAACCAAAGAAGACAACAACAATGTCCTAGTAGTTTCCATGATGTGGCGATGCTTTATTTTTCAACACCATTTTGTTAAGCTGTATCAGTACAAAATGACTCAACCAAAGTCCCTTGGAAAGCTAAAAACTCTATGAAAGAACTAGCATGAAAATGCTTATTAAAATTAAAAAATTGCATTTTGACCATTGTAGAAATTTCTTGTGTATATTTTGTAAAGATCGGATCAATGACTAAGCAAATAAACCCAAATGAATCTAGAATAGTCATCGAAAAATATCACATAGTAACAAGAACCGTCCATGGTGGATAAATGAGATGATCCCCAAAGATCAGGTTGAACAAGATCAAGTGGAGACGGAGAAACTGATTCACTTTGACTAAAAGGTAAAGCTAATTGTTTTGCTAGCCTGCAACCATGTCCGACGCATATTTAGACATGGATATGGATATATGATTCTTAAAAAATTTTAAAAAAATAAACATACTGGTGTTGAATTCAAACCCGTATCCGACACTAGAATCCAAGTAACATAGCTACACAACCAGAGGAATGAAAAATGACTTTAAGACCTTGTTCACACAACTGACCTACCGATATCAAACTCATTGAAAGTTTTGGAACCAAAAGCACATTAGGAATCGAAATATCCTTGGAAAAAGAAATCGAACCATAATAGGAATTAATGTTTGTCTCACCATCTCTTGATCATCAATAATAAGTTTACTAAAATAAAGACCATTTCCAGAATATGTCTTCATATCAAAAGTGTGCATATTGATTGCCAAGCTTCCACCAAAAAATTATCAAACCAATAAAACTGTTGTCACCACGATATATATGAGGAGTACAAATTGAAGCCACCCGAAACCAAAATAATCACAAGCCACGAAGATACAAAGAAATTACCGAGAAAAGCAGCCTCCAAAATAACAACTTACTTTAAATTGATTTGATAATTTTGAACACGACAAAAATATAATATAAAAATAAATAAATAAAACACGATACAAATACGAAATAATATTACGAACACGATACGAATACGGATACACAAATATATCAAAATTTATATAAAACGAATTATTAATATGTTAAAATTTATATAAATATATAATATTTTAAATATAATTATAACAAAATAAAATAATATAAATATGATAAAAATACATGAGTTTCACTGTCTAAAATCAATTAAAACTTGAAAGATACAAAGGAGCTCGAGGCACCAATAGAAGACAAGAACACTCCGGAACAAAAGAAATCAATAATCCAAGTAATGACAAGTGTAAGCCAAGTCAAAGAAGCCAATGAATCAAATAAAATTCAATTCTCTAAATGACAAGAGTCAAAGCCACCAAGAATGCACCAAACCGCAGCCAACAAATCAAGAACCAAATTTTTGAGAACTTCAATTTCAAATAATGAATTTGAATTTCAAAAATAATATAATTGTGTAGTAAAATACATATAAATATAACATTAATGATTATTTTTTAAATTCATGAATTTGTTGGATGCCTATGTAGTGGTATATTTGAAATACCTATAGGTATTTGTGAATTTAAAATTCATATTTTTATCCTTTTCAAATATACAATCATGTTGAATTTTAATTAATGTATGCATTTCATTATTATAATTTATATAACAAATGAAATCCAAATTTATATTCCCAAAGCATTACGAATAATAAACCAGCACCGATCAAGAAAGTCAAGCACCACATAACATCAGCAATGAATAGGAATAAACTATTTAATCAAGAACCAAGCAAGGCAAGACCATATAAACGAAGAGGTAGTGACATGAAGCCAATAGACTTAGAGGGTGTTTGGTATAATAAAAAGTGATATTTTTCATGAAAAGTAATTGGTGAGAATGTGATTTCCATGTTTGGTACACTATAAATTGCTCACTTTCCTGAGAATGTAACTTTTCTTGGAGAGTTACTTTCCCACAAGCATTGGAACGTGATTCCCATGAGAAGTAGTGGGAAAGTAACTTTCCCATGTAGTTGGAAAGTTAAAACAATGTTAAAACAAAATTATCCTCTTCCTATTTGATCTAAAATTATCAAATTGAAATATTATTTTAAAATATTTAGTACAAATATTTATTAATAATAAATATTATTGAAATATTTAAATAACATTTAATTTGCATTCATCCTTTTAGTTTTTCAATTACTTGAGAGTAACTTTGAAAATTTATTATTACCAAACATTTTTTATTATAAAAGTAACTCAAATTACCAATTGAAATATTATTTTTAAATATTTAGTACAAATGTTTGTTAATAATAAATATCATTGAAATATTTAAATAATATTTAATCTTCATTACAGCCGTTTAAATTTTCAACTACATGAAAGTAATTTCGAAAATTTATTATTAACAAATATTTTTTTATCATAAAAATAATTCAAATTATCAATTAAAATATTATTTTTAAATATTTAGTAAAAATCTTTGTTAATAATAAATATCATTAAAAAATTTAAATAATATTTAATTTGCATCAAGCCTCTTAATTTTTCAACTATATGAGAGTAATTTCGAAAATTACCATCACATTTTCAGGATTTTAATTAGCACTTTTTCATGTATACCAAACGCTGTAAAGTTACATTCCCAGAAATCATATTTTCAAGAATCACATTCTCAGAAATCACATTCCATGAAATATGATTCCTGAGAAAACATCAAACGCCCCCTTAATGGTAGCCGACACATCGATTGCAAGCAAAATCACAAAGCAACAATGTAATGGAAACAAAAGAAAGTTTCAACCAAGAATCAATCAATCAAACATAAGAGCCAAACTTACTAATCAAACATGATGTAGTAAACAAGTGAGGAGCCAAATTTTGAACCAAAGCTCTCGTACCATGATAATATTTGACAAGTAGAAAATTTTTGAATTTTATTTGTAGGGTTACAATACAACCTTTTATATACAATAATCACTAATTTAATCATTCCCAATCATAATAATACTATAATTAGAAAAACGAATAACAAAAATGATAGCCCAAAAACCATTTCATAGTGTATCACAATCCGAAATAACGCAAAAACTAAGTCTACCCTTCTCTTACCACAAAATTTTTAAATGATGAACCTCGTTCAGTACCATGAACCGAGACGTACCACGTTTCGGGTGGTAGCTATGATCTTAGAGGACGTTTGGTATGATAAAAAATGATCACTTTTATGAGAATTTAATTGTTGAGAATCTAATTCTCATGTTTGATATGCTAAAAAAGACTCATTTTCCTAGAAATATAACTTTTCTTTGAAAATTATTTTCTTACAAGTATTTAAATGTGATTCTCATGATGAGAGGTGGGAAAATAACTTTCTCATGTAGTTGAAAAGTTAAAAAAAAATGTTAAGACGAAATTACCCTTCTTTCTATTTGATTTAAAATTATCAATTGAAATATTGTTTTGTTAATAATAAATATCATTGAAATATTTAAATAATATTTAATTTGTATCCAGCCTTTTAACTTTCCAACTACATAAGAGTAACTTCAAAATTTTATTATTAACAAATATTTTTTTTTATCCTAAAAGTAACTCAAATTACCAATTGAAATATTATTTTAAATATTTAGTACAAATGTTTGTTAATAATATATATTATTGAAATATTTAAATAATATTTAATTTGTATCCAACCTTTTAACTTTTCAACTACATGAGAGTAACTTCGAAAAATTATTATTAACAAAAAATTTTATCCTAAAAGTAACTCAAATTACCATTTGCACAAATATTTGTTAATAATAAATATCATTGAAAAATATTAAAATTAATAAAATTTACATTTTATTTGATAAGGATAATTTCGAGAATTACCATCACATAACTAGTAAAATGTTTAGTGAACCAAACGTGTCAATATAACTTTTTCAGGATTTTAATCATCATTTTACCATGTATACCAAACGCTGTAAAGTTATATTTTCAATAATCACATTCTCAAAAATTACATTCTATTGAAATCATGACATGAAAAAATATCAAATGTCCGTAATAGCCTATCCTAGTAGCCTATGACTCTCGTTTGTGGTTGATTACCTTTGATGGGCATGGCTCATTTAAGGCTCCTTCTACCATAACCACGAATCCTTTTGTGATTAATTGTCAATGCCTAGTTATTGTTGTTTAAGATATTATTTTTGTTGAAAATGATAGAGAGAAAGTTAATTACATTGAACATGTTCCCCTTGAGAAATGTCTACATTTTGAAAGTTACTATATAGGTATCTATATGTTTAACATTGTGCCAACACTACCATTAAAAGTCACAGAAATTATCTCATTTATTATCAATAAAATTATTAGATTTTATAAGCCGGACTCATAAAATGACACATATTTTTAAGATATATTTTATAAAAAAAAAAACACGTAATAGTTTTTTAATTCCGCTTGTGAAATTAAAAAAAAAATATTACTATTAATATATCAAAAATGAACTCTAAAAGCCATATCTTCATTTGTAATATATAAAATTATCAAATTACATATAAATTGTTGCATTCTTACTTGAGGTAGTAAAAATTTACTTGTACAAGTTCAAAAATGTGATTTACCAATTTGTGGATAAATCAACTATTCATAAATGCATGTACAAAAGTTGAACCAATAAAATTTTGCTATATCATGTAAGACAATAATCGAGATAAATGTGTTAAGAGGAATAATTTTTTTATTTTCTATGAATATTTTGAATACAAATCTCAAAAGTAATTAGTATTAGTATTTATTGAGAATAAGAGTTTATGAAATAAAAAAGGAATAATTAATTTTTAATGTATAACCTAAAATTCAGAAGGTAATTATCTATACTTAGAATTTTTTAGGTTTCTCATTTGAAAGACCTAGCTAGATCCCAGCTTAAGAATAACAAATAATACTTGTTAAATAAAAGAAAATAAAAAGTTTCATTGTATAAATAACGACCGATCAAGCTTATATTTAATTTGCATGCTTTTCCTTAACGAATCCGAAAAGAAAAAGTTGCACACATTTATAATTTTATTTTTAAAAGGAATAATGCCCTATTTAATCCTTGAATTATAGTAAATTGTACAATATGATACATGTACTTTAAAAATATGTATTGTAGTATTTGTACTTTTAAAAAAATATTATATAGTACTTGTAGTATTATTTCGTCTACCCACTCTTTTAACACCGTTAATTCTCAATTATGACACGAACAATTTGTTGACGTGGCACTACCTCGTGTCATATTTTTAAATATAAAAATATAAAAAATTATTTTTTTAAAAATAAATTTTTAATTTGTTCTTTTTTCTTCTTTTCTTTCCCCTCCCTTCCTCATCTCCCCAATTTCCCAGTGAAATGTTTCAGGTCGTTTTCAGTCACGCTAGACCATTTTCTGCCACCCCAGATCGTTTTTCGGCCAGTAATTGGTCAAATTTGGTCTGAAACGAGATAGAGGAGAGGAGGGGAGGGGAGAGAAAGAAAGAAATAAAGAAAAAAAAAAAATATGATGGTTTAATAAAAGATGTAGTATTATTTGTCCATGTGTAATACTAGGATTGGTCAAACTGCCACCTTATCATACATATCTAACGGTGTTAAGAAGTTGGTGCGCATTGATGGATGGATTGAAACTTTAGGCACCATATTGCACGTTTTTAAAATACAGATACCACATTGCATAATTCACTATAATTCAGGGCTAAATATGACATTAACCCTTTTTTAAAAAATTGGAAACCTTTTACTTAGGCTTTTAAACTAAGAAAATCATTTGAGTTTAAAAATTCTAGCAGCAAATTTAGCAAGACCACACATGTTTTTATAAGGTATAATAAAAAATATTAAAAATTTATATAAAAGTATTTATCAATTTTTTAATTTTATATTTATAAATTTTAAAAACTTCAGCGACTATATATAAAAAATAGACTATTTTAATTAACCAAAGACCCAAAACTAGAATGTGTGGACCAAATCACATCCAATTTTTCCAACTACCGGAAAAAAAATCAAATCTTTAATAATTATTTATTTATTGTTAATTGCTAGATAATTTACTTACCTAACAATTTAACATTTATTTACTTGAACTTACAAACATTGACTACGGTGTCATTATTGTACTAGCCTAAAAAATGCCTTTTTAAATAATACTAATAACAAAAAATTAAAATAAAATAAAATAAAAAAAAAAAAAGAGATGAAGTTATATGATATAATGTTATATAATTTTATAACTTTTTTAGAAATAATATTTAAAGAAATTAATTATTGGATTTAATAATATTTTAATTTTTTTCCTACATGTAAAATTTTAAATTAATTTGATTTCTATATCTATATTTTTTTTACATTATATACTCAATGATTGAATTTTTTTGTTATTAAAAATAATTACCCCTATATATAATATTTGTAATAGATATAAATTTTTATATACATCATTTGTACATATGTAACATAAAATATAACAGTTAAATTGACAAAGAAATTGTTATAAAAATATGAATATCTGTAAACCTTATATACTAAATTTTACATCGTATAATAAATATATATTTATAAAAAGAATTTTATTAACGAATGTACTTAAAGTATTCTTTAAGGTTAATTAATATATTATTTATAGTAATAATATTGTATTAATTATAAAAGTTAATAACTTTATTCATTATTTCTGCATTGAATGAAGATATTAGTATATTACTACATATAGTAATCTTAAAGAGTACCCTTAAAACACTTGTTAACAAAATTCTTATAAAAAATAAATTTAAAATATATAGATTTTAAAATAAATAAATAATGCAACTATAAAAGAAAAGGTTGTTAACGGTTCAGATCAAAGGATTAGTGGGGCCCAAATCAATATTCTATGATGTGATTTCTTCACCAATCTAAAAATTTTATCAAATCCGAGCAGAAATTGGGTCCATATTATTTTCCGTGCACGTTACCGTCTCTGATTGGTTTGTTTCCCATGTCAGCATGACGGTGGCGTGTTAAGGGCGCCGGCATATTCTCTTTGCCACGCGGCTGAATTTTACGCGTCATTGACTATTGCTATTACATATCAGCAATTTGTTTGGCGGCTGCACGCGGCTGCCTAGGCGGTGGGATGATGACGTGGTTTTACGGAAAGAAAATAATAGTGTAGTAAATTAAAAAAATTACTAATAAATATTTTTAAAATACTTTTTAAGATTAATTAAGTTATTATTTATAATAATATTTTATATTAAATAAAATATTAATCAATGTTTAATGAATTGATTAAGATGATATTTTTAAAAAAAATGTAATTGAAGAATTATTTTTTTTAAATTAAATAAAAATAATGCGTTAAATATAAAATAATTAAATAATAATAAAATGATCTTTAATCAGTATTTATAGATAACAATTAACTCGATCATTATATTAAATACAAGAGTTTGATAATAAGTACCTTTAAGGTACTCTTTAAAATTAGTTAATATATTATTTATAGTAATAGCATTATATTAAATGCAATATTTGATAATTTTATTTATCATTTTCAATCATTAGATGAAAATATTATTATATATAATAACTTTAAAGAGTGCCCTTAGGATACTCCTTAACAAAATCCTAAATACAATACTTAATAATTAATTTGATAAATTTCAATGCATTAAAAATTATCACTTACCTAATATGATAACTTTAAAGAATACCTTAATTAATAAAACCTATAAAAGCTTATTAATTTTTATGTATATATTTCTGACTTAGTGTAGACATATGTTATGGGTTTTTCATTGTAATTTATTATAAATCATAATTTTAAAAATTATTACATTTTTTTTGTCAAATTTTAAAAATTATTATAATTGATTTGAAGGGATTGCAAATATTAATATTTAAATTTCAAATATGTTAAATATTATTTTGTATAAATCAATTGAACTAAATTAAGATTCTAAATAGTATAAGTTTAAATTTATATTCTTATTGATAGTTTATTTTAAATTCTTTTATGTTATCCTATCGGTGATTCACATTAACGTGTCCTAATTTGATAATCAAGTAACACCAACTCAAACAAAAAAAAAAATCAAAATAATAGCAAAAATAAAAAATAGGATATTTATGTATTTTAAAATTTTTAAACTGAATTTGCATTTTACAAAACTCTTCTTATCTATTAACATA
This sequence comes from Fremontodendron californicum, assembly GCA_030761205.1. NCBI lineage: Eukaryota > Viridiplantae > Streptophyta > Magnoliopsida > Malvales > Malvaceae > Fremontodendron > Fremontodendron californicum. Next base: position 9,958,668 of record JAULJL010000041.1, on the reverse strand, counting down.
AATTTATTTTGGATAAAATCAGTTTTTTAACTTTCTTTTTTTTCACTAAATCACTATGTGTTTTAACTTCTTTTTTCTTCACTATGGCATTATTTATCATTTTTATTATTTATGTTTTTTATTTAATTTTTATTTTTTTTAATATTAGAGAAGAAAAATCACTTGCTTGTGTCATAAAAGCTATTAAAAAATTAAAATTAATATAACGTAGCACATTAAATAGTTTTATTATTATTCAAGTGATTATCTCTTTTTAAGAATATTGAGCTATAAAATTTGTTTGAATCTCTTTTCTTTTTGCTTCAAATATAGTAAATTACTGTTTACTGCTAATACTTTCTCTACAAAATCTACAGCTATTTCTATATTTTTTCAATTATATTTTTTTTACAAAAATTCAAAAAATAAAAATGGAAAGTAAGGGGTAATTTCGTCAAAATAAAACAATAATTTAGTCAAAAATGATCACAAACTTCTTTCCTTTATCAACCCCTCAACAAAAAAATAAATAAATAAACAGTAAGACCAAGAAATCATTTCCTTAATAAATCACTTAATTATTCTCATTATTAATCAACTGAAAATTTGAAAACTACCCTTGTCTCAAATTTCTTTAAAGAAACATTCTTTAATTGCGTCCTCCTGATTAAATACCTCTCAAATTTTCTCTTTTTTTTTTTTGTTTCTCTCTTTCTTTGTTCTAAGAAGAACCAGCTTAAAATTCCCAGCTTCCATGGCCTCCTTTTCTTAATTTCCAAAAATACCCATTTCATTTAACTCAATTCCCTATTCTGGGTATCTTTTATTTCCCTCAAAAGATCAAAACTTTACCTTCAATTTTTTATTATTATTTTCTTAATTTTTATTGTTTTTGAATGATCATGGGACTAACGGGTGATTCCAAGGGCCAGTTACTGAGTCAACTAACTGAGTTAGTGAAGGAGATATCTGGGTTACCAAAGTGTAAAAACTGGTGTAAGAAAATGCATGGGAATTTGGTGCGTAGAATCAAGCTGTTGAGTCCTTTGTTTGAAGAATTGAGAGACGGAAATGAAGAGATGATGATAAAAATTGAAGAGATTAAAGGGTTTGAGCTACTGATGGTTGCTTTGGATTCTACTAAAGAACTTCTTCAATCGGTCAATGAAGGAAGCAAGTTGTATCAGGTAATGTTTTTCTCTAGTTTCTTGGGTGTTAATTCCCTGTTTGTAGCTAAGAAAGTGAATGGAAAGGAAAGGGAGTTTTGATTTTTCTTTTTTTGGTGCCATGTGATGTTGGTTTGAAAATTAAAAAAAAAAAAAAAGACAGAAATTCATGTTTGGTTGCGAGTGGTCTTATGTTGAAAAGTAAAAAAAATGAGGACTTGAGCTGATTTTCTGAATCTTATAAAATGATTGTATTTGGATTGTATTGATGAAGCTTTTTAGTTTTCTTAAGATGTCAAATAATGGGTTTATATATATATATATATATATATATATATATATATATTCTTTTTTTTTAGTGTTCTATTTTGTATTTTAAGCAATCCTTGTTTTTTTCTGTTGTTACCTCATGCTAAATCATACAAATGTAATTTATGTTTAAAATGTTGTTATTACTATGATTTAGAAATTGGAGTAAGAAAACAAAGAAAAATACTTGTTGACTTATGTTTGTATCTTGGCAATTATCATCTCTAATGGAAGATTACAACTTTTATATTTTTCTAAGGACAATCTTACTTAAAGTGAGTTCTTTCAATCACGCAATTAAGATATAAGAGATCAATTGCAAAAATAGTTCTATCATCATTCATCATTAAGTTATATTGGTATTATTTGAGAGTTTACTGCATAGTTGTTATCTGCTATATTGAGTTTCTTTCGGTGAGAGCGAGTGGGATCATGTTTTCATGTGTTTACAACTGTTCTTCTTTCGTGCATTCTTTGCATTTTTCTTTTTTTTTCGGTTTTAATAAGGTCTGCAGATTGGATAGTATAATTCCTTGTGTTATCATGTGACAAAAAAATGTTCTACACAATGAGTAGTTCTTCTTCAAAGCTTGTGTTTTGGGCATTGATGCTTTGTCTAGGTTCTATTGATGAATCAGGTCCTGAGAATATATATTATGGGATTTTTATTTTGTCCATGAAACATCATTGATGAGTAATTGAAGTGTCTTGTTAAATTTGAAAAGCGGGTGGATTTTGTCTTGTATGAGTTTCGGCCTTTCGAGTGTTTAAGGATTTCGTAGCTTCTGATTGGCTGTATCAATTTTGGGAATTATTTTGAGGTATTGTTATAAGAAACCTACTGAGTATCTCTTTGTTAGGAGTTGTGTTTGATAGTAATCTGTTTGGATCCGAATAAAAAGAAATCCCTCCTCTTTTCCATCCTTCTCGGCGCATAATTTTACTTGATATGCGAACTTATTAAGGGTACAAACAAGTTAGATTAATTTCTCAGAGTTTTAGAATGTCATATGCTCATCTTCTTCTTTTTTTCCTTCAGGATCCTTAGAAATAAGCTTTGATCTTTTTCATACTTAAACAATCATTTTTGCTGCTAATTAACCATGTTATCTTTCACAAATCCTTAGAGATGAGTTCGGCATTACTTCTTACAGGCTCTGCAAAAGGATCAGATAGCAGATAAGTTCCAGCAAATGACAGAAACTATTGAAGCCACATTGAATGAGATTCCTTATGATAAACTCGATATTTCCGAGGAAGTCCAGGAGCAGGTACTTTTCCTTGAAAATTTTGCCGAAAATTTAACTGTTGTCTTTGGTTTTTCTTTTGTTTGAATTGTTCCATGCACATTTAGGATAAGCAAAGCTGTAGTTTGACAAAAACAAACAGGTAGAATCAAGCAATTGATAAATAAATTCCTAAGTGCTTGCAACTTGTATGACTTGTTCTTATTATGTCTCATTGAACTTTTGCATGCAAGAGATGGAATGACTCAGCAAAATGCACATACTGACAAAAAAATAACGGCTATAATAAATAAATCAATAATATACGAAGCTTTGATGACTTGTCTGACCTGTTCTATTTCTTTTCAGATTGATCTTGTTCATACACAATTCAGAAGAGCAAAAGGAAGACCAGACTCACCTGATTTACAGCTAGACCAGGATTTAGCTATAGCACAGAAAGAAAAAGATCCCGACCCTGCAATTCTCAAAAGACTTTCAGACAAGCTGCAGCTAAGGACAATCAATGATCTAACAAAAGAGTCACTCGCTCTCCACGAACTGGTTATTGCCAGTGATGGAGATCCAGGGGATTGCCTTGAGAAGATGTCATCACTGCTCAAGAAGCTTAAAGATTATGTACTGATTGAAAATCCTGTAGCTGACACCTCTGAGGGTGAAAAGGGCTTGATGAAACACAGATCACCTGTTATCCCGGATGATTTCCGGTGCCCAATATCTCTTGAGTTGATGAAAGACCCTGTAATTGTCTCCACTGGACAGGTTAACTGGAAAAATGCATCACTAAATTTTTTATTATTATTATTATTATTAAACACTAAAACTCAGATATTCTAATCTTGTTGGTTCCAATATTCTTAATTGTTTTGCTTTCGTTTGCAGACATATGAAAGATCTTGTATTCAGAAATGGTTGGATGCAGGGCATAAGACCTGTCCCAAAACGCAGCAGACACTATTGCACGCAGCCCTTACACCAAACTACGTTTTGAAAAGTCTCATAGCTTTGTGGTGTGAAAGCAATGGCGTTGAGCTGCCTAAAAATCAAGGGACTTGTAGAAGCCAAAAACCAGGAAGCAGTGTCTCAGACTGTGATCGAACCGCTATCATTGCTTTACTGGAAAAACTGGCAAATGGAAATTCAGAACAACAAAGAGCAGCTGCTGGTGAACTCCGGTTATTGGCAAAAAGAAACGCGGACAATAGGGTGTGTATTGCTGAGGCAGGAGCCATACCACTTCTTGTAGAGTTATTGTCCTCTGTGGATCCTCGAACCCAGGAGCATGCCGTGACAGCTCTTCTCAACCTTTCCATCAATGACAGTAACAAGGGAACCATTGTTAATGCAGGAGCTATACCTGATATAGTAGATGTGTTGAAAAATGGCAGCATGGAGGCTAGAGAAAATGCGGCCGCTACCCTTTTCAGTTTATCTGTTATAGATGAGAACAAGGTAGCGATAGGCGCAGCTGGGGCTATTCCTGCCCTTATAAAGCTGCTTTGTGAAGGGTCTCCAAGAGGAAAGAAGGATGCCGCTACAGCTATTTTCAATCTTTCAATCTATCAGGGAAACAAGGCAAGGGCTGTTAGGGCTGGTATTGTGACACCATTGATGAGACTGCTGAAGGATGCTGGAGGTGGGATGGTGGATGAAGCATTGGCGATTCTGGCCATTCTTGCAAGCCATCAAGAAGGGAAGGTGGCAATTGGTCAGGCCGACCCAATTCCTGTTTTAATGGAGGTTATACGGACTGGTTCTCCACGTAATCGGGAGAACGCTGCTGCCATACTGTGGTCACTTTGCACGGGTGATTTAGAGCAATTAAAAACAGCCAAGGAAGTTGGTGCAGAGGAGGCACTAAAGGACCTGTCTGACAGTGGCACTGACAGAGCAAAGAGAAAAGCTGGAAGTATCTTGGAACTCATCCAACGACTTGAAGTGAAGGAAAATTCCGTCTCTTTGAGTTCGTTGTGAAATTCATGCCGTATAATTTGGTGTTTCAAACAGCCTATGTACATGATGGATATACGAGGGAAATGCATATTATGGGGTGCTTTTTACTGGAGATTTTATCAACAGAATGTTCGAATCCAAAGAGCAGTGAACGTCGAATTGTCTATGTCTCAATCGGCCTTGGCATTCGGAGGACTTGCTTGTCTGCAGGCCATCACTGTTTCAGGGAATTACCATATTTAATACAAGGTATTTTAAGAAAATTGGACCCTTTACCTATATTGTTTGCATGATACCAGCTGTTAATTATAGTATATATGGAGTTTGATAAAGTTTAAGAGTTGTTCAAGTATGTAAATTTTGATTAGCATAAAGTGGAGGTTAGCTACTGTCATTTATTTTAATGATAATTTGCCAGTTTCAAGTGGAATCTTTGAATTGCTTGACGTGAAATACTGAGTGGCATAACTTTCATTACATATATTTGTATGTTTATATACAGATATAATTTTCAAAATTATAAATATTTAATATCTACTTTTTTTAAAATATTATATAAATAAAATAAATATAAAATTATTTAATAAAATTATTATTAATGGTTTAATAACTTAATTTAATAAACTTATTTTATTTTTGAATGAAATTATGAAAAAGTAAAAATGATTATAACAGAAAACAATAAAAATTGATTAAAAAACTCGGTGAAATTTTTTTTAAAAATTTAAATTCTTGTACCAATCCGTATGGCTACAGTTCAATATAGACGGAATAAACTAAAACGAAATGATACAAAAATCGAAACGATATAATAACGATATCATATTAATTTTTTTTTTCGAAATTAATACGTATTAACTGATATCATTAATACCAATATCATATCGTATCAATTTTTTTCAAAATTAATACGTACTAATTGATACAATCAAAGACCATTTGCCATAACTATTTGGTTGAATTTCTAATTTTCTATCATTGTGGAAAAGACCAATTTGATTTTGTATCATCGTGGAAAAGACCAATTATGGAGACCAACCATTTTCAGTCACTGTTTGTTTTTTTTTTAATATCATCGTGGAAAAAAAAAAAAGGTTAATATGAAAAACATGCCCTCCATAGAGGGTTTATTCTTAAATGATGATATATGATAAAATTATTTATTAAAAGGAAATAGAAAAGTATGAAATTGTTATTAAAGAAACGATAAAGACTAAAATACCCTAAATAAATCCCTTGATAAAAAAAAAACCTTTTGCTTTCTCCCTTTATTTTTTAATTAAAAATAATATTTTTTGAAAATATATTTTTTTAATTTTAAAAATTAAATATTTTAAAAAATTTATTTTTTAATTTATTTTTTTATTAAATAATAAAAAATAATAAAAATAATATTTTTTATTTTTTATTTTTTTATTTTTAAAAATTTTAAAAATTTTAAAAATTTTAAAAAAAAAATAAATATTTATATATTTTATTTTTTAAATTTATTTTTAATTAAATTTTTTTTTAAATAATATTTTCTTAATGAGAGGAGAAATGTTAGAAATATCAAAATTTCATTAAGGATGTTTTTGTCTTTTATCATTTCTTTAATAACAATTTCATACTTTTCTATTTCCTTTTAATGAATAATTCTAACATATATGACCATTTAAAAATAAATCATATATTGAGGGCATGTTTTTCATATTAACCCAAAAAAAAAAAATTATGTTGAAGATCTAAGTCATGTGTTCATGAAAGACTAACCCCAAAAAATGTAATGACCAAATAACAATTAATATCCGACTTTGAACCGTTCAAAAATTAATTTTCCTTCTACAAAAAGAAGAAGAAATTAACCCAATTTTCGTGCATGTGAAGCAATAGAATTTGTGTTTTCTTTCCAACTTGCAAAAAGTTTCCAACATTTTTCAAACATGACTTTGATCTCACAACATTATTACACCCACCATTTGCATCGACCTTGTGTCTACAATTCCAATCTTTCCGAATTCCGACAAATTTGAAGGTTTTTTTCATTCTCTCCGCCAACCACTATATTTGAACTTTGAACATACATTAAAAAAAAAAAAAAATTATCTCATTCACCATTGATAAATTTTTAAAAACAAAGTTAGCAATTTAAATAAAAATTAATTTATAAAAAAAATGAATAAACTTATCTAAAGATCGAGCTACCCGCTCAAGCCTAAAAATCCGTCCGATATTTGAGAGGATTTGAAAAAAATTATTAAACCCGAAAAATAAATTTGAACAAAAAAATAAAACCCGTTTAAAAAATAGACCGACCTTGACTCCATAATTCAAAACCTGAGCCCGACCCGACTTGTTTTTCAATTATATAATATATTAGTTTTATTTTTATATATATTATATAATTTATATCATATAAAGATTAAATATATATAATATTATAACGTAAACATTAAAAATTTAAGTTGTCCATGTTTAAAATTTTAATAAAAAATAAAAAATTATTATAAATTAAATAAAAAATATTTAAAAAAAATAGAAAAAAGATAATATGAACAAGCCTAAATAAATTTGAACTATCCATTTACAAATATAAGTGAACTTGGGCAAAACTTGAAATCCATATTTTGGACCAGACCAAATTTGGGCAAATATATATGATGTTGATACCATATATAGACCCGACCTATTAACACCTCTAAAAATGAGACACTTTAACATTGCTTGGGGAATAAAAAAACTTCACTGTCCGTGTATCAAAAAGGAACTCAAAAACCTAACAAATATAAAGCTGATTCACTGAGATTCAGTTTTAAGCCAGTATCCACGAGCCAGATTTGTGATTTTTAATAGGCTATGGTAAATACATTGTTTTATGAATCAAATATAAACAAACTTTCATTATCTAAGACGTCTGAACAGAAACAAAGGATAAGAAACCCTAAAGGCTCAAACTGATCTTCCATGATTTTTCATTTTTTTCCCCAGTAAATCATCCTTGACAGATAAAAGCATAGTCTTCAGTTTTCTACTTATAAGTTATTAAAAGTACACACTTACCTTGCTGGCAGATCCCAAATCGATCGGAATGTATGTTCATCTTCATCACATAACAATCAGTCATACTATCTCCAACTCACTCTCATGACATAAAAAATAATCGTCTCCGCAGAATAGATCCTGCTGTAAAATCAAATAAATAGAAAGATACTCTGGCAACGCACGGCAAGATTCGCCAGCATTCATATCCGGCCACGCGCTTCACATTGACAGCCTCACTTGGTGCCCAGTAATCCGTAATTACGATTGCCGGCCGGTTGTTCCGGGGAAGATAGGAAAGCAAAACCCTATAAAAGGATCACTGATGAACACACATTGGATAAGTTAACCAATAGTCTCAAAGAATGTTTCAACCAATGAATGACCATTGACAATTTTTGTCGTCCCAATAATCAGATCATATGCCATTCCTTCCTGCAAGAGAGAGATACCAATATAAGGGGAATAACTTACAATTAAGGAGAAATGGACAATATCAAAACTGGTCGGACTCGGATCAATAAAACTACTTCAACAAGATAGACAACCGAAAGATGAATATTTTAAAATAATTAAGATTAAACCCTTTGGTCGAGGTGTTCAAGCATACTGTCAACCCAAAATCACCATTGTTGCATGACATTGAAATTACTATATTTTTATAGCATTTGACATTAGGAACTTGGAAGCTGACATTCGATAGTGCACTTGAGTCTATGCTCCGACTCTTCATTTTTCTTAAAGAACCAATGTCTGACGCATATTCGGACATGGATATGACCCCCCAAGGACCCACTAAATACATGAAAAAACTTAGAAAAAATTGAGCATACCCGTATCAGACACTAACAACCGAGTCTGAATAACATAGCTTTGAGTCGATAGAAATCATGTATCATGATAAAATACAAATAATTTAAATTGCAAAGTCCACAAAAATAGCTTCAATCCAAGGGTTTCACATTTTAGGGCAAGCCCAAGTAAGATGTGAGAAAGAAAAACAGTTTACCAAATGAGGATGCCAACTTTTCCCGATCAAGCACTCACTTAGAGAAACTACCTTCATTTTCTAATCACTTTATAACATAGGATTACCTTAGGGGACCTACTAAGAAATAACATGGAAGCATTGACTATTTCTATAACTGCATACTGTCATTGAGGGTCATAAGAACCCATGAAAATACACGCAATGTAATTAAACCAACAAATCCAAGCATAGGAAAACCACCAGCACCACTTCCATTCTCAAAAGTCCAAATGCTTCTATTTTACCACCTGAGACTATATACAATTGCCTTTAGATAACATTTTATGGTCATCATTTCCACAAACAAGAGGTAATGAGATATGATTGATCAATGTTCCATTTTCTTAACTTCCTTAGAAACGCTATCACCAGAATCCTATGCAACAGAAAACAGAAAAGAACATCCCTAGAGACTCCCATGTCACAAATACAAAAAATACACTCAAGAAAACTGCTTCCTAATGTACCTGAAAATATTACGCATTTCAATGAAGTAATCACTGTTTAATTGCAAGATATATTAACAAAACCTGTACGACATTGAACATTACCATATACACAAAAGAATCAACATACCTGAGCACTGAGAAATCTGAGAGCAGAAATTTCTGCAAATGTTACCCCTCCAACAAAGACAACAAGTACTAGGGAGCGCCTCCCATCAGCTATTCTGCAATAACTCAAGGAGTCAGCCAAGAAACAAAAGATTTTTCTGTAAACCGAAAAGAATATGAAGATTGCTATTCTCAAATTATAGAGGTCAGAGAAGAAATACAGAACAAAACTTAAAACAGAAAAGTCAGTGGAGCTTGCTGTAATCACAGAAACTACCATCTCTGGTTATTATTACAGCAACTCAATAAAGTAACAGGAAAATTCACGATTTTACTGCCCCATACTCGTGGTTGCTGCCTTCTATCATCACTCACTGTTACCTGGTTATACTGGTTGTTTGGACAATTTAACCGACGAAGCAGTCTCATTACCAAAAAAAATTCCAACACAAAAATCTGAATGAAATTATTTAATGGTTTGTCTAGCACTGGAATTATGAGGCATACAAAAAAAGGGAAATATTACTTGTCTAAGCCAGTAGAAGCTCCCTGCAATGTGTCAAATGATGGACTGCTAGTGAAGCCACCCTATAAAAACAAACATGCTATCAACAGTAAGTAAAATATATCCAAAGAACAAATATACTCGGGGAGTCAAGTTTTGGTGCATAGAAGTCAATGATGATTCTTAAAACAATTCCGAGAAATGTCGTCCCATATACAGATATTTGAAACAGTAAAACACAAGACAAAAATGAAAAAAAAAAAAAAAACAAACGTGGAAAGTAAAATAAACGAATCCGATGAAACAGAGAAGTGTACTGACCCTTTTTGTTTCTGAATGTGGCCCAGGCAACAGCTTCAAAATTTCTTCCATAGGACGCCTGTAAGGCCATATTATCATATATACATTCACAAATTGAAGGCTGGCAGGGTTTGGATTAATATTCCTGCCTGGTAAAAGCGCTTGGCTCGTACACCAAAAAAGAAATTCAGGCAATAAACAATAAAAACCTTCTTTCCATGTTGCCTCACCACCTCACCCCACCCCCTTTCTTTTTCTATTTTCTTCTCTCGTCATAGTTTCTTGATATCTCTCTTCATTTGAATAAATTCATCTTCTTCAACTCTTTCAAGATGGCATTCTAACTCCCTTTTCTATCTCTAGCCATTCTAAAAATTCAACCCCATCATGTTTTTTTTTTTCTGTTGTCCACATTGGCAACCTGTTTTGCTCTATGTTAAACCTTTGTGCCCCCATTTTCAGTCCTTTTTTACCATGATTAGTTCATGAATATTAATTATTTCCTCTCTTTTTTCCCTTGAGGGTGGGGTGGGGGTGGTTCCTACCAACAAAATTTACTAATTAGTCTGCTATTGATTTAGGGCCTATTTAGTCTGCTATGGATTTATGGCTTATTTTCTATAAACTTGTCAACTTAGTCTGCTATTGACTTAGGGCCTATTTTCTATAAACTTGCTTTGCATTACAACTCTCTAATTATTACAAAGTGCAGGATGGTGTCAAATCTTAATCCATATTCTATATAAATAAAGCCAACAGTAAAGAACCTAAATTAATTTTTCAGAAAAGTAAAGAAAATGGCAAAGCATACTATATCTAGATCACATAAAATAATTAGAATGAAATTGAACAGATTTAACTCACCATCCGGATCGAACTGCATGCTGGACAAGACGAATACTAAGAGGTGCATATCCAGAAAAGACATAGGCTATGTCATTAGGACTGTTGCATCAGAAAATAACTTCTTAATTAGGAAGGAAAAGAGGACAATTAACTGCTTCATATAAGTAGAACAGTATGCTTGAGATGAAAATGTTGCTATGGGATGTAAGATAAAATCTAGAGAAAAATCCATCAGCATATCATGCTACAAGTAGCTCCAAGCATTGCAAAGTTTGTTCTGACAGCAGGAGAAAGAGAAAATACGAAGGCATTGTACCAAGAAAGAAAAGGTGAAAGAAAATATTAAAATTAACAAACTAAATCACTTCAGAATAACCAAGAGAATAATAATGTTGGATACACCATGATGGTACCTACAGAAGAATAAATATATAAGCAGCTATCTAGAAGTTTCTTCCAGTGAATATTTATCAGCGTGAAGCAATTTTCTTCCACATAATTCTTCATTCGGCACATAATACAATTGCAATATACTATTTATATGCAATGCAGAAATTCATCTACCAGTTGGTAGGTATAAAATGGCACAAGAGAGTATCATTTATTTTTCATGATAGAGTGTTAAAGAGATTGGAAGAAAAAAAAATTAAAAAATTGCAGCATGAAAACAAAAAAATACTAAAAACAATAACACATAATTTCTTTATAAAAAATACAAACTCATCCATCTCTCTCTTTTTTTTTGGGCGGGGGGGGGGGGGGTTCTACAATGAAAATTTTGCCATAATTAACATATAGATGATATGGTAACTAATATCAGTGAAGGCTCAGCCAGACATGTGCAGTAACTAACCTCTAATACTGAAATAAAATATAGCAAACATTATAGACAGTTTAATTATTAGAAAATATTGCATCAGTGCGAAGAAAATACTTTGCTGTGTCAGTATCCTCAACTACAAGTTGCAAAGCACGTTTGACTGTCAGCCAATTGCTTTTTGACTCCTGCAAGAGTCAAATGCAAAACAATTGACTAAGATAATAGAGTCAACTGAACTTGTGATCGTTAGACTAGTACACAAACTGAAGGAAATGACTGACGATGCACCCTTATTCTATACCTGTTTCTTCAACAATCCAGCCTTTTCTAAATTATTTAGTGTAGCCATGTGCTCAAATCCATAACTGTGGAGTAGCTCCCTCCTAAACCATGAATACAAATATATTAAATAACCAAGTCAATATGTCAAAGAAGAAAATTAGCTGTTAATTTGTAAAAGTCAAGAATCAAAAGCTAGCATACACTTTCAAAATAAAAGAAGAAAAACAAGATTAAAAGTGACTTCTAAAGAGTAAACAGTACTTGCCTCAAATAATCAAAATGCTTTTTGGGCAACCCTGAATTTGTTACAGAAAATAGGATGAGAAGACGCAAGACGTTGATAAGAGACTCCTGCTTTTGGATCATTTCTTCAATGTATTCAAAGCAACTGCATTCATAGACCAGAAACAAATATTTAGAGAGTAGAAAACAGAAAAAATCAAATATTGATAGGTTGATATTGTTTTTCAAGAAAATTAAACCACGGGCAGCTGCAATTGGCTCAGATAAATGAAGAATAAGTTTCTTCACAACAAAATGCTATGAGCAAGCAGTAATAGTTGCATTAGCTAACAGAAAAATGCAAGGACTGACATTTTAAACTCATGAGATTAGTAGGTGAAGCATGTTAGACTTACATGTCATAGCTCGAGGCCTCAACAATTGTGTGTTCCATGTCAAGTTTTGCAAGAAAAGATGGCTTCGATGTGAATATTGACAGATGTTGAGCAAGATTTATGTGTCTCTGAAGCAATAATCAGCGGCGAATTACAACCTAAAACTCATCCAGACCACTTTCCAGGAAGCCAATGCAACTTCCAAGAAGCAAAACCCAAAGGAACCTACTTACAGTCATTTCAGGTAATGAGTTGAGCTTCTTGACGAAGTCCTTTAGTTCAGAAACTGTTTGGTTCTGTACGCATTCAACAAATTAAAAAGGGCTTATAAGAAGTTAAGAAAGTTCAACAGTCCCAGAAGGAAACCATTTGAGCAACCACCCAGTGATCCACAAATTATGATACATGAAAAGTGAACACAATGGATAAGAGTTGAAAAGATAATTTACTCATACAATAAACCTTTTAAATATTCTTTCCACTTGCATACGACTGCTTTCTAAATCGTCACAGGAAAACTTAACTAGTGAGCTACAAAATTCTTTCACTAGGATTTTGACTATGAGGCATGAGGAATGTTCAGGTCCTTATTCACTTACAGTAGAAGTCATCTCAGTGTAGTCCTGCTTCATGGATGTTGCTTTCTGCCTTAGAACCTGCAATCAGATGGAAACTAAGAAGAGAAACTTGGGAGTGATGTACTGATGTTAACTTCGGGGAAGCAAGAATTGGAAAAATAGAATGTGGAAACGGTTAAAACAGGTCAACCTGGACAACAACTTCAAAGTTGAGATCTCGTATCTCCTTGAACAGCTTGTCACTAAAAGTTAAAATAAGCATTTAAATTGACATAAGATAGAGGAAATAGAGGGGAGAAGAAGGCAATAAACAAAAGGATGCTTAACATTCTGCGAAAAGGGTTTTTACTTTTATTTGTGAAGACAGATTAGAGTGTTGACTGAGGCCTATATGAGTCAATTTTCTTATTATGCTTCAAGAAAAATACAAAAGAGACAATAGAAATCTTAATCAAATAGCCACCAAATTAAAACATTCATGTTTGGTTTTATCCACTCAAAGGCTAACCTATAATTACTTGACAAATGCAACAATGGCACAGATTTAAGAACCTTCTAAAAGCCATATCCATCTATGACCATACATCAAAACACAAGCAAAACCACAATGTTTGTAAGAATCAGAGTGCTATTATAATTACTCAGTGAAATGCATCAAGCCGAGGCGAACTTTACCTTGAATTAAGCGGGACCTTCATCTTTTTTCCCTCTTGCTGAACACCCATGATAGATGAATCCAGCTCCACAGAACCATTATTGATGCGCAAAAACTGCAGTGAAACAATTAAGAGACAGCTTTTAACAAATCCAACTAAGAGACAAAATATCTTATAATGATTCTTTTCCACTAAGAAAAATAGAAACAATGACTGCCTCAAAGAGTTCAGTATTACAATTTTGATTTAAAATCTCTTTTGTTAGTTAGATTTCTATCTAACCAAACTATTTCAGATAAAATGACCCAATGCCATTAAACTGGGAGGTTCAACAATCTCATTATTCCAGGTGTTTTAGTACTAACCCAGTAACCAGAATCTAAAACAGCCACCAGAATGGGAAGGAGAAGAGGTTTTAGCAAAGACCATGACAGCCTGAATTTCCTTATTACATTCCCAGGACCAACTCATGCCATATTGGCATGTAATATCTTGCAGATTGTTCGTTGCATAAGTGACAATCCTGCTTTCTTATCAACTTATGCCATCAACAAGCCACCTCATGAGAATAGTTTTGTTAAGTGGTGTTATCCCACATCTGTTAAGTCTTGGGTTTCTTGTGGTCTTATACTAAAGTTGGGCCCCTCCACCTATTACCAATTGGTTTTAGGTCGGATGCTTAACATGGTATCAGAACCCAAGTTGTGTTCTGTTGTTCTTCTTGCCTAACCTCATGTGAGGTTGACAACCCCTGGTGAGGTTGTCCACTTGTAGGCCCTGTGAGCTTCACGTGAGGGGGAGTGTTGAGTGTTGTTATCCCACATCTGTTAAGTCTTGGGTTTCCTGTGGTCTTATATTAAAGTTGGGCCCCTCCACCTATTATCAATTGGTTTTAGGATGGATGCTTAACAAGTTTATTTGACAAAACTAGCTGAACTAGTGAGCAAAAGAAATAATAATAATGACAGAACTAGCCCTTTGGAAAGATACCTCATAAAGCAACTTAATTTCCAATTTTTATATTTCCCTAGATAGACTGATCTACCTCATAGCCATGAACATGATGGTTTGCAAAGAAAATATGTAACAAAATTTAATTGCAATACTGCTGCCGCTTTTATCAGCTTACCTCATCCACTAGCCCTTCATATGTTAACTGTGAACACATAGGAGTAACCATATCCACCTGTAAATAAGCAGTTGAAAGTTTCAGGTTATAGCAACAATAGTATTGTTAATTTTTGCAGTCAACTTCACTATCAAATGAGATAGAGAAACAGGCAACAAACCATGTATAATTCGAGCTCACATGAACACAATTTTGTTTAGTAAATTATTAGTGGTATGCTGCGCATTTACGTTTTAATCAAATAATAATTTTGCAACTCTCCTTAAAATAGCCTTAGTAACTTTCTCACATCATCTTGATGAAAGTATTCTAGAAAAAGAAAATTGCTTAGTGCACTGAAAGACAAGACTCACCTCCCTATCTATGAGGATGAGAGTGTTAATCTCAGGTACAACCATCTGAAGAACCAAAAAGGAAATAGGAGGCCACAAGTCATTTATAAATAAATAAAAGCAAAAGCATTAAAACTAATTTGCATGGGAGAAAAGGTTTTAAAGGGGGCCTCAATTACATCAGATGAGTTCACGGGCTCTTCTATTTGCATGCGATTAAGAGTTTCTGCAATAAGAACAGATGCTTTGCCTTTTGCGCGCACATTTGGTATAACTCCAAAAGAAGACTGCAACATGTAAATTTTAGGATTAATTTAGAAAAAAAAAAAAAAAATTCAGAATGATAGAGCTGTATTAAATTGGAATCATAATCTAATTAACTTATTTTATAAACTCTTGATATCTGCTCCAATGAGTCATCCTTATCTAGCCCAAATAAATAACATAACTGTATCGACCTAACCTCAAGCTTGTGAATGGCCTTTGCAATATGCCAAAGTGAGCCTGTATCACCATCAGCCTGACATTCCTACCATGAAGAAACACGCATATAAAAGATTGGTTCAAATTCTTTAGAACCACAAGAAGAATAGAGTGGGTGGGAAAAAAGCCATATTTTCCTTACTTTGTAAGCAAGATCCAGTTCAAACGACAATATGTCTTCATCCACTGGAACTACATACAACGGGTACTCCCCTATGGTTATCAAGTGATGCACTTTTTCTTCCTCAAGGATCTGCACAGTGATGAAGATTCTTTATGAGGTTTATGTAGACAATATATATGCACATCATGAGCTTAAGTAGCAGCCAACAGTTTTCTTTGCTATAGATGCTTACCCTCTCGCATTGAATTTCACGGCGAGGAACAAAATAGATATAGTACTCTCTTTGAAGTCCTTTTGAGATATCATCATGCACATGAGAAGATATGAACTTCATCAAGTCACGCTGAGAAGGAACGAGATAAACCACTTTGGTGCAATCAGTCTGAACTGGCTCAGCTGAAAGATGCCGCAATTCAATCCCGTATTCCTGATCATAGTCAACAGGACATCCATAATCATAAACTTTATAACACCAGTACATTGTTTTTTTTTATCATTCATATAACTATTCAATTATATATCAAAACTGAATCATCCAGGCATATCCTCTTCTTCTTGAATTTAAGTATGTACTGAAACATGCTGAATATAGAACAATAAATCCATATATTAAACGTTTTCAACATAAGAGCCTTTAGTGCTTCAATAGATACCGTAATAGCTGAAATTTCATAGAATAATACAAATTTCTTATTGAATTTAAGTATTTAATTAAAAAAGTGGCATCTTTAAACATTTAGAGTTTCAAATAAAAAAAGTGAATTACCTTAAGAAGAGATGTTTGGATAATCAAAGAGAGGGAGCCACCAAGTTTCGGTTCAATAACCAAACATTTCTTTCCTCGAATCTAAAATCATCAAATAACCAAAAAAAAATATAATAATCAATCAAATCGAAACCAAATGTCCACTAAACTAAGCTTCATGCAACAACATCATTTTAAATTTCCTTTATTTTCCCGAGCTTTCTCGACAACCAAGCAGTACTTAAGTTGAAAAACAAAATGTAATGCTAATAAATTAAAAAATGAAGACTTACATCTTTGAGGATTTTAATAAGATCTCTCTGAGACTGTTCCCTGTAAAATAATAATAATAATAATAATAATAACAATAAAGAATTAATTACTGCAAAATCGAATGAAATTGAAGGAAATAAGGAGATTAAGCGATTGAATTTTGTACCTGAGAGACTTGAGATTCAGAGGAGAGTTGTCTAAATTTGGAATTTGAGCCATTTTCAATCCAAAAAAAATTTCTTTTGCTTTTCTCTTCAGCGGAGAAAATCAGAAAATGAGTTCGTGAAAAAGATCGTTAAATTAAAGTCTTTTCAATGAGTTGGAGATGCTTGGGCTCCACTATAGGGCCTTAATAAAATCTTTATTATGTTTAATGCATTAGGGGCTCAGGCAATACTGAGCCCAATTAGCTCAAAGAATTGACCAGCAAACCTAAAGATAACATTTGTAAGGTGTTTAAGCAAATGTTATACATCTGCTATGTTTAATGCTATCAAAATGGACTTAAGGAAAGCTTTTGGATCGATAATTTCGGTCAAAGTATTTAGGCATAAATTAATTTTTTTATTATAAAATTGAATAATTTAGTTTTTATTTTTTTTAAATTGAAGTAAAAAAGATAAAATCATTAACTAGTGTAACGTGAACCGTTTTAAAAGCTGACGTCGCATTTAATCTGTGTTTAATTGATGACGTGGATGTTAAATGCTGACATGGCACCAATAAAAGATATTATTTCTGATGACATGGACAAATAAATAATATATTTTCAATATTTGATGTGGCATTTTTAATAATTTAGTTATTTATTTTGTTCACGTTATCTTAAAATAATATATTTTATTGGTGTCATGTCAACATTTGACATCCACGTCATCAATTAAACACAGGTTAAATACTAAATCAGCTTTTTTAACGGTTTACTTAGTGATTTTATCTTTTTGCTTCAATTTTAAAAGAATAAATACTAAATTACTCAGTTTTATAATAAAATGACTAATTTATATTAGATGATATAATACAGAGACCTCTCAAATACTTTAACCGATAATTTCTCATACAGGTTCTTTCTGTTCTAAACTTTCATGAAACATTTGTAAGGTGTTTAAGCAAATGTTATTTTTAGTATTCAAAATTTTTGGCATATGAATTTTATATGCTTTCTGCAAGTGCTCAATACATATTTTATTACGGTATATTTAAAAATTAATAAATCCGTATAGTAATTAATAATAGAATATGTGATAAATATTTTAACACTACTCATAAAATTTAAAAACGCTATTCATGGCAAAAATCTGATTCCCTTCCTTTCTATAAAAACAAAGTAACTCCTAATAAAAACAATAAAACTTTCTAAGATGCAAAGATACATCAAGTTGTGTTCTTACAGCAAAAGATGGTCGAATGTCGCATTTTGGGAGGGGAATTACAAAATGAAGTGATTCATCGTAAATATTTATTACCATTATAGAAAATAATTAGAGAAAAGAAAATGTCTATATGTAAAATTAATTTTAAAAAATTGAAATTACCTTTATGACCCCAATATCAAATTATGCAAAATCACAATTACAAGCCACCTTCATATGTACTTTAAAGACACAATTAAGAATGTGAGAAAAAATAAGCAAAAAAAGAATAAGAAGTTATTTAACTACATCGGTTTTTCAAAGGGAGAAAAAGTAGGTAAAACTGTTTTGTTTTTAAGTAAATTATTAATAATAAAGTTATATATTATTTTTATTTTATAAATTTTTTTTAAAAATTTTAATTGAGTTGGTATCAATTGACTCATGAAATCAAAATATTTATATATAATATATTAATAAAAAATATGTACAACTAGTTGACAATAAATGTACATTAATAAAGTTCAAAACTTTATGTTTATTGATGAATATGGTAAAAATATATATATATATATATATATATAACTGTAAAAATTTTGTTTTCATAATATTTTAGACAATTAATTATACAATGGTCAATAGTGTATATATTTTAAAATTGAGAATATAAGTTATTTTACTAATGTAACATATAGCTTAAGCTCATTGTACATATATTCTTTTTTGTTAAATGTACATACATTGTGAATGTAAGTACATTTCATATGACATTAGACAAACTTATGAAATTGTCTTGGGTACTTTGGTTCCAGGTTTACGGATCATATTTTTCAAAAGAGGTAATTATTAATTTGATCCTAAAATATAAGTGTTTTATCATTTCAGTTTTAAAACTTTCATATGTAAACTTTCAATTCTAAAACTTATAATTTTATTAAACGTTAGTTTTTCCATTACATTTCAAACGAGAGCACTAACAAAAAAACTTAATTGACATCTGATCTCGCATTTAACATAATATTTTTTTTCTTACATGGCATTCTAGTATTTAGGAAAAAATTTAACTGTCCTTTCTTTCCATTAATTAAAAATTAAATAAAAATAGTAAATTAATATAATATACAATACATTATTTCGAAGATTTAAAAATAGACAAAATTAATGAGAAAAAAGTTATAATAAACTAATCCATTTATTATACAATTTTTATAAAGTTTCAATTTTGCAATTACAAAATTATAATGATCAGTTAAAAACTCAAGAATCATAACTTATCTTTCTAGTTTGATCAAACAGACATTTACAAAATATAACCAAAAAGTCATTATAACAAATCAAAATGACATATCAGTAGTAACACAACGTATTCTTTGTTCAAAAAACAAAAAATATTCTAAAAAATAAGGGAAATGTTGTTGAGATCATTGTAGTTGGTATCGTATCGTAATCAACTGTATCGCTCGATACGTACTGATATTAAGGTAAACCGTATCGTTTTTATTTTTGTATTGATTAGTATCAGTCTGTATCGATCAATATATTGATCAGTAGTGGAATGTTACATAAGAAAAAATTATTCTGTTAAATGTCAGGTCATATGCCAATTAAGCTTTCTGTTAGTGTTTTCGCTTGAAATATAACGAAATAACTAATGTTTAACAAAATTGATAAATTTTAGGATTAAAAATTTACATTTGAAAGTTTTAGGATTGAAAATTTAAAAACACCAAAATTTTAAGATCAAATTAGTAATTACCTTTTTTCAAAAAATAAGATCTTATATAAGACGACACGTCATGCACAATGTTTTAAAATCTATAATTAACATTGTTTTTTATAATTGCATATGTTGTAAGGTAATTGTACATAATTTTTTTTTTATTAAACTTCGTATATTTTTGTACGTACATATGATAATCACTTGTAGTCTTGAGCTAACATCCATTGCACATTAAAGTCATAAAAGTAATTTTCATTTATTTTTTATTAATTTTATATATTATTTTTGTTCAGGGTATGAATAAAAGTTAGGTGATATTATTAACAATGCAATAATTATTAAATGATTTAATGAACAAATATTATTTAAAAAAGAGAAAAAAAATTAAAAAATTAAAAAAATTTAGTAATGAAATTGTAAAAATAAAATTATCCTTGACGAAAAAATATTCTCTTCCCCTTTTTCTCTTAATTAAAAAATAATATTTCTAAAATTAAAATTTTTATTTTTTAATTAAATTTTTTTATTTTTTTAAATAAAAAAATTTATGAAATTATTTTTAAAAAAAATAAATATTTAAATAAATATTTTTTAAACTTATTTTTAATTAGATTTTTAAAAAATAAAAAATTTATATTTTATTGTTAAATGATAGTTTTGTCTATTACTTATCATTAAAGTTAATTTTATCTTTATAAATTTTTTTAACAATTTTTTATTTTAAAAAAAAATAATTTTTGTTCATTAAATCATTTAACAATTATCATATTATTGATTGTATATTTTTAACAAATATTATATTAAATAATTTATCAATTATTGTATATTTTTTAAATGTACCCATAAAAGTTTATGTTAGATGATCCTTTTCTGAAATTGCAATCGCCAAATACCTCGGAAGTTGGTGCAACGGAAGTTTCCATTTTGACTCACTAAAATACATTAATTAATTAATTAATTAATAAATCAAATGCAAGCGGCTGCGAAAGGTTTTAAAGGATCGAATCGAAATGCTGAAAAAGGTTACAAACTTCACGGAATGGAGGAAGAGTCCTTTCAATTCACGTCATTTTTTATTTATTTATTTAATGCTTAAGTGGTGGCTCACCACTCACGAGTCACGACCCATGCAATCCTTCTTCTTTTATGCACCTCTTTCAACACGTGGCTTTGGGACCCACCGTCTTCTCTCTCTTTGCTTTTGAAATTACCTCAACGTCCTTTCCTTTTTCTGGATTCGTTTTCTTTTGACTAAACTATTAATTTTTATTTTTATTTTATAACTTTACCTAATTAAGTCATTATATTTTTATTATAATCAAATAAACATATATTTGTATCTAAATATACTATTATATCAAATTAAATACTGATTTAAGTTAAGGGTTTGTTTAGGTATAAATTAAAAGTTAAAAATTTATTTGAATAAAAATTAAAGGTTAAGGGTTTGTTTGAGTGTAAATTAAAGATTAAGAACTTATTTGAAGGATTCACTTATATTAATGTAAAACTAATTAGTTTTACACACTTTCATAAATTTTTATACGATTTGTATTGTTTTAATTCAATCGTCGTATTTCATGTTCTATTCACTTAAATCATGCACGTCGAGTTTCGAGTAAATTAAAAATATTTAATTATTTGTTCAATGTAAAAAAAATTTCAACCGTTAAATATATATTGAAAAAGACGATATTCTCGATTGATATGATAGATATATCGGATCAATTCAAAACTTTACGTGTACGACGAGTACAATTATATTGTTAAATCTAAAGATCGATTTATTAAAATATGAATCATATAAAAAATTAAAAAAGTGTTTAAAATTAATTTAATTTTACATTAATATAAGTGGATTTTTTTAATTTTATTTTATCTGTTTTATTGAAATGAAAAGTAGAAAACTTGGTGTAAGTGAATAAAAAATTAGATCAAAAGTTAGAATAGTGAGATTATCCCTTTTTTATTCGATAAATTCAATTAAATAATTCAATTAAAAATTTTAAATATTAAATACAATAAATATTTAATTTAATGAAATGATCTTTATTATAAAATTTTATAATCAAAAGTTCAAACTCATCACCTATTGTTTGATCCAATATTGACCGGGGACGAGCCCCGACTTTCATAGGTCGTTGGTTTGACCTCCCGTAGTGGTCCTTGCTTTTAATATTTTTTTATAAAAGATAATAATAATTTAAAATTAATTTAATTATTGATTTAATTTGATTTTTAATCGACTTATTGGCTCTTGATTGATTCATTTAAAACTCCATTATTTATATTTATTGGATCGAACATATTATCAAATTTTAATTCAACTGATTTAATCGATTAGTTCGATTCGATTTTTTATTCACACGATATGATACATTTAAACATGATTAACATGATATATTTAATACACATATCATATTTGTATTTAAAATTTTTACATATTTAATAATTCGTGTTATATTTATATTTACACAACACGAAAAAATTAGACACATGATATCCATAAACGAATTATCAAATTTATTTATATATAAATTACATGTATATTTCATATCTCTTTATTTTTATGTAGTTAACATGTTAAATGATAAATCTTAAAAAATATAAATTAAAATGGGAGGGAATAATCAAATATTTATTTATTTACCTTTCATTCCTTCCACAAAATTATATACTATTACTATATAAATACTAATATAATTTTTAATTTTATTCTTTTTGCCAAGAATATAATTTTTATTCAATCACTTGATATTATCAAAGAAACTCGAACACTTTTTATCAGAAAAGAAAAATAGTTCAAGGAATTGGCATTTTTGTAAATTCAATTAAAATATTCATACATCATCTTCTTCATTGGACCGATTCCCAACATCTCTCTCTCTCTCTCACTCTTCTCTCTTTCTCTGTCTTCCGCAATGTCCGCAACCGCCACTCGCCTCCGACGCCTTGCCACCGCCGCCACCGCAGCAGTAGCAGTGACCGCCTGCGGTGGCGCAATACTCTTTCCTCCATCTGTATCTTCCAATGACCGCGCTGGTGGCCCCGCGACCGTAGAGTCCGCGAGGCTGACGATTAATGACCCGAGCGCCGTCGTTCCGTCCCGCACTGTCCAGAAATCGGCTCTTATCCGTTCCAGCTCTGGTAATCCACTCGACATCCTAGTCGTCGGCGGCGGTGCCACCGGCTGCGGCGTTGCTCTGGACGCCGCCACTAGAGATCTCCGAGTCGGCCTCGTCGAGCGAGAGGATTTTTCCTCCGGAACGTCTTCGCGGTCCACGAAGCTAATTCATGGAGGTTAGCATAAATATTCATATATAAATGTGTATATACGCGTATATTTTCTGTATTATGGACGGTTATTTTCAACCTTTCTAAGAAAAAATATGAGAATGAATCAGTATTTCATTTTCTGTTTTTTCATGTCTTCTTTCATTTATTATTATTATTTTTTTAAGTTTTCATGTTGATTAATGATTAATTTGTCCGTTTGATATGAAAATGTGCTTTTGTAAATAATTTTTTTTTAAAAATGAAGAAACTTCAAGCTGATTTGCGCGATCATATATGCAATCTCTTCGCTATATGTATGAGATATCTATATGTTTTAAATTGCTGATTTTCAACATTTGTTGTTGTTGAAGTGTTCAAATCCAGCATGATGAGTGCATAGGATTCGAAATTTTGAAAGGAGAGAAGGGGAAAATTTTGGGAACTCACTCAATGTGTAGAAAATATTAGATATTGAAGTTTCTAATTTTCGTTGAGGGAGCATAGAGTTTAAATACATATGGACATTGATTAATTCTGTTAAAAGTTTTTCTTCAAGATTTCGGTATATATTCCCCATTAAGTATCAAGTATCCTTGTATTAATTTACTAATAACATTTTTTTATAAAATTTATAGTAGTTTTCGTGCCTTGTCTTTTGATTAACATCAAAAGTCTTCCTTCCTGTTGAATTATGTAAAATGTTGGATGGATAGCAATTGATGTCATCATGTCACAGTTTTATTGTTTCTTATAGGATGAACATTTAATTATACTCCATGAAATATGTACATGAGGCCAATTCCATTTCATCTCTATAAGCTTGTTTCAGCTTTTAGACTAATCCATTTGTTCAATTCTGCCAGGAGTCCGCTACTTGGAGAAAGCTGTCTTTAACCTTGACTATGGGCAATTGAAGCTGGTTTTCCATGCACTTGAGGAGCGTAAACAGGTTATTGAGAATGCTCCTCATCTCTGCCATGCCTTGCCATGCATGACACCCTGTTTTGACTGGTTTGAGGTAGTATACTACTGGATGGGCTTGAAAATGTACGATTTGGTCGCAGGACGACGTCTGTTACATTTGTCCAGATATTATTCTGCGCAAGAATCTATTGAGCTCTTCCCTACTCTTGCAAGGAAGGGTAAAGATAAAAGCTTGAAAGGCACAGTTGTGTACTATGATGGTCAGATGAATGACTCACGCCTAAATGTTGGATTAGCTTGCACTGCTGCACTTGCTGGGGCAGCAGTGCTTAACCATG
Organism: Fremontodendron californicum; assembly: GCA_030761205.1. NCBI lineage: Eukaryota > Viridiplantae > Streptophyta > Magnoliopsida > Malvales > Malvaceae > Fremontodendron > Fremontodendron californicum. Next base: position 9,934,112 of record JAULJL010000041.1, on the reverse strand, counting down.
CAGAAGTTGTATCCTTTCTTAAAGATGAAGATACTCAGCGGATAATTGGTGCAAGAATTCGTGACAATCTGTCAGGTACAGCAGGAATATCCTTTCAGCAAAAAATATTCGCATGATTAACCAATTCAAGCATACGGCAATTTACATCTCTATCTTGATTAGTCTATTTTCGGTTCTCTACCTCTTCATGAAACTTTGCAATGGAAAAAAAGAAAAGTCAAATGACTATAAGATTAGAGAAGTACTTGTTAATAACATTCTAGGAAATTGATTGGTTAGAGCATAAAGCCACAACAGTTATTATTCTTCTCTGACTTGACCCTGTCTTTCAGTATGAATTGAGATGCATTTGATTTCTATTGTTTGACATGCACTAATCACTTATGTCTTGAACATACCAATCAGCTTTCTGTCCAAGCAGTTGATTGAGATGTTCCCATTTGAATTCTGATAGCTGACTTGCTCTAATTAGTTTTGCCTTGAACAGATTAATCACCTTCCTATTATCACCTTTTAAACACTTGAATGTGTTTCATCAGGCAATTTCCTTATTCATATAATGATACAACAGATGGGGATCTTAAGTTTTGAAGTATAGCAAAAATGAGACAGAAAATTGCAAATTTCGAGTATTCAACTTATCCTAATTTCTTACAATTGACAGACAATATAATGCAGGGGTGCTATAGTGGCAGAAATGCCTGAGAACGGAAGTTTTTATCAAACTTCAAAGCTTTCCATTCAAATTATAGACAGTAATTAAAGTCTTGTTTGTTATGGAGCATTGATAAAATTAAAATCTGAAAAGATGTCCGACATTCTTTAGATAATGGTGCTCTGTGGTTGGAAATGATAAGTGTTTTTCTTCCGGTTTAGACCATTCATTATTCAATCTTTACATTCCAAATAAGTTGCTATCCTAGTTAAACATATCTACTTTTTATTTATTTATTTATGTTTTGGCTTATCTCATGTACAGCAAGGTTGAAGCATTGTTGAATTATTTTTTAATACTGGCATCAACATCAAGAAAAGAGGAAATTTTTTTGTTCATATGCAGGGAAAATGGTTTTGCACATGAGGACCAAAATATGTGCTCCCAAATTTTCTTTCCTTCAAAATTAAGCTTATTGCTGCATACTGATATTGGTGGAATTAGGTACTTAATTGGTCATTTGTTTGATCTTTTTTCTCATTATCATATAAACAGGCCAAGAGTTCGATACCTATGCAAAAGTTGTTGTGAATGCGGCTGGACCATTTTGTGACTCTTTAAGGAAAATGGCTAACAAAGATGCACAGCCTATGATATGTCCTAGCAGTGGTGTACATATTGTTCTCCCTGATTACTATTCTCCAGAAGGAATGGGCTTGATTGTCCCTAAAACTAAGGATGGACGTGTTGTTTTCATGCTTCCATGGTTGGGGAGAACTGTAGCTGGCACTACAGATTCTAATACTCCCATCACTCCACTTCCAGAACCAACTGAGGATGAAATTCAATTTATACTTGATGCGATCTGTGATTACCTTAATGTTAAGGTATAACATGGATTTATCAATTTAATATTTTGACTTTGTCTTTCTAATTTATTTCTCATTCAATCTCTTTTTTTGGTAAATGCTTCAGCCTAATTTAGATTAAAATTATGGTGGAAAACTTTAGGTACGACGTGCAGATGTTCTTTCTGCCTGGAGTGGTATTCGTCCACTGGCAGTGGATCCTAATGCAAAGAACACTGAAAGCATCTCTAGAGATCATGTTGTTTCTGAGGATTATCCTGGTTTGGTCACAATCACTGGTGGAAAATGGACTACTTATCGAAGGTAATATTTACTTTGGTTTTGCTAAATTTTCTTTTGGAGTAGCCAGATATTCTGGGGTTTGTTTCCGATACATGGTTGCTAGTATTAGTTTTGTTGGTGGTTTACAGTAGTCCACAAGAGCTGAGTTTATCTTGATGGACTACTGTTGAACTTAACATCAAGTGAAAATTTGGAGTTTAGGTCCAACTGTTGAACTACAGATCTAGGAATAGACATACTCTGGATTCCTTGATTTTGGAGCATGGGATCTTGTTCTGTTGATCTCCTCTCTTTCCCTCTCTGTTTTCTTTTTGGCATGAGTTTTTGTGCTTACTAGAACTAATTTCAGCATGGCAGAAGATGCGGTTAATGCAGCTATCAAGTCTGGTAAACTGAGCCCAAGAAATGAATGTATAACAAGCAACCTGCGGCTGATTGGTGGAGATGGATGGGAGCCCTCGTTTTTTACTGTTCTTGCTCAGCAGTATGTACGCATGAAGAAGTCATATGGTGGTAAAGTTGTTCCTGGGGTGATGGACACAGCTGCTGCAAAGCATTTGTCTCATGCATATGGCATCTTAGCAGAACGAGTAGCCACCATAGCTCAGGTTGGTTTGCTATGCTCTCATAACTGTTAATTATGGGTCTTAATAGCTGTAATTATGAGGAAATTGTGCATCTGTCTATTGCACATTGGGCTTTGAGTGTTGACAAATTTAGGGATTTTAATGTATATTTATCTAATGACACCTCATTAGTCAAAAGTGTTAAGAAATAGTGAATTGAATAGCTTTCAAGGATCTTCATTCTGATATAATGTTGATTTCTTCTTCTAAGAGGGATAAGATAACTGAAAATAAGCTCGGAATCATAGTCTTAGGCATTTCTATGACATTACTTGATGAGAGAGTATATAAAAATGCAAAATTTCTTAGAATGTCATGAGCTTCTTCTCATAGTTTATTTCTGGTGATAGTGATAGGAATCGTGCTAATTTCATGTTGTGCATCATTTTTATTTATGTATTAAATATTATGGCTTTAATTTTGTGAAATATCAAGTGAGATTATATTCCTTTCAGTATGAGCCAGCATGTAAAAATACTTCTTGACATCAGGTTTCCATGTCTGTTTAAAATTTAAATGACAAGCTTGGCTGCTGCTAGGGAGAGGACAAGCAATTTTAGAGCACTTGTCATAGTTGTTTATTACTCTTCTTCAGTTCTTCAATTTTTCTGGGCATAATAAATTTTTATATACTAATTCTCTATGTTGCTCCGACTCTTCATTTTTCTTGAAATATCCGTGTCCGACACATATCCGGACTTGGAGATATGACCCTCCAAGGATCCTCCAAATACATGGAAAAACTTAGAAGAAATTGAACATGCCCGTGTCGCACACATACCCGTATCCGACACTCACACCCGAGTCCGAGTAATATAGCTAATTCTTGTCTTCTTAACTATATAAGAATCTTAATGGCAATCAATCAAAAGGTGCAATAGCCTCATTAGCTTTAATAGAACCAGTTCTATGACATGGTTTTTAGTATAAGGCTCTTGAATTTTTTATCCCAAGTGCCACCATCTAATCTAGTGATCAAGCGTAGAGTGATTTGGGAATATTTAAGTATTTATCATTTAAATATTGCAATTTATGTCAGAGAACATGCAATTTTTAATTTCTTTTTGGTTGGTTAACAATTTCAAATCTGCCTTTCAATTTTTAGAATGAAAGTTTGGGTAAGAGGCTTGCCCATGGGTACCCTTATCTGGAGGCCGAAGTTGCATATTGTGCTCGAAACGAGTACTGCGAATCTGCTGTTGATTTCATTGCCAGGAGATCTCGCCTTGCTTTCCTTGACACAGATGCAGCAGGCCATGCGTTGCCACGCATTATCCAAATACTTGCTACTGAGCACCATTGGGACCGGTCAAGGCAGAAGGAAGAAATGCAGAAGGCTAAAGAATTTTTGGAAACTTTCAAGTCTTCAAAGAATGCACAGTTCCATGATGGGAAGCATTAGTAGTGAGTATTATTTTCTATTCATTAATCCAATGAAACACTTTCACAAGTTTTCGGTACTATATTAATCTATGTTGCTCCGACTCATCATTTTTCTTGAAATACTCGTGTCCGACGCATGGGTATGGGATATGATCTTCCAAGAACGCTCAAAATATATGAAAATCTTGAAAAAAAAATTGAATATACCTGTGAACGACACTCACATCCAAGTTCAAGTAACATAGATATTAATAATATGTTGCTGTTAACTTTGTTTTAGGGTCTTGAAATCAATGATGGGAATTTTGGAGCTCAAGGCTGTCATTAACATTTTGTGCTGCGGGTTTCCGATTTTATACAGGCACGTATATCTTCTGTTTCATTCGGCAGAGCAAGCGGAATTGAATCGCACTCGATTTTGTCGAGCTTGCTTTACGTCATTAATAATGCAACTTTTTAAAAAGATTGCCGGTTCCCAGGACAATTTAGCATCTTGTTGGACCTGTGTTAAAGGTTGAGGACAGCTTCCCCTTTTCCTGGTTCACATGGGTAAATACTTTTTCTTAATTAATACGATTTTTTTTTTTTTGCCCTGCATTTCTAACATATCCCTGATACATGCTTAAAAAGTGTTGGTGTCCAATTCTTACATGTATGTATCTTCTTTCAGAAGATAATAAAGAAAGTTTTATTTATTTGCTTAGTTTTCTGTCAATTGTCATATGCACCATTTTCTCTCTTTGATCATTGCAATACTTCGAGTCATCCGCCATTTTGCTTAGCCAGAATCACAGGCTATGCCGTTCTTTTTTGTAGTTAGGCTAGCATGGGCCTCATAGTGCGCCTATACTACAATAAATAAAAAATCGGATCGGAAATTAAATCGGTGTGACCTTCGAGTCATTGATTGAAATGGATTATTCAATTAAAAAATAAATTAAATATTAAATATGTAATTTTGGTATTAAATAAATATTGAATATAGTAATTAGTCTATAATAATCTATATCTATACTATATATAAAAGCACCAACTCAAAAATTACAAATAGTGAACGACATATATACTCTTACTAATTTTAAAATTAACTATTTTATCTTTATCTTTAATGTTGAAATTTAATTATTTTAATATGTATATACCCTTGTTAATTTTTAAAATTAATTATTTTATCGTTAATACTGAAATTTAATTATTTTATCCTTTATCTATACTATAATATAGAAAAGCACAAACTCAAAAATTAGAAATAGTGAACGACATTATATACTTTTACTAAATTTTAAAATTAACTATTTTATTCTTAATGTTGAAATTTAATTATTTTGACATATATACGTTTGCTTATTTTTAAAATAAATTATTTTATTCTTAATGCTGAAATTTAATTATTTTGACATATATACCTTGCTAATTTTTAAAATTAACTATTTAATCCTTAATACTAATTTACTAAATTTTTTAAAACTATTTTATCCTTAATAATGATTTATTAAATTTTTTAACAATTTTATCCTTGATAATGATTTATTAATTCTTTTAATAAAAATATAATTTTCTTATAGGCTACTACAAATTATTAATTAATCTTAATTATTTTAAGCCTAATTATTATTTGTATCTTTTCGTTTTAGGCCTAGTTTTTATCTTTGAATAGTTTTGTCCAACATTTTTTGACAAATAGAAGAAGTTGAAAAGAAAATCCAGTCCATTTATATCTTTGGTTGGCTGATAATCACTCGGTCAAAAAATAATTTTACTATTTGAAATTCTTTATGTTGAGACTTGAGATGGCTTCAATCAGTCTGTTTTTTTTTGGGTACAAAAGATATTATAATCAGAGAATAAAGAAAAAGATTATAAATATTGAGATTCGAACCATGATAATAGATGTTATATTATTTGTTTGTTTAAGTTTACAATCATCGTTAAAATCCATTTTTGATTTGTCAGTCATCAATTTGAATTCATTCTCTCATTTTCAAATAAAAAATTAAATAAATAATGTTACTATACCACGCTAATTTTGAAAATGAATTATTTTATCATTAATGCTAAATTTAATTTTTTTTTTAATAATGATTTATTAATTTTTTTAAATTATTTTATCTTTGATAATGGTTTATTAAATTTTTCTTTAAAATATTTGTTTTCTTTTAAGGTTATTAGAAATCTTAATGAATCCTAATTAGTTTAGGCTTAATTATTATTTGCATCTTTCATTTTAGGCCTAATTATTTTATTTGTTATTATTATCATTTGCATTCTAATCAAAGTAGAGAAAACTCTTAATAGAAAAACCCTAATTAAGTCTCCGTATATAAAAATAGAAGTCATGATTAATTTTTTTTGTGAACTTTTCTCTGTATTAGCATTATTCTATTGCGCTATTGCTTCTTTTACAAAGTAAGCAGATTCTATTACTTTTATGATATATCTAAATTTTAATTTATATTGATTTTCTAACCTTATTTGTAACAACCTAATATACTTTATTTTTTTTATGGAACCTTATATATATATATATATGCGTTTTCTTTTGTTTGCAAATACATATAGTGCAAATTAAATAGTGAGACATTATTATTCTTTTTTGACATGTTGCTTAGCCAATTTGCACTACTTGGATGGATAATATATGGGCATATATACTGATCACAAATATAAAAAGGGAAGTTAATTTTCAAATCATATAAAGCTTGAAAACTTAGATTTCGATTTATGGTTAACATTTACAAATTATCTAAAAGTATGCAGAAAGTCCTAAACTTTCTCTATAATTGATGCAAAAACTTTTTAAAAACTAATATATATATATATATATAATTGTTTGTTTGTATTATTGGGTGGATATAACTCTTATGTTTTTCCTAATTTCATTTCATTAAAGATACGTTGATTTAAAAGTTGAATTAATCTAATTTTAAGAAAAAGATTTCTAAAGAGTTTTATTATGCTTTACTGCATGTATTGGAGGAGCCTATTTGCTATAAATTGTAATATCAATACAATTACGTCTCTAAAATATATAGTTTGCTTCTTTTGCTATCTGATTTGCATCAATAAAAATCTCAATTTCTTACCAACTCTATCAAGAATGCTAGCTATAGTGATTATATCATGTTAAGGCTTAAGATATAACTTCACAAACTTATAAATTAGCTAATTATGGGTGCATTTCATTGGTTGGTGATTTCCTAAGAGCAATTTTTTTCTCAATTTTAACACATACTCGGCAAACCTTCGGATGGAAAATTAGGTAAAGTTTAAATTTAATGTTATTAGAAAAAAATATATTATAAATTGTCAATTTCACTATGAAAAATGGATCTTAAGGTATTGGTTAATTATTACATGAATAGTTTCATCAAAAAGGGTGTGGAATAAGCACAATCATGAATTATTGTTGAGCATTCTTCAAGCTATTCAATAAAGGGAATTCAAAATATAAGGTGGATGCATCTACCATTGTATGATTAATTTGATTATATAAATCATTGCTTATTCTGTCAATTTCCTCCTATGCATAGTCATATGCCAATTGCTAAATCTGAGTGAGTTGATTCTTTTACTTTGCTACTTATTAAATTTTAGATTTCTTTTGCTACTTATTAAATTTTAGATTTCTTTAAAAATAATTATGAATGTTGTTTAATTTTTACATTTTATATACTTATTAACTCTCATTATTGTTAAATTTAGTTATTCTAATTTATATTTGAAGCTCTAGTTTATTGAATCAAAAATCACATCCATAATTTTGAAAAAAAAAATACCAACAAATCAAAATTTGAATCCTATTATATTTATCTAATTATTTAATATTCAAAATTCTATATATATATTTATTACACATCTAAATTGTGTACTACAAATATTTTTCAGATAATACAAGAATTCGTCGTACAATTCGTAGAACTTACAATTATATTTAGTCTATTGAGACATCAAACAACAAGCTACCAAAAAAAAAAAAAGAGTGATTATGTGCAGCTTTATCTACTCCATATAAGAAAAAGGTTACTGGTGTATAAAAACTGATAAAATTTTAGCAAACATTTTAAAATTTTGCTTATTAAAATTGAAATAAAAAATAACTTATTTTTTAATTTTACAGGAGAAATATTAAATAACCTTTCATTTTCTTTAGCGCATGAGCTACGTAAGGTTCCTTTTTGTATCCAATTTGTGGTGCTAAAAGATTTCAATATGAGACACAATATTTTTGTTGTCGCAATGAAAAAGTTAAGTTAGCTGCAACTCAAATTCCAGATGAATTGTATAATCTTCTTACGTCTCAATTTTATTTTATTTTTTAGATAGATAACAATTATATAAAAACGAAAAGAATAATTAAAAAAATTAAAAAAAATATGTTTTAATTTTATTTTTTAAGTAAGATTTCAATAATATATTTCAAAAAATTTAATTTAATTTTTTTATTTTTTTTACAGAGATAACAATTATATTATTATTAACATTAATTATATATTATTATTTTGATATATATTAATTACATGATATATCACCCACATGCAACGCACGTGTAGCTAAACTTAGTATATATAAAAGTACGAATGTGAAGAATCTTTTGAACTGACGAAAATAATCATTATTGTTCATTATATTTTTAAATTGTCATTATAAATATTTTTATTATTAATAAGAATTATCTAATTCATAAGTAAGAAGTTTAATTTCATTAAAACACTTTAAATGGATTAATTTGATAATAAATAAAAAAATTTAAAATTTAAAATTTCATATGAAATTAATTTATCTTAAACATTTGAATTTTTCATTAACCTTAAAAAATAAATTAATTTATTTGATATATTGTTCACTATATTTCTAAATTATCATTATAAATATTTTTTATTATTAATAAGATTTATCTAATTTATAAGTAAAAAGTTTAATTTCATTAAAACACTTTAAATGAATTAATTTGTTAATAAATAAAAAGAAATTAAAATTTTATATGAAATTAATTTATCTTAAAAGTTTTACTTTTCATTAACATTAAAAAATAAATCAATTTATTTGATATATAAATAAAAAAGAAGTAAAATATACATTGATTTTTTTTTCGTAATTAATTTTACATTAATATTAAAAATAATAAATTTTATAATAATTTGATATAATTTACACATAAATATTAAATGTTAATGCAAATTTTAGTTCATATACATTTTATTAGCTTTATTTATTTTTAAAATATATAATTATAAATTAAAAAATAAATAAATAAATCAACTAGCATTCATTTGCGAACGCATTTAATAACAAATATCTTTAATATATGATTAAGAGTTTAAAAGTTCAAATATCATCACTTACAAAAATAATTTTAATAAAATAACAATAAAAATAACAAAAAACTAGTTTACCGGTTTAATCCAGCTTTTGTTGATATTTTACCAGTTGAATCGGTTTTTTATCAGTTCATTAAATTCTCGATTTTTTTGTATGTGCTGGATCGAACATGCCATCGATTTCCCGTTGAATTGATCCGATCGGTCAGTTTAGTCCAATTTTTTCAACACTACTATGCTTTTATAAGAGAATGAATTCGATTAACAAGTATCTTCATTCTCAAAAAGAGTTCATTTGAGCATTTGTATCTATAATTGAGCCTCAAATTGAGTTCATTTGAGCATCTGTATTGAATTTTCGTCTTCTTTGGCTACTTGTGCACCGTTAATTTTTTTGATCACCAAAAAATATATATAATTTCTTTATTTTTCCATAAATTCTTTGGCAATTAATTATTTTTTTATGTGGGTCAGTTTGTACTCTATAATGATAGAGTTCTGATCTCACAAAATTCGAATCGGTGAAATTTATTATGAAATTTTGACGTGATTTAATAATAATTTTAAATTGAAATCAGATTTATCTAATAAAAATATTTAAGCAAAATCTATTTATATTTATTATGAGTCAAGATTTTGTGATTATATTTATGAATAAGTTATATCAAAGTTATAGTTATAAAGTCTTAATTGAAATCAGATTTATTTAATTTTAATATTGAAAATAAGTTATTTAAATTCATAATAAATTAGGATTTTGTAATTATGATAAGTTTATTTAAATTAAATAAATTAATATTTTATGAATATGATTAAGTTATGTTAAAGTTTGGCTATAAAATCGAGTTCATGAGATTAGCGTCATAAAGGGGACTCAGGGAGTGTTGTTTTGCTGTGGAATCATTGCTTAAAGCCGAAGCTTGGCTTTAAAATGTTAAAAAGTTTGGCTATAAAATCGAGCAAACTTAAGTAGTTCGATTTTTATCTTGAATCGAGTTCGAATTTTAAAAATGAAATTCGATCGAACTCGAATCGAATTTCGAGTTTCGAATTTCGAGTTGAGTTCAAATTTTTTACAGCTTGAATCCGGTTTGGTTCGATTACACGCCTACAATTATGAGGCCGGTCACAGTCCATATGGGTCAGAGCTTTCAAGTTCTAGCCCTTAGGCCAAGTCCCAATTTGGGCTGGGCTGTCATCCAACCATAGTCCAGTTTCAAACAGAGGATTTGATCACTCCAGATAACATTGATCCGACTAATTGACTCCAGATAACAATCTAATTCCATGTTAAGTTAGTATATAAAAAATATATATATATATATATATATATTTGAGTACATTTGGTAATTTTGTACGTGATTTGATTACACGATATAAATATGATACGAAAAAAATAGTTAAGATTTGTCAAATATTCGAGAGAGTTTGAACAAAAATATTAAGTTCTAAAAATGAGTTTGAGAAAAAAAAAAGTGGTCCGTTTAAAAACCTGGCCGAACCTTGGCTAAGGCTTGAGCCCGATCCGACCCGGCTTATTTTGCAATTATATAATATATATAATTTTATATTTATATATATTATGTAATTTATATCATATAAAGAATAAGTATATATAATATTTATAGTGTAAACATTAAAAATATGTTAAGTTATCAATATTTTAAAATTTAATAAAAAAAATTAAATAAAAAATAACAACTTTTTTATTTTTTAGAAAAAAAATAATATGAACGGTGCTGAATTATTTATTTATAAATATAGATGAATTTGAATAAAATTTGAGTCTTAAATTATGAGACCGGAGTAATCTTAAGTAAACAAATATGATATCATACATCCTTTCATTTACGTTGCATATTAGTCAAGCTTAGCCTTAACTATTCTTACAACTTTAGACTTTAGTTTGCTGAATCACATACATAAAAAGGACTTGGAAATTTTGATGGGAAATTAAAAAGGTGTTTTTTCATTCCAGCTTGCATATGAATTATGATAAGGAGACTTGCATTATTTGCCGGCCAAATGAATACAACAAAAAACGACAGAAAAGCAAAGCAATGTTAGATTCTTTCACTGTTATTCTGACAATATCCAACTCATTTCAGCTTTAGACAGTTTTTTTTTTTTTTTTTTTTCTGAATCATGTAAAGGAATTAAAATACTAAAGAAAATTCAAACATCTGGATGACTAGCTGACTGACATGGTCTTAAGAGCAAAAGACAAAGACTGAAATTCTTTAATTAACACATTTTTCTATTTTCTTCTAGAACTGTAACAACGAATCAACAAAAATTTAGTTCGATAATAAAGATGTTAATAAAAAATAAATTTTTGTTTTTGTTTAATTTTTGTACTGTGGTTAATGCTAGGATAATAATGATAGTATAATAAAGATCCATGTACTTTTGCATTGTTGACTATAAATAAATTTATTCATGGATGAGATCAAATTACGATCAATTTTTTTTTTTTTTTTTATTTAAAATCGGCTCTAGACGAGTTCGATGACTTGGTTTACTATTTAAATAATATTTAAAAAATTAAAAAATTATTTTTATACTAATATTTATATATTTATAATTAAAGTTAAATAAAAAAATAATTTGTTATTTAAATAGTGATTCGAGCCGAATCAGTTTAAATTAAAAAATACTCTATTTAGGTTCTGCTTAATACAGATGTGATCTGTCGAATCGAACAGACTAACCGATCCTTGAGCAGGTTTAACTATAAGCATTATTATATATTATAGGATTTTATCTAATTTTTTTAGATTTTCTCAAAATATACTATACCATTTTTCTTAATAGAAACATTTCACCTGCAATTGTTTTTACGATAATTATGTAATTATCTAATTACGACATAAAATCATGTAAGGTTTTGACGAATCCTATACAATTCAAAATTTTAAAATTATGATTGATTAATAACATTACAGTAATTAAAAATGATATGCTCGCAATCAATCAATAAAAAATTAATAGAATGCAGATATTTCATACATGGATTTGGCTAGTATGTGACAGTGATGTGATTACCATGTGTCATTTTTTTCTTCGATCTTTTTGTCTCCCCAATTTCCTTACCCTCCACGTATGACCGGATTCGATTATTATCCGAGCATGTCTAATCAAATGAGGTCGAACCTGACATCAAAATGACCAATTGAGTTCTAAAAAGATCGGGATCCACCTGTCATATATTTCATCATTGATTTTAATCTTATTATTATAATATTTAATCTCATCATTAAAATAATTAAATTTGTTTTAATTGTTATTTTTAATCCCATCAAAATTAATTTCTTCGCCTATTTTCTTCGTCGGTGAAAACATATAATATAGATATAGGAATCGGAGCTTTATACGACGTGAAAGTGCCTCCTATATATATATAAAATAGGAAGAAAAAAAAAACATTACATGGACGGTTCCAAATGATGCTAAACAACACATGGGGTTTGTTCATGAGAAGCCAAAGCAAATTGAGGTTTTGAGCTTGACAGTTGAAGACTACAAAGGAATAATGGGGGCAATTTGGGGTCACGAGATTAGTTTATGCTAAACCGACTATTTTGTCTATATTGCCTGTATTTTGTTGTCCTGTTTTCTCCCATAATACTTTCAATTACATTAGAAACTTAGTCCAATTTGATGACTAAAAGCCAGTTAGCAATTTTAACGTTACACTAGGAATATACAAAATATTTTTATAGATGAACTCAAGATTTCACCTAGGGGTGTTTACTATTCGATTTTAATCGAATTAATCGATCGAAATTTAATTCGGTTCGGTTAATCGGTTAACCGAATAAAATTCAGTTCGGTTAATCGGTTAACGGTTAATAGAAAAATAATTTCGGTTAATTCGGTTATGGATAATTCGGTTCGGTTATTAACCGAATTAACCGAATGAACACCCCTAGTTTCACCCGGTTGATTTATGTAATTACTCTTAAAAAATGACATTAAGCAGATGTAAAATTTTAATCTCAACATTTACAATTCTTTCTCATATCTCCATATTACAATCTCTTTTGTACTAAAAAAAAATATTTTTATAAATACCTAATCGTTTAGAACTTGAGAATTTATCTTCGAATTGTTGGATTCGAAATTTAAAAATAGCTAGGATGAGATTTATGAGACAAGAAATTAAATAATAATTTTTAAAATAGACGAGACGAGATTTATGAGATGAGAGAGTAACTCAAATTAATTCAAAATATGATGGATGAACAACAAAAAGCAATAAATTGGCTGAAAAGATTTTAAAAAAAATGGTACTTAGGACTCAATTGTATGTTATATCTCCTTAGGAATACTTTGAATTTTTTTTTATCAAAAATAACAATTGCCCTAATTTGTATAATTATGTATATTGAAAGACTGTTTAACTTAAGTTTAAACTTTCATGAATATAAAGAATAAGTTTTAATGTAATCTGAAATGATCTTTTTGTACTTGTTAATTTTGAAGATTTTAAATATATATATATTTTCAATTGAATGAATGATTTTTTTTTTTTATATAAAGAAATCGTGATAATAAGAGAGGGGGTTACAGATGTTAGAATTCAAATTCCAAATTATTAGATATCGCTTTTTAAAAATGATTAAATAAATCAATTGAAGTAAATCCTACATTCATTCATTGAATGAATAATTTGAATCTAAATATTCTTGTAATTTAACTTTTTAAAAACATTCTTTCCACAAGAATACATGGCAGCCATGTGGCAAAAGAATTTCTTGCATCTTTATTGTGTGGAAAATAATATAGAAAAAGATGAAAATGATTATAGAAAAAGAAAAGGAAAAAAAATTCAATTATGGTGCACTTTTCACTAACTTTTTTAAAAGAATATCCTTTCCTCACTTATGTAAGAGGGGCATCGGAGTTTGGGTTTCGAGACGTATTATAATGTTTAAGTCAATACAATTTTTGGGATTTCTTTGAATGAGCATAATGAATAAGAATAAAGAATATTAGAGTTTTTGAAAAATTTGTATGGGACAAGCGTTTACTTATTTTTTTATATTTGATTTTTGTGTAATTATGAATTCGACAGATATAAAACAGATGTATGTCATAACGAAAATGACAAGTATTCGATATGTAGAGGTCTAAATAATGCTGACCATAACATATATATAAATTGAATTCAATCTATTTGTATACGAAATCAAAATCAAAATCAAAGCATGCAAGTTCATGGAGATTTATATACATAAACAAGTAAAGTTTTCAAATTAAATCTTCCAAATTAAGCAATATTGTTTGTGATAAAGTAGGTAATGAATAATTGAAAAGTTTTTCGTATAATAATAATAATGATTATAAACGAAATGGCCAGCTTTTTTGCGACTCAAGGAAGAGAGACCAAAAACTAGACCTACTTATGGGTCGGATTGGGGTTCGATTTTTTTCATATTCTTTGCCCAGGCCTAGTCTTGGGTCGGGCCGGATCGGTCCGTTAGGCTCGAATTTACTGTTTATCGATTAAAAAAAATATTATTTATTTATTTATATTTTTATAATTAAAATTAAATAAAATAATATTATTATAATAAAAAATACTGTTCCGAGTTAAGTCGGACTGGCCCGAAAAAAAAATATCAAATTCAAATCTGGATTAATATAAGCCGAACCTGTCTGACCGGACGGACCGGCCATGAGCAGGTCTATCAGAAACAACTATGTTTTACAATATTTTTTGTCTAGGTGAAAGACAAGTTCAATTGAAATAGTCAAATGTGTCTGTAAATAGAAAATGACAAAACAAGGTGAAGCTATTGCTGTCATGTAAGATGTAACGCAACTTATCCAAAAAAAAAAAAAAAAAAAAAAAAAAAAATGTAACGCACAAAACAAGGTGAAACTACTACTGTCAAATGGGAATGCCTCTCTTCATTATTTTATTTTTATTATACTAATCAGCTCGAAGTAATGATTAAGATGATGGAATCGGTCCTTGATTTGAATTTCATTTTAGATTTTTTATTCAAGTTGAATCGATTTAAAAATTCGTTTTATTATTTAAAAAATATTAAAATATTAATTTTTATATTAATATGAATCTATTTTTATAATAATTTCTTTTATTAATAAATAGTAATTCGGGCAAGGACGAGTCGATTCGAATTAAGAAAATTTATATCCAAACCCGACCTAATACGAGTCAGATTTGTCAGATTGGACGAATAGCCTGATCCTTGAACAGGTATAGTAATAACATTCGACATTCGCATATGTAAAGAGTTCGTTTTTATACATAAAAAGTAAAATTTTTTAATTTTAAAATTAATATATTATTATATGTTTTATTTTTAAAATTAATTTTTTATTATATCTTAAAAATTATGTATCAATTAATTTTACTTGTAAAATTTAAAAATTATTAAAATAAATTTTGCATATGTAAAACTTACTTTTGAATTCTGAAAATTATAATCCCGATAACTTTTTAGCAAAATCTTGTATTAAAAATAATGAATAAAAAAGTAACCAATTTCATCTAATATAATAATAATAGTAATAAATTATGAATCTTTGGTTTTTTTTTTTTTTTTTAAATCGAGATTCAAGCATTGCTATTGCTATTAATTTCATTAATTATTGCTCCATAAATTTATGTATTCAATCAATGCGGCAGACAATAATGCTAACAATTTAATTGTTCAAAACAATTTCGTGGGCTTTTTTATTACAATATAGCCAAAAAAATTTTTTTTTACCAAATTACCGTTACTTTTTGATTATTTCCCAAAACACGGACTTTTTTTTTTCAGCTGGAAAATCGCCATCCCCCATGGCGATTTCCCAGCGTGTTTTTTTGCAAATTTGTAAAAAACACCAAGGGAAATCGCCATGGGGGATGGCGATTTCCCTTGGTGGTTTTTGCAATTTTGCAAAAAAATACCAAGGGAAATCGCCACCCCCCATGGCGATTTCCCTTGGTATTTTTAGCAAAATTTGCTAAAAACATGAAGGGAAATCGCCATGGGGGGTGGCGATTTCCCTTCACGTATATATTTTTTTTCAATTCTTAGGAAAATTTAAAAAACATGACTCAATAGTAAATTTATTGTGAAATGATATAATGAATAAAAGTTATTTGAAAAAAAGAAATGAATAATTAAAAATTATTATAAAAAATATTATAAAGACAAAATTACTCTTAATGAAAAAACTTATTTTTTTTTTATTTCATTAAGGAAATATTATTTTTTAAAAATTTTAATTGAAAATAAATTTAAAAAATAAAATATTTAAATAAAAAAAGTAAATAAAAAATTTAATTTTTTTTTAAAATTTAAAATTTTTATTTTCAGAATATTTATTTTTTAATTAAAAATTAAATTAAAAAATAAAAGAAAAAGGGAAGAGAAGGTTTTTTTATCAAGGATAATTTTGTCTTTACAATATCCTTTATAGAGGTGCTCATGGGACGGGCCGGGCCGCGGCCCGTATTTTTTTTCTTTTCTGCCCAGGCCCGCCCGTTTAAGCCCGAATCACTGTTCATTGGAATAAAAAAATAATTTTTTTTATTTTTTTAATTAAAATTAAATAAAATAATATTATTATAATAAAAATCACTGTTCCGGGCCGGGCCGGCCCGGAACATAAATTATCTTGCCCGGGCCCGGCCCAATACGGTCCGAGCCTGCCGGGCTGCCCGGCCCGTGAGCAGGTCTAATCCTTTATAATAATTTCTAATTATTCATTTCTCTTTTTCAAATAACTTTTATTCATTATACCCTTTCACAATAAATTCACTATTGAGTCATGTTTTTTAAATTTTCTTAAGAATTGAAAAAAAAAATATATACATGAAGGGAAATCGCCACCCCCCATGGCGATTTCCCTTCATGTTTTTAGGCTAAAAATACCAAGGGAAATCGCCATGGGGGGTGGCGATTTCCCTTGGTATTTTTTTGCAAAATTTGCAAAAAACACCAAGGGAAATCGCCATGGGGGATGGCGATTTCCCAGCTGAAAAAAAAAGGTCCGTCTTTTGGGAAATAATCAAAAAGTAACGATAATTTTATAAATTTTTTTTTTTGGCTATATTGTAATAAAAAAGTCCAATTTCGTGGTCAGTCTATTTTCCATAAATTGTTGATTCGTCTTAAATCATAAATCTTTAATGGTTAAGATTTCATCTTAAAAAATTGGAATTCAAAGAATGAATAAAATAAAAATTTAAAATTTAATTCAGTTAATTCATATAATTAATTTTAAAAATTAACATTCAACAAATTATGAATTCAAATTCAGTACTTACATTTTTTTTTCTCTGTTCTCAAATTGCAATTTCTTTGTATAAAAAAAGAATGGACATAATGATATTTACGAAATTATGAGATAACAACTGGGTACTTCACAAATAAAGTTGTCGATAATTGTTGAAAAAGTAGGGTCTTTCCTTAATTTTTTTTTTTTTTTTTACATTAATTTAATATACTAGAATAATTGAGATCCAAATTTAATAGAGGTGACTCGAGCTGAGTTTTGGATTGCACTATTTTAGACAAAAAAGTTTGGATAATTTTGGGTTCAACTTCAAGTAAATATTTTGAATTTAGGTAATTTCAAATTCAAGTTTTTCAGATTTGATATTTAAGTTATTTGGATTAAGCTAACTTTGAATAAAAAATTATTAAATTTTAAAATTAAATCAATTTAATTTTGAGTTAATTTTTCAAATCATTATGGTTTCGATCATTTGAATTTAAATTTCATTTATTGATTGTTTTTAATCAAATTATTTTTAATTTGATCGGATTCAAACAAGTTGGACGAATTTTTTTAAATTTGAGTTAGCTTTGTCAATTCTAACAACTAAATTTTCAATTTGATGATAAATATATTGAAAAATTACAAACAAAACAAATAACTAAAAACATCACAACCTAAAAAAATTCAAAGAGAAGACAAAGAAGGACCCATAAGCTCACGTTATGGAAGCCGCGGCTATTAAAGGTTTGAATCATGGGCCAATGAACATAAACATCTCACCAATACATGAAGATAGTAGGGAACAGAGGTGTTCATGGCCGGACCGAGTTGTAGTCCGATTTTTTTTGAAAATTTTTATCCAAATGTGACCTGGATCGATTTAGAAGCTTGTTTTACTATTTTAAAAAATATTTTTATATTTTATAATTAAAAAAATATATTTTTATTAATAAATAGTAATTTGAATTGGACAAACTCAAATTATAAAAATATATGTTCAAGTTCGAAGGAACGGATAACTCGACTTTCAAACAGGTCTAATAAAAAGAAAAAAAACTTCAAAGAAAATGTACCCTGAGAAAAAATTAATTATGTTAATTTATTGAGTACTAAATTTCCAATTTTATTGTAAGGATATACCATAGTTTTTTCGCTTTCAATTTATTATTTTAATTTTAATTTGATAATTTTAAACACCACACGAATATAATATGTTTAATAAATATAAAAATAATATAATAAATATGATACAATATGATTAAATATAATTAACATGATATATTTAATACACGTATTGTATTCGTATTTAAAATTTTAACATATTTTATAATTTATATTATATTAATATTTACACGGATTATATTTATGATATTGGAATGAAGTTATTTAATGATTTAAAATTTTGTTGGAATATTTAGAATGAACAAAAAAGCATGATAGAAAATTAAACTAATATCTATATAAAAACATCAAAATCCTGAAAATAGAACTAATTTCTTATTCAAATCAATTAGAAATCTTTTTTTATACTATTCTTTCTTAATTGCTTAAATTAAAAAAAAAAAAAGGCTTATTCCTTTTTCTCTCTTTTTTTTTTTTGAGTAAAAGGGTAGCTATCAAACTCAAAGCTTTTTAAGATTCAAAAGGTAACAACAATGGTGACACACCCTCTTTTTGAAAGAAAAGAAGATTTCCTTGAAAAGCCATTTGAATCTGCTGAGTGCTTTGCTGCCGGCCCCTATTCCATAGACGCTTTCACAACCATCACAACAAACTACTCAACAACGCGGGAAGCCCCCCCATTTCTCTTTTCATTTTGTTTCTTTCTCTGGTATCGTGCCGGCCTCAACTGCCTTTTCTTTGGTTTTGTTCTGCCTAAGTACCCATTTAGTCACTTTCTTTAAAAACCAACTGTTCTTAGCCAAACCCAGTTTCAGATTTTCTTCTTTTCACCCTGGCAATGGCTACAACGAGTTCTGGTTTGAGACCAGCACAAAGGGCTGAAAGGCAAAGAATTACCCAACAGCAACAAGATCTTAGCCATGGCGGGAATTCATTAACGAGAAGTTTAAATAATGGGCAACATTCTCTTCGCTCAAAGGACACCAAACCTCCTCCCTCTTCCTCTTCTTCTTCTTCTTCTAGACGTTCAGTTACTCCAACTTCTCGTTCTCACTCCAGGGACTTTGATAATGACAATGGTTTTTATTTTTCCCTCTTTCTTTCTTTCTTTCTTTTTTTTTTTTGCTTCATTTCTTTATAATAAAATTTTAATTTTTGGGAATTATTTTACTTGCTTCTGAATAAAGGGTTGTTTTTGGCTTGCTTAAAATGGGTTTATTATTGAGTTTCATTTTGACTTTTGTGGAATGATAATAATGACTTTATTAATTTGTTGTTCTTATGCTTGTTTGATCTCAATCTTTCTCTTGTAACCCTAGTTTCAGTGTCAAATGAAGCAGAGAAAACTAGTTGGGCTATTTCTTTTTTCCCTCTTGGCCTGCCTCATGTAAAAAAAAGGTTTTGGGAGCTCTTATGGGTAATATGAAAATGTGGGAACTTTTTTGTATTTTTAGGAGTGAACAAATGATAGAATAAACCAGGCTTAGAGTCAACTTGGATCTTTTCAAGGCTATCATGGCTAAAATGTGAAAATGGACTATCAACATTTGTCTTAAGCTTAATGATTGTGCTTGCTGTTAGGAATTTTGTTTCATTTTAAGGAGAGATGAAGTTTTGTCCAAACTATTATGAATTCAAGGGGTTCTTTGGGTTTAGACTTTAGAGTTTGCAATATCTTTTGGTTTCAGCTTGGGAACTTTAATAAGGGAAAAGAATGTTTTTAGTTTAAGATGTAATAGTTAGCATTTGTCTGGAAAAGATCTTGAAAACGAAGTTCTCAAAATCCCTTTTACTGGTTTTTGGCTTGGAATAATAGGAAGATATTGATTTTATTTTTTATTATGATAGCTGTGGATGATTATTTGTTTAAGCATGCTAAATTATTAGCAATATGGGCTTTATAGAAAAAACTTCTTTTCTTATTGAAGGAGAGAAACCTGCTACCTTTTCTGGTTACTTCCTTTCATTTGATTAAAGTATCTTTTTTTTTAAATATCTGAGCTTGGTTCACAGATCCTGGAAGGGTGAGAGTTGCTGTCAGACTTCGACCAAGAAATGCTGAGGATCTTCTTTCAGATGCTGATTTTGCTGACTGTGTTGAATTGCAGCCAGAGGTAATTTATAGGTCTATTAACAAATTCATAAGGCTTTTTTTTTTGTCGGTGTTGTAAATTATCAAAGCATGTTTACTTCTGGTTCATAGCATGATTTCATGGTTTTGTCATAATTAAGTTGGGTCATACCCTGCCACATTTATCTTGTTTTTGCAATATTCTGGACTCCCCATGTCGGGCATCCATCGGAATCTTAAATTGTTCTTTTTTTTTTCCTTTTTCGTTGCAATGTAGCTGAAGCGGTTAAAGTTGCGAAAAAACAACTGGAGTTCTGAATCTTACAAATTTGATGAAGTCTTCACAGAAATTGCCTCTCAGAAGCGTGTTTATGAAGTGGTAGCAAAACCTGTAGTCGAGGTGAGTGAGAAATGTCTTAAGCAGTAGAGTTCTTTCTAACTTGCGGATTTGACTAGATACTAATCCCGTTGATTGATATCAATTGCATGTTCATTCTTAAAAGCAAAGCTCCATGCATATTATATATATATATATATATATATATATATATATATATATATATATATATATATATATATATATATGCATGCATTTTCAGTTTATAATTGGTCATTTCGAAGCCATCATTTCCTCCTTCTGAAATTGTTTGATTTCAGTTATGGTTTGATACTAAACTTTTTGGTTGACTTTAATATGTTTTTTGCAGAGTGTACTGAGTGGTTATAATGGGACAGTTATGGCTTATGGTCAAACAGGCACTGGCAAAACTTTTACACTTGGCAGACTTGGTAAAGATGATGCATCTGAACGTGGTATTATGGTTAGAGCTCTAGAGGACATAATGATCAATATATCCATTGCTTCTGACACTGTGGAAGTCTCCTATGTGCAGGTAATATTTATATTGCCTTCTTTTGTGACTTGGCGTTTGTCTATTCATAGGCACTTGTGTCATGGTTCTAGATTAAATTTACTGTTGAGGTGTGTTTTCTTCCTCAATCTATAGCTGTATGCTAGTTTGAGTTAAATTTTTATCACTGGATGCTTCATCTCCTTGATGGGCCTGGTTCGGTTTTGTTGTTTTGACTTTTGAGTTAAATTTTAGCCCGATGGAAGTTATGCAGAATGAAACAAACAAATAATAGTGATATAGAGAGAAACATGATCTGGTCTACTGAGATTTTTGAATAGCAAAGAAGTAGCAAACAACACTAATTAAGAGAAGACAGAACTATGTTCAGCTACCAGGCTTCAAAATCAAAAGCCCTAAAATGTGAATAAAAAGTTGATGGAAAGAGAAAGTTCGAATCCCATTTGGCTCTTAAATGTAAATGCTAAAGAACCCTAAATTTTTTATTTAATTTCTGTCTGCATTATCTAAAAAATATCTATATCAACTGAAAACACAGTGCATTCAAGTGCCTTCTGTTGATCCAAACAGCATGCAGTTGGTAGATTGAGTGTGCAGGTTGATCGGTATCTACATCAGAAAACAATTTAGAATTCAGTAAAAAGTTTGTGAAGTTTACAACAAGTAAGCTCATAGAAAAACTTGAAAATTCAAAAGAAAGCTAATTGGATGAAGAACCCTACCATCCTTTATTCACCTTTATGCTGATATTAAGTGGGTATATTTATGGTGCCAAAGCTTGTGAAAAATATGCTTCTCCTCAGGAGTTTTAGAGGATGGCACAGCAGATGAATGTCATTTGGATCAAAAGCTTGTATCTGCATTAGTCCTTTATTTTTAGTACTCAATCATGGAGACACACACAGACACTTTCATTTAGTTGTCAAACATGGATGTGTATACTTCCGTAGCTTTACCCTAACTAAATGTTAACTCTAGATCATATATGTTACCAGATTGTTCACGTGGTGATTGGCTGTTAGTTTTCTCATGGGTTACCAATCTTTAAACTATTATTTGATGTGTTCACTCTAGTTATACCAATATTATTTTTTGGATGGATTGATTTAGTTTTTTATTCTTTTAATCCAGTTGTATATGGAATCTGTACAAGATTTGCTTGCACCAGAAAAGACAAATATCCCCATTAATGAGGACCCCAAGACTGGGCAAGTGTCATTGCCTGGGGCTATTACAGTTAAAATTCGAGATCTAGATCATTTTCTAGAGCTACTGCAAATTGGTGAGGCTAATCGTCATGCAGCTAATACAAAGCTAAATACAGAATCTTCACGTAGCCATGCAATTCTAATGGTAGGCGTGCATTAGAAGTTGGTACTCTCTTGATTAATGCTTGCCTTAATGTTTCATTTAACAATGTTTTTAGTGTGAATAACAAAAAGAAGGTTAAGAAAAAGTATTGAAAGGATCCTGAGCTCATTTATCTGGTAGGTTTATATCCGAAGGTCTGTCCCTGGAAAAGTGGAAGATGATATTAGCTCTCAAGATAAGAAAACAAAAAGCAATTTACCTGTCGTTAGGAAAAGCAAGTTGCTGATTGTGGATCTTGCAGGGTCTGAAAGATTGGACAAATCTGGTATGTTCTTGATGGTTGATATTTACACTTAGAGGATTAAATGCATACTTCAAAAACTTCTTGCCTTGAACGTTTTTGTTTTATTTTGCACAGTGTCCTATACTCTGTCTTGTGTATGTTTTCTTA
The DNA here is from genome assembly GCA_030761205.1 of Fremontodendron californicum. NCBI lineage: Eukaryota > Viridiplantae > Streptophyta > Magnoliopsida > Malvales > Malvaceae > Fremontodendron > Fremontodendron californicum. The sequence continues at coordinate 9,910,905 of JAULJL010000041.1, read as the reverse complement.
CTAGACTAAATGTTTTATATAACTGGTTTCCAAAGTCTCTTGTTTCTTTGAGTGTTAAACAACTGAAAATAGGAGCATTGTTTTATCAAACCATCCTTCACAAACTTGCATAACTGTTTGCCCATGTTGTAGGCAGTGAAGGTCTATTGCTTGAAGAGGCTAAGTTTATTAATCTCTCTCTTACTTCGCTGGGCAAATGCATAAATGCATTAGCTGAGAACAGTCCGCATATACCTACGAGGGATTCTAAACTTACAAGATTGCTTCGTGATTCTTTTGGAGGTTAGTATGGAACTCTTTACTTTATGGTTTGTCTTTTTGTTTCTCGTAATACCTTTATCAGAACATGAAGTTTCTGGAATACACTCTACCAGTGATGTCTATCATCTGTCACACTACTATCACTGTTTCTATGGTTTTCTACAGTATTGTAATGGTATATATATAGCTTTTCTTAATTAATATGTTTATACCTTGATATGTTCCTCTATATTCTAATTTATGTCTTTCAATATGCACAGCAAAAGGACACTTATGTTTAGATTAAGTAAGCACATTCTGAATGAATTATTAGTCATTTTATCCTGATATGCTTGTTGGTTTGATCTTCTAATATTCTTATGAGATTCATCTGTAAATGAATAGGCTCTGCAAGGACTTCACTTATAATAACAATTGGGCCATCTTCACGACATCATTCAGAGACCACTAGCACAATAATGTTTGGGCAGAGGGTGAGTTTATGAAGAATATTGCGATTTAAAAATTGAGGAATTCTCCTGTCAAATACATGCAATATTGTTGTTTAATTATCGACAAACCTCTCTCTCTCTCTCTCTCTCTCTCTCTTTGCTATGGCATTTTAATCTTGCTTATACTTTGATACATGTGACAAATATTCTGGAATTTTCAATCTTATAATTCTTCCTGGTTTTGTGGATTTCCACTCAGCATGTAAATAGTTGTTGCAGGATTGCTTTGCTGGATATTGTTTTCTTCTTTTTAATTGAAATTGAAAGGGCACTGCATTTATTTTTACTACAGAACTGGAATAAATTTGTCATAGTTGGAGGAGATTTTGCAGTAGGTATTATGAGTAAGTCATTGTCATGCATTAACTGAACTGTGGAAGGATATAGCTTCTGAGGGTTTATAGCTGCTCCTTGAGCTGACTAAGAAGAATGTTCATCAAGTGTGGCAGGATTTCAGTAAGAAAAGAACCCTTTAGCAGATAATTAAGTGTGGAAATATTCTAACAGGCAAAACAAGTTGAGCTATCCTTCTACTTAGTTGTCGGATAGGTATCAGTTCCCTACTTTTTGGAGCCAACCAACCCTTATGCCGCATGACTAAACATTAGTAAAACGAAAAGCTAGGGTGTGTTAAAGCTGAGGCGGGTTTCTACATTTTAGAAATGGCCAACATTGCTATTTAATATGTATGCATGTACGTATGTGCACCTATGTATGCATGCATCTATGTGTCTGAATTTATGTATCTGTTCTGCATTATAGCTAAATGCTTGTACCATAGATGTTTATGAAAAAAATGCACCCTGTTTATATTATCTTTTTCATGAGGCAGCCTAATATCTTGTTTTTGCAGGCAATGAAAATTGTGAATGTGGTAAAGCTTAAAGAAGAGTTTGATTATGAAAGTTTATGCCGGAAGCTTGAGGCTCAAGTAGACCATCTTACTGCAGAAATTGATAGGCAACAGAAGTTGAGGCAGGGTGACAAATATGATTTGGAAAAACAACTGCGTGAATGTCAAGATTCTTTTTCTGAGACAAGAAAGAATCTAGTCACAAGGTCCGAGGTAGTTTGCTCTCCTGCTTTTGTTTTCTAAGTATAATTAATACTTGCTCTGAAATTTGTTTCCTTGGCTTTCTAAACACTTTATCTTTTAAAATCACATTATCATCCTGTCCAGTTTGAATTTGATATGCATCCTGATGTCGGTAGAGATTTTTTTAATTTTTTAATTTTCTAATATTTAATATTCTTTTGCAGTTTTTAGAGAAGGAAAATACTCACTTGGAATTGGATATGAAAGACATTTTAGCTGAATTAAACTGCCAGAAAGATCATAACTCTTTGATGCAAGATAAAATTGCAGGTTTAGAAATGAGTTTAAAGCAGAGCAAGGTAGTTCTATTTGATAAAAATTTGCTGTGGCTGTTTTTTATATGTATTTTTGGTTATATGATCCAAGCAAATCTCTACGGTGTTTGGTTAATAAACTAAAAGTTTTCTTGCTGATAACATTCTGGTGAATCTCTAAGTCTATAAACGCCTTTCTGATAATGTTATGGTCTTTAACAGTAGCCTTACTTCGTCTTTGTACCTAGAATCTTGATCTGTGGTGGGTGCAAACAGCTTTGGTTTAGGAATGAATCATGAATATACTGCATCACATATATATGTATATATGTGATAAAATTTTGTCCCATGTTTTTAATTCATCAGTGTTCCTAACTTTGACCTTTAATTCATCTTACGAAATATTCGGAAATTATATAGGAACCTTTTGTGCATATGTTGAACTTTAAAAATTAAAACCTTGCTACTTAGATTTCACAGTATCTCTTTCATGTTAGATCAAATGCTTTGTGGAAAAAGATGAAAAGAATACAGGAAAATAAACATAGTCCTAGTGTTCTTAAAGATAGCAGGGTCTAGGTTATCAAAAAGACCAAATTAAGGGGGTTATGCAACTTAAAGGTTTAAATCTATTCCATTTGGACTATAGATATGATCCAATTATCATGTTGATGAACATAGATTATGAGCATAGAAAATTACCCCTGAATTTATGCTTATGACCTTTGAATTACTTTATGCAATGGCTTCAGCCTTAGAGGGCTCTAGTTGACAGGATGCTCAAACTTTTAAAATGTATAAACCTTTCACTCTATATAATTTCTAAGGATCCAAATGCACAATTTAGCAAAATATACTCACAAAAGCTGAAAAGCACTAAAATAATTCTAGAATCTTTTTCTTTTTTATTTGTTTAAACTTAAACTATATAGCTCGTGTATGTTAGTCTGCAGTCAATATAGCTCCCCACCCCCATTTTATCCTCTCTACATGGGTATGCGTTTTTTTTTTTTTTTTTTTTATAATTATCGTAAAAACATGAGTATTTATGCTGTTCTTTTGATTGTTAGTAGCAACACCAGCTTGAAAATTCTACATATCAGAAACTACTGGCTGATACCACTCAGATGTATGAGAAAAAGATAGCTGAGTTGATCAAGCAGCTAGAAGTTGCTCGTGCCCGGTCTGAAAGTGCTGAAGAACAGTTAGATGCAATGAAAAAGCTATCAGGTGACCATCGGAAATTAATTCAGGTTTGTAGTTTGTCCACTGATTATTGGAAAGGTCCCTGATCCTCACATCTGTTTCATCTCTTCTTTGTGTTAATTATTATTATTATTTTCATTGATTCCTTTGGAGTTCAATTTGTGAGATTATATGTGAATGCTAATTATATATTCTTATTGCCAATAGCTACATGAGATGGAGAATTCTAAATATCAGAAGGCTCTTGCTGACACTACTCAGATTTATGAAAAGAAAATAATCGAGTTAACTAAGCAATTAGAAGATGAGCACATCAGGTTTGAAGGTGCACAAGAACAACTGCATTTCTCAAACAAGCTTCTAACAGATTATCAAAACTCGATGCAGGTTAAGCTTCTCCCACAAATTTTGATAAGTGAAACGTGAAATGATCATTTTTTATAGATAGCTCCTTACATCCAATTGCTATAACCCAAAAAAAAAAAAAAATCTTATTCTCTTCCCTTCCTAGGCCTGGTTATATTTTATTCTATTTTATTGTCATTGTTTTTTAAAAAAACAAATTATTTTAGTCAATCTGATGATCCATAAGAACTAAAGGAGCCCATACTGCTTTTAGTAGGAACTGAAGAGTTGAGTGTATGATTTATGCTACATAGATAACCTTTATCTTGGTAAAATTGATTCCAAAAGAACTTAGGGGCATGATTGCTTCCTCTTTCATTCAGACTTGGAAAAAGTTTGGGAGCATGTCTGTTGAATAGGGAATTAGTAAAGAGGATATTCTCTTGATTTTCCATGGAAATGAGCCTTTTCCCTACAATATCTTCTGGAAAATAATTTTAAAAAAATTTCCCAACTGTTAGGCAAGCCAATTGGATGTAGTGGCCTTGTAACATGTAAATGGTTGCATAAGTTGTATTCCTAATGAATTTGATGTCTCCAGGCTAGTTATAAATGTATTTAGGCGAATTGAGGCATCTTAACTTTTTGACATATATGGTTATAAGGATCTCTGTTTTTGAATATATGAAACTTCAAAGAAGACTTGCTTGCAGTTTTATTGTTCATTTGCTCCCATTCTGAAATCTTCAATCTGCATGGCGTGGCTTATTTTTCACCCCCACTTTAGAACACTCTTCAACCAGAGCCTCCATGTCTAGAGTTAAAACTTTTCTTTAGTCATTAGGATGTAATATGATAGAGCATGATTGAAAAACACATGGTGTCAAGCTAAAAGAGCTAAGACTGCCACATATTATATTTGTTCCCAGTTTGGCCAGCCATTTTTTACCTGAAACCTCAGTAGTTGCTGTGTGTATTAGACAACATAGATTCACATATCAATTTATTTTTAGCCCTGTGAGAGAGTCAGAGACTTCATGCCATTGTTAATTGCAGGAATTTATCTCATTGTCGTCGTTTCATATCATATTATTACTAATAGCTGCCGAGTCTTTTTGAGCAGTTAAATATTCCTGAAATGCCTTTTCCTTCCATTATTCTGCTGCAGATGATTTACGGCTTTGTTAGACGTGATTCACTTACTCTCTGAACTCTTTTATGCACTATTCTCTTGTTTTTTTGTGTTATCCAGGAGCAGGAAGAAATGAGTGAACTGAGATTGAAGTTACAAGAAATGTATCAGCTTCACCAATCTACTATAAATGAACTACAATCCCTGAAAGCAAAATTTAAAGATCAGATTCTAGAGAAGGTATTATTGATGTGCATGCATGTGTATGTATGCACATGCCTGCACGGATAACTTTTAGTTCAAGTTTGTTAGGACTACAGGCATCCAGCAGTTCCGAACGAGAGGAACTGTCAATGTTGGTTGCTACCTGAAGTTTTACCCTTAATGCTTTTTCCCCCCAAATAAATTGGTGTTGCATAGGAAACAATTACTGAAGAGCTTTATGCTGTGCAAGAAAAACTGTCAGCAGAAGAGAAGCGGAGGAAGACTATTGAACATGAGCTGGTAAAGCTTAAAAAAAGTGCACCTGAAAGTGATAAAGATTTTGAGGTAAGTTGTTTGTACTTTTTCTACTTCACATTCATATTGTTTTATGGCCTTATGCTATCATGTTTCACAGGATGAGAAATCATATATGAAGGAAAATATCCGAGGAACTTCTGTGTTTGGGACCTCAGCGATTCTCAATAAGGCAGGCGGCCCATTAAGGGAAACACAATCTGCTCAGAGGGCTATAGTTGCTAAGATATGTGAAGAAGGCAAGACTTCTGCTTTAATAAAACCATATATTATCAAAATATTTCTCCTAATCGATGAGCAATCTTGATTTACATGATTTTGGTTCTTAAATTCAGTTGGGATTCAAAAGATAATACAATTGTTAACTTCTGAAGACTCAGACGTGCAAATCCATGCTGTGAAAGTGATAGCCAATTTTGCTGCTGAAGGTGAAGTACTATATGCCTTCTGATTGGATTTGAATAAATTGTTGCATTTTTTTCCCACCATGTTTGGACTCTTATGATGGAATTTTGTGTTTTTGGATTGATTTTACTGCACAGCTATTTCCCTCTCTTTTTCCTTCTCTACATCCTTTGTTCCTTCTTTGCTTTGAAAGTTTACATCATCTCCCTTAGGTTGAACATTTGTTGTTGATTAAGGTTTTATATTCTGCAGATGTTAACCAGGAGAAGATTGTGGAAGAAGGTGGTTTAGATGCTCTGCTTACAATGTTGAGATCATCTCAAAATGCTACTATACTTAGAGTGGCTTCCGGGGCCATTGCCAATTTGGCAATGAATGGTAATTCTGACTTTCAATCTTCCCTTGTCATATTATGCATTCTGAATCTGGCTAATGTGATTATCTATGATGGATTCGATCGCCTTCCCTTTTTCCAAAAAGTTCCATGTATTTTTTTTTTTTTTTACTTTTATAAATGGCAAAACATTGTCATATGAAGAATTAGCACACATACATATCTAGTTCATGCAAACCTGTTCATCGTCATGATTTCTTCTCTTGCTAATGGCTCATAATATTGGAGTTATGTCAGCAAAATATTTTACTCTTTTCTCATATGTTGTGAACTAAGCATCACCACTTTCATTCCTGGAAATATCTTTACAAGAAAATCTTAGGAGAATCTGGTATATCCTGATTCCTTTATGGATAAACAAAACATTTAGCAAAAAAAAAACTAGCAAGTTGCATGTGGATTAAGCCCCGAAGTACTGGTCCTCGATTGTTGTCATGTTTGAATCTGGATTTATGATTAGTGATTGATTTGAGCTCCCATTATGAGATTAAGTTAAATGAAGGCTGGGTAGAAATTTTTATTTTCTAGAAAATGGAATTAACTGGCTGTAACATGTATTTCTGATGATCGGAATATGTCAATATATTTAAAAGATGAGGTTTATGAAAACAAGTATACCATATTTGAATATGCAAATAAATATAGTTTTTCACTCCAAATTTACAGTTGCTGAGAGAAACTCTGACCATAATCTCATTGATGTCTCCATGTTGAAGTGTTTTAAACTACTTGAAATGGAAATGATAAAAACACATTTTACATGTGTCACTTAATCAATAACTACCTTTAACTCCCCCATAATGTATCATAGACTCGCTACATTAATTTATTTTCAAATTGTTCTCAGAGATGAATCAAGGCCTAATAATGAGCAGAGGAGGTGCTCAGTTACTAGCAAAGATAGCTTCAAAAACAGACGATCCTCAAACTCTTAGAATGGTAGCTGGTGCACTTGCCAATTTATGTGGAAATGGTAAGCCTTTCGCCTTTTTCTGGTGCACTTAGAATTCTTTTTTGGGCAGAGAGGAGATGGGGGGGGGGAGGGGTGTAATCAAGCCAATCTCAAGCTATAAGAAGCTCGAGCTCGACTCAAAATTCAAGGCTCAAAGCTCGGTTCGAGCTTGATCGAGTTTTATTTTTAAAGCTCGAGCTTGATTTGAGATAAAAATTGAACTGCTTGAGCTCGATCAATTAGGTTCATTTGCTTAGTAAAAATGAGCTCGATTTCTATGCTCGACTTCAAACTCGATTATTTGTGCTCGAGTTCGAGTTCGAATTGAGATTTTTCAATATTAATTAAAAATTAAAAAATATATATTAAAAATAAAAAAGCTCGTCGTGAGCTACTCGAGTCAAGCATTAAGATACCCAAATTTGGCACGCTCAATAGCTCGAGCTGCTCGAGCTCGACTGAAAATGACCAAGCCGAATTCGAGTTTTTTTCGAGCCGAACCCGAGTAGCTTGCGAGCACAGGTGTCTCGTGTACACCCCTAAGGGGTATAGAGATTTTTGGTAAGTTAGTGTGCCTAGCTGTTACAAAGGTTTGCTTGTTTGAATGTTTGACCTTTGCGTAGAGCCGAGGCTTTAACTGGTTGGTCGGTACCACCTGGGTTAGTATCCATTTGTTCAAATTGTAGTTACTTCGGCTGTGGAATCCATCTGCTTAGATCATTAAATGCTTTTATTTTTTAAGCATCACTAACTGGTTCGTAACTTATGTTTCACAACATACCTGATATCCAAATTAAGAAAACAGATCTTATTGAAGAAGGGAAGTTAATCATCAGGTGGATTTTTATGTTCAATTTGGATATTTTTATTGTTCAACAGAAAAATTACACACAATGCTAAAAGAAGACGGAGGCATCAAGGCATTGTTGGGAATGGTTAGATCCGGGAATAGTGATGTGGTTGCTCAGGTTGCTAGAGGAATGGCTAACTTTGCTAAATGCGAATCCCGAGCAATTATTCAAGGTTCATCCATGTCTTGTATGAAGTAGATATTCTATGTAGGTCATTATGTCTCTTCACGATTCTAATGAACTTTCGGTCGCTGCAGGACATTACAAAAGCCGTTCACTTCTAATGGAAGATGGTGCACTTGAATGGTTGATTGGCAACTGTAACATTGCATCAGCTTCAACCAGACGTCACGTTGAGCTAGCCCTTTGTCATTTAGCACAAAATGGTAAACAAAGTTTTAGGGTTGAGAATTCTATACATTGCAACATTTTGATTCTGATATGCTTTAGAAAGTTTGAACTAATGCTGTATTTGCAGAAATCATGGAAAATAATTATGAAGTTTCAAGAATTAACTAGATAAGATATTGGCTTGTTAAAACAAATAGAAGATTTTAACTTTATTATTCATTGAAAATTGTCAAAATTAGAACATTGGTCATCTATGGGAGATTGTCTTTACATGCTTAGTGAAATGGCAGGAAGTATAAACTATAGGCATTCATCAAATTTTAGGATAAAACTCTAGTCTATGATCCCATGGAAATGCCTACTGGATACTTTATCTATGTTGCTCAGACTCGTCATTTTTCTTGAAGTATCCTTGTCTGACACATATCCGGACATGGGTATGGGGATAGGATCTTTCAAGGACCCTTCAAATACATAGAAATCTTGGAAAAATTGAACATAGCCCCCTGTATCCGACACTCAAACTCGAGTCCGAGTAACATAGCTTTGGATTGGGTTTATCGCAAACATCACAATTCTCTTTCTTTTGGGACCGCTGACGTGCTTTTTGTTTTCCTTTCCGTGCGAACATTTCTGGAATTCTGGGTTTTGGTCTATATCTAACAGGAAACCACCAAATGTGAAATCTGCTACAGAACATGTACTTACTAAAATCCGAATTATGCTGATGGTAATCATCTGCAATCCACTATGCCTGTTAGACTCCCAAAATCAAGCCTTTATAGTTCTTGGATTATAAACTGAATGTTTGGCCATGGTTGACACTTATCAGTTACTTGCAATATAAACTTAAATCTGCTGCCTGTTGCAGAGGACAATGCCAAGGATTTTACATCCAGTGGAGGATTACAAGAGCTTCAACGGATATCAATGGAATCCAGCCGAGAAGATATTCGAAATTTGGCAAAGAAGATGCTGAAATCGAACACAACTTTTCAGGGTGAGATGCGTTCGGGATGGCAGTAAGACGCACGGTACAGCATTGCGGGTTTCGATTTCTGCACAAAGTTACATGTCTTCCATCATAGGTAAGAACACAAAACTAACAACCAGATAGGGTAATGTCAAACCACCATTTTTTCTCCCCAGTCCATTTATATAATAAGCCAGCTTGTGGTGAAGGGATGGGGTTGAAAGTGTTGGAAAGGAGCTTTAACACAGTTGGGATCAACACTGAGAGTTTAATGGCATATAATGGATAAGTTTTTGTTGATATAGTGAAATATTTTATGTAGTAAACTTGTATGGCTTTTGATTATCAACACTTAGGGTTTATCCGTAATTTATACTTTTCAATGTCTAAAGTTCTTTAGAGTTAGGGATGGCAAAACCCGATCTGCTCCATGGATTTCGCACCGACCTGCTCCAAATAGGGAGGGTTTTTCTTTTGAAAAGTCGGGATTGGGTAGAGTAGGACGGTTTTGATAAATGCTTGCTCCGCATCTTCTCGCCCCGGCTTTTAAAATTACATTTATGCAAGAGTGGATAGGAGGTGGATAAGGCAATCTGCACTCTCATCCCGTTCCATTGCCATCCCTAAGTGCACGGCTCAATATAATTTATTAGGGTTTGTAGAAAACTCTTATTTATACTAGTTTCATGTAAATGTAAAAGGTTAAGTAAATTCAAATTTTTTTAAAAAATAAATATAATTTATTAATTATTAGATTTTTTAAAATTTAATTCAAATCAAAATAATTAATTGCAAGACACATGACGTTTATTAAAGATTGTTCGAGCGTCAATAAATTAGAACATACACATAGGAAAATTGCTTCTTTCTTCAAAAGTTTTGACTTTTAAATATTCATATTAGATATATGAAAATTAGTTGATTTTTCCGTGAATTGATAGATTCACCTTTGAATTTATCTGATAATAATACGTCAATACAAATATTTGGAACAAAAATAATGGGACAAGTAGTATGGCTCAAGTTTTATAATCAATAAAAGTGAAAATTCAACTTAAAATATTTTAAATTTATGAAAAATCAAAATAAAAAACTATATATTTCAACCATAAATATATAATAGGTTAATATTTATGACCAAAATTAAATAAAAAATTTAAAATTTGATGTCCAAATTGTATGATTAATATATAACGTCATTTTATACCAAAAAAGAAATTAAGAATACAAAATCATAATATTTGTTAGTCAATTACAATCAATGCAAATCAAATTTATTGATGGTAAATTATTATATGATTTTTTTGGACATTTTTCATGCATAAATCTAATTAATGGAACATTCCCTTGATTTTTGGTTTTTGATGAATTTAGTTTTAAATTTATACTTATTCGGTAAGTAAAATATAAAATAATTTTATACTAAAATAGGATTTCGAAATCATAACTAAAGAGCATAAACCAATAAACAAAAAGCGAATTGATATTTCTTTTGCTCATAAACAGTACAATAATTCAATGCAAAGGGAGTAGGAACAAATAAATTTAATTTTTGCAGTTGAAAATAAATCTGTTCACGTGTTGAATTATTCGCCGTCCGATCTAATAAGTTCGGTTTGAATTGGACAAGTTTTGAGATATAATTTTTGTAATCTAAACCGACTCAAATTACTATTTAATCATTAAAAAATATTTAAATTTAATTATAAAAATATATAATATTAATATAAAAATAAAAATAATTTTTTAATATATTAATATATTCCTACGAGTAATATGTGTTTTCAGACCAAGCGAGCAAACAAATTTTTTTTATTCAAACTTGACCCGATCCAACCAGACCTATGCCAAGTATTACATGATATTGAAACTAAAGTTTACCAATATATACAATGGCATGAGATATAGTTACTCATGAATTATAATTAATTTTACTCATGTTTGATAAATTAACCGGTTAAATCATTATCCAAAATATTTTGTTCTAATGATAGTAACTTAATATAATTAAAACTCTTTAGAAAATTAACCGTTTTCGTCAGTTCAATTTTTTTTCACATTCGTGTTATTATATATATTATAGAAATAAGCATAGTATAATACTCATATATATATATATATTATTTTGAAAAAATAGAATTCAAACATTTTTCTTTTAATAAAAGGATACATACACTTATTATCAAGTCAAATATTCTTATCTAACTACTAAACAGATACTTTTTAAATACTTATCAAATTTAAAATTTTCACTGCTAGTATAAAAAACTAATAATCCTACACGCACAAAATCCATAATATAATAATGAATTTTTGTTATTAATTTTAAAAGTTTAAATGTAAAAATTATATGATCGGTGAATTAAATTTTTAGTAATTTTCATGTACAATTCATTTTGTTTTTACATATTTAATATGTTAGGAATGACCTTATAGGCCCAGCAAAGGGATTCGGAAAGGTCCATCATCATTTACTTTACTTTTTTGGAGGCCACCAGATCATGACACTTGGTACCATCACAGCCCTTCATGACTCTTGCTCAAATATGTTTTCCTCTATAAATAGGTAACATTTCAATTGATATTATACATTTCCTGTCTAGTTTCAGTATTTTGTTATTCTAAATAATCAATAAAAAATCAGATTGGAAGTTAAAATGCTAAAACATTCAAGTCATCAGAATCATATTATTTAATAAAAAAAATTTAAATATTAAATATATAATTTTAATATTAAATAATTATTAAATATAATAATTAGCTAATAAAATTATGCATTTAACTTAGTAATATAATATTTAATATATAATTAAAAATTAAAAATTCAAATCTCATTATTTATAACAACAAAAAAATTTAATAAAAATAACATAAAACATTTTTTTATATGTATCGAATCGAATAAAACCTTAATTTTTAATTGAATCGATTCGACTGATAATTCGGTCATATTTTTTCCAACATTAATTTTAGATTTTTTTAAAAAAATTTTATTTAATTATTAAATTTACAAAATTTATCTCAATTTAGGATTTTGATTACCAACAATATAAAGGAAAAAAAATATTAAAAATATTTATTAATCGATATAATAAGAAAAAATATTTATTAAAAACAAAATAAACATTTATAAAAAAACTAAAAATATTTTTTTAATCTTAAAATTTTAAAAATTTGAATTTTCCTTTATATATTTACTTCTATTTTTTTTCTTTTTTCTAGAAAATTTTTACTCCACAAAAATAACAAAAAAATTTAACCAAAATTTGTGATGATTTCTTTTGTTACTGAAAGATTAGTACATGGAAAATGAAGATAATGAGTTTGATCTGAATAAAGAATTCATGAAAGATGAGGATAATGAAATTGTTTTGAATAAAAAATATATTGAAGATAAGAATAATGAGATTGATATGAATAAATAGTACATAAAATATGAGGATAGTGAGGTTGATCTGAATAAAGAGGTTAAAAATGGAAAAACACTGTTCTAAACATTTTTCATTCTTTCATATAATTAAAAAACATTTAAATTAGTGTAAACGATTTTTCATATAATTAAAAAACACTTAAATTAGTGTAAACGACTGTTCAAACAATTTACCGTAGCAATGTAAATCTACCAACTGTTGTTCAATGTTTTTACTTTCATTCTTGCTGCTAACTTCTAATAAGGGGCTGCCACATTGATAAATGTTTACTTTCGTTTTCATTCTGACAAAAAAATAGAACATACTGACATTTTCTCCATTTTGAGAACAACTTAATGCCTGTTTTATGCCAATTTTTGTTTTTCTTACTTCAGGGAATGGGATGCCTATTGCATTTTCTTCTCCATGTACAACCTACAAAGACACCAATAAATATATTATAAAGTTAATGCAAGTAAAAGTATACCAAATGTTAGAAGTGAATCAAACTAAATGTCAAAATTTGCATGAATCAGGGGACAATATTTACATGTTAATACAAGGATGTGTTGAATATATTATAAAGTTAATGCAAGTAAAAGTATATCAAATGTTAGAAGTGAATCAAACTAAATGTCAAAATTTGCATGAAGCAGTGGACAATATTTACATGTTAATACAAGGATGTGTTTGTATAAAATTGTTGTCAGTAATGTAAAATAATAAAATATTGACCGATAAATTTCATGATCAGTTACAGAAGTTGGAATTAAAAGAAAAAAGGCTTCTTGGTTTCCTCAAATATGAAAATATAGTTTCTTTTCAACTTTTTAGTTTAAAACAAATGGAGAAATGTGTTAAATAGAAGACTGCTAGCAGCAAGCAAGTCTTCAGAAGGATTCAAAGAAATTTCATGTTGATGCCAGGCTTGTGGATCACAGTAGCTAATACTAGATTGTTGCTAAAAAACCTCAATTTTGGCAATAACATAAGGATAACAGAACTGGTAAATAATTCATGAGATAAGTGACAGTAATGATCTTATATAAGCAGTAACCAAATATACAAATTATTTGAAACAAAGTTCTATTAGGTCCAAATAGACCTAGGCAAATGAAGTTGGAAAAAACTGGAAATGATGTAAAGATTAAGAAAAAAAAAGATGAGCTCCTAATTAACACAAGCAATATAGAGTGCATGAAAATACCAGAGTGAATTAAGTAGTCCAACTCTTCATACAAATGATAGTTACATGAGTTGCGAGTATTGCATTCTCTAAATTTTCACCTTGTGCAGACCATAAAGCAGTTCCTAAAAAAGGCAATGAATCAAATTCAGCCAACTCAAATTCATGGATTGCTGCAATTGGAAGTTAGCCCGTAATCTGCCCCATTTTCAAGTTTCACCAAAAGGGCAACACTTTGATTAGCTTGGGACAGTCTCAAGTAAAGTTCTTCAATATGAGAGAACGGCACCCCACATTCTTCATTGTCTTCAGAAAAAACTCATTGCTGACATATCAAGATTTATCAAAACGTTAATGGTTCATAAGGGAACAGGTATATTTGCTTTTATTGTATAACAGTTTTTTTTTAAAGTAAAAATTATATAATAAAAGATAACTAACAAACATATTAACCACAAGAAGTCTCAGAGATTCAGACTTACCGAAGGGGCAATGCTACCTGTGGCACCAACTGCAGCTTGACCAATATCTCGGTAAGTTTCAAGCCCGGGTTCGCTATCCAGGCATTGGTGCAAGATCAGTCCAGTGAAAAAAGAAAGCACTGCAAATGTGAATAATATTACAAGCCCCAACAATCCTCCTTCCCTTAGCAGAATATGTGGTAGAATGGATTCCAACTCCACACAGCACATTAATCCCTGCATAAACCCAAATCGAAAAGACTAGGAATGCCACTAATTAATTTGGATTGCATTCTGCAATCTGGTTTCAGATTTATATGAATGTAAGGTTTAGTTACTTTAACCAACATGGATTGTCTAAGCATATAAAATTATCTATGGTTTGATAATAACTAATGCATCTATTATTACTCTTACATGGACTTAAGGGTTATATGAATTCGGACAATGATGATGGATGTATTGATTATTATCAATTCCTAAAAAGCAGGATAAAAACCCATTTACTGTTCATTGTTGTCTACTGATCTAGTAGTAATCCCCAAGCAAAAGTAGTTTATTGACACCTAATTCTTACAGTATTGTTGGCAAGTTGATATTTTCATGTGCATCATGTGCTATGGAAGCCGGACCACCTCATCATAGTTCATGGGGAAATACAGATCAGTTTGTTTTGATGTCCATAAATGATGACATAAATGAGATATGGACAAAGACAATATGGCAGACATGAATCCAGAACTAAAATAATTTTCTATCAAAATATCCGAAGCAATTTTTGTTTTCGTTACAACCTAAGCTTGCCAGGCTGATTTTCTATTGGCTAAGGTATGCAAACCACATAAGCTGAAAGAGGGATGAAATAAAAACTATTATAATAGAAGATAGAGGATATAGCAGACAAAGCTGAGCTCTACTTCAAGCCATGTGAGGAACAGAGCTAGTTTAAATTTACTTGAAATGATGTGCTCCCTTCTGATGGAAGGCCAACAAGAGATCCTAAGATGGTGGTTGTAACAATCCTAAGATGGCAAGTGCCTTTATAAAAGATGGTTTGGATGATGCAAATTTAAAGGCCTTTTGGTCTATTCCAAGACCAATAATTTTCATTAGTTTAATTTTCATATAGTCAAGTACTCAAGTTCAATTTACCAGTTACTTAAAATAAAGGATCTTGCAAAGTGAATAGACTAAAAAAGTAAAAACTAAAGTAGACATTCAGAAACACTCTGACCATCTTTTTTCATGATATGGTTTTGGTCAACAGTGCCAAAATCTGAATGTAAGCAATCTTTTTGGAAGGATTTATGACTAAATCAAAGTTGCTAAGCGTGACAAGAAACAGTCTTTGAATCACATTGACAGACAGGAAACTAAAATTAGAACCAAGCTACAAATTTTGTACAGCAGAACAGATTGTACCCATGAGATGCATAAATTTGGGGAATGGCCAAGAGTTATATAAACTAACCATTGATCAAAACTTGCCCATATGAGCTCTGCCGAAAATTGGAAGTTCATAAGAGACCTTGGATTTTTTGTTATCTACTCTTAAAGATTGTCTCCTTGATGGGAACAGAGGTAGCAGAAAGTGCAAACTACATCTTTGAGGCTGTATTTGATCATCTACTGTTGGTAGTAGAGGTTTTGTCACAGCAAATAATGATTCTGGAGTATTTCTTCTTGTCAACAATGAGGAGAACGAAACGCCAAATCTTGAAAGCATAGGAGTGCCAAAAACCCAATACTTGGAGATGGTACACTACTATACAAATCAACTGACTGCCTGAAAAATTAACAGAAGCCATAAGCATTCAAAACTAAAAATGGAAGCAATGCCTCAAAGAAGTGATTAAACAGGCTTCTTTTACCTGATTCAACTATCTAATGTTACACAGATTAAAGGTTCTATAACAATTACTAATGTCATATCCCCTTTCTCCTAAAATAGTAGTAGTTTACTTTGAATCCAGGACTTTCAAGTTTTACCAAATTTGGCAAAATCTTTTACACCAGAATATACTGTACTACTATTTGTATGCTAGAAGAAATTATATTTTGAAGTTTCCAGCAGCAGAATGAACAATTGAGTAATCAAAAGTGAATGAGAGAAAACTACTCTTTATTGCACATTATAGTTTAATAATCAAATCATCAACCAACTTAAATAGTCTATTTATATTAGGGCCCCCATAGAGGATTCATATTCCCAATATCAACAGGGGTAGCATAATTCAATAACTGGAGATGGATTTGTAGGCCAAAATGTCATAGAGATGCATCTAATACAAACTTCTACACAACATTCATCCGGGATTGTGATCACGAGTGTCAGTCATGGTTTAAGTACTTTCTTTCCCTTTCTAGAGGTCTTCTTAAGTCATAATAAACAAATGTAACCATTCAAATACTGTAGACCTGGTATTCCTATTTTGAAGTTATAGGATACAAGAATCTTAACTAGGTTAAAAACAAAAATCAGATTAAAAACAAGATTCTTAACTGGTATTCCTGTTTTACGAAATTATAGGATACAAGAATCTTAACTAGGTTAAAAACAAGATTCTTAGCTGGTATTCCTCTTGCAGGTTTTTACGTTATCTTTGAAATCTACTGAAACGAGCATATTTAGAGGTTAAAAACAAAATTCAGATTACATGATTGAGTTACCAAATAAATATATATACAAAATTGCAAGCAAAAAAGTGTTAGAGACTTCAGACAAGTGGTAGCGACAATTAACTAGGGAAAGAAATTAAAGACAGAACTTAAAGACATCATTTCAGTACCTAGAATAAAAGAAATGGACCTGGCTACAGAGAGGTTCCCATTGTGGTCCTGTTTAGGTCCCATTTTTCCACATGTTTCATGATCCGCTCATTGATGCAGCCAACATCCTTGTTCCAGAGTGGATCGGTTGTCAAAGTCGCATCAGTAGATTTCAAAGATAAAGTAAAAACCTGCATGAAAGATGTAATTCAACAGATCATTTCTTCTGTCAGAGAATTTATGAAGACAATTAAATAGGTCAAGCCAAATATTGATGAATCATTTAAGAAGAGAATAAAACCAAATAAACAAGCAGATGATTTTGGTAGCCTGCTACCTTATAATGTTACCTTATAATGTTATGCACCATGCTAGACACATAAATTTTAACAAGCTAACTTTCTGAACTTTGCTGATGCAATTAAGTCGTAGAACTTTGAGCCCTGAGAGAAGAGAGTAAAGCATAGCATTATCAAAATACGAGACATCCTTAGAAATATAAGAGGAAATTCATAAAGATAAGGATAAACCTTTTGAGAGTGAAAGGCCCTCATCTTGGTCAACAAGCTCTCTGCCTTTGAATAGTTTGAACAAGAGAAATTACATTGCAATATTGAATACTTCAAATTGTATAAAAAACCCAAACAACTAAAGACTAAATATCAGATAGCTGCCAGTTATGTTATTCTTCACCTGATAAATCTTGGAAACTCCCAAATGTAAATAAAATGTCCAATCTATAAGCACATGCTATAAAATCTTGATCAAACAGTTTATAATGACAAGAAATTTAGGAAAGCACAATAAAGTCAGTCAAGATGATCCTGTTTCTGACAAAGGAGAAAAGAGTAAATTCAGAACTATAGGGCATCTAATTCAAAGTTAAAATGGTATAAAAAGTTCTATGAACTGTTTACAAGAGTTTTATTTGTAAACTTTGTAAAATCTAATGTAAAATTTGCTAACAACAAATATAGAATCTATGATGAAGTATGAGTTTGAACATTTGCAAGAAGCCGAGTGAGTTTGCTTAGAGTTTCACGAGCAGATATGGTATCTGGATGATCCTCACCACAGATTGAAGTTCTAATAAAAATAGCTTTCCTTATTAGGTCATCTCCTATGTCAAATTGCCCCCCTCTTAGCATTAACTTGGCCCTGGTTTCTAGCACAGTGGCTCTTGATAATGCCAACTCCTGCCAAAGACATGGATTCAATTGAGCATTAGTTTGGATGGGCCTCCAACAAAGTGATTTGTCCAACCATTTCTCAACCGGGGTAACAAATGCCTGGTCTGCCGCTTCCAAAACATTGGTGCATACACGGAGGAGTTCAAGAGCAGCACTGCACCTAGAGAATGTAATGAATGTCCGAATTGCAAGAGGCAAAATCACTTGTTTGACAAGGTATAACAGTTCTGACACCCTGAGCTCAACAACTGTAGGATCATTACCAAATCCAAATAGCAAGAAACATGCTGCCCATATATGTTCTGAGTGGAGGGATAATGATTCACGACTAACAACAGCTTGAACCATGGCATGTGCAACTCCAGTAACTCCTCTCTTCCGAGCGTAAACCTTGATGAGCTCATTGAAATGGACATAACCTTCCTTGGTACTACTTCTTGCAATATTGAATCTTAACAACATGGAAGATGCTTCTGCTTCGGATCTCTTGGAGTATGATGAAGAAAAACCACAAGTCAAGGAACGCAATAATTTTCTCCAAAAGCGGGTTCCTTTATGTTTCTCAGGTACCTTGTGAGCAGCTAGGGCTAACAGGGAGACTGGAATGGCAGCAGGTGCAAACCAACCACTCACCAGGACCATTCTCGTTGCTAAGCTCCTTGGTCCATCTGCATGATCAAATATTGAAAAACATACCTCAAAGAGTTGCAGAAGGAAAGTGTTTTTCCTCAATAAATGAGCTTCTCTACCACTCCATAAAAAGTCTCTCGAGGGCATCCTGTTGATGGTATCCAGTAACCTGCTTGGATTTATGGGTAGCTCAGATAGGATTGCGCCTACAATTGCGAGGGCCAAAGTTAGCCTTCCAACTTTCTCCTCAATGATCCTAAGCGCATCAATCTCTGCAATAGGGTAGTCTTTTACACTTCCCTGCATTAAAGACATTGCCTCTACTCCAGACAAGTATGAGAGTTTTAAAGGTTCTAAATTCATCAAACGTGGAAGGGGAGTGGATATCAGAATGTGGGTCTCTCCGCCAAAACGGGGAAGAAGATCCATTACAAGCTTGTGATCCCACCAATCCTTTTCACTCTCTAAATTATCAATCACCACCAGAAAAGGTATGTTTCTCATTAGCTCTTTCCGGACTCTAGAAATGGCAGCCTCTTCTTGCTCTTCAAAGCTTTTCATCCTGCTTTTATCTATGAAATTTTCAACCCCAACATCAACCTCTAAAAACGACCAAAGATTTAGATAATTCTGCCTAATATACCTGCTTTCCCCTCCTATCCATAGAACCATCTTATACCTCTGGTGATATCTGTAGGCAAACTCCAGAAGAAGCTCTGTCTTCCCTATTCCTGAGTCCCCTGTTACACAGGCAATGCCCTTTCCATATACAATTTTTGCTGATCTCTTTCTCCGTGAACTCCGTCCACCTTTTGGTCTTTGATAATGCTGCCTTTCAGTACTTTGCATCTCAATCTCCTTTTCTGACTCCTTCCAAATGACTGGTTCTTTACCCTTCCGACTGCCACTCTCCGAATGTCGTTCCCTGCGACTTTCCTCCACTGAACTGCTCTTACTCCACCCAATCGTCAAATTCCTTCTCTTCGATCTAGCCTTGAGCTCAAAATAATCTCTTTCTGATTCTCCACTAATATCACCAAAAAGTATAAATTCTAGCTCTGACAATTCTTTCTTCCTGCCAATAAAGTTTTCATTTCGAGGAAATGGGAATTCTTCTTTGTCTACCTTTTCTCTCCACTTGGTCAATTGCTCTAAAACACTTCGTCTTCCTAACTTCATTGCCAAAAGGGTAACAGCTCTTAATATGCAATCTCGCCAACTACCATCCTGAGCTTCTAGTTTCCATTCATCCACTCGAAAGAGGCCATTAACAGCTTCCTTCCACTCTTTCTCCAATCCTCCATATAAAACCCATAATTCACCCCCATGTTTTTCCCACAGCTCTCCCCTCTTCTCAACTATATCCCGGACAAGACAATCACCAGGATTCAAATCAAAATAGATTGGGACCAAATTTTTCTTGCTTGAAAAAAATCTAAGCTCCTCAATAGTATATGGATTCCTGAGAGATTTCCTTGTTAGAATTACAACCCCAAAGGAAGAAACATCCATTGCCCTCTCAATAAGTCCATGCTTACGAGAATTCCTAAACCGAGCTCTATCAGATACAAAGCAACTCATCCCTTGAACTTCCAATTCAGCACGGAGCCAATTTGCAAACCTCAGTAAGGAAGGTTTGCAACCATGCAAACCTATGTAAACGTCATAGCTTCTTCGTCTGTTAGAAGATAATGATATCGGCACAGGGGAAAACGACATATCGTGGCTTCTCATATGCTTTCTGTGCTTCTCTATAAGGCCAGAATAACCATTGTCACCCACATGACCATAACTAGATAGGGTGCCATTAGAAACAAGAGTTGTAGATGACACGTGGTCAAATTTCTGGAAGTCACTTGAAATACAAGCAGTCGGCGTTAATGACATGTTTGGAAGGGAAAATCTGACATTTGCAAGGCATTCAGGATCTTGAATTCCTAAACTGGAACTTGGAGGATCAGCATTTAAATTAATACTATCACATTGAGCATCAGACCTTGTCAATTCGGAAAATTGACACGTTGATGACCTTGGAGATAAGAATGGTGATTGATTCGCAGAAAAGAATGCCGACGATGATGATGACAGATTTCTAGAGGTTGTCGCTGGTAGTGACCCCAACCTGCCGTTATCTTCTTGGAGATCCACATTTACAATACTTCCCATCTCCATTAACAAAATCCCATAAATGCAACGACGGTATGAGAAGCCACTCTGAGATCAAAGGAATGAAATTAATCATTAACAAAAAAGCGTAATACCATAAAAAGACATGTATTCATAATTTATCCAAAACTGAATGCCATATCCATATCAGTGATGTTTTAGTTAAGAAAACATCAATGCCACTCTAGAAAAAACAAACAACCATGGAACAACAATTGCAGAAAACAATGCATACATCTCCAAAGCAAAACTGAGAAATTAAATTTCAAATCTTTGAAACTAAGAGTGAAAAACAGTCCGAATCAGATTAACAAATATGGCTTGACACAGAAAGAAAAAAAAAAAGACCCCAGGATTGAAAAACCAGCATGTGAGTAGGAGAGACAGAAAAGAAGCAGTATATCTGTAATACAACTTAAAAACTAAAAAAGAAAAATAAATATTCATACCTAAACTCATGAAAGCTAAATTCCAGCATTCAACACATAAAGAACAAAGAGGACCCAACTTCCCAAAAATTGAAAAACATATATATAAAATAAAATTTAAAAAAAAAAAAAAAAAAAACCATAAAGGCGATGAGTAAAGCTTGAACTCTAGAGCATTACAGATCTAAAGAGGCTATTTAATATACAAAGAAAGTTTAGATATAAAGACCCACTTCTCAATTTAGTAGAATAAAATAACATTTCCATGGAATTTCAGATCTGAGGAACTTACTTGGCTTCAAACTATGTTGCCAAACAAATCAAAAACAAATTCAACTTTACAAGACTGCAAAACAAGAAAGAAAAAAAAGAAAAAAGGCATTTTATCAATAAAAATAATTAGCCAAAAACATATAAAGGAATGTATTTTTTATGACAAAGTTGATAACTTTTTTTTTTTTTTTTTGAGTTTGACACGAAAGAGACAAACACTCACAGTTTTGCTGTCAATGTAGAATTGAAAGCTTTACCATTAACGTTAAAAGTTAGATTTGATAAAGACCCACTTTCAAAAACAGATTAAAAAACTCAAAAATCAAACTTACCTTACTATTAAAGTTCAAAAAAGAATGAATCCAACATTGGCAATGGCATCCAAAACCAAAAGCCTCAACTTTGTAAAAACAAAAACACGTGTTTGCTTTTTTGTCCAACTAAAGCTCAACAAAGAGAAGAAGAAGAAAAAGAAGAAAAAGAGTGGTGTCATGGTGTGGCAGGGCTGTGTCTTTCATGGCATTTTGGCATTTGGGGGAATTGGGATTTTGGGGAACTGAGAGAGATGGCTATCAGATGGGTGAGGTTGGTGGGTGTTTATGGGGTTCATTTGTGTGCTTACTGCTTACTGATTAGAGAGGAGTGATGGGTCGGGTCAATTTGATTGACCCGATCCAAGTAATTTTGAGGGAAATTTTTAGAACTTATAATCCTCTCTTTTCGTGATCGTAATTTTTTTTTTTTTTTTGCACAATTTACTTAAAATATAATAATTATAATTATAATCATAAAAAAATAATACTTTTTAAAATAATTTATGATACTTTATAATTTTCTACTTATAAAAAAAATAAATTATAAACTGTAAATTAAATTTTTATACATGTAATTTAAACAATTTATTCCTTAATTATGATGAATATTAATAATAAAAAATATTAAATTATAAAATAATGAATACTGTTTTAAGATATCAAAAGCAGAGCGTACTGAGAATTCACTAATGGTCTCTCATTTCCAAAAAAAATTTTATCCCCTCGCCCTTGGAATTGAAGGATTTGGATAGCTCGAATTCCATTTATTTTCTCCAAGGGCAGTAGATAATGATCCGAATGCACCTGCCAAGTCCCATGCTCATCAATAAAATTCGAAACCTTTGATTACAATTAGGTCTGTTCATGGCCGAGTCAAGCCGTTGTCCGAATTTTTTTTCTTACTCAGCTCAATTTTGGGCGGATCCGGGACGGCTCATGTTACTATTTATAATATTAAAAAAAATAAAAATTTATTTTTATATTAATATTTATATATTTTTATAATTAAATTTAAATAAAAATGGATGAATAGTGATCCGGGCCGAATCAACTCGAATCATGAAAAATCTTGCTCAAACTTTGTCCAATATGAGTCGAACAGGCTGCCCCGACCCTAAGCAAGTCTCATTGCAACGAATCTAAACCAATTGGATCAGTAGCAGATACAATCAAGGCTTCTTCCCCAATCCACCGATCTTTCCAAAAGTTAATCTCTCTAAAATCTCCCACTAATCATTTTCGAGACAAACCTAGCACTGTTCTTCACTTCAAAATTCCCCTCCAAGTTGAAGAAGCATTAGCTCTCACCCTATTTGGAATAAATTATATTATTCGGATTTGGGATGAGTTTCGTATACGGGTATATGTTTGATATTGGTATGCTCAATTTTTTAAAATTTTTTCATATATTCAGAGGATTATATTCTCATATCCATATCCGAATATTCGTCTAACATATATGTCGAATACGAATATTTAAAAAATAAATAAAGAATTCAAATAACATAAAAAAAAAAAAAATAGACATTGCATGTGTTTTAAGCTAGCAATAAAATGTGAAGACGGTGCATGGTGCATGAACGTCGTAAAATTGAATTAATTTTTGTTAATCTCTATTCAACTCTAAAGAAAAAAAAAAACGTATTTAATCATTTATGTTTTACATACAACAATGATAATTGATTAAATTTTTATTTGATTGAAGCTTAGTAATAATTTAAAAGTGGAATAAAACTATGATAATAAATGAAATTATGATGATAATTTTAAATGGTAATTTTGAATACGATATAAAAATACGACACAAATATGACATATTTAATAAAAGAAAGTGTGATAAACATGATACGATTCATTTAAATACGATTAACACTTTTATTATGATACATTCACGTATCTTATTCGTATTTAAAATTTTAATAAATTTAATAATGTGTTATTTTTATATTTACATAATTAATATAAAATACAAAATATAATAAAAATACGCAAATTATCAAATATAATGAGAGTGATAAAGCAAAAATAATGACATCACATTACAGAGAGCACACACTCTTTGATTCTGCAAACATGAAGAAACTTTGGTAAATAATTTAAAAAGTTATTGTCATTTATCTAATGCAACTTTTACTTTATAAAAAGTAAATAAATGAAAAGGCATATAGTTACACAAAACAATGCTCTTTAATTCTTTTGTGATATAAAGAGAAAAAAAAAACTTTACCCTATGATTTGATAGCAAGTACAAACTAACCGTTAGCATATAGTTTTCTTACTTCTCATTGTCTTTGTCCCCATTTTGCTATTACACTTACTTTAAAAAGTTTACAAAAGTCTCATGATTTTTTTCTTAGATCTTATAATTTATATATACCTGTTATATTTTATGTTACTTTATAGTATTTATAAATATAATATAAATTATTAAATATGTCAAAATTTTAAACATTAATATTGTATGAATATTAAAGATATCGTATCTTATTTATTATATTATTTATTATATTTATTAAATATATCGTGTTCGTATCTTATTTTTATATCGTATATAAAATTATTAAATTTTTTTTTGCTAAATATTAAATTTATTTAAGCAATTGCTTTTTTTTTAGAATAAAAGGACCATAGACCATAGTCTTCATTTTTTCGATTTTTTAGATTTTTTTTTTCTTTTATAAAAAACAAATCTTTTGGTTTCAATGGCTATTTAAGGAGTAGGAGTAAGGATATTTCAAATCCAGCAAAAGATTTTTTTTTTTTCATCTGGTGTTCAATTTTTTTTTTTTTTTTAATTTTATATTTGAAGTTATCAAATTTTAATTTTTGATTATTAAAATTAAGAATCTAACACTTTACCAACATACCATTATTTTTTTTTTTGTCTAATGTGTAATTGCTTCACTAAGGTAGAATCTATCAACAAAAAATCATGTTAAACATTGAGGTTAATGCACTACAATGGGAAGAAATAAAAGAAAATACCCATTAGGGTTGATTTGATAACTTATTTGTAAAACGAAAAATTATATGATTCATTGTAAATGAATTTTTAAACTTTACAAATGTATCAGTAGATACATACTTTTAAAATATATTATAATTTTTTAAAATTAATTAAAAAATATATTTGACAAATTCTTAATTTCATTAGTGAAATTAAAAAATTTCATCATTAATATATTAAATACGAACTTTTTATTAAAAAAATCTAAAATTTTGTTATTTTTAACCATGTGTGAATTAGGGAAGGCAAAATCCGATCCGATCGATGGATTTCGCACCGATCCGATCAGAACGAAGAGGGTTTTTTTTTTTTTAAACGGGGACGAGGTGGAGTAGGGTGGTTTTTATAAATGCTTGATCTGCTCCGTCTCGTCCGACTTTTTGAAATTACTATCTTACCTCTTAAAATATTATATATTTTCCCTTTTATTGTTAGTATATATATTAGATATATATATACTAATATTTTATATATATTTTTAGTATATATATCTATATTATATATATTTTAAGATTTTAATATATTAAAATTATGTTCATGAATAAATTATAATATAATTTTTTTATAATATTAAAAATAATTAATAAAAATTGAGATATAACGGAATGAAATATCGTGGAACGATTATAAATTTAATCGATATCAATGAAAATAAATATTTTCAATATACATATAATAATAGAACGAAAATAGATAAAACAATATCCGTTCGGCCCGCTCAATTATCATCCCTATTTCTGATTCTAAGATGCTGTTAGGATGAACATGGACACACTGAATAGTAAATAGTTTGTTTCTCTACCACAAATAATTGGTGGCAATAAGAAATGATAATATCCCTATCTACAAAAGTACTGTTTAGTTGACTTAAAATTGAATGAGTATTTTGAATTGGCTCTTTCAACATAAAAGTCCAAAACACTCTCTTGGTAGTACTTGTTAGCACATGCTTCCATGTGACACCACACTCAATGAAGGGCTCTGATTTCTTTGTAATCAATCAATGGATGGGTTTCCAACACTTGTCACATAAAAAAAAAGAGATTTTTTTATAAAAATTTTTGATGTTTTTTTTTTAAAGAGTTTATTGGATCTGAATTTTTATATAAAGGTAATATATGCATGTCATATTTATATATATATTTTTGTATTTTATTATGTTTAAAGTGTTATATAAATTGTGATACATTAATAATTCATATTATATAAAATTTATTATATTTATATATTTATATCGTGTTTGTATACGTGTTATTTTATATTAATTATTTTCTCTCGTTAACCTATAAATATTTGCCTCCTACCTCAAGACAAGTTACTAACTTTTCTTTTCTAGTGTCTGCTCAAAAGACAAAATAAAATAAAACCTTAAATTATTATCATATTTTATATTTTTTAGTGTGTATATAATTAAAAAAATGTTTTTTTTTTGGGACAACAATTTGAAATGTTCATTTCAAATCTTATGCGAAGTAAAGTGGGACATGAGAAATAAAATTGTCACTATCATAAGTTTGATCTATCAACTCATATTTATTGACATTTGTCTACTTTTGAGCAGCATGTCCAACCAACTAACAATAATGTGGGAAATTTTGAACCTTATCAAAATTGGATACATGTTGGGTTGCAATCTAACAAAAATACCTATATATCTTTCCTAAATTCTAATTTTTCTTTAATAGTTTGTTTTAGTGAACAAATTTATATTTTAAATTGTAATTTTGTTTAGATTTAAGCTAATCAATACAAACTAATATATATGGCGGTTCTTTATTCTTTCGGCTCATTTTTTATGTGTACTGAAGAATTTTTTATAGTAATAAAAATCGATTCTTTTGAGCAAAAAATAAATTGTAATTTTGTTTTAAATGCATATTTTAGTGAACAAAATAATGCTTGGACCTTAAAAAATGTAAAGATAACCATACGTATTAATTAGGGTATCTAGCTTTTTTACTTTATTGATTTTTATTTAATTAATGTACAATTTATATGTGAATCATGTTAGATTATGTTAATGAATTTAGGGTTTAATTCAATGATTTAGATGAACTTTTGTAAGGTTGAATTCGATTTTCAACATTTACAAATTTTTCTTTACCAGTTTCCCTTAGATTTTAATCTCCTATGTACCAAAATATATTATATTATATTATGTTATGTTAATTATTTTAAAAAAAATTCTATTTACAATTTATTCTAATAAAATAAGTATTTTATTAACAATATATCTACAGCTCTTTTCAAATAAAATTCTTTATTTAATTATTTGTCAAATGATATTTTTAGGTTAGGCTAATTACTTTATCCAAGTTTTCTACTAATGTTTAAGATTTATTACTTTGTTCAAAGTATAATTAAAATCTGACTCCCAAAAAACAAATTTGTACTATAGTCTTGAGAAAAGTTCCATACTCCTTAAGTCACATATCTATATAATATAGATATAGTGTAATACATTCTTATAAGCATACAAAAACACATTTTTTTTTAATTTTATAAAAGAGATCGCAATTTGAGAATTCGAAAAGATGATGCATATATTAAAATTTAAATTTTAAACCCGTTAAATATCACTTCTTGAAAGTTGCTACATACATTTATTGTACTAAGCCCCAAATTCAAAAGGAAAAGGGATTTAAAACCTTTCTTTAAACTAAGAATACATGTATTTATCATTAAATAAATATATTTATATATAAATTTTGATTACTCACAAGTAATGAGGCCCATAATCAAGAAATTCATAGGTTGTTTTTTTAGTTAGTGGCTATTTTGAAACAAATAAACCAAGAGGCTATTCCATTAAATAAATCCAAGTAGGCATTGCCTACCTAGTTCTTTAGGTTGTAAACCCAAAAATTTATTAGGGTTTTTTTATTGCACACTTTATTTGAAAAAGACTAGGGTTTCTAAATTAAATGCATTTATCTTACTTTGGAGTTTGGATGTATTCTTTGTATAGGAGTTGGACAGGTGGATTTCAAATTTAGAATTTGAAAGATGAACATGATAGCATGCTTTGAAAATAGTTTTAAATTAGCCAAAGCAATGGCCTTATCTCTTTAGCCAATATTCAATTCAATAAAACCCTAGAATAATTCAAGTTTGTTTGTAGTATTTAAAAATGAAGAGAATAATTAAAGAAAGCTTGAGCTCTGTGTAAAATCAAAATGATATCCCTCGAAATGAACACCTAGAAAGTTTTTAGTTCTACTTGTTTAAATTCGAAAGTAAATTTTTTCTAATGTACTTTTAGCCTTTGATCCAGCTGTCCCTAATAAGTGTATCAATTACATTTCTTAGTAAATTTAAAAATGAAACAATAAATTAAATTTCTTACTGTATCTAGCTGTCTCAAGACCTGCTACAGAGCAGCTGGTCCGATCAATATTGAATCGAGTTTCAATAAAAAAAAAATTATGATTTGAATCGATTCGAATTACTGTTTATATATTAAAATATTTTTTTAATTTAAATTTAATTATAAAAATATAAAAATAATTTTTTAATTTAAAATTTTTTTTGTTAATAAGTATTAAACAGTAATTCGAATCGAATTTAGATAACCAATAAAAAAAATTTGGATCGTGACCCAAACCGACCATCAGCATCCTAATAAGTGTATCAATATAATATAAGCTTCAAGCAAATGACTAGTGAATTGATAATTTGGATTTTGGACAGTTTGTCATGACCTATGGAAGGTTCAAATCGTAATAGGAGATAGGGGGTCAAAGTCTTTTTGTTGTTATATTGACTGTATTGGACTGTTATGTTGATTTCATATTTCATATTCAGAATTACAATAAAAAATTTATTTATGACTAATACATCTGATAACTTTGAATATGATATAAAAAATAATTAAAATATAATATAAAAAAATAATATAAATATGACACGAATACACGAACATGTCAAAATTTATATAACATAAATTTCATATCAAAATTTAATAAATAGATAATACCTTAAACATAATTATGACACGATAAAATATATCAACACCGCATAAATACACAGATTATACATCTATTTGGCCTAGGAGTTGACTCTACAAAACCAAAGATCTAGCACTCTGCTGCTTACAAGTAAACCTGCTCACGGGCCAGGCAGTCCGCCCGGCACGCCCGGCCCGTATTGGGCCGGGCTGGGCAGGATATTTTGTGTTCCAAGTCGGCCTGGCTCGGAACAGTAATTTTTATTATAATA
This sequence comes from Fremontodendron californicum, assembly GCA_030761205.1. Classification (NCBI taxonomy): domain Eukaryota; kingdom Viridiplantae; phylum Streptophyta; class Magnoliopsida; order Malvales; family Malvaceae; genus Fremontodendron; species Fremontodendron californicum. The sequence goes on along the minus strand of JAULJL010000041.1, from coordinate 9,881,623 downwards.
ATATTATTTTATTTTATTTTAATTATAAAAAAATTATTTTTTTATTCTAATGAACAGTGTTTCGGGCCTAAACGGGTGGGCTGGGCCTGGGCAGAGAAAATAAAAAAAAAGGGCCGCGGCCCGGCCCGACCCATGAGCAGCTCTACTTACAAGGCCACAAGGGTTTCACCGAAACTTGATAGCTACATCGGAATTTTTTATTTCTTTTAAAGTATTCATATTCAATATTTATGTCTGTATATATTCGGATATGAGTATAGGAATATGATTCTCCAAATATATGAATTTTTTTTAAAAATTAAGTATATTCATACTGAATACATACTCGTATTTGACACTCACTTTCAATTTTGGATAACATAATTTGATATGGCTTGATTCAAAGTTTCATTTAAAGAGAGAGAAAAACGTTAATTTAATGGTTAGGTTTAATAACCATATTCTTATCTTTTATCTTAATTATTATATTAAAATTTATTTTTCCTTCCTCATTTTGGTTCTCCTAGTTGAGCAAAACAAGGAATCAAAATTCTAAAACTTTGAAAATAACCTATTGGTTCCTAAAACTTAAAAATGTTGTTAGTTTAATGTTTATGTAAATGTAACAACTCTCATGAATAAGAAGTTTTTAAAGAACACCATAGCTCAATAATTAGAATTTAATATTTCATTTTCGAAGTTTGTACTCTTTAATTCAAATAAATAAAATTGTATGGGATGAAAAATGTTATCTCTCAATATAAGACAAATGATTATGTAACATTATAAGTTAGGTGGATAGCTTGTAAAGTTGAAAATTTTTGGGATAAAATTTTTGTAAAATTGAAAGTTTTGAGAATGAAAGGTTTTGGAGATGAAAGGTGTAAAGTTACAAATTTTCGGAATAAAAAGTTTATAAAGTTGAAAGCTTACAGGATAAAAGATGTAAAATTACAAGTTTTCAAGATGGAAAATTTGTAAGGTTAAATTTCTTTTAAAGATTTAAAAATGTAAAAATACAAACTTTTAAGATGAAACTTTCGAGATAAAAGATGTAAAGTTACAAGTTTTCAAAATGAAAAACTTAAAGATACAAACTTTTTAAGATGGAAAAATTTGTCAAGGTGAAAGCTTTCAAGATGAAATGTATAAAGTTACAAGCTTTCAGGATAGAAAGTTTGTACGATTAAAAGTTTTCAAGAAGGAAAGTTTAAAGCTACAAAGATTTAGGATGACAATTTTCTAAAAACGAAAATTTTCAAAATTAAAGATGTAAAGTTACAAGCTTTCAGGACAGAAAGTTTGTAAGGTTTAAAGGTTTGATTTTTTTTTATTTTTTTTAAATTACATGTTTTAAGAAGAAAGATTGTATGATTAAAGGTTTTAGAATTTAATGGTATAAGATTACAAATCTTAAGAATCATAAAATATAAAGTTGCCAAGCCTTAAGAGTTTCAAGCGGTAGAAGATGATTGATCAAGCGAATAGAGATATTTTATAAACTTGGACAATGCACGAGGAAAATAAGTAAAATATAGTTGGGCTTAAGGTGTTTATGGGTCGAGCTGCGGTCCAAAAAAAATTATTTTTTCTTGACCAAGCACATTTCGAGTCGGCTCATAAACTTATTTCACTATTTATAAATTATTAAAATATTATTTTTATATTAATATTTATATATATATATTTTATAATTAAATTTAAATAAAAAATATTTTTTAATTATTAAATAATAATTCGAGCCGGACTAGATCGGTCCGAATTATAAATATCTTATCCAAACTTGATTTTTATCTAATCGAGTGAGTTATCCGACTCTAGCAGGTCTAATTGGATAGAGTTATTGTTTGAGTCTCTGAGAAGAGGTTAAGGTATTTAAGTTAAGAATAGCATAAGAAAGGAAACTAAGCGTGAGAATATCAAGCTTTTATTAGTTGCGTCCTTGGCAGGATGCCAAAAAAGCTAACTCAATATCTTTTCTCCTTTTTTGTATTTCTCTTTTGCAGATCATAAATCATAAAAAATTATGACAGTTACTAACCCAAGTTTAGCATTTTCAGGAAGAAGAAGGAGTGCTTAATTGCAGGTTACGTTGACACGTGGCAAGTTTATATTAAACACGATACGATTAGATGACATGAAAAAATAATTAAAATATGATAAAAATATAACACAATACGAAAAAATAACACAAACACGAAACGAATATAGGAATGTACCAAAATCTATATAACACAAATTATTAATATATCAAAATTTATTATAAATATATAATATCTTAAATAAAATTATGACACGTAAAAATATACGAATACAACACAAATACACGAACAGCCAAATCTAGTCATGCCCCTAGACACTGCTTGTGCATTATTTATTTCTTCTTTTTGTCAATTTTTCATCTTTGAATGCACTTGCTTGCATGTTATTTACCAAGAATAAAAACAAAATAAATCAAAATTTGAATAATAAACGATAAAAAAAAAAAAAGTATGGGATGCTAGTAATGAAATAATACGTAAATATTTTTCTGGCATAAAAACATTTTTAATATGCAATTGAGATATTTTCATTACTTATATATGCTCTTAAATTTTTATTTTCATTTATTTTTCACATTTCCTACAAAACCAAATAATTTAACTAATTCATACTCAAAAGTTATTTTTACTATTTATTTCTCTTTTTTAACTCACCTTAACTTTGGAGACTTTATTGCATAATCTTCACTTCTTTCAGAAAGCTGAAACCAAATCCCTTCAAATAAAGTAATTTTCATATTCTAAACAATTAAAATCTCCCATCAAAAACTTACTTTAGTCAAAATTAAAGTGAAACAATTAACCAGCAAAAAATGACAACAAAAATGCATTACTTTTCATTTCCAATAATCCATTTCTCAATGGAAACAAGCAAATGACAGCAATTTTCCTCATAAAAATATTTACTCTGCCATCTCCAATAATCCATTTCTCAATGGATACAATCAAATGTGACAAGTATGTTAATTTGATAAGTGTTTTTTTTTTTAACGGATCATTGCAAATCCGTTTCGACGAAGTTCTATAAATAACATGATAATCTTGACAATTTGAGCATTATTATACACTCCAACTAGATATAATGGTACACTAGAGTTATCATTGTCAAGCTAAAAGTTCAGCATGGTAAGTCGTGTTGATGTCCTTTTGATTACAAGTTGATTTGTCAGATGACTTGGATTCCTGTTGAGATGGAAAGGAAAAATCAGAAGACGTCAGAGTTTGATTTTCGAGACGTGCTTCGATATTTAAGTCAGTAAAAACTTGAGGAGTGGTGAAGGTTAAAGGAACGTTGTGAAACTGTATAAGTCTCAGAATGCATACCTGGTATCAACTTTCATTAGGCTTATTTATACCTGGATCGTGCATCACAAAGGGCCCCACGTGTCTACTGTCGAGGTTTGATGGTTAGAGGTATGAGCGATCTTCCCTCAGCAGGTAAAGCTCAACTTGACCTCTAGAAAGTTGTGTGACGACCACGTGTCTTGTATGATGCTGACTTGGGCTGTTTTGGGCTTACTGACCTGGGCTCTGAGCTTAGTAGGCTTAACAAGTCGGTCAAGAAAGTTCATAATTATGAAAACGAACTGTTTCTCGTCTAGCCAGAGAAATAACACAACAAATTCATAGAAACTAAGCATTTCTAGTTTCAAAAATGTCATCAAATCATTTCAAAGATTTAGCAATTAGAATTAGCCTAGTTAATCATATGTCATAACAGTTAAAATTAAATAAACATAAAAAACAACTAATAATGTATAAAAAGATGCCCTAGTTCTCAACGGATATCCTTAACCTACTATAATGAAAACTGAGTCTTGAGGACTCGATGGGTATTTTTTACAAAGATGAAACATTTTCGTCCTATTTTATCTTGTAGTGAGGGTAAAATAGACTTTTTAAGAGAGAATCGAAAAATGAAAACTGAGTCCGAGGGATTCGGTGGGTATTTTCTTATAAAGATGAAACATTTTCGTTTTATTTTGTCTTGTAGTGAGAGTAGAATAGACTTTTTAAAAGATAATTGAAAAAAAAAATAGCACAGTGGCCGTCGATCGAGAGAGAGAAGCATATGAGGGGAGAAGAGAGGAGAGAGAAAAAAAGGTGAAAGGAGAAGAGAGGAGATAAGATGAGATAAGGGGGAAGAAGAGAGAGGCGGCTGAGGGGAGTCGGATGGTGGCGAAGGAAAAGAGAGTAAGAGGAGGAGGTGAGGGGAGAAAATGGAAGAGAGAGAAAAGGAAAGGGAGGAAGAGAGAGAAGAGCGCTAGCGATGGAGGAAGAGAAAGGAGGAGAAAAATGAGCGGAGTAGTCGGCTGCCTCGATCGGCCGACGATGACGAAGGCAATCGACCGGTTGGAGGAAGAGAAGAAGAATAAGAAGAGGAAAAAAAAAAAAAGGAAAAGGAAAGGAATTTTTTTTTTTTTTGTTATTATTGTTTTAATTTTTTATAATTTTTTATTTTCTTAAAAAAATTAATAAATATATATTTTCTTAATTTTTTTAAATATCTTTTTGATTTTTATGTATTAAAAAATTATAAATATTTTTATCATTTATTTATTTTTTTTAAAGAAAAATCATTATTAAAAAATAATTATAGAAATTAATTTATCAATTTGTATATTTAAAATTAAATAAAAATGTGTTAAAAAATGTTAAAAAATATATTTTTTATTTTTTGTTTTCATTTATTAAATAATTTTAACTTTAAAATAATTTAATAAAAAATTTTACATTTAAAAAAAAAATTAACATCGTGCGGGATTTTTCTAGTTCTCGTTAAAATTGAAGTTTCTTATTGCACTTGGGAGGTTAGAAGATACAATGTTCGATGTCCATAACAACAAGACAATCAGCATAATCTGAAATTTGTACTTTTAATCTCTCATCACCAAACACAAGCACTAAATTAATCAATGGCGAAACACAAAGCTCACGAAATTGATACTACACAAAGAATAAATTATAAGGGTTATAGGTAAATTTGTCACAATATCGTAAGCGGATATTGAAATTTGTTATCATATTTTATGTTAATTGATATTTGTCATTGTACTTTTTGAGATTAGAGCAAATTTGTCACTATATTTTTATTTGATTGAATTTTACCATTAAACTTAGATTTTTATTTAATTTTGCCATTCAACTTTGATTTTGAAAATTTTAAAAATTAAATTAATTTATAAAAAATTAAAAAATTAACATAAAATTTTTATTTTATAAAAAACTAAAGCTTAAATTTTTTTATCATTCTTTATTAATTAATTAATTAAACCCTAATTATTAAAATAAAATATTTGAAGGAATTTTTTTATTAAATTTTATCATAAAATCATCCAGAATGAAAATTGAATGACAAAATTCAATCAAAAATTAAAATTTAGTGGCAAAAATCAATATTGAGTTAAAATATAGTGACAAATTTACATTTAATCTCAAAAGTATAATGACAAATATCAATCAAACTAAAATATAATGAAAAATTTCAATATCCGCCTATAATATGATAATAAATTTGTCCTTTAACCCAAATTATAATTACAAATGCAATATAACAAAACTCATATATCTTATATTTCACAACAATTTACCTCGAGTTGGCACATGTTGAACAATTATAACTTCCATGGGAAAGGCTTACGCACCATGCTGTACCAGTTAGGATCACATGACTTTAGCATAACAAATCAAGTTACTTTGGAGAGCCAATGGGATCGAATCTATGTTATTCGGATTTGGGTGTGAGTGTCGGATTTTGGTGTCTATTCGATACGGGTATATTCAATTTTTTTGAAGAAGTTTTTTATGTATTTGGAAGGCTCTTAAAAGATCATAATGTTATATCCATGTCTGGATATGTGTCAGACATAAATATTTTAAAAAAAAAATAAAGAGTCGAAGAAATTAGTGAATGCTACTAAGTCTGCAGCTGTAAACAAATGCTCATTCTCTGTAATGAAGGCAAGCAAGGCCTGCAATCAAGAAAACTACAAATCAATTGTAACAAAAAATTTTAATCCACAATTCACGAAAAGGAGTATATATTAGTTCAGATAGCTTGCCTCAAATGGCATATTTAACAGTTCATAATAGGTTTGAACATGATCTAATCTCTGTTGTATAGCTTCTTAACTTGTTTTATGACTAAAAAACCAATGCATTTTTCAGAATAATTATTTGACATGTGTTTATGATAGAGTTAATTTTAATATTAAACAGTTAACTGTATTGACAATATGACATGATTATAATGAAGGGGCATCAAACAGGGTAAAAAATAGGGACAAAAGATATTTGTTCGCATTTCTCATATCTTAAGTTACCTGCTAGCCACCTGCCCTGACCCTTTTTATTTTTGATTAATTTTTTTAATTTAATTTAATTAATTAAAAAATGAAAATATTTATTCATTTAAAAAACAGAGCCTACTCTTATCTTCAAACTTAACTTGGATCCAACTAAAATGAAGTCGAATCTAATCCGAGCCTACTTGAAATTAATAAATCGGACCATCAGATTTAAGGATATTATGGCTCCCTTTGGATACAAACGGAGCCACGTTTCGGCGCGGTTGGGTAATTTTTTGTCCCAATCGCGTCGAACAAACCATTTGGATACCGTGTTGGTTTTATTTTTTTTCACTAAAGCACTTATGTTTCAGTGGAACAAAAGTATCATTATAACCTTTGGGTTATTTTTTTATTTTTAATATAATAAATATATAACAAATTTTATTATTATATAATATATATTTTTTATTTTTATGTAATAATTTAATAAATATATGAAATTAATAGGAATTAAATGAAAATAATAATTACATGAATAATAAAAAATAAATACAAAATATTATTTGATATATTTTTTTAATTTTTATTAATAAAATTATTATTTGATATAAATATAATTTTAATTATTTATTAATTTTATAAATATCAAATAAACTAAAAATTTTATTATACATATACACATTTTTATCTAATTTTCTTAATAGTAATTTTCTCTTCTCACTACAATTAATCTCACCGCCACCGTTGCTTTTGAATCCAAACACATATTCCATCACTGATTTTAATCTCACCGCACAATACTCAATCTCACCTCTACAGTAACTAATCTTACCTCCACCGCTATTTTTAATCTTACCGGAGTCAATCTCACCGTCCATCCAAATAGACCCTAAATCAGGAATCATTGTTTCGAAGCTTTACTCGTCTCTTGACCCGAGATTGGACCTAAATGAGAATAGGTGTCCGCACATATTATAAAGTTTCATTCGTTGAATGAAGAATACTATTAAATTGTTTAATTGATTAAAATGATTTTGAGAAATATGTAAAAGATTATTATAAAATAACTATTTTACCTTTAAATTAAATAATAATACTTTATTTAAAAAAATTAAATTTATTTTTTTAATTTCATATAATCTATTATAAATATATTTAAATATATAATATTTTACAATAAATTTTTTAAATATTAAAACTAAAAAAATATTTTAAGATATTATATTTAAAAATATATAGTCAAAATATTTTTAATATATTATATTAATATTTGCATCTAATATTATTTTGAAAATATTAAAATAATACCTAAAAATATTTTTGTAAATTATAGTTAAACTATATTTAAAAATTATATGAAAATAAATTTAATAATATTTAATAATATCTTTTCAGAATATATAAAAACTAAAAAACATTTTTTCCATTTTCATGTCCTCTCTTTCTAAACCTCTTCCTCTCTCTCTAAAAAAATTCATAAACCAATAGAAAACTTCAAAAAAAAAAAAAAAACAGAAAACGATCCCCTCTTTCCCACTCTCTCTCCCAATTCCCTTTTCCCTTTTTATTTTAAATTTTTGTTGTTTTTTAGTATGTTATTTTAAAAAAAATTCCAGATTATTATTATTTTTTTTTAAATTTATGTTAAATTTTTTTTTCATAAGTGTTAAATTTTTGTCAAGACAAAATGGTCAAAAAAATATTATTTTTTATTCCTTCTTTGCATGGAATAACCATTCATATGTCTTACCTCTTGAGGAATAGCACATTCTTTGGAATGACTATTTTTTTTTTTTTTAAATAATAAAAAATAAACAAGATTAATAATCGAAATAAAGTTAAAATAAAATAATTATTCCATCCACGTAAAAAAATTTAAAAAAGCAACAATGACAACAAAGGCCACACCTTTAATGCATGCATCTCCTTACTCCTTATTGCCGGCACTAGTCATGAAAGTCTCTAAACTAAAATGTAAAATTATATAAAATATTCTCTCTGTTTCATTATATTTATTTTTTGCTTAAAGAAATTCAATTTTGATTGTTATTTTAACTATAATTATAAAATCTTTAAATTTTGAATTTCAAATTTCAAAATTTAAATTTCAAAATTTCAAATATTTTTTAAAATTTTAAATTGATATAATATATTAAAAAATTATCAAAGTTGAGTTTGTTTAACAAAAAAATCAAACATAAATAAACAAAATGGGATAGAGACTAGTAATTTTGATCCAAATTTAGCTTTATTTGAATTTGATCTATTTTATTTTATTTTTTTACAAGAAATAGTACAAAAACTTAATTTTCAATACAAAGAGAAGAAACTTATTGAGTTTAGGTTATATAATTGAGACAACCCCCTCAAATTTAATTTGATTGAATTTGATTATTATCACATTTGAGTTCAAGCTTCATGATCAACAATGTTAGTGTGGTTTAATTTTTATTTTTATCAATAAAAGAAAATTGATGATGAAATTTAAACTCTTCTTCTTATGCAAAAGCTATCCTAATGGCAAAATTTGTGTAAATCTAATGTTAAATATGAAATTGACATAATGGATATTCGATGGATCAAAATTTAAGCTTAAATCTTAACTAAATATTGAAGTGATTGTAATATATATATATATATATATATACCGTCCTAATTATTGAATCCTCAATATTTTTTAAAAAAGTCATAATTTATATATAAAAATTTTTTTTTGCATGTGATAGGATTTGAATAGATTTGATAATTTTGAATATGATATGAAATACAACACGAACATGACACGTTTAATAAATACAAAAATAGTGTAATAAACATGACACTTAAATACAATTAACACAACACTTTTAATATATGTATTGTATTCGTATTTAGAATTTTGACATATTTAATAATTTGTGTTGTATTTTTTTATATGGTTGACACGAAAAAAGACACAAGCTATGATACGCATACACAAATTATCAGATATATATTTAAATCCAAACTTAATATATGCTATTTCTTAAAAATGGTTGTATAAAGCAAGATTAAACCTCGAATTCAATAAATCATCAAATTTGAGTAATGGAAAATGTTTTTTAATCTTACACTTATGTTTCTACTACTCTCTCTTGATATAGCAAAATTTTACTGGTTAAATTTTAAACTTCTGTTTATATATGAATTAAGTTAACATGTCTTAAATTGGTAGATCTTACTGTTGTATATATTATCAAAAAATGTTTTATAAAGTATTTTAAATGGTTAACAAAAGTTTGAAATTATTTAATTTGTATTTGTGTTCACTACAGCAATTTTGAGTCTTAGTGGCATTTTACTTGCAGCATTTTACTTAAAAACGCCGTCAGGTATCGTGTTTTTGTAAAGGGAGCGGCGTTTCTACCCCAAACACCGCTAAAAATTAATTTAGCGACGTTTCTAAGGAAAAAAACGCCGCTAAATGAGATCAATTACCGGCGCTTAGAACAAAAAACGCCACTAAATATTTCTCAAATTACGCGGGTTTTTTTTTTTTACTTCTAAAAAATTAATCGCCATTTCTATTAAAACAAACGTAGCGTTTTTATTAGTGTATTTAGCTGCGTTTGTTATAAGAAACGCCACTAAATGTTCTCATGTAGTGGCGTTTGTCTGAGAAACGTCGCTAAATGAATGACATTTAAAAAAATTAGAGGAAAACATTTAGCGGCGTTTGTCTTCATAAACGCCGCTAAATGTTGCAATTTAGCGGCGTTTGTCTTAGAAACGCCGCTAATGTTGCAATTTAGCGGCGTTTGTTTGAGAAACGCCGCTAAATGTATGACATTTAAAAAAAAACCAGATGAGAGCATTTAGCGGCGTTTGTCTCCATAAACGCTACTAAATGTTGCAATTTAGCGGCGTTTGTCTTAAAAACGCCGCAAATGTTCTCATTTAGCGGCGTTTGTCAGACAAACGCCGCTAAATGTATTACATTTAAAAAAATCAGAGAAAAATATTTAGCGGCGTTTGTCTTCATAAATGCCGCTAAATGAATAAATTTAGCGGCGTTTCTAGTATACAAACGCCGCTAAATATTAAAAAATCGAGCTGCAAAATTTATTCTTTTTTTAAAAAAAGGAGATGAATAGATTTACAATTTAGCGGCGTTTGTTTCGACAAATGCCGCTATTTGCTGAAAATATATCAGTAACAGACCCATTTTCCTCTTTACCCAATACACAAAACTTATTTTTTTCTCCCTCTCTCTATCTATCCTCTCACACCCACCAGCTTTTAGGTCAAAGATTTAAGCAAAATTTTGTTAATCTCTTTCCATTCCTAGAAGATTCTTGTTTGAATTTAACAATTTTATGTTTTTGCATTTTGTAAATTGGGGATTTTAATTTAAGTTTTTGCATTTTTTTTAAGGTTCTAAATATTGAATTTGAAGAGGCATTTTGACAGATGATGAAGCTTGGAGGTCAATTCTTTTACTTTTGCTTTCATTAACTTTAATCACTGGTTATTTTACAAACTTGAAAAAAAAAATTGTAATAACTTGTAATGTTAGTGCAAGATTGGCAATAGGAGTTTTGGACCTTGCAATCGTTATATATTTACAGGTACAAATTAAATTTTATACTACCTTGTTTTGTTTAATTTAAATTTTATTCAAATTGTTATATGTTGATTATTTTGTGCTTTTTTAATAGAATTGTTGTATAATGATACTTTATAATATACTATTAAATTTTAATATATTTCTGTTATGTATTGATTGTAAACTATAATGTAAATTTATTGAATAATATTATTAATTATAATTTTTAAATAAAAGAAATTATATATTTTTTGTTTACAAATTCTGAAAATTTAGCAGCGTTTTTATAACACAAACGCCGCTATATTTGTGAATATTAAAGAACGAAATTCTAAAATTAGCGGCGTTTCTCGAGACAAACGCCGCTAAATGTTTCAATTTAGCGGCGTTTATTATCTACAAAAGCCGTTAATTTATTCTCAAATACCATCCGTTGCAATTTTACGCTGGCGTTTATAAACACCGACAAATATCCCTACAAACGCCGCTTCATTAGCGGCCTTTGTGTTTAAAACGTCGGGAAAATTCCTGACGTCGTTTTTCTAGACACTTTTAGCGACGTTTTTCAAAATGTCGCTAAATTTTTGACGGCATATAAAAACGTCGCTATTATTAAAAAAATCGCCGTTAAAGATCTATTCTGCTGTAGTGGTTGAATAATAAAGTTATGAGTAATTATGAAGCTTTTAGAATGAAAATAGATAAAAGGACTTGAATTCCTTTAAAGAAGATTTGAATGGTAAGTTTGAAAATTTTAGTTTGTTACAAATTTGCTTAAGAGATCAAAATATCTAAGGAGATGATTCAAATATCCTACAGAATTTTGTATTTTATAAAATTTTAGCCTAAGGGATTAGAATACCATATTCGAGGATTCAAATATCTCATATGAAAAATTTGGTCTAAGGGATTAGAATACTATATTCGAGGATTCAAATATCTCATCTAAAAATTATGTATTTTATAAAATTTTAGCCTAAGGGATTAGAATAACATATTTGAGGATTCGAATATTTCTTCTGAAAATTTTGGTTTAAGGGATTAGAATACTATATTCGATGATTCGAATATCTCATCTAAAAATTATGTATTTCATTGACGTTAATTTTGAAGGCACAAGTCTCATAAATTAATTTAAATTATAAAATTATCATTTTTTTATGAATTATATGGCTAGATCTATTTATGGATTGGATTGCAGTTCAAAAAAATTTCAATTCTTTCACTCAGGCCCAGGCCGACCCGTTGACCTGGTTTAATGTTCACATAATAATAAAAATTATAATTTTTTTTATTAATATTTATATATTTTTATAATTAAATTTAAATAAAAAAATATTTCTTATTAGGTGAACAATGATTCAGACCGAGCTGGCCGACCCGAATCACAAAATGCTCTATCCAGACTCGATCCAATATGGACCGGGCCTGTCGGACCAAACGGACTACCCGACCATTGAGCAAATCTATATATGATACATTGTTATTATTTATTAAAAAATTGAGCGACTTTTTTTTTTTTTTTAAATAAAGAAAATCATTATAAGATTTTTTTTTTTGTTTCAACTATAAATCTAACCAATCAATAAAGACATATTATTAAAATTTGATATATTAACACACAAAGAATCACATTTTCAATTAATAGGGTAATATTTTTTAATCCATATACATATATTGATATCATTTTTTTTTGGCACTCCAGTATTTAATTGATTGGTTATGTATGGTTCATGTTTAAAATTTCACAAAATAAATTTATAAAAAATAATATTAAAAAATTTGAACCGATTAAATTGAGAATTAAAGCACGATCCTGTTTAATATATCTAACTATAATATAAAGTTGGCTACACAAGTTAATATGGTGTTGACATTTGGTAAATTTTTTTTTTTTGGGAAGGATAGAAAAAGGAAAAGAAAAAAAAGGAAAAAAATGATAAAAAATTGTGTGTTCGTGTTTTTTTAAAATATTATAAATTTATATAAATTTTTACGCGTTAATAATTCGTTTTATGTATAATTTGACACTTTCGTATGTTCGTGTAATGTTTATGTTATTTTTCGTACTGTGTTTTAATTTATTTTTTATTTTTATGTTGTGTTCGTGTCGTGTCTAAATTCATTTCATGTTTTGCATAGTTTGTCATTGCGATTCAATTTAAAAAAAAAAAATATGTATTTATGTCATGTTTCAATTCATGACATATTTTGCATAATTTGATATAATTATTCAATTTAGAGAAAATTTGTGTGTTTGTGACGTATTCGTGTTACTTTTTTGTGTTTAAAGTATTCTAAATTTTTACATGTTAATAATTCGTTTTATATAGATTTTGAAATGTTCGTATATTCATGTCGTTTCATGTTATTTTTCGTGTCGTATCGTTTTTAATTATTTTTTCATGTTGTGTTTGTATCTCATCTCATATTTTGCATAATTTGTAATAATGATTTAATTTTAACTCTAAATTCATTTACTTACGATATTAAAACATAAAAAATATTTAAATAAATAATAATAATTTAATATGATTCAATTTATATTTATTTATAATTATTAATTTAATTAAAATTTTATAAATATTATAAAAATCTTTCAACGAAACGGAAGAAGAATTCTAGTATATATTTTAAAACCAAGTATTTTATGAATTGGTAACAAATTAATTTAACCGATAAAAATTATATTAAAATAATAAAAAATCAATTTTAGATTTATTTTAATATTTAATCTCTTTATTTTTTATTAAAAATCATAAAAATATATTTTTATTAAATATTTAAATTAATTTTAATTAAACTAATCGAATCGATTTTTCCTATTTGATCTCCTATCTAATTTGCACTTATTATACCGACAAACAAAAATCAACAAAAGCAAAAATTTACTCTTAAAACCTCCGACTGTCAGTTATCTTAACTTTCTTCTTTCTCTCATTATAAATACTCATTTTTCTTACAATTTCCTTTCCCTTATTGCAAAAAAAAAAAAAAAAACTAAAAAAATGGCGAAACCTAAACTTTTATGTCTATTTTCCTTTTCCTTTTCCCTTCTCGTTCTCATTTCCTCTTCCGCCGCCGCTTCCCCCGTCTTTGACGACCTACGTCTCGCCGGATCGAGTTTTCCATCGGTGCATGCAAAGAAGTTGATAAGGGAGTTGAATTTGTTTCCTAAAGAGGAAGTTAACATCGTTGATGAAGGCCGAGTTTCGTTACCGGAGGGTTCGAAGCTGGTGGAGAAGCGGTTCAAGTTCCCGAATTTGGAAGCGCTTGGTGAGGTTTCTGTTGAGGATTTGGGTCACCATGCTGGGTATTACAAGCTTGCTAATTCTCATGATGCCAGGTAAAGATAAAATTTTGATTTTTTTTTTAATTGGGATATTTGGTGGGTTTCTTTCTTTCTTTTTTTCATTTTAAGGGGGGGTCTTTGATTCGGGAAGGGTAGATTCGAACCATGCTTTTTGAGCAGGGATCATGCACCAAGCACTGAGCTAAATGCTAGGGTTCATGGAGAGGTTTTAAAAGCCCTTAAATTGTAGTTATGTTTGTATCTTAATTAGGGAAGGATGTTAAATTGGATGACCAATTATCTCAAAATTTTAAGTTGATAGTAACTGACCCAATTATTATTTTAAGTTTCAACACGCCCTCACGTGTAAGTAGGATGAATGATTAAATGCACAGTCTGATGAACAATAAGACAATGGGTATAAAACATTAAAACAGAAACGCTATTGTCAAGATTCAAAACTATGATATCATGTTAAATTGGATGATTAATTATCCTAAAAGCTTAAGCTGATTGGAAATGGTTGAACTATTATATTTAAGTTTCAACAAAGTATGTGATTACTGGCTTTTTAGGTGACATTGTGGGTTTTTTGGGATTTAATAATTAAACCCCAAGAATTGGAGAATGAGGTGATTATTCTGTGGTTTTTTATAGGTGAAATTTTGGATTTTTAATAGGATTTTTTTTTTGTTGCTTGGGGGATCTTTTAATCTTAATAATCTTTAGTTAAAGAATTTTAGTATTACATTTTTTAGTGAAGATTTTTTATTTTTAACTTTGGAATCGTTTTTTAAAATTAGCTATTAAAAGGCCATGAGTTGGGGAATTAGGCGAAATTTTTTGCATGATTCTTGTTATTCATGGTTAAAAAATTAAAAATATGGAACTTTTCAATGTGTCTTTTTTTCCGATGATTTTAAGTGGCCTCACGGGTTTAATCTCAAAATCCCTTGAAATGTCTATGGTTTCTGGGTGATGTTCTGTGTGTAAATTCTCCTGATGCTTGGTAAAATCAAAACCCTTATTTATTTATTTATTTATTTTTGAATTTTCTTAAAACTGTTTCCTTTCAGTCTCTAGATATATAATAGGTTTATCTCAAACAACCCAGTCTTTCGTAAATGTCTGTGCAGTTCAATGTTTTAGTTAGTGAATTTGGTGATCTTACATGTTTTATGGATGTTAATGATTGCTATTATTTGTGTTTGCTTTTTTATTTATTTATTTATTTTTTATATTATCTGCATGTTCAAGAAATTATAGGCCAGGGGGCCGTTCCTTTGACTTGTACTGATGAGAATTTGACTCTGCGAGAAATTGAGAAAAAAGCTGCTGAATTGGCCTATTTTTTGCGTGTACCAGTTGAACTCTTTTGAAATGAATTGCAGAACAAATTTTTTCTCGGCAGGAGGAAATAACTCAAGCCAAGAATCCTCCCATCACGAGATTAATTAATTTAAGAATCATCTTTGTTAATAGCATGTTTTCCAGATTGCAGCTTTCTTTTCACGCTGCTAGATTAATTAAACCTTAAAATTGTACATACATTCTTCATTTAATGTTCTATTATCAGTTTATACAGTCAATGATTTTTTTCCCCTATGTTTTCAGTTGTTTTTTCTTAAATGAAGGACAAAAATTATTAATTAACTACCTCTATGGTGGGTTAATCAAATGTGTAAACTGCTTACTTGCTAGATCTCTCCCTTGCTTTTCACACTCTAAATGTTACTTATATTTTCCTTTTCAATTTGGTTTGACTCTTTCTGTTTTTGGCAGAATGTTCTACTTCTTCTTTGAATCACGCAATAGCAAAAAGGATCCTGTTGTAATCTGGTTGACTGGAGGGCCAGGGTGTAGTAGTGAATTGGCTTTGTTTTATGAAAATGGCCCTTTCACCATTTCTGATAACATGTCTCTTGTCTGGAATGAGTTTGGATGGGACCAGGTACTTTTCTTCTTAATATTCTCCCTTTTTTGGTATTTGGTGTTTTTCCAATTACTTATCACCTTGAATAACAGTAATTTCTTATTTTTCTGAAACTATGTAATATTAAAAAGTTTTAAGTTTTAGATAATGAATTAATGATTGATGGATTCTTTTTCTTCTTTCATCTTTCTCGGTTTTGTGTTTAGGCATCAAACCTTCTATATGTGGACCAACCTATTGGTACTGGCTTTAGTTATAGTTCTGACAGAAGGGACATTCGGCATAATGAAGACGAAGTTAGCAATGACCTATATGACTTCTTACAGGTTAGTCTGTTTATCCTTGCATCTTATTTTGGAAGAGGATGAGTTTAGCATAATTGTTTACTGTGCACTGAATTATTATTGTCAATATTGTGAAAGTGATTAAACATCATTCAATATATTGGGGAAAAATGATTAAATTTTGTTGTTTTGACTGGGCTCTTTTTATTATGTTAGGCATTCTTTGCAGAACACCCTGAGTTTGCAAAGAATGACTTCTATATAACTGGAGAATCATATGCTGGGCACTACATTCCAGCTTTCGCTGTCCGAGTCCACCGAGGAAACAAAGCTAAAGATGGAATTCAAATAAACCTAAAGGTGTGTTACTAATTATATGATGTCAAGCTTCTACATTTTATTTAGTAATTTCTCAAAGTTTCAACTTGTCTGGAATCAATTCATTTTTCTAACTTCAACTACAATCCGGTTAACAGGGATTTGCTATTGGAAATGGCCTGACTGACCCTGCAATCCAGTATAAAGCTTACACAGATTATGCTTTGGACATGGGGGTAATTAAGAAGACTGAATATAATCTTATCAACAAGCTGGTTCCAATTTGTGAAATGGCAATAAAGCTTTGCGGTAATTTTGCATCTGAAACTGCTTCCTCTTTCCTATGATCATTCTCTACATTTTTACCTCTGTTTCAAACTTGAAAGCCTGGATATATTAATTGATACTTTTTTAAAACAAAAAATTGCATTATAACTTATAAGATATATCACAGATTGAATCTTTGCTGCTTATCTCCTCAATGCTTTTTCTTTTTTTTTTTTTTGGAATTTTTTTTTTCCCAGGCACTGATGGTACAATCTCTTGCATGGCTTCATATTTTGTCTGCAATACCATATTCAGTGGCATCATGGCAATTGCTGGTGATACAAATGTAAGAGATGAATTTCTTTTTCTTTTTCTTTCCTTTTCCTTTTAATTTTATTTGGTGTCTTGTTCAGGGAGAGATATTGCTTGTCAATTTTGTTCCTTAATTATTTATTCAGTTATTTGCTTTGCTCAAGTAACACATTAAAATTACCTTTTAATGCTTAGAAACACATTTGATGAGTTATTTGCATAAACTGTTGTGGTCGTTCTTGTTTGGGCTGTAATATCCCCTGGTATTATCAAACTAACTTTGTCTAAAGAAAAAGAAAAAACAGTTTATTAATGATAGAGTAGGGCCTGAAATTGGTATATTCTTTTTTCTTCAGAATTTTTTTCTTTATGAGCAAAGGATACCTAGAAAATTTTTCCCATTGTTAAACCACTTACTTATAACAAACTCTTTGCTGCAACTCTTTGCTGCAAATAAGCTGTTGAGAGGAGTCATCTATGTCCTGATACCTTATGATTCTTTGAATAAAATTTGAAATGCCCCAATGTTTTTCTTGTTTCAGTACTATGATATTAGAAAGAAATGCGAGGGGAGCCTTTGCTATGACTTCTCAAACATGGAGACATTTCTGAACAAGAAATCTGTTAGGGATGCCCTTGGTGTTGGGAATATAGACTTTGTATCCTGCAGCCCTACAGTGTATCAGGCCATGCTGGTCGACTGGATGCGGAATCTCGAAGTTGGCATTCCTGCTCTCCTTGAGGATGGAATCAAGCTTCTTGTATATGCTGGGGAATATGATCTTATCTGCAACTGGCTTGGTAAGTATTTTCTGTTTCATTAGGGATAAGGGCGTATTATACCGGATACATCTAGCTAATTACTTTAATACTTTGTCAATTTGTATCTGGTCATATTATTGTACTTGAACAGGCAATTCAAGATGGGTTCATGCAATGCAATGGTCTGGTCAGAAGGAGTTTGTAGCATCCCCTGAGGTTCCTTTTGTAGTTAATGGCTCAGAAGCAGGAGTATTGAAAACTCATGGACCTCTCGGTTTCCTTAAGGTCCTTCTCTCTTATGTTGCTCTGACTCCTCAATTTTCTTGAAATACTCATGTCTGACATCCGTATCCGACATATATCCGGATATGGCTATAAGGATATGACCCTCCAAAAATCCTCTAAATACTTGAAAAAATTGAACATATTTATATCGAATACATACTTGTATCCGAGTAACATAGCTTCTCTCTACCGACACCATCTGTCTTTAAATTTAGTTACAGCTTACAGTTTGCAGCCGTTGCTGATATAGCTGTGTGATGATCATAACAGGTTCATGATGCGGGTCACATGGTTCCTATGGACCAGCCCAAGGCAGCATTAGAGATGCTGAAAAGGTGGACTAAGGGTACACTAGATGAAGCTGGTGATTCAGAGAAACTGGTTGCTGAGATGTGATTTCCATCACTCTCTCTGCTTGCATTCAATCTAGTTGGCCTTAAGAATGAAAATAACCATAGTAAAAAATTCCGGGCTTTCTGCATAAACACCCCCTCCAAAAAAAAAAAGAGTTTCTTTGAATGCCTGTAAATATTTGCATGTGGATGCAATAGAATCCTGGTTATCTTGTTTTTTTTTATTTTTTATTTTTTATTTTTTATTATAGATTACCTACCGAAATGAACTAGGAATTTGGACTTTTCTTGGCTGCTTCTTTATGTAGTTGATTGAGTTTATATATAGAGAGGGATGATCTATTTATATTAGTATAAAATTAAAGTAGTTTTAAACACATACATAATTTTTTATACTAATTCGATTGTTATATGTCATGTTTTAGTAGATCATGCATATCAAATTTCGAGTAAATTAAAAATGTTTAATTATTTGTTCGATGTAAAAAAAATTCAATTGTTAAATATATATATTGGAAAAACAATATTTTCGATCAATATAATAGAGATATAAGATCTATTTCTTTTACGTTTACGACGAGTACAATTATATTGTTATATTGTTAAATTCAAATGTCAGTTTATTAAAATATTAATCATATAAAAAGTTATAAAGATGTGTAAAATTAATTTAGTTTTACATTAGTATAAATGAATTTTTTCCTATATATTTATACATAATATGTGTTTTTTTTGTTTAATAAGTTTTTGCTGAAATTATATTATGTATGCAGTTTAATCTATAAAAAGGTATAAACTCTGAAGTGGATGATTCATTTATTTACTATATATTTGTATTTATATAAATAGATATTAATAAATTTTTAATTTCATCAACAAATTTTTTTAAATTTCATCAGCAAAGTTAAAGCTTCAAGTAACTTCAATTTCTCACATCTCAAACCAATTGTCAAATAAATTGAGCTGTCAATTTCATGTCAAAAACTATAATTTTTCATCATAGGACAGAAGTTAAAGCTCCTCCATGTCAAGATTGGTGAGGCAAATAAATTTTTATTTTTAAATTAAACTAATTTTGAAGTGCAAAATTAAATCTGGTGCACTATAAGTGGTTAATTGGGTGGGTAGGGTTGGATATTTTGGGTCAGATAATTTCGAATCAAAGAAAATTTAATTATTTCCAATTTGAATTTTGCATATATGACATTTAAATTATTCGAATTCGAGTTATTTTGTATCTAAATTATTTAATTTTAGCTTAACAATCAAATATATCCTCAAACTTTAGTAAAAAAAAAAAAAAATTGGAATTAAGCCATGAGTCCATGACATTTTTATTGCATGTAAATAAAATTATAATTTTTTTTTTTTTGTAATTATAATCATAAGCTTTTAAAATCCATTAAAAAACTTCAATTCAAACAACTTTTAAGTTGTTTTATAAAAAGTTTAATTGGAATAACTAAAGACGAATTATGACTTGTCCCGTGTTTGCTAGCAGCACCAAATAATAAATGTTGGTTTTTTATTTTGGAATTTTTCATTGATTTTAAAAGTTTATGATTATAATTATTAAAAAAAAAAAAAATTATAACTTTATTAATAAAAAAGTAAGGCCTTAATTTCATTTTTATTAAAGTTCGAGGGTGTATTTGCTTATTAATTTTAAATTTTAAAATCAAATCAATTTTGTTCAGAAACATTTGGGTTTAAATTATTTTAAATTTAAATTATTTTGAGTTTGTATCAATTCAAGTTCAAGTTTTTGATTTTTTTTAATTCGATTATAAAGGCGAGTTGATTTTATTTTGGATAGATTCGGACTGGTCGGCCGACTTGTTTTACTGTTCAAATAATAATAATAATAAATTAAAAAAAAATTATTTCTATATTAATATTTTTTTATATTTATAATTAAATTTAAATAATTTTTTTTTTATTATTTAAATAGCGATTTAGGATTAGGCCAGATCGGCTCAAATCACTAAAAACTCTATCCAGACCTGGCCTAATACGGATTGGACTTGTCGGACCGGACAAGCTATTCGACCTTTAAGCAGGTCTAAGTCTCTTTTTATCCAAATTTAATTTAATTTTTTTTTTAATGCGCTATTCAAAAGAAAAATAAAATAAAACTGAAATAGTAATTGTAATTGTAATGTCACATTAAAATTTAAAGAATCTATATTAATTATAAATGATTGATTAAGTTTGATGTTATAAGTTAAAATAATAGTCATTCAGTTGTTGAAGTTATTTAAAATATTAATAATAAATATGAAATCATGAATATTTTTTTAAAATAATTTTTAACAAAATATTTCTTAAAAAAGTTATCAAATTTTTTTTTTTTAAAAAATTACCCATAAAAGAATTACTTATTTAACCATTGATTAAAAAAATCGGATTGAATTGGTTGATCGGACCAGTTAAATCAGGAATTGATAGTTTGTCTGATCCAACGAATATATCAAAACCGAAAATTTATCAAACCAGTGAAAAATCGCTTCAACAGATTTTTATATGTATTTTTTTTTTCAAAATTTTATTTGTAATTAATAAAATTTGAACATTTACCTTTTAGTTTTATATTAAAAATCATATTATTAAATCAAATGCATATTTTTATTAATTATAAACAATATTTAATTTTATTTAACATCAAACTTAGTATTTAAATATTAAAAAATAACTTTATCAAACCGGCCGATCTAACCGGCTGGATCAAAAATAAAAAATCTGATTGAAAATTGAAAGTCTGATCGATTTGACCTTCGATCCAATTTTTTTAATTTTGTATTTAACTTTTTTTTTTTTAAAAATCCATAAAATCGGTGTACCAGATTCTAATTAAAACAAAGACGTAGAGTCGTGTGATGCACGCACATGTGATTAAAATTATGGATGGCAATTAGACCTGTCCACGGGCCGGGTAGCCAGCTCGGTCCAGCCCGTATTAGGTAGGGCTTGGACAAGGTATTTTGTAACCTGACCCGACCTGGATTACAATTTATTAAATATTTTTTATTTAAATTTAAATTTAATTATAATATATAAATATTAATATAAAAAATGATATTTTAATATTTTTGAATAGTAAAACTGGCTTATGCGGGCCGGCTCGGACTTGGCCCGAATGGGCTTGGGCAAGGAAAAAAATAAAATTTTCGGGCCGCGACCTGGCCCGACCCATGAACAGATCTAATGGCAATGGATAGTGCGGATTCGGATATCCGCAACTATCCAATTTGTTTTTTCAGATTTGGATAGTGCAGATTCGGATAAAATTCAGATTCAGATATTATAATTACTATCCGCAGCGGATTCGGAGCGGATGCGGATATAAAACCTCGGATATCTATTATATGAATTCGAATCCATTATCTGTTTATTTGAATTTAAAATTAATTTTGTTTGATTTTATATTTTTATTTAATTTTTTTACTTACTGAATTCGAATATTTAGTGGATTTGAATATCTGATGAATAATATTACTTAATTCAGATTCGAATTCAAATAGTAATATTCGAATTTAATGCGGATAATAAATGAATTCGAATTTTAAAGCAGTTATGCAAATTCAAATTTAGATATTAAAAATATATATATCATCCGCTACCATCCCTAATTAAAATAACAAGAGATAATTATAATTTTAATCCTAAAACATAAATTTTTATTTTTATTTTCATTTCAGTCTTAAAACTTTTAGAAGTAGTCCTAAAAATTGTTAATATGTTAAAAATTAGTCTTTTAATTATTATTCAAATGGAAACACTAACAGAAAGCTTAGCTGACATATAATAAACACATATAGATGTCATTTCAATAATTTATAAAATATTAAAAAATTATTTAAAAAAATCTACCTCTTTATAAAATTAAAAAATCACTACTTCATTTTTTTTTTTACTTTTCTCTTCTCTCATCAAACTAAGAGCTTCTCTATTTTTCACTAAATCAACAATTTTTAATGAAACGAAGTAGAATTTTTTTATCTTTTATTTGGAACTATTTTTATTTATTTTTGGCAAATAATTTTTTTAATATTTTACAAATTAATGAAATGTTACGTAAGTTTCACAAGTGATTCATTATATGTCACATAAATTTTTTATATAAATTTTCAATTAGCGTTTTCGTTCGAAAAATGATTATTATTATTCATATTAATAAATTTTAGATTAAATATTTATAAGTAAAAATTTTAGAACATAACAAAATATATATATATTTTAGGACTAAAATTATTTTGAGAAGGCCTCTACATAGCTATTTGCTATTGAATGAATCATTGAAACTGAAAGCCGATTTCATCACCCAAAAAAAAAAAAGAAGAAAGAAATTGAACGACGATAATCTCTAGCGATGGTTCGTCCGACGGCAACGAGCATAACAAGCAGATCATCATCATCATCGATCTCCTCCGTGACAACCACCGTGACGATCGAGAACTCCTCGGGCGCCTCCTCCTCGTCGCAACCTCAAGAAACCCTCGTCCTTGAACTCCGCCCTAGGAAAAAGAAAGTTACGTGGAAAAAAGGAACCGTTGACAACGAGTTCATGAACAAGAAGAGTTCCAAGATCTGCTGCGTTTTCCATAAAGAAAAGCCCTTTGACGAAGACGACAGTGATGACGACGGACATGATCATCATGATCATCGCCATCCATCCAACGGCCATGATTCCTCCAAGGATGGCTGCGGGCCCAGCAGCAGCAGCACCTGATTTTGTTTTGAATATGTTTTTCTGAAACTTTATTATTATGGAAGTAATGAACAAATTTTCATGAAATTCTATAGGGTTGATTGATATTATATATTTTCTACCTTTCCTTATTATACATTTCGTTTTACAAGTTTAAATTGTTTTATTTTGAACAATGTTAATTAACATTTGATAGCTAAAGATGAACTTAAACCCCAAGTTACTGCTGATCTGAATTCATGTTTTGCCTAATATTTGGGGATGACTTGAGAGATTGTCTGCTTATAATATGTTTTTCTGCTGGTTGATGAGATGACCCAACTTTCCAAATTTTATTTTTGCTTACTGCTTAGTTAAGTTTTTCCAAGAATTCCAGCATCAGGACTGAAGGTATGCTTCATAAATCATAACTCTGTTTTGTAATGTGCATGTTGAATATTCTGTTTCATTAGGATACATAACAAAGCTATGTAGTTTGCCTGACATTGTTTTCGATTGCTACTTTTAGGCTCTGTTTGGTAGGATAGAAAGAAAGAGTTGGAAGGAAAACGTTTTAATTTAATGGTTGAGCTACAAAATAGTAGATGTTAATAGCTATGTTGATCCTTACTCTTAATTTTTCTTGAAGTACTTGTGTCTGACATCCGTGTTCGACCCATATCTAGATATGGGTATGGAGATATAATCTTTCAAGGATCTTCCAAATATACAGAAATTTTAGAAAAAATTGATCATACCATGT
Source organism: Fremontodendron californicum (assembly GCA_030761205.1). Taxonomy (NCBI): domain Eukaryota; kingdom Viridiplantae; phylum Streptophyta; class Magnoliopsida; order Malvales; family Malvaceae; genus Fremontodendron; species Fremontodendron californicum. Next base: position 9,857,493 of record JAULJL010000041.1, on the reverse strand, counting down.
CCGACATTCACACCCAAGTCCGAGCAACATAGGTTAAAAGTTGAGCTACAAAGTGTTAAGACAAATTTGTGCAGAATGGAAATAGTGAGATAGAGGACCAGTATCCCATTAGCTGTTGATTAGGATACTGGGGGAATCAGATTAAGAACATGTTACTAACAATCTTGAATTATTGATTCCATTTTTATTTATAACAGGCAACGAATCAAGACTTCGTTGTTGGGCATCTGTCCCATTTTTCTACAGTTCAGGTTCAAAATGGCCTCATTCTTGGTTCTTGGCTTGCTTGACAATGAAGTTTCCTTGGTGTAAGTGTCTGTTCAACTATTTCTTTTTCATTGCTTTTGGTTTGTTCCCTTGACAGACTCTACTTTGCCTCTAGCTTTTGTTTTGTCTGCTATTGCTGTAGTGGTGGTTTACTGATCTATTGAGGGAGCTTGCTGTTGGTTTTAAAGAGTTAGAGAGTGGTTGAGAAGACTATGGAGGGGAGGGAGGGAGCAGATATGGAGATTGGAAAAGGAAGTGAATAACAAAAAAGAGGAGGGTTAAGAGGTGTGTAGGTGCTATGTTACTCAGACTCGGATGTGAGTGTCGGATACAGGTATGTGTCCGACACGGGTATGTTCAATTTTTCCAAGTTTTTTCATGTATTTAGAGGGTCCTTGGAGGGTCATATATGCATACCCATGTCCGAATATGTGTCGGACACAGGTGTTGGACACGGGTACTTCAAGAAAAATGAAGAGTCGGCAACATAGTTTAGGTGTTAAAATGTGGAGGGTGGGCTGCTGAATTGTTAGGATGAGGGAGAGTAGAGATCAGAAGGTTGAGAGGATGGGAGTAGGCAGTTATGAAATGATGTTGGCGGCATATTGGGGTGGAGGGCAGATTTCAATGGAGGGATTTGCTGGCTTGTGGCTTTGGTGACAAAGGCTTGCTGGTGAGTGTTGGGCGGCAGGGAGAATAGTGTTGGTAATTTGGGAAAAGGTTAGTGCAAACTTTGAGAGGAATGAGATTGGGGTCTCGGAAATGCTATGTTTTCCGGACTCTTTATTTTATCAAAAATATATGTGTCTGACACGTATTCGAATATGGGTATGGAGGTATGATCTTCTAAATATATAGAAAAACTTTTACAAAATTGAGTATTTTTGTATAGAATATATATCCGTATCTGATAATTACTCTCGAGTCCGAGTAACATAGTAGAAATGTGACAATCATCAGAGATAATTTTCGTAGTGCAGTGGAAATGATCAAGAAAGATTAGGAATAGGACATTGAGCTTTGTAATATGAGTTTAATTTGGGTGAATTTAAATTTGCACTTGAACTGAACAAGTTTCAGTTTAATGACTTTTAGACTTAGTTTTGACTCAGGCACTCAGCAATGCAATGTTTTTTGAATTTCAGTTTCATTTTTGTTGTTGTATTTTATGCTGATTATTTAAGATCTTTTCTTTCATTCCAGCAGATGAAGGTTCCAATAAATTGTTGTATTCTTTGTGACTTATTTGGAACAAATTAAAGTTCAGTGATCAGAATAAGAATTTTGTGAAAATTTAGCCACTGTTCTTGTTTATAAAATGGCCCAAATTATGTTCAATATTATACACGACACAAACATGATATGAAAAAAATAGTTAAAACACGAACCAAAAGAATAAAATATACGAATGTCTATAATATGAATTATATATTTTTAACATAATTATAACAAGATAAATATACGAATATGATACGGATATACAAATTCTCATCTACCTATAACACTCGACCTTTTGTCATCAAGGATTTCACAGGGAGTTTTGCAGCCATTCTTGTGCAACTTACAAACATTTAGACCTGCATTTATGCATGGTATATGGTATGAGGCCTTTGTTTACCAGGGAAAATTAAGGTTTTGGTGCTCTTATTTCTTATTTTCTATTTTCAAGTATCAAAAAGAGAAATAATATTTTGGAAGGATTATGCATGAAATATGATTCTATTTGCACATGAACTAATTATTAGAATTAATCATTTTAAACGCGATACAAACACGATATTTTTAAACACGATTAACACGATATATTTAATATACGTATCGTATTTATATTTAATTTTTTGATACTTTTAATAATTTATATTGTATTAATATTTATACGAAAAAATATAAGGTACGACACACCTACACGAATTCTCTGGATTATTAATTATGTTATTATTGGTATTCTATGTTTTAATAATTTAACAAATCTGTTATGATTTAACTTTTTACCATTTAATTTCTTATCTATTATTACTAAGACTAAAAACTATCTCTAGAATGAATGAGAGAAGAGAATTGAGAATTTTGAATCTTTACTTAGTTGACAATTATGCAATGCATGGCATTAAGGGGGTGGGTTAGTTTGAGCATTTTCATTTTATTTATTTATTTTTATTAAGAAGGAAAGGAAGAAAAGAAAGGGAAAAAAAAAAGATGATTTTTTTTATGTGTTCGTGTTATTTTGTGTGTTAAATATTATAAATTTATACAATTTTTACACTTTAATAATTCGTTTTATGTAAATTTTGACGAGTTCGGATTTTCGTTCTTGTTCATATTAATTTTTGTGTCGCGCTCGTTTTATTTTTCGTATATTCAAAGTGTTATAAATTTTATATAAATTTTTACATACTAATAATTCATTTTATATGGATTTTGACACGTTCGTGTATTTGTGTTGTGTTCATATAATTTTCGTGTCGTGTCATGTCGTATTTTAATTATTTTTTTATGTGTTCGTGTCATGTTTCAATTCATCCAAATATTTTACATAGTTTGTCATGGTGATTCAATTTAAAGAAAATTGTGTGTTCATGTTGTGTCCCAATTCATCTCATATTTTGCATAATGATTTAATTTAGAGAAAAATTTGTATGTTCGTAACATGTTTGTGTTATTTTATCGTGTGTTTAAAATATTATAAATTTATATCAATTTTTACACGTTAATAATTCATTTTATGTAGATTTTGACACGTTTTTATATTTTTGTCATGTTCATGTTATTTTTCGTGTCGTATTTTAATTGTTTTTTCATGTTGTGTTCGTGTCGTATAATCATGTTGTGTCCGAAATTGCCAAGTCTAATTGATACTATTCAAATAACTTCCAAATTTATGTCGCGCGTCGTCATGTTCGTGATGTTTTTCCTGTTATAATTGTATTCAAGGTATTATATATTTATATAAATTTTGACACTTTCGTGTATTTGTGTCGTATTCATGTTATTTCTCGTGTCATTTCATGTTTTAATTATTTTTCTCATTTATATTTGTATCGTATAATTATGTTGTGTCTGAAATTGCCGAATCTAATTGATCATATTCAAATAACTCTCAATTTTATATCAAGTGTCATATAAGGATAAAAGTTATTATTTTTCTAAATTATCTTTACTCCTCTTGCTTTTTTATCTTTCAAATTTATTATAAAATATCAATTCAAATCCGATAACATACCCGCAGTGAAATGCGAAGATTTATCTATTTCATAAAAAAAAGTCTTACCAATAAAATTTTATTAATAACAAGGGTTACAGGTCTTAGTTTGATGGTCAAATTTTATCATTCATTTTTAAATTGGTTGTTTATAATAAATACAACATGAAAAATTAATAAAATTCTAGGGTAAATATGAAAAACATGCTTTCAATAAGCAAGTTATTGTTAAATGGTTTAATGAATAAAAGTTATTTGAAAAAAAGAAATGAACAATTAGAAATTATTATAAAAGATATTGTAAAGATAAAATTATCCTTGATAAAAAAACTTTCTCCTCCCTTTTTCTTTTATTTTTTAATTTACTTTTTAATTAAAAAATAAAATATTCTAAAAATAATTTTTTTTTATTTTTAAAAAATAAATTTTAAAATTTTTTATTTACTTTTTTTAATTAAAAATTTTAAAAAATAAAAATAATATTCCTAAAATTAATTTTTCTTTATTTTTTTAAATTTTAAAAAAATAAAAAATAAAAAATTTTATTTTTTAAATTTATTTTTAATTAAAATTTTTAAAAAATAATATTTTCTTAATGAAAGAGAAAAGAAAAGTAAGTTTTTTCATTAAGATAATTTTATCTTTACAATATCTTTTATAATAATTTCTAATTATTTATTTCTCTTTTTCAAATAACTTTTATTCATTAGATCATTTAACAATAACTTGCTTATTTAGGGCATGTTTTTCATATTAACCCAAAATTCTAATTCTTTTCGTCTTTATTTAATTTTTTGTCTGATATTGAATCTAGATCTGGTAATTGGTGTTTTTGTATATATCATAATCGTACTTAAGATATTATATATTTATATAAATTTTGATACGTTAATAATTCGTGTTATATAAATTTTGACACATTCGTGTATTCGTGTCGTATTCGTGTTAATTTTTTCATATCGTATTTTATGTTATGTTTTAATTATTTTTTTCGTATCGTATAATCGTATCGTATCCAAAAGTACTCAATCTAATTGAACCCAAGTATAAAATATAATTATAATTGTGAGTTAATCTTTCATTAATTAAAAAAAAAAAGTTAAATTAGATATGCAGAATTAATAATTTTCAATTAAGATTTGGGCTGGGAACCAAAAACAAATGGTTGGTCAGGCCCATATTATTTTGTGATGAAAAAGTACTTGCCTAGGTAATTAACAGTGTAAGTCTAATATGTACTAGCTAATGGCAAATCCGAAATTAATAAATAAATTTGGAGCAAAAAAGGAAACCAAATCGTAATAGAAATTCTTCGATACCAAGTAAATTAGGATAAGTTAAATAGGATCGGGAAGATTCGAGTGACACGTCCCTGATGACTAAATATCCACTTTTTTTTTACGAAAGCTGACTAAATAATAAATATCACTAAAGCAACTAAAAATCTATAAAAAATAAAAATCTCAAAACAGAAATATTTAAATATCGTTGAGACTCGGAAACACTTTCCGCTCTTCTCTACAACATTACTTCTTGTTTGCTCTCTGTTTCCTGAAACCAAACTACAAAAACAGAGTTCTCTTGAGAAAACCAAAAAAAAAGAAAAAAAGAAATCAATACCTTTTTTTTTTTGGGTGAAAAATAAGAAAACCCAGTTTCGAAGGTTAATAGAGAAAAAAAAAAGCTCAAGAAGGAACGTTCTTGTCTTCTTGATCCTTCTCGTTCTGTTCTCTTTGACAGGTTCGTTTTTTACTTTCTTTCTCTTTTTATTTTTTTTGGTTTCTTTTTTAGGTTTATTTGAGTTTTTTTTCTTAGATTTTTCGGTTTAAGTTTTGGGTTTAGTTTGCAATTTTAAGTTTCTTTCTTACCTGTTTTTCTAAGAAAATAGAAAGATATTTTAGGTTTTGGTTTTTCTTATTCTTTTTTTTTTTCATTACTAGAAGTTAATTTTCGATATTGACAATTTCTTTCTTTAATTCAACTGCAGATTGAGATACGTTGCTTTGAAATTCTACCATTGATATAAATTTGAAGAAAATTGAAGATATGGGTTTTGATAGTGATCAAAATCCAAAGATGGGTTCATCTCTGTCTTTAGATTCTTCTAGAAAAAGGAAGAAACGTGATGGCAATTTATCAAACACTCTGAAGCTCTGGAGTTGTGAAAACCCTGAGGCCAAACAAGCCATTAAAGCGCCAGCCAAGGGCTCGAAGAAAGGTTGTATGAAAGGCAAAGGAGGGCCTCAGAATCAGAATTGTAACTACAGAGGCGTTAGGCAAAGGACTTGGGGTAAATGGGTGGCTGAAATCCGAGCACCTAATCGAGGAAAAAGACTTTGGCTCGGCACTTTTCCTACTGCTTTCGAAGCTGCTTTAGCTTATGATAAAGCTGCCAGGGTAATGTATGGCGAGAAAGCAATCTTGAATATGCCTCATGTTTCAGATATTTCTGACTCCATGATTGCTGCTTCATCAAGCAACTCTGAAAGTGAAACAAAAAGGATAAATGCTGAGTTTGTTGATGTTGTTGAATCTGAAGCTCCATCGACAAGTGGTGCAAAGAATTTGGCAGGGATTGAAATCCAAGATGTGAGCGATGTCAAAGCTGAAGAAGAGTGTATGAAGGAGGAGGCAGATTATAGGTGGCTTCATGGATTGGAGTTCGTTGATGATATTCCAATGGATTTTGGAGGGAATAGTGTTTGGCATGGAGGAAAATTTTTTAGCGAGGAAGAGTGTTTTAATATAGATGACCTTATCGGTTGACTTGACTTTGTATTTTGTATTTTAGAGGTTTACATTTGATATGTGTTAGTCATGTCAGTGTACAAATCTTTACACTCACAGTAAATATTATATATTTTTTTTGTAGAGAACTGCATTTTACTTAAATTCGATCATTTATAAATAAAAAAAATTATAAAAAAATATAATATGAAATACTACACGAAAAAGATATGAACATGATATAAATACACGAATATATTAAAATTTATATAACATAAATTATTAATATGTTAAGATTTATATAAATGTAAAAAACAAATACACGAATTGTCAAATTTAAATTTTTACTTGGTAAAAAAAAATCTTTGATCATTATATTAAACTTATAATAATTACATAATAGGGACGATTCACTTAAGATTAATTTAATTTTACACGTTTTCATAATTTTTTATACGATTTATATTTATTTAATTTGATTGTTATATTTTATACTATATTTATGTAAATTATGCACACCAAATTTTAAATAAATTAAAAATATCTAATTATTTATTTAATATACAAAAGTTTCAATCGTTAAATATATCAAAAAATAATATTCTCGATCGAAATGATATAACTATCAAATTGAATCAAAATTTTACATACACAACAAATACGATTATATTACTAAATTTAATAATCGATTTATTAAATATCAATTATACACGAAAGTTATGAAAACATGTAAAACTATCTAGTTTTACAGCAATGTAAGTACATAACATTATGGAAAATAGAATTTCAGTGAGGCTATTGCTCCCATTGCCTCTAATGTAAATCCCTCTCTGATGGCAAAGTTGGTGGATTCAAAGCTCTCTCAAATACAAACTGATGAGCTCAAAACGCTCTTTAATACTAATATAAAACACACTTTTAGTTAATAGACAGCAAAAAATCACCAAAAAGAAAGTAAAGGTTTATGATCTAACTCGGGCAAGTCGTGCCCTTATCTCTTCTAACTCTTCCTCATCATCTGCACCTTCTGCTATTGCTTCTTCCTGTAATATTTCAAAGCAATGTAAGTTCCTTTAGCCTTTTGCAATAACAAGTAAAAGAAGGAAAAAAAAAACAGCCAATGGAATTAAGTTCTGCATACTTCGTTCGAAGTGCTTTCTCTTTGTGCAGGTATTCTCACTCTTTCTTTCCGAACAGCTTCGGGAAGCTGTGCCGCAGTTTCACCGGCTATTTCTGAAAGAACCTTATCAACTTCTTCTTCGGTCTCTTCTTCTATATCTTCTGAATCCAATGCTGTGTCAAGAGTATCATTTACTATTTCTTCAATAACCCCAGCCTATCCAATCCAATTTATGACAGAGGTGTAAGAGAATTTCAATTGAAAATGGTTGAACAGAGGCATTATCTTGGAACAAGAAAAAAAAAAAAAAGGGTTAATGGACTTGCCAAATGTGTAGAGCATGAAGGTTGCATCTTGCATGCTACTTAAGTCCCTTATCGTTTTAGAAGGGGATGTTCATATAGGAGTGAGCAAAATTTCGGGTTAACTGAACAAACCGACCGAATTCGGTTCATTCGGGTCGGTTTGTTCAGTTTTGGTTTTATTCGGTTATGTAATTCGGTGTAATCGATTTATTCGGTCGGTTTACGATTTTTTATTTCTAGATCGAACTGACCGAACGAACGAACCGATAATTAATTAAAAATAAATAAATAATATTATTTTTATTTAAATATACCCAAACCCTAAACCCAATATAATCTAATCCAAAAATAAACTAACCCAAAAACCCATAATCCAAACAAATAAAAAAATCCATAACCCAAACCTTTAGAGTTAAACCGAACAAACCGACCGAACCGATAAAATTCGATTCGGTTAGTTCGGTTTTGGAATGTTTTTCGGTTCGATTCAGTCGATTTTCCAAGTTAATTCAGTTTAATCAATTTCCGAAATTTTAAAATCGAACCGATCGAATACTCACTCTTATATTCATCAATTTAGATATGTTACTAAATAGTAGACCAATTTTGTACTTTCAATCTTCTTAAGTCTTAACCCCTACCCCTCTTGGCTGAGCTGCAAAACAGGGAATAGCCCGCATCCCCATCTCATAAACAGCTAAACTCCAAATGCACCTCCTCCCCTTACCCATAACTTAAGACAGGATTTTATATCCATAGTCTTTCTCTGAAGATAGTTTTTGTGAACTCGATAGTACATCTCATCTTCAATGAAATGAAAGAAAAGAAAAAATCGAACTCGCAAACGTTCTAAACAAACCTTTGGACTAAATTTTATTGGTTGAGAACTTGAGGATTTCAATTGGACATATCAGAAATAAATTTCTTGACCAAGTTTACTTCTGTGCAACTTTCAGCAAAACAAGCACCAATAGAAAACCAATCTCGAGGCAACATAGCAACTCGAAACAAAAATGGTCAAATACCAAGTGTTCTTACTTCTTAGTATGTTAGTTTCATTTCCAATACATTGAGAAAACAGACACTAGGTACAACTGAGACAGGAATATCGCTGACAAGGATGATGAATATTATGAAACAAAAACTGGCACATAAACACAACAAAATACAAACTTTAAACTTTAAAATTACCTTGGTCATTTCTTTGCTAAATTCTTGCATTGTGGCAGCCATTGCTGGAGCCTTCATGAGGTTGTTTACAAGTTTCATGACTTCAGCACTCTTGGACAGATGACCAACAGTACGAGCAATTGCTTCAAATCAATTCCAGTATAAGAACATTTAGAAAGAAAGGTTAGAAAAGAGCAGAAGTGATATATGTCAAGCAGTTCTTCCCAATGAATACAAACATAAAGGAAAGTAAAGGGAGAAAAAGGAAATTGTTTCTCTACAATACCCCTTATTTTGACCAAGGCTTTCCCAAACATCTTAGCCATCAAGCCAAGTTAATATTTAAGGGAGATGGAAAGAATTTTGATAACCACAACTCAAGCAACAAACAAGGCTTTTTTGGTGGAGAAAGAAGTTGAGAGTGAAGTTTTTTAAATGCTAAAATGAAGATGATTCTACAGTTGAAGTTTATAAAGAACTCGAACTAACTAATAACTTTTTTATTAAGAAAGATTCTGCAATCAATCATTCTTGTCCTTCTCCCACAAATGGTACCTCCTTAATTAGGAAATAGAAAGAAAGCTCCAAAATATTCACATGAATAAATCCTTGTACACTTTTAAGGCTGAATCCACTGGCACAGAAAGGTGTAGACTTTTCTAACAATTAAAAGCAAAACAATTCTCCAGAGCATTCTGACATGAAAAAATTGTTTTTATCATACTCGCCTGAGTCTTCAATGAAAATTTTACCAATAAAATGGTTAAGGAAAAGATTCAATAGCGAAAAACTAGATTTCCATAACCTTTGAAAGGCTAGGAGTCATAGTGTTCCTATCTTTCTACCTATTAAAAAGTGTAGATGTGTAGCTTCCCTAAATAGAAAAATAAATAATAGATACTTTAGTAATCGTCAATATTCCATCAAAAATAATAATAATGATCATTGATGATAATCAAAACCACAGAGTCTATTAACCACCAAAATTGCTATTCTCATAAAACATAATTCAACTTGCAGATTGTGTCAGTTTATAAATCTAATACTTCAAATATTAATAGGTTCATAGAAATAAGCACATGCCATCAACATTCTCAGCCTATGTAAATATTTCCAGGTATGGAGACATGATAGCGTTCTTTGGAATAAACGTAATGCACAAATTTCAGATGCATAAGTTGTCATACCAACACTTTCTCCAAGGTGCATTGATATTGAATTAAGCTGCGCCTTATTCTCATATAGACGGTTCACAGCTTTTCTTGACATTACAATTTCTTTTGCAAGTGCCTGGAAATATAGAATAGAGATCACCATGTGAATGTACACAAAAGACGATTCATCAAGAACAAGGCAGATTTAAAATTACGGACATGCAAGCATTTGGATGAAGGAAATAGATAAACATTCACATATAACAGCCACATATGCTAGGGGCACACAGGTTTCAGTTGATCAGACCACCTGACTAAAACATGATCACTTCTTGATTCCAAAAATCTACATCTTTTCTGTTTTCAGTTAGCAGTTTGCAGTTCTCACTAATAACTAGTCAAAGTTACCCCAGCTTCCTGATCCTATGTTTAGTTTCTAAACTTTCGAACACTTACTGGATGAATACCTAAGATTGCTCGTATTGCTATATCCAATTAGCATCCTTTACATGCATGCCTAATCATGTCATTCAAACAAGCACAAACTCCAATCTGCTTCAGCAATTTAAAGACCTAAATTACTCTACATCATATTAGGACCCAAATCCTTTTAAGGTAAACTTCAATTTACAAAAAGATCAGACCAGCTATCAATAGAAGATAAGAGATAGTTACTACTTGCCATATCGAATTTCATGAGAATCAGTAAAAAAAAAAGAACAAGAAGAGAAATTTACACTACAGAAAAGAAAATTAGTTCAGATAACTCCAGCAGTAAGTATCCCAAGAAAGGCAAGAGGCAAACTGGCAACCAATTTGGCAACAAGATCAATCAGATAATCCTTATGCCTTAATGATCTTTAATGTAATTATATAACAGCTTCTACCTAATCATTCCATTCTAACCAAAAAAAGTTCAATTCGTCAACAAATATGGGATAATTACATTCTGGGTCACTGAACTTAGTATCAACTTTCATAGGTCATAAACTTTAAATTTCATCAAATTATATCACTGAACTTCTATTATTAATAAATTAGGTCACTTATACTAACTCCTTTAAGTAATTCTAACAGAAAAACTGATTCAGTATGCATACATAGCTTATTTTTTACATCTCATTGAGATAATGCCTAGCTAGCATTTTAGGTAAAAAAAATTCGATGCTGCCATTGTGAGGTCCATTTTAGAAAGGAAAACAGATGGTTTTGTCGGTGAATTTTTTTTAGGGTTTTTTCAAAGCTTAGATTTGAGTAAATTATTAGAAAAATTAGTGTTTCTATCGCCTAATAACCCATGTAAGCATGCGGAGTCAGTTTTTTCGATAGAATTACTTAACGGAGTTAGCATAAGTGACATAATTTATTAATAATAGAAATTCAGTGATGTAATTTGAAATTAAAGATTTGTGACTTATATTTGATGAAATTAAAAGTTTGTGACTTATATAAAAATTGATGCTAAGTTCAGTGACCTAGAATGTAAATTACCCACAAATATGACACAATCAATCTATTTAACTAAAGTTCCATTAAAAAGAAAAAGTAAACAGAAAAATTAAGAAATTACCTTAGCAGAACCCATGTCATTTCTCTTGGCAGCTTCTCTAATTGCCTTTTGTACACTTTTCTCCTCTCTCTGAACATCTAAAACAAAAACCACAAAAAAGCCCCATCAATTTTCTTATCAGAAAATTCAACACCTAAACCACAAAAAATAACAAAACCCCATTTTTTTAAACCTCAAATCTCAATTACCCATTAACTCAAAAATCAAATTATCACCAGAAAACCAATCTTTACAATTCACCCAAAATTAAGAAGAAAAAAGTAACTTGCCTCTGATTTGCCGTTCAATGTTACGGCACTCTTGACGAAGTTTTCTTTGCCAATCTCTTAGTAATTCTTGTGGATTCGGTTTGGGCTTCAACATATTCTTAAATTTATCCATCTCTGTTCGTCTCTCTGTATATTAGTTGTTTTTCTTTTCTTTTTAGCTTCTCTTTCTAGCCCAAAGAAAAACAGAGTGAGAAAATTTTGCTAGGAAAACGCGTGGGACTTTTCTCTCAATTGGAGGAAAGAAAATGGCTTTTTTTTCTCTAATCTTCTTTTCCGTGTTTGTTTCCCCGGAATCTTTTATTTACTTTTTTTTGAATTTTCTCTTTTCCTTTTGTATTTTCCGAGAAAATAATTACACAGTTTGCATTTGGCAACGACGTCGCTTCTGTAAACTGCGTTAGATTTTCCTTTTTCCTTTTTGGCTTTTTCATTTTTATTTCCTTCTTTCCTATACAGCCGGACGTAGATAAAATCTGCCACTTGCTAGTTGCTATCCATTAATTGGCCTCAAAATTTTTTATTTAAATATTAATTAATTAATCACCAAATAAATATTATATATTTTTAAGTAATATATTTATTCACTGTATTAAAAATATGATGCACGTATTAACTAATTTTAAAAAGTACCATTAACAAAATCCAATAAACATAACAATTGATCGACCTTAATTAAAATAAAATAGGTGATACATACGAGAAGTTATCTGAGTTATCGTCAATAGAGTTTTTAGATTTAATAAGTTGAATTAATAGGGTGACACAATTTTAAAAGTATAATAATTTTTATTTTAAATTAATTAAAAAAATAAAATATGTGACATATTCTTAAATCGTTGATAAAATTTAAAATATATCAAATGCGAACTCTATATATATTGACTTGATAACTAATTGCCATGTCCTCTTATGCAACTCAGCTATATTATGTCGTATGTCCTTTTAGTGGTGGGTAAATTTAGTGTTGTCAAGGACGCAAAGCGCACTCTAGGTGCTAGAATCTTTATATTATCTCAGGCGCAAGACGCAAAAAAAAAAAAATGCTCGCCTGAGTGAAGTAAGGAGCAATATGTATATATGTGTATTTTTGTATGTGTGTTTGTATATATATATATATATATATATATATATATATATATAATAAGCTCAAAATATAATTATGATAATACACTCTAAACATTGGTCCAGTTTATCTACAAAACATGCAATTTTCTTTTGTTGGCTAATATGCATGATTTTCTTATGGTCCCATGTTTGTTGTTGAATACTCAAAAATTGAAAAGTGATGCACCCAAAAGAGTGTATCTTATTTAACCTTGCACTAAAAAGATAAATTGTAAGTATAGTAGTTAGCAAGGGTCGAATCCTCAAGGATTGGGTTTTAGTTTATAAGTTAATAGTTTAAAACTTAAATTCAAGAACAATAAAAGAAAAGGGGTTTTTGAAGCCAGATTTAAACTAAAGTAAATAATAAGAATAAGATGTAAGGCGGTATAACCAGCCAATAAAAATATATATACTAAATTAGGCGGTATAATCAGCCAATAAAAATATATATACTAAATTAGGCGGTATAACCAGCCAATAAAAATATATATACTAAATTAGGCGGTATAACCAGCCAATAAAAATATATATACTAAATTAGGCGGTATAACCAGCCAATAAAAATAAATATACTTTTTAAAAATAAGCAAACTAGAAAAGTAAGAAAACAAGTAAGTAAGAAGAATCAAATATGAAAAATATGGTTAAGGTTTCATTCTCCACCACTAGACATCATTAAGAATCAATTTCAGATCTATCAATATCAACCAACTATCAAAGTTAACAACCGTTGATAACAACAAGCTCTGTTATCCCAATCTTTCCTTAGTTTGTCGTTAAATAGAACAAGCTCTCTATTTAATCTCTAACCATTAAACAACCTAGAATAAGCTCTCTAAATTCAATTTAATGGCAGCTTTATGATGAAAAAGATAGGTTGATCTAAGCAACAAACACATAAGCTCGGATTGTTCAACTTAGGTTATGTTCCACTTTGCAATTATTGAAAACTTGACCATAATCATTAATCACAAATTGCCACTTATGAATAGGAAATCAAGACAATTACACGGATCAAGACTCCTAGACTAGCAATAGATAATTATCAAGATCTATCTAGTTGTACACCTAAATAAATCAAGACAACATCATGAACAATTCTTGTAGAAGAACATAAGCAACTTTGATAGAAAATTAATGATAGATAGAATCTGAAAATCAATCACAAAATATGTCTAGGGCTTTGAAATCACCCTTAACCAAATAGAAGTTTAACCTAGCATAGGTATTGTAAACATAAACATAAAATTAAAGAGAATCTAAGAAGAAAATAAAAGAAAGAAAGAAGAAGAAGAAGAATATTAATTATCCAACCTCTTGCTCTTTCTAAAGAAAAAGAAAACTAGAGAAAAGAAAGAAGAAGAAAACTTAGAGAATTTTATTACAATGGCTAATATCCTACCAATCTACAATATCATCCTCTACAATCATCCAAGGCCCTCTATTTATACACATTTTGGAGGGATAAATGACAAGAGACAAGCTTTACAAATTTCAAAGGTAGGTATAATAGGTGGGTGCATTTTTCTAACAATTTTCGTCATATTGTATGACAATTTTGATCAGCCAACTTGATGGTCGATTTTGTCAATTTTGGAGGCCTGATCTAATCACATGGTCTTCTAAAAAAATGTTCCCCTATCAGTTACTGATCCATAGCCGTTGGAATCAGCTCATTTGCTGATGTGGATAAGAAGATATGGGCAAAATACGAAAACAGGTCAGCACAGACGTCATTGCACATCAGCCAACTTGATGGTCGATTTCGCTAGGGAAAACGACTCCGTTTCAAGAAGTGTAAAACATGAAAAAGATAGATATGCCTCTTAACTTTGCACGGTTAAAATTTCAGCCTTATTGCTTCAGTGAAACTCGAGATATAGCTGATATGGCAAAATGTGTCGGAACTGGAACTGAACTGGATTTGCCCTTAATTCTAGTAATCTGAAATCACTCAAAGAAACTTGTCAAAAACACCAAATTACATAAAAATATAAAAGATCATAAACACAATTAGACTAAACAATAATAACTCGTATTTGACACAAAACAATAATAAAACATAACTAAAAACTATATAATTATACGAGTTATCAAAAAGTAAAGAATTTGATACTATTCTCTTTTTTACTAATAAATATAAACGGTTACGATCCCACATTTAAATAAATGATCTTCTTGAGAGATTTATATAGACCTAGGCTCTCCCACCACAATAGCTAGCTTTTAGATAGCTAGCTTTTGGGGTGTGGTTCTCCAAAGGTCCATATCAATGGGAAGACCAACGTCCTTGTTGGTCACAGTCACGTTGGTCACAGTTGGCACCCTTTTTTTTTCTTTTTGGGTCCAGGCCACCACTCGGTGAGCCATCACTCCGAGTGCTGGTCCCACCAAGGGTGGGGTTGGCTCTGAAACCAATTAATATGAACCTTTGGAGAACCACACCCCAAAAGCTAGCTATTGAGATGAGAGAGTTTAGATCCATATAAACCCCTCAAGAAAGTCATTTATTTTTCAATGTGGGATCGTAACAAACCACCACGCTTGGAAGACCAACGTCCTCGTTGGTCACGACTGGCACCCTTTTTCTCTTTTTGGGTCCAAGCCACCACTCCGAGTGCTGGGCTGGCTCTGATACCAATTGATATGAACTTTTGGAGAACCACACCCCAAAAGCTAGTTATTGAAGTGGGAGAACCTAGGTCTATATGAACCTCACCAAAAAGTTTTATTCTTTCAATGTTGGATCGTAACAAACCACCACGCTTGAAGGACCAACGTCCTCGTTGGTCACAGTCACGTTGGTCACGGCTGTGTTGGTCACGGCTGACACCTTTTTCTTTTTTGTTTTAGATCCAGACCACCACTCCGTGAGCCACCACTCCGAGTACTGGTACAAATTCATAAATTTCATCTAATTGTTTATATGATGAAGAAAAAAAAAGCACAAAAATATTAAAATAAAAACTTAAGTAGATCCTTAGATATTAATATATATAAATATTGATGAATAATCTAATCTCACTTTATTTTTTTTATATATAATTTGGAGAATTGAGATTTTAACCAATCATGCATCAATCAATTAATCAAATGTTCAAATACGTTTTATTTAAGAAAAAAAAAGAGTCATCATTTAGTGAAAATCATCCTTGACGATATCATGAATTACTCTCGCTCCTATATACTTTAATCAATATGAATTTCATAATTCTTGAACGGAGTATGAATTTCACAATTCTAGGATGGACCATACATGCACTTATGATGATATAAGTGTATTGAAAAATAATGAAATGAAACTTTTATAAATAATAAAAAAAAATCCTGCAATTATCTTAGGTCATTATTAACTTAGAGGCATCAATGGCATGTAAAATAATTCCTTCATTAATATTCAAATGCAAATGCAAGCTTAATTGAGTTCATATCAAGAAGGATCGTAATCAAAGTTATAAATACGAAGTAAATTGCTAAGAGATTATACCATGAACCTTTTACACTACTCAAGTACTCATCAAATTGCCAATGAAAAACCAAATAATATACTCATAATCTCTTTGCAGGGTTTCATTAGTTCATAATGAGTCTAATACATCAATTTCCTTTTGCTAGCCAACTATGTTATTCGGACTGGGATGTGTCGGATACGGATATATGTCTGATACAGGTATGTTCATTTTTTTTTTTTTTAATATATGTTAAAGATCATACTCCATACCCATCTCTAAATATATGCCGACATAGATATTTTAAAGAAAATGAAGAATCCAAATAACATAACTAACAAATATGTCTATACTATCTACTATGTTAAAATGTGAGTTTAATAAGTCTACGAGGCAAGACAATCCAGGGCCTGCAACTGGCAGTCAATCTTGAAGAATAATGGAGGCTTTGGACTAAAAATATAATTTGCAAAAATCAGCTACAAGAAACAAGTTCTTCAATGTCTTAACAGTCTCCATGCAACTACTTGATTATCTAATCAAAGAGCCCCTCATCATGCCATATATCAACTAGAAAGTCTACCATCTCCTGCATAATATAACATCAATCAAGTAAACAGATATAATAATAAGTTTATAAAAACAATAAGAGTTACTGCAGTTTCTTGTCATGGTATTTATTTGTGATTATATTCTTGTTGCTGCAGTAGTTAATTTAAACCAAGGAAATTGGATCAGTCTTTTTTTTTTTTTGTTGAGTAAATTACACCCATGGTTCTTAAACTTTGATACCCACATTAATTTGGTTTTTATGATATGATTTTTAAATTTCAAAACGTAATATATTGATCTCTCATTGAAAAATATCATAACAAATTGGTCTTTCCGTTAACTAATCCGTCAAATGCCAGCGTGTCCAACTAACTGTTAACACATGTCTTTCTCTTTTACATTTTTTTTCTTTTCGATTTTTTTTTTGTATAAATAATAATTTATATTATAATTTAAATTAATTTGTAAAAATATAAATATTTAGTTGCATTAATTTTATAAAATTTTTAATTTTTCCATTTCTTCCCATTTTTAATTTTTCCTTCTCTTCTTTATAAATAAATACAAAAAATAATTTAGATTTAAATTAATTTTGCAATAATTAAATAATTTATAAAAACATAAATTTATTTGTTATTTATTTTATAAAAAATATTTTTCTTTTTCTTTCATTTTTTCTTTTTATAAATAAATTAATTTTATAAAAATTAAATAATTTATAAAATATAAAATGTTTATTTACATCAATTTTATTAAAAATATATATATTTTTTCTTTTTTCTCTTCTCCGCACCTCACTCCCGTTGGTCGAAAAGAGGAGATTCAACTACCTACCGTCGGTCCAACACCGCAAAGGGTCAGCCTACCTACACGGCGCCAGTTCAGCGCTGGAAGGGGTCAAATCTGGCCTCTTGCATCGGATCCGGTCGAGGTAAGGGTTACCCCAGCTCTAGCGACCGGAGTCAACATTGGGGGGACCGAATCAGCCCTTCCCCTTGGCCAACTGGCCTCTGACTGGCGGGAGAGAGGTGGGGGGGGAAGAGAAAGAAAGAAAAAAAACAGAATTTTTTTTTAAAATTTACTATAAAAAAAAAACCTCACTTAAATAATAAAGTTAAAGGCAAAATTAATGAAAAGATCAATTTGATATGATACTTACAATCAAGAATCAAATTGTTACGTTTTGAAGTTTATGAACAAAAATATACGCACCCAAAGTTTAGGATCACCGGTGCTATTTACTCTTTTATATATATATATATATATATATATATATATATATATATATATATATATATATATATATATATATATATATAAAAGCAAGGAGGGAGGGTTTCAAATCTTAAACGTTACTCCTCCTAAAGAGAGGTAACAACCACTAAACCAAGCTTGAGTTGTTAGAGATCAATCTATTTTATATTAAAATTACACTGCCGAACGTGCTTCCTTAGCATTGAAAAGTATGATAAGACGGTTAGATCTATTAATTAATTCTTTGATGTTAATTCTATAAAGATTTTGCTAACAAGTAAGGGCACTCTTTAAGATTACTATATATAGTAATATTTTCATCCAATATATTCAAAATAATGAATAGAGTTATCAAATACTACCTTTAATACAATGTTCTTTCTATAAATAATATATTAACTAATCTTAAAGAATGTCCTAAAGACACTCGTCAGCAAAACCCATTCTATAAAAGCCTATTTATTCTTTATGCGCAGTTTGGCAAGTAAATTCATTGGGATCTTTTATAAATGTATCATTTTCATCCATGACTTGAACTATTTACATTTACCATCCGCGTTATTTTAAAAAATTTCATCATCCATACTTTTGTCAGTCAATATCAAACAACTAATAAAAATGTCCATGCAAGCACCATCTATTAATCCACTTGGACTGATATAGACATATGGCATGGCCACCAACCTGTGTGGTAAGTCAATCAACCCCAAATGGGGCACACATTTTAGATTTATTGGACGGAATTTACCCTACCTACACTTACCCCACATGTCGATGGACCATACCACGTGTTTGCATCAGACCTCGTGGATTGACAGGTGACACTTGTATGAACATTTCTATTAGTTGTTTGATTGTTGACTAAGGATGGATGGTGAAAAATTTTAGAAGGTCCCGGATGGTAAACATAAATTTTTTAGGTTACGAATAAAAATAATACATTTATAATATTTGGACTACCAATGAATTTTATTTGCAGTTTAGCAATATACTTACTGGCAAAGGAATTGGCTCAGAAAATGGCTCATTAGTTAAGAGAAGCTCTTCATATGTTGTGGACCAGCTGCAAAAGAAAATTTTTGCAGTTATTATCCACATCGTATTTGGGCAACCATATGACAAGGTAAACAGGTAAAATCTGATATCAAGCAGTTAATATGACATAACACATGCACAAACCAATCGGGAAGAGCTACTCTTTATTTATTCTTAAGATATGTTATAAATAATAACCCCTATTTCTCTGTGGTGAATTTGTGATAGTTTCTTGTGAAGTTAGATCCTATTTATTCTATTTAAAGATCGACAACAGCCGTTTTTGGACAGGAAACCACATCAATTCACATATATCACCTTATAATAAGGGGTCCGGTTAGGCACCGGTTAAAGATCATTTTATTATTATTATTTTTTTGTATTTAATATATTATTTTTACCGAATTTAAAAAAAAAAAATGTATTAATTATACTTTCCTCTCTATAAATATTACCTTAACCAATGCCACTAAGCATTGGTTAACATCTCCCTATAATAAATATGGCACACGACAATGAACATGTACCGCCATACAAGTCATATCACATTATTCAAACTTCAACAAGGTGTCCAAAACTTTCCTTTTAGCATTGAACATAACCTTGATTTTTAAACAAAATGCACATCTTGAGGACGAAAAAGCTGGCCAGCCAAGTGTTCATACCTTTGCTTTTTACCAACATTTTAGTTTTCCCTAACCATTTTCCAAACCAATTGCAAGCATTTTCCATTAAATGCAAACTTATTACATTTCTTGTTTAAATATACGTATTTAAGAAGGTTACTATACAGAAATTGTAAATGGATTTTGCTAACAAGTGTCCTAAGGGCACTCTTTAAAGTTACTATATATAGTAATATTTTCGTCCAATGTATTGGAAATGATGAATAAAATTATCAAAATACTACATTTAATACGATGTTCTTTCTATAAATAGTATATTAACTAACCTTAAAGAATGTCCTAAGGGCATTAGTTAGCAAAACCCATTGTAAATATCTAGAGACAATAATGATGTAATTCCAACTAGGCCATTTCCAAAAGCATATATGGTGTCTATCTCCCCCACCCAATATAGTATACGGTAGAGCAATACCAAACAGTCATTGCATAGAAAGAAAGAAGATAAGGAGAATTGGTACCTTATAACTGGATCGTTACTGATCTTTCGTAACGGTTGAGATTTATCCCTCAACCACCTTCTTCGGATCTCATGCCAAGCAATTGCAGCTACATAATGGATTCAATTAGAGTAAAAATCAGGCTCAAGAAATAACTATATACTCCACTTAAAAAAATTGAACTAAAAAATAAACCACAAGAAAGCCACATCAAGCATGAAAAGAAAAGCCGTTAACACTTATTTGTTACTTCAGTCTCATTTTTTTTCTAAAAAATTTATATATTTAAAAACAGCACATTGTAATCAAAGAAGTTCTAGTCAATTTTTTTAGATATATTTTTTATCCAAACACACTTTTTACTTTTTTGCTTCCATAAACAAAAAGCAAGTAACACAAGCACCAATCAAACGGAGCCTAAATTATGTAAAAGCACCTAAGTTGTAATCCTGCATTTCCTTTTGAATGGTGCCATTAGAGGGTCAGTACCTCAGTGTTTGGTGACAGAGAGAGCAATGGCAAATTAGCAATGGGCTCTGCAGAGGTAATAAAATATGGATAGGACAAGATCCATAGTGTCAGATAAAGAACTGTCTCTCAAATTTCAGGAAAATCTAGGGATTGACACTATCTTTGAAATGATAAAGTTATGTGTCAGATACTCTTAGACAGCAAACCTGAAAGCACGTTGCACATCTATGTTGACCTATGTTACTTGGACTCGGATGGGAGTGTCGGATATGGATATGTGTCCGACATGGGTATGTTCAATTTTTCTAAGTTTTTCCATGTATTTGGAGGATCCTTGGAGGGTCATATCCACATACTCATGTCCGGATATGCGTCAAACATATGTATCGAACACGAGTTCTTCAAGAAAAATGAAGAGTCGGAGCAATATAGATGTTGACTTTTCCCAGAATTCACATCTAATTAGCAAACCATAGTACATCAAGAGAATGAGTTCTCAAGAAATTGAAAGTAGAAATAACTAATAATGCAAACCATCTTTTGCAAATAGAATATAGAAGAAAGTATAACTAAAACAGCTAAAATGACAAAAACTAGGTGGATATAATTTATTTCTTATAAAATTAGAAGGAAATAATTAGCTTTTAGAAACCATATCTAAGCAGAAATATCTGTCATTGCAAAACATCTTCTAAAAAACCATGTAAATCATACATCTTACCTTAAAGCTGAAATGGCAGTCATGGTGGCATGATAATCTTAGTCACATTTCTTAATGTGATTGCAAAAAGTGGGGAAATACCTATAACGAAACACCATTATGACTCAACTAAAGAAGGAACTTACCATGATTTACAAATACAGAAGTGCTTGTGTCTTTTTCTGCTGGCTTTTTCCCTTTATCAGCAGATTTTGGGCACTTTGACAGTTGTTTCTCATTCGAACGGGAATTTCCAGAACTGACCTCCATCTCCAAACCAAATGACCATTCCCTTGGAAATAATTAAGATACTTGTGTTCCTCTTAAGTTCCCTTGATAATTTATCCACAAAAATTGAAGGGGCTTCAAGACCACTGCTATGCAAAAACAAGATCTTCTTTTACAAAAAAAAAAAATCAACAAGAAAGAAAAAGAGGAAATTTTCAACATGAATATAGACAATTTACAGCATATGACTCCATAAATTGAGCATGGTAATATTTTATGCTATAGAATACATTACCATGTACAGCAACATGATATGTTTTTAGGTAAATCAATTTTTACATCACATATGTTACTCCGACTCCTCATTTTCCTAAAGTACCCGTGTCCGACATCCGTATCCGACACATATTCGGACATGGGTATGGGGATATGATACTCCAATATATGAAAAAATTTATAAAAAATTGAGCATACCCGTGTCGAACACATACCCTATCCGACACTCACCCCCGAGTCCGAGTAACATACTGACATCTTGTCACACATTTTTTCACCTTTATTTTAACTTTCCTACTAACTCAGGAATTGAAAACATCTTAGAACATTCATAAATACATATACAAAATTAACAATAAAAGCTCAGTTCTAGATCATCAACTACCTTTTTCCCCTAGTGCTTATTTGTTTCAATCTAACATATTCAGATATCCTTATATACACGAAACAAGAGCATAAACTTGTGTTTGAAGAGCGAGAGTTCAAAAAACCAAAAATTCTATCATTATGGAACTTCTCAAAGGACATTTATGTTTGTTAAGTACAATGAGGAATTCAAGAGCCCAAGGTTACTCAAGTTGAAATTTATAAGAGAAAGTCTAGCCTGTCTTGATAGATAGCATATCCATTAAAATGAATCAAGATCTTGCTAATTTACACAAAAACAAAATATAGAACCTAAAACAACCCTCCAATTTCTACAACTATGTTGCTCCGACTCTTCATTTTTCTTGAAGTACCCGTGTCCGACACATATCCGGACATGGGTATGGGAATATGATCTTCCAAGGACCCTCCAAATACATAGAAATCTTGGAAAAAATTGAACATACCCGTGTCCGACACTCACACCCGAATCCGAGCAACATAGCCCATCAATACTTAACCCCTGTATGACATAATACAGATGATCTCACTAAATAGAAACCCATATATCAATTTCTTCCCATGGAAAAAATAATAATTCCCATATAATCCCTCAACAAAAAAACAACTGGATTCCTCCAAATTCCTTTGAAGTGTCATTCAAAATCTAAAATTGTTCAGAAAAAAAATTGAAGAGAAGGCAAAAACCTAAAGAATCTTCTCTTGTTTAAGACATTAGATAATACATTTTAATAACCTTTGACTATAAATATTGACTAACAAAAATACATTCCAAATTCCTTGATTTTCAACTCAAAAATCAGCTACAATAATAGCACGTGTTCTACAAAAACATAAAGAAAACAAATCAAACAACTCATATAGACAAAAGATTTTCAAAAAAAAAAAAAAAAAAAAAACAAAAACCTATACTTACTTTACAAAAATTAACAATGCATTTGGCCATGAAAAAGCAAAATAAAAGAAACCCATTTCAGAATCAACCAATCCAAACAATAAAACAACCAAAAAAAAATTAAATGAAAAAAAAAAGAACCCAATAAAGAGAAAGTAGAAAAAGGCCATACCTTTGGAGAGAAATTTTTTTTTTGTAAAGGTGGTATTTTGGAGATGGTTTATGGGAAGAAGTTTAAAAGGACATTAAATTAAAACAATAAAAGAGAAGGAAGTCATTTGTTATGTTTTCTTGTTTTGTTCGCTTACTGTTTTGTCTATTTGTCCTTCCATTTCTTTTTTTTCCTCCTGTTTCCATTTCTTATTTCCCACCTACATTTTTTTGTGTCGTTATCTATGCGGATCAGGTGCTCATGGCCGGGCTGCGGCCCTATTTATTTATTTATTATTCGGATTCAATCTTTCAATTCATATTTACTGTTTATATATTAAAATTTTTTAATATATATTTTTATAATTAAATTTTAAATTTTTTTTATCAGATAAACAGATCTAGATTGGATCGATTCGAATCACTAAAATACCTATATAAATTTGATTTAATAAGTATCAAATCTTTAGAGTTGGACGAACTGCTCGACCTTTGAACAAATCTATACGAATGTGACTTGGAATTTTGACATGGAATTTTGGAATGGATAAACTTCTATGCAAGTGAAGTGGAATTATTCGAGCTTGTCTTAGATTTGATAATGTTGAACCAATACAATTATACAATATAAAAATATTTAAAATATGATTAAACTCGAAAAATAAATATAAATACGATACAAATATATAAAAATTTATAAAATATAAATTATTAACGTACTAAACTTTATATAAATTATATATAATATTTTAAATATGATTATAACAAAAAAATAACATAAATATTATACAAATACACAAATTATCAAATATATCTTTTCTTTGATCCGTCCCTCAAAATTACGTATATATCATTATTTATTATCAACAAAAATATGTGCAATTTTTTCCTTTTTTTTTTTTATATCTTCTTCATCAATAATTTAACACATTTAGATTTATTTTTTTTATTTTTTCTGAACTATAAATAGATATTTAGTATTCTGCTTATCGTGTCTGATAACAACCGACCTTAGCTCAGTTGGCAGAGCGGAGGACTGTAGTGGGTTTTCCTCATGGCCATCCTTAGGTCGCTGGTTCGAATCCGGCAGGTCGGATTTTGCATCTTTTTCATGTTTTTTTATATTAAACTCTAACAAGTTTGGGAATGTTCCGTACTTCCATCCAAGGTGTAGAAATCCCACGTATGAGAAGCAAAAAGCTTTCATGTTCCCTTGTGTACTCTCTCAAAACATCAATGACGTTAGGGCTGATCAAAAAGTCGAGATAATCGATTTGAATCATAATATTTGGTTCCATTCGGATCAGTTTTTATTGAATTCGGTTTGATTTTTGATACATATGTTAAAAACAGTAATTATTTGAATAAAATCAAATCATATTTTTAATTATTTTTATTTTTTATATTATAAAAACAAATATTTTATTTTTCATATTATAAAAACAAATATTTTATTTTTAAATTGATGAAAAAACTAAAAAGATATTATAAAAAATAGAATTTTAGAATTTTAAAAAACCGATGAACCAAACTCGAACAAGTGGAATTCAATTTTAATCGGTTAAATTAAGGATGTTATTGGATTCAGATTTTTAAAAAATTAAAATACTATATATTAATCGTAATTTTTGTTCAAAATCAAATTGGTATACCCTAAATGACATGATAAAATCAAGCATGGGGTAACCTGTTGGGATTAATGAATCCGGTTATTATTATTATTATTTTGATAATTTGGGAAAGAGGAATCAAACTCTGCTCTTTATGTAGGGGAATCATGCACCAACCAACTGAATCAAAGGCTCGAGTGCTAATCCGGTTATTAAGATGACATATGCTTATAGTCAAGATATATATTTATGCTTATAGTCAAGATATATATATATATATATATATCGAGTACTTATATTTTTTTCATCAGTATAAAGTATAAATTATAAAGTAGTACTAAAAAATATAATTTATATTTAAATTATACGTAATAAATATATAATTAATATGATTATTTATTAATATATAATAAATATACCCAAAACCAAAAGGCCATAAAACCCAAAACCCCATTAAATCCACCCGCTAAAATAAAATCACATGAAAGCCATAATCCAATTAAACCCACCCTAACCTAACCGCATAAGTATAACTAGAGCTGCTTATGGGCCGGGTCGCAGCCCAGTTTTTTTTTATTTTCTCTGCCCAGGCCTGGCCCTGGGTCGGCCCGGCCCCCCCGTTTAGGCCCGAAACACTGTTCATTGGAATAAAAAAATAATGTTTTTATATTTTTTTATTTTTTTATAATTAAAATTAAATAAAATAATATTATAATAAAAATTACTGTTCCGGGCCGGACCGGCCCGGCCCGGAACACAAAATATCCTGCCCAGGCCCGGCCCGTGAGCAGGTCTAAGTATAACCCAAAAGGCCAAAATAATTGAATTATTGTCAATTTTTTTACCCTTATAGATTAATTGAATTATTGTCAAATTTTTTTTCACATCTTTAAAATTTTCAAGAATTTAAAATATTTAGATTGTAAATTCATCATGATATGAGACGTTAAAGTTATAACTTATAAGTACAAAATATAATTTACTTTTTGATAAAATTATTATTTCATCATATATATATAATATATTAAATTTTAAATTTTAATTAAATTATTAAAAAAAATTAGAATAAAATTAATAATTAAAGTTATTGCTTTGTAAAAAAATAATAATTGCAATTTGTTTATTTTTATTTTTAGTATTAAATTCGGGTTCGGGTTCGGGCCGGTCTCGGGTTCGGGTCCATTCGGGTTCGGGCCCATTCGGGTTCGGGTCCATTCGGGTTCGGGCCCATTCGGGTTCGGGCTTTTTCGGGTTCGGGTTTTTGACTTTTTGGTCAAATCGGGTTTAGGCGGGTTCGGATTTTCCTGGGCGGGTTTTCGGATTCGGGTTCATTTTACCACCTCTAGGTACCATGTCGATAATAACATTTTTCCCAAAAGATCAGAGAACGGCCAGCATGGGGCAGGAACTCAAGATCATGCCAATCCATGATTTCAGTATATTCTTATGTGCACAGTAATATAAAAATGCTTGTAAAATGTAAATCTCAAATAATACACGGCTTAAGATCTAGTTTAGCTTTAGCATTGTTGTTGGAACAAAGTTTGAGTTGAAAAAAAATTTGAGTTGAAACGAGTGTGTTTAAAAAATATGGTGAAAAAGTGTGGTTTAAAAACTTTTAAGTGTTTGGTATTACTGTGAAAAAGTGTTGTGAGAAATTGAAATGTAAAAAAAAGATATGCTTAAAATAATAAAAATGTAGAGATGTAAGGATAATAAAGTCATTTTATTCAAAAGCTAGCTTTTAAAACCCAAAAGCTATATTTTTTGGTTTTTTGAGTTGGCTTTTCAAACCATGATTTTAAGAGCAAA
Organism: Fremontodendron californicum; assembly: GCA_030761205.1. Taxonomy (NCBI): domain Eukaryota; kingdom Viridiplantae; phylum Streptophyta; class Magnoliopsida; order Malvales; family Malvaceae; genus Fremontodendron; species Fremontodendron californicum. The sequence continues at coordinate 9,830,663 of JAULJL010000041.1, read as the reverse complement.
ATTCAATTTTTTTTTTTACCTATTTAGCATTGCATTTGCGGTGAAAAACAGTTTTTGATTTAAAAAATTGTGCCAAAAGCAATGCTAAACAAGGCCTTAGCAATTTACAGCCCAAATGCCTACCAACTATTTACTGCAACCAATACTGGAATGAGATTTGGAAGCCCCGAAACGAGTAAAATATGCTATATACATGAAAATAAAAATCGGATCGGAAATCAAACCGGTTAAACTTTAAAATTTCGATCTAATCGATTAGACTGACCGGTTAAAATAAAAGCAGTTCAAATATTAAAATAAATAATTTTAATGATAAATAAATAATAAATATGGTAAATAATTAATAAAAATATACATTTGATTTAATGATATGATCTTTAATATAAAATTAAAAGGTTAAAGGAAAAAAATGAAAAAATAAAATAAATATAAAACTTGTTTTTATCGATTTAATCAAGTTTTTACCATTTTTACCAATCCGATAAATTTTCGATTTTAAAGTACGTACTGGACCGAACAGATTATCAATTCACAATTAAACCAGTTTGACTAACTAACCCGATCCGATTCTTCATAGTAATATGCAATTGCAAAGCAAATACTAGGACTTGGAAACCCCAAAGAGAGTATGCATGAGGAGAAGAGTGCATCAATCAGTTGCAAAAACACTGTAAAATGCTGGCCAACCTGAAAATTTTAAGAAGGTTGAGAAGATTCAGTACACAAACTAGTAAAAAGCATTAACCTTAATTTTTACAAGAATCACTATGATGCACTAAAAGAGCGTATCTTTATTTAACCTTGCACTAAAAATATGATCAATTATAGTAAAGTAGCATGCAAGGGTCGAAGCCACAGAGATTGGGTTTTAGTTTATAAATCACTAGTTTAAAACTTAAATTCAAAGAAAATAAAAGTTAAAGGGATTTTGAAATCAGTTTAAACTTAAGCAAACAATAAAAATAAGAAAGCAAGTAAACAAGAAGTAATCAGATGTGAGAAATATGGCTAAAGGTTCATTCTCCACCACTAGACATCATTAAGAATCAATAATCAGATCTATCAACATCAATTATCTATCAAAGTTAACAACCATAGATAACAACCTCTCGTGTTACCCCAATCCTTCCTTAGTTCTTCATTAAGCAAGACGAACACCATTACTTAATCTCTAACTATCAAACAACCTAGGATAAACATCTCCAAATTTAATTTAACAGTAGCTTTATGATGAGAAAGATAGGTTGATCTAAGCAACAAAAGCATGAACGTGAATTGTTTAACTTAGGTTATGTTCCACTTTGCAATTAGCGAAAACTTTAACATAATCATTAATCATAAATTGCCACTTATGAATAGGAAATCAAGACAATTACACGGATCAAGACTCCTAAACTAGCATTAGATAATTATCAAGATCTATCTAGTATGCATCCTAAACAAATCAAGATAAAAATCATAAACAATTCTTATGGAAGAACACAAGCAACTTTGATAGAAAACTAATAATAGATAGAATCTGAAAATTAATTACAAAACAAGTCTAGGGCTTTGAAATCACCCTTAACCAAAGAAAAGTTTAGCCTTGCTTAGGCATAGTTAACATAAACATGAATATTCAAAGGAAACTAAGAAGAAATTAAAAATAAAAACTAAGAGATTAAAGAAGAAGAAGAAGAAGAAGAAGATTGATAAATAATCAAAAGCATATCCTAGTTGGTGGCTCAAAAGATGATATTTATAGAGCTTTAAAGCCTTGAAACTCTTTCTTGCTGATCAAGAAAGTTAGGAGGCAAAATAGTGCAATTTTTGGCACTTTTATGGTTTTCTCGGTTTTGGAGGCAGTAGTGTCAGCGCCACGGCGCCAAATTCCGGCACTGCTGCGCCAACCTTACTGACTTGTGAGATTTTTGGTCGTCGAGCTCCGAGTCTTCGGTTTCTTGGCTGCTACATCTTCTCGCACTTCGTTGGCTGGTTTGGATGACCATTTCTTGTCTGATTTGGGCATGTAAACTATCGTTGGAAAGGTATTCAAGTAATATTCAAAAGTTAAGAGGAAGTTTCTTCAAATAAAGAATTTAACATAATGATTTCTTAGCAACAAGCTCCGGAGGTCAAATCTGCCTGATCACTTAGCACTAAGAATTTGATCTTTTTGACTTTTAAGTCTTTTTCCATCTTATGATTGTGGCTTTATAAGCTCTTTAACATCATATTTGACATGTTTTGACTTCATCTCATCCAAAATACCTATAATTCACAAAAATATAGTAAAATGTCAAGGAACTTAAGAATTAAAGCATAAAGTATAAGGAAATAATATATGAAAATGTATGAATTTAAGCACTTATCAAATTCCCCCAGACTTAATCTTTTGCTAGTCTTCGAGCAAAATCAAATAAAAACAAAATAAGAAATCCTAATTTAGTCCACTTTCAATAAAAATGAGAGACAATCATTGAATAAGTCTTATAACTAATCAATAACTTAAAGAGTTTCACAAAGAATCATGCTTGATAGTAAAGAGTTTGAGTTAAGCTAACATTAACATAACATATCTCAATCAAAATAGTGCATGTTCAAACTTAATCTCAACTTCTCACATGGGATACTCTCATGATTTTCACTATTTAAAGTAGTGGTAAAGTGTTTACACTCAATCAATCTCATGAAAACAGTTCTACCATATGCTTGCTTGTCCACCTATTCTCTACTACTTAGATCATGCAACTTCATGAATCAAGAGGTCTTTATTCAAGGTTGTAAAGTGGTTAAAGAGTAAAAAGGAAAAGATATCACAAATATTCCAAAGACTTCATAGAATTTTGAGACAAAATAAGATTTTGCAAATAAAACTTTCTCAATATTCTTTAGAAGTACATAATCACATAGGCTAAATATTTCATGTTGAGCTTTTGCTTCATTCTAATCAACTTTGTAACATTCTTTTTTTTCCCCAAAAGTTCAAGAGATGATTCAATATATATATATATATATATATTTTACATGGGAAAGTATTTTTACAATGTTCCCTGGTCTTTTTCTCTTGATTTTTGCCTTTTTTTCTCCCCCACACTTATCTTTTGTTCCAACCCAAATTTTCAACTAAAATATCTCTTGTTTTTGCAATATGTCTCAAACATTCTAGTTTCATCTTTAGAACAAGGGTAAAGATATAAATGTATTTAGGCTAGGTGTAAGATGTGGTTACCAATAAAATAGCATATTCAATGTAGGCTCAACTTGGCTCATTAGGGGGCTGTTCTCTTGGAACATCAATAGGATGGCTGTTTGGCCTTGGTCATAATCCTAATGCCTCTATCATATTTATGTTATCACATACATCAATATAGTCTCAAAAAGGTTTAAAGCAAGTTCTAGAGAATCATATAATAATAAGAGCACTCAAGAAATAAATTAGATTGATATGTATAATGCATCAATCATATAGGCTCAAAACTCACAAGGATGATTATACAATTCAATATTAATCTAAACATGCTTCTTTCTCAATCAACATATCATATTAACATTGGCTCATGAAAATAGTGAGATCAAGCTTAATTCTCATGAAAATCTTACCACTAATGATCAGTTTCAGACCTATTCAATTCATATTTCATCATAGTATGGAAAGTAACTAGAACATTCTAAAAACAAACTAAAACAAAACTAAGGGAAGTCCTAAATTCTTTCCTCCACACCTAATTCTTACATTGTCCTCAATGTAATTCTATTATCCCCAAATATAAGAATCATGTGTAAAAGAAAAGAATTACTAATCAAAACAAACTAAAGAAAAACAATAAAAGATAGAATGATGGAGAGTAAGGAATAGTAAATCTGATTATAATATGTGCTCTCCATCCTTTTGAGTTGCCTCCCAAGCAGCGCTTGGTTTATTGTCCTCAGCCTGACTTAGACCCATGCCTTCATTACTCAACATAATTAGGCTCATAAAGTGGTAACTCCTCTATATCTTGTATTGGAAAGTTCTCATAGTAAGGTTTCAGCCTATGTCCATTCACTTTGAAAGCATTTAGATTTTGAATTTCAACTGCACCATGAGTAAAAACATTAATAATAACAAAAGGTTCTGTCCATCTAGAACGCAACTTACCAGGAAATAACTTAAGACGAGAATAGAAAAGAAGAACTTTTTGTCCAACAACAAAATTCTTTCTTAAAATCATCTTATCATGAAAAGCCTTAGTCTTTTCCTTGTAAATTCTAGAATTCTCATAAGCATAATTCCTTATCTCCTCTAATTCTTATAGGTCAAGTTTTCGTTGCTTACCTTCCTCATCCATTTCCATATTGCATTGTTTGATAGCCCAATATGCTTTATGTTCTAATTCAACTGGAAGATGACAAGGCTTACCATAAACAAGATGATAAGGAGACATACCAATGGGTGTCTTGTATGCTGTTCTATAAGCCCAAAATGCATCATCTAGACGTAAACTCCAATTCTTCCGATTTGGATTGACAGTCTGTTCAAGGATGGACTTTACCTCTCGATTTGACACTTCAGCTTGCCCACTAGTTTGAGGATAATAGGATGTGGAAACTTTATGTGTGATGTTATATCTTCTTAAAAGTGCTTCAATGGACCTATTACAAAAGTGAGTACCTCGATCGCTGATTATGGTCTTTGGTGTTCCAAACCTTGCAAAAATGTTAGTCTTCACAAAATCTGAAACAACTTTAGAATTATTAGTCCGAGTGGCTTTTGCTTCCACTCATTTTGAGACATAATCAACAGCAAGTAATATATAAAGATTTCCATAAAAAGAAGGAAAAGGTCCCATAAAATCCATGCCCCATACATAAAAAATTTCAACAATTAGTATGGGAGTTTGAGGCATTTGATTTCTAGCATCTAAGTTACCTGTTCTTTGGCACCTATAACATGACTTGCAAAAGAGGTATGCATCTTTGAATAAGGTAGGCCAATAAAATCCACTATCAAGCACTTTCATGGCTGTTCTTTTGGGTCCAAAGTGCCCTCCACATACATAAGAGTGACAAAAGGTCAGAATAGAATGAAATTCAGATTCAAGTACTCAACTTCTTATAATCTGATCAGAGCAATGCTTCCGAAGGTAAGGCTCATCCCAAATGTAGTATTTGGCATCACTCTTGATCTTATTTCTTTGGGCCACTACAGCAAATTGGTCTTTCAGCGGCGTTTTTTTTTGGAATAGCAGCGTTTATAAACGCCGCGAAAAAAATTACAGGCGTTTCACAAAACGCCGCAACAAACGCCGGTAAAAACAGTGACGGGAAATTTAGCGGCGTTTTCACCATAAACGCCGCTAAATTAGTGGCGTTTTTAGGTACTTTAGCGGCGTTTATAAACGCCACAATTGAAGGTCCGAAATGGTAATACTTGAAACTTTAGCGGCGTTTTTTGTTCTCAAACGCCACTAAGTGTTCGGTTTTAACGGCGTTTTTGAATACAAAACGCCGCTAAATTTTGGCTTGTAGCGGCGTTTTCTGATCACAAACGCGGCTATATTTTGTCTTTTAGCGGCGTTAACGCCGCTATATTTACAGGAATTTATATATATAGCGGCGTTTGCTATCAGAAAATGCCGCTATATTTGCAGAAATTTATGTATTTAGCGGCGTTTTTTTCACAAACGCCGCTATAAATGCAGAATATTTTTTTTAAAAAATACTATTTATTTCCGCTGTAAATGCATAATATTTTTTTAAAAAAATACAATTGAAGGTCCGAAATGCGCAACATTGTCGAATAATACACAAACAACACAAATTATAAAAAAAAATATAATATAAAAATATATTTAATATCAACCATACAATGTATTATTCAACACATCAAATCCACTTACAAATTCTTTAATCTGAAGTAGATAAGCCTCATAAATTCTTTTGCTGCACTAAATTCATCAACGACTGAAACTATGTCTGCAGCTCCTGATATCGTCTATCTTGTTCTTCTTTTTCAGCTTGTCTCTCTGCTTCCTTCTCCTCAAAACGTTTATTCATATTTTGCATTTCTTCTCTCAGCATCTGAACTTCATATGCACTGGAGTTTTGTGAAGAAGAAGCAGTAAACCATTGAGAACCAAGTCCATAGTAGCTAGATGGTGTCGGACCCATTCCGACACCTCGAACCCGTCCATATCGTTCTTTTCCAGCTACTTGAGTGAATATTTGATTCTCCACATCTTGCATATTCGCTGATGATCCATCTGATGCTCCGATTTGATACTCAGCAATTTTATTTCGAGCTTTCTCCTATAAAACAATAAAATTAATAAAATCTTTTGTAAAACATATTTGTAAATGAAAACAAGTTTGAAGAAAATATACCACAATTTCCTGAGTCTCGATGTTCAAATAGGATCCATCCTTCTTAGTATGAGTTAACTGAAACAGTTCAACTCGTCCAATTTTTTCACCCCGCTCAATTTCCTACAAAACAAAAATAATTAATACTAAATTGTATTAAAATAATTGAGAACTAATATATTAATACATTATGAATGTAAACTTACTTTTTCATTAGCTTTTCTGGCAAAACTTTTTGAACCACTGGTGTGACTGTATTTCTGTTGTTGTCTACTGCTTACCCTTATCTTTTCTCGTTCCTGTACATTAGACAAAGCACGTTATAAAACTATACATATTCCATAAAATTGTATTATATCAAGTACTATAAGTAAATGACCAAAATAAATTATAAATGATACCTCTCCTTTTTTTGAATACCAGAATCTAACCAGTCTCTCATACTGCCACATAATCACACCACGCGGTATGGTTCGTAGTAAGACATTAGGATCAGTATTTCGATCGAAATACTTTTTCTTCAACTCATGCTTAAAGTCTTTCCATTTTTTCCCCAATGATTTCATAACGAATGATGTGGGAATCTGCAAAGAAAATCGTGACTGAAACGGAGAAGTTGTACAACGTTAGTTTCGATGATCAACAAAATTATTAAAATAATGCAATACTAATGTAACATGCTTATACCTCAATAAACTTTAACATCTCGACTTTCTCAGTATTCGGTACGTCACACCATGACTTATAATGAATGGGACACTTCATCCATTTCGAGCAATCAGGCCAAGAAAGCTAGCCAATAATTGTGCTTCTGGACCAATTGGCTGCTGCTCATTATTTGCTGCGACAACAATACGCTCTTCAGGAGGTAGTGCCCATAACTCCTTTAATGTCGTACGACCACGAGTTCTGCGTTGTCCAACATTATCAACTACACAAAAGCAAATATATTAGCAATTTCAATATGATTTTGTGTACTTTTAACACAAACGCCGTACCACGATACCTGTATTCAAGTTCGTATGAACTGCAGTTTCTGCAACTATGGAGGCAGTCGACAACTCTGGTGGGTTAACATCTGCAGTAGACGCATTCGGCACCTCTGAAGGCGTCACTCTAGTGTCACCCTCAACAGTCTGAATGATATTGATATCCCTTAATCTTTTCCTCGTCATGCTATCTGCATCAATTTTAAGTAAACAAAATTTAGATGTGATAATCATTAATAGCTTCAATGGAAAAGATTGTATATTATCGGATTAACCGAAACTATAACAAAAAAAAAGGGCCAAAAAGGAAAAGAATATACATCCATCATACAACTTACTTTACAATAATCCAACAACACAGCTTAGATGCAATCTGTTTTCCAAGCCTCTCAAATGATGACCCAATAGCATACACCTGCCAGAAGAAAAGCCCAACCTTAATGTTATAATTCGTAATGCAAATACAATGGTTGGAGAAAACACAATAGAAAAGAAGGGAAAGAACAGTACTACTGCATTTGATATATTACAGAGCTTAGTAATATATCCTGGTATCTTTAGTCCACTCAACCAAATGTTAAATACTCTGTCCTAAAATCTCTTTCTCTACCCTTATTCTTAAGTATCTTTATTAACAATCAAAATAAATAAATAAAAAATTGAAAGAAATATCTCAAGTGTTTAATCTTGCTTTAAACTATAATACAACTTTAAGGAGGTAAGTGGGTGTTTTGAAACCAAAATGATGTAAATAGATTTTTTTATCAAACCTGAGAGGTAAGTTTCTTTTACCCAAGATATATGGTTTACATACATTGGCTTCTGATTAATAGCAAGCAATGCTTGGCCATTTTTATGATGTAAAGTTGAATGATAAGCTCAAATAAGAAGGCTAGGTTTTGGAAAGGTTAATAGGAATTCATGAAGAAATACTACTTCTTTCAACTGGTATTTCCTCTTAATAAACAACATTGTAACCAAACGTAGAAAAAAAACATAAAAACAGCATAGCTCTTTATCATATATCTTTGCATTTATACAGGTAAGCAGATGTTTACATCTACATTCAAAAAGGTAAGCTAAGGGTGCATGAGAAAGAACAGATTACGTTTCTGGCAGTGTTTGTCCAAAGATAAGTTTTAGTTTCCTAACCTTAAACCAGTTCTAGTTTCACCCATGACCACTTACTATAGTGTATTGAGGGACTAATTGCAGCAAAATCATGGACTTTGCAAAAGATCTTAGTGAAAGAAACCAAAAACAGATAAAAATAAGTAAAATTTTGGTATAAGCACAAGAACAAACACTGATATGAGATAACATACAAGTCTCATTTCACTAGACAGTAATTAAGATTATTCAGTTTTATCACCCCCCTTTGTAAATGTAGTAACTATCAACAATAAACTTCCTCTATGAATCAAACCATCCACTGTTGGGACTCTTTGCTAAGCTGCAAACTTACATATAAAATTTAAAAGGGAAAATATTAACCCTTCTTGCATTACTCTAAAAGAATGTTTGAACTCCCATTGCAAGATAATTGATCCCCCAAAAACATCTTCTAGTCATTAACTGATATGACAAATTTGGGATTCATGAGGGGCATATCATTCATCTAAACCAACCAACCCACCTGATCCAGTACTATGCTATGACTAATTTTTACCCTATGCAAAATATAGAAAACTCATGGCAATTCCAATTTCTTCACTACACCCTGACATGCATCCTTTTGGAAAAAATATATATATGTATATATTTTATAAAAAAGAATCAAAACGCGGAAAAGAGTTATATTCTCTTCTCTTTCGTTTTTCTTCTTTTTCATTGAAGGTGCAGGCAGACACGGATGAATGAATCAAAACGCTATACAAGTTGTAATAGATTGATTATATATAGAGATCCAGTGGATTGTAAAAAAACTTGCATCAATTTGAACGGATTACCTAATTAAATCAGAAAAAGGAAAAAAAAAACTTAGAACGGATTACTTACGATTTCAACGGATTTGGAGATGAAGAGAGACAAATCGCCTTGGAGATGATGATTTGGAGATGAAATGCGAAAAATCGCCTTGGAGATGAGTTTTTGGGGTTGGAGATCTGTGAGAGAGAGAGAGAGAGAGAACAGGTTTAGGTTTTTGTTTTCGGGGCTGAATCATATTAACAAACATAGCGGCGCTTGTATCAACAAACGCCGCTAATTGACAAGGTAAAACACATCGTTTTGCCTAAAGCCATAAATGAATCAATATAGCGGCGTTTTTATTACCAAACGCCGCTATGTCCAAATATTTAGCGGCGTTTATATTTACAAACGCCGCTGTATCTAAGTTTTTAGCGGCGTTTATATATAAAAATGCCGCTATATTATATTATTTAGTGGCGTTTGTGGATACAAACGCCGCTAAAACAAAAGCCTAAACGCAGCGTCTCGCCTCCAAATTTTGGCGCCCAAATTTTACTAAAGTTATTAAAATTGATTTTAGTTTAGTGGCGTTTATGTAATGCAAACGCCGCAATTAGTATAGATTTAGCGGCGTTTGTATATATAAAACGCCGCTACTTTACAACTTCCCGGCGTTTCTTATAGAAACGCCGCCGGGTATTCAAAAACACGGTACTCCGCGGCGTTTTTAAGGAAAACGCCGCTATGTTAGCGCCACTGAAAACCAATTTGGTTGTAGTGGGCTATTGTCAACTCTTGCGGCAACTGCTTGGTGACTAAGTAATTAACAATATCAGCATACCAAGGGGTCGTTGTGCTTATGGAAAAGAGTTGCTCATCCGCAAAGTTCTCATGCAATGGTAGTGCATCCTCTTCATGAACTAATCGGCTAAGATGGTCTGCAACCAGGTTGTCCCTACCTCTCTTATCTCTTATATCTAAATCAAACTCTTGTAAGAGAAGTATCCATCTAATCAACCTTGATTTGGCCTCCTTCTTAGTGAGCAAATACCTAAGGACTGCATGGTCAGAAAATACAATTACTTTAGTACCAATTAAATAAGAACGAAATTTCTCCAAAGCAAATACAATAGCCAAAAATTCTTTTTAGTAGTGGAATAGTTTAATTGAGCATCATTTAGAGTTCGGGAGGCATAATATATGGCATGTGAGACTTTGCCAACCCGTTGGCCCAAAACAGCTCCAATGGCATAGTCACTAGTATCACACATGATTTCAAAATGTACATTCCAATCTGGTGGTTGCATGATAGGAGCTGATGTCAAGAGTCCTTTCAAAGTTTCAAACGCCTCTTTGCATTTATCATCAAAGTGGAAATCCACATCTTTTTGTAACAGCTTGCAAAGATGCAGTGTTATCTTTGAGAAGTCTTTGATAAATCTTCTATAGAAACCTGCATGTCCAAGAAAAGAACGAACCTCCCTTACATTTGTGGGAGGTAGTAAAGAAAGCATAATATCTATTTTAAATTTATCTACTTCTATTCCTTTTATAGAAATAACATGGCCCAAAACTATTCCTTGTTCTACCATAAAGTGACATTTTTCCCAATTCAATAAAAGGTTAGTTTCCATGTATCTTTTAAGTACAAGGGTAAGGTTCTCTAGGCATCTATCAAAAGAATCACCATAGACACTAAAATCATCTATAAAAACCTCTATGATGTTTTCTACATAATCTGAAAAGATGCTAACCATACACCTTTGGAATGTAGCTGGTGCATTACAAAGACCAAATGGCATACGCCTTTATGCAAAAGTACCAAAAGGACATGTGAGGGTGGTTTTCTCTTGGTCCTCCGAAGCAATTACAATCTGATTGTAACCTGAAAATCCATCAAGAAAATAATAGTGAGAATGGCCAGCTAACCTTTCAAGCATTTGATCAATAAAAGGTAAAGGAAAGTGGTCTTTGCGAGTTGTTGAATTAAATTTGCGATAGTCAATACAAACTCGCCACCTTGTTTGAATTCTAGTAGGAACAAGTTCATTCTCATTATTTTTAACAACAGTTACACAAGACTTTTTAGGAACTACTTGGACCGGACTCACCCATTTGCTATCCGAGATTGGATAGACCAGTCCAACATCTAGGAGCTTTAATATCTCCTTTTTCACCACCTCCATGATAGGAGGATTTAATCTACGTTGTGCTTCTCTTGTTGGTTTGGACCCTTCCTCTAACAAAATCCGGTGCATGCACATAGATGGGCTTATTCCCTTGATATCGATAATTGTTCAACCAATTGTTGTCTTATGCTCTCTAAGCACCCGAATAAGTCTCTCTTCTTGCAAAGGTGTGAGCTCTTTTGTGATGATGATCGGTAATGTGTCCTTTTCACCCAATAACACATATTTCAAATGATTCGGTAATAGTTTCATCTCCAAAGTTGGTGCCTGCAAAATGGAAAGTAGAAGTTTCTCATCAGATATAGGTAAGTCAATATAAGAAACATTATACCTTTTATCAAGAGATGACAACACTTGTAGAGATGCTAATGCCTCTTTCACATGTTCACTCAACAATAAACCCTCTTTACATTCAGAATTTTTTCTGTAAGGTGCTTGCAAATGGCTGTTTCCAAACTATTTTCACCATCTAACTCATAAGCCTGCTGCACTAGGGAATCAATTATATCAATAGAAAAGATAGAGTGTACATCACTAGGGTATCTCATGGCCTCAAAAATATTAAAGAGAATTATCTCGCCATCAAATTCCATAGTAAGGGTGCCATCATGCACATCTATTTTAGTCCTAGCTGTTTTTAAGAATGGTCTCTCTAATAGAATGGGTGTTGGATTAGAAGACATCTCATCTTCCATCTCAAGAACATAGAAATTAGCGGGAAAAACCAACTCATTAACTTGCACTATGACATCTTCTATAACTTCTCTAGGATAAATGTTAGAACGGTCAGCAAGTTGTATTATAACACTGTTTCCTCTAATGGTCCTAGATTCAATGAAGCATAAATTGAATATGGCATTACATTAATGGATGCTCTTAGATCTAGCATAGCACGCTCAAACCTGGTGTTGCCTATCTTACAAGGAATGGTAAACATACATGGATCCTTGAATTTAGGTGAGAGTCTCTTTTGAGAAACAGCTGACACATTCTCCCCCACACTTACCTTTTCATTCCCTTTCAACTTCCGTTTAGAAGTGCACAACTCTTTTAGAAACTTGGCATATCTTGGCACTTTCTTGATAGCATCTAGTAAAGGAATGTTCACCTCTACTTTCCGGAAGGTTTCCAAAATTTCCTTCTCTTGCTCCTCCTTCTTGGATTTTGCTAACCTGCTAGGAAAATATGGAGGAGTTATATAAGAAGGAAAAGATGGTTTAGGAATTACCTTTTGTAGTGGCTCATTGGGATGTGAAGATGATGCCATGGTGTTGTCCTCCCTTTGAGCATTATCCTTTTGTAGTGTCTCAAGCTTTTTCCCACTTCTTAAAGTTACGGCATTGGCATTTTCTCTGGGATTCACTATGGTTTGGAAAGGTAATTTTTCGAAATCCCTTGCTTGGTTTTGACTTATTGCTGTTGCCATTTGTCCCGTTTGAGTCTCTAATTGGCTCATCCTTGTTGCCATTTGTCTGTTTGTTTCCTTTATATCCTATTGCATTTGCAATTGGTTAGTAGTAAGGGATTTGACAAGATCTGCTAGAGACTCAACTGAATTTTGTGGTGGTGGCACTTGCTCTCGGGTTTGATATGGTTGTTGCGTTCTTTGTTGAAAACCCGATTGTCTATTATCAAAAGGTGGAGGAGCAACTTGTGATTGGTTCCCTCCATAATTAAAGTTTGGATGATCCCTCCATCCTGGATTCTAAGTGTTTGAGTAGGGATCATACTTCCTTGGTTGGCCCGAAATCCACCCAGCATTAACATGTTCATTTGGATTATCTTGAAGTGTTGGACACATATCAGTTTGGTGCCCCATGTTTGAACATATACCACAAGCCTTAATTTGCTATATTCGACCTACAGCCATTTGTTCCATAAGAGAAGTCAGTTTATCAAATTTTTGTTCAAGGGATGATATACTTACCTCATTCACTTTCTTTGGTTGTGGTGGTAGTTCACCTCTCATGGTGAACTGTTGTGAGTTGGCTACCATGTTGGAGATAAGAAGTATAGCAGCTTCGGGAGTTTTATCAACTAGTGCTCCCCACTTGCTGCATCTATCATGCGTCTCTCCATGGGCAAGATACCTTCATAGAAATATTGGATGAGCAGTTGTTCACTTATCTGATGGTGTGGACATGATGCACAAATTTTCTTGAACCTCTCCCAATATTCATACAAGGATTCTCCGTTGTATTGCCGAATCCCACATATTTTCTTTCTAATGTTGGCAGCCTTAGATGATGGGAAATATATTTCCAAGAATGCTTTCTTCATCCCATTCCATGTAGTGATGGTCCGGATGGTAGGTAGTAGAGCCATTCCTTTGCCGAATCAGCTAAAGAGAATTGGAATGCTCTCAACTTTATTTGCTCTTTCGTGATTCCGGTTGGTCTCATGCTAGAACATACTACATGGAACTTCTTGAGGTGCTTATTTGGATTCTCTCCTGCAAAACCATGAAAAGTTGGAAGAAGATGAATCAAGCCAGATTTTAATTCAAATGCTACCTCAAGAGTAGGATACTCTATGCATAATGGTTATTGATCCAAGTCCGGAGTGGCTAGCTCCTTAAGAGTTCAGTTGTTTGCTGCCATCTTTTCTTGGTCCTATTGGATAGTTTGGATCAACTCTACTTTTGTTATTTGGTGGGAAGCTATGAATTCCCGTATTCTCCTAAGTCTTAAGTGAGGTCCTTCTTCTTTGGGAGTTTAGGACATTCACTGAAAAAGAAAACAAGAAAATAAACTAATTAAAACAGAAAATAAGATTAAACCAAATAACTAATAAACTAAAGAAAGCAATCTCCAGCAATGGCGCCAAAAACTTGATGCACTCGAAAGAGCGTATCTTTATTAAGCCAAACACTAAAAATATGATCAATTATAGTAAAGTAATATGCAAGGGTCAAATCCACAGAGATTGGATTTTAGTTTATAAATCACTAGTTTAAAACTTAAATTCAAAGAAAACAAAAGTTAAAGGAGTTTTGAAATCAGTTTAAACTTAAGCAAACAATAAAAATAAGAAAGCAAGTAAACAAGAAGTAATCAGATGTGAGATATGGCTAAAGGTTCATTCTCCACCACTAGACATCATTAAGAATCAATAATCAGATCTATCAACATCAATTACCTATCAAAGTTAACAACCGTAGATAACAACCTCTCGTGTTACCCTAATCCTTCCTTAGTTCGTCGTTAAGCAGGACAACTGCCACTACTTAATCTCTAACTATCAAACAACCTAAGATAAACATCTCTAAATTTAATTTGACAGCAACTTTATGATGAGAAAGATAGGTTGATCTAAGCAACAAAAGCATGAACATGAATTGTTTAACTTAGGTTATGTTCCACTTTGCAATTAGCGAAAACTTTAACATAATCATTAATCACAAATTACCACTTATGAATAGGAAATCAAGATAATTACACGGATCAAGACTCCTAAACTAGCATTAGATAATTATCAAGATCTATCTAGTATGCATCCTAAACAAATCAAGATAAAAATCATAAACAATTCTTATGGAAGAACACAAGCAACTTTGATAGAAAACTAATAATAGATAGAATCTGAAAATTAATTACAAAACATGTCTAGGGCTTTGAAATCACCCTTAACTAAAGAGAAGTTTAGCCTTGCTTAGGCATAGTTAACATAAACATGAATCTTCAAAGGAAACTAAGAAGAAAAATAAAATAAAAACTAAGAGATTAGAGAAGAAGATTGATAAATAATCAAAAGCATATCCTAGTTGGTGGCTCAAAAGATGGTATTTATAGAGCTTTAAAGCCTTGGAAACCCTTTCTTGTTGATCATGGAAGCTAGGAGGCAAAAGAGTGCAATTTTTGGCACGTTTACGATTTTCTCGATTTTGGAGGCAGTAGGGTCGGCACCGCGGCGCCAAATTTCAGCGCCGCGTTGCCAACCTTACTAACTTGTGAGATTTTTGGTCGTCGAGCTCCAAGTCTTTGGTTTCTTGGTTGCTGCATCTTCTCGCACTTTGTCGGCTGATTTGGATGACCATTTCTTATTCGATTTGGGCATGTAAACTATCTTTAGAAAGGTATTCAAGTCAGCTTCAAAAGTCAAGAAGGAAGTTTCTTCAAATAAACACTTTAACATAATGAATTCTTAGAAAAAAGCTCCGGTGGTCAAATCTGCTTGATCGCTTAGCACTAAGAATTTGATCTTTTTTACTCCCAAGTCTTCTTCCATCTTATGATTGTGACTTTATAAGCTATTTAACATCATATTTGACATGTTTTGACTTCATCTCATCCAAAATACATATAATTCACAAAAATATAGTAAAATGTCAAGGAACTTAAGAATTAAAGCACAAAGTATAAGAAAATAATATATGAAAATGTATGAAATTAAGCACTTATCACACTACCATAGTACTTGAGTTAAAATTAATTAACTAGAAAATTGAAGTCATAATATACATGGAACAAGAAAAGAATATATAGGATCACAGAAAAATGCACCAAAAAATTGAAAAAAAACTTCCTGGAGCTCCCTTAATCCTCATTTTGGTTATTGTTTGGTTTCTTATGATCAAAGCAATTCATCTTTAAACAATACTATCTTTAAGATGAACAATATATATATATATATATATTGTATATTTGGGGGTTAGACTAATGCAATCAAGTAAGAATAATTGTGGAAAAGAAGAAGAAATGAAGAAGGTTGTAGGCAAGACACTTTTAGAAATCTTTCTTTAGGATAATAGTTTTCTCACTATGATGCAAATGATATATTTGAAAACGTTATCCCCAAGATACAATGCCTACTGGAAGAAGAACAAGATTGTACTTAAGTTCTTCTTGAATACACATGAACCATGAACAAAAAAAAATGTGAAAGAAGAGAAATGATTATTGTAAAGTTGTATAAAGTTATGTAAGGTTGCGTAAAATGAATGTCAAAAGAAGTATTTATAAGCCTCAATCGGTGTTAGATACACTCTTTCATGATTAGACATGTCTTTAGTGAAGAATCATAACTTTTGAAATGAAGGGGCATGTCCAACAAACTGATTTTTTAAATTTCCAAATAAAGGATTCAAATCCTCGAATATGAGATTCTATTCCCTTATGCAAATTTGTAACAAATTACATTTTTTAAATTTACCATTTGAATCTTATTTAAAAGAATTCGAATCCTTTTACCTATGTTCATTTCAAAGATTTATTAATTACTTTCCAATTTTATTTTTCAAACACAAATACAAAAGTACATGATTTCAAATCTTTGTAAATCTTTTTGATAACATATATTTCTAGTCCTTTCACGCTGAAGTTAGAGCTGTTCTCATTGGCTTAGGTCTGTCTGATTCGTGAGCGAGGATTTGATAGTTGAGAGTGATTCGGTCTTAGCTATCAATGTTATCAATGGAAGTGAGGCTATGCTGTGGGAAGCGGGTGGCGTGGTTTTTAATAGGCATAAATATAAAATTGATTTTCAAAACATGTAATTTAAATTATTTTAATTTTAATTTTTTTATTTGGATCACTTTAATTTTTATATTATTATTTTCAGTCAATTTAATTTAAATTTAATAAAAACGTTAACTTTTTGATCAATTTTTTATTTATTTATGATTAATTTTTTATTATCTATTTCTTATAAAATTAACCTAAATTTAACGAAATTATTGATCTAATACTCGCACATTGAGGGTCAAATTGACTAAAAAAAAGAATAAAGGCCAAAATGATTTAAGTTGCATACTTCGAAGGACAAATTTGTATTTATGTCTTTTTGATATCCTTGATCTTGCTTCCACATTCGAGTAAGATGGCAAAATCCGATTCGTTCCACGGATTTCGTATCAATCCGTTTCAAATGGGAAGATTTTTTTATTTTTTAAAATGAGGGCGGGATGGAGCGGGACGGTTTTAATAAATGCTTGCTCCGACCTACCTTTTAAAATTATTATTTTACCCCTTAAAATATTTTATATATCCCTTTTATATTTTTAGTATATTTAAGATATATATATACTAAAATTATATATATACTAATATTATATATACTAAAATTATGTTCATAAATAAATTATAATATATATTTTAATAATATTAAATTAAAAATAATTGATAAAAAAATAAGGTTAAAAGAACTGGACCGGAGTTCGAACCGGTCAGAGATAGACCTCTTTTTTTTTAGTTTTTAAACACTAAATTATATTAAATAAATATAGTTAATAATTAACAAAAATATACATTTGGTTTAATGATATGGTTTTTAACATATTATTAAGGGGTTAAAGGTTTAAATCTCATTAATTACAAATAAAATTTTAAAAATATATATATAACCGGTTTTTTTATCGGTTTTTAATCTATTGAACCGATTTTTTACCGGTTTGGTAAAAATTCGGTTCTAATATACTCGTCGAAAAAGACAGGCTACCTTCCGATCTGATCGGTCCAATTAGACCTGATAATTAGTGTATTCGTGTCGTGTTCGTGTATTTTTTCGTGTCATAATCGTGTTTAAGGTATTTTATATATATATATATATATAAACTTTGATACTTAATAATTCGTAATATATAGATTTTGAGACATTCGTGTATTCGTGTCGTGTTCGTGCTATTTTTTCGTGTCGTGTCGTGTCGTGTTTTTGTTATTTTTTCGTATCGTATTCATATCGTGTAATCGTGTCGTGTCCAATATTATCAAATCTAAATCCGATCCAATTTTTTAATCACTAATAAAAAAAATAGGATGAAGCAGAGAGTTGTCATTTTACGCATGTGAAGAGAGAAGCCAATTCTAGGCTCATAATATTGCTAAAGCTGAGGGAGAGGTGGGTATTGTTATGGTCAGGGATGGGTCTTTACCCTATTTTCTGATGTAATTCCCAAGCTCTGGTTTTATCTATTATGAAATTATTTATTCTAAAAAAAAAGTATTAAAAAGTTTAATAATTATATCTGGTCGATCAATTATCCCTAAAGCTTAAACTAAAAAAATAATCAATTATTATTTTTAAGTTTGAACACGTCGCTTACATGCAAGCTAGATAAATTATTAATGAGATCCACGTGAATCCAAGTATTAAAAAAAAGTGCAAGATGAACAAGATAGAAGAAAAGCATTTATTAAGATTCGAACTCGAGAATTTTAATATTATATTAAATTGAATGACTAATTATATTAAAATTTTAAATTGATAAAAAAAAAAATTCAACTATATATTTTAGATACAACACTAATCACTTGCTTTTAAGCATTTGAGTAAAACAAGTGTATGTATCTCTTCTTAAAAAATCCAAATTGAAAAAATCTAATGCAATCATTTTATTTTATATGTTAGATATAGTTTCACCTTTTATTTTTGCATTATTAGAGAGAAAAGATAGATAGAAAAAGGAGAGATTCCGGGCAGCCCCCTCGAGAACAGCTGCCACCATTATTGTATCAGCAGTTTCTCTTCTTTATGCTTAATTCGTCATCTCCATAGTTACTTCACTGTCCCAATAATAAAGAAATTTTCATGATAATTTTCAGAACTGCTCTGTACAAAGAAGTATTCAATTGGAAAATGACAAGAAAATTAAATTGAACCCTGATTTTAATCTTTACATGATCAAAAAAACTAGGGAAAATATGAAAAACATGCAGTGCACAGTAGAATTATTGTCAAATGGTGTAATGAATAAAAGTTATTTGAAAAAGAGAAATGAATAAATAGAAATTGTTAAAAAGGATATTGTAAAGACAAAATTATCCTTGATAAAAAAACTTTCTCTTCTCTTTTTCTTTTATTTTTTAATTTACTTTTTAATTAAAAAATAAATATTCTGAAAATAAAAACTTTTTAATTTTAAAAAATAAATTTTTAAATTTTTTATTTACTTTTTTTAATTAAAAAATTAAAAAAAATAAAAATAATATGCCTAAAATTAATATTTATTTATTTTTTAAAATTTTTTAAAATTTTTAAAAAAATATATATTTAAATATTTTATTTTTTAAATTTATTTTCAATTAAAATTTTTAAAAAATAATATTTCCTTAATGAAATAAAAAAGAAAAGTAAGTTTTTTCATGAAGGGTAATTTTGTCTTTACAATATCTTTTATAATAATTTTTAATTATTCATTTCTATTTTTCAAATAACTTTTATTCATTACACCATTTGACAATAAATCTACTGTGCACTGCATGTTTTTCATATTTTCCCAAAAAACTATCCCAAAACCCTGTTAATTAATAAATTATGCATGAAAATGATTTTCAATAAATAATAGATTAGTAATACAAACTGTAACTGATAAAAGATGATCACCCTTGACCGTTGATCTATGTTATTCGGATTTTAGGGTGGGTGTCAAAGATGAGTATAAATCAGATACGTGTATATTTAGTTTTTTTTTTTTTAAGTTTTTTATATATTTGAAGGATCATACTCTAATATTCATATTTGAATATGTGTTAGACACAGATCTTGGACACATATACTTTAGAGAAAATAAAGAGTCCGGATAATATAACACTCTACAGCAATCTTAATTAAAAAAATACTCAAAAGAAGTGTAAGTGTCAGAGACAAATATAAGTCTGATACGGATATGCTTGATTTTTATATAAAAAAAAAATTCATATATTTGAAGAATCATACTCTCATATCCATATTTGAATATGTGTTAGATACGAATGTTGGATACAAATACTTTTAAAAAAAAAATAAATAGTCCAAATAACATAGTACTTGACAACCATGCTTAAAAACACCTTAAAGACTAAATACTAAAGGCTCTAGCTAGCTAACTAGAAACCCTTTTTTGACAGATTAACACTTAGATTAAGCAGAGTAGAGGAGATTTTATTGATCATCTAAGTCTTTCTAAAGACACTCACAGTCACAGGCTTGAAATCTTCAGATTTGGAGAAGCAAACTTCAGGAATTCAGGATCTTTTTCGAGTATAGACATTCTCTTTTCATCTAAGGTTATCCAAGCCTCAATTCCTTTGCCACAATTTGTTTCAAGAAAAACAGTGAGGTTTTTAAATTCAGGGCCAACTTTTCCAAATGGAGCAAATGAACAAGGAGGTCCCCATCCGAAATCTACTTTGTAAAACCCAGTATGGACCCAGCTTGTGAAGGCGAAAATATCAGGTTTTTCCGAAGAAAACAACATCTCCAGCTGGTTCAAGTGCTCAGCAATTGCTTCAAAACCTTGTTCACCTTGTACAGATGTCAAGTATTCATCATCAAAAACTGCAATCGATTCTCTCATCAAATCAACCAACTCGGACAACTCAGTGGCGCCTGTCTCAGCTGGATGCGAAACTGCATTTGCCCACCAAAACACATTTCCAATCGAACCATCCAATGAATTATGCTTCCCTCTAGGCCTCATGTTCACAGCTTGGACTACAATAGATGGTTTCAAGGATCCTGCAACTGCCCTTGACGCCGCCATGGAACATTTCCAGATGAAACCTGAAACAGCTTCAGTTCTTGTCGGTGTAGCAGCCTCAGCTTCCCCTTTAGCCATGGCCTTTAGTTTAGCCATTGCTTTGGCATCAAATAGAAATTTCCTTGTAATATAATTAGCTTTCGTGAACCACAAGTTTTCCATTAACGATAAGTACTTTTTCGGCATTGGATTTTTTGGTGGAAACATCGAGGAGGCCTCAGCTAAACCAGGATATGATCCAACATCATGGTGGGATCCTGATGTAGAGATCCTACTCCAAACATCGGTTAAAATCAGGGCTGTTTTTGCATCAGTAAATTTATGAGACATGCAGAAGCCAAGTGCTATCCCACCACAAGCAAACATGGTGACTTGACAAAGCAAGAGAGGAACCTGGTTATTTGATTCCTTGGAGAAAGGCTGGCATGGAAGGAACTTGTTTAAGGACTCAATTTCATGATGCTTGAGGTATTCGGATAATCGACAACCGATTCGAACCGTTAAAAATGGAACACCTGCATCAAAATTATGGATGAATATGTTATCTGCAGAAATTCTTCCAGAGAATGGATATAAGATGTTTAGGGTTTCTGAAAGAGATGTCTTCAGCTGAGTCAAAATTTTGGTGAAATTGGTATCACTCAAGGAATAGAATGATACAAATGAACCATAAGTAGTGGGAGTTAGCTGATCAAACAGACTGATTTTGAAGGGTTCTTTTTTATGAATTTCTGGTGAAGATGGTTTGATAATTTCTCTTGAAAGAATCTGAGCTTCCAAGTTCAACATTGTTTTCTTTTCAGATAAAAATAATGCTTTGCAAGAAGTTGTTCTTTTCTCACCAATATGCTGGACCAACTATATAGGAAGTTGATTATTTATTAAGGAGAAAAATATATAAAATATTGGAGTTCAAAGCCTTGATGAGTTTGGGATTTGAGTCCCTAAAAATCTTTTACTTTTTTATTATTTATTTAGGGTTTGTATTTGATGCACTGTCAATATATAAATTTATACACTGATAGTGAATCTTAACTGAAACCTCATTAAAAAATTAATCATTAACCCTAACCCCTAACCCTATCTACTATCCGATAAGTGACATCGTAGGATGCACTATCAGTGTATAGACTTATACACTGACATTGAATTAAATATAAATCTATTTATTTATTATATAGAAGAAGAAAATGGTGAAGAAAAAATAGGTAAAAACAGTTATGTGATCAGGATGGTGGGTAAATTTTTTAATTGGAGCCGATGGCCTCATTGATGGTGGGTAAAGTTTGGAAGATTGATGTTACTATTAGTGATGCTATTGCTAAACTTTCACCGACAGATAGATTTGACAATTTGTATTTTCGTATTATATTTATATATTTTATTGTATTATAATTGTGTTTAAAGTATTTTATATTTATATAAATTTTGATATGTTAATAATTCGTATTAAATAAATTTTAAGATATTTTTATATTTATATCATGTTCGTATTATTTTTTCATATCGTATCATATTCATATCGTATTTTTAATTATTTTTTATTGTCGTTAAATATCTTTTAACTACGTTAGATTCTCAATATCAAGTTAACAAATATGTACTAAAATTGTCTGAACTTTCATTTCAGGTTTGTCATCAATGCAGCCATCCTTAATCATTTATAAATTCATTCATGCAATCATTAAAAAAAAATGATGTTAAACAAATTTAAATTTTGAATTTCAATATTTGTCAATCTCATTTTTTATTTTCAAGCTGTAATTTTCTTCATACTATTGAGAAAAAAAAAATAGAACCAAAAATAAATTTACAAAATAGTAGTTTATAAAGCTGACAAGTCGAAATAAAGTGTTTATACAATAATAAAGCTTTAGCTTTTTCTGACCATTGTAATATCTATTCTCCTTGTGAATATAGCGAATAAAAATCCTCCCTCCCTATTTTTTTGTTTTTATTCGTATTTTTACTTTCGTAACGAATTGTGAGTTTATTTTTTTGATATCGTTTTCTTCATCGTTTGTTTTCAACTTTTTAACGGGGGCTACGAAATATAAATACGATCGATTGATATTTTATCGGTGATCGAATAGATAAATTCTACGACACCATCTATTTTATTTGTATCATTTTTGTATTCATATTTTTTTAAGCAAAATTAAATTTTTTATTAAATAAAAAATCGGATCAAATATTAAAAATAAATAAATATAAAAAAAATACATTACTCGTTACAAGAGTAAGAACACAAATAAAAATAAGAAAATCGGGGAAGAAAATTTCAATTCGAATATTGCAACCTTGCTGTACATCTTTAAGCTTTTCAGCTATATTTTATGGGAAAAGCATGGCTACCCAACAGCAATGGTTGAACTGCCCCACTTGATATCAAGTGCTTTAAGTACAGAAGATATCTTCTTCCTAGCACTTAAAGTCAATTCCAAGTAAGGATAAAACCCATCCTAGAGGAAATAACAGTTAAACCAAGAGCCCTTAAACTGTTTAAAATGTTTTCATTTTTACAGTTTTAGCTTTTCTAATCCTAGCCGAGTACTTTCAAAACTGTAAATATAAATAATATAAAAAATTATTTAAATGTATAAAATTAATTTAGTTTTACATTGATTTAAGTAGATTTCTCATCCTTCTTCCATAAGAGTAGAGATCCACTTATATTAGTGTAAAATTAAATTAGTTTTACACATTTTTATAACTTTTTATATGATTTATATTTTAACAAAATCGATCTTTGGATTTAACAATATAATTGAACTCATCGTGCACGTAAAGTTTCGAATCGATCCGATATCTCTATCATATTGACCAAGAATAGTATTTTTTTTAATATATATTTAACGGTTGAAATTTTTTTTTATATCGAACAAATAATTAGACATTTTTCATTTATTCGAACTCGATGTGCGTGATCTACGTGAATAGAACATGAAATACGACGGTCGGATTAAACAAATATAAATCGTATAAAAAATTATGAAAGCGTGTAAAACTAATTTAATTTTATATTAATGTAAGTAGATCCCTTCTCTTATTGATTTATTATATTGAAGAAGAAATAGGTGGAGAAATAATTGTTAAAAATGGTTATGCAAAGTTGGTGAATTGGTGGGTAAATTTTTTAATTGGAGCCGACGGTCTTATTGATAGAGTGTTAGATCGGTAGTTGTAGTAGAAAAGATTCAATCCTTTCTTTGATAGTGTCAAATATTAAAAAAATAACTAGATGTGTAAAATTTTTTAAAACAAAATTAATTAAAAATATTTAAAATTTCTTATTAAATGAATTAAATTTATATATTTTATTTTATAAATTTATTAAAATTTAATTAAGATTTATTTCAATTTCATAATCAAATTGCTGTTATTTGACTTGTAATACCAAATTTAATATAAAAATCAACCATTAATTAAAAATAGAATAGATTTCTCATTATACTTCTCATTATCGTTGTTCATGTGTAATATCCAACCATGTATTATGGAATTCATTATGTAATTAAAGATGTATAAAAAAAATTATTAAAAATCATATTGATGAGTTTATCCTAACAAAGAGATTGCACATAATAGAATATATGAAATTAAAATGTGAGTTCTTTCCTACTCAATACTCATTCAAAAAAAAAAACTTATTAATTGCTTTAAAAAAAATGATTCATTTACATTAGTGTAAAATTAAATTAATTTTACTTACTTTCATGACTTTTTATACAATTTATATTTTAACAAACTGGCCATTGAATTTAACAATATAATTGTACTCGTCGTGCACATAAAATTTCGAATCGATCCGATATTTTTATCATATCGATCGAGAATACTGTTTTTTCAATATATATAACAGTTAAAAGTTTTTACATCAAACAAATAGTTAAATATTTTTAATTTACTTGAAACTCGACATACATAATTTACATAAATAGAACGTGAAATACAATAATAAGATTAAACAAATATAAATCATATAAACAATTATAAAAATATATAAAACTAATTTAATTTTATATTAATATAAATAGATGCTCCTCAAAAAGAATATATTTATAATTAAAGGAAAGGATATTGAAATAGTGTCAATGATACTCTGAAATGTTTCGTTTTATTATATATGTAATTAGATTCGTTCGAACGATTAAATTTGAAATAAGATATTTTTAATTTAAATTGATTTGAATTATTATTTAATAAATAATTTTTTAAATTTAATTATTAAAATACTAATATAATCATTTTTTTAATAATAAAATAAACTTTTCAAATCCGTTAAATAAAATATTAAACAAATAATTTTTTTTTATCCAAATATAATCCGATCCCATCCTTTAATATATCTATATGCAACAGCCAAAATGGTATATTTTAAATCTTTTTTTGACAAAATTTGACTTTAAAATTTTCTTTTAATGAATTGTACTGTATAAAGTTATTGTGCTACCTACTTGCCAGTGGCAGTTGAGAAATGCTTCATGACCCGTTTTAGACGTCCCGCTTATCATCCGGCCTAACGTGAAAAAAGAAAAAATAATATAAAAAATATGTATTTTATAAAAATTAAAATAAAGCAATTTTTTTATGAAATAAAATATCATATTAAAATAAAGCAAAATTCTAGTTTATAAACATTCATTTTCAGAAAAAAAAAATATATATATATATGTATATATAAAACGGGATAAAAATACGGAACAAATTGGCAGGCCGTCTAACACTACTCTTGGCAGTCGACTTACACAAATTTATTTATATTATTTAATATTCTGTAATCTAAGTACGCCTAAGTAAGAATTCTTTGTTTAAAAATTTAATGCTGATAAATATTGGGCGGTCTAGAGTAGAGGTGGTTATGGATCGGGCTGGGTCACGGCTCGATTTTTTTTTTTTCTATCCAGGTCCAATCCTGGGTAGCCCAAGCCCCCCGTTTAGGCCCGAAACACTATTTATTGGAATAAAAAAATAATTTTTTATTTTTTTATAATTAAAATTAAATAAAATAATATTATTATAATAAAAATCACTGTTCCGGACCGGGCAGGCCGGCCCGGAACATAAAATATCTTGCCCAGACCCGGCCCGTGAGCAGGTCTAGTCTAGAGCTGTCAAAGGATTGGCGGGCTCGCCGTCCGGATTAAATTGGGTTAGATTTAGTAAAAAGTTTTGTAATTCGAATTGATTCAACCTAAATTCAAATTATCATTCATTAAATAAAAAATATTTTTGATTTAAATTTATTAAAAAATATAAAAATATTAATATAAAAATATTTTTTTAATATTTTTTGAATAGTGAAACAAAATTTTGAACTTGTTCGGATCCAACATGAAAAATTTTCTAGATTGCGACCCAACTCGGCCATGAACAGAATCTGAGTTTACATTTTGCAGTTTTTTTTTTTAATATTTTTATTATTATTTTCCGATTGCTAAATGTAGCAAACTCTTTTTATTATAAAATGTTAGCAAACTTTAAAGATCGTAATATTCAACTTTGTAATAATTGAGGTTTTTGTGTTTCATATTTTTTAGTGCTCTTTAGGATTGCTACTGTGTTCTTACTGTTTTTGACTAAATGCTTTCTTGTATTTTGATATTTTGAATAATAATATATATATATATATATCTTTTTCTTCGTTCCGAAGAAAGAATTTTAACGTAAAAATGAATTAAAACGAAAATAGAACACTTTCACTTTGAATTAGACCTGATAATTTATATACATGTATCGTATTTTGTAATTTTTTATAATGATTATGAAGATATAAACATAACATAAATTATTAAATTTGTTAAAATCTTAAATATGAATACGATACATATATTAAACATATCGTATTAATCATATTTAAATATCATGTATATTGCTTATTTTATTATACTATTTTATATTTTACATTTATAATATTTTTATACCATATCTAAAATTAACATATCAACTACATCAATATTTCACCCACCTGACCATCCTCCATTTCTGATTCGTTCTTGTCAAATTCTTTAGGTTAAAGTACTTAAACGGTATTTGTACTATATTCAAAAGTGTTTTTTACTATAAAAATGAGTAATTTAATCATTATACTTTTGAAATTGATGCAAAAATGTAAAATTGGTAATAGTGTTAATGAAAAACCTAAATGCTGACATATAAATGTGAAACTGACAGAAAAAATGATTTGAAATAAAAATAATGACGTGTCAATTTTTTTTTACTCAAGTGAAATTTAGAAAGTAAACTGATAAAATCTGATATCAAGCAGTTAATATAACATAACACATGCACGAACCAATCGGGAAGAGCTATTCTTTATTTATTCTTAAGATATGTTATAAATAATAACCCCTATTTCTCTGTGGTGAATTTGTGATAGTTTCTTGTGAAGTTAGATCGTATTTATTCTATTTAAAGTTACACATATCTTGGAGTCTGAGAATCCATAGCAATTAAGATCGACAACAGCCGTTTTTGGACAGGAAACCACATCAGTTTACATATATCACCTTAAAGGGTCCGGTTAAGAATTATTTTATTATCATTTTAAGAAAGTTTTTTGCATTTAATACATTATTTTTATTGAACTTAAGAAAAAATATGACATTAATTACATTTTTTTTTATAAATATTATCTAAATCAATGTCATTAGACACTGATTAACATTTTCCTATAATAAATATGGCACACGACAATGAACATGTGCCGCAGTCATCTGACATTATTCATACTTCAGCAAGGTCCCCAAAACTTTCCTTTTAGCATTGAACAATCATCTAAGAGAAAATGCTAAAAACTTTGATTTTTTTAACAAAATGATCTGGCAGTTAGACAACCCCACTTCCCCCAACCACAAAAGCCAAGCCAAAATAGCAACTTCAGCTCAAATTTTTAATCTTGAGGATGAAAAAGCTGGCCAGCCAAATGTTCATACCTTTGCTTTTTACCAACATTTTTAGTTTTCCCTAACCATTTTCCAAACCAATTGCAAGCATTTTCAATTAAATGCAATTTTATTACATTTCTTGTTTAAACAAACCATCGTTATCAATAAGCATATTTGAGAAGGTTATTATATGGAATTATAGATATCTAGAGACAATAATTGAAGGGGCTTCAAGATCACTGCTATGCAAAAACAAGATCTTCTTTTACAAAAAAAAAAAAAAAAAAATCAACAAGAAAGAAAAAGATGAAATTTTCAACATGAATATATACAATTTACAGCATATGACTCCATAAATTGAGCATGGTAATATTTTATGCTATAGAATGCATTACCATGTACAGCAACATGATATGTTTTTAGGTAACTCAATATTTCCATCACATATATCTGACACCTAACACTACAGCAAATTGGTCTTTCAGCGGTGTTTTTTTTTTTTGGAATAGCGGCGTTTATAAACGCCGCGAAAAAAATTACAGGCGTTTTACAAAACGCCGCAACAAACGCCGGTAAAAACAGTGACGGGAAATTTAGCGGCGTTTTCTCCATAAACGCCGCTAAATTAGTGGCGTTTTTAGGTACTTTAGCGGCGTTTATAAACGCCACAATTGAAGGTCCGAAATGGTAATACTTGAAACTTTAGCGGCGTTTTTTGTTCTCAAACGCCACTAAGTGTTCTGTTTTAGCGGCGTTTTTGAATACAAAACGCCGCTAAATTTTGGCTTGTAGCGGCGTTTTCTGATCACAAACGCCGCTATATTTTGTCTTTTAGCTATATTTACAGGAATTTATGTATATAGCGGCGTTTGATATCAGAAAACGCAGCTATATTTGCAGAAATTTATGTATTTAGCGGCGTTTTTTTCTTCACAAACGCCGCTATAAATGTAGAATATTTTTTTTTAAAAATACTATTTATTTCCACTGTAAATGCAGAATATTTTTTTTAAAAAATACAATTGAAGGTCCGAAATGCGCAACATTGTTGAATAATACACAAACAACACAAATTATAAAAAAAATATATAATATAAAAATATATTTAATATCAACCATACAATGTATTATTCAACACATCAAATCCACTTACAAATTCTTTAATCTGAAGTAGATGAGCCTCCTAAATTCTTTTGCTGCACTAAATTCATCAACGACTGAAACTGTGTCTGCAGCTCCTGATATCGTCTATCCTGTTCTTCTTTTTCATCTTGTCTCTCTGCTTCCTTCTCCTCAAAACGTTTATTCATATTTTGCATTTCTTCTCTCAGCATCTGAACTTCATATGCACTGGAGTTTTGTGAAGAAGAAGCAGTAAACCGTTGAGAACCAAGTCCATAGTAGCTAGATGGTGTCGGACCCATTCCGACACCTCGAAGCCGTCCATATCGTTCTTTTCCAGCTACTTCAGTGAATATTTGATTCTCCACATCTTGCATATTCGCTGATGATCCATCTGATGCTCCGATTTGATACTCAGCAATTTTATTTCGAGCTTTCTCCTATAAAACAATAAAATTAATAAAATCTTTTGTAAAACATATTTGTAAATGAAAACAAGTTTGAAGAAAATATACCACAATTTCCTGAGTCTCGATGTTCAAATAGGATCCATCCTTCTTAGTATGAGTTAACTGAAACAGTTCAACTCGTCCAATTTTTTCACCCCGCTCAATTTGCTACAAAACAAAAATAATTAATACTAAATTGTATTAAAATAATTGAGAACTAATATATTAATACATTATGAATGTAAACTTACTTTTTCATTAGCTTTTCTGGCAAAACTTTTTGAACCACTGGTGTGACTGTATTTCTGTTGTTGTCTACTGCTTACCCCTATCTTTTCTCGTTCCTGTACATTAGACAAAGCACGTTATAAAACTATACATATTCCATAAAATTGTATTATATCAAGTACTATAAGTAAATGACCAAAATAAATTATAAATGATACCTCTCCTTTTTTTGAATACCAGAATCTAACCAGTCTCTCATACTGCCACATAATCACACCACGCGGTATGGTTCGTAGTAAGACATTAGGATCAGTATTTCGATCGAAATACTTTTTCTTCAACTCATGCTTAAAGTCTTTCCATTTTTTCCCCAATGATTTCATAACGAATGATGTGGGAATCTGCAAAGAAAATCGTGACTGAAACGGAGAAGTTGTACAACGTTAGTTTCGATGATCAACAAAATTATTAAAATAATGCAATACTAATGTAACATGCTTATACCTCAATAAACTTTAACATCTCGACTTTCTCAGTATTCGGCACGTCACGCCATGACTCATAATGAATGGGACACTTCATCCCATTTCGAGCAATCAGGCCAAGAAAGCTAGCCAATAATTATGCTTCTGGACCAATTGGCTGCTGCTCATTATTTGCTGCGACAACAATACGCTCTTCAGGAGGTAGTGCCCATAACTCCTTTAATGTCGTACGACCACGAGTTCTGCGTTGTCCAACATTATCAACTACACAAAAGCAAATATATTAGCAATTTCAATATGATTTTGCATACTTTTAACACAAACGCCGTACCACGATACCTGTATTCAAGTTCGTATGAACTGCAGTTTCTGCAACTATGGAGGCAGTCGACAACTCTGGTGGGTTAACATCTGCAGTAGACGCATTCGGCACCTCTGAAGGCATCACTCTAGTGTCACCCTCAACAGTCTGAATGATATTGATATCCCTTAATCTTTTCCTCGCCATGCTATCTGCATCAATTTTAAGTAAACAACATTAGTATAAGAATGAAATACTATTATGTAAAAAACATTAATAATAATATTTACAGTATAAAAACATATTATATACAGAGTATTTGTTTCAAAATAATCTTACTAGATTTTGTTTTTGATATCAAGTTTCATAAATGTCTTCATCAACATCTTCGCGAACCCACCGAACATCTGTATTGGTACTAGGGATATTTTCATCCAAGTTTTGATCCGTAAATGACAAGCATTCAGTTCTTTGTTCAATATCATCTTGAAATTTATCACCCATATCAAACAGGTTTCTAGGTGTGTTACGGAGTACAACATACCAACCCGCATCATTCGGATCTTCGGAATAAAATACTTGTTTGACTTGAGATGAAAAAACATAAGGTTCGTCAATCAGTTGTTGTCCGGTGTGAATTAATCGAGAGAAATTCACCATTGTAAATCCGAACTGATCTTTTTTAACACCTCTACTAGTATTCACATCAGCCCAATCACATCGAAATAACACGACCTTCCACTTGCCATAATAATCCAACTCAATAATATCATTTATAATTCCATAATAATCAATATCCCCCTCCACAGGATTACTATCCCTAGCATTAGCATAGCTTGTTGTTGAAGAAGAAACAACAACTCCACAATTTTGTGTTCTCCTAAAGCGTTCACGGGATTTAGTATGAAATCTAAATCCATTAATGATGTAAGCACTGTATCTTTTCACTATTCTATTCGGTCCTTGTGAAAAACACTTAATTTCTTCGCTAACATCTCTTCCACTCCAAACCTATTACAAGAAACGCAAAGGCAAACACTTCACTTTATTTATATATTAAAGAATACATTGATCGTAATAAAATGATAAAAACTTGTGTTACTTACTACTTCTCCTAACCATTCGTGGAAATTTTCCGTAAATAACTTATCAAGCTCGCGAAGTTGTATTCTTCGAGAACGTAAAGTTCCTCTCAAGTAGCTTCTATACTCACTATAAAAAAAAGTACGTTTTTTACGTGAGAAAGCAAAAGACAAATTAAACTGTTTGTTAAATTAAAAATTATACTGGAACTTACGTGCGTAATGATTCCAGTGAATCACTATGGAAAAGCACATATCGATGCGCTTGTGCCCAAGATTTATTATCTAGCTCAACCACTTCAACCTTGCCGATTGGTTGTCCAACACTTCCAAATAAGTATGTTTCGGCTAAGTTGTTATGTGTGACCACATCATTTCTTCCCGGTCTATTAAATCTTGTTTCAACATCATCCAAATATCTTGCACAAAATGTCATACACTCCTCCGCTAAATATCCTTCAGCA
Organism: Fremontodendron californicum; assembly: GCA_030761205.1. Lineage (NCBI taxonomy): Eukaryota > Viridiplantae > Streptophyta > Magnoliopsida > Malvales > Malvaceae > Fremontodendron > Fremontodendron californicum. The sequence goes on along the minus strand of JAULJL010000041.1, from coordinate 9,798,778 downwards.
ATAGAACCTTCTGGATAGCGTTTGTTCCGACAATAAGATTTTAACTTCCCTAAAAACCTAAAACAAAATACATAACAATCTTAATGTGTAATTAAATGCTATGTTTAAGATAAAAGTATAATAAGCTAATTAGCAAAGTTTACCTCTCTAATGGGTACATCCATCGATAAAAAACTGGTCCGCCGACTTTTGCTTCATAAGGAAGATGGATAACCAAATGCACCATTATAGTGAAGAATGATGGAGGAAAAATCTTCTCTAAGTGGCACAAAGTTAGAGCTGCTCGATGTTGAAGTTTTTCAAGCTCTTCTACCTTGAGAACTTTGCCACAAATAGCTTTCATTATATTACTAAGTTCAATTATAGAAGAAGTCACTTGCTTTGACATAGAACAACGTAAAGCAACTGGAAGTAAGTCTTGCATCAAGATATGGTAATCATGTGACTTTAAAGAAGAAAGTTTTCGATCCTTCACATTCACACATCTTGATATATTGGCGGCATACGCATCCGGGACCTTCATATCTTTCAACACCTTACAGAAGACGTCCTTCTCTTTTTTAGACATCCCAAAGCAAGAAGGAGGCAACCGTGATTTTCCGTTAGGAAGTAATTCCGGATGAAGATCACGACGAATTCCCATGTCAACTAGGTCAAGCCGACTCTTTAAGTTGTCTTTTGATTTTCTATCCACATTAAGAATTGTCCCAATGATATTTTCACAAACATTCTTCTCTATATGCATCACATCAAGGTTGTGACGCAATAAATTATGCTCCCAATAAGGTAACTCAAAAAGAATACTTTTTTTTTCCACAAATCCACCTCATTTGGATCATCTTCTTCATCTTCCTCCTCATCACTCTGAATTTCAACATCACCTTCTAACATCTCCCTTGATCTTTTCCTTGACTGTGTGCTACTTGTTTGATTCATCTTTCCATAAGTGAAATTGATATCTTTCAACATCAACAAGATATCCGACCCAATCTGTTACAATGTGTTTGAAATATATATATATATATATATATACCAACTACAAGTGAGTGGAAGAAGAAGAATGCAAAAGCTAGCTGTTCGGTATTGAATATTGATGCCATATCCAGTTCCAACTTCCAATATATATACAATATACTTCATTCCTAGTACGTATTTAATTAATTAGTACTTACATAAATAAGCCCCCATTTTTATTGGCGGAATCAAATTAATTAAACCGATTGATGTAATTAATATATCCTGGTATAAAAATTAAAAAAGTTCACTGCCTGCCTCAGATAGGAAAAGAATCTGAAATAAACATGCAACCGTTCATGTCTGGCCTCACAATGCTATTTAGATAAAGAGATATGAGGAGAAACAATTTCAAATGAACAAAGTTTTGATATTAGGAACAATTCTCAGCCACAAAACTGCAAATAGGTTGGTTGGTTCATCAGAGATTTTTCAAGTTCTCACAATGAATCAATCATTTCTGTGAAAGCAGGCTGAAGAAAATTTTGATGTGATAATCATTAATAGCTTCAATGGAAAAGATTGTATATTATCGGATTAACCGAAACTATAACAAAAAAAAAGGGCCAAAAAGGAAAAGAATATACATCCATCATACAACTTACTTTACAATAATCCAACAACACAGCTTAGATGCAATCTGTTTTCGAAGCCTCTCAAATGATGACCCAATAGCATACACCTGCCAGAAGAAAAGCCCAACCTTAATGTTATAATTCGTAATGCAAATACAATGGTTGGAGAAAACACAATAGAAAAGAAGGGAAAGAACAGTACTACTACATTTGATATATTACACAGCTTAGTAATATATCCTGGTATCTTTAGTCCACTCAACCAAATGTTAAATACTCTGTCCTAAAATCTCTTTCTCTACCCTTATTCTTAAGTATCTTTATTAACAATCAAAATAAATAAATAAAAAATTGAAAGAAATATCTCAAGTGTTTAATCTTGCTTTAAACTATAATACAACTTTAAGGAGGTAAGTGGGTGTTTTGAAACCAAAATGATGTAAATAGATTTTTTTATCAAACCTGAGAGGTAAGTTTCTTTTACCCAAGATAATAATAATAATCAAACTAGAAAGTAAAACATGGTTTGTGATTAGAAAGCAGATAATTCATGGACAAGGCCACTTTTCTCTACAAATAGATAAGAAATAACAAATATATAGACAATTTCAGAATAATTCAAAGATAGGGAAAAAAAATAACTTCAATCGAATTGTTTTTGGTTATATTTGTTGGAATTGAAACACACAATGCTTTTTGCAGGCATAGATAAATATATCCCAATACGCCAATATTGCCAGCGGAATGACTTCAAAATGGATAAACCAGAAAAAAACCAACAATTTTCAGAAGCACAGTAATAAAGGTTTCACCCAATGCAGGGGAAGGAATGAGATTCACTCACTGCTTGCCACTGCAACTTCCTCAATCTTTTGCTTTCCTGCATCCAAAAATGTTGCAACAAAAATTAGCATATATGGTTTACATACATTGGCTTCTGATTAATAGCAAGCAATGCTTGGCCATTTTTATGATGTAAAGTTGAATGATAAGCTCAAATAAGAAGGCTAGGTTTTGGAAAGGTTAATAGGAATTCATGAAGAAATACTACTTCTTTCAACTGGTATTTCCTCTTAATAAACAACATTGTAACCAAACGTAGAAAAAAAACATAAAAACAGCATAGCTCTTTATCATATATCTTTGCATTTATACAGGTAAGCATATGTTTACATCTACATTCAAAAAGGTAAGCTAAGGGTGCATGAGAAAGAACAGATTACATTTCTGGCAGTGTTTGTCCAAAGATAAGTTTTAGTTTCCTAACCTTAAACCAGTTCTAGTTTCACCCATGACCACTTACTATAGTGTATTGAGGGACTAATTGCAGCAAAATCATGGACTTTGCAAAAGATCTTAGTGAAAGAAACCAAAAACAGATAAAAATAAGTAAAATTTTGGTATAAGGACAAGAACAAACACTGATATGAGATAACATACAAGTCCCATTTCACTAGACAGTAATTAAGATTATTCAGTTTTATCACCCCCCTTTGTAAATGTAGTAACTATCAACAATAAACTTCCTCTATGAATCAAACCATCCACTGTTGGGACTCTTTGCTAAGCTGCAAACTTACATATAAAATTTAAAAGGGAAAATATTAACCCTTATTGCATTACTCTAAAAGAATGTTTGAACTCCCATTGCAAGATAATTGATCCCCCAAAAACATCTTCTAGTCATTAACTGATATGACAAATTTGGGATTCATGAGGGGCATATCATTCATCTAAACCAACCAACCCACATGATCCAGTACTATGCTATGACTAATTTTTACCCTCATGCAAAATATAGAAAACTCATGGCAATTCCAATTTCTTCACTACACCCTGACATGCATCCTTTTGGAAAATATATATATATATATATGTATATATTTTATAAAAAAGAATCAAAACGCGGAAAAGAGTTATATTCTCTTCTCTTTCGTTTTTTTTCTTTTTCATTGAAGGTGCAGGCAGACACGGATGAATGAATCAAAATGCTATACAAGTTGTAATAGATTGATTATATATAGAGATCCAGTGGATTGTAAAAAAACTTGCATCAATTTGAACGGATTACCTAATTAAATCAGAAAAAGGAAAAAAAACTTAGAACGGATTACTTACGATTTGAACGGATTTGGAGATGAAGAGAGACAAATCGCCTTGGAGATGATGATTTGGAGATGAAATGCGAAAAATCGCCTTGGAGATGAGTTTTTGGGGTTGGAGATCTGTGAGAGAGAGAGAGAGAGAGAACAGGTTTAGGTTTTTGTTTTCGGGGCTGAATCATATTAACAAACATAGCGGCGTTTGTATCAACAAACGCCGCTAATTGACAAGGTAAAACACATCGTTTTGCCTAAAGCCATAAATGAATCAATATAGCGGCGTTTTTATTACCAAACGCCGCTATGTCCAAATATTTAGCGGCGTTTATATTTACAAACGCCGCTTTATCTAAGTTTTTAGCGGCGTTTATATATAAAAACGCCGCTATATTATATTATTTAGTGGCGTTTGTGGATATAAACGCCGGCGTCTCGCCTCCAAATTTTGGCGCCCAAATTTTACTAAAGTTATTAAAATTGATTTTAGTTTAGCGGCGTTTATGTAATGCAAACGCCGCAATTAGTATAGATTTAGCGGCGTTTGTATATATAAAACGCCGCTACTTTACAACTTCCCGGCGTTTCTTATAAAAACGCCGCCAGGTATTCAAAAACACGGTACTCCGCGGCGTTTTTAAGGAAAACGCCGCTATGTTAGCGCCACTGAAAACCAATTTGGTTGTAGTGTAATCACTCATTTTTTCACCTTAATTTTAACTTTCCTGATAACTCAGGAATTGAAACATCTTAGAACATTCATAAATAAATACATATACAAAATTAACAATAAAAGCTCAGTTCTAGTCTTCTAGATCATCAACTACCTTTTTCCCCTAGTGCTTATTTGTTTCAATCTAACATATTCAGATTATCCTTATATACACGAAACAAGAGCATGAACTTTTGTTTGAAGAGCGAGAGTTCAAAAAACCAAAAATTCTATCATTATGGAACTTCTCAAAGGACATTTATGTTTTTTTAAGTATAATGTGGAATTCAAGAGCCCAAGGTTACTCAAGTAGAAATTTATAAGAGAAAGTCTAGCCTGTCTTGATATATAGCATATCCATTAAAATGAATCAAGATCTTGCTGATTTACACAAAAACAAACTATGGAACCTAAAACAACCCTTCAATTTCTACCCATGAATACTTAACCCCTGTATGACATAATACATATGATCTCACTAAATAGAAACCCATATATTAATTTATGTTATGTAACCAGAAAAAGAGAAGAAGGCCAGAAGAGAATTAGAGAGAATAGAGAGGAAAAACTGATGTATTATTCTCATAAAAGGATTCGGTTACATCATATTCAATATATAAACGTTGAGAACATTCCTGAATACAATGACCAATGGCATTACAGCAGCTAATAGCTGCACCTAACTAACTAACAAATTCTAACAGAATGATGGAATGCCAGCTAGCACGTCTACTGACTTTCAATTAATTCCTTAGTGTAATGCTCTCCTCCTTTGCATCAGCCTCAATCACCATGCTGTTGCTGCTCTGTAGTCTATCAAGTATAGTATCCTTTGCATCTGATCTTCCTTGAGCTGCAGCATCTAAGGTACCCATATCCCCAGCTGCTGAATCCATAAGAGCATTGTCTCCAGCTACTGCATTCATCACATTACCCTCCTCTTCAGCTTGTCCTTGACCCCAAGGATCAAATTGTGGAAACTGAGAACTAAGAACAGAATAGTCCTCCCATATAGCGTTGTCAGGACCCAAATTGTACCATTCAATCAATAATTGAGTTGCAGCTTGATTTCCTCTTTTTACAATTCGTTTGTCAAGAACAGCAGCTGGATAAACCAAGGGTTGGCCATCTTCAGCTACTTCTGGAGGATTAATGCTAGGGGTTACCTTTGCTCCAATCTTTTTCTTAAGCAAGCTGACATGGAATACTGGATGTATTCTGGTAGTATCAGGTAGCTGCAGTTTGTAAGCTACCTTTCCAATCTTCTCCATAATAGGATAAGGACCAAAATACTTAGAGGAAAGCTTAAGATTCTTCTTGAGGGCTAGTGTTGTTTGTCTATATGGTTGTATCTTCAGATAGACCTCATCGCCTACACTGAATTCCCTCTCACTTCTTTTCTTGTCTCCGTAAAACTTCATTCTCTGCTGAGCTATACTCAATTGATCCACCAAAAGCTTACTCAGATTCTCCCGTTCCCTTAGCATATCCTCGACAGTAGATACATTAGCTTTAGAACTTGCATCCCAAGCAAATCATGGTGGTTGATGACCATAGAGAGCTTGAAAAGGAGTTATTTGTAAAGTTGTATGGTGGCTGGTATTGTACCACCACTCAGCCAAAGGCAGCCACCTAACCCAAGTGTTAGGTTTTAAGAAACACATACACCTCAGGTATTGTTCCAAGCATTGGTTGAGTCTCTCAGATTGTCCATCAGATTCGGGGTGGTAAGCAGTGGTCAGTTGCACTTTAGACCCCAATAGTTTCATCAGCTCCTGCCATATCAAATTGCTAAAGACTTTGTCCCTGTCAGAAATTATGATCTTAAGAGCCCCATGTAGCTTATGTACTTCTTTTAGGTATAGCTTAGCTATATCTGTAGCTGTGTAGGGATGAGCAAGTGGGAGGAAATGGGCATATTTGGTGAACTTGTCAATAACCACCAAAATGCAGTTGAAACTCTGGGAATGGGGCAGCATTTCAACAAAATCCATGGTAATGACCTTCCAATCTTGGTTTGGAATAGGAATTGGTTGGAGCAATCCAGGGTATGCTACACGTTCAGCTTTGTTTCTGGAGCATACATCACACTGCTGGATGTAATCTTGAACTTGTTTCATTATCTGAGGCCAAAAGAAATACAGTTTCAGCCTGTAGTAAGTAGCTTGGACTCCAGAATGTCCCCCTTGAGGAGAGTCATGCAATGCTCGCAGCAGTTGTTCCCTCAAATGGCCTTGGTTTCCAATATATACCTTGCTTTTAAATCTTAGTATACCATTAGAATAGGAAAAAATGGGAATGGCAGTAGGATCAACAACTAGAATTGTTACCTTTTCCTTAACCAGATCATCCCCTTTATAGCTATCCTCAACTTCAGACACCCATTTGGGAACAATAGTAGTAGAAGTAAGAGCCTGGCAAGAAGCTCCCTCTTCAAATTGCCTAGACAAAGCATGAGTAATCTTATTCATTTTCCCTTTCCTGTACTAAATAGTGTAATCTAAGCCTAACAGTTTACTCAACCCCTTTTTTTGAATTGCAGTAGTCAATTTCTGCTCCAACAGGTACTTCAAAGCTTCATGATCTGTCTTGATAATGAATGTTCCCTCTTCCAGGTAATACCTCCACTTGGTATCACTCATAAGAATAGCAAGGTATTCCATTTCATATATTGAAAGATCCTTATGTCAAGGACCAAGAGCCTTACTCAGGTATGCTGTGGGTCTTCCTTCCTGTGATAAGACAACACCAACCCCTGAAGAATTTGCATCTGTCTCCAAGCAAAAAGGTTTGTTGAAATCAGGCAATATCAGAACAGGTGTAGAGCTCATGGCTTGCTTGAGTTGCTAGAAGGCCATAACTGCTTCTGAATTCCACAGAAAGTTGTCTTTCTTGAGCATGTTAGTGAGTGGTTTACTGATCACACCATAATTCCTCACAAACTTGCAATAGTAACCAGTCAGGCCCAGAAACCCTCTCAAAGACTTCAATGACTTAGGATGGGGCCAGTTCACCATAGCTTCGACCTTGGAAGGGTCAGTTGACACTCCGTTTGCAGATATAAAATGGCCTAAGTACTCAACTTGTTGTTGGCCAAAAAAACACTTGCTCTTCCTAGCATAAAGCCTATTTTTCCTAAGCACTTCAAAAACAGTATGCAAATGCTCTATATGCTATTGAAGGCCAGTGCTATACACTAAAATGTCATCGAAAAATACCAGTACATAATGCCTCAAATACATAGAAAAGATATCATTCATCAAGGATTGAAAAGTAGCTGGGCATTAGTGAGCCCAAAAGGCATTACCTTGAATTCATAATGTCCTTGGTGAGTCCGAAAAGTTGTTTTCTGCATATCCTCCTCCTTGACTCTAATCTGCCAATAGCCTGATACGAGATCAATTTTAGAAAAGAACCTTGCCCCATTCAATTCATCAAGTAAGTCTTCAACCATAGGAATGGGAAACTTATTCTTTACTGTCATTGAATTGAGCTGTCTATAATCAATGTAGAGTCTCCATGTTCCATCTTTCTTTTTAACCAATAAGCAATGGGAAGCAAAAGGGCTCTGACTGGTTTGAATAATGGAAGCTGACAACATGTTTGAAACTTGTCTCTCCACCTCAGTTTTTTGAAAATAAGGGAACCTATAGGGCCTCAAGTTAACAGGTTCAACATTTGGTTTGAGGGGAATGCTATGTTCATGTGCTCTTTTTGGTGGAAGACCTTGAGGTTCCTCAAAGATATCTGAGTATGCCTTTAACAATGCTTGCAACTATTGAGGAATATGTTGATTCTCTGTTTCCACTTTCAGCATATAAAGCTCCCCAACCACTTCAGGATCCTTCTCCACAAGCTTTTACAACTTCTCACCAGAAATCAGCTTAATGGTAGCTGGTGATGGTCCATCTTTAAGGGTTACCGGTTTCCCATCTTTATGGAATGACATAGATAGCTTATTGAAATCAAACACTAAAGGACTGTACTCTTTCATCCAATCAACTCCCAGTACCATGTCACTACCCCCTAGTGGCAATACCCTCAGATCATGAGAAAATTGGTGACCTTGCATAAGCCATTTCAGTTGCTTACATTTTCATGTGCTAAACACCTTTTCTCCATTAGTTACTGTGATGCTTAAAGGGTTTGTGTGGACCAATTCAACTCCATCCTTGGCCCATTTTGGAGTGACAAAGCTGTGAGTGCTCCTACTGTCAATGAGCACACTAAGAGGTTTCCCTTTCACACTTCCTTGAATTCTAAGAGTATTGTGTCCCACGTTACCAGTCAATGCGTTAATAAAGATTTCTAGATGTCTTTCACTACTGTCTGGTTCCTCAGTCACCCCACTGTCATGGTTAAGCTGGTCATTAACAGAATCTGGTGGTTCTTCACAATGGTCCTCTACCATGATCAAGTTAAGTTGTTTGCTTTTACAGATGTGGCCTGGTGTGAACTTCTCCCCACATTTTAAACATAGATTCTGTGCGTTCCTTTGTTCAAACAGTGCCTGTCTATTGGGAAAGGATAATGAGGTGGTATTTGGCCTTGGTGTTTGAGTTGGTGTGGAATAGGTTGGTCTAGGATAAGGGCCTAAGGTTGGACTGATGGTTGGCCTGAGAATTGGTTTATGCTTTTTGGTATCAATTTCCAAAGAAAGTTCAAAGAGTTTGGCTAGTCGATAGGCAAAAGTGAGGTTACTTGGCTCATTGGTTTTAACTCTTGGTTTAAGGTCCTCCTTGAGTCCACTAATGAAGCTGGACACAAAGTATTCCTCAAGTAAATGGGGGTTATATTATAGCATGTAAGGTCTTAGTTTCTCAAAACGTTCTTGGTATTCTTCTACAGTGTTTTTCTGACTGAGCTTATTAAATCCCTCCACCACATCAGAACAAGTCCTATCACAGAACCGAAGACACAGATCTTCAGCAAAGTCAGGCTAGGTAACTCGAGACTTCTGCATTATATAACCATCAAACCAGATCTCGGCTTTACCCGTGAGATACATTGCTGCCACTTCAAGCTTTTGATGGTTAGCAATGGAGAAAATGGCAAAGTACTTTTGGCATTTCTTAAGCCATCCTCTCGGGTTGGTGCCCTCAAACATTTGTAATTCAATTTTCGGTCTAGGACTAAAAGCATTAACAGTACCAACAGAGGTTATACCTGAATTAAAATCAGAACCTCACCCCAATCCTACAAGATGTAGAGGAATTGTGCATTTGGTGGAATGAGTAGTCTGCAAGAGGCCTGGATCATCACGTTTGTAAGTGAACCTGCCTTGGTCATCGACCACAGTGACCTCGACAGGAGCCTTGCCTGCAACCTTTGAATGGGAAGTTGGTGAGGAGTGGGCCGTAGGAAGGGTTGTGACACCATCAGGCTCAGTTTGTTGCTGAACTTCACCCTTCTGAGCTAGCAGATCCAACATACGCCCGATATACCCTTGACTTTCAGCAAATTTTGCATCAATACTCTTCCTCTGTTCCTCCCACCAACGAGGAACATTATTATCATCAACTTTCAGAGAATCCAGCTGGTGTTGTAAGGCCTGAACCTGTTCGTGGAGTGTGTTCAGCCGTGTACCGTCAGCCATGGTTGGATTTCTTTTGGTTTTTCCCAGATTGATGGATCTGAGAGGCTCTGATACCAATTTGTTATGTAACAAGAAGAAGAGAAGAAGGCAGAAGAGAATTAGAGAGAATAGAGAGGAAAAACTGATGTATTATTTTCATAAAAGGATTCGGTTACATCATATTCAATATATAAACGTTGAGAACATTCCTGAATACAATGACCAATAGCATTACAGCAGCTAACAGCTGCACCTAACTGACTAACAAATTCTAACAAAATGATGGAATGCCAGCTAGCACGTACACTGACTGTCAATTAATTCCTTAGTGTAATGCTCTCCTCCTTTGCATCAGCCTCAATCACCATGTTGTTGCTGCTCTGTAGTCCATCAAGTATAGTATCCTTTGCATCTGATCTTCCTTGAGCTGCAGCATCTAAGGTACCCATATCCCCAGCTGCTGAATCCATAAAAGCATTGTCTCCAGCTGCTGCATTCATCACAATTTCTTCCCATGGAAAAAAAAATCATTCCCATATAATCCATCAAGTTTTTGATCCAAAGAACTCAAAAAAAAAAAAACCATTGGATTCCTCTAAATTCCTTGAAGTGTCCTCGTTCAAAATCTAAAATTGTTCAGAAAACAAATTGAAGAGAAGGCAAAAACCTAAAGAATCTTCTCTTGTTTAAGACATTAGATAATACATTTTAATAACCTTTGACTATAAATATGGATTAACAAAAATACATTCCAAATTCCTTGATTTTCAACTCAAAAATCAGCTATAATAATAACAAGTGTTCTACAAGAACATAAAGAAAACAAATCAAACAACTCATATAGACAAAAGATTCATAAAAAAAAAAACCAAAAACCCATACTTTACAAAAATTAACAATGCATTTGGCCATAAAAAAGCAAAATAAAAGAAACCCATTTCAGAATCAACCAATCAAAACAATAAAAAAAACACAAAAAAGTTAAAAATGAAAAAAAGAACCCAATAAAAGAGGAAGTAGAAAAAGGCCATACCTTTGGAGAGAAAAAAAAAAAATTGTAAAGGTGGTATTTTGGAGATGGTTTATGTGGGAAGAAGTTTAAAAGGATATTGAATTAAAACGATAAAAATGAAAGAAGTCATTCTTTTCTTTTCTTTTCTTTATTTTTTTTTTATTTTATGTTTTCTTGTTTTTTCCTTACTGTTTTGTCTTTTTTTCCTCCTATTTCAATTTCTTATTTTCCACCTATTTTTTTGTCTTTATCTATGCTGACGTGGATGTAATTTGGAATTTTGACATATGATATTTTGGAATGGTTAAACTTCTATGCAAATGAAATGGAATTATTGGAGCTTGTCTTAGATTTGATAATTTTGAACCAATACAATTATATAATACAAATATAATAAAAAAATTAAAATATAATATAAAATACGATATAACACGAAAAAATAAGACAAATACGATACAAATATATTAAAATTTATAAAACACAAATTATTAAGATACCAAATTTTATATAAATTATATATAATGTTTTAAATATGATTATAACAAAAAAAACATAAATATTATACAAATACACAAATTATCAAATATATCTTTTCTTTGATCCGTCCCTCAAAATTACGTATATATCATTATAAACAAAAATATGTGCAATTAATTATATCTTCTTCATCAATAATTTAACACATTTAGATTTATTTTTTCAATTTTTTTGAACTGTAAAATTGATAATATTGTTTTTTATTATGTGATGCTTCTAAATAAGCCGACCTTAGCTCAGTTGATAGAGCGGAGGACTGTAGTAGGTGTCTCTCCTGCGGGTCGGATTTTGCATCTATTTTTCATGTTTTTTCTTAAACTAAGTAATCACTAGCGAACTCCAGCCACACATCCTAACTGTGGGAATGTTCCATACTTCCCCATCTTCCATGCTTCATGTTCCCTTGTGTACTCTCTCAAAACATCGAAAATTGATTCAAATTGTTATATTTAGTTCGATTCGGATCGATTTTCATTGAATTTGATTTAAGTAATAATTATATTTATTCTGTTCAGTTTGATTTGATTTGATTTTCGATACATATATTAAATAATTATTCGAATCGAGTCGAATTAAATTTTTAATTATTTTTATTTTTTTATAATATAAAAATAAATATTTTATTTTTAAATTTGTGAAAAAAAAAAAGATATTTGTAAGAAAATAATTTTTTAATATTTTAAAATCAATGAATCGAACCGGAACAACTTTGAATTTGATTTTGATTGATTTGATAAGAATGTTATTCGATTTGGATTTTCAAAAAATCAAAATACTGCATTTCAATCATAATTTTTTTTTCTTTCAAAACCAACCTATTACACCTTTAAATGACATGATAAAATCAAGCACAATGGGATAACATGTTGGGATTTTCAGCCCAAATGCCTACCAACATTTTACTGCACCCAATACTGGAATGAGATTTGGAAGCTCCAAAAAGAGTAAAATATGCTATATACATGAAGCGAAGGTCCTTTTGCTAGTCAAGATTGAAAAAATCGGATCAAAAATCAAATCGATTAAATTTTTGATTTTTGATTTATTTGGTTAGATTGATCGGTTAAAATAAAAATAATTTAAATATTAAAATAAATAATTTTAATGATAAATAAATAATAAATATAGTAAACAATTAATAAAAATATACATTTAATTTAATGATATGATATGATTTTTAATATAAAATTAAAAAGTTAAAAATTCAAATCTCATCATTTATAAATAAAAAAAAATGAAAAAAAAAACTAAATATAAAATTTGTTTTTATCGATTTAATCAAGTTTTTACCATTTTTACCAATCTAATAAATTTTCAATTTTAAAATACATACTGGACTGTACAGATCATTGATACACAATTAAAACAAATTTGACATACTGATCCGATCCGATTTTTTAAACACTATTTACAACCAAAAATTCTTCAGAGTAATATGCAATTGCAGATACTAGACTTGGAAACCCCAAAGAGAGTATGCATTAGGAGAAGAGTGCATCAAACAGCTGCAAAAACACAGCAAAATGCTGGCCTAACCTGAAAATTTTAAGAAGGTTGAGAAGATTCAGTACACAAACTAGTAAAAAGCATTAACCTTAATTTTTACAGGAATCACTACCATAGTACTTGAGTTAAAATTAATTAACTAGAAAATTTAAGTCATCATTTACATGGAACAAGAAAAGAATATATAGGATCACAGAAAAATGCACCAACAAAGTGAAAAAGAACTTCCTTGAGCTTCCTCAATCCTCCTTTTGGTTATTGTTTGGTTTCTTATGATCAAAGAAATTCATCTTTAAACAATAATATCTTTAAGATGAACACTATATATATATATATATATATATGTTGTATATTTGAGGTTGGACTAATGCAATCAAGTAAGAACAATTGTGGAGAAGAAGAAAAAGAAATGAAGAAGGTTGTAGGCAAGACACTTTTAGGAATCTTTCTTTACGATAATAGTTTTCTCATTATGATGCAAATGGTTTATTTGGAAACGTTATCCCCATGATACAATGTCTACTCGAAGAATAACAAAATTGTACTTAAGTTTTTCTTAAATACACATGAATCATGAATCAAAAGAGAGTGAAAGAAAAGAAATGATTCTTGTAAAGTTGTGTAAAGTTATGTAAGGTTGCGTAAAATGAATGTAAATATTTACAAGCCTCAATTGGTGTTAGATGCACTCTTTCATGATTAGATATGTCTTTAGTAAAGAATCATAACTTTTGAAATGAATGAGCATGTCTAACAAACTGATTTTTTAACTTTCCAAATAAGGGATTCGAATCCTCGAATATGATATTCTAATCCCTTATACAAATTTGTAACAGATTACATTTTTCAAACCTGCTATTTGAATCTTATTTAAAAAAGTTCGAATCCTTTTACCTGTGTTCATTTCAAAGACTTACTACTTACTTTTTAATTTCATTTTTCAACACAAATATAAACTACATGATTTCAAATCTTTGTAAATCTTTTAAAACATTTTATAAAATATTCTTTTTGATAACATATATTTCTAGTCCTTTTCACGCTGAAGTTAAAGCTGTTCGCATTGGCTTAGGTCTGTCTGGTTCGTGAGCGAGGATTTGATAGTTGAGATGATCCGGTCTTAGCTATCAATGTTATCAATGGCGGTGAGGCTATGCTGTGGGAAGCGGGTGGCGTGGTTTTTGATATCCTTGATCTTACTTTCAGATTCGACTAAGGTAGCAAAATTCGATTCGTTTTACGAATTTTGTATTGATCCGTTTTGAATAAAAAACAAAAAAAAAAATTTAAAAGTGAGAGCGGAGTGGAGTGGAGCAATTTCGATAAATGCTTGTTCTGTTCCGCCTTTTAAAATTATTATTTTACCTCTTAAAATATTTTATATATCCTTTTTATATTTTTAGTATATATATATCACATATATATATAATATAACAAGGTATATACTGACTGTATAAATTCTGCTGATATGGATGCTTACGTGAATAGCCTATAATTTTGACATGTAGGATAATATATAAAATTATATAATTTTAAAAACTAAAAGAAAATACCAATTCGAAAGTTAAAGAATTGCAATGCAAATTAATATAGAGATATCTTTTTTTTAAATTCAAAATCCTTAAATATTATTTTTATCTTTACAAATTAATTTACTTATAATCTTTTAGTATTTTATCTTTTTTAAATTCAAAAACAAACATATCATCTATTAATCCTTTTTAAATTCAAAATCATTCAAAATTTTCTTGATTAATTTACTAATAAAATTTTTGACATTAAATTATACAACAAAATGAAGACAAAATAGAATATGGATAATTGATTTGTGTTTACATTTCAATTTAAAAAGATATATCAATTTATATTTTGGTATTTATAATTGTTTGATTATATATACTAATAAATAAGAATATATATTCATTTATTAATATAATAAAAAATTAAAATAAATTAAAATATAATAAAAAATTTCGTGTATCGTACGAGTTAAAAAAACTAGTTAGATATATATATATATCAAAATCATATATATACTAATATTATATATTATATATATGTATATTATATATACTAAAGAATTACATATATTAAAATTATGTTCATAAATAAATTATAATATCTTTTATTGTAATATTAAATTAAAAATAATTGGTAGAAAATAAGGTTGAAAAAATGGATTGAAAGTCGAACCGGTCAGAGATAGACCTTTTATTTTTTAGTTTTTAAACACTAAATTATATTAAATAAATATTAAATATAATTAATAATTGACAAAAATATGCATTTAGTTTAATGGTATGGTCTTTAACATATTACTAAGAGGTTAAAGGTTTAAATCCCATTAATTACAAATAAAATTTTGAAAATATATATATATATAGAACCAGTTTTTTTATCAGTTTTTAGTTTTCGATGCGACCGGTCGGTCAAATTCGATTTTTTAATCACTAGTAAAAAAAAAATATGATAGAGCATTTATGAATATAATAGACATCTATAAAAATTAATGTTTTCAATATTCATATAAAAATAAACAAAAAATTCAAGGTAATCTCCGCTCCATCGTTATCTACATGCAAGAGCTGTCATTTTATGCATGTGTAGAGGGAAGCCTATTATCTGGCTCATAATGGGAGAGGTGGGGTATTGTTTTGGGGTTTTTTTATTTAAATATAGCAACAACAAAAAAATTTCAAAATACCGATACTTTTAGATTATTTTTCAAAATACGCTAGTTTTAACACTAGCTGGGAAATCGCCACCCCCATGGCGATTTCCGCTAAAAATACCAAGGAAATGTATATATATTTTTTTTAAATTTTGGGAAAATATGAAAAATATGCACCAATAGTGAACTTATTGTGAACTGGTATGATGAATAAAAGTTATTTGAAAAAGAGAAATGAATAATTAGAAATTATTATAAAGGATTAGACCTGGACAGGATAATTTATGTTCCGGGCCGGCGTGGCCCGGAACAATGATTTTTATTATAATAATATTATTTTATTTAATTTTAATTAAAAAAATAAAAAAAAATTATTTTTTTATTCCAATGAACAGTGATTAGGGTCTAAACGGGCGGGCCTGGGCAGAAAAGAAAAAAAAATACGGGCCGCGGCCGCGCCCGGCCCATGAGCACCTCTATAAAGGATATTGTAAAGACAAAATTATCCTTGATAAAAAAACCTTATCTTTCCTTTTTCTTTTATTTTTTAATTTAATTTTTAATTAAAAAATAAATATTCTGAAAATAAAAACTTTTTAATTTTAAAAAAAAAATTAAAATTTTTTATTTACTTTTTTTAATTAAAAAATTTTAAAAAATAAAAATAATATGCCTAAAATTAATTTTTATTTATTGTTTTAAATATTTTTTAATTTTAAAAAATATATATTTATTTAAATATTTTATTTTTAAATTTATTTTCAATTAAAATTTTTAAAAAATAATATTTCCTTAATGAAAGAAAAAAAATAAGTTTTTTCATTAAGGGTAATTTTGTCTTTACAATATCTTTTATAATAATTTCTAATTATTTATTTCTCTTTTTCAAATAACTTTTATTCATTATACTATTTCATAATAAGTTCACTATTGGTGCATGTTTTTCATATTTTCCCAACAATTAAAAAAAATATACATGAAGGAAAATCGCCACCTCCCATGGCGATTTCCTTTCATGTTTTTAGCAAATTTGACTAAAAATATCAAGGAAAATCGCCATGAGGGTGGCGATTTCTCTTGGTATTTTTTACAAATTTTCAAATTTTAACGCTGGGAAATCGCCATGGGGGATGGCGATTTCCCAGCTAGAAAAAAAAATCGTATTTTGAGAATTAATCCGAAACCAACGATAATTTAAGTTTTTTTTTTTTTTTTTAGCTATATTGTAGTAAAAAAAAACCTTTGTTTTGGTCTTGGATGGGTCTTTACCCTATTTTCTGATGTATTTCCCAAGCTCTGATTTTATCTTATTATAAATGATGTTATCTATTCTAAAAAAAAAGGTATTAGAAAGTCTAATAAGTATGTCGGGTGATCAATTATTTCTCAAGCTTAAGCTAATTAAAAAATATTTAATTACTATATTTAAGTTTTAACATATAAATCGAATAAATAATTAATAAAATTCACGTGAATTCAAGTATAAAAAAAAGTACAAGATGAATAAGATATGAGAAAAAAAATTTATTAAAATTTGAACTTGAAAATTTTAATATTAGTATAAATTGAATGATCAATTATGTTAAAAATTTAAATTGATAGAAGGAATTCAATTATATATTTTAGATCCAACACTAATCACTTGCTTTTAGCTTTTAAGCATTTAAGTAGAACTATCAAAAAAATCCAAATTGGAAAAATCTAATGCAATCATTTTTATCTGTAGATATAGTTTCTTTCACCTATTATTTTTGCACTATTAGAGAAAAAAGAAAAAAAAAAGAGAGATTCCAGGCATGCAGCACCCCAGAGAACAGCTGCCACCATTATTATGTCAGAGGTTTTTCTTCTTTATGCTTTAATTAGTCATCTCCATAGTTACTTCACTGTAATAAAGAAATTTTCATGATAATTTTCAGCCTTTTGACCGTTGATCTATGTTACCCATATTCGAAGGGCGAGTCTCGGAGATGGGTTTAAGTTAGACACAAATATTTTAATTTTTAAAATTTTTTTTATATATTTAAAATATTATATTTTAATATTTGTATTTGAACGTGTGTTAAACATAAATGTTAGACACATAATATAGTTTAAAAAAAAAAATCGGATAACATAGCACTCAACAACAATGCTTAAAAAAATACTCAAAAAAAAGACAAATATTGAAGACAGATATAAGTTCGACATGAATATGTTTAATTTTTTTTAAAAAATTTATATATTTGAAAGATTATAATTTCTCATATTGATATCTAAATATGTATTAAATTTAAATGTTAAATACAAATATTTATAAAAAAATAAAGAGTCCAGATAACATAGTTCTCCAACCATGCTTAAAAACACCTTAAAGACTAAATACTAAAGACTCTAGCTAGCTAACTAGAAACCCTTTTTTTGACAGATTAACACTTAGATTAAGCAGAGTAGAGGAGATTTTATTGATCATCTAAGTCTTTCTAAAGACACTCACAGTCACAGGCTTGAAATCTTCAGATTTGGAGAAGCAAACTTCAGGAATTCAGGATCTTTTTCGAGTATAGACATTCTCTTTTCATCTAAGGTTATCCAAGCCTCAATTCCTTTGCCACAATTTGTTTCAAGAAAAACAGTGAGGTTTTTAAATTCAGGGCCAACTTTTCCAAATGGAGCAAATGAACAAGGAGGTCCCCATCCGAAATCTACTTTGTAAAACCCAGTATGGACCCAGCTCGTGAAGGCGAAAATATCAGGTTTTTCCGAAGAAAACAACATCTCCAGCTGGTTCAAGTGCTCAGCAATTGCTTCAAAACCTTGTTCACCTTGTACAGATGTCAAGTATTCATCATCAAAAACTGCAATCGATTCTCTCATCAAATCAACCAACTCGGACAACTCAGTGGCGCCCGTCTCAGCTGGATGCGAAACTGCATTTGCCCACCAAAACACATTTCCAATCGAACCATCCAATGAATTATGCTTCCCTCTAGGCCTCATGTTCACAGCTTGGACTACAATAGATGGTTTCAAGGATCCTGCAACTGCCCTTGACGCCGCCATGGAACATTTCCAGATGAAACCTGAAACAGCTTCAGTTCGTGTCGGTGTAGCAGCCTCAGCTTCCCCTTTAGCCATGGCCTTTAGTTTAGCCATTGCTTTGGCATCAAATAGAAATTTCCTTGTAATATAATTAGCTTTCGTGAACCACAAGTTTTCCATTAACGATAAGTACTTTTTCGGCATTGGATTTTTTGGTGGAAACATCGAGGAGGCCTCAGCTAAACCAGGATATGATCCAACATCATGGTGGGATCCTGATGTAGAGATCCTACTCCAAACATCGGTTAAAATCAGGGCTGTTTTTGCATCAGTAAATTTATGAGACATGCAGAAGCCAAGTGCTATCCCACCACAAGCAAACATGGTGACTTGACAAAGCAAGAGAGGAACCTGGTTATTTGATTCCTTGGAGAAAGGCTGGCATGGAAGGAACTTGTTTAAGGACTCAATTTCATGATGCTTGAGGTATTCGGATAATCGACAACCGATTCGAACCGTTAAAAATGGAACACCTGCATCAAAATTATGGATGAATATGTTATCTGCAGAAATTCTTCCAGAGAATGGATATAAGATGTTTAGGGTTTCTGAAAGAGATGTCTTCAGCTGAGTCAAAATTTTGGTGAAATTGGTATCACTCAAGGAATAGAATGATACAAATGAACCATAAGTAGTGGGAGTTAGCTGATCAAACAGACTGATTTTGAAGGGTTCTTTTTTATGAATTTCTGGTGAAGATGGTTTGATAATTTCTCTTGAAAGAATCTGAGCTTCCAAGTTCAACATTGTTTTCTTTTCAGATAAAAATAATGCTTTGCAAGAAGTTGTTCTTTTCTCACCAATATGCTGGACCAACTATATAGGAAGTTGATTATTTATTAAGGAGAAAAATATATAAAATATTGGAGTTCAAAGCCTTGATGAGTTTGGGATTTGAGTCCCTAAAAATCTTTTACTTTTTTATTATTTATTTAGGGTTTGTATTTGATGCACTGTCAATATATAAATTTATACACTGATAGTGAATCTTAACTGAAACCTCATTAAAAAATTAATCATTAACCCTAACCCCTAACCCTATCTACTATCCGATAAGTGACATCGTAGGATGCACTATCAGTGTATAGACTTATACACTGACATTGAATTAAATATAAATCTATTTATTTATTATATAGAAGAAGAAAATGGTGAAGAAAAAATAGGTAAAAACAGTTATGTGATCAGGATGGTGGGTAAATTTTTTAATTGGAGCCGATGGCCTCATTGATGGTGGGTAAAGTTTGGAAGATTGATGTTACTATTAGTGATGCTATTGCTAAACTTTCACCGACAGATAGATTTGACAATTTGTATTTTCGTATTATATTTATATATTTTATTGTATTATAATTGTGTTTAAAGTATTTTATATTTATATAAATTTTGATATGTTAATAATTCGTATTAAATAAATTTTAAGATATTTTTATATTTATATCATGTTCGTATTATTTTTTCATATCGTATCATATTCATATCGTATTTTTAATTATTTTTTATTGTCGTTAAATATCTTTTAACTACGTTAGATTCTCAATATCAAGTTAACAAATATGTACTAAAATTGTCTGAACTTTCATTTCAGGTTTGTCATCAATGCAGCCATCCTTAATCATTTATAAATTCATTCATGCAATCATTAAAAAAAAAATGATGTTAAACAAATTTAAATTTTGAATTTCAATATTTGTCAATCTCATTTTTTATTTTCAAGCTGTAATTTTCTTCATACTATTGAGAAAAAAAAAATAGAACCAAAAATAAATTTACAAAATAGTAGTTTATAAAGCTGACAAGTCGAAATAAAGTGTTTATACAATAATAAAGCTTTAGCTTTTTCTGACCATTGTAATATCTATTCTCCTTGTGAATATAGCGAATAAAAATCCTCCCTCCCTATTTTTTTGTTTTTATTCGTATTTTTACTTTCGTAACGAATTGTGAGTTTATTTTTTTGATATCGTTTTCTTCATCGTTTGTTTTCAACTTTTTAACGGGGGCTACGAAATATAAATACGATCGATTGATATTTTATCTGTGATCGAATAGATAAATTCTACGACACCATCTATTTTATTTGCATCATTTTTGTATTCATATTTTTTTAAGCAAAATTAATTTTTTTATTAAATAAAAAATCGGATCAAATATTAAAAATAAATAAATATAAAAAAAAATACATTACTCGTTACAAGAGTAAGAACACAAATAAAAATAAGAAAATCGGGGAAGAAAATTTCAATTCGAATATTGCAACCTTGCTGTACATCTTTAAGCTTTTCAGCTATATTTTATGGGAAAAGCATGGCTACCCAACAGCAATGGTTGAACTGCCCCACTTGATATCAAGTGCTTTAAGTACAGAAGATATCTTCTTCCTAGCACTTAAAGTCAATTCCAAGTAAGGATAAAACCCATCCTAGAGGAAATAACAGTTAAACCAAGAGCCCTTAAACTGTTTAAAATGTTTTTATTTTTACAGTTTTAGCTTTTCTAATCCTAGCCACTTTCAAAACTGTAAATATAAATAATATAAAAAATTATTTAAATGTATAAAATTAATTTAGTTTTACATTGATTTAAGTAGATTTCTCATCCTTCTTCCATAAGAGTAGAGATCCACTTATATTAGTGTAAAATTAAATTAGTTTTACACATTTTTATAACTTTTTATATGATTTATATTTTAACAAAATCGATCTTTGGATTTAACAATATAATTGAACTCATCGTGCACGTAAAGTTTCGAATCGATCCGATATCTCTATCATATTGACCAAGAATAGTATTTTTTTTAATATATATTTAACGGTTGAAATTTTTTTTATATCGAACAAATAATTAGACATTTTTCATTTATTCGAACTCGATGTGCGTGATCTACGTGAATAGAACATGAAATACGACGGTCGGATTAAACAAATATAAATCGTATAAAAAATTATGAAAGCGTGTAAAACTAATTTAATTTTATATTAATGTAAGTAGATCCCTTCTCTTATTGATTTATTATATTGAAGAAGAAATAGGTGGAGAAATAATTGTTAAAAATGGTTATGCAAAGTTGGTGAATTGGTGGGTAAATTTTTTAATTGGAGCCGACGGTCTTATTGATAGAGTGTTAGATCGGTAGTTGTAGTAGAAAAGATTCAATCCTTTCTTTGATAGTGTCAAATATTAAAAAAATAACTAGATGTGTAAAATTTTTTAAAACAAAATTAATTTAAAATATTTAAAATTTCTTATTAAATGAATTAAATTTATATATTTTATTTTATAAATTTATTAAAATTTAATTAAGATTTATTTCAATTTCATAATCAAATTGCTGTTATTTGACTTGTAATACCAAATTTAATATAAAAATCAACCATTAATTATAAATAGTATAGATTTCTCTTTATATTTCTCATTATCGTTGTTCATGTGTAATATCCAACCATGTATTATGGAATTCATTATGTAATTAAAGATGTATAAAAAAAATATTAAAAATCATATTGATGAGTTTATCCTAACAAAGAGATTGCATTTATCATTGCTGTTGACACAATTTTTGAGGTCAAAAATTATGTTTTATCATAAACGTAATGCTAATTTAGTAAAAAAAAATAGTTTTTGCGATTGAAATCATGATTTGACAACTCAAACAAAAAAGTCAAGAAAATTGAGCTTTTGGTTTTTAGAAGTTGACTTTTGGATAAAATAACTTTATTATCCTCACATCTTTAAACTTTTATCTATTTAAATAAATCTTTTTTTTATATTTCAATTTCCTATAACACTTTTCACAGTAATGCCAAATACTTAAAAGTTTTTAAACCATATTTTTATCACATTTTTTAAATAAAACTTTTTTAACCTAAATTTTTTTCAACAACAATATTAAACTAACCCTTAATAAAGTATATAAAATTAAAATGTAAGTTATTCCCTACTCATTCAAAAAAAGTTATTAATTGCCCTAAAAAGAAATATATTTATAATTAGAGTAAAAGGAAATGATATTGAAGTAGTAATGCCCTAGAAAAGTCAATGATGAGTTTGAAATGTTTCGTTTTTCATATATGTAATTAGATCTATTTATGCAATTAGATTTGAAATAAATTATTTTTAATTTAATTGAATTGATCTGGCCTGATTTAAATTATTATTTAAAAAATAAAAAATATTTTTTTATTTAATTATGAAAATATTATTTTTTAAATAATAAAATAAATTTTTTAAATACGTTAAATCTTAAATAAATAAATTTTTTTATTATCTGAACATAATCCGATCTCATCTTTTAACAGATCTATATGCAACAGCCAAAATGGTATATTGTAAATTTTTTTTGACAAAATTTGACTTAAAATTTTTTCTTTTAATGAATTGTACTGTATAAAGTTATTCTGCTACCAACTTGCCAGTGGCAGTCTTTATAGACTTACACAAAATTTATTTATATTATTTAATATTCTGCAGTACGTGTACGCCTAAGAGAGAATTTTTTGTTGAATAAATTAATGCTCATAAATATTGGGCCTACATTTTGCAGGTTTTTATTTTATAGAATATTTTTTAGTAAAATTTTAATAAATAAATATTTGATAAATTAATAATTTTAATTAATTAATAAAATTTTATAATTTTGATTCAAATCAGTGTATTAAAATAATAACCTCGTTAAATACATAAAATAATTTTTTTTTTTATAATTCATAGGACCCAACAAATATATTAATTAATAATTCTTAAAAAATAAAAAAAATACATAAAATTTTATATAATACTATAAGAAAATTTTTACTTAACAACTTGTACCCTTTCATTTAAGCTCCCTTGTAAAATATGCATTTAAAGTTATTTGTTTTTTTTTTTTTGAACCTAAATCAAATTAAATTTCATATTTTCATAAATTAATTCATAAAAAATATTAAAAAATAAAAATAATATAGAATTTTTATTTTATAAAAAACTAAAGTTTAATTTTTTTTTTCATTCTTTATTAATTATATTGTTAATTATTAAAATGAAATATTTGAAAGAATATTTTTTCTTAATTAAATTTTGTCTTCAAATCATTCAAAATCAAAGTTAGAATGACAAAATTCAATCAAAAATCAAAATTCAGTGACAAAATTCAATCAAATAAAAGTAGAGTGACAAAATTCAAATATTGAATTATGGTATAGTGGTAAATTTGCCTTTAATCTTAAAAGTACAATGTCAAATATCAATCAAAATAAAATATAATGATAAATTTCAATATTTACCTACAAAATGGTGACAAATTTACCCTTTAATTAACATTTTTAGAAATGTAAAAAATCTGATGTAGTATAGTTTGATTGAAAGGTGTAAAAGTATAATTTTATAAACAATCTTGATAGAATTTTTAGTCATACTAGTGTTTGAATTCTCGCGTTGTTTCGGTTTTAGTGTCATTGATAATATATTAAATATGATTATAACACAAAAAATAACATGAATTTAGAGTTAAAATTGAATTACTATGATAAACTATGCAAAATATCTCAACTTGATGACAACTTTTAAAGTAAGGTAAAAATATAAAATAACACAAGTACACACGAATATACAAATCTAATTTATTATATGTAAAAAAATTAAGATGGATATCAAAATTTAATTCATTTAGATTATATTGATATCCATCATTTCTATTCATATTAAGAAATAAAATATATATATATTTATATATATATATCTAACAAAATATCATACAATAACTCATAACACCATTTAACATTTTTTTTTTACTATTTAATCATCATATATTTTTTCTTTTAATTCAACACCAAAAGTTTTAAAAAAAAATTTACTTACATCAACCTGTCTCATATTGTTATTCAATATTTTAATTTTTACCGATAATTTGTCAATACAATAATTTTTATTCATTAATATAAAAATCAAAAAATTAATATGACTTTACTTTTTAAAAAAATAAAGAACCAATCATTATACAACATGTGACTCAAAATTAGGAATGATTTGAATAGTGTCACACACGAACATAACATGGAAAAATAACTAAAATACGACACGAAAAAATAACATGATCACGACATGAATACATGAACGTGTCGGGATTTATATAAAACGAACTTGACACAAAATTGAAAATTATTTGAATAGTGCCAATTAGACCTGGTAAATTCGAACACGAAACGAACATGAAAAAATAACACTAACACAACACAAATGCACAAATGAGTCAAAATCTGTCTACACGACAAAAAAAATAAATAAATAACGAGACACAAAATTGGGAGTTATTTGAATAGTGCTAATTAGACCTAACAATTTCGGATACGATACAAACACGAAAAAATAACTAAAACACAATATAACACGAAAAAAAAAATACTAACACAACACAAATATACGAATGTGTCAAAATCTATACATAAAGTATATAAATATATATATATATATATGTAATACCCTTAATATGATTATAATATAAAAAAATAACATAAATATAATATGTGAATAATTATAAAAAAAATTGCAAAAAAAAAAAATTACAATTGTTTTTCGCGTGGCAAGCAATTGCCCTTCAATTGAGGGAGCAACTGCTCCCTCAATTGAAGGGGACTACTTTTATCTAACTAGATAGATGTTCACGCTTTGTTGCGGTATATTATTGAATTTGAATTGATACTTTATAATAAATTTGAAAAATAAAAAAGCAAGAGAAGCAAAAATAATTTAGAAAAATATTAACTCTCATCATTATACAATACCTGATATAAAATTGAGAGTTATTTGATATAATCAATTAAATCCGGTAATTTTGGACATAATATAATTATACGATACGAATATAACATGAGAAAAATAATTAAAACACCACGCGACACGAAAAATAAAATGAACACGACACAAATGCACGAACGTGTCAAAATCTACATAAAATGAATTATTAACGTGTCAAAATTTATATAAATATATAATAGCTTAAATATAATTATGACAAAAAATAATATGAACACGACGACATGTGACACAAAATTGGGAGTTATTTGAATAGTGTCAATTGGACTTGACAATTTCAGACACAACATGATTATACGACACAAACAGAACATGGAAAAAATAATTAAAACACGACATGAAAAATAACATGAACACGACACAAATATACGAACCGTCAAAATCTACATAAAATCAATTATTAACGTGTACAAATTTATATAAACTTATAATATTTTAAATTCACGATAAAATAACACAAACACGTTACGAACATGCATTTTTTTCTCTAAATCGAATCCTTATGACAAATTATGCAAAAAATGGGATGAATTGAGACATGATATGGACACAAATTTTTTTCTCTAAATTGAATTACCATGACAAAATATGCCAAATATTTGGATGAATTGAAAACGACTAAAATATAACATGAAAAAAATAATTAAAATACGACATGAAATAAAAAATAACATGAACACAAAACAAATACACGAACGTCTCGAATCTACATAAAATGAATTATTAACATGTAAAAATTTATATAAATTTATAATACTTTGGGCTAGGGGTGAGCAAAATCCGACTCGATTCGAAAAAATTGATTAAAATTTCAAATTTTGGTTTAAATAGTTCGAATTATTCGAGTTTTTCGAGTTTTCGGATCGACTCGAATAAATAAGTCGAGTTATACGATTTAGCTCGAATTTAGATTTCACAATTCGAGTTATCCGAAAATCCGAATACTAAAATCCAAAATGACGTCGTTTTGAACTAGGGTTTAATTTTCTTCTCCTCTCTCTGCTCTTTGCTGCTGTGTCCCCCCCTCTGTTTCCCTCCCTTTTTCTCTTTCTCTCCGGTCTCTATCTCTCTTTTACGAGTAATGTGGTCCAAAATCATTGAAATTAATAATAATTAAAATGAATTTGGTAAATAATTTTTTTTCAATTTTTTTTAATTTATAAAGAAAATAATATTTATATATGATATTATATTAGTTATAAGATGTATTCAAGTATCCGTATCTAATTTTTGAATTTTTTTAGTTGAGTAAGCAATTTAAATTTCACCATAAGCCTTGAACTTTTGACATTTGCTTATATTTTCATTGATTTTGATTTAGAGAATTGAACAATTTCATTTACCCAAAATTTAGTTTTATCATGCTTAAATACAATTGAAAATTTATAGGATTTATTTTATCATGCTTAAATATAATTAAAAATTTATTTTAACTCGAATAAATTTATTCGATTTGACTCGACACAAATTTCTTTTCACTCGACTCGATTTGCTAAATTTTCAAATTAAGTTCGATTGACAAAATAGGACTCGTAAACTAGACTAACTCGAATTTTTTTCACTCGATTCGATCGAACTCTCACCCCTATTTTGGACACAGAAAAAAATAACACAAACACGACATGAAAAATAATATGAACACGACACAAAATATTTGAAACCGATATGATTTGAAAACGAAAAGATCCAAATTCGAGAAGGTACAAACTCGAAAGACCCAAACCCGATATGACCCAAACCCAAAATAATTCAGAGGTCCAAAATAATCTAAAATGACCTAATTAATTCCAAAATCATGTGGCAAAAGTCCAAATCAACCTTACTTTGTTAATTGGATACCATAATTAACCCTCAAACCGTTATCAATGACATGTATTATGTGGCAAAAAGAGTGTGTTTCAAAATCCCAAATTTTCAATCCTCGTGCATTGGAAGATTGCTTTTAATGTAGGTATAGATTTATAAGGCATAAGATAAGATGTGGGTGAAAAAAAAAAATTGAATAAAAATTATATTTTTTAATAAAAAAGACACTTAATGATGTAAAATGTGGATAGTTTTTTTATAAAATAAAATAAAAATTATCTGTCACATGTTGTTTTTTTTTTTAAAAATAGAATACATAAATATCCTTACATTTTATATTATAACTTAAATTTGGCTTTTAAGTAATTTTATTAACTGAATTAGCATCTATTATCTCATGAGGCAAACTCAGTCAATGATTTTAATTTGGTATAGGTAGATATTTATTTATTTTTTATTTCCTTTCCTTCTAAATTCTAAACAAAACAACTTGAGAAACCCAATATTAAGAGACACATGTTCACCTAAATTTGACAATTCGTGTATTCGTATCGTGTTCGTGTATTTTTTCGTGTCATAATCGTATTTAAGGTGTTTTATATTTATATAAATTTTGACATGTTAATAATTTGTGTTATATAGATTTTGACATGTTCGTATATTCATGTCGTGTCCATATTTTTTTCGTATTGTGTTTTAATTTTTATTTTATTTTATCGTATTCGTATTCAATATTATCAAATTTACAATCGGCTATCAAACCCACATATGCGCCTATTTCCCACTTCACGCAGTAACGAAAAATAAAAATATAATAACAATCTCTACTATATTAAAATGAGTGACTGAGTTGATGTCACGAGTTAAACAGACACCAATTCAGTTGGAGAAAATACAAAATAACCAAGTAAAGTTATAAAATTAAAAAATAATATGGGGATAATTATATCTTTTAATAATATTTTTAATAAAAAATATC
The DNA here is from genome assembly GCA_030761205.1 of Fremontodendron californicum. Lineage (NCBI taxonomy): Eukaryota > Viridiplantae > Streptophyta > Magnoliopsida > Malvales > Malvaceae > Fremontodendron > Fremontodendron californicum. The sequence continues at coordinate 9,770,422 of JAULJL010000041.1, read as the reverse complement.
TATTTACTTTTAAAAAATCATCCACTCTTCTAAAAAAAAAAACCCAATTTTCACTCACTTTTTTTTTTTAAAATTTTCACTTAAAAAGATTACCCATTTTTTATTTAATTTTTTTAAAAAATTATCCACTTAAAAAGATTACTCATTTTTTATATTTAATTTTTTTAAACATAATTTTTTTTTTTTTTCAAAATTTATTTTCACTCACATAGTGAGGTGTCTCAAATTCTAGTATAGAAAAAACCAATTGAATAAAACAAATGTCACCTCATTATTCAATTTGAAACCAATTTGATTATCCAATTTAAGACAAATTCGAGGGATTATTTTCATCTTTTGTTATAAGGTATGTATATATATTTTATTAGATTACTATTCTATACACCAAAAGTAGTACTTTTAAATTTTATAAAAAAAAAAGTTAGAGTGTTGTCACATGTTAATTTAATTGTGATATTATTTTATAAAATTTTAAAATATAATCTTACGTGCATAATCCTCTAGTTTTATTTAAAAAGTATTAAAACATACGTGGAACAATAAGTAAACAAAATAATAAAAATCATACTTTATTATTTTTCTTGTCATTGAAATTGAGACTCATCAAATTATTGAAACCACACGCGGACGAATGATAATGGATAGTTAAAAATTGAATATTTGATATTATTCGATTTATATTTTGTGAAAATTTATATTATAGATTCGGATAATTTGCAGATTTAGATATCAGATTTACTATCTGCAACGAATCTAGATATGAATCATTGGATGTCCGTTATTCGAATCCGTTTTGCTTTTGATTTGGATATTGTCAGATATTTAAATCCACTTTATTTATACAGATAACGGATTCGGATATACGAATCCGATATCCATTTACAAATTTAATTCTTGTTTAATTTTATATTTATATATTTTCAAAAAAATAATTTAATACATTCAAATATACAGACAATTCGAATGTCTGAGGAATATTACTTTTTAAATAAGATACATATTCGAATAATAAATGAATAATAAACAATTTCAAATTTCAAATAAATTAAACAAATTCATATTCAAATATTTAAAAATTATAAATATTCAATCCACTCTCCTCGTACATGCGGTGTTTACTTTCCAAGTTGAAAGCAACTAATTATGAAGAAAAAGTACTGTCTTCTGCATCTATATGTATAGTGAGGATGTTATTTGGAGCGACAAAAATAGTGATATAAGGTAGTAAATAAATATTTGACGAGTAACGTTATTTTATCAAAATCTACTATTTCGATTTCGATCATTCACAAATAACATAAGTGTTATGATTAACAATTTTGTATAAATATAAATATTATATATATGTATTTGTAAAATAATCAGATAATAGACACTCAAACATAGTTTTATTTCTCATAAATAGAGTTAGTAAAATCGATGAGAATTTGAAATTTTGTCCGAACTTTGATTTGATTAAAAAAAAAAAAAATTTAATTCATTTAACTTGAATCCAAATGAATTCAAATTCAAATAACATAAAGGGCTAATCCAAATAATTTATTATTTAATTTTAAAATTTTATAATTTGAATTTAAAATAATTTAAACTTAAATAATTCAAGTGTAAAATTCAAAATTTAAAATCCAAAAGATCCGCAATTATTTTAACCTAAAATGATTCGATCTAAATCCCATCTTAACTTACCACCTATACTATACTTATAAATAATACGCACGTCTTAATCTCCATTAGATTTGTTCATGGATCGGATCGGATTATTGTTCGAATTTTTTTTACTTTATCCAGACTTAGTCCTGGACGAACTTAGGTTACTGTTTATTATATTAATAAAAAATTAAAAAATTATTTTTATAATTAAATTTAAATAAAAAATAATTTTTATTCTATGAAAAGTAATCCGATTCGAACCGGGCCATGACCAGTTCTAACCACCATTATAAAATTCGAATTAATTTCTGAAGGACAAAAAACTGTCTTGGCTTCACCATGGGCAAGCAGGATCTGGTTGGCTTGTCTCATCTGAATTCTGATCTACCATGGCAATGATAATAAAACACTTATGCCAGCACAGCTATCAGTGACTCTGAATATTGACTATTGAGACAACTAATTTAAGTGCCCTATGGCCTATTGATATTTAATTGGTACGGTCCAATTTCAGAAAAATGAAAAAATTGCCTTAATTATCCCCATAGTTAATGTATCGTCTCACCAGTTACCACTATGGGATAATTGGGGTTTTTTTTTTTAAGTTATAACTAATGTTAAGGGTTTTATTATTATACGTAAGGTTGTATTGGAGAGAAACGGAAGCGAGGATTGTTTTATTTATTTTTATTTTATTTTTGTATGAATGTTCAAAAAATATATTTTTATGGATGTCGGTTATATTTATAACCGTTCTAGACTGTTTTATCTCACTTTTTTACTAATTATTTTTAATTTCATATTATAAAAAATATTATAATTTATTCATGAACATAACTTTAATATATATAATTCTTTAATATATATAAAGTATATATATAATATTAGTGTATATATATATATATATATATGATTTTAGTATATATATCTAATATATATTAAAAATATAAAAAAAATATTTTAAAGAATAAAATAGTAATTTTAAAAAGGGTTGGGATGGAGCAGAGCAGAGCAAGCATTTATCAAAATCGTCTCACTCCACTCAGTCCCCACTTTTCATAAAAAAAAAAAATTTCTTACGAAATTTATCGGATTTTGTCATCCTAATTATACGTGAAAACAAAATTAAGAAATTCAAAACTTTCAGAAAATTTGTCAAGTTAGTTTTTGTTTTCCTCATAATTTTAGTATGCCCTAGTGAGTGAGTAGTGACCAATTGAGTGAATGGATATTTTTTTGAATAATTGAAATTCATTCAAATTAAAATAAAAATAAAAAAATCAATCTCCTATATTAGTATAAGAAATGTAGCCATTATAGTTTATTTTGTTCGCTTATACCCAGTGTCGAAAAAATTGGATAGAATTGGTCGATCGGATCGATTCAATTAGGATTTGTAACCCGATTCGATATGTATATTAAAATTGAATTTTGTCGGACCGATGAAAAACCGATTCAACCGGTTAAAAATCAATAAAAAATCGGATTGAACTGGTTAAAAACCGATTTTATATATACTTTTTTTTCAATTTTTTTGAAAGTGATAAGATTTGAATTTTTAACCTTTTAATTTTATATTTGAGACCATACCACTAAACTAAATATATATTTTTATTAACTATGTACTATATTTATTACTTATTTAATATTAAAATGATTTATTTTAATATTTAAATTATTTTTAGTTGAATAGGTTTAACTGTGAATCGAAAGTCTAACTGATTTGACTTTTCATCCGATCTTTAAACATTATATTATACCCGATTTTCGTTAAGCTTCCTATGTACAATTTGAAACAAAATAAAACGAGCTTTAACAACAGCAACAATTAATTGAACTACAGTCTCTATAGATCTATTCCTTTGTGAATGCCTTCAAAAGTTCCTTTCCTGCCATGTATAATAGATAGAAGCAGTCCATACAAATCTCAATAATGTAACTCTAAAGATTTTGCCTTTGAATGTTGCAATAGCCCATCTAAGTTCAACATTCCAACAATTAAAAGGTTTAGTAACTAATGAAGTGAAAAAAGCATCTGTTACCATACCTGTTGAGACAAAAACAAAAAAAAAAATTGTTTCTACTTTCATTCTTCACATAAACAACAAATAGTGGATTGAATATTCATAACCCAGGATTTTAACTTTGATAAAATACTCAATCTATGATCCAAGTTAGCCAACCAAACAATAAAATAAAACTTTGGCACAATTAAAGAAATTCAATTTCAACTTCAAAAGTTAGTTTGTAAAGTGAAGAGTTTAATATATAGGATATATAAGTCATACTCAAGTATAAGAAATAGGAAATGTGAGATTTTTGACAACCCTCTTAATAGATATCTGACGAAACGGACACAAAACTAGCAACCTAACGGAACGGGTAAGGGTAATAGCTCTGATACCAAGTTAAAGAAACTCAAACTCAACTTCAAAAGCTAGCTTTGTGAGATGCAGAGGCTAATAAGGTATATAAGTCACACTCACGTATAAGAGGTAGGCAATGTGAGATTTTTTTTTTTTTTTTTGTATAAATGAGGTTACAGCCTATAGATAAAGACAAAGGTTGCAAATGTTGGAATGCGAATCTCAAACCACTTAGATGCCACATCTTAAAGGTAGATTGTATAACTCAACTGAGTTAAGCCTCAAATTCACGATGTGAAACTTTTGACATGCACATCTATGGAAAACCAAATCAAGTTAAGCCAAAGGAACCCGATTTTTGTTTTATCCTTAAACAGTAACAATATATATTAGAGACCATCCATACCATTCTCTACTTTTGTCACTACCAACAGGTGTAGTGATTAGCTTCTTAGCTATCTCTCGTAATTTCAAAATTCTCCTCTAGCTCCAACTACATAAGTTTGGGACCTTACCTTGCAAAAAATCAACTCTTCTCCGAAACTATATGCATGAATCCAGGCAACCCAAAGAGATCAAGAACTTTATAACAAAGACTAAACATGTTTCAAAATGCATGCAATCATTCCATACCTTCAAATTCTTCTAACCTAATCCCCTTCATTATTGGGAATGCAAATGAACTCCCAACTCATTTTTTTTTTTTTGGTACAAAAGATGTTGCAGTTTGGAGATAGGGAGAGGAGTTGCACATATTAGGAATCGAACCCCAAACATGCTATATGTCACTTCTTACAAAATGTTCTGCATGAACCAACTGAACTAAACACTGAGTTCCCAACTCACCTTTGTACCTTTAGGAATTTCTTCTTTTATCCTTTCCTTCTTTAGCAGAACTTAAAAATTGGATATTGTATTGGATTGCTAGGCCCAAAGGTTCTATATAGGAGCCCAAATCAGGCTCAAAATTTTCTGTTGGGCCATAACAGTTCACAAAAAGTAACTTGGCATATTTTCTGAAAAGCTTTTAATTTAAGTTCAAATCAACAGTCATATTTTTTTTTAAAAATGCTTAAATATAAAAATCTTCTGAACTAAAACTAAAATAATTATCCAAATTCCTATCATTTTATTACAATAAATTAAACCCTCAAATATTTATTTTCACCAAATTGAGTCCTTGATTGGACAAAAATTGGTTAAAGATTATCATTAATTTTCGTCCAATCGAGCACTCAATTGGGTGAAAATAGATGATTGAGGCCTCAAATTGATGAAAATAGATGTTTTAAGGGTTAAAATGGATAAAAATAAATGTTTAAGGGCTCAATTGATTGCAATAAAATGTTAAGGGCTTAGATAATTATTTAATTTTAATTAAGGGGCTTTTTTTAAACTTAAGCAGAAAAAACATGTGTACAAATTTAGAATGTGTATATATAATGTTTCTTTATCTTAACCATAAATAGGCTAAACTTATATATTTATTCAAAAAATATTGTTAAATTTGAAATTCATAAGGGCTCTTAAAACTCAATAATAATAATAATAAAAAAAAGTAAAGTAATTGAAAAGTTCAGCAAATTCAACTTTAATTGCTGATCAAACCAACCTGAAATTACTTGATGTAATTATAAAAACTATATATATATTTTTTTTCATTTGAGAGACACAAACTGATAGAACAATAAATAAATTTAGAATTTGAATTCAATGGAAATTACGAATTTAAATCTTTATGATATCTTCAATTTTATCAAATTTTCAATACTTTTGCCCAAAAAAAAAATACAAAAAAATTGGTTTCAAGGAGACAAACAAGCATAATAAACAAGAGAATATTTATGATTAAATAACAAAATTTTGAATAAAAAGAAACTATAGCAAGACAATAGATCAATTCAATATTATTATAAATATTAAAATTTGTGCATGACATGAACCAAAAATTAATTATATATAAAGGATCATATAATTAAATTAAATATTTATTGTTATTAAATATTTATTTAAAATCAAAATCATTTATTTAATATTTTTAAATTAAATCAATAGAAGGTTTCGATCCAATTTAACTATAATATAAACTTGACTACATGAACGTGGTGTTTTTTTTTTTTTTTGGGAAGTAAAGAAAGAAAAGAAAGAGGAAGAGGATGAAAGGAAAGGAAAGGAAAGAGAAAAAAAAATGATAAAAATTTGTATGTTCGTGTTTGTGTTATTTTTTCGTGTGTTTAAAATATTATAAATTTTTACGCGTTACTAATTCATTTTATGTATATTTTGACACGTTCGTATATTTATGTAGTGTTCATGTTATTTTTCGTGTTGTGTTTTAATTATTTTTTCTATGCTGTGTTCGTGTCGTGTCTCAATTCATTTCATATTTTGCATAGTTTTTCATTGTTATTCAATTTAGAAAGAAAAAAATTGTATATTCATGTCGTGTCTCAATTCATGATATATTTTCTATAATTTGTTATAGTGATTCAATTTAGATAAAAATTTGTGTGTTCGTGTTATTTTTTGTGTGATTAAAATATTACAAATTTACATAAATTTTTACACGTTAATAATTCGTTTTATATAGATTTTGACACGTTCGTGTATTCGTGTCGTGTTCATGTTATTTTTCGTGTCGTGTTTTAACTATTTTCTCATCTGGTGTTTGTGTTGTATCTTAATTCATCTCATATTTTGCATAATTAGTTATAGTGATTTGATTTTAACTCTAAATTAATTTAATTACAATATTAAAACATAAAAAATTATTTAAATAAATTATAATTATTTAATATGATTCAATTTATATTTATTTATGATTGTTAATTTAATTAAAATTTTATAAATATTAAAAATAAAAATAAAAACCAGCGAATGAGGAAGAGTGTCGCAATTCATAATATATTTTGCATAATTTGTTATAGTGATTCATTTAGAGAAAAACTTGTGTGTTTGTGTTCGTAATATTTTTTGTGTGTTTAAAATATTACAAATTTATATAAATTTTTTAAACATTTATAATTCATTATATATATATTTTTCATGTGGTGTTTGTGTTGTATTTCAATTAATCTCATATTTTACATAATTTGTCATAATGATTCAATTTTAACTCTAAATTTATTTAATTATGATATTAAAACATAAAAATTATTTAAATAAATAATAATTATTTAATATAATATAATTCAATTTATATTTATATTTATTTTTAATTTTTAATTTAATTAAAATTTTATAAATATTAAAAAAAAAAACTTTCAACAAAACAGGAAATAATTCTAGTTTTTTATTCATTATTAACTACACTAGAATTCTTCTCCCGCTTCATGGAGAGTTTTTTAATATTTATAATTTTTTTAATCAAATTAACAATAAAAAATAAATTTAAGTTGAATCATATTAAATAATTATCATTTATGTAAATAATTTTTTATGTTTTAATATTTTAAGTAAACGAAGAGTTAAAATCGAATTACCATGATAAATTATGTAAAATATGGGATGAATTGAGACAAGATACAACATAATATGAAAAATTAATTAAAAACGACGCGAATCGACACGATAAACAACATGAACACGACACGAATACACGAACGTGTCAAAATCTATATAAAACGAATTATTAACGCGTAAAAATTTATATAAATTTATAATACTTTTAAAACACAAAAAAATAACGCGAACACAATTTTTTTCTAAATTGAATTGCTATGACAAATTATGTCATGAATTAAGACACGATATGAACACACAAATTTTTCTCAAAAATTAAATCACAATGACAACTATGCAAAATATGAAATGAATTAAGACACGACACGAACACAACATAGAAAAAATAATTAAAACACAACACGAAAAATAACATGAACACGACACGAATAACGAACGTGTCAAAATATGAATAAAATAAATTATTAACGTGTAAAAATTTATATAAATTTATAGTACTTTAAACACACGAACAAAATATGGAATAAACTGAGATACGACACAAACACAACATGGGAACATAATTAAAACACGACACGACACCAAAAATAACGTGAATACGACACGAATACACGAACGTGTAAAAATCTATATAAAACGAATTATTAATGTGTAAAAAATTATATAGATTTATAATATTTTGAAAAAAAAAAATAAACATATCACAAACATACAAATTTTTAACTAAAATGAATCAATATAACAATTATGCAAAATATGTCATGAATTAAGATACGACACGAACACACAAAATTTTTTCTAAATTGAATCACAATGACAAACTATGTAAAATATGAAATGAATTAAAACACGACACGAATACAGTATAGAAAAATAATAAAAAAAAAAAACATAACATGAAAAATAATATGAATACTATATGAATATATGAATGTATTAAAATATACATAAAATAAATTATTAACGTGTAAAAATTTATATGAATTTATAATATTTTAAACATACGAAAAAATAATACGAAAAAATAAATTTTTTTTTTTTGGTTTAAAAAAAAAAACACATGTCACGATAGAAAGAATTTGTGTAGTCAACTTTATATTAATGTTAGAAGTGAGCCTACCCTGACCCTCCATTAATTAGTCGGTGCAGACAAGTAAAAAAAAAAAAATCAATGAACAGTTTGACGTGGCAGATTCTGATTCCCGGTGCAAAATAAGAATTTGAGGCTGATGCACCGAATATTCTATCGATAAGAGTAAAAAAGCACGTGATGATGGGAGAGCATATAAAGATTTTCCACGTGGCAAAATCTTAAGGGATTATATTAGAAGGGGCCCAGAGCGTTACTACGTTAGGTGATCAGAGACTTACCACATTTACCGTCAATTTGTCGCGATAATTTCCAAGTTATGTGGAAACGGTAATATAATGGAATTTTATTTTGCACGGTATTTGGATTTGGAAGTATAACATCGGTTTTTAATCATTAATACGGTAGTAAATAAATAAAAAGTTCGAGAAACTGTTATTGAAGAATTCAATTTTTATTTGTTTATATTTATTTATTAAATTAAATAGATGATTATAAATATAATTTTAAAATTCGTTTATTAAAAGAATCGAACTCGAATAAAATATGTTTAGTTTATTTATATTCACGAACAAACTTATTTATGAATCGTTTAAAATTCATTTAATAAATTATTTACTGTTCGATTATAATATAATTAATAATATTTTTATTTTATTTATAATATAATTAGCATTATTTGTGTTTTATTATTATTATATGTTCATGAACATGTTCGTTTAATATTCGCAAATAAATTAATTTAATTTAAACGAACGAACTTAAACATATTCAATTTTAAACAAATCGAACTTGAACATAATTTTAAATTCCTTAACGAACACGAATCAAATACAAACAATCTCAAAAATAAACAAATGAACATGAACAATAATATGTTCATTCAAACCCAATTCATTTACGACTTTTTTTGTGAAGGCTTTCAAGAAGTCGTCGTTTCGATAATTAATCTTCAAAATTTTGTTTTGATACATTTCCTCATTTGGCAATTTAAAAACATCTGATTCTATATAAGACAATAAGGAAATTAAATTTTAAATTTATATTTGATACATTGATAGTGAATAAATTTATATATTATTAATAAATCACATGATGCTACCTCATCATCATCATATATATATATATATATATATATAATATAACAAGGTACATGCTTACCTGGGGACATCCTCTATTGATGACACATAGGACAAGCTTATTTTAATTATTATTATATTTAATTTTAAAATTAAAAATTTTCAAAAAATATTTATCCAAAATTTTTTATTTTATATTTAACTAATCTTATCTACTTACTTAATCTTCAAATATTTATCCAAAATTTTTAATTTTTATATTTAAAATTTTTTATTTATTCAGTTAATCCTCAAATATTTATCCAAATATTTTCATTTTTTTTTAAAATCTACCAAAGATCGAAAATTTTGAATTCAAACATATCAAATTTAAAATTTATCTTCTCCTTTTGAATTTAACCAATTCCCAAGAATATATATGCATAATAAATTTTGAATGCATATCTGGATTAAAATTAATTAGATTTTTTCTTACTATTTAGAATTTGAAAGACAAATTTAAATTTTTAAATTCTATAATCATTAAATTTAAAAAAAAAAAAAAAATTTAATTTGAAAATTTAATCCATTAAAAATTAAATCCTAAACCACAACCTTATAAATAGGTGTTCCTCTATAAGTTGTTTGAGATTTTTATCATTAGAATTTTTTACTTTGAAACTTAAAATTTGATATATTATCTTTTGTTGCTTCTATTTTCGATTCTTTTGAGGGATAAAAATCTTTTTTTGCTTAATAAAAAAGTTGTTTTGATTTTAGATTGGTGATGGATAGACCTGCTCAATGGTTGGGCTACCCGTCAAGCCTGAAGGTCCTCTCATATTTTGGAGGGTTTGGACAAAATATTAGGCTCGAAATATGAGTTTGAGCAAAAAAATTGGTCGGGTTTTGACTCTAACAATCAAAACCCGGGCCCTGCCCGGCCCGTTTTTCATTTATATAATATATTATTTTTATGTTTTATACATTATGTAATTTATATAATATAAAAAAATAAATATATATATATAATATTACAGTGTATACATTTAAAATATGCTAAGTTATCCATGTTTTAGAACTTAATAAAAGAAAGAGATAAATTACTAAAAATTAAAAAATAAAAAAATATTTGTTTAAATTTTAAAAAAAATATGGACGGACCTAAACGGGCTTGGACTATCCATTTATAAATATGAACGAACTTTGGTAAAATTTGAGAATCATATTTCAGGTTGGATCGGGTTTGGACAAGTATATATGATGTTGATACAATACCTAAATCTAGTCCAAACCCGACCCGACCCGGCCCATGAACACCTTTAGTGATGGGTTGGGTTCTTTTATTTTTCTTTATAACTTTGAGGGTGGTGAGTGAATATCAAGTTTTTAAAAATCTTTTGTGCTAATATATAGTAAATGTAATGTTTTACGATTTTGAAAAATGTAAGACATTTTTAGAAAATTGAAACAAAACAAAAATGATTAATCCCTAAATTTAAAGATCGATCCCATCTTGAATCAAAGAAGAAAAAAATTGATTATTATGTATAGGGGACGAATCCCTAAAACTAGAAGCTAAAGCAAACAAAAAAGGATTGATCCTTTTTATATCAATGTAAATTTTCCAAAAAACTATCAAGTAATGAAAATTATTTCACACCAAATCATCCAAACAATATAAAATATCAAGTTTTCCAACAAAAAAAAAATCTTTTTTCAAAAATCATTTTTCCAAAGCCATTTTTATGAAACAAACGACTCTCGATGTTTGTTGACAAGGCAGAAGTTGGAGCAGTCGCATTCATAGAAGAAGGAAGTAAACAAATAGTTCATTTCAATTGTATTTGGGTTGTAAATGAATAGAGCGTTTAACGAACGATTCGTGAACAGTTCGATTTTTATTCGTTTATGTTCGTTTATCAAGTTAAATAAACGATTATGAACATGATTTTAAAATTCGTTTATTAAACGAACCGAACACGACCAATGTCTGTTCAGTTCATTTATATTCACGAACAAGTTCGTTTATGGATCATTTAATAGATTGTTTAAAAATCTTTTAAAGCTTGTTTATTGTTCGATTATAATATAATTAATAATATTATTATTTGTATTTTATTTTATTTTATTTTATTTACCTATAATATAATTAATTTTATTTAATACTTAAATTTGATAATTTAATAATAACTTAAATTTAATTACATTTGTATTTTATTATCTTATATTTAATAATAATTTAAAATTGACTTATTTTTTATTTATTTATTTGTTTGTTTATTGTTCATGAATATATTTTTAATTGTTCGCGAACATGTTCGAGAACATGTTCATTTAATTTAAATGAAAGAACACGAACACACTCAATTTTAAACGAACAGAGTTTGAACACAATTTTAAAATTCTTAACGAGCACGAACTGAACACAAACAAATTCAAAAATAAATAAACGAACACAAAGAAAGGCCCATTCATTCAAGCCCGATTCATTTACAGCCCTATTTGTATTCCTATGGTATGCTAAAAGTTGCACCTTGCCAGATAGTTATCCTGTTCTCTGGCTGACTGAATGTTATTAAAAACTTCTATAATAATCAAGAAAGTATATGAGATCTATTTCAGCGAAGTCGTGTACAGGTAGATCTGATAATTCGTATATTTTCTCGTGTCTTAATCGTATTTGGGGGTGTAAATGAACAAAGCGTTTAACGAACGGTTCGTGAACAATTCAATTTCTGTTCGTTTACCAAGTTAAATAAACGATTATGAACATGATTTTAAAATTCGTTTATTAAACGAACCGAACACGATCAATGTTTGTTCAGTTCATTTATGTTCACGAACAAATTTGTTTATGGATCATTTAATAGATTGTTTAAAAATCTTTTAAAGCTTATTGTTCGATTATAATATAATTAATAATATTATTATTTGTATTTTATTTTATTTACCTATAATATAATTAATTTTATTTAATAACTTAAATTTGATAATTTAATAATAACTTAACTTTAATTACATTTGTATTTTATTATCTTATATTTAATAATAATTTAAAATTGACTTATTTTTTATTTATTTGTTTGTTAAAATTGTTAAAATTAATTTGTTTGTTTATTGTTCATGAATATATTTGTAATTGTTCGCGAACATGTTCGATTATATGTTCATGAACATGTTCATTTAATGTTCGAGAACAAGTTCATTTAATTTAAATGAAAGAACACGAACACACTCAATTTTAAACAAACAGAGCTTGAACACAATTTTTAAATCCTTAACAAACACGAACTGAACACAAACAAATTCAAAAATAAATAAACGAACACGAACAAAGGCCTATTTGTTCAAGCCTGATTCATTTACAGTCGTATTTGTATTCCTTTGGTATGCTAAAAGTTGCACCTTGCTAGCTGTTCTCTGGCTGATTGAATGTTATTAAAAACTTCTATAATAATCAAGAGAGTATATGAGATCTATTTCAACGAAGTCGTGTACAGGTAGATATGATAATTCATATATTTTCTCGTGTCATAATAAGGTGTTTTACTTTTATATTTATATAAATTTTGACGTGTTAATAATTTGTGTTATATTGATTTTGACACATTCGTGTATTCATATCGTTTCTGTGTTTCTTTTTCGTGTGATGCCATGTTTCGTATCGTGTTTTAATTATTTTTTTCGTATTGTGTTCGTGTCGTGTCCAATATTATCAAATCTATGTAAAGGTAATAAACCAATATTGATCTCCACCACCACTGTTTGTTTATAAAATAAACATGGGTTAATATATAAAATTAGCCATGTACTTTATGCCATTTGCCGTTTGGCATCTGGAGAAATTTTTTGTCACTTTGAAACTCGAACTTTTATGCCGTCATTCACATTGGCCCTTTGACCTAACACTGTTAGTTAATGGCTGACTAAACAAAAAAACTCAATCAAAGCTTGACACGTGGCAAAATTATCACATCATTAGTGTCACATCATCATGAAAGAAAAAAATTCAAAAAAAATTATAAAAATCAAAATATTTTTTTTTTAAATCAAAATTAAAAATTTGAAATTTTCATTTTAAAAAAAATTATAAAAATCAAAATAAATTATAAAATTGAAAATTTTATATATATATATTTAAAAATCTGTAAAATGTTTTAAAAAATAAGAAAAAGAAATCTGAATATTTTTAATAAAAAATTAAAATTAAAAATAAAAATATTTTTTTTAATTTTTAATTTTCATATATATATTTTTAATTTGAAATTTCTATATTTTAAAAAATTATTTTTTATTTTTCTTTTTAGTTTTGAAATTTTCAAATTTATCTTTTGATTTTTTATATATTTTTTTGTCATTTTTATAATTTTTTAATTTCTAAATTTTTAAAAAAAAAATTAAAATTTTGATTTTTTTTAAAAGAAATCAGTTTTTTTTTTTTTTGTTTTTATAACTTGTTTGAATTTTTATATTTTTTTTTGAATTTTTTTCTTTCTTGATGATGTAGCAGTTTTGCCACTTATCAAGCTCTGATTTAGTTTTTTTGCTTAGTCAACCATTAAGTAATGGTCTTAAAGTAAAAAATCAATGTGAATGACGGTATGAAAATTCGAGTACTAAAATAACAAAAAATAAAATTTTAAATACCAAACAGAAAAAAATAACTAAAGTATATGAGTTAATTTATATATATTAACCCAATAAACATGGATGGTTGCGCTTGACATGAAAATTTTGAAAGGATGAGTTGCAGGGGTAGCTTCTCTTGTTTTAAAGATGGTTTCCAATGCTCTTGACATGGAAGCAGTCAGAGCTTTTGCAGCTATCAAAGCATTAAAAATAGTAGCAGTAGGAAATTAATTACTAGGTGTTGATGTCTTTTGGTAGGTTGGGCAAAATGATCTTCTGAAGCTTGTCAGGTAGAGGCCGGAAAAGAGTTTGCAAAAACAAAGATAAAAAAATATCAGAGGGTACTGGAGTTATGTTTTTAAGGCGTGTTCCGATTTTTAAGTAATGGTTAAGAGGATATTAAGAAAAAACATAAAGAATAGTGGAAAGTTTTTGTATTTATAGTTTTGCTTTCCTCTTACCATTGTTTATTCACCTATTTTATACTTGGTCGTTAATGTCTTTTGATTTGACAGATGTAAATCAAATATTTTTTGTGTTCGGAACTGCTAGATAATTTTAAAGTTATTGGGTATTTTGTATGTAGTGGTCTAATTTGACGAGATGATGAAAAGTGATCTACGGATAGTAATGAAACGGGTCGGGGATAGGAATTGTCTTATCTACTTTTGTCATATTTTTGTATAGATGTTAAAAACATCTATCTTTATAGATGTCGGTTATATTCATAATTGTTCCACGGTGTTCCATCCCACTTTTTTACTAATTATTTGTAATTTAATATTGTAAAAAAAATATATTATCATTTATTCATAAACATAATTTTAATATATATAATTTTTTAGTATATATATAATGTACATATATATATATATATAAACAAGAGACTATAGATAGTGAGATGGAATCCAGACTTGTTAGATGTCACTTCTGCATAAATAAACTGGGTTAAGCACCGGATTCGACTTTTCTTCATGTTGATATTCATAGGAAACCTCAGATTATATCAAGCTTAAAAGACCACTAGACCAGTATATATCTTAAAGAAAATCTTCTGGTCTGCAAAGACAATTCAATGGAATAAAACCAGTATCTTTACCCATAGTTTAATTGGTTATTAAGATAATGAATTCTTAGTTGTTTACAGTTGGACCAAGAAATTATAGAATATTTTCAAAGTGGGAAAAAAAAAATCCATGACATCTCATAAAAAGAAATGAACTGTTAAAAGTCACAGCACAGCTCATTCAAACTCCAAATAGTTTGTAGTCGGATTGATGAACCAAGAACTTATAAAACAAAAAAAAAAAAAATAATAAGAAAAAAATCAATGGAAGGCAATATGAGATCAGTATGATGCTTCACATTTTAATCTGTTGTTGGGTGTTGGGAACCCGACAATGTGCCCATAAATGGCGGCGGTAGCATGCCAGTTTGATCATAAACTGTCTGAAACAAGGGTGGCAACATTTTGTAAACACCGGCAACCTCCTTCATAGCATTACTGCCGCCAGCTGCAGCTCTATCTGGGGTCTCTCCTCCATTAGTCCAAATGCTGATCTTTGGTTGTAATCCATGCACAGCTTCTGCATTGATCTTAGCAATGTCTTGAAACATTCCACCATTTATCATCAAGTAATCCCTTAGGGCTCCATAGTTGCCTCCCACTGCATCTAAAAGTGTGCGTAGATACATGCCTTGGGCATTTCCAAGTGCCATTAGTCCTTCAGCCTCCTTTTGTTTTGCATACAATTCTCCATCGGCAATTTGTTTACGAGTGTAAAATGCAGCATCTGCGATTGCCTTTTCTGCTGCAGCCTGATTTTCCTTCTCATACAAACTTGCCTCTGATTCCTTTTGTTTCTTGTACAGCTCCCAGTTCGCTTCTTGCACCTTCATATAGGAAAAAAAAAACATAAGAAGAAAAAGAAAAAAACAGTGTTTAATAAGGACATTTCGAAATTCACCTCCATACTATGTTATCGAGACTCGGATCAGTGTCCGGATATGTATCTGACACGAGTCTGCTCAACTTTTCTTAATTTTTTTCATATATTTTAAGGATCATATCTCATACCTATATCCAAATATGTGTTAAAAACAGGTATCGGACATGAATAATTTAAGGAAAATGAAGAATCCATGTATTTTTAGTACTCAAACTCAATCCCACTATATATACACAGGGTGGCTGTTGCCTTACAAAGGTAACCGAGACACCCTATCATTTGTTAAGATTTAAGAACGCATTGAAAATCTATGTTGTTCTGACTCTTCATTTTTTTAAAAATATTTGTGTTTGACTTTCGTGTCCGACGCATATCCAGACATTGATATAAGGATATGATCCACCAAAAACTTTCTAAATACATGAAAATCTTAGAAAAAAATGAATATACCCATGTCGGATCTATACCCGTGTTTGACACTCTCACCGAGTCCGAACATAGTTGAAAATCATATGGAATTCCTCACTTGGAGGAGGAGCCTTCAATGAAATGGAAGACATCACAAAAAAAAAAGTAGTACTGTTTCATCAACTCTTAAAGTTCATTCCAAAGATCCGAACTGACTGCAGACATCCATTTTTTTTTCTTTAGAAGTTACTACAAAATGAAGCAACATTTCTTCCTTTTGATGCTAATCGGATTTCAAAGTATAATGTATTGGCTTAAAAGTTAAATCACATGGGAAACTGCTAAGTTTTATCTAGTTTTTTAGAAGGCATATCCGGTAGACCTAAATTAAAAGTAAAGCAAATGAGCTACAAAAGCTGGCGATAAACCTCAAATTACACTAACATCAAAGTAGTTCAAAATGGTTTCAAAAGCATGGAAACATCATATCATTGTCATTAACAGAATGCAGACCAATCCTGGGCAGAAAGCAATTTGTCTAATGCTGTGGATTTATCGTATGTTATGTGGATTCGGATTGAGTGTTGGATACGGGTATGTATGCGACAAGAGTATACTCCATAAGTTTTTCCATATATTTGAAGGATCAATCTTTCATATTCATGTCTGAATATATGTAGGGCACAGATGTTAGATACGAATACTTTCGAAAAAATGAGGAGTCCAAGTAATATAAGATCTATCTATAAATTTGGAAACAACAAGATGATGCTACAAAATACATTATAACTCTAGCCAGAAATTAGCAACAGACAGAAAGATAGAACATCAATTGATTAATGAGCAAATCATCAGAACAATGCAGTAACAGATAATTTCATATCTCACCAATATACAGAATATACAGAACATGACTAATGTTATACAATTAACCAACACATGGATGGTAATTAACATATGCTTAGATCTTTAAAGTTTAAACTATATAATCAATCATGCATTATATGAAGCAGGGGCAGACCCTCCCTTGACTCGTCCAAACTCCTTAGGTTTTTAACAATTGTTTGTCTCAAAAAATGGTAAAAATCTATTTTGGCCCTCCCAAAATTTATAATTTGATCATCTTTTATTCCTACCCTCCAACATAAAATTCTTGGCTTCGCCTCTAATATGAAGTAATCAATTCAAAGCTAAATTGAGCACAAGATTCCTAATGTGTTTCAATATGAACAATTCTAATCAAACCAAACAAATAAATTTGTTAAGAATATAAAAATTTACCTTTGTATCATATTCCACACTAGCTTTACTAAGAAACTCAGCCTTAAGCTTCTCAGTCATGGTAACAGCATTCATCCTCTCCACTTCCTTTTGCAACTCAGCTTCCCTCAACGCCACAGCCTTAGACGCCTCCACCTCCGCCACCTGCGCCGCCTTAGCCCAACCCGCTTTCTTCATTGCCAAATCTGCATTAGCCTCTGCTATCTCAGCCTCTCTTTGGTTTGCGAAAACCTTAACCTCAGTATTCACCCTTATCTCCTCCTTCTTCCCTTCTCCTTGCCTCTGCGTCGATATAATCTTCGTCTCAGCATCGATCCTCGCAGCGTTTTGTTGCGTTTGTCCTTCCCTTAACTTAGCCCCAATCTCTCCTTTCATCTTTGCCTCAGCTACATCAACCTTGGCTTGATTAGCAGCTTCCATCTGAGTCTTCTGACCCAAGTAAGAAAAATACTCATAACCAGCCACATCAACAAGCTGTTGAACATTAGCATTATAGATTAAAAGCCCAAACTGGTTAAGTTCAAGTTGAATCTTGTCAAAAACCTCACGTTTAAAGTCTTTGGTTCCTTTAAAAATCTCTTCCATTGTCATGGAAGCAGCAATAACCCTGGTTTCTCCTTCAATGACACCTTGAACGAGTTCTTTGACATGGTGGGATTCTTTGTGGTGAGGAGACATAAGCCTAGCGTACTTGATGAGGCTTTCATTGTCATCGGCACGTGGGCCGATGCTGAAGACTGCTGGGAGGACGAAAGGGAGCTTTTCGGCGCTCATGGCTTGAACTTGGAAGGTGTAGTTTACTGGGGTGACGTCTAAAACGGTGCAGGATTGGCCTGGAAAAACCCATGCCTTCTTCGCAAGCTTGATGTCTCGGATTCCGGCGCCGGTTAAGGCTAGATATTGGGATGCTTCTGCCACCTTATACATGGTGATTGCTTTGGGGAAGATTTTTTCCAAGAGAATGGTTAATCGGAAGAGATTTTTTGGTTTCTATATATAATATAGTGTAGGCCTTCACCAAAATCCTAACGGTTCCAAAAATTCCAATATAATAGGAAAATAATACTTTTTTTTTTCTTCTTCTCTTTTCTATGAATTAGAAGTTCTTTTATATTCAAATACTATTGAATTTCGATTTTTACAAGATTTTATCATTTTTATTTTCTTTATAAAAAATTAATTTAAGAAAAAAAATGACTTATTTTATTCGTCGTGGTGTAATTTTTTTTTATTTATTAAAATTAATAATGTTTCACTCAATTTTAAAAAATATTTATATTTTAATATCGATTTTTATCTTTGAAAAAATCAGACCGGTTCAATCGAGAACTGAAGACTTGTTCGGTCCGATGCTATATAGAGAATCGGAGATCATTTTAACCGGCCTAAAACCGGTTCAACCGGTAAAAAAACCGAAAAAAATCGAAAAAAATCATTTTTTATTTTCTAAAGGTGATGAGATTTGAAATCATAACCTCTTAGAGTTATACTAAAAATCATACCACTAAGTCAAATGCATATTTTTATTAATTACTTACTGTATTTAATATTAAAATTATTTTTAAAATTTTTAAAATCTTATTTAAATGAACCGATCTGTCGAAAATCGTAGGTCACACCGATTTGATCTCCGATCCGAATTTTTTAACCTTGTCGATTTTAGTACACTTTTTTTGTACAAAAGAGATCGCACTCTAAAAATAAAAAAAATGGTTGCAGATATTGAGATTCAAACTCCGAATCTGCTAGATGTTACTTTTTAAAAGTGATTGTATAAATCAATTGGGCTGGATTCATTACACTTTAATTTTTATTTTATCGAATTTTTATACTGAAAGCACTATAATTGAAAAATAAAATTACCATTAACAATATAACATTAAAAGTGAATTTTATTTTATAAGAAGATTATATGCTCCTACAATTGTAAAGGTTATTAGTAATAAATATTATATAGTTCATATTATTGTATCAAAGTTAGCATTTGAAATTATTAAAAGAGATTTTAATTTAATTAAGTTTAAATGCTATTTTTAAAAATAAAACATACTACAATTCATTTATATACTAGTAATTATAGAATTAAGTATACTATATATAGATATCGGAAATGATTTTACCCTGTTATATACATATATGTATAATCTATATTTATAAAATGTTTATAATTTATAATTATTATAATATATAAAAATATGTGTGAAAAATCTTTTAAACCGATGAAAATAAATATATTTGTTTATTATATTTCTAAAATATTATTTTTCATTTTTAATTAATTTTAATTAATATTTATAAAAAAATAGTATTATAATCGAATATCAATTCTACTCAATGTTAACTTTAAATATCTATATTTTTAATCCAATTCATATATTAATATTAATAAGAGTTTGAAGCAAAGTTGTAGTTTTAATAGTTTTAACTACTTAATTTGATTTTACTAACCATTTAATTGTGATTATTATGAGAAGTGCTACAATAGATTTTTATTATATACTTAATAATTTTGTGTTTTTTTTGTTGACTTTTTTTTAATGTTTCAATTCTTAAATTTAACATTGTAGGTTTATATGTTGATAATGAAAATTTATTTCTAAATGTTTATAAATATTGTATAGTGATATACTAATAAACTTCTTTGCAAGTTACTTATTTTTGAAATAAATAAAAGAGAGTAATATTGGTTAAGTTATATAATGATCTACATTGAGGATACAAGATATTTAAATTATGTGTGAATATTGTTCTTCTTCACATATTCATTTAATTTGACATGCCACAATATAATAACAGTGAGTTGTCAAATAGCGAAATTTTTTTACAACATAAGTAGGTTTGATTTGATAGTTTTTTTAATAAAAAAAAAATTCTTTCTAATAACCATTTATTCACATTTATTTTTTCTATGAAATCAATTTTTTATCAAAAAAAATTAAGAAAAAACAAATAAATGTTATTTTTTTTAAATTATTCTTTATTTATATTTTTAATTAACAATCCAAGTTGATTACATGATCTTACTCGTTAGTTATTTTATTGATTTTAAGTAAGTTTTAATCCAATTCATACATCACTATACTAATCGATCTTTAAAACAAAGTTGTAGTTCTATTACATTTCTACCATTATTGTTCATGTTGATTTATAGCCATTTTGAATCACAATCTTAGACCTCATTCTATATCATTTTTTTATTTTTTTTATCTAAATTAGAATATGAAAATCAAGTCATCGTGATAAATAATTATATTTCACTTTCTTAGTGATTATTGTTTGTAATCACTGAATATTAAATTAGTAAATTTTCTAGCATGCAACTTAAATCACAAGCATGATAAAATTAGAGAGAAAAAAATTTTGTGGTTTTTTAATCTTTGGTCAGTTACTTTGTGATCATGCCCAGTGGCCTAGATATTTTGTATAAGGATGGACACATTCTTAGCTAGCATTTTCAGCCAGCTCATGAAAGGAAGGCTAATCATTTTCATCCAAGGGTCAAGATGAGGTTGCAAGATGACATTTTTATTTTCTTTGGCTAAGTATACCTTGTGAAGATGCCACATGTCTTAGGGAGGAAAAAAGATGAGCACATCCTCTCATCCAAGAGGGGCAACCGACCAAGGCTTCTAGAGTGGGGGTTTCTTTATATTTGATGAGGTAGGTCATTCTCTAGAGGAGAGAGGCAGTATCTATTCTTGAGAGAAAAAGAAAGAAGAGAAAGAAAAGAGAAGAGAGGAGAGAAATTTGGCAACTTTGATTTGGAAAGCAATAGCTAGATAGCTATCATCTCCTTTCATCTTTTTTAATACTTTTCTTTGATGTTGTGATTTCTTTTCTCCTCCTTTTGTTCATATAATTTGTAAACTTTTTGATGAAAAAAAGGGTTTTCAAAAGTAAATTTTAAAGGTTTTCTATCCTTTGTTCTTCATTCTTTATCAAATAACCAAGTTGACAAAATTTTTATACATGTTTCTTGCCATAGCCGATTTCTACCTTGATGATTTTGTGCTTGTTCTTGCTTGATATTGCTTGCTTGCTTGCTTGCTTGTGTTTATATTCTTCACTCATGATTTATCTATTATCGTATGATTATGGGCTGTCATACCATGCATTTCATGACATTTCAATTAGGTTTTTGGCCAAGATCAACTAATGATCTCAAGCCAAAAATCCTTTGTCTATGATACTTGAGAGAATGATATTTTAGATTGGATATTCTGACTTTGATTTCTTTTACTACTCATCCATGGTCAAAATAAATTGATTTTTTTACCACAAGCAGTAGTCATTTAGAGAATGCCATGATATTTTTTCAAGATTTTTAGATTTTTTTTATCATGGTTTAAAAAATGGTTTTTAACAAAGCAGTTTTAACTCACTGTCTTGAATTTGGTAAAATTTTGGTCATAATACCCTTGCTCCAAAAATTAAGATAATTTTTTCCCATGAATATCAACATGTTTTAGCTTTACCATAAATTTTAGAATTTTTTGAAATTTTCTAAAAGGGTAAAAAAATCGGGTTTCAAAACTGCCAGTGGGAGTCAGATTTGTTGTTAAGAAATAGTAATTTTCTGTTTTGGTTAGGATATTAAGAGGGGGCTGATTTGGAACATTACTTACTATCTTAGGTCAATTTCCAAGTCATTTCAATCATAAAATTTGATTTTATAAAAATCGGGTCAAGGGTAGTCAACCCAAATTTCAAAACTAAGAAAGTAGAGTCTTTTAAAGGGGGGATTTCGGCCATGTGGCCATTTTCATCCAAAATTCTAATTTTTTTAAATCCGAGCCCAAAGTCTTTCAATTTTGAAAATCCGATTTAAGTCTCTTCCAAAGGTAGTCGGATACCTTTTTAGGTATACGAATGTCGTTACTCTAAGGAAGAAATACACCTACATGCGTTGCATTTTTAAATATTTTAAATTTTAATTTGACATAAAACGTGTGTTTCGATTTCCTAAACATTTGGTGAGAATTAGTTAATCTTTGCCGGGTTGCCGGGGAGGTTAGGAAATTCTTCAACACACATGTTTATGAAATTGAAAGATATTGGATTTTGTTTTATTCGGAATCATATAAATATCATAAGAAAGAAATATTTTTCGAGCTTTACCGGGTTTGCCGGAGAGTATGGTAATATTTTTCGATATATGCTATTTGTATGATTCCTCACATGAAAATTCTATATCCATGAATATTCCATGTTGATGTCATTTTATATTCATGTTGCCATAATTAGATTTTGCCATGTCTAGTATGCCATGTCATTCATTTATTTTCTATGTCATTCATCCATATGTCATGTCATTTAATTTATGCCATGTCATTTTTCATTATGCCATGTCATTTAGGCATTAGGTCATTTTTCACATGCCATGTCATTTTTCATATGCCATGACATTTTCTATGTATTTAAATATTAGGTCATTTTTCATATGACATGTCATTTTCCATGACATTTAGATATTAGGTTATTTTCATATGCCATGACATTTTCTATGTCATTTAAATACTATGTCATTTTTCATATGACATGTTATTTTTCATGACATTTAGACATTAGGTTATTTTCATATGCCATGAAATTTTTTGTCATTTAAATATTAGGTCATTTTTCATATGACATGTCAAGTTATTTTCATATGCCATGACATTTTCTATGTCATTTAAATATTAGGTCATTTTTCATATGACATGTCATTTTCCATGACATTTAGATATTAAGTTATTTTCATATGCTATGACATTTTCTATGTCATTTAAATATTAGGTCATTTTTCATATGATATGTCATTTTCCATGACATTAGATATTATGTTATTTTCATATGCCATGACATTTTCTATGTCATTTAAATATTAGGTCATTTTTCATATGACATGTCATTTTTCATGACATTTAGATATTAGGTTATTTTCATATGCCATGACATTTTCTATGTCATTTAAATATTAGGTCATTTTTAATATGACATGTCATTTTCCATGACATTTAGATATTAGGTTATTTTCATATTCCATGACATTTTCTATGTCATTTAAATATTAGGTCATTTTTCATATGACATTTAGATGTTAGGTTATTTTCATTATTCCCTGAAATTTTCCATGTCATTTAGATATTAGATTATTTTTCATATGAAGTCATTTTCCATGACATTTAAACTTTAGGTTATTTTCATTATGCCATGACATTTTCCAAGTCATTTAGATATTAGGTCATTTTTCATATGACATGTCATTCTCTATGATATTTAAATTTTAGGTTATTTTCATTATGCCATGACATTTTCCATATCATTTAGATATTAGGTCATTTTTCATATGCCATGACATTTTTCATGTCATTTAGATATTAGGTCATTTTTCATATGACATGTCATTTTCCATGACATTTAGACTTCAGGTTATTTTCATTATGCGATGACATTTTTCATGTCATTTAGATGTTAGGTCATTTTTCATATGACATGTCATTTTCCATGACATTTAAACATTAGGTTATTTTCATGTACCATGTCATTTAGCATTCTAGGTTATTTTGCTATGTCACTTAGAACCTTGGTCATGCATATGTCATGTCACTTATTTCATGCATTTATCTTGCTGGTTGTTCATGCATTTCTACATTCCCACTGGATTTTTGACTTAAACCAATCAATGGCTCAAAGCCAAGCTATTTTGAGCATGCTTGTGGAAAATTAAAGGGTGCACTGGTTGGATTTCTGACTTTTGGATTTAGGTCTCTTCCAAAAGTAGTCGAATACCTTTTTTAGGTATATAGATATCCTTGCTTCACGGAAGAAATATATTTCCATGCATTACATTTTCCATATTCATTCCTGTTCCATGATATCTAATTTTTGCTATCTTAGTCTTGTAAATTCTATATGTATGAATATTCCATAGTGATGTCATTGCTTTGATTTAAATTCTATGTTGTTATTTTGGTTATGATGTAAACATAGATCTTCTATGATAATGTCATTTTGTGCATTTTGCCTTGTCATCATTTCTTTTGCCATGTCATTTAGATTATCCCATATCATCTAGATTTTGCCATGTCAATCATGCCATGTCATTAATCCATATGCCATGTCATTCACTTTTTTTGCCATGTTATCTGTAATGATTTGCATATTCATAACCATCTTTTTTAAAATTATTTCTAATGCAATAAAGATAATGATTTTCAATAAAATAAGATTTTTTCAGAGTTAAATAATTCATGAGTTCTCTAGTTGGGAGGATATCATCAATTATCATTAACAACGGAATATCTTTCTTTCAAAAACAATTGAGATTCAAAGATTTTCTAAGTAAATAAAATTTTTATGTTTTGCCGGTTTGCCGGGCAATATAGAAAAATTTTGAGTTAATAAATTTCGGATCATTTTCAACTAGAAATGGGATTATTTTTCTTTAAAATGGGAATTATTTAAAAAATGCCAATTTCAAAACCGATTTTTACCGAGACCCAAGATAACACACGATTAATAAGGTACCGTTAAGGTGCTAATCCTTCCCCGTATGTAGACACCGGATTTTATCCGGGTATAATTTTTATTATTAAAGCAAAAAAACAAAAAGAAAAAATCAGAAAAACAAAAAAAAATCAAAAAACAAAAAAATAAAAAAATAAAAAAATAAAAAAAATAAAAAATTTGGATAATTTCGAAAATTAAAAGAAAAATCAGAAGAAATTCGAAATTAATAAAAAAATGAAAAAAACAAATTTGGGTTGAAATAAACCTCTTTTTGGATTGAAGTGGGACTCTAAAAATGTGATTGAAACAAAACACCTCTCTTGATCAGATTGAAGACTTCTAGCTAGATTAAAACTTAATTTCTTCTCTATAAAAAAGAACCCAAGCATCAAACACAACACACATCAAGAAAATATCAGAAATCAAGGAGAGTTAGAAGCAACTATAGGTTTTTTTTTTCGAAATAAAAAAATACTTTTTTGAGAGAAAAAATTCGAAAATTCAAAAGTGAGAGTTAGAGTTTGTTTCGAAAAATTTTCTTGAGAAAGAAAAGTTGTGTTTTAATTAGAAGAAACACATACTAAAAGTTGGTGGCCATTCGACGACCGACGGAGTAGATCGGAGGAGGTGAAGTTTCGAACTTCAATTTCAGATCTAGGAAATTCTAGAGAGATTCGGAAAAAACTAATTTGATATTTGAAAAGAGGAGATCGAAAGAAATTTTTGGTGATTTTTCGGAATTTTTTTGACCACCGGCACCGGCGGTGGCGGCGGCAACAGCATCTCACCGAAATCTGAAAAAATCCGGGTTTGGTGTTCTTGGTGTTCTTGAAGGATTTCAGAGAAAAAAGAGATTTTTTTAAAAAGAGGTAAACAAATGAACCAAAAAAAAAAGTTTTTAGAGACAGCAGGGGCCCGGGCCAGCAGGCCCGCGCGCGGCCCGCGCCTGGGCTGGCCCCTCCCCCTGCTGTTTGCACCTTTGCTGTTTGCATGTTTTTTTTCATTTGATTTTGCTTTGCTTTTATACGTTTTATGTTCTTCATATATATATATATATATATTTTTGTCTTATTCATTTTTTGTCTTATTAGATTTTTGTTTTATTTGATTTTTATTTTGATTATTTATTTACTAATTATTTTTTAAGTTTTTGCAGGTTTTATATTTTATATTATATTATATTATATTATTATTAGTATTGCTATTATTATTTATTATTTTATTAACCATATATATATTTTTTAGAAAACTATTATTATATTATATTATATTATATTATATTATTATATTATATTATATTTTTATTAGTATATCATATTACATATTATATTTCATATTTTATATTGTTATAATAATTGTATATTTTAATATTGTTAATTAGTTATTTTTTTTTAGATTAAATTAATTTGTTAAGAATAGTTATTTTTAAATAAATAAATTGAGATTTTTTCCAATGATGAAATTCAAAGAAATTACGAATGGTTAATTTCTGAGAAATTTCTAGGTGAGGAATTTCTCTTAAAAATTCTCCAGAATGAATGGAAGGATATTTTAAGAGATTAATTTCAATACCAACAAAAATCAAAAATTTATTTTTTTAAGAATAATTAATTTTCAACTTCTTTTTCTCAGATTAATTTTCCATAATAAATGCTTAATTAAAATTGAAAGATAAATTAAGATTTTTTTCGATGACGAAATTCAAGAAAGTTGCGAATGGATGACTTTTAAGAAATTTCTAGGTGAGAAAAATTCTTTTAAAAATTCTCCAGAACGAATGGAAGGATATTTTAAGAGATGATTTTCGATATTAAAAATCACA
This sequence comes from Fremontodendron californicum, assembly GCA_030761205.1. NCBI lineage: Eukaryota > Viridiplantae > Streptophyta > Magnoliopsida > Malvales > Malvaceae > Fremontodendron > Fremontodendron californicum. The sequence continues at coordinate 9,743,213 of JAULJL010000041.1, read as the reverse complement.
ATTTATTTTTCAAAACAAACATTAATAAAATGTGGATTATTTTTGGAAGATTAATTAAGAGAAATAATTTGATTAAATAATTTAATTTTTCCGACGACGGAGCCTCTTCAATAGAACGAATGGTTTCTTTGGAATACTCTCAAGGTGAGGAAATATTTTTTAGTAATTTCTCCAGAATGAATGGAAGGAAGACCTAAAAAATAATTTCCGATATTTCTAACTTTAATAATTAAAATGAAAATAGGATAGACAAGACCAATTAATTAAGACTTTTTAGGTATCACAAGACTAATTAGGTACTATCTCTTAGATAGGCGTCGTAAGGGTGCTAATCCTTGCTCACACGTAACCGTACTCCCGAACCTAGTTCTGATAAAGTAGACCAGAACCTATTCTTTTTAAGGTGCCTTAGTCAAGCTTAGGATTACTTTAAATAGGATAGATTCATAAAGGTGACTAATCACACCTAGATTAGATGATTAGTGGCGACTCCATTGATTTGTGTCTAGCATGCTGAATTCGTATTTGGCACGTTATGACAGTTTGGCGACTCCACTGGGGACTCTTGAGAGTCGAGCCATAAATTAGTCTTGTGATAAATTAGGTTTTAAAAATTGGTCTTTAAGTGTTTAATTGTTTATTTATTTGTTTATTTTTATTTGTTTATTTATTTGATTTTTATTATTTGTACTAACAATTTTTGTTTCATTGTACATTTATGGGTAAAGAGAGGTTTGAATGTCCCTTCGCACACACGACACATTGCATATCATAAAGTCCTATACCCGGACTCGTCCCTTTTAGGAGGGGGTAAAGTACCTACGCCTCGAGAGGTGAAAACCTCCGCAACGGCTAGCGAAACACCTTCAGAGTGTAAAGTACCAAAGTCTTTGAGAGATGATAAATCTCCGCCATAACTTTGGAAAATACTCTCACCTGAATTGAACCCTTCCGGTTGGAGCCTGTAATGGGTGAGGAATGGGGTGCCTTACTCATCCTACATGGATGATGTTAAGGAGCAATTTGGGGACCTTTTTAGCTTGGTCAAGTATCCTAACCCAGCATATAAACAATACTTAAGTGGCCAAACTTTAAGATAGAGCCATATCCAACCTTATATAGAGGAGAACCCGAATTTAGGACACATGAAGGGACACTTCTTACCCTATACTTTTATCATTAACATGATGCTTTGTTCACCTAACACGTTTGTTTTGTTGATATGCTTACCATGATGATGTAATGCTTACACATGTTGTTGTATTTTTATCTTTTCATAAGTTTGTTGACATAACATCTAACTGTTTGTTTCTTTCTTTTCATACATCATGCATCTTCATAAAGTCATCTTGCCACATAACGGTCTAGATAGAAAGAATGTCTACTGAATCCATGGAAAACCTGACAGTCGCCAAGCGTGAGTCTGCCAATAGTTTGAAGCTTAGGTCTGAAGCAATCCAGCAAAGTACAGGAGATTGTCTTCCAGTCGGGTATGTATCTACTCTTCCCGAGAGAGTTCACATGGATCTGGCACAGAACAACCTTGAAGATTTGATCAGCATTTGGCATTCCTGGAATGGAACTCGACAAGAAACATTCAGACGAAAGTATGGGGATCTGGCCTTGCTCCTATCTGTTGAAGTTGATAATAACCTGGTAAGAGCCATGATGCAGTTTTGGGACCCATCATACAGGTGCTTTGTGTTCAACGAAGTAGATATGGTTCCAACTATAGAAGAATATTCAGCACTGCTTCGTTTGGATCCCCCTAATCCAGACAAAGTCTACTGGAAGAACAAGACAGGTTATCGGAAAAAAGTAGCAAAGATCATGGGAATCAGCTTGACAGAAGTTGACAAGATTGTGAAGACAAAGGGTAAAAGCACTGGTATTCCATGGAATATTCTCCGAAACTTCATTGTCAAACACCCGGATGATGATACAGGTTTGGAGGTGATGGCTTTGGCTATTTACGGACTTATGGTTTTCCCGAAGATATTGGGACATATTGAAACAACTGTGGTGAATTTCATGGACCAAGTTCGACATCAGATCAATACAGCTCCAGCTATATTAGCCGAGTCTATCAGGTCACTGAATCACTGCCGGAGAAATGGAAAAGGGCGTTTCATCGGATGTTTACAGTTGCTCTACATCTGGATGAAAAGTCATTTTGAGTGCCAAGAGTCAAAGTTCCGAAAGCCGTACTTCACCACTAGCATCCCTATCAAGGAATTCTGTGAAAGCACATGGCCTGAGTCAAGGTCAAAAGAAGAATGGATAGTGATGTTACGAGAACTTACAAGCCGACAAGTGATCTGGAAAGCACCATGGATGCCTCATGGACCTATGTTATTTAGCTGTGGTGATCAACCTTGGGTTCCTCTCTTGGGACTTTGGGGTGCCGTTAGCTACTCTCCCATCATGGTACGGAGACAGGCAGGGTATAAGCAGTTCATACCGATGACCCATGGACTTAACCAGGTGGACTTCTCCTATTCAGACAATGGGGTTATCACCAGGATAGAAGAACTCACAAAGGCTTGGAAATTAACGGTTAGAGTCGAAGGGGGTAGTATCTCATGGAACACTACTCCTGAATACTCTGTGTGGCAAGCCAGGAGAACCAAGGATATTGTGATTCCTTGCAAAAGAAGTTCAGACGGTTTGGCCAAGGTTATAGCTTCGGATCCTATGCTAAGGATAGAAAAGGTTAAAAGAAAGCTACAAGAAGAGAAAGATGGATTGGGAGAAGAAAACCGAAAGCTGCAATCAAGGGTAGAAGAGTTAGAAAAAGGATTGAACAAAGAAAAAAGCAAGGCCAAGAAGCTTCGATTGAAGGTTCGAAAGTTGGGGGATGGTTTAGTGGAAAGAGATGGTATTGTTCAGAAGCTCACCGAGGATGGCGACATTTTGAAAGAATCCTTGACAGTTATGGAAAATAAATATTCGCTTTTGATTACCGAGGTCGAACGCCTAAAAGATGAGAATGGGGAGTTATTGTTTGATCAAGAAAGAAGAATAGCTGATTGCCAGGAATTAGTTACCGAATTAATGAACTTGAAGAAAGAATGTTCCAAACTCCGAGATACGGACTCTAAAAAGCGAAATCTTCTTGAAAATATGTTTGACCATTTTGATGTGGCATCCCGTAAGGCAGAAGACATGTATGATAGGATCATGGAGGTTAAGGCGAAAGTACATCCATTCCATGAAAACGGCCATCTCATATACGAACTTTTGGACGAAGCTCAGTCTCACTACCGTCAGATTGTCAAGTTCCTTTGGAGGCGTTAGAATTTTTCTTATTTAGATTTATGATTTTAGGATTCTTTGTAAGAACTTTTCATTTTTTAGGACCAGTTGAAGTTGTTATTTATTTTTTATGTTTTTAGGATCGCTTTGGTTTTTAGGATTTCTATGGATTTGGTAATTTTATTTATAAAATTCTTTTTATCTACATTTGTTATGTGGCTGGTGTTCTTTCATAGCATTTCATCCATATGTGCATAAACATCATCAATTTAGATTTAAAGTTTTAAGCATATCATCCTAATTTAAGAAACTTTGCTAAAGGTTCAAGGATAGCTCGACAGTCAGAATCTTCGAGACAGTCTTCTCGTCACTCTTACAACACCAGATCAAGAGTTAAAGAAATGGCTGAAGAACAATCTTCAAGAATGGATAAGGTAGAACAAGCTCAGGATGAGATTAGAGAGCAGTTAAGTTCTTTGCTGGAAATGATGAGAAGTCTGAAAGGGAAGAATAAGGGTGATGAATCTGGTTCTCAGGGGAAAGAGCAGAATGTGGGTGAATCCTTATGTCCGCCCGGTTTTCGACCTCAAGCACAACATGAACAATTGCAACAGATGCCCTACATGGAAGGATTCACTTATCCACACGGCCAACCTCAAATCCCGGGGTTCACTTTTCCTGTTCCTGGAACAAAGATAGACCAGTCCAAGTTCCAGATTTGGACGATCCTAAAGAGTTAGAGAAGCTGAAAGTGGCAGAAGAGATCGAGTCTCGTAAAATGAAGATGATTGAAGAAAGGCTTCAAGCTGTTGAGGGGCTAGACTGCTATGGTTCTATGGATGATGAGGGACTTTGTTTAGTGCCAGATGTAGTAATCCCGCCTAAGTTCAAGACTCCTGACTTTGAAAAGTTTGATGGGTCTAAGTGTCCCATATCTCATGTCACCATGTACTGCCGGAAAATGGCAGCCCACACCAGAAATGACAAGCTGCTGGTCCATGTATTTCAGGATAGTCTTACGGGGTCCGCTGCTAGATGGTATGTTCAACTAGACAGGAATCGAGTTCGTACTTGGAAAGAATTGGCCAAGGCATTCATTAGCCAATATAAGCATATCGTTGATATGGCTCCTGACCGTTTGTCTCTACAAAACATGGAGAAGAAGTCTACCGAAAGTTTTAAGGACTATGCCCAGAGATGGAGAGATATTGCTGCCCAGATTCAGCCACCTCTGACTGAGAAAGAGACTACGGTACTGTTCGTTAGTACTCTTAAGGCTCCATACAACGACAGGATGATTGGGAACGCCACAAAGAACTTTGCTGATATGGTGATTTCTGGCGAAATCATAGAAAATGCCATCAAAAGTGGCAAGATTGAAGGGGGAGAATCTGTTGTGAAGAGGAATAATGTGACAAAGAAGAAGGAAGCTGATGTCCAGACTGTTGCATATGGGGGGCAACAAACGGGAGGTTACGTCCCACACTTCCCGCAGTCCATGTACCAGCCATACTACCCGAATACCAATGCCATCAATCCGATTTCATATGCTTATCCACCTGCACCTCCGCAGACATTCCAACCTAATTTCCGCCCAAGACCATTGGCTCCTCCAGTTGGGCCACCCGTACAAGCTAATCAACCCACAGTTAATCCGAGGGGACCACGAGCCAACCAGGAAAGAATATCATTTGATCCGATTCCCATGGCTTATGCAGACTTGCTTCCAGACCTTATCAAGAACCATCTGGTTGCACCAGTACATTTGGAACCTTTGAAACCTCCATACCCTAGGTGGTATGATCCTAATGCCCGATGTGACTATCATTCGGGAAACGTGGGACACTCCACCGAAAATTGTACAGCTCTGAAGTACAAAGTGCAAGGTTTGATTAAGGCCGGGTTGATAAACTTTGAGGAGAAAGTTGGCCCGAACGTCAACGGTAATCCGCTACCAAACCATGCAAGGCCGGCGGTAAATGCATTGGGAGATGGCAAGATTACCATGGTCAAGCGGAAAGTGGATGAGGTCATGACATCAATGGATTACATCTTCGATGTCCTGGTTAAAGCTAGCATGATTAGTCCTATACAGGCTAATTTAGGTAGCTATCTTGGTGAATATGATCCAAGCAAGATTTGCAAGTATCACCAAGGTATAGTTGGCCATTCGTTGCAAGGTTGTGTTGAATTCCGGCAGGAGTTACAGAAACTGATAGATCTCTCCCGGATCGAGTTTTACACAGAATTTGGGGCAGATGAAATTGATGTGGTAATTGGAGAATCTTCGGTGCCTGTTGTGAAACCGATCACGTTCTTTTATGAGAAAAGGGCGAGTCAATTCGAAGATGAGAAGCCAATGGGGATCAAAAATCCCGTTATTACGATCAGTGTCCCTAGTCCATTCCCATACCAAAATGATAAAGCAGTACCATGGAGATATGGATGTGATGCCATGATCAATCCTGAGGCTGCCAATTTAACTGGAGTAGGAGGAGTGACTCGGAGTGGGCGTTGTTATTCGCCTGAAATACTTGATAGAGACAAGAAAGGAAAAGCAGCGGAAGAAGAAAAGAGTGAAGATCCAGGAAGCAAGACGAACCCATTGGTGGTTCAGGATACAGAATATAAGAAGCCTGTAACTGAGAGAGAGGCTTGTGAATTTTTGAAGCTGATCAAACACAGTGAATACAGTGTGGTTGATCAGTTGAACAAGATGCCAGCTCGGATTTCGCTGTTGTCACTATTGTTGAATTCTGAGCCTCACAGAGAAGCTTTGCTAAAGGTCTTGAATAAGGCACATGTGCCTCACAATATTTCCGTGGAAAATGTGGATCATATTGCAGGAAACCTGGTGGCTACTAATTTCATAACCTTTAATGATGATGAAATTCCTCCCGAAGGCAGGGGCAGTACTAAGGCCCTCCATATCACGGTCAAGTGCAAAAGTCATGTTATGGCTAAAGTACTTATTGATAATGGTTCTTCCATTAATGTTATGCCAATGACTACATTGTCCAAGCTTCCGATAGATGTGTCTCATATTCAACCTAGTCACATGATTGTGAGAGCCTTTGATGGGACCCGTCGAGCAGTCTTGGGAGATATCGAGATGCCTCTGCAGATTGGGCCTTGTACTTTCAAGATAAAGTTTCAGGTTATGGAGATTTCACCATCTTACAGTTGTCTATTGGGAAGGCCATGGATTCACATGGCAGGGGCAGTTCCCTCATCTTTGCACCAGAAAATCAAATTTGTTATGGAGGATTATCTGGTATGTATCAACGGGGAAGAGGATTTGTTGGTAACCCAATCCCCAACTACGCCTTATGTCGAGGCAGCTGATGAAGCATTGGAGTGTTCTTTCAGATCGTTTGAGTTCATCAATGCGACATATGTTGGTGAAGGGTCAAAAGTGCCTGCTCCGCGTTTTTCTCGAACTGTTGGCATGTTGTTCAAGCAGACTATTGGAATGGGTTGGCGAATTGGTTCTGGATTAGGGAAGCATCTTCAAGGGATCAGGGAGATGCCAGAGATTCAAGTAAACAGAGAAAGGTTTGGGTTGGGCTACAGGCCAACTAGGAGGGATTGGGAGATGGTCGAGTTCGAGAAGAGAAAGAAGAGATTAGCTCGTGTGAAAGGGTATGAGTGGGAGCCGAAGAAGATGGTCTTTCCTCATCTTTATTCCACTTTTCATTTAGGGGGATGTATTTATCCCGACACACTTCCGCCAAATTTAGAAGAAGCGTTTTCCGAGCTTTCTATTCAGATGGTGGAGAAAGCAGGAATGAAATCTGATGTCAAGGAAGAGTTGTTGGTGTACCCGTGCTCACCTGAAATGGAGCTGGGTAATTGGAAAGTGACAAAACCGTCGGTTATCCTTGAATCTCATAAAATGTAATGCAGTGAGTCAAGTCCCTAGTTGCTCATGCCCAGGGGCATTAGGGATAGTCTTTTATGTATGGGCTAGTTTATTTCTCATTATTTTAATAAATTAGGAACAAGATGCATTTTCATTCCCTCTTTCATTCATGGTTGTCATTTTTTTCATTGTTGCATTTATCTTTCTTCGTATACCAATATATATTCTTTCGATTCCATTCAATTTCAGGGTTCCAAATAATGAATACAAAGACAATCTTAATAATAATTTGGGATTCGATTTTGAAAACACAGTTCATGTTGATGAATTTGATAATGAAGAGGAATCAGATGATTATACTTTATCTCCATATTTATTAAGATTAATGGAACAAGAAAAGAAACCGATTGAACCAAATCAAGAGGTTACTGAGATGATCAATTTGGGAGATGAGGAAAATAAAAAAGAAGTAAAGATCGACGCGTCGTTGCCACCTGTTCAAAAGAAGAGATTAGAAGATTTGCTCAGAGAATTTGTGGATGTGTTCGCATGGTCATACAGAGACATGTCGGGTTTAGATATAGATATTGTGGAGCGTAGATTGCCTTTGCGGCCAGAATGCAAGCCAGTGCAACAAAAGTTAAGACAGATGAGACTAGAGATGCTGTTGAAGATTACAGATGAAAGTTGATATGCAGTTTTGGCATGATTGGAGGAAAATTGGTAGAATTGCTTCACAAGTATATTAATGGCTGTGCATATAGATTCCTTGTGGTGAATTTGTATAAGCTTGTCATTTTTCAATAAATGTTCTTTGATGAAAATATTCACATTTGAGATGATAATGGCCATCTTTCATATTCCTTTCACAAAATGAGAAATTATCCTTTGCTACCCCTTTTGAGCCTATTGGATTTTTTTCGAATAAACCCAACTAAGGATCACCCGCCACACCAGGGGGCAAGTATGGAAAGATATCTTTCTAGAGGAGGACAAAGGATTGGATCATATTTCTACACCATGCAAAGAATGCCTTATGTCATAGAGGCAATGATGAGATGGATTGACTTCCAAAACTTTGAACTCCCCTTGTGAAAAAAAAAGGAAAAAAATGAAAAAAAAAATGAAAAAAAATGAAAAAAAAGAAAAAAAAAAGAAAGAAAAGAGATGAAAAGACAGATGCACAAAGTTTTGAAAATCCTCATTGAAAAAGAAATGATCCATGGCTCGATTATCTTGGAAATGGAAAGAAAGATATGAAGTGTTTTGAGATAAAAAGATCATTGGTTTGAATACCCTTAAACACATGTTTGAGCCTATTTTATCCATTCTTTCATAACCCCAAACCTTGGCCTACATTACGTACCTGGAAAAGTCTATTTTGATCAAATGTGAATGTTTGAATTGGAAATCATGTATTGAATTAGGACACGCTTGTGGTATTATCAAGAAACAATGAAGCTTAGATGCATGAAGACAACTCCTAAGAAAAGGGCTTGTTACACTTTGATATGCTTAATTGCCTCCGAGAAGATTGAGACGAACACATGATGAGGGAAGGTTCTTCTTGATACTTCGAGAAATAATTAGTTTTGAAGAAATTGCTCTTAAGTCACATGGCCATTGGAGATAATACACAACTATTTGTGGAGTTCTTATGAAGTGAAAAGCTTTTTCGAAGGAAGCATTATTTTGAGAACAACAAATGAAGATGATTTGCCAAATACTGTGGAGAAATGTTTCTTTGAAGAAAAAAAAATGAAAAAAAGAAAAAAGAAAATGAGAAAAAAGAAAAAAATGAGAAAAAAGAAAGAAAAAAAAATAATGAATGAAAAAAAGAGAAAAAAGAAAAAGGAGGACTCAAATTGAAAACCCGAAAAGGGCGGTTTGGGTCAATGGGGGTTGTCTAAGTTGAAAACCCGAAAGGGCGGCTTAGATATGAGGAGGGTCAGCGTCGTCCAGAAAATTTCATGAAGATGGGGACAATGTCTAGTTTGATGAACTCTGAAGGATTGAAGACATCGATTGGAATTGGTTTTTAGATGATAATTTTGAATGAACTGTTAAGATTGTCTAAGTATTCATTGTTTGGATATTGTTTTGTTATCCTAACACCTTGTTGATAAACTTTTTGAGATATTCCTTTATTCCTTGAGATGAATTCTTTTCCTTATTTTGATAATAAAGATATTTCTTTCCAACTTATCCAGTCTATCTTTTTGCCTTCCATTTGTTATTCCATTTGTTATTCTCAACTTTATACCTTTGCATTGAATAGAGGGAATGCATCATGCATTGCGTTTGCTATGAAATTAGAATAATGATTGATAAATTAGAATATGATCTTAAGAGATCCCTGCATTTATTTTATGAGAAATCTATGGATAATTGAACAGAAAAGTCAGGATATGAGATGAGATCTGATTTTTAAAAAATGAGAATCCGTGAAGATGAGAATTTCCGGGATGGAATGTGAAGCCCAGTTAAGCTAGCATAAAATGAGATATAGAATGTTTGGCGTTTTGAAATTTTTGAAGAAAGAAATTTATATTCAGCAGATTTTGAAAAATGAAAGAGATAATAAGATTCGTTCTACCAGCTTGAAGCCAAGTGCGAACAGAGATAAATGATGAGCTTGAGAACCTTTTATTTTCAGGGAGTTGATATTAGAGCATTCATGACATCCATTTGCACGATATGCATCGGCATTCATGGCATTCATGTACTGCATTGCATTTAATTGCACACAAGAAAGCTTATTTCAGGTATTCAGTATGATTCAGACATAAGCTCGGAATGCTAATTTGCGTTAGCGTTTTCTTTCAGGACTCAAGGTAAGATTTTTGAAGTCTGCATTTACGTTTGAGAATTTTGCAAATTTCAGTATTTTCTTTTAAAGTTGAAGCCTCGATGGAGGAGTTTTTATTTAAAGTTGAAGCCTCGGTGGAGGAGTTTTATTTAAAGTTGAAGCCTCAGTGGAGGAGTTTTTTATTTAAAGTTGAAGCCTCGGTGGAGGAGTATTTTCTTTTAAAGTTGAAGCCTCGGTGGAGGAGTTTTTATTTAAAGTTGAAGCCTCGGTGGAGGAGTTTTTTTATTTAAAGTTGAAGCCTCGGTGGAGGAGTTTTTTATTTAAAGTTGAAGCCTCGGTGGAGGAGTATTTTCTTTTAAAGTTGAAGCCTCGGTGGAGGAGTTTTTATTTAAAGTTGAAGCCTCGGTGGAGGAGTTTTATTTAAAGTTGAAGCCTCGGTGGAGGAGTTTTTATTTAAAGTTAAAGCCTCGGTGGAGGAGTATTTTCTTTTAAAGTTGAAGCCTCGGTGGAGGAGTATTTTCTTTTAAAGTTGAAGCCTCGGTGGAGGAGTTTTTATTTAAAGTTGAAGCCTCGGTGGAGGAGTTTTTATTTAAAGTTGAAGCCTCGGTGGAGGAGTATTTTATTTAAAGTTGAAGCCTCGGTGGAGGAGTTTTTATTTAAAGTTGAAGCCTCGGTGGAGGAGTTTTTATTTAAAGTTGAAGCCTCGGTGGAGGAGTATTTTCTTTTAAAGTTGAAGCCTCGGTGGAGGAGTATTTTTATTTAAAGTTGAAGCCTCGGTGGAGGAGTATTTTCTTTTAAAGTTGAAGCCTCGGTGGAGGAGTATTTTCTTTAAAGTTGAAGCCTCGGCGGAGGAGTTTTCTTTTAAAGTTGAAGCCTCGGTGGATGAGTATGTTTTTACGGTGAGTTTATTTAAAGTTTATGCCTCGCTTAGAGGAGCTTTTCTACGATAGAATTTTCTTTAAGTACATAGGACTTAGTACGGTGTCTACGTCTTTGCACATCCCCTGTTTCTCAGGGAATGCACAAAGAGGGGCAACTGTAGACACCGGATTTTATCCGGGTATAATTTTTATTATTAAAGCAAAAAACCAAAAAGAAAAAATCAAAAAAAATCAGAAAAACAAAAAAAATCAAAAAACAAAAAAATCAAAAAATCAAAAAAATAAAAAATTTGGATAATTTCGAAAATTAAAAGAAAAATCAGAAGAAATTCGAAATTAATAAAAAAATGAAAAAAACAAATTTGGGTTGAAATAAACCTCTTTTTGGATTGAAGTGGGACTCTAAAAATGTGATTGAAACAAAACACCTCTCTTGATCAGATTGAAGACTTCTAGCTAGATTAAAACTTAATTTCTTCTCTATAAAAAAGAACCCAAGCATCAAACACAACACACATCAAGAAAATATCAGAAATCAAGGAGAGTTAGAAGCAACTATAGGTTTTTTTTTTGAAATAAAAAAATACTTTTTTGAGAGAAAAAATTCGAAAATTCAAAAGTGAGAGTTAGAGTTTGTTTCGAAAAATTTTTTTGAGAAAGAAAAGTTGTGTTTTAATTAGAAGAAACACATACTAAAAGTTGGTGGCCATTCGACGACCGACGGAGTAGATCGGAGGAGGTGAAGTTTCGAACTTCAATTTCAGATCTAGGAAATTCTAGAGAGATTCGGAAAAAACTAATTTGATATTTGAAAAGAGGAGATCGAAAGGAATTTTTGGTGATTTTTCGGAATTTTTTTTTACCACCGGCACCGGCGGTGGCGGCGGCGGCGGCAGCATCATCTCACCAAAATCTGGAAAAATCCGGGTTTGGTGTTCTTGGTGTTCTTGAAGGATTTCAGAGAAAAAAGAGATTTTTTTAAAAAGAGGTAAACAAATGAACCAAAAAAAAAAAAGTTTTTAGAGACAGCAGGGGCCCGGGCCAGCAGGCCCGCGCCTGGCTGGCCCCTCCCCCTGCTGTTTGCACCTTTGCTGTTTGCATGTTTTTTTTCATTTGATTTTGCTTTGCTTTTATACGTTTTATGTTCTTCATATATATATATTTTTGTCTTATTCATTTTTTGTCTTATTAGATTTTTGTTTTATTTGATTTTTATTTTGATTATTTATTTACTAATTATTTTTTAAGTTTTTGCAGGTTTTATATTTTATATTATATTATATTATATTATTATTAGTATTGCTATTATTATTTATTATTTTATTAACCATATATATATTTTTTAGAAAACTATTATTATATTATATTATATTATATTATATTATTATATTATATTATATTTTTATTAGTATATCATATTACATATTATATTTCATATTTTATATTGTTATAATAATTGTATATTTTAATATTGTTAATTAGTTATTTTTTTTTAGATTAAATTAATTTGTGAAGAATAGTTATTTTTAAATAAATAAATTGAGATTTTTTCCAATGATGAAATTCAAAGAAATTACGAATGGTTAATTTCTGAGAAATTTCTAGGTGAGAAATTTCTCTTAAAAATTCTCCAGAATGAATGGAAGGATATTTTAAGAGATTAATTTCAATACCAACAAAAATCAAAAATTTATTTTTTTAAGAATAATTAATTTTCAACTTCTTTTTCTCAGATTAATTTTCCATAATAAATGCTTAATTAAAATTGAAAGATAAATTAAGATTTTTTTCGATGACGAAATTCAAGAAAGTTGCGAATGGATGACTTTTAAGAAATTTCTAGGTGAGAAAAATTCTTTTAAAAATTCTCCAGAACGAATGGAAGGATATTTTAAGAGATGATTTTCGATATTAAAAATCACAATTTATTTTTCAAAACAAACATTAATAAAATGTGGATTATTTTTGGAAGATTAATTAAGAGAAATAATTTGATTAAATAATTTAATTTTTCTGACGACGGAGCCTCTTCAATAGAACGAATGGTTTCTTTGGAATACTCTCGAGGTGAGGAAATATTTTTTAGTAATTTCTCCAGAATGAATGGAAGGAAGACCTAAAAAATAATTTCCGATATTTCTAACTTTAATAATTAAAATGAAAATAGGATAGACAAGACCAATTAATTAAGACTTTTTAGGTATCACAAGACTAATTAGGTACTATCTCTTAGATAGGCGTCGTAAGGGTGCTAATCCTTCCTCACACGTAACCGTACTCCCGAACCTAGTTCTGATAAAGTAGACCAGAACCTATTCTTTTTAAGGTGCCTTAGTCAAGCTTAGGATTACTTTAAATAGGATAGATTCATAAAGGTGACTAATCACACCTAGATTAGATGATTAGTGGCGACTCCATTGATTTGTGTCTAGCATGCTGAATTCGTATTTGGCACGTTATGACACCGCACATAATCGACTCCCGAACCCACTTCTTTGATGTCTCTGGTTTAAAAGCGCATACTTCGAAATTGGTTTTTAATACATGTTTTAATTAATTTTAAAATATTTTACAAAACTGGTTTTAATAGGTGGCCAATCACACCTAGCCAAAAAAGATTGGTGGCAACTCCATTTCTTTTTCGAGATTGTTTTCAAGCCTTCATTTTATTTCAAGAGGGATTAAGTCATCTTTTTCTCTGTTTTTCCAATGTCACACTTAACGAGTAATGTCTCGCGATAAGACTTGTTATTTTTTAGGTTGCAATAATGTGCACAAGGTCTGATAGTTGTTATTGTTGTCAGATTTCACTATGCAAGTGCACGCTATCGCAAACAAGTGATAAAGTGGAAGTAGAGTATCGTACCCACGAGGAATTGTTATTAATTTCGTTAAATACTAAAATTAAAACAACTTAATCTTATCCAAATAATTAATTAAATTTTTTTTAATTGAAACTAAATTAAAGAAAAAATAATAAAATAAAGAAAGCAAATTGAAATTGGATTTAAATCAATAGAGAAAAGCCTAGGATTACAATTTTCCTCAACACTTCGCTTGGACGTCTTCTACCCTCTTAACTTGATTAATGATCTTGAGTTGTTAACCTAGAGTTCTAATATATTTATAAGGATCTTCCGGTGGTCTTATAAAAATATCCTTCTTAACCAATTAACTATATTCCTATGTTAATTGAATTAAAGAAGAACTCACTAAGCTTAGACTCTAAAACTGATTACACATGACACGTAAGTGTATTTCTACCCTACATGCAGATCAATTCATCCTAATAAATTAATATGAAACATGTGTTATGCAATCCATGTCTAACACTAAACTCCCTTTTCCAAGTTATATTTAGGTTAACAAATCAGTTTAATTGGTGATCAAGCAATTAAAAGCATTAAATACAAGAATGCATAAACAACTCAAATATTATTAATCAAGCTAGAGAGTAAAATAATCCAAAGTATGTGTTGAGTTCCATTGCAATCCTAGAAAAGAAATTTAGTTCATGCTTGACATTGAAAACAATAAGCAAAGGAGTTTCACCAACATCAAATTATAAGAAAATAAAACAAGATTAAGGAAGAAGAGAAAACTAAAGTTTGTCAGTTCTTTAATCTTCTAGTCTCCAAAACTGTTCTTGGCTTCTTGCAAGATGGTGGTGGTTGCTCTCCTCTTCAGAAAACAAAAGCAAAAACTAAGTAGGTCTCTCCAAAAAATAAAGCCTAAGGGTTCCTATTTATAGAGCCTTAAAAGCTTGAAGAATGGAAACTTTGTGGCCAAGTAACTGCCTCCAGCTTGGACTTTCCATATATCAGTTGAGTCTTTCCTTCTAGCTTTAGGACTCTACAAAACTACAAAAGAAATTAATTAATAACTAAAATAAAACATAACATAAATGAATAAAACTAAATTAGAAATAAATAAAAATAACTAGAAATAATAAATTAATAGCTTAAACTACAAGGACTTAGCTATTTTAAAAGCACAAAATAGGATAAAATAACTCTATTTTATAGAGTTATCACACCCCCAAACTTAAGATTTTGCTAGTCCTCGAGCAGAACTAAAGAAAACAAAACAAACTAAATAAATAAATAAATAAAACAAAACAAAACATACCTAAAGATGAATGAACTTAACCAGTGACTTCCTTAATTTTCCTCAAAACCTATCTCAAAATCTCAATTCTAAGTAAAACACAAACATAATCCAACTTTATGATTCAATTCAATTGTATGTTTCATGCTTGAATGGATTTCCAGTGTGTATGTGAATAATCTCTTTGCAAATCATTGCATGCAATTCGAATAAGTTTATGTCAATGCAAAATACGAATTATAGTACTAGATTCTCATATGTTTGCTTTTCATCTATCTCTCCACTAATGTAGACTAACATTTCGTCAAGGATCAAGTAGGTCTTTATTAAGCTTGTAATGTAAGGCTAGGGTCAAGGTATGATAAAAGATATATTTCGGTTTAAGTCACCTATAGACATTTTACATTTTTTCTAGGATTTTTGAGAGCCATAGTCTTTTTCTCAAATTACATAATCCATTCTTTGAATACACTTCCTTTTTGCTTCACCACTTTATTCCCCCTTTTTTTTCTCTGTTCTTCATTTTCGAAGAATCATAACCTTTTTTTTTTATTTTTTATGACCACCATTTCACCCAAATTTGACATGGCTCACAATTTTTTCCTGTAATATCATCACATGCCTATGTAGTGAAGGTTAATCATGGTTTTTCTTATTTGTCTAGGCTAAAAGATGTGGCAATCAAAGAAAAGATATATATCAATGAGGCTCAAAGAGGTAGACTAAGAATATTAATATATAAAGGTAGGATCGAAAGGCTCAAACGATCCAAAAATGACCTAAATCACTTCCTCAACTTAGTGTTGTCTAGGATTTCGCCTCGAGAGAGAATCAAACAAATTCTAGGCTCTAGACATAATCGCAATTCACATAAACATAATCAGTCTTTAAATAAGCAATGCAAATCTAAGCAAGAGATAACGTGATCAAATTGTTGAAAATCACATCCTAACAATGAGACAAACAAAAGAATTTAACATAAAATCAAATCATGCTTATGTTGTTCCTAAGAATCAAGATAAATCAATAGCTAAAATTTCATCATTGGATAAACAAAAACTTGTTGTCGATTTTAATCACGCAAGTGCACGTATCGTTGACAAGTAATATAATGAAAAGTAGAGTGACGAACCCACGAGGATTTGTTACTAAATTTGCTAAGTACTAAAATTAACACAACTTAATCTTATCTAAACAACTAATTAAAGATGATAACCAAAAACTAAATTAAAAGAAACTAATATTAAAAGCAAGTAAATTAAAAAGACGAATTCAATTAATTAATAAAAGCCTAGGATTACAACTTCCCTTAACACTTCGCTTTAATCTCTCTCAACCTCTTCACTTGATTAATGACCTTGAATTGTTAACCTAGAGTTCTAATCTATTTATAAGGATCTTTCGATGGTCTCATAAAAATATCCCTCTTAACCAATTAACTATATTTCTATGATAATTGAATTAAAGAAGAACTCATTAAACTTAGACTCTAACAATGGTTACACATGACAAGTAAGTATATTTCTACTCTACCTGTAGATCAACTCATCCTAGTAAATGAATATGAAACATGTGTCATTCAATCCATGTCTAACACTAAACTCCCTTTTCCAAGTTGTATTTAGGTTAACAAATCAATCTAATTGGTGGCTAATCAACTAGAAGCATTAAGAACAAGAATGAACAAACAACTCAAAAAATCATTAAATCAAGCTAGAGAGAGAAAGTAAATTCAAACTACATGTTGAGTTCCATTGAAATCCTAGTAAAAGAAATTTACTTCATGATAATTAATAAAAACAAATATTCAAAGAGTTCCACTATCATCAACAACGTAAGAAACATAAAGAAGAGAAAAAAGAATAGAGAAAACTAAGAGATGTCAATTCTTGAATATTCAATCTTCACCAATCTTCTTCAGATATTTTGATGGAAACTATCCTCTTGAGAGAATTAGGTTTTTAGACATCCAATCCCCCTTATTTTAGCCTTAAAGAGTCCTATTTAAAGTGTCCAAGGCCCCTGGAGTTCGAAACTTTGCGTGCAAGCAAACCAGGTAAGTGCAAGATTCTTAATTTCTTTTAACGTGTTTCAAGGCTGAGGCCTTAGGCCGCGGTCTCAACTTTCTGACTCTCTGGCGCTGTGGCCCTAGGCCGCGGCCCCGACCTTCTGGTTAGCCGCCTGTTGGTTCTGTCATCTTCTCGAACTTCGTCAGCTTATTTGGATAGGCAAAGCTTGTCCTATTTTGACAAGTAAAATACCGTTGGAAAGGTATGAAAGTCAGATTCAAAAGTCAAGAAGGAAGTTTTCTGAAATAAAAAATTTAAGATCATGTTTTTCTTGAAACAAGCTCTGGAGGTCGAATATGCCTACTCGTTGCTTTGCACTATTTTTCATCGTTTTGCACCTCCAAGCTCCAGATCACCTTGGTCCTATAAATAACAACTAAATAACTATTTTAAACATGAAATGGATAAATAAAATAAATCTAAAAATATCTAAAACTAATCAAATTCAAATAAAAGCATCAAGGACTTAGCCGATTTAAATGCGTAAAAGGTGATAAAATAACTATATTTCCTAGAGTTATCACACCCCCAAACTTAAGATTTTGCTAGTCCTCGAGCAAAACAAACTAAACAAACTAACTAAATAACCTGACACAAAACATCACTCAAGATAAATGCACTCAAACAATGATTTCTTTAATTTTCTTCAAAAGTCTCAAAATCTTGATTCAAAGTAGAACATAAACATAATCCAAATCTATGATTCAATTTAATCATAAACTTCATGCTTGAATGGATTTTTAGTGTGTGTGTGTATAATTTCTTGCAATGCAATCTAAATAAGTTTATATCAATGCAAAATACGAATTAGTACTAGATTGTAATATGTTTGCTTTTCATCTCTTTAATGTAGACTAACACTTCGTCAAGGATCAAGTAGGTCTTTATTAAGCTTGTAATGTAAGGCTAGGGTCAAGGTAGGATAAAGATAAATTTCGGTTTAAGTCACCTATAGACACTTTACATTTTTATCAAGATTTTTGAGAGATATAGTCTTTTCCTCAAATTACATTCTCCATTCTTTGAATACACTTCCTTTTTGCTTCACCAATTTATTCTTCTTCTTCCTTTTTTTTTCCTGTTCTTCGTTTTCGAAGAACCATAACTTTTTTTTTTTATATCACCATTTCAGCCAAATCCGACATGGCTCATAATTATTTCCTGTAATATCATCACATGCCTATGTAGTTAGGGTTAATCATGATTTTTCTTATTTGGCTAGGCTAACAGATGTGGCAATTAAAGAAAAGAGATATATCAATTAAGCACAATGGGGTCGACTAAGGATAATCATATATATAGGTAAGCTCGAAAGGCTCAAACGATCCAAAGATGGCCTAAATCATTTTCATAACTTAGTGTTGTCTAGGATTTTGCCTCGAGAGAGAATCAAACAAATTCTAGGCTCTAGACATAATCACAATTCACATCAATATAAGCCTTCTTTAAATAAGCAATGCAAATCTAAGCAAGAGATTAAGTGCTCAATTTGTGAAAATCACATCCTAACATGAAACTAACAAAAGAATTTAACACAAATTCTTCTCATGCTTATGTCTTTCCCAAAAATCAAGATAAATCAATAACTAATTCTCATCATTGGATAAGGATTCCATCATAATAAGTTCAATTTATCTCAAGTAAAAAGTTTTTTTTTTAGACTCTTAATAAACTTAGACAATCACACAAACTAAAATAAATCTAAAGACACACCCCCAAACTTGAAACAAACATTGTCCTCAATGTTTGGAAATAAAAAGAGTAAGAACAAGAAAACTCTCTTATTGATGAAAGCAAAGTAGGAGAAAATTTAGTTTTCCTCTTAGACTTCATCATGCTTGTCCAAGTTGGGTGAGTAGTCACTACAAAAGAAAACAAAGTAAAAAGAAATTAATAAAAATATCCTAAAAATTTAAAATTTAAAAAGAAAAGGAAAAAGTTTAGAACTTGGGTTGCCTCCCAAGAAGCGCTTGATTTATAGTCGTCGGCTTTACTATCTCATTGTTCATCATCCTATATCCAACCACTTGATGATTTTCGATTCATGCCATTTGGCTGTTCTTTCTTTGAACAATTTAGTAGTCTTGTAGGCTTGAAAGCGAAATTCATCCCTTTCTGTGGTAGAATTCAAGAATGCTTCAAGTGGATCAATGAGATAAATCTCTATGAATTCCTCGTTTTTAGCACTATCTATCCCATCGACTAGCTTTGGCTGTTGGATGCATTGGGGAACAGGCTATGGTGGTGGGTCACACTAGATCCATTCTTCTTGAACTTTTTAAACTTCTTTTTCACCTATTTTTTCTTCTTCAATAGGATTGTTTGGTTGTGGGTCACATTGAATCCATTCTTATTGAGCTTTCACAAATTCTTCTTCAATAAGCTCGGTCGGCAATTTAGGCTCTTTGCTATCCTCATCTATCTCTTGTTCACTATTGAGTGTGATTTCATTGCAATACTCGTCTTCACCTGATCTGGAGTTAGTTTCATATCACATGGAAAAGTTTCTTGAGGTTGGTTGTTAATGGCGGTAACAATTTGGCTTATTTGTATCTAAAGATTTTTTATTGATGCATCGTTTTTCGCCATATATTGTGACATCATCTCTTCCAATGATGGCTTATTTTCTAGAGCAGGTACTTGGGCTTGACTCTGAATTATAGCATCGGTGCTTGACATGTAATTCATGAACATCTCTTCCAATGAAGGATTCGTTTCTGGAACAGCTGCTTGACTTTGAAATAATGTTGAATGATTCTAATTGATCACTGCTTGGCTTGCCATGAATTGCATAAACACTTCTTCCAATGATGGTTTCTTTTCTGGACAGGTGGTTGAGGTTGCAATGGAAACCCAGTAGAATATGCTTGATTTTCGGAATAGGAAGACCATTGATTGTTGTTCCAAGAAGAATTTTGGGTGATCTCCCTAACCTAGATTCTAGTTGTTGGAATAAAAATTATTCTGTTGCATATTGTAGTTTACACCATATTGCATTGAACCAGCATAGGTTGGGCACCAATCACTATGATGTCCACCCCCACAGAGTTTACAAATTACAAATAGGCTTTGGACAGAAGGTAAACACAAAGTGTCAAGATTTTTGTTAAGTGCAGCCACTTGTACAGATAAAGCATTGATTGCATCCCGTTTATAATCCCACATAATTCACCCAAATCAACAAAACCTGGAAAAAAAGTTTGAATTAAGACTAATTGCTTGGTATTAATATTAACAAAAATAGTAAAACAATTCCCCGGCAATGGTGCCAAAAACTTGTTGTCAATTTTAATCACGCAATTGCACGTATCATTGACAAGTAATATAATGAAAAGTAGAGTGCGAACCCACGAGGAATTGTTACTAAATTTGCTAAGTACTAAAATTAACACAACTTAATCTTATCTAAACAACTAATTAAAGATGATAATCAAAAACTAAATTAAAAGAAACTAATATTAAAAGCAAGTAAATTAAAAAGATAAATTCAATAAATTAATAAAAGCCTAGGATTACAACTTCCCTCAACACTTCGCTTTAATCTCTCTCAACCTCTTCACTTGATTAATGACCTTGAATTGTTAACCTAGAGTTCTAATCTATTTATAAGGATCTCCAGATGGTCTCATAAAAATATCCCTCTTAACCAATTAACTATATTCCTATGATAATTGAATTAAAGAACTCATTAAGCTTAGACTCTAACAATGGTTACACATGACAAGTCAGTATATTTCTACCTTACCTGCAGATCAACTCATTCTAATAAATGAATATGAAACATGTGTCATTCAATCCATTTCTAATACTAAACTCCCTTTTCCAAGTTGTATTAGGTTAACAAATCAATCTAATTGGTGGCCAATTAACTAGAAGCATTAAGAACAAGAATGAACAAACAACTCAAAAAATCATTAAATCAAGCTAGAGAGAGAAAGTAAATTCAAACTACATGTTGAGTTCTATTGAAATCTTAGTAAAAGAAATTTAGTTCATGATAATTAATGAAAACAAATATTCAAAGAGTTTCACCATCATCAACAACACAAGAAAAATAAAGAAGAGAATAGAGAAAACTAAGAGATGTCAAATCATGAATCTTCACCAATCTTCCACTCTTCTTGAGAGCTTTTGATGGAAACTATCCTCTTGAGAGAATTAGGTTCATACTTTAAAGGTAATGAATTTCTTAAACTATATTCCCATTATATTTTTTTAATATTTTATTATTGTGATAAAATTATTTCCTTTTTTTAATAAATGACGCCTTCCATTCATTGATTAAAAAATACAATCATCCGCAATAATTTTAGAAATAGCATCAAGACGCTCTTTTACCCAATAAATACCCTTAGGGTGTGGGTCAAAATATTTGAAAATTTTCTGTAATATATAATCGAATGTAAATTAATTTTTTATTATTATAAAATTGAATAATTTAATTTTTATATTTTTAAAATTAAAGCAAAAAGGTAAAATCACTAACTGGTGTAACGAAAACTGTTAAAAAAACTGACGTGGCATTTAACCTTGTATTTATTTTATGATGTGACATTAATAAAATATATTATTTTAAGCTGTCGTTGACAAAATAACAAATAAGTTGGCAAAAAATAATTTGATGTGACATTTTTGCCAACCTAGTTTGTTATTTTATCCACGTCAGCTTAAAATAATATATTTATTGATGTCACGTCAGTATTTGACATTTACGTCATCAAATAAACATAAGGTTAAATGTCACATCATCTTTTTTAACAGTTTTTGTTACACTAATCTGTGATTTTACCTTTTTGCTTCAATTTTAAAAGTATAGGGACTAAATTGTTCAGTTTTATAATAAAGGGACTAATTTGCATTAGATGGTATAGTACAAGAACTTCTTAGACACTTTGATCCAAGGTGTGTGTAAAATAACAAGATTGAAATGTAAAAGCCTTAAATATGGCCTCATCAACCAAAGGACTAGAGGTGTCCATCGGTCGGGTTCGGGTCGAGATCATGTATGGTATCAACACTATATTTATTTGTCCAAGCCTGGCCCGGCCCAAAATATGGGTCTCAAATTTTGTCCAAACTCGCTCATATTTGTAAATGGATAGTCCAAGCCCGTTTAAGTCTACCCATATTATTTTTTTCTATTTTTTTTAGATATATTATTTTTTATTTAATCTTTAGTAATTTTATATTTTTTCTTTTATTAAGTTCTTAAACATGAGCAACTTAACATATTTTTTAATGCTTATAATATAATATTATATATATTTAATCTTTATATGACATAAATTACATAATGTATATAAAAATAAAAATAAAATATTATTTAATTAGAAAATGAGCCGGGCTCAGGCTTTGAATATTGGAGCCAAGGCTCAGCCCATTTTTTAAGCGGGTCTTATTTTTTGCCCAAACTCATTTTCTGAGCCTAATATTTTTGTCCAAATCTTTTCAAATATGGACGAATCTTCGGACTTGAACGGATATAAAGGATCAACAGGAGACAGGTCCTGATCTCTAGACTTAATTTTCTTGATAATCCCTAAAGAATCACCTTATAGTTGTGCAGTTTTGTATTCTTGTGCATAGCAGAGTATGAACCTTCCTTCCTCTTGTGGGGATTTCCGAGCCTCCCCATGCAGTTCACCATTCCTACTTCTCCAAAATACCCAAATGGGGTAACCATGAATAGCTGCAATCGATCATAGTCAACAGAGTGACATACCGGATAAACCCAACTGGACGACTCTTTCATTGAAGGTCCTGCTATCGTCCCAAACGAACTCGATTTGAGACCACACTAATTTTACAGCAGGACAGTCTCTAATAGCATGAAGCACTGATTCTGCGGCTCCATCACACCTGAAGCACCGCATATCGACAAAACTTGGCTTTTATGGGTAAGACATCATGAAAAACCCTTCATAATAAGACTTTGATCTTGTTTGGGACCTCTGCAATCCATAACTTTTGTAATCTATCTATACCTATATATTAAAAGAATCTCATTAGAGGATACTATAGCAAGGCCAAACAATGACATGTGTTTTTTTTTTTTTTTTTCCAGTTTGTTAAAAAAATTATAAAATAAGTTAAGCAAATAAACTATTTACAATTTATAGTCATTATAATAAACAATTATTCGTAAGAAAATAATTCATTTTTAGCTTCTGTGATTCGATTTGTTTTTTTTCGAATTAAGATATTACAGATTCAAATAATTTACGGATCGAATATTGAATTTATTATCCGTAGAGGATTCAGATATGAATCAATGGATATCCGTTATTTGAATTCACTTTAATTTTGATTTGGATAGTATCAGATATTCGAATTTTTCATTCGCTTCATTTATATACTTACAACATCAACAGTCTTTTTTTTTTTCAATGTTTTAGAAAAATTATAAAATGGGTTGATCAATTAAAAATATTTATAATTTATAATTATTATAATAAATGATTGTTAATAAAGATTTTTTTATTTTGTGATTTGATTTTTTTTTTCGGATTCGGATATTACAGATTCGAATAATTTTCGAAAATGGATATTGACTTTACTATGTGCTACGATTTCAAAACAGATGCCAACAATAATGTTAAACGAGACCTTATTACTTTGTTTGCTAGCTAGGGATAACTAACTTCTGCCTAAATTTAGATTAATTTGATGATATATCCAAATTTGTTATCCGCTCTATTTACATATTTAGTTTTTATAT
This sequence comes from Fremontodendron californicum, assembly GCA_030761205.1. Taxonomy (NCBI): domain Eukaryota; kingdom Viridiplantae; phylum Streptophyta; class Magnoliopsida; order Malvales; family Malvaceae; genus Fremontodendron; species Fremontodendron californicum. The sequence goes on along the minus strand of JAULJL010000041.1, from coordinate 9,719,512 downwards.
TTTTATTTTAAAAAATGATTTAATAAATTTAGATATTTAGCGAATTCGGATATCAAACAAATATTGTTCTTTAAATTGGATGCGATTCGGATAGTAAGCGATCATAAACAAATTCAGATTTTGGATAAATTAAGTAGATTCAGATTCGAATATTAAAAAAGTGCAGATATCCTATCCGCTGTCATCGCTATTTATGACTATTTTTTTTTTATTTAAGAATTGTAAGATTAACTAATAAACCAAAAATACTAGAAGAATTACAAAATGAACCAATTAATTAAAAATATTTATTGTCTACTATTATTATAATAAAAAATTATGTGAAAATAAGTTTTTGTATTTTTTTTAATCTTTTTAGAAGAAAAAAGAAATACCAGAAGGAGTAATTTTTCGGTTTGGACACCCACAACCTAAGAAAATGAAATCTTATTGGTAAAAAAATCGATTTAAGTTTTATTTTTTGATGAATTTGTCACTTGATTTAAAAAAAAGTTAAATTTTATAGTTTTATATTTTTTTATTTAAAATTGATTTAGTAATAATTTTTTTATTTGTGAGAAAGAAATAATTTAAAATATTTAATTTTTATATTAAAAATATAATTATTTTATATATAAATATATATTAAAATCTTTTAAAAAATATTTAAATAAATAATTATTAAAAAAATCTAAATTTCGTAAACATTCTAGTGTTAATATGTTATGATCCCCTTGTTGTTCTATGATAATATATATATATATATATATATATATATTGTATGATAATTTTTTTATGAATAGTAATTTTTTTATTGAACGTATTTCAATGCATTATTCACAAGCAATGTATGTTATCAAATACTAATGCCGTAAAATACATTAAATATAAAATTTAAATCGTTTTGAACACACTAATATTAATTAATTATACATTTATATTTGTTTGGCCAAAAAAGTACACATTTATATCTTTTATGTACACTAATATCATATTATTAATTGCTACACTGATTATAGATTAACAAGTGTCTATCTTTAAGAATAATCAAGATACTAATTTTAAGAAAAAAAATTTATATTTAATTCAATATTTGTATCAAATTAAGAGATAAAATAATAAATTAATTAAAAATATTTTAAAATATTACCTTAACATTAATTAAAAAAATTTCTTTAAATATCATGTGAAATGAGACATTGATTAATATTTTCGTAAATTATTACTTTTTTTTTTAAAATAATAGAAGGATTATAAAATTTTAGATTTGAGTGGTAATATATATTTTTTTACTAGAATTTCTCCCTCCCGCTTCATTAGGAGATTTTTTTAATATTTATAAATTTTTTAATTTAATTAATAATCATAAACAAACTTAAATTGAATCATATTAAATAATTATTATTTATTTAAATAATTTTTAAATGTTTTTATATATATTAATATCAATATAATCATATTTTATTAATTATAAAAATCAAATATGTAAAAATTATTTTATTTATAAATTACATAATACGAATGTATTCGTAAGTGTTATTTATTTCTAAAAATATTTACATCTTATTGTATAACATATATTTTATTTATGAAATAAAAATATATTAATTTTAATGTTATCAAATTTTACAATGTAATTGTGAAATAAAATCATCATTTAAAATATAATATCAAAATAAATTATTTTTATTATGATTAAATTATTATTAATAAATTTTTATTTAAGTTGAAAAAATATTAAAATATTTTCTTTTTTTGCTAAATTAATGAGAAACTAACCTATTTTTATATTTTTATTTTGCTTATATAATTTTTTAAATATAAAAATAATAAATGAACAATAACAAAATAAAATTATGTTTTGTATTTTATTAATTTATTATTTTATAAAATATTATAAAAAATAAAAAACCCTAAAAATATTAAAATAATTCAAAATCTTGAAAAATAAATAAAAAATTATAAAGGGTCGAGCATGCAGATCGCTAATCAGTGTCTGAAAAAATTGAAAAACATCTAGTTTTTTTGTTGAATTGAAACATTGTTTTATTTATTTATTTATTTTGTAAAAATTGTTGTTTTATTTTGTTTTTTGTTGATTTATCAATTTAAAAAATTTCAACCATCACTATTACAATAAAGAACAAATAAGAAAATTCTTTCTCTATCCTCAAAAAAACACATGTCATCCAACTAAAGGATCTTATAACCAAAATTGAAATTTCAAAACTATCTTTAACAAATAAAAAAATTTATTCCTTGTGCTCAAAAAGACACATGTCACCCAACTAAAGGGTCTGCCAATATATATATATATATATATATATATATATATATATATATATATATGTTAGATAGTATAGTATAGTAAAAAATAAAATTACATTAACAAACCATTTTTTCACATGATTTTCTAATTATACCCTTTCCACCGGGACCAAATTAAGAAAACAAAAAGTTTATTTAAATTTTAAAAGCATCGTCTTCCACTTCGATCAAATCATCTTTCGCTCCGTTCTCCCCTTTCTGCTTGAGGTAGGCCTTTCTCTCTCTATCTCTTTCTCGTTTCTTCGCGGTGATTTTAATGCCAGCCAAACGTGTCTTTAAGCTATATTCTAATTCAAATCTGTGTAAAAGAGTTGATCAGCTAATTTTTATTTGAATTTTTTTTTGGCTATTTAATCACGTTTGAATTTAATCTGGAGTTTATGGAATTCGCTATTTTAGCTTTTGTTTTTTTAACGATTTTAATGCATGCATCTCTATATATTTCATTTACTTTCTTTGCAAATTTGCCAAATTTAAGCAACAATTTTGAACTTGTGTGTGGAAAATTAAACAGATCATTTTATAATTTATTTGGAAGGTTTTTGATGCAAAATGATGGTTTTGTTCCTTTTCTTATACTATATTAGAATGATTCTTTTGCAAAATAATGAATTTGTTTCATTTCTTATATGTTAAGACTTAAGAGTGATTTGTTTGCACTAGTTATGTATTTTTATTTGAATTTGCTTATTATTATTATTATTACTTTTTCTTTTTGGATTTATGCAGTTTAATTTCAAGTTAGTATTTTACTTATGGGAACTGCGGATGCTGCAAGCAAGGTAATACGTGTTATGGAATTTATTCTGTTGATCTAGTTGTTATTAAAAAAGCGAAAAAAAGAATCCTTTGCCATGGAATCATTTTTCCCAGATGACATTGGCTTATGAAGAAAGTATCTAAATGCAGGATGTAACTTTTACCTTGGCTGAGAAGAAGCCAAAAGTGGTTTTTGTTTTAGGTAATCTTTTTTTCTTTTCTTTTGTTGTGACTGTTATTAGTTTTAAATTTACCTTTCTCAGCCAGTTAATTTTGTTGTTGATCCGATAAGGTGGTCCGGGTAGTGGGAAAGGTACCCAGTGTGCAAATATTGTCAAGCATTTTGGTTACACTCATCTTAGCGCCGGAGATCTTCTCCGAGCAGAAAAAAACTCTGGTTCTGAAAATGGGTATGACATATCTCTCCTGTAAAAGTTTAACATGCATTATTTCTATCTAAATTCTAGACATATTTGAGATTAGCATCTTTTTATGAAATCTAGAAATTATTTTATTTATAGGATTGAGAAAAACATTGTTTCTAATGATTGATTATCCTCCTTAATATGTGTCAATAATAGTTCCTGTGCATCATGTGTAGGTTTTCCTTTCATGATCTGTTCAGATTATAGAAAGTAAGACTGTTTTCATGGAAGATTGTTGACTGTTTTATCCTTAACTAGCAAACCATTTAGAGAAAAATGAATTGTATCCTTGCAGTTTTCTATAGGCTTATTTGCATCATCTATTCTGGTTAAATTCTAAGGACACGCCTCTTTTAGGTTCCTGAAACTGAACTGCCTGTTTTATGTGTTTGTTGCATAGTGACATTAAGGGAAGAACGGAAGAATGCATGCTCATCTACTAATTCAGTTGTTTTCCTTGAAAACATTATCCATGTAGAGTATTCTTTATCGTTGGCTTTGTGCAAATTGTACGCATTATTCTCTTCTGATCTGCAGAACCATGATTCAAAACATGATGAATGAAGGAAAGATTGTTCCTTCTGAGGTAACAATTAAGCTTCTTCAAAAAGCAATGTTGGAAAGTGATAATGACAAGTTCCTTATTGACGGCTTTCCTCGTAATGAAGAAAACCGTGCCGCATTTGAAGCTGTTGTAAGGCTATTATTCTTTGTTCCTTATTTATGTCAGTGTCATTTGTTGGTCTAGTCTTCTCAGCATCATTCATTTAGATATTCCACTAAAGCAAAGATTTAAAATGACTTCACTTACATGCTGAAAACTTGGTGGTTCTGCAGACTAAAATCGAGCCAGAATTTGTCCTGTTTTTTAATTGTCCTGAAGAAGAAATGGTGAGGCGAATTCTGAATAGAAACCAGGTTAGTTAATTTCCTGTGTATCCGATATCTATTGGCTTGAATCAGTTGATTTCCTTGTTTCCTATCTCATGTCATTTTTTGTACTTACAAACTATTTTTCATTTTCGGGGGAATAAGGGAAGAGAAGATGATAACATTGAAACAATAAGGAAGCGATTTAAGGTGTTTCTAGAATCCAGTCTTCCTGTAATTGAGTACTATAAGGCAAAGGGCAAGGTTCGAGAGGTGAAATTCTTTTTCACTGAAATGTTTTTGTTTTATAAATGGTTTTCATGTTTACCTCAACTCAAATGTTCTTCCTTTGCCTTTAGATTGATGCTGCAAAGCCCATTGAAGAGGTATTTGAGGCAGTTAAAATTGTTTTTAACCCAAAAGTTGAGGAGGTAAAGAGGTGTGGGTGTGCTATTCTCTAGGTGCCCCTTTTGCTGGAAAACAAAACTAGGAATCGAGATAGCGGTGCATTTGTAGATATTATAATGTAAAATTGTGACGTTATCTATAATTATCTTGATTGAGGTGTGTTCTGCACTGTATTGTCATGGAAACTTTATACTATATTGTGAATTTTAAACATCAGTAAGCAACTTTACATAAGAAATTATAATTAGTATGATAGAAGCTTTTAGAAATTATCCAACTCTTTTTAAGTATCAATTCCAGTCATAGTTGCATCGGTCATAGGTATGTTATTAAATGAATGCGTTTATCATAGGAAAAAAAAAAAGGATTGCTATTTGATTGAAAAGATGAATAGCATGGTATTTTCAAAGTTAAAACATGAAGCCATATCTCAGGGAAAGTAATACTATAATTATTGGAACATTATTATGTGAAAGATTTTATCATAGGAAGGAAAGAGGACACCATTGTATTAAAATAAATGTACATGAAACAGAAAATTTACTCATCCATGTTGCACCTTAGGGTTTAGGAGAAGAATTTCGGTCTCACTTGCATTAGAGATTCATACAAAATGTAAGGTGATGTAATCTTGCAAATATGAAAGATAAAATTCCTATTCTAGTTCTTTCTCTAATAGAATTTTATTAATTAAATGTAATTATCATAGGGAAGAAAAGAGAATAACTATAAGCATGGTATGAAATCATAAAAAGAGAAGCACTTGTCCGTTGCCTCCATGCATCCCAAGATTTAAGTTGAAATTTTTGCTGAGATATCCGGTGCTACAAGAACTCAAGAATTATCTGCTGCTTTGAGTAATTTAGCCCTCAACAACTAATCTTTGATTTTGTAAATAAATTGTTAAAATTTTTAGGATATCTTGCGTTTAATTAGGTATCCAGGAGGATGATTTGAATTTTTCTCAACATATTAATTGTGTATGACTTAATAGCTTTTGTATAATTGCTAAACAAGTAGTATATTATATTTAAGGGTTTCAGAGCACCAGAGAATTGTTTGATTAGTTAACAAAGCTGCTTCTGCTTGTAGAACATAACCATCTCAGTTTGCATCTTAGACTTTTAATTGATATTTTTGTGGCTTATTCAGGTCACTGCCTAGATATTACGACTCTACGAGGGATAAAAGAGCGAATCAAACTGAGGTGACACCTTTATCTGCGAATGATACTGGCTAACAAATCTCGATTTTTTCTTTATGTTTGAAAGTATCTTTGTCTTTTTTTTTTCTTTGATTTGAACTCTTTCATGCATACTTTTTCTCACTGATTTCTTTCCTCCAGGTGATATTACAGTTTGATTCGTGTACTGAACTTAGCATTGGAAGGTATTTGTGTTTTATGTTACCCGTTATAATTTATGTGATGAGGTTCGTACCTCTACATTCTTGTCATTCTGCTCTTATTCTAAAGCACTATCAAAATTATATTTCTCCACTTATTTGCCTGATTCTTATTCTTTGCACACTAAGTTCCCACTAAGAATGCTTCTAAGCTGAGATTCTTATTCTTTGCACTTTAACTTGCCACAATGAGTACTTCAAAGCTGAGATTCTTATTCTTTGCACATTAATCATCATAAGCTGTGTAACCCCTTACAATGCATAAACAGCGGCATATATTATTTACTTGTTGTCATGATTGAAGACGTTAAGATCTGGCAATATGTGGTTCATAACCTCATTGTTAGCTGCTTTATTCTTGTCTTGATGTGGAGCTCACCTCTGTTTTGGTAATACACTCATGTATACTAGCAAGTTGGACACGTGTTAATTATTACCATGGAGCAGGTGCTTGCTTCTACATTAATAAAAAGATCCATTTGTCACTGCAGAATATATATATTTTTAAATTTATTTATTTTATGTTTTCAACTCAAAAAGTTTCAAGAACCGAAGACAATTTCAAAAACTTGAACTATTAGGGAAAGCAAAAGATCTGCTGACAACAGATTTTTCAGTGGTTGGTGCTAAATGGTTGGCATTAGCACCACTGTTAGTATCCTTTATAACAGTGAAGCTAGATTGAACTTAGTGTAGTTTTACGTCTTTTAATCAATCAATCTTCTTAATGAACACAGATCTATATTCATGTTAATTGAAGTAACAATCCAGAACAAAAGAAATAAAGAAGTAAATTTGTGTGAGAGAGAGAGAGAACTAGGGATAAAACTCAGATTGCCACTAATGGATTTCTCTGAGTTCTGGCACTTAGAGGGTAGCTCTACTCACTCTTGGTGTAACTCAGAAGTAGATGACATTGATGGGAATCCGCAGGCGTCTGTTCACATTTCAGGTATATGTTGCACTGCTATTGACTGCTTCAACTTTGTCTCTTGTCCCTTTCATATTCATACTTATTCACATCTGATTCTATGTTAAGTCCGACAGCGTTGCCCCTATTTACTTTCTTGTTAATGTCATAGCAGTTTCCTTTTGACCTTCTCTTTTGGTTTTCAAGTTCTTAAAACTAGTTTTAGTTGGCAAATATTTGTCTCTTTCAGGAAAAGGTACTCTTCCTCATCAAAATGTGTCTGTTTTAAAGTGAATTTAGTTAGTAGTGAATTCATGCATGCTCAAACTCTGTGTTATCATTTTGTTTTATTGAAAGCATGGATTTACAAACTTTCAACATGTGCTTATTCTGTGGAATATGATGTCCAATCCCTTCGTTATTTTACTGTCTTTTATTGTAGTCTTAACATACACCTTTGTAGGAGTGAATTTCTTGTAAAAGTTCTCTGATGGAGCTACTTGATACGTTCATTACATCATTGACACCAGTTCTAGAAGTACGGGTGATCTATGTTACTCGGACTCGGATGTGTGTCAAATACGGGTATGTGTCCGACACGGGAATGTCCAATTTTTCTAAAGTGTTTCATGTATTTGGAGGGTCCTTGGAGGGTCATATCTCCATACCAATGTCCGGATATGTGTCGGATACGGATATTTCAAGAAAAATGAAGAGCCAGAGCAACATTGGTTATTGCTGCTGACTTATTCCCTGCAACAGAACATGTTGATCTTTTATGGGGCAAATGCAAGGCAACATTTGAATTTGAATAATGTAAGTTTACATTTTTATGTGTATAATAATAAGATACAAATGCTACGGAAGAAATGTGAAAAAAGTTTGAGATGGCCTAACACTTCTGCCAAATTTCATGGTTGGAATTTTTTTTTGAAATCCAACCCTTTGTTTGGCATTTTACAGTATGTAGAAACAATTCGAGGGGGTTTGTGTTTACAATTGTGTAATGCAAACAACTAGCAGTTCTAATCTCGATTTTCGTTCCTAGAATTTTCCTTTAAGATGACTACATAATACATTAAGCTATGTTACTTAGATTCGGGTGTGAGTGTCGAATACGATTATGTTCAATTTTTTTCAAGATTTTCATGATACGAAACGAAAAAATAATATGAATATAACACGAATATACAAACGTGTCAAATTTATATAATACGAATTATTAACGTATTAATTTATTATTTTTTTTTTGTCAAGAGAATTTTATTTAAGGAAATATTAATCAATTAGTTTGTAATTCGTGTTGATGTAAGAATTATTTTTATGTATTTATTATTATATACACAAATAGATATTTTTAATATAATAATACAAATAGTACATATACATGTATATCTAAATGACATATTTAAGAAAACAACATTTAAAAAATTAAAATATTTAATGAACGACATTGTTAAAGAAAAAGAAAGTGAACATATCTAAAAAAACAATATCTAAAAGTATTTATCCAGAAAAAAAGAATATATCTTAAAGCAAAAAATTTACATTCACTCAAAGTTGTTTTATTAATTTTCCATTATATATATATATATTCTGGTTAAAGAAAATTTTATCTTTTAAAAAACAATTAAATTATGTTTTAGATTTATAAGAGTAATTGACTCTCATATAGATTTTTTTTTTTTTTATTTATGGAATTTCAATAATATTTTAATAAATTAGATTTATCTCATGTTAAGATTTTTATATTATCTTTTGAGCTTGCTAATTTAACAAAAAAAATTGTTTTTATTGTTATAGATAGTATTTGTTACTGATCTTGATAACTTTATACATTTAGTATGTATTAAGATCAATTGTAGTATACGAAAGAATTGACATCAATTTTCGTATAAGCTAATTTTATATTTTAAAATTTCATGTACTTTTTCAAACAATTTAGATTTATTTTTTAAAATACATGTTTTTTAACATATAGATAATAAATAAAACTAATTCCTATATAAATTTGATGAAAGTTAAATTAGAAGCCTTCCTATCTCTCACATATTTATTTATTTTATTGAAAATAAATTTAAGAATATTAATTCATTTTTATTAAATTTTATTATTCAATTATTCAATTTATTAATTAATTTAATTCAATAATTTCCTACCCATAGTTTTCTCCATCAAGTATATAAACTTAAATGTTTTTTTTTTATATTGCATCATTAATTGAATTTTTTCTATCAAAGTTTAAATAATTTACATGAAGTTGTAATAATTTATCCTTCTAAAGTTATTAAAAATAAAATTTTAAAAATTTATTGATGAAAATAACAAACTATAGTTGACATGCCAAGTTGGTATGTATTTTGAATTGAAAATGTAGTTAAAAGAGAAGTGGTAAGTAAAATATAAATACAAACATGAATTTAATTAAAAAAATCAAATATATGTTTGTGATTTAGCAAGTAAATAAATAAAAATTATAACAAAAACAAAAATAAATAGAAGAAATCATGGATTATAAAATAATAACATAGCAAAACTGACAACAATAGTAAAAATCTCAATATATTTTATAAGAAATAAAATAACATTAATAAGAATAAAAAACTAATAGGGAAATCATGGATTAACAAATAATATCACATAAAAAGGAGACAAACGAAAATTCCATAAAAACTTGTTCAAGAAAAAATAATTCTGGAAGGTAGAAGCAATCATCTGATAAAAAACATTTAAAAATTAAATTCAATAGAACAATTTTTCTATTGGCTATCGTCATATAAGTTTTGTATATTAGAGTTTCTAATTCTCAAATATTATATGAATAAAGGAGATTAACATATAAAAAAATGGTTAAATAACAAAAAAAAACTTCAATAACATATGATAACTAGATATTAAACATCTATATAATAGCAAATTTTTTTTTTTAACACTTGATATCGACAAAGTTCACTCATCACCTCAAAGTTATAAAGAAAAATCAAAAGAACCCAATTCATCACCAATCTAAAATAAAAAACAACTCTTTTATTAAGCAGAAAAAGATTTTTATCCCTCAAAAGAATCGAAAATACGAGCAACAAAAAACAATAAATCAAATTCTAAGTTTCAAAATAAAAAATCCTAAGAATAAAAATCTCAAAGAACTTAGAGAGGAACACCTATTTATAAGGGTGTGGTTTAGGATTTAATTTTTAATGCATTCAATTTTCAAATTAAATTTGACTTTTTAAAAAAAAAACTTAATTATAAGATAATTTTAAAAAATATTAAATTTGTATTTCAACAGTACTTATCAGATAAATATGTACCTTGTAATATTTTATATATATATATATATATATATATATATATAATCTATAACTAACAATAAAAATTATCCCATATTCAATAGGATTGCTTAATTTAAAATTTAAAGGCATTGCTTTAATAACAAGTTAGCTTAGGTAGTAATTATAATTAGAGGGTTAATAAGGGAATCTACTAATCTTATTTTTTAGTTCATGGATTCAAGTGGTATTTTTGAATTAAATTAGGGATAATTTCGTCCTTTTCTATAATAAAAATAATATATTTTTAAAAGTTTTTAGATTTTTATTTTTAAATGATGTATTTAAAGGGGTTGGTTCACACGTTGACTCGTGGGTCGATTTAGGATCCGTACTCGACCCGTTCGGAAAAAAATTAAAAAATAAATTTATTTTAATAATTATTTTTAGTTTTTTATTTTTATTTTTAAATCATGTATGTAAAAGGGTTGGTACGCATGTTGACTCGCGGGTCGATTTAGGATCAGTACTCGACTCATAAGAAAAAAAATTAATTTTTTTATTATTTTAATTTTAAATAATGTATTTAAAGAGGTTGGTCCGCACGTTGGCTTGCGGGTTGATTTAGAATTCATACCCGACCCGCTTGAAAAAAATAGAAAAAATTTATTTTATTAATTATTTTTAGTTTTTTATTAATTATTTTATTTTTAAATGATATATTTAAAGAGGTTGGTCCGCACGTTGACTTGCGTGTCGATTTAGGATCCGGACCCGACCGTCTCGGAAAAAAAATAAAAAAGTATTTTATTAACTATTTTATTTTAATTTTAAATAATGTATTTGAAAGGGTTGGTCTGCACGTTGACTTGCGGGTCGATTTAAGATCCGTACCCAACCCGCTTGGGAGTTTTTTTTTTTAAAAAAATATTATTTTATTAATTTTTTTTTTTAAAATTTTAGATGATATATTTAAAGGAGTTGGTCCACATATTGATTCGCAGGTCGATTTAAGATGAAAAAGTAAATAAATAAATTTATTTCATTAATTATTTTTATTTTAATTTTAAATGATGTATTTAAAGGGATTGGTCAGCATGTTGACTCGCTAGTCGATTTATGATTCGTACCCGATCCGCTTGAGAAAAAAGTAAAAAAGTTAAAAAAAAAAAATTGCTGCTAACCTATGTGAAAAAATCGATCTTACGAGAGAATAAAATGCAAACCATAATTTTATTTTCTTATTTATTATTTTTTACCTCCTATATATAAAAATATATACTGTACAATAAATGAATAAAGTCTATTTTTTTTAAATACATATAAATAACATTTGAAAATAAATTTGTATTATATAATTTATAAATAAATAATTATCATAAATTTATTTTTCATAATTAAAAAATATAATTATATTAATATTATTATAATTTAAAAATAAAATATTTGAATAAATAATTATTATTTAATAAGATATAAATTAAAATTAATTAAAAAAATTATGAATTTTTTTTTTTAAGTAACCGGCGAAGCGGGATTTTTTTTTTAAGTATATAATGATTAATGACTTTGGACCTTTGGTTAATATAATATACATAAAAAATATAATTAATGCATGCTTTTTTTTTTTATTCATTTAAATTTATTAACATTTCAAATAATATAAAAAGATAAAAAAAATGGAATGGACAGGTAGACAACTATAGTCCGAGACAATGGTATTCTTATAAAAACAGAGAATGCATAGGGACAGAATAGTAAATTTATGTTTATTTCAGTTTTTGAGTGCATTCAGCCGTTGTCACCAATCCATCCCAAGGCAGTTACTCTTTCATTTCACTCTCAAAAATGGTTTTCAAAAGCGAAACGCTCTGATTTTTTCATTTATGTAGAAAAAAAGAAAAGAAAATTTGTGGCATTGTGATTGAAACGACATGTCGTCGAAGGGGAAGGCGAAGCAGGTGGCTTCTGGGAAACGGAAGATCAGCGCAGGAAGAAGCGGATGTGGAGCCGAGGAGAGCCGTCGGAAACAGAAGAATCCTGGAGTTCTTCAGTTCTTTGAAGACTCTGCTGAGGTTGATGACAATGACCAGTGGCGGATGGCTTCAAGAGCCTGAGGGGCCATGGCCCCCCCCCAAATTTTAAAAACCCCATATATATATATATATTACTTTAATTAATCTTAAATTGATCACAAAATCTGAATATAGTTTTATTATTTTTTTCATAATTTATTATTTGTTTGTTGGATTTCACAAATCACTAATCATTAATTATAATTTTTGAAATTAGTATGTTAGTTACAAGTAGGTTTATCTAATAACCAGACTATTCGTCTAAACTCGAAGGTCCATCCAATATTTAGGAGTGCTTAGATAGAAATATTGGATCGGAAAAACGAGCTTGGACAAAAAATGAAATCTGTTTAAAAACTAGCTGGACCTTGGACATGGTATTTTTTGCCCAAAGCTTGGCTTGGCTCGGCCTGTTTTACTATTAATAATATAATTTTTTTTAATAAGAATCGATTCTTTTTAAAAAATGATCAATCTCTAGAGATCGATCCTTCTAGATACAAATTTAAGTGCACTTAGGTAGCATTTTTACATGTCGGGCCAAACCTAAATAAAATTTTCTATCCATATTTTCCGTCGAATCAAGCCTAGACAAACATAAGCTTTGTTAATATGTAACCTAAACCCGACTCGGCTCGGGGACAAGTCTAGAACTATTTACTAATTTTTATTTCCTCTCATAAACACCTAATTCAAAGTTTTTATATTTTTTTGTATTCTTATATAAGCATTTAGTTTATCACTCGATTCAACTTTGTTCTCTGTAATTACTTTTACAAACAAAAGTAAAAGATCCAAAATTTTAGTTATTGATTTAGATTTTTTTTTTTTTTTGTATTAATTATTGATTTAGATTAACTCTAGGATTTATGATCTCAAAACCTTAAATTAAAGTCTTTGCTTATTTCCCATATATTTTTATTTTAATAGAAGTTATATTATTTATGAAATTAATTATTGATCATTACTTTTTTAATTATTGAATATGAGATATAGTAATAGTGTGCAAAAAGAATTAAGAAATTTCTCTTAATCCTTGAAATTTTTTGAAAGTGATAATAATTTTAAAGTCATTGTTAATTTTATAATTTATAAATTCTATGTTCTATATAATATGAATTCATATCATGTGTATTTTTTTTAATTAACTCATTAATTTAAACCTAAAGTTGTGTAAATTTATCTTTTTATTTTAGTATTTGCTTGTATCTAGAAATCTATTTTTTTTATGTTAGTAAAAGTATAAAGTTTATTTAATGAAAAACAATAAAATAAATTATAAATTTGGCCCTTCCAAGATTTAATGTCAAGATCCGCCACTGACAATGACGCCAGCGATGACAGCGATTTCGGTAACTGTATGACTGATCGTTCTTCGTTTTGGTTCTTTTTGGGGTTTTTTCCCCTTCATTTTCTTGTCTTGCATTTTACGGTTTGCGATATTTTTGTTGGGTTTTTAAGATTTGATTTTGTTGTGCATTTTCGTTTTGTGATTTTTAGGGGTTTTAGGTTGTGGAAGTGTTTTACTTTTATTCATTGTTTTGGCTGTTCATTTGTTTTGGGAATTTGCGGTTTTTTAATATGTTAAATAATTTTGAAGAGTATTTTTCCAAGGAAAAATCGTTGCGAATTTTTGTAAGTTTTTTTTAAAAAAAGAAAAAAAAACTGAGAAGGGATGATGATGGATTTTTAATTTTTTTTTGTTGTGGAATTATAAAAAAAAAATATATATATTTGTTCATTCTTTGAGTTTTTATGAAAATGAGGGATTCTTTTTGTGCTTTCTGCATGAATAATCATTTTATGGAGTTTGGTTGTGAAAGTGGCACATTAAGTAGTTTCCAAGTTCTCTTTCTCAATTAATTATAGGGTTTTTAAGTAAACATGAAGTTGATTGACAGGTTGAACATTGTTCAAAAAGCTTATTTAGTAAAGAAGTGATGTATGGGAATTCACTTTTTAGGAAGATTTTTATTTCAAAGGGTTTCGTGGTGTGTTGGACCTTATTGCATGGTGCATGAGGGTCTTTCTTAGAGAAGATTTTGTTGTTTGCAATTTAGGGCTTTCGAGGTTGAGTTTGGTATGTGGTTTCACGTTCCGCTTCTGCTTTTGTTAATTGCTTGAAATTCTTTTAGGTGAATATGGTGATGGTTCGTGGGTTGAGCGTTTTTCAAGGAACTAAATGTTCAAAACTCTGGGATGATTTTTCATAGCTTATTTGGTAAAAGAGTGATGATTTGGGCTTCATTTTCAGAAGATATTTTGTACTATGAAAGGGTTTGAGGTGTATTTACATTGGTAAGTCGTGCATGAGGGTCCTTCTTGAAGAACTTTTGTCTTTTGCGTTTAGGGCTTTTGAATTTGAAGCTGTCTATGACTTTGTTCGTCTTCATATTATATTTGAATTGTCTGATGTGTGAAATTTAACCCACCCCTGTTCTTCTAAGATGTGTTTCCAACATTTTACATTCCTTGCCTTTTTGGACCTTCCAAGTCTCACCACAAGAAAGCTAAACTTTTCTAGGTCCTTGACAACTTATCAAGGACCTGAAAGTGCTACATATAAGGAAATAAATTAATCTCAGTTTATAAATAACTGTTGGGTTGTTCAAGCTCTATGTATCAAATTTTTTCATTATAGTTAAGAAAATCCTTTAGTCTCGAATTTTAGTTTGATTACATAATATAATTCTGTTTCCTTATGAGCTTACTTAAGGTTTTCTTGCATTATTACTTATATTCAACCTGGCTTGTTCCTGGCCCAAAAAAAAAAAAAAAAACCTGGCTTGTTATTGCCTTTAATCTTCCTAACCCCCTGTTTTCTGGTTGTTGACATCAGATTTTATGGAAGAAGAATGATGCAGAAGCATAGACTTAGGATTATTTATTTATGCTTATCTTACTTAGTTATTATTTTAAGTTGAAGTTTTATGCTTTTAGTATTTATTTAGGTCATGTGACTGACATGTGACTTTTTAATTAGGAGGGTTATTATAAATATCCTAATTAGGGTAGCAGCCGCATATCATATTATTCATTATTTCTGAGTTTAACTCTTTCAATAAAAGTTTAACAGCTTTTTAAACCTAAACCTATCGTCCTTCTCAATCAGGCTGCCATCTCTTTCTAGTTGTTTACTGTTTTCAGATCTTACCCTGCATCAAATTGGTATCAGAGCTAAAACAGATCTTTGTTTTTGTTTCGAGATTCACAATTAACCATGGTTGGACGTGGTAGAGGCCGTGCCAGGGGAAATCAAGGGCAGCAAACAGATTTGACTGAGATGAGGCGAATGATTGAAGATTTGTCGCGGGCTGTACAAGCCTTACAGCGATCAGGACTTGTGGGAGCCCGAATGGAGATTCCGGAAGGTGACCACGACCCTTTTGACTTGCCGGAAGGTGGTCAGGAGAAAGAATCTGATGGGGGAGAGGCTGAGAACCCCTTCCATAACGCTGGACCTGCGAATCTTGCAGCACGAGGTGGATTGGAAGATCGGTTGTTACATGCCTTGGAATTGAATGGTGGAGGAGTGAGGATCCAAGTGGATGATTTCCATGGGGAATTACACGCCAAAGACTATTTAGATTGGGAAGCCACGGTGGACTATTATTTCGAATGGAAACCATGGCAGAGCCTCGAATGGTTTTGTTTGTGAAGCTTCACTTGAAAGGTGCAACACTTCAATGGTGGAAGAGAGTTGAAGAGCAGCGAGCACGTCAAGGCAAGCAGAAAATTGGTAGTTGGGAACATATGAAGGGCAAGATGAAGAAACAGTTCTTGCCAGTAGATTATGCCATGGAACTTTATCGAAAATTTCATCTACTTAGATAGAATAGTAGGTCGATTGATCAATACACTTCTGAATTCAATAATCTGTCTATTAGAGTTGGCTTGAAGGAAACCAATGAATAGTTGACGTCTCGCTATCTTGCGGGAATAGATCTAAGCATCAGAGATGAGTTGGGGGTGGTTCGATTGTTTAATTTAGAAGATGCTAGACAATCTGCCCTACAAGCTGAGAAATGGGTTTTGAGCTATGGTGCAAGGAGGCCCCTCTTTAGCAAATCGGACAGTGTTTCCCACAGCAACTTCAGTGGTAAAGGGGCTGCTTCAACCAGTAAAGTGACTGGCAACAATACAATTGGCAGCAACAAAAGTGACAAGGGGAAGAATGAGTTCAGGGGCGGCACACAGTCAGGTTTTAGCAAAACAGGAGGTGGAAGTTAGATTCGGTGTTTCAGTTGTGGAGAAAGAGGACACGCTTCTTATACATGTCCTAAAAGAAGGGTGAATCTGATTGAAATTGATGAGGATGGCAAAGAATTGTCGGAACCTATCTATGATGATCGTAATGACGATGATGTAGATATCTATCCGGTACAAGGAGAGTCATTGATGGTTCGGAGAGTTATCACAATAACCGCCAAAGATGATAAGGAAGATTGGAGGAGGCGAAGCATATTTCGAACCCGCGTTCTTTGTGGTACCAAAGTATGCGATGCTATTATTGACAATGGGAGTTCGGAAAATTATATTTCCAAGGAAACAGTCGACAAACTACACTTGCCTACAGAGAAACACCCTCATCCCTACAAGATCCAGTGGGTTAAAAAAGGATTTGAGATACCAGTGCAATCTCAATGCTTAGTTAAATTTATTATGGGCAGTAATGTGGATGATGAGGCTCTGTGCGACGTTGTGCCAATGGATGCTTGTCATATTCTTTTGGGTCGCCCTTGGTTATATGATCATGATATGCAACACTTCACCAGAGAAAACACATATTCCTTCCATAGAGCGGGTAAAGTACACTCTACATCCTCACAGAGAAGTTGCGACACCCAATACTAGCAATTTGAATGGGTTTCTAACAGCTGAAGAGTTAGAGGATGAAGGCAGAGAAGCAGGAGTGGTGTTCGCTGTTATCAGCAAGATTATAGATAGTGTTGGTTGTGATGGAGACCTCAAAGAACGACCTGTGGCAGTTCAAAGGTTGTTAGATGAGTTCGCTGAATTGGTTGGTGACACCTTGCCCCAAGGCTTACCACCAATGAGGAGCATTCAACATGCCATGGACTTAGTACCGGGAGCCTCTCTACCTAATCTGCCAGCATATAGGATACCGCCTGCACAACGGCTTGAGATGCAAAAGCAGGTTGAAGAGTTGATGGAAAAAAAAGGGCTAGTGCGTGAGAGCAAAAGTCCTTGTGCTTGTCCGGCCTTGCTTGCCCCTAAGAAAGATGGTTATTGGAGGATGTGTTGACAATCGAGCCATTAACAAAATCACAGTCAAGTATCGGTTTCCAATCCCATGCTTGGAGGACATGCTTGATCAATTGGCAGGTTCTAAGATATTCTCTAAGATTTACTTTAGAAGTGGATATCATCAAATTAGACTGAGGGAAGGAGACGAATGGAAGGCTGCTTTTAAGACCCCAGATGGCTTATATGAATGGCTAGTAATGCCTTTCGGTCTGTCAAATGCTCCTAGTACATTCATGCGAATCATGACTGAGGTACTCAAACCTTTTCTGACACGTTTTATTGTCGTTTATTTTGATGATATTCTGATATACAGTCGAAGTGAAAAGGAGCACTTAGTGCATTTGCGCCAAGTTCTGGAAGTCCTACAAAAAGAGAAGCTCTTTGTAAATCTGAAGAAATGCTCATTTTTACAAACAGAGGTGGTGTTTTTGGGGTTCATTGTCTCTGCCGAAGGACTGAAACCTGATCCTAGAAAGGTTCATGCAATTAAAGACTGGCCAGCACCACAGTCAGTCAAAGAAGTGAGGAGTTTCCATGGACTAGCTTTATTTTATAGGAGATTCATAAGGAATTTCAGCTCCATTATGAGTCCCATCACTGAAACCTTGAAGAAGGATCACTTCGACTGGACTAATTCTGCTCAGAAAGCCTTTGAGCAAATTAAAATTCTGTTGACAGCAGCACCAGTCCTTGCTTTACCGGACTTTGATAAGTTATTTGTTGTGGAATGTGATGCTTCCAATAACGGGATTGGAGCTGTTCTTGGTCAAAAAGGAAAACCTTTGGAGTTTTTTAGTGAGAAGTTGTCAGATTCGAAGCGAAGGTATTCCACTTATGATCTAGAGTTCTATGCTTTAGTGAGAGCAATTCGGCATTAGCAGCACTACCTAGCTTATAGGGAGTTTGTTGTTTATTCAGACCATCAAGCCTTAAGATATTTGAGTTCGCAAAAGAAATTCAATGTCCGTCATGCTAAATGGAGTTCTTACTTGGATGAATTTAATTTCTCTTTGAAGTATAAGACAGGGAAGACGAACTTTGTGGCGGAAACTAGGAACTGAATTGAAGTATTCTAGCACTTGTCATCCACAAACAGACGGTCAGATTGAAGCCGTTAATAGGAGTTTGGGTAATTTGCTGAGATGTTTGGTTAGAAACCATGTGAAGAGCTGGGATTCAGTTATACCGCAAGCTGAGTTCGCTTACAACAATTCAGTTAACATAACTATAAAGAAGACTCCTTTTGAAGTTGCTTATGGTCTCAAACCTCAACATGTGTTGGACCTAATGCCATTGCCACAAGAAACTAGGGTGAGTGAAGATGGAGAAGATTTTGTTGATCATGTCCGCAGGGTTCATGAGGAGGTACAAGCAGCTCTAAAAACTAGTAATGCGGCATATGCAGATGCTGCCAATCAGCTTAGGCGTTTCAAGGAGTTTGAAGAAGGAGATTTAGTGTTGGTCCACTTGAAGAAGGATAGATTTCCTAAGGGTACTTATCATAAGTTAAAGTTTCGGAAGTTTGGACCGTGTAAGGTACCGAAGAAGATTAGCTCAAATGCCTATTTAATAGAGCTACCTCTTGAGTTGCAGATCAGCCCCATTTTTAACATTTCGAACTTATATTCATTTGAGGGGTTTGATGAAGAGGATGTGACTACAGTTGGAGACCAAGCTGATCAACTTCCTACTAAAAAATCTGATGTTGTCCAAGAAGTTCTAGATGTCAGGGAAGTGAAGTCTAGAAGGGGTAATGCATATAGGCGATTCCTAATAAAATGGTTGGGCAAACCAGCTTGTGAAAGTACCTGGATTGCCGAGGAAGAGTTAAGGAAGATTGATCCTGAAGTACATGTTGAAGCATGAAGTACATGCTGAAGCAGCCAAAGTTTATTCAACAGATTCAGCTCCCTTTTAACCTGGGGAGATTGATGCAGGAGCATAGACTTAGGATTATTTATTTATGCTTATCTTAGTTATTATTTTAAGTTGAAGTTTTATGCTTTTAGTATTTATTTAGGTCATGTGACTGACATGTGACTTTTTAAGTAGGAGGACTATTATAAATACCCTAATTAGGGTAGCAACCGCATATCATATTATTCATTATTTTTGAGTTTAACTCTTTCAATAAAGGTTTAACAGCTTTTTAAACCTAAACCTATCGTCCTTCTCAATTAGGTTGCCATCTCTTTCTAGTTGTTTACTGTTTTCAGATTCTTATACAGGTCCTAAAAGAAGGGTGAATCTGATTGAAATTGATGAGGATGGCAAAGAATTGTCGGAACCTATCTATGATGATCGTAATGACGATGATGATGATGTAGATATCTATCCGGTACAAGGAGAGTCATTGATGGTTCGGAGAGTTATGAAAACAACCGCCAAAGATGATAAGGAAGATTGGAGGAGGCGACAGCCTAATTGAGAAGGACGATAAGTTTAGGTTTAAAAAGCTGTTAAACCTTTATTGAAAGAGTTAAACTCAGAAATAATGAATAATATGATATGCGGCTGCTACCCTAATTAGGGTATTGATAATAGTCCTCCTACTTAAAAAGTCACATGTCAGTCACATGACCTAAATAAATACTAAAAGCATAAAACTTCAACTTAGAATAATAACTAAGTAAGATAAGCATAAATAAATAATCCTAAGTCTATGCTCCTGCATCAATCTCCCCAGGTTAAAAGGGAGCTGAATCTGTTGAATAAACTTTAGCTGCTTCAGCATTACTTCAGGATCAATCTTCCTTAACTCTTCCTCGGCAATCCAAGTACTTTCACAAACTGGTTTGCCCAACCATTTTATTAGGAATCGCCTATATGCATTACCCCTTCTAGACTTCACTTCCCTGATATCTAGAACTTCTTGGACAACATCAGATTGTTTAGTAGGAAGTTGATCAGCTTGGTCTTCAACTGTAGTCACATCCTCTTCATCAAAGCGGATGCCTTGAGTCGACGATCGTTGATTTTAACTACGATGAGTTCCTAAGTTATTGGATTTGAAGAGCTTAAAAATCAATATGTTACCGACTCATATTTCAATCAGATTGTGGCAGCATTACAAGACCCAAGGAGACAAGAGACTGCCGTATAGGTTGCATGAAGGGTATCTCTTTAAGGGCAACCAACTTTGCATTTCAGAAGGATCTTTTCGAGAACAAATCATTAGAGAACTTCATGGGAATGGTCTAGGAGGACATTTTGGCAGGGACAAGACAATAGCGTTGGTGACAGATCGCTATTACTGGCCGCGAATGTATAAGGATGTGAGCAGATTTGTGCAACGGTGCTCTGTTTGTCAGTTCAGTAAAGGAACATCTCAAAACACTGGGTTGTACATGCCATTACCAGAACCAGAGGCACCTGTTTTCAGATCTTACCCTGCATCAAAGAACCAGCTCTTAATTTAAATAACGAACCTGGAAAAACCCATAACCTTCCATTTGTTCCCAAGGAAGAGGTGATTGAGGAAGAATTTGATAAAATGATGGAGGAACGATATAGGGATGGTGCTGGGTTTGTGACGTATTCCTATGAAGCCAAGCTATCAATTGACAAAAACTCTTTTGTTCCTTCTTCCAAGGATCCAACTATATGGAAACTTAAATGTGCAGTATGATTGATGTGTTGTTAAAATAACATGTCCTTTGAAATTTTGAATTTAGTCTTTATCCTCCCCTACCATTTCTCTTTTACTTGTTTCACCTAAAATTTGTTATATTTAGGTTGGACGTGAAAGGCACTCAGCTTTCTGTCTCATGCAGAAGTTTGTTGACATGAAATCGCTAGGCAATAAATTACAGATAATATCAGCATTCTCTGTTGATCACATCAAGGGTTTTTTCTACATATAAGCTGACAGACAATGTGATATTAATGAGGTCAATTATGTTTTAAGACACCAGAAAATGTTATTGCTTTATTATTTTCTATTAGTGTCTGTATACTAACACCTTTTGTTCTATTCTAGGCGTGTAAAGGACTGACTTACATTTATTCTTCTCGAGTGGTTCCAGTTCCTAGCAATGAAGTTTACCATTTACTCACCGTTAGAACTAAACATAGTGAAGTCACTGAGGGCATGTGGGCTCGGGTAAAGAACGGGAAGTATAAGGGGGACCTTGCGTAGGTAGATGTGTTTCCAATAGTTAAATTAAGTTTGCTTTATGTCCTATTTAAGTTTTTCATTAATACGTGTCAAATTTTTTTTATGTAGGTTGTGGCTGTAAACAATGAATGGAAAAGAGCAACAGTAAAGCTCATTCCAAGAATCGATCTGCAGGCGATGGCTGCAAAATTTGTAATAATACTAATTATCTACTTAAGCTTCTTTGTTTTCTGCTGTTATTTGAAGCACTGGTTGATATCTTGTTATTGGTTACTTAGTAATCATTCTAAAATGAGGAGTTTTTTTGGAAGAACCAAAGAGAGCTAGATGAAGAGAGTCAATTGACGTAGTTGTTATATCTAGGAATAGCTGGACTAATTTTTGCAATTCTCTTTCAAAGGAAAGATTTACCAGGATATAGTAATTTCTTTTTATTCTCATACATCCTTGACTCCTTGTGATGAATCATGTTTGTAACAAAGAGAATAGAGATATAGGTTCCATTATTGGTTTTTGCTTTTGTTACTAGCTTCTTACTATATAACAAAAGCAAATGGAAAAAAGCAAGACCATAATTGATTTAAAAATGAACAAATGACTGAAGATATAACACCAATCAGTTAATATAAAAGTACGATCATGCATTTTGTTATGCAAAAAAATTGCCTTTTTTTTTAGTTTCTTAAAATGTATTCTTTGTTTTGTATCTAAATGCACTTTTTTCTTCTTGCTTTTGGAAGCAAAAGGGAGTAGCAGAAGCAACAATTAAATTGTATCTTAGCTGACTTGAGGTTCGTGTAGAATGTGGAAGTTCTGTTTATTTTATGTTAAACTGAAGCTGTTTCCAGGTTTTGCTATATTTTATGTCAATTTTGACCTGTGTCACTTTTGCTGCCCCTTTCCATCTTTGCTATAGCTTCAGTGGGCAGTAGTAACCACAATGCTCCACTTTGGTTCTTATGGTTTGAAGGCATTGCATTTTTTAATTATAAAGTTGTGGTTCACATGATAGTGCTGGGATAATATATAAGTTTTGGACATGTTAAGTCTTTACTTAAAGTTTGAAAGCATTATATTGTATCGTTTCATAGAGTTGTGCATAATTGTTAGTTGGGAGAATTGAGATGTTTTTATCTCGCTACAAAGATTTATATGCACAAGATTTTTAATCAAATCACTGATTTTTTTATATTACAGGGTGGTGGAGTTTCCATCAATAGAACTGTTACACCAGCACCAAAATTGATAAGTTCAACTGAACTCGAGTAATATACCTGATTTACACACAGTTATATCTATTATGGTTTATTTATCAGTTTCATAGCTTTTGAGATGTTTATATTGATGTATGATTCTGATGCAGGGAGTTTCGACCTCTCATTCAGTATGGACATGACCGTGATACGGGGATTGGTTATCAGATACTAGATGGCATGATGCTCAAGGATGGATATCTGTATAAAAAAGTATCTATAGATTCATTAAGCTGCTGGGGTGTTTTGCCTACAGAGGAGGAGCTCCTAAAGTTTAGCCTTTCTGATGATAATGAATGTGATGATATGGAGTGGCTCTCACAGCTTTATGGTGAAAAAAAGAGAAAAAAGACCATCACAAATGATAAAGGAGGTGAGAAAGGAGAGGGCTTATCAGGGTCTGGCATGGAGAATAGCTTCGAACTGTATAACCTTGTCTGTTTCGGGTAATTCTTGAACAGAATTCTGTCACAGTACTAACCTTGTTAGTATAGAGACACTAATAGAAACTAATTAGTTCCACTTGTTAATCTACTTTGTGTTATTTTCATTTCCATTGCAGCCGGAAAGATTTTGGGCTTATTGTTGGCATGGAAAAAGATGATTGTTACAAGGTACATAGATAATGTATTTACTTCATCTGATGATTATTGGCTGCTTACCTTCCATGCATGTACCAGATTTTAAAAGACGCTTCAGAAGTACCAGTTGTCGTGACTGTTGTACAGCGCGAGTTAAAGAGTGGGCCTTTGGATACAAAGTTTACTGCTTTAGATCAGCACTCAAAGACTATATCCATTAATGACACTGTAAAAATATTGGGAGGTCAACATGAGGTTTGACAACAATCTCCAATCACATGCTCATTTTAAATGTTTATCTCTGTTTAATGGAGTAGATATATAATATGTTGCATGTCTCATGTTGCAGGGTAAGCAAGGGACTGTTAAACAAATCTACAGAGGGACCATATTTTTGTATGATGAGAATGAGACAGATAATGGTGGTTATTTCTGCTGTAAATCTCAAATGTGTGAGAAAATCAAGCAAGTTTTCGATGAAGGTTGTAAGTGAAATGAACAGAGACCTCCCTCTCTGTCTCTCTCTTTCTTCTTCATCTTGAAATTCTCATGATCTGTTATAAATTTTCTAAATTTTGTTCAGGGTGGTGAGCCTGGTACTATGGATTTTGGGATAAGTCCCCATTATCGCCTAAAAAACCATGGCAAGAAAAGGAAACTAGAAGTGATTGTATGTTTTGAAAAGTCCCATTCTCTATTTTTGGCAGTCAATTGTCTTCATGTATTCAAATCTCTAGGCATCAACACTAATTAATCATTTCAAATGCAGTCAACAGAGGGAACAGAGATGGAATGTTCTCCATTGGTCAAACCTTAAGAATACGAGTGGGCCCTTTGAAAGGGTACCTTTGCTGTGTCTTAGCTGTGCATTATTCAGATGTTACTGTGAAGCTGGATTCTAAGCAGAAGGTTCTCACAGGTCCGAAATTTAATAGATAATCTGTTTTATGTGAATTATAGGTTTATATTTTCTGTGATGATGTTATTAGTTTCTTGATGTTTCTGTAGTTAAAAATGAGCATCTTGCTGAGGTTCAAGGAAAGAGCTTTGCTGCAAATGCAAGGTACCTGGATTTTGTAACTCTGATTATTTTATGTTATTTACTTTATATAACCTCTGTAACAGCCATCTTAAAATGTTTTAATGTGCTATTACTCTTCCTTTAAAAGTGAGCATGATGGGTCAAGTTCATTCAAACCATTTGATCTTCTTGGAACAGAAGGCTCGTCTGGAGGTGAGAGATTCTCTACCCTAGACATGTCAAAATATTACCTTTTACACAATTATCATATGCCTTATGATTTTCTTTTTTGATAAATTATCTTCTTTGTAAATGTGGCATGAATTTTCATTGATGGCATGTTTGAGTAAAAGTTATATTTATAACACGAAGCTTGGGTTTTACAATTTATATGTTGTTTACTCCAAATAAATTAATTCCATGAGGGTGGTTTTTCCCTTATCTCCATGCTTGATTATTACATGTTATCCTTGATCTGATGGTAATCTGATAGGCTTTATTTTTTTTCTCTGCTTTCTCTTTTTGGAAGATTGGTTGGATAGAGCGGGAACATCAGCTGAGGGTGGTGGGTGGAATGCTGAAAGGTAAAAACTATCAAACTGTGGCCTTAAGAGGAAAAAACTATAGAGATGGTTGTTTGTAATGGTGGAATAGTTCTATTATCAGTAATCTTGGATGCCTCCTAACGTTGCTTGCATGGATGTCTAATTTTGGTTAAGATATTTGAGTTTGGAATTATAGTCTACATGTAATCTGGAAAAGTAAAATAAGTAATGTCAATCTGTGCTTTCTGTCTGAATAACTAGGCTCACATTTTAAGGCATTTGAATTTGATTATTGTTGATTTTATTGGTTGAATTCTTGTTGATGAACTCCATGATCTGGGTTGTCACAGTAGATGCCTGTTATTTTATATAATTTTTACATTGCTGAGCAGGGCTTATCCTGCCTTTCAATTTTAGTACCTGAGTCAAATTGTGTGTGCTGTGCTAGCATCCATCTCATTCTTTCAATTGTCTCTTTTTTCCCGGATGATGGCCTAGTGTAGTAAAAAAACTTAATGATTCTTGTTGTGGTAAAAGTAGTTTCAACCATGGTGAGTGAAAATGTAGAGTAGAACTCATGCTTGAAGATGGAAAAAGATTTTTGATAAAAATTCTGCTCTCCATTGTAGGAGCTTTGCTCATGACAATTTACTGTAACATTTCCTCCCCCTCCCCTTTCCCCCTGGCTTCTGGTTGCCAAAGGTGTGCTAGTTACCTCACCCTCTAAAGTTCAGCTTTGGTTGATGTGCCCTCTCACACATTTTTCTCTCTTCATCTTGAATGTGCTATCATTTCTGCATTCTGACCCTGGTCTGCACTTCTCTGCAGGAGCCCCTGGCCTAGTTTCTCTGGGCCTGGCACTTCGGTTTGTCCTTAACTTTATTCTCTCTCTCTCTCTCTCTCTCACAGACACACAAACACACACACGTGCACTCACAAATGCACGCACAAATGCGTACGTGCACACACAATGCCACCCTCCCATTTCATCCACCAAAGATATATAATATGCATTCAACACAAGCAAACGTGTAAACATTCAAGGACATAGTTATATGAGTTTTTGTGATGGTTGCAGCACCAAGCAGAACCCAATCATTCAAATCTATTTGGTTCTGAGGACATTGATCTGAAGAAAGGTATGATTAATGCACCATTATTGGCAAATCCACGATGCCTGAAAAAGAATTCATCGCATGCTTAAAGTTTCTCTCTTTCACTCTGTGTTCTAGATGGTGAAGACACTGCCTGGGAGTCCAAGGTGACTTCAAACCAGAATTCATCTTGGGGTGCAGCAGTTTATTCTGGGGATAATGATAAAAAAACAGGTATTACTGATAGATCTTGTTTGCAAAAAAATAGTAACTGTTTTAGAGAATTTACTTTGTGCTTAAAGCCTGTACACTTTGTTGTTTGTTGTAGATGGTGCGTCTACTGCTTGGAAAAACAAGGCAAGCACAAAGCAGAATTCAGCTTGGGCTACAGGTGGCAGTGATCAAGTTGTTAGTTGGGACAGTTGGAATAAAGCTGCTCCCAAGACTGACTCTGGCAATGGTGCATCTGATGTTTTGGGTAAAGCTATAACCTCTAGTGGAGATCCATCAGGTGCTTCAAAAGACGTCGGAGGCAGCTGGGGTCGAGCAAAACTTGAAATTGAAAATCCTTATGATTCCTCAAATATCACCTCTTGGGAGAAAGATAAAAATATAAATGCTGGTAATGACAGTTGGAAATAATCAGAAAGTTGGGATAAAGGGAAAAATGTCACTCAAAGCTCCTCTGGTGCGTGGGATAATGTAACTGCTGAAAAGAATAAGTAAATTTGTGGGGCAAAGGTAAAGGTGTGGTTGAGGCAGGATCACGGGAGAAGAACGAAAACTCAAGTCAGGGCCATTTGAACAATAATGCTTTAGGGTCAAATCAACAGGAAAGTTGGGGTAAAAAGGGTGCTAGTGGTGGTGAAGACAATTCTTGGGGTAAAGCTGCAGAAAAGTGGAGCAATAAAGATGGTTCTGGTGGAAGCAAGGGAAATTGGGGGAGTTCAACACTTGCAGCAGAAGAGGCTAAGGGAGGTTGGGGAAGTGCAGGCGGATGTTTGACCCAATCAGAAGCAGTGAACGCTGACGAATCAAATGGCTGGAAGAAAGCCAATCATTTCGGTGGGAATCAAACTGCAAACTGGGTCAGCAGGAAAGATACAACAGGTTGGACTAAAGGTGGATCTCAGAATCCGTCTGATGGCTGGAATAAAGGAAAGGTTGATGATGTAGGAACTTCTTGGGGCAAACAGGATGGAGGTTCATCATGGAGCAAACAACTCGGGGGATCTTCATGGCATGAACAACCTCCCGCAAATATAGGGAATGATTCCAAGGGATGGAAACCAATAAGTTCTGGCAGGGATCAGGGATCTGGTGGTGGAGCAAGCCAGGATACTGATTGGGCTAAGAATAATGATTTGCACTTAGGATCTGGTCATGCAACCAAAGATTCCAGTTGGGGGAAGAAAAGTGACTGTAACTCAGGATCTGCAGGGAAAGAAAAGCAGTTGGGGTGCTGGAACTATTGATGCCGGCCAAGACTCTGGTTGGAGAAAAGTACAGTTGGAACTCTGGTTGTGGTAATGCAAACCAGGATCCTAGTTGGGCTAAGAAAAATGATTCGAACTTTGGATCTGGTGATGCAACCAAAGATTCTAGCTGGGGAAAGAAAAGTGACTGGAACTCAGGATCTGTAGATGCAAATCCAAATCAGGATGCAAACTGGGGTAAGAAAAGCAGTTGGGGTGCTGGTATTATTGATGCCAGCCAAGACTCTGGTTGGAGCAAAATTGGCGGTTGGAACTCTGGTTCTGGTAGTGCAAGCCAGGATACTGGTTGGGCTAAGAAAAATGATTCAGATTTTGCATCTGGTGATGCAACCAAAGATTCTAGTTTGGGGAAGAATAGTGACTGGAACTTGGGATCTGCAGATGCAAATCAGGTTTTAAACTGGGGTAAGAAAAGCAGTTGGGGTACTGGAACTGTTGATTATGGCCAAGACTCTGGTTGGGGCAAAAAAGGCTGTTGGAACCCTGGTTCTAGTAGTGCAGACCAGGATTCAGGTTGGGGCAAGAAAAGCAACTGGAATTCAGGATCTGGAGATGCAAACCAGGATTCTGGTTGGAAACTGAGAAGTGATTGGAAGTCTGGAAGCGGAAATGAAGACCAAAAGGAGCCTTTTAATAATAGGGGAAGTGGTGGAAGTTGGAGGGGAGGTTTTGGTGGTAGAGATAGTTCAGATAGAGGCTTTAGAGGTAGGGGGGTACAGACAGAGGAGGTTTTCGGTAGAGGTAGATCAGATAGAGGCGGCTATGGAGGACGAGGGAGATCTGACAGAGGAGGTTTTGGTGGTAGAGGTGGTGATGGAGGAGGCTATGGAGGTAGAGGCGGTGATAGAGGTAGCTATGGAGGTAGAGGCGGTGATAGGGGAGGCTTTGGAGGTAGAGGGCGTGGAAGGAGAGATCAAAATGGGGTTGGAACAATGGTGATTTTGGTGAAAATAAGTCTTTCGGCTGGAACAAAGAGGCAAACAAAGGTGAAGGGTGGAAAAGTAATGATGAAGTGAAGTGGAACCAAGGCTGGAACGTTGCAACAGGTCCTGGAGATAGAGCTAAGTCTTGGAATCAATCCGGTGCTGATCAAGGAGGCCAATCTTCCGGTTGGAATCAATCGAAAGATGCAAAAGAAGGTGGCTGGAATAAAGGCACTGGTTCAACTAATGAAGCAGGTGGGAGTCAGGATAACAATTTGAAGTTATCCAATTCATCTGACGGGACCAAATGGTCTAGCTGGAACCAGTCAACCGGCAGCAAGGAAGTTGAAGAAAGTAACAGTCAAGGACGTAGCTGGGATAAAAGTACAACTACAGCTGGAGGGTGGGATAACCAAGGATCAGGCTGGAACAGAGGAGCAGGCTCTGGAGATCAAGCTAGGACTTGGAATCAATCAAACGCCGGTAATGAAGGCCCATCTTCGGGTCAGAACGAGTCAAGATGTAGAAGAAACTAGCGGAACTCGAGAGCCATGGGGTAAGGCAGCATCAAGTTCTTGGGGACAAGGGAGTGGCAGTAGCAAGGGAGGATGGTAATTATCTTTGAACTACTTTTTTTGATGTTTGGGGAATGGGGAGGGGTTGCTCGAACTACCACTAGGTCAAGAAGTTGTTGGCATCTTTAAACTACTTACATCTTGCTTACCAAATGTTTTCGTTGCTGTAGATATTTTCATATGTTCTCTTTGGCACAGTTAGGTTCTAAAATTGCTGCAATGCCTCCTCTAATGGTCTCTCACATTTTCTACTGTGTAGAGCTCCTAACAGAGCAAGAAAGCCAAATGTTTTGTTTTCAGACATTAGGTGCGCTGCTGACTCGTAAAGACATTTTCTGTCGTTTCAATAACCGGTTTATGTTTGTGTTCCTTGCAGTTAGTAATGCTATTATTCCCCTTTTATGCGGTGAATAAAAAACGGACTGGACAAGCCGGTCGGACCGGTTGAATCGGGAATTGATGACCTGTCCGGTCCAGTACTATATATAAAATCGGATTTTTTTTGAACTGGTTTAATCAGTAAAAAATTATATTTTATTTTTTCAACTTTTTTTTATTAGTGATGATATTTGAACCCTTAACTTGGTTTTATATTACAGATCATATCAGTAAGTCAAATACATATTCTTATTAATTATTTATTATATTTATTACTTATTTAATAGTAAAATTATTTTTTTATATATTTCAAAGCATTTTATCAAATCAGTCAGTCCAAATCAGTTGAATCGGTTGGACTGGGAATCGAAGGTTTGATTGGTTCAATTTATGATCCGATTTTTTTAACCTTGCTTTTGTGCAATTCATTGAGCATGGATGATGCTCAAAAGTACATGAACTATAGATTACTGTCTACTATTTCAGGGTTTAATGTTTTCAAAACTTGTCTTGTTTTTCATTTTCTACTATATTTTCTTTTGCATTAAGCTTTTGATGTTGCCTGTTGGTGATGAAAAAGATGATTCAGGTGATTTTTTTTTTTTTTTAAACTGGAAAGTAATTGACTGGTTTGAATTACGTCTATTTGTTCTCTTATTAGTAAATAAGGAAAAATGAAAAAAAAGCTACAAAATAAAGCTTGGAAAACAATAATAAGGTCCTGTACATTGCTGGTGAAGAAGAAGATTATTTTGGTGTTTTTCTTAAAAACCAGGTCTACACAACTTACAAACCTTGAACTGTGTCAACTATTAATCATTTCTCCAAATCGAGGTGAAGGGTTAAAAAAGTCAATAATAATATATAGAGCTGATCATCCATGTATGTGTCTTATATCGTGTTAGTCGGGTAAACATAAACACAACACAAATTATTAAATGTGTCAACATTTTAAAAACAAATACAATATGTATATTAAACATGTTGTATTAATTGTATTTAAACGTGTTGTGTTTATTACATTATTTTCGTGTTTATTAAATTTGTTGTGTTTTTATATGATGTACAAAATTATCAAGTTTGTATATAATGGCAAAAAAACAGCTAATATTGTTTTCGAACATAACACAAAACAACCTGTTAACATTGCCGTCTTAGCTCAGCTGGTAGAGCGCATGGCTTTTAACCATGTGGTCGTGGGTTCGATTCCCACAGACGGCGTTTACTTTGTATTTTTTTTAAATTTTAGGTAGTTTATTACAACTACTATTACTTCTGAACTTCCCACACTCCCCAAATAAATCACAATCTTGCACCTCAATCTTAGCCGCATTTATTTCTGTTTTTGCCTTTTTCCCATATTAATTTTTTTTTTAAATATTATTAAAAATTAAACATTGAATATAAATTTTTTAAATATAAAATTGACTTAACATGTTTTTCATTAAGTGATAAGTAGTTTTTTACCTACTTATCTCATTCAAATTTTTTTGTTGAAATTTTTTTAATAAGTAAAAATAAATATGCATTATCAAACACGTTGAAAAAATTAGATGTTAAAATCTTTCTTTTTCAACGTTTTGAAAATTTTCTTTATCAGACAGACCCTAAGTTTGCCTCAAGTTTTTGATGCAATTTCTTAAAGATAAATAGGGGTGTAAAAAAACAGAACGTTCGATGAACGATTCGTGAACAATTCGATTTCTATTCGTTTATTAAATTAAATAAACGATTATGAACATGATTTTAAGGTTCATTTATTAAACGAACTGAACACGAACAAGCTCGTTTATGGATTGTTTAAAATTCGTTTAATAGATTGTTTAAAACTCGTTTATTATTTGATTATAATATATTTATTATTATTATTATTTGTATTTTATTTTATTTACTTATAATATAATTAATATTATTTAATAACTTTAATTTAATAATAACTTAAATTTAATTACATTTGTATTTTGTTATTTTATATTTAATAATAATTTAAAATTAATTAATTAATTTTTTATTTGTTTGTTTGTTAAAATTAATTTATTTTTTATTTAAAACTTCATGAATATATTTTTAATTGTTCACGAACATATTCGATTGTATGTTCATGAACATATTCATTTAATGTTATTGAACAAGTTCATTTAATTTAAATGAACGAATACGAACACACTCAATTTTAAACGAACATAGCTTGAACACAATTTTAAAATTTTTGACGAATACAAACCGAACACAAACAAGTTCAAAAAAGAAATAAACGAACACGAACATAAACTTATTCATTCAAGTCCGGTAAATCTACAGCCCTAAATATAAATGACCACAAATTTCTTGGTTCTTTGCTTCTGTTAAGCGATTTTTTTTTTATCAAAATGATTTTTTATGAAATTATTTATTTTTGATTAAAATTAAAATTAAAATAATTAACATGTACTTGAATTAAAATAAAATTTAATTTTATAGTAATTAAAAGTAATTAAATTTTTATTATTTTATAATTAAAAGAATCTTGAGTAAAAAACAAAAATAGATAAAAAATAAATAATTAATAAAGAGTACATTTATCTTTTTATTTAAAATTTACTTAATAAATAAATTTCAGAAATTTAATGTATTTTTCATCGAACCTCAGGATATAAGAAAACGTTTTCAAACTAAATGGGTAAGTATATTTTCTTTTAAATTAAAAAAAAAAAATAAGTGTACTTTAGCTTATATAATAATAATGAAATCAAAATTTATGTATTGCATTTGAAAATTTTGTTTTTAATATTATATTTAAATGTTGTGAATGTGATTTTTTATTGCACATAATAAAGAGTGCATTAATTATGATTTTATTTATGTAATAATGAAATTAAAATCAATATGAGCCTCAAATTATTATATATATATTTTAAAATGTGATATAAACCAACATTGTAGTTATTATATATTTTTTAAAAAGTGATATTTGTTTTATATTTTAATTTACTATCTTTTTATCAAATATTATTATACTTGTTAATACTTTTTTGCTTTAAATTTTTGGCAAGCAAAAGCTTTAATTCTGTCCCTTTTTTTAGTTAATAGTTTTGATTTGTTTTTCTACTTTCAGACTAATTTTTTATTTAATTCTTTTAACATATGAAATATGGATTATAATATTTCAAATTAAAACTTTTTTATTATCAAAAGAATATTATGCTTGTATAATAACTATACTATCATCGTCATAATTATTAAACTTGAACTAACCCGATGATCGACCCGATAACTCGATCTTGGATCCATATTTAT
This sequence comes from Fremontodendron californicum, assembly GCA_030761205.1. Lineage (NCBI taxonomy): Eukaryota > Viridiplantae > Streptophyta > Magnoliopsida > Malvales > Malvaceae > Fremontodendron > Fremontodendron californicum. The sequence goes on along the minus strand of JAULJL010000041.1, from coordinate 9,686,558 downwards.
TTTTTAATCAGATCATTTTTTCAATTAACTCAAAAAGCCTTAGATTGACACGACGGATTTATAAAATAATTGATGACTGTCGTGTTTGTTATTATCCGAGACAATTAAAAGTAACTTTTGAAAATCATACATAACTTAATTTTTACATACTAATTAATATTTTCATTATTTTCACTAAAAAATTATATTTTCTTAAAAATATTAAAAATAAAAATCATTATAAAAACCAAAAGTAAAAAAATATTTGTAAACTTTTTTTCTTTCTCATTTTTTAAATGATAATGAATATTTCTAATTTTTATATCATATTTTTTGAATTATACAATTACATAAAATATTGTTATAATCTATAATTTTATTTATGATCTTTTAAAAAAGAAAAAATTATTAACTCAACATTAACATGATTCAATAATTGAACCAATTGATCCGAGAGATAGAGCTCTGAATGGATCAATATCGAGTTTGATATATAGTCATCGTATTTATATTTACTAATTTAGTTTCTTATTATAATTATTTTTTCTTTTTCTTTGATTTTTTTGGATAAATTATTTTAATTATATATGTACACAATTTTATTTCGACAACAAAATAGAGTTTATGCTTTGTCCCTAATTAGACATGTCTAAGGATTGGGCTATCCGTTCGGTCCGACCCGAATTGGGTTGAGCCTAAATAAGGATTTTAATAATTCGGGTTAGTTCGAATTATTATTCATTAAATAAAAAAAATATTTTTTATTTAAATATAATAATTTTTTAATATTTTAATGAACAGTAAAATGAGCTTTCAAGTGGACCCGACCCGGACTTGGGTCTAAAAAAAAAAATTGGACTGCGACCCGACCCATGAACAAGTCTATCTTTAAGACAAAACACGAATATATTATATTTATATAATATATTATTTGGTATTTTATCTTCCCCGTATAAAAGCAGAAATTATATTACATTTAAATACTAAATTTTATCTTTCTCATTTTTTAAATGATAATGAATATTTCTAATTTTTATATCATATTTTTTGAATTATACAATTACATAAAATATTGTTATAATCTATAATTTTATTTATGATCTTTTTATAAAAAAAAATTTATTAACTCAACATTAACATGATTCAATAATTGAACCAATTGATCCGAGAGATAGAGCTCTGAATGGATCAATATCGAGTTTGATATATAGTCATCGTATTTATATTTACTAATTTAGTTTTACTTTGATTTTTTTGGATAAATTATTTTAATTATATATGTACACAATTTTATTTCGACAACAAAATAGAGTTTATGCTTTGTCCCTAATTAGACATGTCTAAGGATTGGGCTATCCGTTCGGTCCGACCCGAATTGGGTTGAGCCTAAATAAGGATTTTAATAATTCGGGTCAGTTCGAATTATTATTCATTAAATAAAAAAAATATTTTTTATTTAAATATAATAATTTTTTAATATTTTAATGAACAGTAAAATGAGCTTTCAAGTGAACCCGACCCGGACTTGGGTCTAAAAAAAAAAATTGGACTGCGACCCGACCCATGAACAAGTCTATCTTTAAGACAAAACACGAATATATTATATTTATATAATATATTATTTGGTATTTTATCTTCCCCGTATAAAAGCAGAAATTATATTACATTTAAATACTAAATTTTAACTTTAAAAAAAAAAAAAAAAACTAAATTTAAAGCAAATTATAATCTATCTATTATTAATATTTTTAAAGATTTTGCTAACCAATTTTTTTAAAGACACGTTATAATGAATAAAATCTTCACTAGATATATGAAAAATTATGAAATTAATTATTAATTATTGTATTTAATATAAAAATATTATCATAATTTATATATTAAGTACTCTTAAAGAATCTGTACCTGTAGCAAAGCCCATATCTTTAAAATCGATCAAGATATCATATTGTTCCAAGAGTCTTTAAAGAGGTCAATATTTGAAAAAAAAAAAAGTATAAAAAAATATTTTAATACATGACAAAAATATGTAATAACATACAATGTACTATAAATGATTTAATGGTTTAAAAATACCTCCTAAATTAGAGACTTAGGTCCACTTGACTACAAAACCCCATTGAAAAGTTTTTTTACCACTAATGTAAACATTAAACTTGGTAATTTTGGAATCCACAAGACTACAAAACATAAATACGATACGAAAAATAATTAAAATATGATAAAAAAATAATATGAACATGACATAAATATACGAATGTATCAAAATCTATATAATACGAATTATTAATATGTTAAAATTTATATAAATATATAATATCTTAAATACGATTATAACAAAAAATAACTCAAATATGATAGAATATACGAGTTAACAGATCTAATAAAATCAACATCCTTTAGTGGTCTATAATTGGACTATACACTCATGCATGCAACCATGCACTAAGTAAACTCAAAGCCTAAGAGAAGATTCTAAAATCATAATAAAAATCTAGAGCAGTGCTAAAAAAATCAAACCGGTTGAATCTAAAACCAATGACCTGACTTGACCTGTCCGTCCGATATATATCATAAAATCGAAAATTTTCTAAACCGACAAAAAAAAATTATTATAAGTAATGAGATTTGAATTTTAACCTCTTGAATCTATATTAAAAATCATATCATTTAGTCAAATACATATTTTTATTAATATTAATATTTTTTTAATGCAACCGACTGATTCAATCAATCCAACTGATCGTCTAAGTTTTTTAAACAGTGATCTACAATGGTAGATTGGCAAAATTTTCCAACGAGGAGACATACCATGTTAAAATGCACATCTTATATCTTATCTTATATACTGTTAAAGGAATCCCCTTCAATTGAAGGGGATTTTTTCTCCAATTGCTTGCCACGGCTGGCCACGTGGCAAGCAATTGGTTATTTTTTAAAAAATAATTAATTACATGTTATATTTATATTAGTTTTTTCGTGTTATAATCGTATAAAGGTATTATATATATAAATTTTGACAAGATATGTATAGATTTTGACATATTCGTGCATTCGTGTTATGCTAGTGTTATTTTTTCATGCTGTATTGTGTTTTAGTTATTTTTTATATTCGTTTTGTGTCTAAAATTCTTAGGTCTAATTGGCACTGTCATAACGATTTTTCGACTGCTAGACGATTTTTTTTAAAAACAACAGAGGAGTCGCCACCAATCATTTTTTTTTAGGCGTGAGTGGCCACCAAGAAAACTTATCTTCTAAATAAAAACTTAAAAATTAAGATCTATTAAAAAGATAATTTTTGGTCTGCGAGACAAAAATTGGGTTCGGGTGTACGATTACGCGTGGGGAAGGATTAGCACCCCCACATTGTCCGTTTAAAAACGATAATATTTAATCATGTGTTATCCTTTAATCTTGATAAAACAGTTTTAATTTTGAAATTTAACAATAATTCTCATAATTCTCTTTATTGCATTTTTTTGTATTTCTAAAAAAAAATCATCTTATTTAGGAATAAAATGAAAATCTTCGGCATCGGGAACTTTCTCCGAATTCTCCAACGTCTAGGCAGAATTTGGGAAGAGTTTCATCGCTTTCGAATTTGCGTGATATTATTCTAAATCAAATAATATTCTTTTGTAAACAACAATTATTCAGAATCCTCCAACGTCTAGGCAGAATACCAATATTTGTTTTTACTAGGAATATTATTTTATTTTTGTTTCGTAGGATCCTCTTAAAACTCTCGCTTTTATTTTATTTTATAATAAAACTCGATATGCAATGAATGGAATAATCAATAATAATGAATGATCATACATAGAAAGATAAAGAGTAATAATTTAAACAATGAATTGTCTGGTTTTAGAATTTAATATTTTATTTGGGTGAGGATAAAAATCTCTGGTGTGAGAGCTTTCCCAAATTCTCCATTGACTAGGCGAAATTTGGAAAAAATCTCTACATTTGAAAATTCTTACATCGGTTCCTAGAACTAACGTATTGCTAATCTCTTTTTTTTTTTTTAAAAAATGTAATAATGTGGATAATGAATTCATTTAACTTTAGAAATGAAATTTTTTTAATTTAAGGGCTGTACGAGAATTTTCGGTGTGAGAGCTTTCCCAAATTCCCCATCATCTAGGCAAATTTTGGAAAATATCTTTACATTTGAAAGTTCTCATTTGTAAGCATATTACGATTATTTTACGAAATCTTTTACTTAGAGGTGGTATAAGAACCTTTGGTGTGAGAGCTTTCCCAACTTCTCCATCGTCTAGGCAGAATTTGAAAAAGACCTCTACATTTGCAAGTTATCATTTGTAAGTATATTATTATTTTACAAAACTTGTTAGGATTTTGTTTTTAAAATATATATATATATATATATATATTAAGAGTAAGATAAGAACTCTTAGTGTAAGAGTCTTCCCAGATCCCATCGTCTAGGCGGAATTTAAGAAATTTTATTTTTTTAGGAAAACTTACATCAACCCTAAAGTTAAGAACAGTAATTTTCAATGAAAAATGACACCAAAATTCCTCCAATATCTAGGCAGGATTTCGAAATCACTTCCAGTAAAACTATCTCATCCTATTTTATTTGTTATGAATTTTTCAATTTTATCTTGTCTTAATTGAAATAAGAATTGATTACACGACCAAAATAAATAATGAATAATGTGAGGGAAAATATAAATGGTGCGAAAATTTAAATAATAGTATACGAATTTAAATGAGTAACAAAAAAACGCAAGAATAATAAACAAAATGTAATAAAGCAAATAATTGAAGTAAAAGTAAGAAACATAAATTATTTAAACATATGCAAATATATGGCTAGAACATTAAACTTGTTAATATACTTCAAAGCAAAATAAGATTCCTACTGTTAGCATGAAATTAACGAGAAAAAAAAAATCTAATAATGCTTAGACAACCTGTCTGTCTAAATGTCTAAGCACTGCCATATAAAGAACAATTTTAAATGTACAAAACTCATTCCCCCTAAAGGTGAGAATCCTTAAAATCTTTAATCACAAATTTAACAGCATCCCTTGACAAAGAATCCCATGCATAATCTGATTCATGAGTCATGACCATATATATATAGATATCTACTACAAAGACCTTTCTCGAAGTTTTAATTATCTATTTTTCTCAATCCTTTTGGAGAAAAAACAAAGCCCTAATTCCCCCTTTCTAATACAAAGACCTTTCTCGAAGTTTTAATTTTCTATTTTTCTCAATCCTTTTGGAGAAAAAACCAAAGCCCTAATTCCCCCTTTCTAAACTTTCTGGTCTAAACTAGACCCCACAACCTATGCCTCTCTACCTAAACTGGAAACCACATCATGAAAAACACAACCCCATGCTTGGGCCCTTCATGGCCTTCCCCATCCAACCAAACCCGAATACTTCTTTTTCTTATTTTTTTTTTTTTTAATTTTTTATCACGTAAGCTAACATGCATCCCCTCCCTGAAGGCCATTACTTTTTCCTTGGCAATAGTCAAAGAAACCGAGCCTACTGCTTCCCAAAAACAAAGGCCAGTCTACTTTCCCAAGACTTCTCACCCATTCTTAGCTCCTATTTTCTATCCCTATTTAAAAGTAATGCCTTTTACACTGTAAATAAAATGAATAAAAGCTAAAATTGAAATAGGAACGTGGGAGGTAGAAACATGAGAGACGTGCGGCCTGCACTCCCTCCAACTGTTATGGAGTACATTTTTTAGCTCCTCTTTAACAATCTTTGCTCATATTCCTACAGGAATTCATATCTCCTAAACACTAAACTCTTATTTATCTAACGAACACGAACCAAAAAAAAAAATGTCAACCTCCATGAACAACCAGCAACAAAGAACAGAAAACGTCTTTGGGAAACGAAGTTTAGACTCCTAAGTCCTAACACTTTCCAACTCCTCCCCTCCTGCCTTTCTTTCTTTTTAAAAGTTTTTCTTATACATATATATTTTAAAAAAGAAAATGGATCATATTATTAGGAAAAACAAAGCAGAAAACAACAATCGAAACAGCAGACAGAATAAAAAACAAGCGGCCTAAACCTCATTTTATTACATAAGAAAACTTACCAGCAAAAGAAAAGAGAAAGCTGCTTTGCTTGAAGCAATGGTGGAAGTGTGTGTAGTATGGCTTGAATGTGGGAGAGGGTTGGTAGTGGCGGTGAAGGGAGAAGGGCTGGCAGCTTTTTTTTTTAATATATTTTTTTATTAATTAATATTTTTAATTTAAAATTTACATATAAATATTATTAAGAACCTAGAAAAAAAATACAAATAAGTCAAATTTGAACAAAATTAATAAATCAACTTGATTGAGATAAGTGGACTCGATCGATGAGATTGGATTAGCGGATAAAAATCGAAAACTTCAACTCGATTTATCATCGGATTTAACCCGGACAAAATTAGGTTACTACAGGCACTATTCAAATAATTCTCAATTTTGTGTCAAGTTCGTTTTATATAAATTTTGACACTTTCGTGTATTCATGTCATGGTCATGTTATTTTTTTTGTGTCATGTAATATTTTACTTATTTTTCATGTCATGTTCATGTGTGACGCTATTCAAATAATTCTTAATTTTGTATCACGTGTTGTATAATGATGGGTTCTTTATTTTGTTTGAAAAATAAAGTCATGTTAATTTTTTGATTGATAAATTATCGATAAAAATTAAAATTTTGAATAATAATAGATAATTGTTCAATTGGGTTCAATTTGATTTAAAAAACAAAATTGGGTTAATGAATTGATTTTTTTTAATTTTTAAAACCGAACCTAATTAGCTTAGAAATTTAATCAACCTCTAATCAAATTTCACAAATTCAAATAGATTCGACATCAATTTTTTAATTTAAAAATCTTCTTTTGTTTAATATTATTTTAAATTTATAAATAAAAATAAATTTTTACTTTATAAAATATATAAAAAATCGAATGGAAAATAATGAAATCGAATCAAATAAACTTTTTTATAATCTGAACCAATACGAAAAAATCTAAACCGAACATTGAATCTCTAATTGATATTTAATTTATTTTTGCACACTTTCTAGACTTTAATATTTTTTCTTTAGCTTCAATCATATGTTGTACAAACATTTTTATTTTAAGGATTTTGCTAACGAGTGCCCTAAAGGCACTCTTTAATATTATCATATAAAATAATATTTTCATTCAATGCATTGAAAATGATAAATAAAGTTACCAACTACAACATTTAATACAATATTATTACTATAAATAGTATAATAATTAACTTTAAACAGTGTCTTAAAAGCATTCGTTAGCAAAATCTTTTTTTTTTTTTGATAAACAAAATCCTTATTTTAATATGTACATAATATAAATATCTTAATATCTTAGGCAACGTTCAACATAACCTACAATTGAAGCATCGCAAGGTCTAATCACTAGTTATTATCATTATTATCCAAAAAAAAGCCAATAAAAAATCAATAGGCAAAGAAAAAAAAAAGGCTAAAAGAAGGAAGAGTGCAAAAAATGGACCCAAAGGCACTGAATTTGACGCGGGATCTAACATTCCACCTCAGCCAACCACCTTATAATCATAACTTCTCAAAACTTTTGCTTTTTTTTTTTCATTTTTTTTTTATATTTGAGTTTTGCTAACGAGTGTTTTTAGGGCATTTTTTAAGGTTAATTAATATATTTTTTTATAATAATAATATTGTATTAAATGCAAAAATTAATAACTTTATTCATCATTTCCGATGCATTGGATGAAAATATTACTATATATAGTAACTTTAAAAAATAACCTTAAAACACTCGTTAGCAAAATTCTTCCAACAATAGCAAAAGAATCAACCAAAACCATTCAACAGCTACATATTGTCTGTGTCTATGTGCAATTGTGCATATGTTTTCTGTGTTAAGTAAATCAGATGGGCACTAAGAACCAAACTAATCAAAGACAATGAATAAAAAACTAGATTAAAAGTCAAATCAATAAATTTTTTTATCGAATCATCGATTCAACCAGATTTGTTAAATTAAAAAAATAAATTTAATATTAAATATTAAATATATAATTTTAATATTAATATTAAATAAGTATTAAATATAATAATTAGTTAATAAAAATATATATTTGACTTAATAATATAGTTTTTAATATATGATTAAAAGGTTAAAGTTTTAAATCTTATCATTTATAAAAATAAAAAAAATAAAAAATCAGGTTTTTATCGATTTAGTCTAATTTTTTGTCGATTTTTTACCGATTGAATCAGTTTTTTACCGGTTCACTAAACTCTCGGATTTTTTTTTATATGTATCGGACCGAACATACCATCAATTCTCGATTGAATTGATTCAACCGAGAAGTCCTATTTTTTTTCAACATTAATCAATGAAATCTTTCCTTGATTTCTTTCATTTCTTATCTAAATTTATCCTTGATTTCCTTTCTTTTGTAATTTCTATAACAATAAAAATGATAGTTGAGCACCTTGGTAGGTGATAGAATATACAATTACAACAATTAAAAGAGATAAAAATATTGAGGCTATTGATGTGGATGGTGGGTGCGTTGGCGCGCCGCTCCCAAATATCATTCCAAAGTAGCCACCATCACCAGACCCTCCACTACCGGTGTTGGTGGTGGCGGTGCTGCTGGACCCTCCACCGTTGTTTCCTGGATAAGAAAAGCTCCCAGTCTCTTCCCTGTACAAATAATTCAACACCAACACACAAAAACTCATACATCAGTTAAATGACATAACAGATGGTAGTTCATTAGATTTTAGCTATGTTGTTCCGAATCTTCATTTTTTTTTAAGTTTTCGTGTCTGATACTCGTGTGCGACGCATTCGGACATGGGTATAGAGATATGACCCTCCAAGGACTCTCCAAATATATTAAAAAAATTGAATATACCTATGTCGGACACATACTTATATTCAACACTCACACCCAAATTCGAGTAACATATTAGTATTATAAATGTTGTGCCAGATTCCAAGTATTCAAACTTAAAAAGTTTGTTGGGTCATTAAAAATTGTAAGTTTAAGCCTAATCCAGGTGCATATATAATCAAATAGAAGCTTTTCAAGGGTACTACCAACCAATAGCAGCAGATTTTCAAGAGGGTATTTTAGGGGTAGGAAGCTGAAGAAGCGGGTCAGATATGGCGAAGAAGCATCTTATGGGGGCAAGTTGGTTCTTTTGAATGGAATATTTCATGACTTATTTGAATTGAAGTTATTATTTTGTTATGTTACTCGGACTAGGGTTGAGTGTCGGATAACGATATGTGTCCGACATAGGTATACTCAAATATATTTGGAGAATTATACCTCATACTCATATCCGAATATGTGTTCGGACATGGATGATGAACACGGATACTTAAAAAATGAAAAATCAAATAACATAGCCATTTTGAGATGCAAAGAGACAGACTCAAAAAAAGTGGTTGAGAAACAGTATGGTGCTACTGCTGACCTAAAATTTTAAGGCTCCATATGGCTGATGGTGGAAAGAACAAATTAATTCAGAAAAAAAAAGGTTATGCACAGCTTGAGAGAATACTAAGTGGCAGAAATGGACAATTCCCCTTAATTCTAACTTCTCCTTTTGGAGATCAAATTGGCTGCTGATTATGAATTTCAGAAGAAAGACAGTTCAAAAAGTTTACATCAATGAGAAAGCTAATTAGAGAAGTTAAACCATTTATGATTAAGACACAACAAAGTTACAATCATGTTCATTAAGGAGTAAAAGACACAAAACTGTCAAAAAGAAGAGAAAAAAGGTTTAGTTGCTAAATTGCTTAAAAAATCACTTGCATTTCCATGTTAAGATTCGGTTGTAGCCTATTTAAGATGTGTTTTCATATCAAGACTAATGATTTATAAAGCATCTAAACTTGGGAGACACTTCTCCTTATGATTGAAGACATCTAAACAATCACTTTCACTTTTCGAAATACTTTTCGAAATACTTTTCGAAATGACCTGAATCCGAAATGATTAAAAAGTAAAATGTAATGCAATAATTCAGTATCTCCTTGATCACTAAGAATTTCTTGAACTAATGATAGTCAAATGCATCCTTAATCACTAAGAAATATCGTGTATGCAAACAATGACAATAAATGTATCGATCATTATTAACCGGTATCATTGACCAAAATAACTAAAGAAACTAATCTAAAAATCTTAGAATAGTGCTATTTTAATTTGCTCCTGGCCCTCCTCAACCTCATTCTCAGTTGTTATTTGGATTCGGGTGTGAGTGTCGGGTACGGGTATGTATCCGACACGGATATATTTCATTTTTTCTAAGTTTTTCCATGTATTTGAAGGATCCTTGGAAGATCATATCCCTATATCTATATCCGAATATATATCGGACACGAGTGTCGAACATGTAGAGGGTTCTTTGGTAGGGAGAGAAAGCGTTGCAAATAAGTGAAACGGAATGTTGTTGGGAGACAGCGGAGAGGAAGACTGGAGCAGATCCTGAAGTGATGAGTGCAGTGGCAGGTGGTGGTAAGTAAGGCAAAGAAAGTAGAGAGATGACGGAATAAGGTTGAGTATGGTTGAGGAGAGAATCAGAGAAGAGAGAATTGTAGAGAGAGCTTCAGAGAGAAAGTTTACTCCTATGCCAAAAGTCTCCAAATGAATTGTGGAGCTTCTATTTATAGGTGTCAAGAATATGAGTTATATATCATAAGTATTGAATAGAAATAATGATAGAAATTGTCAGTTACTAAGCCATTAATGCTTTGTTTGATGGAAATTTAGATTGTTGTTGGTAATGATGAATAGTGAATTCTATTCACTATCTGTTTTTGAAAGGAAGGGAGAAGCACTCATATTTCAGAGAAAGGTTAAGAGGAGATCTCTTAACTATCTCCATATTTGATCCACCAAGCCAAGCTCTCCGGAACATCCAATAGTGAAATTAATCCAAAAACCCTGCCATATTCCGGGGTTATTTCCACTTCTTCTGTTTTGGTGGAGTAGTATCAAGCGAAACGTCTTCTGTAGAATACTTCTCGGTGGAGGTTCCTTTTCATGAAAGTGTTGTTCTGTGAATGATTTGTTCTATGAAGGCGCTGCTTTTGAACAGAAGTTGTTTTGAACAAGAGCTGTTCCGAACGAAAGCTGTTCCGAACAGAAGCTGTTTCGAACAGAAGCTGTTTTGAATGAAAGCTGTTCCGAACAAGAGCTGTTTTGAATGGAAGCTGTTCCGAACAAGAGCTCTTCCGAACAAGAGTTGTTCTAGTGAAAGAACTTCCAGTGAAACAAACTTATTACTTGTTCTGGAATACCTTTGCTATTGTATGCGGAAGTGCAATTTTCTGTAAAACAACTTTATTTCTCTCGAGAAGAGGTAATATATTAGTATTCAAAATCAAGTATCTACAAGAAACAAGTATTATAAAAAAAAAATCGAAGTAACATAGATTCTCAGTTCCAAACCCACCCTGTCAACCAGATTCATAATTCATCCGCCTCCTTAAATGGTACATCAGACAGTGGGGCGCACATTGATACAATTAAAAATGATGACTCCTACTCTTTACTATCTGGAATGCATATCAAAGGGAATATAAACTGAGTCACCTGCCTCCAACACAAGTAGAACACCAAAAGATGACCCGGGTGGGTCTCCTTACATTATCCAATGTTTAAAAAACTAAGCCGGAGGTCAAATCATTGAGATCTTCGATCACAGGTTCAATCGATCGGATCTATTGAACCGATCGATTGTATTAAAAAAGTAATTTAAATATTAAATATAATAAATATTGAATAAAAATATGTATTTGATTAAATGGTATGATCTTTATTATAGATTTAAAAAGTTAAAATTCAAATCTCATCATATACAATAATTAAAAAAAAAGAAGCTTAAAACCATTTTTTTTGTGGGTTTTACCAATTTTTACCGGTTCAACAAGTTTTTCACCGGTTTAGACAACCTTCGATTTTATGTTATAGACCGGACCGAATAGACCATCGATTTTTTATTCAACTAGTCCGACCGACTGACCAATCCGATCCATTTTTTTAACACTTCAATTATCCCAAACAAAAAAGCCCACCTTTTTTCAAGCCCAAATACCAAAGAAATACTATTAATATAGCAATGACTGTTAAAATAAGTGACAGTTAATTCAGTTATTAGTTATGTTATTTGGATTTAGATGTAAGTGATGAATATATATATATATATATTTGACACGAGTATATTTATTTTTTTAAAAATATTTTTTTATGTACTTGGAGGGTCATCTCTTCATACTCATATTTAAATATGTGTCGGACATAAATGTTTGACACGGATACGGAACAACATAAGTTATTAGACTAAAATCCAAATAAAGGGTATTATTGAGATTTAAGATATTATTTACCTAGCCTCCTCAAAAACGCCAGCGTTGGAAGTGAGTTGTTCAATAAGGGCAGCAGATTTGGGCTCCACACTGGAAGCTTTAGCATACTGAGCACTTAGGCCAGCTCCAGAGGGCACAAAATATGCTCCATTTACCATTATGTCCCTATCTGTCCTCCAGTTCCAATCTATCCATTGTTTCTCCTTTGTTTCCACTCTCTTTGTCACCTGTTTACAAAATAAAAATACACACTGTCAGGAGATTGCATTACACGCGCCTTTAAAAGGCAAGCTAAAATATGTAAAGCAAAGTGTACTAGGATGTCATCAAATAGCAATAAAGAGCTGCTGCTTTTGTCCAAGGAGGATTTTAGTACAAATGGTAACTGTAAAATATTGGAGTAAATTTGAAAAATATATCATCAATAATATAATAATTATTAAATAATATAATAATTAAGAATTATTTAAAAAAAAAAATTTATTAGGAAAAAATTATAAAAATAAAATTACCTTAATAAAAATTTCTCCTCCCTTTTTTTTAATTTATTTTTTAATTAAAAAAATAATTTTGAAAATAAAATTTTTTAATTTTAAAAAATAAATATTTAAATATTTTTATTTTTTAATTTACTTTTTTTAATTAAAAACTTTTAAATAATAAAAATAATATTTCTAAAATTATTATTTTTTAAATTTTAAATTTTAAATTTTAAAAAAATAAATATTTTACTATTTTAATTTATTTTTAATTAAAATTTTAAAAAAATAATATTTTCTTAATGAGAGAAGAAAGAAAATGAGGTTTTTTCATTAAAAATAAATTTTTTTTTACAATATTTTTTTTTAACAATTTTTAACTTTTTCATTTCTTTTTTTCAAGTAATTCTTACTCATTTGACTATTTTATAATTATTTGACTATTAAAAGCATGTTTTTTAGATTTAACTAAAATATTGACTTTAAGCCTCAACAAAATGGCTGGCATGCACTACAATCCCTATCAGACAATAGTAGTTAAACAATGTAAAAACAGGATGTTTTGTTTCGATGTTAAAAAAATCGGATTGAAAATTAAATCGATGTGATCCGATGAAATTGTTGGGTCATCGGTTCAACATCAACTGTCCAATCGGTTGATCGAATTATTTAATTTAAAAGTAAATTAAATATTAAATAAATATTAAACATAATCATTAATTAATAAAAAATATGTTTGACTTAATAGTATAATTTTTAATATATGATTAAAAAGTTATCAAATCTCATCATTTAAAAAAAAAATTATAATAAAAAAACATAAAATTAACAAAAAACCAATTTAATCCGATTTTTTACCGATTTTTAACCGATTCATTATATGTCTAATTTTTATATGTATCAAACCGGACAAGCTACTGATTCTCAATCCGACCGGTTGGTCAGATCCAGTTTTTTCATCAGTGATTTCCCCATGGACAGCCTGTTAGGGCTTTTAGATGCAATTTGGGTTGTTTCCCAAATTGTTCATATTTTTTTTATATATTTTTTTAAATATTCGATTCGATACATGTGTCTGACATATATTTGAATAAAGATATAAAAATATAATCTTTCAAATATATAAAAAATTTAAAACAATTGAGCATATCTGTATCAGGCATGTACATATTCGACACTCACATCTAATTCGGATAACATAAGTTGTTTCCATGCATTTTTTGTTAAAAAAATGATAGGTATGAATGAAATTTTTAGATACCCTTTTTACATGTCTAACATTAAAATAAAGTTTCTCATATTGATCATCAAGTATTAAGTGAAATATGTCCAAAAAGACATGCCAAATAGTCCAAATTCAGAAGCGAAAAACAGACGTGGTATGTTAATACTACTAATACAATAAAAATATGATTAATGTTTCAAAATTTGGATTACTCAGATACATCAAGCTCTTTGGAATTTCTATCCTAGTAAGCTCTCTATAAATAACATGCAGCTGTTCTGGCATTTTAAAAGGTACAATTTGTGCCATTGAAGATGAAATAAGATGAAAACCACCCAAAAAAAATCCTAAGAAAATGCTTGTTTTCCACCTTCTAAGCTCAATCAATAATCCAACTAGATAAAGTACTGAACTCAAATGGGATTTGGTAAACTTGAAGCTTGGGAAATTTGAATAGAATTATGTTTTTTGGATTTCATTTTTCTTAAAGTATTTGTATTCGATATTTATGTCAAAAAAAATGAATGTCAAAAAAATACTTATATTCTACGTTTATATCCGAATCCAAATAACATAAATAGAAGCCATTAATGCAATGAAAATGAAAAATTGTGCTTTCAATACTTTCTGCTTCTGCCTCACAACATAGTAGGCTCCACAGTATGAGGGAGGAGGAAGGAGGACGCTGTCATCTTGTCTACAAATCTAAACACCCTTTTAATCATATTTTTCACTCTCAAAGTTTTCTCAATTCTATAACTCTCCAATCCTCTACAGACCCACGCGCCACCGCTGCGAGTGGGGATTATGAAAGAGCCCCACTTGCAAAAATATTCATTTCCCAATACACAAGTCAAAAAAAGTTGACGAGACACTCACCAAGAATCATTAATCGATCATAAATTTACTTTCATCTCTTAACCAGTGTTTTTAAAATCAGATTGGATAAATCGATAAAAAGTTAATAAAAATTAATTTTATATTAATTTTAAAAAAAATTTATATATGTGATCAGATTCAGATTCAATTTTTAATTAAATTTATATTAAAAATTATACCATTTAATTAAATATTTATTATATTTAATATTAAAAATATTTATTTAATATTTTAAATTTTTTTTACTATAAATCGATCAGATTCAATTTTTTCAAACATTGATCTTAACTCAAAACATTGCAATCCAAAATCTAAAAAGAAAAAACAATTACCAAATCAAAAAAAGATGTTACCTCTTTAGCATTGGGGTCCCCTGGTGCAGCATATCGATTCCCTTGACTATTGATGGTAGGGTTAGAACTACCACCGATAGCATACATTTGCCATGCAGTAAAATCATTGTTGACCACGTGTATATACCCTCTCCGGCACCTTGGCATTCTTTGCACCAATCCTTGTCCGAAGTGATTAAAAGCTATAGTCACCTGCATTCCTGAATCAGGCAAATACCTATAACATAGTAAAATGAATAAGAACTGGTTCAATGCATTCAAATTCACACATTAATTGTCTCATACACTTGTTAACAAAAATTTATCCCTGGCAATACTGAACACGACACGAAAAAATAATTAAAAACACGACACGAATACAATACGAAAAAATAACACGAACACGACACGGATTCACGAATGTCTCAAAATTTATTTAGTATGAATTATTAAAGTATCAAAGTTTATATAAATATAAAATACATTAAATGCGATCATGACACGATAAAATACACGAACATGAATACGACACGGATACACGAATTGTCAAGTCTATTCATAAGTTCTAAGTTTTTCGTTGTTTGGTTCGTGATTGCAGACATAATGAATATTATTTCAGTCAATTATAGTAAATATGGATGATGAATATTGACAACTAAAAATTAATTTAAAAGCTGTTGAAAAAAATTTAGGTTAGAAAAAATTTGAGTTGAAAAAAATGTATTTAAATAATGTGATAAAAAAATAATTTTTAAATTTTTGGTATTGTTGTAAAAAATTAAAATATCAAAAAAAGATCTGTTTAAAATAGTAAAAGTGTAAAAATGTGAAGATAATAAAATTATTTTATCCAAAAACCAATTTTTAAAACTAAAAAATTCTATTTTTTTGATTTTTTGTTTGAATTGTCACATCATTATTTCAACCACAAAAATCAAATTTTTCTTCGTTTAACATTGTGTTTGCAGTGAAATACAATTTTTGACTTGAGGTAATTATAATTTTAGTCCTAAAACATTTACATTTTTTTTTTTCATATCAGTCCTAAAACTTACTTGTAAATATTTAGTCTTAAAAATTATCAATGTGTTAGAAGAAAATTTTTTAGTCGCTCTTCAAACGAAAACACTAACTGAAAATATATATAAAAAACTTATGTAGCGTATAATGAATTACATGTGAAGCTTACATAGTATTTCATTAATTTGTAAAATATTAGAAAAATTATTTGTTAAAAAGAAAAAAAATCAATTTCAAATAAAAGATAAAAAAAACTCTACTTCATTTCATTAAAGAATGTTGGTTTAGTGACAAAGAGAGAGAAGTTGTTATTTTAATGAGAGAAGAGAAAAGTAAAAAAAATATAATGATTTGTTAATCTTTATAAGGAGGTTGTTTTTTTAAAATAAATTTTTAATATTTTATAAATTATTGAAATGATATCTACATATGTTCATTATATGCCAATTAAGTTTTTTTTAGTGTTTTTATTTGAATAATAATTGAAAGATTAATTTTTAACATATTAATAATTTTTAAAACTAAATGTTTACATATAAAAATTTTAGGACCGAAATAAAAAAAATTATGTTTTAACACTAAAATTATAATTATCTCTTTTAACTTTAAAAATTATGCCTAAATGCTAAACGAGATTTAAAAGAACAAAAATCACAAAATAACAACTATATCATTGCAACTTAATTAAATCCAGATTGAAATGAAAGTACCTGTTATCATGACCCAAAAGCATAACTTCGTCATGGTGAGAAAAAAAGCTATTACTAATAGTAATCCCAGTGGAGCCCATAATAGCATCAATCAAGCCATCGGTGCAGTAACTAAGGGAGCAATGATCAATCCAGATCTTCTGAGAACCAAATATGGAAATCCCATCACCATCTGATCTTCCTCTCCATCCAACATGAGTTGGAGATGAAGCAATGGCAGTGTTCCCTGAGGGCTTACAATGGTGAACATGGATGTTATGTATGATCACATGAGATACATACTGCAAAGTTATACACCCATCAACGGTTTTGTAAGAGTTGAAAACGAGCTCGTGTTTGAGTTTGATGACCATGTTGGTCGAGAAGATGATCCAAAGCGGTTCATTTTGGATGACGGCATGGCGGAGAGTGCCTGGTTTGGGGTTAGCAGCGTCGTTGTCGGAGGAATCGGCGACGGTGTAGATCCTGCCACCTTTGCCTCCTAGAGTGCCTTGTGCAAAGCCAATGGAGCAGTCGGCTAAGCGTTGGCGGTTGTTGTACCAGTTGAGGCCGCACCGCCAGCAATCGTCTATGGGGTTTCCGGTTAGGCATTGGTCTTTTTCAGTTACAAACAGGGGTTGTCTTCTTGATAAGGATACATTTAACCTCCTAGAAAGAATAAAGGAAAGATTTTTTAGTAAATGTAGTCAGATTTTGAAGGAAACAGGGGAGCAAAACAGAGTATTCTGTTTATTATATGTGTTAGATGAGAAAATGGGGGTACATTTTTCAGTCAGAATCCTTCTAAAAAGATAGAGAAAAGGGGTTTTTGGGTTACAAAAGTCTAAATTTGGTAAAAATATATAAGATGGGATTGTGTTTTCCTTTATCTGAAAATGCTTTAAGAGAAATCTTTTGAGTATGAAACAAGAAAGAAAACAGAGTAGAAAAAAATGGTATCTAAGAAAATGGAATTTAGACCCACATGAAAAAAATCTTGAAATGTCCAACATCAAAAAAGTGGGGGTTTAGGTTATAAAACTTCAAAATGGGTAAGAAAAAAAAAGGGAATTTTCTTTTTCTTTTCAAAAACAAACTCTTGACAGAAACCTAAAATGCAAAAAAAAAACCCAGAAATTTTGAAAAGGGCTTACCTTTGAACATCTAGAACAACTGATTCAGGGTGAGGGTGCTGGTAAGGGAGGCTAAGATTGAAGGCAGCTATGGCAAATGAAGAGACTGAACCCAAGATGCATATTAAGAGAATGCAGGTGAAATGAAGCATCTTGGAAGGGAAGGGAACAACAATAATGGAAGGTAGAGTTGGGTTTTTTTTTTTTTTTTTTTGTGTGTAGAAAAGTCTCTTTCTTTGAACAATATATATGTCTTTGCCTTGCTTGTTCTTCAAAAGCACAAAACAAAATTTAGGAGGTTACAAATCCTTGGAAAATGTGAAGTGATTTATATATTAATGTCATTATATGACAAAGAATAATTTAAACAAAAAAAAAACTTTTTTTTCTTCTCTTTCTGTTCTGTTGGTTTATCTAATCAAAAAGCTGAAGAAAAAAAAAAGAAGAAAACTGCAGCTATAATGGGAGAGCAAGAGAAAGCAGAGTGAAGAATAACCTTCTCTGTAGTGTCTCTGTTTCAGACTCTCTGAGTTACTCACATTCCTAGCTTGTTCTCTAATTATTCTAAAATATTATGATGTTTCTTCTTTTTTTTTTTTTTTAATATTCGTGTTCGACATACTATTCGATATATATACGGATATCAGTAGAGATATGATCTTTCAAAAACCCTTCAAATACATAAAAATCTTGAAAAAAATAGAATATTCTTGTGTCGAACACAAGTTCGTATCCGACACTTACAACTGAATCCGAGTAAGATAACTATAAATGAAATAATGAAAAAACAAAATCTCTAACAAAGGGGTTAATCTAGGAAGAAAGACATAGAGGAAAAACAGGGGAGGGGAGCTTATCCAAAATGCTGAATTGCCTTTTTTTCTTCCCTTAAAAGTTAAAACTAAGATGATCTTTTGCCTTTATTTGATAATAGGTTTTGTTAACGACTGTCCTTAAGCTATTTTTTAAGATTAGTTAATATATTAGTTATAGTAAAAGTATTGTATTAAATACAAAAGCTGACAACTTTATTCATCATTTTCAATGTATTGAATGAAAATATTACTATATATAGTAACCTTAAAAAATGTTTTTAAGACATTTGTTAACAAAATCCTTTGATGATTTAGATTCTTTACTAGAAGGGTTCTTTATTTTACCCAATAATCAAAGCAGCCAACGAGTGTGAACAGAAAAGAGAAGCCAAGCCAGTTGGAAAAATGTCAAGTTGAGCTCGAATTTGACACTGCATTAACTTGGCTTTGATTCGATTACATATTTACATATTTAAATTACTATCTCATTAATAAATAAATTTAAAAATCAGGGGTTTCTAAATTTCAATTTTTTGTTTCGTTAGGTTTGAAATTATTTGATTGAATACAAATGGGTTATGGAGCTTGAGAGCCGTTTATTATATCTGAAATTTGAGGTGTATGTGAATCTGTCTTCATTTGTTTCTATGAATGTTTAAAAAATCAAATCGATGAGACTTTCGATTATCGGTTCAATTTATTCGATCATTTGGATTGGTTGAACCGATAAATTGCATTAAAAAAAATTTAATATTAATAAAAAATTTAAATATTAATATATATTTGGTTAAATGGTATGAATTTAAGATAGATTCAAGAGGTTGAAGGTTCAAATTTTATCACATACAATAATTGTTTTTAAAAGAAAGTGTAAAACCCATTTTTTTGGTTTTTGTTTTCGAGTTTTTACCGATTCGAAATTTTTTCGATTTTATAATATATACCAAACCGAACAAACTATCGATTCTCAATTCAACTTGTCCTGTCAGTCTATCCAATATATTTTTTTAACAATGGTTTCTATTTGCTTCAAAAGAATGGTCTTTTTGGATCTTCTAAAGAACATGTATGAAGCTTGTTTCATACATGTCCTTTTCCATATCATATTTAAAAAAATATATATATATTACAAGTAAAAACATTAAATAAAAATATATATATTTTTAATTATTTCACTTTTTTTAGAAAGTTTTATATTTAAATAAGTCATTTTATATCCTTAATATTTCAAATAAAAGAGCGATTTATGTTAAAGATTTATTTAGATACAAATTAAAAATGAAAAATATTAATCAATGTCTAACGCCGCTAGTTAAGGTGATATTTAAGGAAATAAAAGTGTCATTAATAAATTACTTTTTCTTGAATTCAATAAAAGTAATACATTAAAGCTTTTGTTAACAAGTGCACTAAGGACACTCTTTAAGTTATTATATAAGGTTACCATACAGTAAATACAATTTTTTTTTTAAATAATAATTAAATAATCTTTAACCAGTCTATTAAAGATTAAAGATTTCTTTAGATACATATTAAAAAGTAAAGACTTATTTGAGTGTAATAAAAATATAAACTTTTATAAAGTTCATGATTTTTTTTTCTATTTTAACATATTACTAATGAGTGTTTTAGTATGCTTGTTAAGCATTAAGTATTATTTATAATAATATTGTTACATTAAATTTTATGGATGATTTCATATTGACATCATTCTTAAATTATGAATTTTCATAAAACAGAACACACATCTTGTAATAGTATTGTAGGATTGGATAATTGACATATTCATGAAAATTTTATCTATTACTTTTGAAAACTTATATTAATAATAATGATTAAACCCTAAGAAAGTTGGGAAACATAACCATGAAAAAAAAATTCCACTTGCACAAATCTTGTTTGTTAAGTCAGGTAGTTATATGGAATGTTTTCAAATAATGTATAATAGCTTCAATTGGAACATTTTGAATTTTTGTGTGCACCTCATGATTAGAGTTATGCATGTGTACACCATTAAAAAAAAATTATAGTTAACGGTTATTTATAATTACATGTAAAAAATTATTTAATTATTATTTAAATTTTTTTATTTAATATATATTTTTATTGAATTTAAAACAAATGTGTTAATTATATATATATATTTTTATAAATATCACTTTAACCAGTGTCATTAGATATTGATTAATATTTTTCCTTTAAATGCTAATTTTTAACTAATAATTAATTATGATTTTTTGCGAACAAGTGCTCTTAAGGCATTTTTTTAATATTAGTTAATATACTATTTATAATAATATATTGTATTGTCAACAATTATATGATCTGTTAGTAGAATGTTGGACTCTTAATTTCAATGATCAGGGATTAAACTTTGACAACTTTAAATATAAAATACATGTGTTGTATTAAATATAATATTTAATAATTTTATTCATTATTTTTAATATATTAAATAAAAATATTATTATATATAATAACCTTAAAAATATACGCAATCATTAGCAAAATCCATTAATTATTTGCTTATTGATTTTTCTATCAACCCTTTATCATACTTGACAACCCATAATTCAAATATCACTGCTGTTTCCTGTCATGATCCAAGGCTAACCTATTAACAATTTAATGGAGCTCTTAGGTTCAAATAATTTTAAGAAAAATGAGATGAGATTTAAATTTAAGAATATTTTTCAATTCTTTTTTTGAGTTTGTTATATTCAATTGATTGGATGTCAAAAATTGTTATCTTATTTATTTAGGTACGTAACTAGATGAATATTATAATAATTTGATTGCTAGCTAGTTTAGTGTTTTGATCCGTAAATGTCAAATTTTTAAACATAATTAGCAAATTGTCATCAATGATTATGAGATAATCTCGTTTGATACAATGTAGAGTATGACTCAAGTTAAATAAATCTATATTTCTAGATTGAATGCTTTCATTAAACTAAATTTAGAGAGTTTATTTCGGGTTGTTCAGTGGAAAGAGATTGGGTAAAGATGCTTGTTCTTTTTCTCAATAGTAAAGTACGGAAAGATCGAGACAATCGAGTTTGTGATTGTTTTAGGATTATGATTTTTAAAAGAAAGAGTGAAAGATAGTTTTGATTATAGGCTATATTTCATGTTTAGAGGTGACGAATGATTCTTTAACCATACTTTTCATCATTATTGTTACTTGTTATATCTAAAATTATGTTTCTTTAAATCTTAGTTTTACTTTTACGTTTTCTTATTTTATTTACATGTCTATACAATTCAACACCCACCAAAATTTAGTTTGTGTCTTTTGTGAAGTCATTTTAATGTGTCTGGTCATATTAGATTAGAGTTTTGCATCAATAACTTATAAATTAAGAATAATTTATGTGGATCTGACCCTTACTTACTACTAATTAAATGTAAGGATTTAAGTAATATGTTATCTAGTGTATCATAAATGAGTGTCTACATATACTTGCTATGTTTGTTAAAATTATTAACAAACATAACAAGTACTATAAAGTACGGACACTAACAAATAATATAGGTACGACACAATACGAATATAGCAATTATTGAAAACAAATGTAAAAATCATTAACCAATGTTTATAGAAATCCGTTAATCGAATCCATAATTATAATTACTCTTCCTTAATTAGATCAGGATAAGTCTAATTGAAACTGTTATAGATCAGAAAAGAGAAAGAGGTTCAGATTGCATGGTTCATCCATCAAACTCAATGCTTAAGTACCCTATTAAAAGTTTACTTTTATACATGTATGTGGTGGATGACTAGATTAGGATGAATGCATATAGTGAATGAATTAGATTAATTATTATCTATATAATAGTTATGGTACATTGTATTGAGAAATGTATCCTCCCCTCCCTAATGATTCTTGGAGTCCTATATAAGGATGGGTTTGTATCCAAGAAGTAGTAATAGAGAAAGGTTTGGTGACATAGCTAGTTCCTAAAGAACTAGACTTTGAAAGTTCATATTTTCTTTGTCTTGATCTCTCTTGATTTACTCATTTTATTTTATTTATAACACGTTATTAGCACGATTAAGTCTCTAACGGTAGTAAAGTCCCTCAAGTTTTCTTTCATTATATCAAGGTAAGGATTTTGCTTTCTCTAACATGTATTATCTAGAAATCTAGTATATCTTCTTATTTGCAAAAGTATATATCTTTACATGTTTTATTGTATGTTATATGTGAGATGAGCAATTTTTTTAGATTCTTAATCTCTACCTGACTTTGGACTTTTTATTTATTATATAAAGTATTTTTACAATGATAAATCTCACGAAGTTTGAATTCGTTGCTCTTGATATTTCTGGAAGAAATTATTTGTCATGATACTAGGATTCATCTTAAAGCTATGAATCTTGAAAATACTATTGAAGAAAAAGAAACCATTCATCCCTGCAGGATAGCACAAAAGCAATGATTTTCCTTCGATACCATTTACACGAAGAATTGAAAACTGAGTATCTTACTATTAAAGACCCATTAGCTCTTTGGAATAAATTAAAGGACAAATATGAACACCAAAAAATGGTGATTCTTCCAAAAGCTCGATTTGAGTGGATACACTTACGGCTACAAGATTTCAAAATCGTAAGTGAATATAATTCAGCCTTGTTTAAGATTAGCTCTCAATTGAAATTATGTGGAGAGAATATTACTGATGAAGATATGTTGGAAAAAACATATTCAACTTTTCATGACTCGAATGTGCTCTTGCAACAGCAATATCGAGAGTGTAGATTCACAAAATATTATGAGCTAATTTCTTGTTTACTTGTGGCTGAACAAAATAATGAGCTTTTGATGAAAAATCATCAATCTCGTCCTACTGGCTCAACACCATTCCCTGAAGTGAATGTGGCATTTTTTCAAGGTCGTGGACGAGACCGTGGTGGTAAAAGATGTTGTGGTAGAAAATTTTATTGGACCTATGATAATCATCATTCAAGTTCTGAAAGCAAATGTGCTAAATAGAATCAAAAGAAGTGGGTCAAAAATGAGAAAATTCTGAAAAAGAGTAATAAAGTACAAAATAGTGACAATATTTGCTATAGGTGTGGAACAAAAGCTAATTCACTAAATATTATAAATGTCATTGGTCTCAAATATTTATGAACCTGTTGGTCTTACTTATGATAATGAATCTTCTCTAAATATTGATTTTGATGTTTCTGATTTTTTTTTTCAAAAACCCTAATCGCAAAATTGGTCATTTAATTGGAGATGAAAATATCTACTAATGAGATATATTTATGTTTATGTTATGTTAAAGGTAATCATATGTTTAATGGATCATGGTACAACTCACACAATTCTTCGTAATAGAAAATATTTCTTACAATTAACATTAGCTAAAATTAATGTTAATACAATATCTGGTTCTGCAAATGTAATAGATGACTCTGGAAGAGTTCACATTATGTTCCCAAATGGAACAAAATATTATATATTGATGATGCGTTATATTCTAGTAGATCCCGAAGAAATCTATTAAGTTTCAATGATATACGTCGTAATGGGTATCATGTTGAAAAAAATAAGGGAGATGTGGAATATCTTTATATTACCTCTACAATTTCGAACCAAGTTCATATTAGAGAAACTTTCGAGTTTCTCATCTGGCTTATATTTCACAAAAATAAGAATGGTTGAATCAAATTTTATGCACCGAAAGTGCTTAGATCCTAAAGCTTTTATACTTTGGCATGATCGTCTTGGCCATCCAGTTTCAATCATGATGCGACGTATCATTGAAAATACACATGGACACCCATTAAAGGATCGAAAAATCCTTTTGTCTGATGATTATTTTTGTTCTTCTTGTGCTCAAGGTAAATTAATTGTTAGACCTTTTACATCTAAATTATTTTATGAGTTTCCTACTTTTCTACAAAGAATACAAGGAGATTTTTGTGGTCCAATTCATCCATCTTCTGGACCATTCTAGTATTTCATGGTTTTCATTGATGCTTCCTCACGATGGTCACATGTTTGTTTGCTTTCAACTCGTAATATTGCTTTTGCTAAATTCCTTGCTCAAATTATAAAGTTAAGATCAAGTTTTTATGACCATTCTAT
Source organism: Fremontodendron californicum (assembly GCA_030761205.1). Lineage (NCBI taxonomy): Eukaryota > Viridiplantae > Streptophyta > Magnoliopsida > Malvales > Malvaceae > Fremontodendron > Fremontodendron californicum. The sequence continues at coordinate 9,661,498 of JAULJL010000041.1, read as the reverse complement.
GAAGACAGTTCTTTTAGATAATGCATGAGAGTTTACTTCAAAAAGTTTTTATGATTATTGCATGTCTATTGAAATTAGTTTTGAACATTCCCTTGCACATGTTCATACTCAAAATGGTTTAGTAGAAATTTTCATTAAACGTTTACAATTGATTGCTATATTTATGCTTATGAGATCAAAACTTCATGTATCTGCTTGGGGACATGCTATAATACATGCTACATCTTTAGTTCGTACCTGACCATCTGCATATCACAATCTTAGAGTTTTTGGTTGTGCTATATATGTTCCTATTGCACTATCATTGGAATTTATGTTGGTTTTGCTCTCCATCTATCATTAGATATCTTGAACTTTTAATAGGTGATCTTTTTAGAGCAAGATTTTTAGATTGTCAATTTGATAAATCAGTTTTCCCATCATTAGGGGAAGAAAAAGGTAAAGAATTTAAAACATAAGAAATTTGCTGGCTTGCACCAACGTTGTCCAATCTTGATACACGCACAAATCAATGTGAACTTGAAGTTCAAAGAATAATTCATTTGCAAAATGTTGCAAATCAATTACCAGATATTTTTACTAACACCTAACAGGTCACTAAATTACATGTACCGGCTGCAAATATTTTTGCACATTTAATTGTCCCTGTAGGACATCATGTGGGTATGACAGCCAAAGAATCTAAAGTACGCCAGAAGCGTTGTAGACCTTTTAGTGCAAAGGATTCTGTTCCTCGAAAAAAAAATTAAAACACTTCAAAACGACTCTCCAGAAGAGGTTAAAAATAATATAGATCAACAACCTCATATTTCTAGATAAACAACCCCAGAAGTGGTTCCGGTACCAGTAAATTATGAGATCTCATTAAAATCTAGAAATATATAGGGAAGAAATGAAGTTGTTGTTGATAATGTGTTTGCATATACAATTGCTTCTAATATTGATTGGCCCAAATGGAAAGAAGCAATAAAGCCTGAGCTAGACTCATTAACCAAACGTAAAGTATTTGGACCAGTAGTCCAGACACCTGAAGATGTCAAACCAATTTAGTATAAATGGGTCTTTGCACCTAAAAGAATTGAGTTAAATGAAACTATGAGATATAAGGCACGACTTGTAGCATAAGGTTTTTCACAAAAAACCTGTTATAGATTATGAAGAGACATATTCTCTTGTTATAAATGCAATTACTTTTAGAATTCTGATTAATTTGGTAGTCTATGAAGGACTTGACATACGTCTAATGGACGTAGTAACAGCTTACTTATATGGGTCATTAGATAATGACATATACATGAAAATCTCTAAAGGACTTAAGATGCCTGAAGCATATAATTCAAAATTTTGGCAAATGTACTCTGTTAAACTACAAAGATCATTGTATGGATTAAAGTAGTCTGGACGCATGTACAATCGTCTAAGTGAATATTTATTGAAAATTGGATATGAAAATAATGCCATTTGTCCTTGTGTTTTCATCAAGAAAATAAATTCTGGATTTGCTATAGCCGTAGTGTATGTTGATGGCTTAAACACAATAGGAACTCCAGAAGAGATCTCAAAGACTGCTGACTACCTAGAGAAGGAATTTGAAATGAAAGATCTTGGGAAGACAAAATTTTGTCTTGGATTTCAAGTTGAACATTTGAGAAATGAGATTCTTAATCATCAATCATTTTATAAAGAAAAGATTTTGAAACAATTTCATATGGATAAATCTTACCATTAAGCTCTCCAATGGTTGTTCGCTACTTGATGTAAAAAGAGATCTTTTTCGTACACGAAAAGGATGATGAAGAAATTCTTGATCCTAAAGTACCATATCTTAGAGCAATAAGAGCACTTTTGTCAAATTGCACTAGACATAACTTTTGTAGTAAATTTATTTGGAAGGTTTAGTTCTGCACCAACACGAAGACATTGGAATGGAGTGAAACATGTTTTTCTGTTATCTCCGTGGCACGACTGACATGGGTTTGTTTTATCCAAATGGAGTAAAATCAAAATTAATGGGATATGCTGATGCTGGATATCTTTCTGATCCTCACAAAGCTCGATCACAAACAAGTTATGTCTTCACATGTAGTGATACTGCTATCTCATGGCGGTCTGTTAAACAAACAATCATCGCTACCTCATCAAACCATTTAGAAATATTGGCTATTCATGAAGCAAGTAGTGAATATGTGTGGTTAAGAACTATGATTCAACATATTAGATGGGCATATGGATTGTTCGTGGAAAATGACAAGCCAACTATATTGCATGAGGATAATGTAACATGCATTATACAAATCCAAGGTGGTTACATAAAAGGTGATAGAACTAAACATATTTCATCAAATTTCTTTTACACACATGAACTCTTGAAGAAAGGTGATGTTGATATTTGCAAAATTTGCTCAAGTAACAACCCAGCAGATCTATTCACAAAGGCATTGTCAATTTCAATTTTCAAGAAACATGTACATAACATTGGAATGTGTCGGCTTAAGGACATTAAATAATTGATTTTATTTTTGAGGAGAAGTAAGTTTCCTATAAATATTGTACTATTTTTCCTTCGCTAAGTTTTTCTCCTACTGGATTTTTTTTAGCAAGGTTTTAACAAGGCATATTCATAGTGAATAGTCATCCAAGAGGAAGTGTTATACATGTATGTGGTGGATGACTAGATTAGGATGTATGGATATGGTGAATGAATTAGATTAATTATTATGTACATAATAATTATGGTACATTGTATTGAGAAAAGTATCCTCCCTTCCCTAATGATTCTTGGAGTACTATATAAGAATGAGTTTGTATCCAAAAAGTAGTAATAGAGAAAGGTTTGGTGACATAGTTAGTTTCTGAAAAACTAGACTTTGAAAATTTATATTTCCTTTATCTTGATCTCTCTTGATTTACTCTTTTTATTTTATTTATAACATTTACCTAATTTTTTTATTATCTGATTTCCTTTTTTTTTTTTGGTCTGTGCCGAATGCACTTTTCAATAAACATAATTAGTGGCATTTGTGCCGAATGCACTTTTCAATAAACATAATTAGTGGCATTTGTGCATAATTAATGGTATTTGACCTAAAATTGTGTTGAAAACTTTCATGCCATTAAGGCATTAATTATATATTCGATTCATAATTATGTCCATTTCAAATAAGATATTATGTAAATTAGTAATGATTTGCAGAAAGAAAATCAGGCCTATACCACAATTAGACGTGTTTATGGGTTAGACTGATTCGTATTTTTTTTATTCAACCTTATTTCGGGTTAGGCCTAAACCAGTTTGAAAATTCGTTTCACTATTCAAAAAAATTAATTTTTTTATATTAATATATATATTTTATAATTAAATTTAAATAAAATTTTTTATTTAATGAATACTAATTTGAGTCAGATCGAGTTGGCCTGAATTACAATTTTTTTATCCAAATCCAACCTAATTCAGACCAAACAACTTGTCCGATCCTTGAATAGGTCTAATCACAATTTTTCATTTTTTTTTTTGGTCGAAAAAAAAGAACATAATTAGATTAAGGAATAGTGCGATACATATAAAGTCCAGCTGCGTCAGCAGCCACAAAAGAAAACATAAAAGCAGGAGTTTCATAATACAACTCAAAAGAGAGAACATAAGTCCTTTCATGAGGAGAGATGGTAGGAGCAGTGTCACTGCCTTTTCTAGCAAGGGCATCAGCACACTTATTTCCTTCCCGGAAAACATGTAGGATCTTCTTGTGATGAAGCTCATTCAGCAGAGTCCTGCAATCAGAAACTAAAGGATCAAGTATGTGATTAACTGGATTTGAAACAAGGCTTATAACTGACAATTTTTCATTTAGTAATACTTAAGAGTTACCAAAGTTCGAAAGGCATTTTTAGTGCTAATAATAGTTAATTGTCTTCCACACTAAAGCTACCTAGTAAGTACTAATTAATTTCTAAAACTTGCATTATGTGGATAACGGTTTTTCTTTTTTCAAACAAAAGTTGCAAATTGAAAATTCTCTTTTACTTTAATTAATAATAAATACTAAATAAATAAAAATTATTATCTTGTACAAGAACTTGAAATTTTCTTAAAGATGTTTACCTTTTAACTTGGACATATATATAATATAAATTAGGGAGTCTGATATGCTCATTACTCAACTAGGCCAAAAAAAACTCAAGAATAGGCCCAACTCTAAATAAGTATGATTCATAGATGAGAGGATAATTTCAATCATTGTTAGCTACATTAAATTCAAAATATAAAATGTATATGATCTAAGGTACAAAATCCTAGGTCACATTTTTTAACATTTTTCTATCTCTAATATTCTCTGCATGCTTCTCCAATTCTCCTTCTTTGGATTTAAGCTTTGAAACGTATCCGAAAGTCTTATTTTCGATGCTCCTTTAACTGTATTTTGTGCTTGACAAGTCCTGTCAACCCTCTCCTTTGTTGCTTCTCCAAACTCTCCGATAACACCCAAAAACACATTAGCAGAGTTATGATTTTTTTTTTTTTTTACTCTCTCTGTCTCAATTAAATTGTCACAATTGACTTTTTTTTGGTTAATTTTTCTTTAACTTTTGACTTCTATTATTTTAAATATTTTAATTAATTAAAATTTACAAAACATATACTTAAAAACTATTTCATTCAAAGTTCTTAAAATATATTTTTTTCAGATTTTTATCAATAATAAATGTAAAATAATAAAAAATCAAAATTAAAAAACTTTGATCAACAAATAAAAATTAAAATATGACAATTTTATTGAGACGAAAGGAGTACTATTTTTTATGCAAATGAGAAGGCAATTTTAATTTTGTTTTCTCATCTTTTGGAAAGTTTCCTTAAATATGGGCGGCCATACCATATTTGAAGCTAAAAAAGTCATGGGGTTATATAAAAGGTAATAATGATATTTATAATTATTGGTTGATTTTTTTTTTTTTTTAAATATAATTATATTGAGGTTCTTTTTCTTAGGGGTTTTGTTGAAGGGGGTACTTTTCGTGAGAAGGAAGAAATGCTTATGACTTTTTTTGTCAAACGAAAAAAAAAAACATATATTTTTTTTTAAGAATTTGGATTTAATTCAGTTAGTTTATACAGTTACTTTCAAAAGATGATATTCAACAGATTTCGAGTTCGAATCTGAACATCTACGATCTATTTCTCTATTTCTAGATTGCGACATCTTTTATATATAAAAAAAAACACGTTTTTTCTACTTCTATTACAGCACCCCATTTGCATGAAACAAGAAAAAAAAAACAATGAGGGGATGTATGGTTTGCTCGTTGATAGCTTGACTCATAATATTATATATATAACCTTTGACAATAAGAGGCAGCAATGTTTTACACGAGCACAGATTTAGTTACTTTAATTAAGAAAAATTTACATCATTGGTCACTCAAATTTATAAAGTTTCATATTTTGGCTACGAATGGTTTCAAATTTTAACATTCTTGATCATATTGTCATTAATTAGTAGTTAAAAAAGGATTTCTTTCAGTTAGCATGTTAGCAAATGTGGGTAAAAACAAAGTAAAATTACTGAAAATATATTTTATGGGGAAAACAAATTAAATTATTTTTCTTTGAAAAATACTCTCTGATCTCCTCCTAAAAACAAGGTGGTTTCAAGTATATATATATATATATATATATATATATATATATCAGAAAAATACTCTCTGATATTTTTCTTTCATCCCATAAATTTCATTGTATTCATCTTAGGATTCGAGACTTGATTTTACAAACTCAAGTTCGAACATTCGAGTTTTCTCTCTTGGAACCACTCGAGAGTTTGTTTGCAAAATAAAAAGTTCAATAGTTTCAGCCGACCTGTCTAAGGATCATTGGGATTGGATTTTGGATATGATTTTTTAGGTACGGTTAAGGGTACGGATCCGATTTCGATTTGAATTATTATTTAATTAATAAAAAATTATTTTTATTTAAATTTAATTATAAAAATATAAAAATATTAATATAAAATATTTTTAATATTTTAAATAATAATACGAGTTTTTCGACTCCAATTCGATGAATCAAATCTTGAATAAGAAACTTTTTTATTATTCGTATTTGATTCGACTTGTGAAAAAGCTTTGATCCTAGCCTTTTATCTTTTGATGCAGGTTTTTCGTTTTTGGATAAAATTGTCTTGAATAATGCTTTAGATACGTTTCTTATTACAAAGTTAGCTTTTTAATTGTAGATTGCATCTTTTAGGCTTTAGCATTTTATTTATATTTTCTTTTCCCATAACATGTTAACTCCAACTATAAAGAAAAAAAGAAAGACTCCTTTTAACAGCAAAGAAATAAGAATCCATTACTTTTATAAACAAACGAGGAAGAGTTAATGTGTAATTTATTCTCTGAATTATACACTTTCTGTTTCTGTTGATTAAATATTTAAAGAATAAAAACTTGTAATCAAATATTCGAATTTCAATTTCGTCTAGTTTATTACTTCACACTTCAGTTAAAAAATGATGACGTGACCAAAATTATTTAATAAAATAGTGCCAAAATTATTTAATAAAATAGTGCCACGTGTTATTTCATTTTATAATTTTTTTAAAAAAATAAAAAAAGATATTTTTAGAATTAAAAATTAAATTAATTTTAATTTTAATTTTTTTAATATTTTTTTTAAATAAGAATGAAAAAATGAATTTTTAGAATTAAGAATTAAAAAATGAATTCTAAAAAATTTTGAAAATGAAAAAATTTCATAAATTAAAAAAAATTCTTAAAATTTTTATTTTAAAATAAAAAATACAAATTTTGAAAAATAAAAAACTAAAAAATAAATATATATTTCTTTTGTAAAAAGAAAAGGGATCAAAGAGAGAAGAGAGGAGGGAAAAAGTGAGGGGAGGAGAGGGGCCACCGGTCCAAATGCAAATCGACCCAATCTACTTTTGGGCTGGTTGAATTCGTCGCCAATTGGCCCTCCACCTCCACCTCCACCTTCCCTTCCTCTCCCCCCTCCATTCCCTCCATTTCCTCTTTACTTGCTCTCTCTCTCCTGATTTTTTTTTTTCAATTTTTTTTCAAAAATAAAAGAATTTAAATTTAAAAAGATGATATGCCTTTTTTTTATAACGTGTCAGAATTTTATTAGTTATTTTTTGGTCGCTTGAGCTTAATGCTAACGATGTTAATCAATAGAATAATGTGCTAAACGAAATTAAAATTTAAGTATTTAATTGTGGTTTTTAAAAAAAAAAATCAAATCAACAAAAATAATATAATTTAGGAGACAAATTACGCATTAATCCGATGGGGAATTTACATATTTTTACCCTTATGAAAACTAAATATTACCATTTTACAATTAATACATGATTTAACAATTTATTCTCAGTACTATAAAATTAAACTCTTCCCCCCTTGAATTTTTCCATAAATACGCTTGAGATAACTTGAACAATTAAGAATTGAAATATTTATCAACAAACTCTAATATAGTTTTTGTTTTGGCAATTTTAAGTTCATATTTCATTTTCGTATGATTTGGAGGATATTTTAAATTTTAATATTGAAGTGTTCCCACAAAAATCTTACATTGATTGATAAGAAAAAAAAAACAAACTCTTTTTACGTACCAATTGAACTAATCTTTATGGACCGAATCTTAATATTGTGGTATAGTATGTACTTTATATACTAACAGCCATTTGATTTATTGATAAAATATTGGACTCTTAATTTTAATCATTAAAATTCAAATCCTGCCATCTCAAAAAAAAAAAAAAAAAAAAAAAAAAACTTTGCATGAAAATGCTTTCAAAGTTTTGACATGAAATTGAGCTTAGGAGTGCATAATCTATTCATGGCCGGGTTGCGACTCAACTTTTTTTCATATCCTTCACCCAAGTTCAATTCAGGTTGATCCTTAAGCCCGAATCACTGTTTAAAAAATAGTAAAATATTAATTTTTAAATATTTTTATAATTAAATTTAAATAAAAAAAATATTTTTTATTAATAAATAGTAATTTAGGTTAAATCAAACTGATTCAATACAGGTCGAACCTATCGAATCGAACAAATAGTTCAACCCTTAAACAGGTCTATGCATAATCTACTTGTATATTTCCAAGGCATGAAGAAAAGTTTCACAAGCATTGCCTCGAGACAGAGTAACTTAATACAAAAACAAAGCATGCAAAGTTGAAAATTTCAAATTAAGCATGAAATAATGCAATTTCACATTCAAATAAAAGAAGATAATTTGCTTTTTGCATGACTCGGAAAGTTTTCTTATAAAGATAATAAAAAGATGATTCAAAGGAGAAAAGAAGCATAGTATAGATTGGATAACTTTTTGACAAGAAAGGAAAATATCTACATTTAAAATTAAAAAAAGAAGAAGGTAGGATTGAGGAAAAAGAGGAGAGTTAACTGTGAGAATTTATGACCCATATGAGTTATATACATGTATTTTATCTAATAATTAATGGTTACATGTACATATATATATAATACATGAATTTTCAAATACGTGTATCATATCTAATAATTAATGGTTACAGGTACATGTATCTTACATTTATATGAATCTATTAGATACATATATATATATATTATATGATAATTAATTGAGGTTTAATTATTGTTCATTGAATAATTGAAGAGATATTATTAAGTGTATTAATAAAAAACACCTATTCATACTCTATAAATAGGGATCCTAGTCCTCTCTCCACCTAGTAAGAGACATACACATTTTTTTCATCAAAATGGTATTTCAAGTAAAGAGTTTAGGAGAGAGAAATTAGTTTCTTCTATGCTATAATGTTTTCTTTACAAAGCATTATGGACAAAGGTACGTCCCTTTTTTTTTTTAAGTATGTGAAGTCATGAAAATTCTAAAGATTATGGGAATAACGTTTATGAATTATGAAATATTCCTTACATGTATCAGAGTTTCGATTTAAGAATTCATGATTTTCATTAAGAATTACTGTTTGTCTCAATTACGAATCTCTATGCTTATGTTTGAATGTTCCGCAATAATTGATTTATTGAGTTGTCATTTTTTTTACTGTATTAATTAAAGAATAAAATCTATATGTATATATATTACTTTAAATTATAGTCCATTTAATTATGCTTTCAAAAAAAAAAAAAAAATTAAATTTATATTAAGGGATTGTTAGTCACCAAAGTGATTCAAAATAAATTTCAAAGAAAGTTATTATTATGAAAATTTTATGATAGTTTTGTTAGTCACCAAAGTGACCAATACTTAAAATAAATGGATTTTAGATCACATGTGTAGACACCTAAATTTGTCTTGGTTAAGTCTAATAATAAATCAAGTTGAAGCCTTTGATTATTATCCGTTAGTCCGATCTCATCGGTCGAATCCATTTGTCTTAACCAAGATAATTTATTAATTTTGTTCAAATTGGATTTATTATTATTATATTATCTCTATGTTTTTAATAATATTTTAAATGTAAATTGTAAATTAAAAAAAAAGAGCTTGAATCACACTGCCTGCCCTTCTCCCTTCCCTCTCACCAACAGCCACCCTAGTTACCCAAACCTATAAGCCACCAGCTAGCCTCCATATCTACACACTCAAACTCTGCATTTTCATCACACACTCAACCTTGACCCTCAATAAAAAAAGGGGGGGGGGGAGATCTAGATAGAAAAAAAATCTCCACTTCTCTACTGCCATCCCAAAACCAATACCCCCCATTCGGCCACTACTCCCACCACCATCAACACCACATACCCGAATCTCACACAATCATAAAACAACACACACACCCCCAAAACAACAACTCAGCAAAAAAAAAAAAAAAAAACAACAACAATAAACAACAAAGGTTAGGTTCGGCCACTTGAGATTTGAGGGGTTCGGGGTGTTTGTTTCCAAAACCCAATGGTGGAAGTGTAGTGAAGGGGTTGGGGAACAACATACTGAAGTTTGAGCCCCACCAACGGTGGACGGTAGTCGGATTTACATTTGAAGCCGTAACCTTTCGGAATACAGGTTTTTTTTTTTTTTTGGAAAACTGAGGCCGAAAATGGAAAGAGAAGGCCGAAAGGATTAAATATGGAGTTTTTGGGAGTTTTTGGCCGCCGATGAATGGTGGTCGACAGTGGCTCACGGCACGGTGGCTGATTGTCGGATTCTGGGTTTGGGGGCTGTTTTTGGGTTTAGGAAGAACATGAGAAAGAGGAAGAGAGAAGGGAGAGAAAATGAGAAGGAAGAGAGAGAAGTAAAAAGAGTGTCGCAACCTAAAAAATAACGAGTCTTATCGCAAGACTTTATTATTCGTTAAGCGTGACATTAAAAAAAAACCGAGGAAAAGTTGACTTAATTCCTCTAAAAAATGAAGGTTTTGAAAATGACCTTGAAAAAGACATGAAGTCGCCACCAATCTTTTTTAGCTAGGTATGATCGGCCACCTATTAAAACCGATTTTATAAAATATTTTAAAAATTAATTAAAACATTTTTAAAAACCAATTTCAAGTCTGCGTTTTAAACCAGAGAAATCAAAGAAATGGGTTCAGGACTCGATTACGTACGGGGAAGGATTAGCACCCTCAAAACACCCGTATAAAACGGTACCTTATTAATCGTGTTTAATCTCAAATCTCGGTGTAAAGTTGGTTTTAAATTTAGTATTTCAAGTTAATTCCCAATTTAAAGAAAAATAATTCCATTTTTTAATTGAAAATGATCTGGAATTTATAAATTCAAAATTTTCCTATATTCCCCAACAAACGTGGCAAAATATAGAAATTTTTATTAGTTTTGGAAAACAATCCGAATCATTCTCTTTTTTGAAAGAAAGATATTCCTTTATTAATGATAATTAATGATATTCCCTCCAGCAAACCCGGTAGAGAACTCATGAATTATTTTAACTCGGGAATATCTTTTTTTTTTTTTATTGAAAAATCATTATCCTTTTGAAAACATTTTAAAAGATATGAATATGTATATGCATGACATAAATAAAATGACATAACAACATCTAAATAATATAATGCATCCTAAATGATATAATATAATTTAAATGCCTTAGCATATCCTAAATGAAATGAAATGTCCTAAGTTATATGACATATTCTAAATGAAATGAAATGACCTAGGTAGCATAATATGTTCTATATGAGATGTAATGTCCTAAGTCATATGATATATTCTAAATGAAATGAAATGACCTAGATGACATAATATATTCTATATGAAATAAAATAACCTAGGTAACATAATATATTCTATATGAAATGACATAATTTAAATGACATGGCAAATATGGACGATATGGCATATAATTTAAATGACATGGAATATAAAATAATACTATCATATAATATGTATGGAAATGAAAATAATAATGCATGAACATAGTATATGCTAAATAATATAACAAAAAAAAAATTAAATGAAAAGCATAGGATATCATGAAATATTTCAAATCATATAATAAACAATATAACATAACTCAAAATCATAACAATATCATAGAAATTATCATAGCAAAAATCACATATTATATAAAATGCATGAATATGGAAAATGCAATGCATGAAATGTATTTTTTCCTTTAATTAAGGAAATTCGTATATCTAAAAAGATATCCGGCTACCTTAGGAAAATATGTCAAATTAAATATTCTAAAACCAAAATACTTTGTGATTGTTTGAAAATAATTTTGAAAAGCTTGAATTAAAAATAAAAACTGGGCTAAATCTTTTTTTTAAATGGCTCTAATTTCCTAAGTTTAAAAATCCCGGACTTGACCACCTTTAACCCGAGAGTTAAAAAATCATTTTTAGAGTTTAAAAAGGCTTAGAAACTACCCTAAGTCAGTAGCCAACCTTCCTAATCAGCCCCCTCTAAGTAATTTAACCAAAACAGAAAAATGATTTTTCTTTAAATTCAATTATGACTCCACTGTCCAGTTTTAAGCCACGATTTTTTACCCTATTTTTAAAAATTCAAAAAATTCTGAAAAAATACTGGAGACTCAGGACACGTAAAACTACACGGAAAAAATCGACTTAATTTTATGATTAAAGATGTACTCCCAGAAAAATTGTAAAAGTACGAGTACTAGGTGAAAAAAAAAACTGCTTTGCCAAAATACATTTTTGCCATTGATAAAATCATTTATAAATCAAAGTAAAATATTTAAAACTCACAAAATGGCTCACAAACAGTAGCTAGGACTTTTTGAAAGTTAGATAAAAATTGGCTAAGTAAAAAAAATCACAAAGGTAGAATAATCAATTTGACAAAACTTAATTTTCCACAAGTGTGCTCAAGAGAGCATGACTTTGAACCATTAATTGGCCTAAGTCTTTATTCAAGTGGCATGAACATGAAATGCATGAAAAAATTATAGCAAACATAGTGCATGAATTGCATGAGTTTAAACCTAAATGTCATGAAAAATGCATGGCATCCATATAGTGACCTAGAGCTAAATGAACTTGCATGACATTTAATGCAACCTAGACCTAAAATGCATGAACATGCAAGGCAAATAAACCAAACTTAATAACTAAAATATGCATGGCATTTTCACAAACACAAAGCATGCTTAAACCAAAAACTCAAACAAATATCATGCAAATGTTAACCTATCAACTAACATGGCAAGAATGTACATACAATGCAAAAATTCAAGGAGGGGCCGAATAGCCTATGTAACTAGCAAAAATGGCATTTTCACAAACACTTGGTATACTAACATGCAAAACTAAATCAAATGTCATGCAAATGCAAAACCTACCAACTAACATGGCAAAAATGCAACACACAATGCAAAACACATGGAGTAGCCGAATGGCCTCAAGCTCCAACAAACATGGCATTTTCACAAACACTTGATATACTAACATGCTCAACTAAAATATAAAACTCAAATCATGCAAAAACCACACAAGCATTTTCACAAACACTTAATATACTAAATCTAAAACATGCTCAACTAAAATATAAAACTCAAATCATGCAAAAACCACACAAGCATTTTCACAAACACTAAATATACTAAATCTAAAACACCAACAAATTTAAACATTATGAAAACAGAAAATTAAAAATGCAAAAACATGATATTTAAAACATAAATGGCAACAAACAAAGCAACCAAATAAAAATATAACTCAAGTATATGAAGTAGAACAACACTTAAAACATCATGATCAAAGAAAATAACATAAACAACATGATAAAATAAACAAAACAGCAACTTAAATAAAGAATGTAGGCCATTCGACCATGGTGAGAAAATATAAAAAAAATTGTAAAAAAATATTTAAGAAAGAGATGAAGAAAGAGCTTAAGAAAAACAATAAAAAAACATTTATTTAATAAGGAAACTCACCAAATAGTAATCAAAATAGCAAAAACAAGAATGGAAAATCAAGAAAGTGCAAGAGTTGGTGCTCAAGAGCAACCTCAAGAAGCTATATTTCAAGCTTTATTTCTTCAAACTTTCCTTTCTTTTCTAAAATTTTTCTTTTTGCCTTCAACCAAAGAGAGAAAAACCAAGTAAAAACCAAGAGAATTCAGCAAAAATAAAGTGTAAAAAAAATAAAATTTGACCCCCTAAATCATGCTGGCCGAATGCCCCCTATATTCTCAAGGATGTTGTCATTTTTTTGTAACCAATTTTCCATCAAATGGCTAATAATTCAAGGTGAAAAAATCATGAAATTATCACCCTTAGATTAGCATATCAGCTGTCCCAAATTACAGCTGTTCAAGAATAATTTTGACACTCTCTCTTGGCCTATGTGGCTTAATCACCGTGGCTTGATCAAAGAGAATCTCTAACTAACTCTTAATTTTTAGCCATTTGATTGAAAAATCAGAAGCTTCCTCCTTCCTTTGGGCCTTGGCAGGCCAGCACTTCTAATTTCCAGCCCAAGTCTGATTTTTTGAAAGGCCCAAAGTAGCCCTTTTCGGTTGCTTGGGTGAAATGACCGTTTTGCCCCCCGGATGCAAATAAATATCAAACGGACTCCAAATCCAATTTTTATTTTTTTAATACTTTAAAAATAATAAAACATTGAGATCTGAAAGTTTTCAAAATTATCCGAGTCCGTTTGTTATTTATTTGGATTTTTTCTTCCAAAAATGCCCTTTTATGCCCCCACATTTTACCATTTTCTAAACGAGCTCCAAATCAATATTTTTCTTCACCAATCTCTTCCAAATAATTTAAAAGTGTGATCTGGAAGTTTTCATAATTTTTGGAGCTCATTTAGTATTTTTTCGGGATTTATCGGCTTGAATTACTATATAGGGGCTCGGGATTTGGCCATTTTGTAAACGAACTCCGAATCAAGATTTCATTTTTCCAATCTCTTCCAAATAATTTAAAAATGAGATTTGCAAAATTTCAAAATTTTTGGAGTCCATTTTCTATTTTTCCGAGATTTATCTTCTTGAATTATTGCATAGGAGGCCCGGGATTTGGCCATTTTGCAAACGAACTCTGAATCAAGATTTTATTTCGCCAATCTCTTCCAAATAATTTAAAAATGAGATTTGAAAATTTTTAGAAGATTTGGAGCTCATTTGCTATTTTTTCGAGATTTTCCTTTTTGAATTACTACATAAGAAGCCCGGGATTTGGCCATTTTGCAAACGAACTCCGAATCAAGATTTTATTTTGCCAATCTCTTTCAAATGATATCAAATGAGATTTGCAAATTTTCAAAAATTTCGGAGTCCATTTTCTATTTTTCCCAAATTTTCCAATCTTGCCCTTTTGCCTCCGAAACCCAGTTTTACTCAAAACAAGTCCGATTTTTAGATTTTCTTCAAACTGAGCCTTGGGCTATCCCTTTTTAATTATTCCTCATCCATTGGGGGCTTTGGTCTTACCAAGTCGGGCCATTTCTTTGATTCTTCCCGATTTCACCGAAATCCAGTAAAAACCCTAATTCTCGATTTTCTCTCGGATTGACTTTTCTTTCGATTTTTCTTGCAAGTGGCTTATCCATTACCCGTAGTCAGTGCTTATCTTTCATTTGGAACCTTCAATTTCGACCAATTTGATCGTTTAAGCACTTTTCCCCAAATTTCTCGGATTAGGGTTTTCTTTCTACTGAATCTCCAAATCCCAACTTCCGAACTCCATATCTTTCAATGTAGACCTCGGATTATCAAAATTATTTCGCTATTTTTCAATTGAACTTCAAATCTTGATTTTGAAAGTGGGTTGGCTTTTTTAGTAGTTGACTTTCTAGGGTTGACTTTTTTAGGGTTGACTTTTTTCAGGGTTGATTTTTTTTCAAGTTTGACTTTTGTTACTCGCCCTCTTAAACAAAGCCTCGGAGTACCACCTGCAGGATGAAAAAAGTCTTTTTACACTCGAAAACATCAATTTAGGAAGAAAACATACCTGTTTTAGTGGTCCGGACAAAATTAGGTGTCTACAGCTGCCCCTCTTTGGCTATTGCTGAGAATCAGGAATCAGGCAAAGATAAATAAACACTAATTTTGTACGGTCAGTGAAACCACATGTGAAGGAAAAGGAAAGGGGTTTCTTTTTCATTCTTCTATCATTTTTTTTCATTTTTTTCTCTATTTTTTTTTCTTTTTTCTTTTTTCTTTTTTCATTTTTCATTTTTTTTTTAGTTTTTTCATTTTTTTTAAAATAGGAAATTGAAGATTTTGTCCTTAAATTGAATTCCCTGACTAATCAAGGCTCGACCCGTCTTAAGGAAATGAAGTCGATTTGCAAGAAAAGAAATGACCTCGATGATGGTCTCGGGGTCTTAACCTGTCTTGTTCTCAACTGTGTTTAAAATTCTAGGTATCTCCTCTAGAAGCTTCGACTATCACCACCAAAGTGTTGCTCATTTTTAAAACTGTAAAACTCTGAATATACTCTGGATATCTCCTCCAGAAGCTTTGAGAAATGATGCAGATGCTTCATGATGCAAATGCAAATGTCTTTAATTGATGCAAATGCTTCTTGATGTAGATGCAAATGACTTAGACTAGTGCAAATGTCTTTGATGCAAATGTAAATGACTTGATTTGATGCAAATTTTCTTGATGCAGATTCAAATAACTTAGATTGATGCAAATGCTTCTTGATGAAGATGCACATGTTGAATAAAATTTTGGGTAACTCCTCCAAAAGAAGATTTCTCATTTTTCAAAATTATAAAACCCTGGATATCTCCACCAGAGGCTTCAGCTATCACCACCGAAGACTTGTTCACTTTTAAAACTGTAAAATTCTGGATATCCCCACTAGAAGCTTTGGCTATCACCACCAAAGGTTTGCTCATTGTAAAATTCTGGGTAACTCCTCTAGAAGCTTTGGCTATCACCACCAAAGACTTGCTCATTGTAAAATTCTGGGTAACTCCTCTAGAAGAAGATTTCTCATTTTTCAAAATTATAAAACCTTGGATATCTCCACCAGAGGCTTCAGCTATCACCACCGAAGACTTGTTCACTTTTAAAACTGTAAAATTATGGATATCCCCACCAGAAGCTTTGGCTATCACCACCAAAGGTTTGCTCATTGTAAAATTCTGGGTAACTCCTCCAGAAGCTTTGGCTATCACCACCAAAGACTTGGTCATTGTAAAAATCTGGGTAACTCCTCCAGAAGAAGATTTCTCATTTTTCAAAATTATAAAACCCTGGATATCTCCACCAGAGGCTTCAACTATCACCACCGAAGACTTGTTCACTTTTAAAACTGTAAAATTCTGGATATCCCCACCAGAAGCTTTGGCTATCACCACCAAATGTTTTCTCATTGTAAAATTCTGGGTAACTTCTCTAGAAGCTTTGGCTATCACCACCAAAGACTTGCTCATTGTAAAAATCCGGGTAACTCCTCGAGAAGAAGATTTCTTATTTTTCAAAATTATAAACCCTAGATATCTCCACCAGAGGCTTCAGCTATCACCACCGAAGACTTGTTCACTTTTAAAACTGTAAAATTCTAGATATCCCTACCAGAAGCTTTGGCTATCACCACCAAAGGTTTGCTCATTGTAAAATTCTGGGTAACTCCTCCAGAAGTTTTGAGAAATGATGCAGATGCACATGTCTTTTAACAAGGTGCTCATGCTTCATGGTGCAAATGTAAATGCTTGGATTGATGTAAATGTTTCTTAGGATTGATGCCCATGTTTCATGATGCAGATGCCCCTATTAATTGTGTTCATGTAACTGGTTTATGAATGGTGTAACTACAATTACCACACAATAATGAAAATGCAATGATTCTAGAAATAATGCAATTGCTTGAGATGACACAAATGCGAATTCCATGAAGAACGTAAATGTAAAGGTAAAATGCAGATACTTATGGAATAATGCCAATGCAAATACCCATGAATGATGCAAATGCTTGCCGACACTGTGCAGATGTAAAAGCTTGATAAAGAGATGAGTGCTCATGAGTGATGCAAATGCCCCCGGTTGTTTTTCTAGACTTTGGCTTAGCCTTTCAAATTCATTTTTCCTCTTCAAATTAGAGTATATCTTCAATCCATTTTGGCTATTCTCTTTGCCCCAACAGTTTTCAAACTTTCATCAACAGAGATATGAACCGGGTTCTATTTCTTCTTCTCATATCTGGAAGTCAGGACCTATCTTGGTAGTTCTACACCTTTGAGTTAGAAAAATCCTTGTCTCATGTCAACATCAAAATGGGCATTTCAAAATATCTTTATTTGTTTTCTCATCTTGACAACTTCTGAACAAAAAATATTAACCCCACAATGTGTGATGTATAAATCTTTTGAAGACTGATGATCATTGTTAGAAATTTCTCTAAGTATCAATATGGGTTTTTTCAATTGGGATTGGCAAGGCTTGGTATAACAAGATTCTGGCTTTTCCAGGAAAACTTCATGACAAAAATGTATATCCCTTCTAGACTCACAAATGGAACAGGTTTTATAAATTATGAATGCATTAAGAACCAAACAAATTCAACATTTTTTTAGTTTCCATATCAAGGCATTTTGACAAGCGTCAAGATTGGCCGGGATGTTTAAACCGAAAAGTTTAATAAAAAAAAGTTTCAGTTTTAGAAAACAATCCTCTGAATGAGAATTGACAATTTGGGAGGTTTAGGAATTCTTAAATATTCCTTGATGACCACTTTTTAAGAAGATCTTTTCTTTTGTGGTATCGGTACTTTCATAGATGGCATCAAAAAATTTCATTTTACTCTAGACCGCCCATTTTTGGGTTTTCGCCCTAGAGTCCCATTCTTTCCATTTTTTCTCTCTTTTTTTTTTGGTTCTACCATACACTTGAGAATTCTAAATTCTTCCTTAGTGAAATGATAATTCGATAAAATGGGCTAAAATCTGAGGAAAAACCTTTCAAATTAAATATTCATGCTTGATCAAAATGGACTTTTAAAGCACGTAATGTAGGCCATGGCTCAGGGTTCAGAAAGAAAGGATAAATAGGCCCAAAATATGTGTTTGAGGGTAATCAGATCAAGGATCATTTCTTGAGGAGGATTCTCTTTGAAGCATTTGTCCCTTTCAGACTTTTCATTCCTTGTGACTTTTGCGTCTTTCTCTTCCTTGCTTTTGGCTTTCAATTTGCTATGTCTTTCACACATTTTGTTTTCTTTTTTGTTTTTCTTGGCTTTCATTTCACAATCTTTTCCCTTTTTTCTCTTTGACAGAGTGAGCCCATATTTATTCGGAGCTCCATTTGCTTTGTGTCTTACTTTGAGCTGTCACTCATTTCTCAATGATCTTTAAAAAGATCTTTCCTCGTATTTTCCCCCCAGTGTAGAGGGTAATCCTTGATCAGGGTTTAAAGAAAAAAGAATTCTTTCAGCTCAAAAGGGGTGACTATGGATAATTTCTTTTTGTGCGAAAGGGATATGAAAGATGGCCATTTCTCATGTCAAGCACAAATATTCACATTGAAAAGCAATCCCCAGGGGAAATAGAGGTTGAGAATTTCATTTTGCACTTTGGAATCATCCGAATTCTCATATGCATGATACCACAAATTTTTTCATTTTTCATTTTCATCGCATGCCCCAATGATTCATGCATTAGTCCATCTTTATTCACTATGTATCCATCATTTCCACATATGATGCCCCAATTTGATTAACCATGAGTATTTGTATCAACGAGGAACATAGCAAGTCTAGGTCTGTACTGAAAAAACTGAATTTCAAATTTGAGTTCTTTGAAGAGACGATGAAAATATGACCTAAAAATGGGTTTTCTCTGGGATATGGGATAATCTGGTTTAGTCATTGTGCCCCAGAGTGTCAATCATGAAGTGATGTTTGGGTATTTGAAGTTTTATGATCATTGGGAAAGGTCATGAATGGTTTTAGCACAATTTTGACACACACCAAATTATCAAAATCTAGATTCTTTAAAGAATGTCTCATTTGTTTGAATTTCAAGGAATTAGAAAATTTTCAAAAAGTTCGTTCCTTTGTTCATAGCCTAGACTAAGATCTACGTCTTTGCTTATTCTGTGATGAAAATGGTTTTATGAAGTCAAATCATTCATATTCCTTGAAGCATTAGGTCTTTCAAGTGTTCTTGGTTTAAGAGATTTAGGCTTAGGAAAACCTAAAGAGAGGGGAGAAGGTATTGGGTCATTTGTAACACTGATCATCAATCTTTTTGAAACTATCTATTATTAAAAATTCCTTAATGATTGTTTTTGTAAATTCAAGTTATTGTTAAAACACAACAAACACAAAGCATTTAAAATTCAAAATTCATTTAATTCATGTAGATCTTAACATGAGACAAGTGCTTTCATCATCACAGTGTATAGAACTACATGCGTCAAAAACCTAATATGATCATGCACAATGTTTCTTATGACACTTGGCTTCCCCATCTTCAAAACTTATCGAACCAACCTTGATGAGATCTCTGACCTTGTACTTCAAAGCGGTGCAGTTCTCTGTTGAGTGACCTTGATTGCCAGAATGATAACCACAACACTCATTAGCATCATGCCAGCTCGGATAAGGGGGCTTCAGAGGCTCTAATTGCATGGGAGTCACAAGGTGATTCTGGATGAGTTGAGGTAATAGCTCACTGTATGTCACAGGAATCGGGTCATCCTGATTTCTTTTTCGCTTTTTATGCCCCCTTCGATTATTCCCAAGGGTGTTCGATTAATAGACAGATGTAAATTCTGGTGTAGTTGTAGTCATTGGTTGGTAGGGATAAAAACCTTGAGAGAAATTGTTCAGGGTAGAGTAAAATGGCTGATACGAGGAGAATTGGAGAGGTGAGGCAAAGCCTTCCACGACTTGAGTATCTTCCTT
Organism: Fremontodendron californicum; assembly: GCA_030761205.1. NCBI lineage: Eukaryota > Viridiplantae > Streptophyta > Magnoliopsida > Malvales > Malvaceae > Fremontodendron > Fremontodendron californicum. Next base: position 9,641,173 of record JAULJL010000041.1, on the reverse strand, counting down.
TTTCTTTTCAGATGCCCCCTTTTTCTTGATATTGGATGTTCTTTCTCCTTCAATTTTCCCATCCTTGATAGCATTCTCAATCATCTCCCCTGAAATTACCATGTCCGAAAAATTCTTCGTGGTGTTGCCGACAAGTATATCATAGTACAGGGCCTGCACTGTATTCACAAAAATGACAGTGGTTTCCTTCTGAGTTAAGGGCGGTTGTACTTGGGCAGCCAGGCTCATCCACCGTTGCGCATATTCTTTGAAGCTCTCAGTAGCTCTTTTCTTCATATTTTGCAAGGTGAGATGGTCAGGCACTATGTCGGTCATATGCTTGTACTGGTTTAGAAAAACCCTAGCCAGGTCATTCCAAGAGCGAATCTGATCCTTGCTCAACTGACTATACCACATAATTGTGGATCCGCTGAGGCTATCCTGAAAGCAGTGAATCAAAAGCTTATCATTATCTATATGACTTGTCATCTTCCGGCAGAACATAGTGATGTGGGCTGACGGATCGGTCGTCCCATCATATTTCACAAAGTCAGGGATCTTGAACTTAGGAGGAAAGACTAAATCGAGGACCAAACATCTTTCTTTCGCGCCTAAACTCCCAAATATATCTGTACTTTCTACTACCCGAAGCCTTTCATCTAACAATTGATATTTCCCTTGGGAATTTATCAACTCAACCTCATTTACTGCAACCATTTTCAACTTTGCCTGTTAAGCTGGATCATCTGAGTTTAGGACATTGACGGGGTTAACAGTGTTCTGGGCATCAATCATTACGACCTCATTCTGACCCTTTTGTGCCTCTAACCCTTTCCTGGCGACAAAGTTTTCGGTGTATCCTTTTCCCTTGATTACGGCGGACATTAGCTCCATCAATTTAGTCATCTGATCCTTAGATTCTGCTTGAGACTTTGCTAGTTGTTCTCGCAATTCTTTCTGTTCCCTTTCCATTTTTTCCATTCGGGCAACTTGTTCATCCTCCATAGCACTAGCCTGTATTAAAAGGGTACTCAGTACTTCTTATACCTCTGATTTGAAATGGAAATTCTTTCAAAGACTCTTAAAGCCAAGCTAACTTCTGTTTTATTCCCCCAAAGTGCATGTCATGATGAAGGAGCCATGAATGCAATTTGATGCATGTGAAGCCTAAACAATATGATGTATGGACATGTACAATGGAAACATGCTGACCATATATGTAATAAATGCAATCACAATGCCAACATGTTGCAAGCAAAGAATAAACAAATCAACGCATGGATATATACAATGAATGATCATGTACATTTTAGCGTATTTCCTAATGAATGATCATATACCCTATGAATGCAACACGGTGTCAATTATGATACATGCAAACAATGAATGATTGATACATAGTATATACAAAGAAAATCCTGCTGACCATGTATGTCATGAATGTGACCTAATGCTAACATGATGTATATAATAAGAAAATTAATGCATGGATATATACAGAAAAATCATGTTGATTATGAACGCATAAATGCAACCTGATGCTAACATGATACATGTATGAATGTATGGTATGACCAATAATTGATCGGATGCAAAATGCAAAAGGGAAGATATCACGGAGGAAATAAGAATCGGAGGAACTTAATCATCAATATCTCCTAAATTTGAAACATAATCAATTCATTCCCATATCAACGTTCACAATGGTATAAACCATGTTTTACAAAATCTGAGCATTAGTTAAAACTGTCTTTACAAGCACTTTATTCTTCCTAGCATCCTAAGGCTATAAGAGCCGGCTATTGAATAAGTGAAATCCTATTACATCATATAATACCGAAGTCTTTCCACCTCAATGCTGTAAATCTCCCAATCCTAATGATGCTTTCCCAATCCTCTATCAATCAGTGTCGTTGGATCCAACTACTTGGCATCTATAAGAGTTTGCACTTTCTTTTTGAATGCTATACAGTCTTCAATGTTATGGCCAACAATTCCACAGTGATAATCACATCTTGCATTTGGATTATACCACCTTGGATATGGTGGTAACAGGGATTTCAATGGGACACAAGCAACCATGTGATTTTGGACCAGTAAAGGGAGAAGCTCTCGATAGCTGATTGAAAAAAGATCAAAATGCATTTGGGTCTTATCCTTGGGTCGTTTCTTAGTCACACATGGCCTAAGAGTTGGGGCACATGGTGGTGGCGCTAAGGTCCAAACCAAAGTGTTTACATGGAGATGTGGCGGAACAGCATGGTAAGGGTATGGACTTGTACACGGGGCCTTTGGAGGTTGTACATAGCTCGAGGTTCCTATCCCAGATACTGGATAAGGTGATTGATGATGAAAATAGTATGAACTGGCAGTTGTTGGTGATGGAGTGGGATTTAGGAATCCCGTAGTGGTTATCTCAATGGATGATTGGACCATGGTAGGGTGGGGATATTGGTTTGGACCTAGAACAGTTTGTAAGTATGGTACAGGATCTGAGGTTTCTATCTTTGGTATCAAGCTCTCAGGTTTGATCATTTTCACAATTTTGTCCATAATTTCATTAGGATTGCAACCTTTGTGGCATTGACAAGTGCAGGATCCAGCAAGGATTGTATGTTCTGAACCTAATGGTTTTGGTTGATCCGAAGACAATACAGAGCCCTGAGAAAGTTCCTCTTTACTCTTACCCATATCCTCAACCATTTTCAGCAATTTGGCAAGTTGTTCTTTCATTTCCCGGATTTCCTGTCTAAACTCCTCTTGATTGAGTTCCAAAGCACCCAATCATTCCTCTGATTCATTCCTCATATCTCGAACCCCTTTCATGCAAATGAAAATGTCATGAGATTAAGAATACAATTGTGAATGTACATGCTCTATTCCTATATGCATGAATATACTGATGATTAATGCATGAACATATACAGGGAAATTATGATGACTATGTATGCTATGGATGCAATCTAATGCCAACATGATGCATTGAATAAATTGATGCACAGGTATATACAAATAATGACTATGAATGTCATAAACGTATTCTACAATGAATGACCATGCATGCTATGATGTCAAAATGATACATGCTAAGAATAAATGAATTAATACAAAGGTAGGTACAAAGAATGGCCATGTATATAACAAATGTATTCTACAATGAATAACCATGCATGTTAGGACTGTGACATGATGTCAAAATGATACAAATAAATTAACCAATGATTACACGAAATTGGTGGGACCTAAATCTTGATTATTCAAAAATCTCATTATGCAAGATTTGCCTCCAAATTTATGATTTTTTTTTTAAAACATGTTTTTTTCTATGAAAAACCAATCATATTATTTTCAAAATAATTTCGGGTAGTGGATCCTACTATGGTACAATGTCCAAATGTTCATGCAACACTACCGGTTTTATGAAATCATCAAATGAAATTATTATCACTATCCATTTATTGCAAAAACGAGATCAATAATACAACCAAAATGTACATGCTCTATTCACACATACATGAAATGTGCAGAATGCAAAAATGCTTGAAAAATGATTTTTATTTTTTTCCAAACAATTAATGAATATTTTGCCCCGACAAATATCTACTTATATAGGTATCACAATGCCTTTGGGACAGATTATCACATTTATTACAGGCGATGTACGTACATCGTTGCCCGATCTACAACACTTATTCAGAGTGTAAAATAGGTAACAAAAGGTTTAGAAATGTCCCTCCATGTGTTCCTATCTTCGGTATATCTAATGGAAATCTGGCATGGCTTCGCCTAGGTTCACTGTATGAAGGTGAATCGGTTCTAAGGCCCCGAATTGTTCCTCACTGTCGCCGTTGAAGGCTAGTAAGGCGCCTCGATAAAAACGGGTTCAATTTGTTAGAGTATATTTTCCTATGCCCGTACGGAGGATTACCATGAAGGCACTAGGTACTTTATACTCCGAAAGTGTTTCACTAGCCCATACGGAGGATCAATCACGAAGGCGTAGTTACTTTACTCCCACTTAAAAGGACGAAACTCGGGTAGAGGATTCATGTTATGCAAATGCAAATACAGTGTGTGCGGAGGAACAAAACAAACCTTTCACCACCTATTCTACAAACCTTATTCTAAATGCCCTAGCAATTAAGAGAACATTTAAGAATAGTGTAACGCATTAACCAACAAGCAATTATAATATACAACCTTAAATAACTAGAGAACAATAATAAAAATGCAAGCACATGAGTATGAACATATTTAAAAACATTTTATTATTTTCAAAATTCTCCTTATTAAAAAAAATGTGGGAATCAAAATTAAATACCAATTAAACCAACAAAACGAGACTTTGATAACACACGACTAATTCTAGGCCTGACTCTCTAATAGTCCCCAGTGGAGTCGCCAAGCTGTCGCAACCTAAAAAGTAACGAGTCTCATCGCAAGACTTTATTATTCGTTAAGCGTGACATTAAAAAAAAAAATCGAGGAAAAGTCGACTTAATTCCTCTAAAAAATGAAGGTTTTGAAAATGACCTTGAAAAAGACATGGAGTCGCAACCAATCTTTTTTGGCTAGGTGTGATCGGCCACCTATTAAAATCGGTTTTATAAAATATTTTAAAAATTAATTAAAACATTTTAAAAACCAATTTCAAGTCTGCGTTTTAAACCAGAGAAATCAAAGAAACGGGTTCGGGACTCGATTACGTATGTGGAAGGATTAGCACCCCCAAAACGCCCGTATAAAACGGTACCTTATTAATCGTGTGTTATCTCAAATCTCGGTGTAAAGTTGGTTTTAAATTTAGTATTTCAAGTTAATTCCCAATTTAAAGAAAAATAATTCCATTTTTTAATTGAAAATGATTCGGAATTCATAAATTCAAAATTTTCCTATATTCCCCAACAAAAGTAGCAAAATATAGAAATTTTTATTAGTTTTGGAAAACTTTTCGAATCATTCTCTTTTTTGAAAGAAAGATATTCCTTTATTAATGATAATTAATGATATTCCCTCCAGCAAACCCGGTAGAGAACTCATTAATTATTTTAACTCGGGAATATCTTTATTTTTTATTGAAAAATCATTATCCTTTTGAAAACATTTTAAAAGATATAAATATGTATATGCATGACATAAATAAAATGACATAAAAAATCTAAATAATATAATGCATCCTTGATGATATAATATAATTTAAATGCCTTAGCATATTCTAAATGAAATGAAATGTCCTAAGTTATATGACATATTCTAAATGAAATGAAATGACCTAGGTAGCATAATATGTTCTATATGAGATGTAATGTCCTAAGTCATGATATATTCTAAATGAAATGAAATAACCTAGGTGACATAATATAATCTATATGAAATAAAATAACCTAGGTAACATAATATATTCTATATGAAATGAGATAATTTAAATGACATGGCAAATATGGATGATATGGCATATAATTTAAATGACATGGAATATAAAATAATACTATCATATAATATGCATGGAAATGAAAATAATAATGCATGAACATAGTATATGCTAAATAATATAACAACAAAAAAAAAAATTAAATGAAAAGCATAGGATATCATGAAATATTTCAAATCATATAATAAACAATATAACATAACTCAAAATCATAACAATATCATAGAAATTATCATAGCAAAAATCACATATTATATAAAATGCATGAATATGGAAAATGCAATGCATGAAATGTATTTTTTCCTTTAATTAAGGAAATCCGTATATCTAAAAAGATATCCGGCTACCTTAGGAAAATATGTCAAATTAAATATTCTAAAACCAAAATACTTTGTGATTGTTTGAAAACAATTTTGAAAAGCTTGAATTAAAAATAAAAACTGGGCTAAATCTTTTTTAAATGGCTCTAATTTCCTAAGTTTAAAAATCCCGGACTTGACCACCTTTAACCCGAGAGTTAAAAAATCATTTTTAGAGTTTAAAAAGGCTTAGAAACTACCCTAAGTCAGTAGCTAACCTTCCTAATCAGCCCCCTCTAAGTAATTTAACCGAAACAGAAAAACGATTTTTCTTTAAATTCAATTCTGACTCCACTGTCCAGTTTTAAGCCACGATTTTTTACCCTATTTTTAAAAATTGAAAAAATTCTGAAAAAAATACTGGAGACTCAGGACACGTAAAAATACACGGAAAAAATTGACTTAATTTATGATTAAAGATGTACTCCCAGAAAAATTGTAAAAGTACGAGTACTAGGTGAAAAAAAAAACTGCTTTGCCAAAATACTTTTTTGCCTTTGATAAAATCATTTAAAAATCAAAGTAAAATATTTAAAACTCACAAAATGGCTCACAAACAGTAGCTAAGACTTTCTGAAAGTTAGATAAAAATTGGCTAAGTAAAAAAAAAAATCACAAAGGTAGAATAATCAATTTGATAAAACTTAATTTTCCACAAGTGTGCTCAAGAGAGCATGACTTTGAACCATTAATTGGCCTAAGTCATTATTCAAGTGGCATGAACATGAAATGCATGAAAAAATTACAGCAAACATAGTGCATGAATTGCATGAGTTTAAACCTAAATGTCATGAAAAATGCATGGCATCCATATAGTGACCTAGAGCTAAATGAAATTGCATGGCATTTAATGCAACCTAGACCTAAAATGCATGAACATGCAAGGCAAATAAACCAAACTTAATAACTAAAATATGCATGGCATTTTCACAAACACAAAGCATGCTTAAACCAAAAACTCAAACAAATATCATGCAAATGTTAACCTATCAACTAACATGGCAAGAATGCACATACAATGCAAAAATTCAAGGAGGGGCCAAATAGCCTATGTAACTAGCAAACATGGCATTTTCACAAACACTTGGTATACTAACATGCAAAACTAAATCAAATGTCATGCAAATGTAAAACCTACCAACTAACATGCAAAAATGCAACACACAATGCAAAACACATGGAGTAGCCGAATGGCCTCAAGCTCCAACAAACATGGCATTTTCACAAACACTTGATTTACTAACATGCTCAACTAAAATATAAAACTCAAATCATGCAAAAAGCACACAAGCATTTTCACAAACACTTAATATACTAAATCTAAAACATGCTCAACTAAAATATAAAACTCAAATCATGCAAAAACCACACAAGCATTTTCACAAACACTTAATATACTAAATCTAAAACACCAACAAATTTAAACATTATGAAAATAAAAAATTAAAAATGCAAAAACATGTTATTTAAAACATAAATGGCAACAAACAAAGCAACCAAATTAAAATATAACTCAAGTATATGAAGTAGAACAACACTTAAAACATCAAGATCAAAGAAAATAACATAAACAACATGATAAAATAAACAAAACAACAACTTAAATAAAGAATGTAGGCCATTCGGCCATGGTGAGAAAATGTAAAAAAATATTTAAGAAAGAGATGAAGAAAGAACTTAAGAAGAACAATAAAAAAACATTTATTTAAAAAGGAAACTTACCAAATAGTAATCAAAATAGCAAAAACAAGAATGGAAAATCAAGAAAGTGCAAGAGTTGGTGCTCAAGAGCAACCTCAAGAAGCTATATTTCAAGCTTTATCTCTTCAAACTTTCCTTTCTTTTCTAAACTTTTTCTTTTTGCCTTCAACAAAGAGAGAAAAATTAAGTAAAAACCGAGAGAATTCAGCAAAAATAAAGTGTAAAAAAAATTACAGCTGTTCAAGAATAATGTTGACACTCTCTCTTGGCCTATGTGGCTTAATCACCCTGGCTTGATTAAAGAGAATCTCTAACTAACTCTTAATTTTTAGCCATTTAATTGAAAAATCAGAAGCTTCCTCCTTCCTTTGGGCCTTGGCAGGCCAGCACTTCTATTTTCCAGCCCAAGTCTGATTTTTTGAAAGGCCCAAAGTAGCCTTTTTTCGGTTGCTTGGGTGAAATGACCGTTTTGCCCCCCGGATGCAAATAAATATCAAAAGGACTACAAATCCATTTTTTTAATACTTCCAAAATAATAAAACATTGAGTTCTGAAAGTTTTCAAAACTATCCGAGTCTGTTTGCTATTTATTTGAATTTTTTTCTTCCAAAAATGCCCTTTTATGCCCCCACATTTACCATTTTTTAAACGAGCTCTAAATCAAGATTTTTCTTCACCAATCTCTTCCAAATAATTTAAAAATGTGATCTGGAAGTTTTCATAATTTTTGGAGCTCATTTGGTATTTTTCGGGATTTATCGGCTTTAATTACTACATAGGGGCTCGAGATTTGGCCATTTTGCAAACGAACTCCTAATCAAGATTTTCTTTCGCCAATATCTTTGAAATAATTTAAAAATGAAATTTACAAAATTTCATAATTTTTGGAGTCCATTTGCTATTTTTTCGGGATTTATCTTCTTGAATTATTGCATAGGAGGCCTGAGATTTGGCCATTTTGCAAACGAACTCCGAATCAAGATTTTTTTTTCGCCAATCTCTTCCAAATAATTTAAAAATGAGATTTTCAAAATTCAAAAGATTTGGAGCTCATTTTCTATTTTTTTGGGATTTTCCTTTTTGAATTACTACATAAGAAGCCCGGGATTTGGCCATTTTGCAAACGAACTCCGAATCAAGATTTTCTTTTGCCAATCTCTTTCAAATGATTTAAAAATGAGATTTGCAAATTTTCAGAGTGCATTTGCTATTTTTCCAAAATTTTCCAATTTTGCCCTTTTGCCTCTGAAATCCGGTTTTACTCAAAACAAGTCCGATTTTTAGATTTTCTTCAAACTGAGCCTTGGGCTATCCCTTTTTAATGATTCCTCATCCATTGGGGGCTTTGGTCTTACCAAGTCGGGCCATTTCTTTGATTCTTCCCGATTTCACCGAAATCCACTAAAAACCCTAATTGTCGATTTTCTCTCGGATTGACTTTTCTTTCGGTTGTTCTTGCAAGTGGCTTCTCCATTACCAGTAGTCAGTGCTTATCTTTCATTTGGAACCTTCAAGATTGTTTAAGCACTTTTCCCCAAATTTCTCGGATTAGGGTTTCCTTTCTACTGAATCTCCAAATCCCAACTTCCGAACTCCATATCTTTCAATGTAGACCTCGAATTATCAAAATTCTTTCGCTATTTTTCAATTGAAATTCAAATCTTGATTTTGAAAGTGGGTTGACTTTTACAGTATTTGACTTTTTGGGTTGACTTTTTTTAGGGTTGACTTTTTTTTCAAGTTTGACTTTTTATGCTCGCCCTCTTAAACTAAGTTTCGGAGTACCACCAGCAGGATGAAAAAAGTCTTTTTACACTCGAAAACATCAATTTAGGAAGAAAACATACCTGTTTTAGTGGTCCGGACAAAATTAGGTGTCTACAAAGAGAAAATGAAAAAAAAAAACACTTGGCTTTAAAAGCCTTGGGCAGGCGGGTCGGGCATGACCCGCGGGTCAGCCCGGGTCTGCGCCTGACCCGCTCCAGGCAGAAAAAAAAAGAAAAAGAAAAGAAAAAAAGGGAAGAAGAAAAGAAAAAGGAATGAAAGAAAGAAAAAGAAATGAAAGAAATAAAGAAAGAAAAAAAAAAGGAAAAGAAAGGAAAGGAAAGGAATGAAAAAAAACGGGCGTCGTTGGGGTGCTAATACCTTCCCCATTCATAACTGTACTCTCGAACCCGTCATAATTTGTCTTTGGTTTTCAATCGCAGACTTCAAAATTGTCTTTTTAAAAGGTTTTAATTAATGTTAAAATTCTTTCTCAAAGATAGATTTTAGTAGGGGGCCAATCAAACCTAAATTAAAAAAGATTGGTGGCGACTCCCTATGTTTTTCTTAAAAATCGTCTAGCGGTTGAAAAATCGTTATGACAGCTTGGCGACTCCACTGGGAACTTTTTGAGAGTCGAGCCATTAATAAATCATGTTTTATCATAAGTTTTGACTTAATGGATTTAATTGATATTTAATTTTAATTCCTTCTTTCATGAGGTGATAACCTTCGCATAAGCCTGGAAATATACTCCAACAAATTGAACCCGTTTAAATCAGGGTGCCTTACTAGCCTTCACGGATGACATTGAGAAGCAATTTGGGGCCTTTAGACCTAATTTAACCTCATATAGTGAGCCGTATGGAACTAACCTAAGGTAGAGCCATGCCCGTGTTTTGTAGAAATTACCCAGAATTAGGACATGTGAGGGGACACTTTTGTATGAAATCATACCCCGCATAATCAGAATGGATTTTAAAAAAATCTTGAAAACTTGAATTTTTTATTTTTGTCTTTTGGATATTGCTAAATGTAAAGTAAGAGTTTGTCCAGAATTTGTATTATTTTTCTTTTCCAAAAATTTTGTACATTTTAAAAAAAGGAATTTTCTAAAAAAAATTTGATTTTCAAAAATATTTCATATTTCCTTTTTTATCTTAGAAAAAAACAAAAACAAAAAAGATTTTCTTTTCTTCAAAATAAACAAAATGTTGATTTCTGAATTTTAATTTCGTTTTCTTCCCCCAAAAAAAAAAAAATCACAAAAAAATAAAAGAAAAAAAAAGTTTTTTAATTTATTTTTCATAAAATAAAAGAATTCATTTTTTTTAAATAAAAGGGTGAAAAGTTAAGGGAAAAGAAAATTTTAATTTCTTCATTTCATAAAAAAAAAAGAACTAAAAAATTCTTTCAATTCTTTGTTTTTTTAATAATGTGTTTTCCTCAATCTTAATCTTTTTCTACAAAAAAATGTTTTCATTACTTCCTCATTTTTGAAATTAAACGAAATATGAAAAAGAGAAAAAAAATGAGAAATAAGTTGGGACATTTTTATTTATTTATATTTCATTTTTGCATTGTATAGTCTTTGCATTCACATTTATTTCATCATTTTTCATATTCACAAAAGATATGGTTTTGCAAAAATAAAAAATTGATCATCATCATATTTGCATTGTATATAATATTTCATGAAAATATGCCTCATCACCTGTACAAATATCATTGCATTTCATCTAGTTTACATCATTTCATCGATTTGAGTTGTATACATCTGGCTATATAGAGCACCAGTCGGGTCCATCGACACGATAAAGAGAGACGCATCGATGTATGGTTTAAAAAGAAAAGAAAATTTTGAAAAGGTAAAATTTTGAGTGAATTTTGCTAGAATCTTAATTTTTTTTTTAATATTTAGAATTAATCTCTCCGATGTACCTCAATTTGATGTGTTAAAACTTGAAGATTTGAGTGATACCAAATAAAGGGTAATCTTCAGCTTTTTGTGTATATTTTACATTATTATGTCATGATGTATTTTTGTAAATAAATTTTTGGGAAATAATGGAATTTTGTTTTTTGGAAATTCACAACTTTTTATTCTTTCATTCTTTCATGTTGTAATTAGGGTGAATAAATATTACTTTTAATATTTTTTTCATGTATAGAAAAAAATCATAGAAAGGTTTTGTGTGTTGAACTAATTGATTTTTTTAAAAATTCTTTTGGAAAGTTTTTTTGAGGATTGAGAAGATTATTTTGAATAAAGTATCATATAATTTATTTGCAAAATTTAAAAAAAGAGTCATGTCCAAAATAAAAAAAATCGAAAGAATTGGCGATTACTATTGTCGCAATCTAAAAAAATAATAAGTCTCATCGCGAGATATTACTCGTTAAGTGTGACATTGGGGGAAACAGAGGAAAAGACGACTTAATTACTCTTGAAATAAAATGAGGGTTTGAAAACAACGTTGAAAAAGAAATGAAGTCGCCACCAATCTTTTTTTGCTAGGTGTGATCGGCCATCTATTAAAACCGGTTTTGTAAAACATTTAAAATTAATTAAAATATTTTTTTAAACCAATTTCGAAGTCTGCGCTTTTGAACCAGAGAAATCAAAGAAGCGGGTTCGGGAGTCGATTACGTGCGGGGAAGGATTAGCACCCCCACAACGCCCATATAATATGGTACCTTATTAATCGTATCTCGAGTCTCGGTAAAAGTCGGTTTTAGATTTGGCATTTTAAAATAATTCCCAATTTAAATAAAAATAATCCCATGTTTAATTTGAAAATGATCCGGAATTCATTAGCACACAATTTTTCTATATTCCTTGGTAGACCCGGCAAAACATAAATTTTTTTTATTTATTTGGAAAATCTCCGAATCACTTTTTTTTGAAAGAAAGATATTCCGTTGTTTATGATAATTGATGATATCCTCCCCGACAAACCCAGCAAAGAACTCATGAATTATTTTAACTCGGGAATAACCTTATTTTAAAAAGCATGATTATCTCTATTGCCTTAGAAATCAATTTTTTAGAAAAATGATTATGAATATGCAAATCATTATTAAGGACATGGCGGAAGAAATAAAGATATGACATGCTTGACATGGCAAAATATAGATGAAATGACATAATCTAAATGACATGGCACAAGAATTAATGACATGGCCTGCTTGACATGACAAAATCTAGATGACATGGTATAATCTAAATGACATGGCAAAGGAAATTATAACAATGCAAAAACCCCTTAATGACATTATCATAGAAATTTATGTTTATATCATAACCAAGATAACAACATGAAATTTAAATCAAAGCAATGACATCACTATGAAATATTCATACATATGGAATTTTCATGACTAAGATAGCAAAAATTAGATATCATGGAACATGCATGAAAATGTATTTCTCTCATGAAGCAAAGACATCCATATACCTAAAAAGGTATCCAACTACCTTTGAAAGAGACCTAAGTTGGATTTTCTAATTTGGACTCGATTTGAATAAAATGGAATTTTTGGGATGAAAAAGGCCTTATGGCTGAACCCCCTTTTTAAAAGGCTTTATTTTTCCTAGTTTTGAAATCTGGGTTGACCACCCTTGACCCGACTTTTGTAAAATCAAATTTTATGATTGAAATGACATGGAAATCACCCTAAGACAGTAACTAATGTCCCAAATCAGCCCCCTCGGAATAAACTAATAAAAATAGAAAATTATTATCTCTTGAAAACAAATCTGACTCCCACAACCAGTTTTGAAACCCAAATTTTTTTACCCTTTCAAAAGAATCTACAAAATTAGGCGAGACCTATAACATGTTGATCTACACGGAAAAAAATCAGCTTAATTTTTGGAGCATGGATACTATGACAGAATTAACCAAAACAGAAAGTTACTATTTCAAAAAAAAAATTTGACTCTCATAGGCAGTTTTGAAATCCGATTTTTTTACCGTTTCTAAAAAATTTCAAAAAAATCTTTAAAAATTAGGGTAGACCTGGGACATGTTGAACTCCATGGGAAAAAATCAGATTAATTTTTTGGAGCATGGATACTAGACCGAATTTTACCAAAATCAAGACAGTGAGTTAAAAACTGCTTTGTCAAAATCTATTTTTTCAACAATGATAAAAAATCTAAAAATCATGAGAAAAATACCATGGCATCCCCTAAATGACTACTGCATGTGGTAAGAAATTAAATTTATTTTGACTATGGCTACATAGTGAAAAAAATCCCATAATTATAAAATCCAACTAGTGCAACCTTTAATTTTCCACAAGCATACTAAAAAAAGCTTGGCTTTGAGCCATTGATTGGCTTAAGACAAAAATCAAGTGGCCTAATGCCTATGTCATGGAAAATGACATGGCATGTGAAAAATGACCTAATGCCTAAATGACATGGAAAATGTCATGGCATGTGAAAAATGGCCTATTGCCTAAATGTCATGGCAAATGACATGGCATAACAAAAATGACCTAGTGCCTATATGACATAGAAAATGACATGGCATAATAAAATGGCCTAATGCCTAAATGACATGGAAAATGTCATGGCATGTAAAAATAACCTAAAGTCTAAATGACATGGAAAATGCCATGCATGTGAAAATGAACTAATGCCTAAATGATGTAGAACATAGTATAGCAAGGATGCTAAATGACATAGCCACAAAATGCAAAGGCATGGATAAATTGGTATGAACAAAATAGTATGGCAAGAATACACATGAAATAGATAATAAAAACAGCAAGTTAAAGTAAGCAAATAAAGAAAATAGAGGTGAGCTCCATGGTTGGTGCAATGGACATAGCCCCCTAACCATGATCACTTGATTTTCATCAAGATCATGAAGCCTTTCCACCTTTTTTTTTGGTTTATTTTTGAAAACTAAACCGGCAAAATAAACTATCCTACCACAACCAATGTAAGAATAAAATCAAACACAAGGTGAGCACAAAAACATAGTATTTGGCCAAGGTAAAAAGAAGTTATAATTTTTTTTTTTGGATTTTTGATGAAAATAAGAGATGAAAACCTTCAAAGAAAACTTTCAAAACCTTTATTTACGTAAGAAAAAGATTGGAAATCACATGGAAAATAATAGAAACATGGAAAGGAAAAAAAAAAATGCAAGTGAGTGGTGCCAATGGCTACCTTCAAAGCTTTTTTTAAGCTAGTTTTCTCTTAAAAAAGTTTCTTCTCTTTTCTCCCTTTGTTTTAGCTATTGCCTCCCTTCTAAAAAATTACCAGTCTAATGAAAAATAAAGATCCCCTCCCCTTCTAAATGTGCTAGCCGAATGCCCCCCTATTTGTAGATGTGCTCATCTTTTTTTTTTTTTTTTTTTTTTTTTTTTAATTCAAGCCATGTGGCATCTATCACAAGGTAAGCTAGCCAAAGAAAATAAAAGTATCATCTTGCAACCTCATCTTGGCCCTTGGATGAAAATGATCAACCTTCCCTTCATGAGCTAGCTGAAAATGCTAGCTAAGAATGTGCTCATCCTTTTACAAAATATCTAGGCCACTTAGCATGATCACAAAGGAACTAACCAAAGATTAAAAATGTCTTCTTGAAACTTAATCTTGGCCCTTGAATAAAATTGATCAAATCTCAGCCTTCATTCCATCATGAGCTGGCTGAATGACCTGGTATGCTCCAGAAACTTGCTCATTTTTAATTTGCAAAATGGCCCTCTTCGATTTCTTCGATAAAATTGCATTTTAGCCTCTAAACTTAATTTAATTAGCAACGGACCCCAAATCCAGATTTTCTTTCTCCAATCTCTCTAAATAAATATAAAATTCATTTTTGGAGATTTTCATATATTTTGGAGCTCATTTTCCATTTTTCCTTGATTTTTCATTAAAATTGCGGATTAAGCCTCCCCGAACTTTGCCTTTTTTCAAATCAGCTCCAATTTGAGATTTTTCTTTTCAAATACCTCCAAATCAAAATAAAACTCAGTTCTGGAAGTGTTCATAATTTTTCGAGCTCGGATTCTATTTTTTCCGGATTTTTCTTTAAATGTTTCGGTTTAGTGCCTCCCAAATTTAGCCTTTTTCATTTGAGCTCTAATTCCAGAATTTTCTTCACCAATACCTTCCAAAAATTATAAAATTGAGATCTGAAAGTTTTCATAATTTTTTGAGCTCTTTTCCTATTTTTCCCGAAATTTTCTTTTAGAATTTCGGGTTTGTGCACCCGAACTTTGTCATTTTCCATTTGAACTTCGATTCAGGATTTTTCTTCACCGATCCCTTCCATACAACATAAAATTCAAATCTGGAAGTTTTCATAATTTTTCGAGCTCAGATTTTATATTTTTTGGAATTTCCAAGATTGCCCTTTAACCTTTGAAATCTCGGTTTTACTCAAAACGGGTCCGATTTTCGGATTTTCTTTTTCCACTGCCTTTTTTAAATATTAAATTAGAGTTGGTCCAAAAACACCCAAATTTTACGATCAAATTCTCCTCTGATTTAGTTTTCCCCTATTCCATATCGGGAATTTTCTTATTTTTTCGTTTTTCTTCTAACCGACTCTTCCTTGGGATCCTCTTCAAACTGAGGCTTGTGCTATCTTTGTTTACTCATTCTTCATCAATTGGGGGCTTCAATTTTACCGAATCGGGCCCTCTCTGTAGTTTTTTTTCCCCAAATATGCCAAATTAGGTCTCCCCCTACACTGAATTTTCGTAACCCATCTTCCGAACTCTATATCTTTCGTTGTAGACCTAGAATTATCAAAATTGTTTCACCATTGTTCAATTAAACCTTGAATCTTGATTTTGACTGAGAGTTGACTTTTTCTATAGTTGACTTTTTGGGATTGACTTTTTCGGATGTGACTTTTTTCGTATTGACTATTCGTGTTGAACTCCGAATCACAAGTCTTGGAGAACCATCTGTGGGATGAGGGGAGTTTCTTTGGATTCTGATAAGTACAAGGAGGAAATTACCTGGTTTAGGGGGCCTGGACAAAATTAGTTGTCTATAGCTGCCTCTCTTTGACTATTGCTGAGAATCAGGAATCAGGCAAAGACTAATAGACTACCATTTTTTCTGGGTATGGAGGGCATCTACGTAAGGAAAATATATATATTTTTGATTTTTTTGAAAAGAAGAGATTTAAAAGTTAAAAAACCTCGACGTAAGTCTCGGTGCTTCAACCAATTTAGAAAAAACGAATCTGATTTAAAACGAAAGATACCTGCTTCGACCCATTTAGAAAAAACGGATTCGATTTAAAACGAAAGATACTTCGACGTAAGTCTTGGGGCTTTATCCATTTAGAAAAAACGGATTCGGCTTAAAAAAAAAGATACCTCAACGACCCATTTAGAAAAACGGATTCGATTTAAAATAAAAATATCTCAACGTAAGTCTCGGGGCTTCGACCCATTTAGAAAAAACGGATTCGATTTAAAACGAAAGATACTTCGATGTAAGTCTCGGGGGTTTATCCATTTAGAAAAAACGGATTCGGCTTAAAATAAAAGATACATTGACGACCCATTTAGAAATAACGAATTTGATTTAAAATGAAAGATATTTTGGCGTAAGTCTCGGGGCTTTATCCATCTAGAAAAAAACGAATTCGTTGAAAATACCTAGACGGTAAGTCTCGGGACTTCGACCCATTTAGAAAAAATGAATTCGATGAAAATACCTTGACGGTAAGTCTCGGGACTTTGACTCATTTAGAAAAAACGGATTCGTTGAAAATACCTCGATGGTAAGTCTCGTGACTTTGACCCATTTAGAAAAAACGGATTCGATGAAAATACCTTGACGGTAAGTCTCAAGACTTCGACCCATTTAGAAAAAACGGATTCGATGAAAATACCTTGACGGTAAGTCTCGGGACTTCGACCCATTTAGAAAAAAAAATTCGATGAAAATACCTTAACGGTAAGTCTTGGGACTTCGACCCATTTAGAAAAAATGGATTCGATGAAAATACCTTGACAGTAAGTCTCGGGACTTCGACCCATTTAGAAAAAATGGATTCGATGAAAATACCTTGACAGTAAGTCTCGAGACTTCGACCCATTTAGAAAAAACGGATTCGATGAAAATACCTCGATGGTAAGTCTTGGGACTTCGACCCATTTAGAAAAAACGAATTTGATGAAAATACCTCGATGGTGAGTCTCGGGACTTCGACCCATTTAGAAAAAACAAATTCGATGAAAATACCTTGACGGTAAGTCTCGGGACTTCGACCCATTTAGAAAAAATGGATTCGATGAAAATACGTCGATGGTAAGTCTTGGGACTTCGACCCATTTAGAAAAAATGGATTCGATGAAAATACCTTGACGGTAAGTCTCGGGACTTCGACCCATTTAGAAAAAAGGGATTGGATGAAAATACCTTGACGGTAAGTCTTGGGACTTCGACCTACCCATTTAGAAAAAACGGGTTCGATGAAAATACCTCGATGGTAAGTCTCGGGACTTTAACCCATTTAGAAAAAAACAGATTCGATGAAAATACCTTGATAGTAAGTCTCGAAACTTCGACCCATTTAGAAAAAAGATTCGATGAAAATACCTTGACGGTAAGTCTCGGGACTTCGAACCATTTAGAAAAAATAGATTCGATGAAAATAACTTGACAGTAAGTCTTGGGACTTTGACCCATTTAGAAAAAACGGATTTGATGAAAATACCTCGATGGTAAGTCTCGGGACTTTATCTTATCTTCCACCAACTTCACTAGGCTTATATCATCTAATATGCCAATTTCACTGGGCTTATCTCTTTTTTGTGCCAGCTACATCTGGCTTAGTCACATCTAACGTGCCAACTTCACTGGGCTTAAATCATAACTGCCAGCTTACATTGGGCTTAATCTTATCTAACGTGCCAACTTCAACTGGGCTTAAACCGTAACTGCCAGCTTACATTGGGCTTAATCACATCTAATGTGCCAACTTCACTGGACTTAAACCATAACTGCCAACTTACCTTGGGCTTAAACAAATTTAAAATGCCAACTTCACTGGGCTTACTTCCTTTTGTGCCAGCTACATCGGGCTTAATCAAATCAAAAGTGCCAACTTCAACTGAGCTTATCTCCATAACTGCCAGCTTACATTAGGCTTAAACAAATTTAACATGCCAACTTCACTGGGCTTACTTCCTTTTGTGCCAGCTATATTGGGCTTAACCAAATCTTTCTGTTGAGAAACTCCTCTTTCGAGGCTCCACAAGTTTAAAAATATCTCATCTAAAAATCATTTTCAGTTTTCAAAAACTTTCATAATCTTGGTATTTTTCAAAACTTTCTCGATTTCATCGTCCCAAAATATCTCAATACTCACATCTTTTATTTTTAGATAAACTTTTGTTTTTCTTCTTTTCTTCAACAGATTATTTCCTCTAAATCTAAAGAAGACCTTTCCCTTTTTAGGAAACCTATCTTATTTTCCTTTTTGTCTTTTCAATGCTTGGCGAATGCAATGATCAACTATATGGATGCAAAAGCCAATGTAACCTACAAGATGCAGATGCAGATGCAGATGCACATGTTCATTACATGATGCAGGAATGCTTATGACACCATTTCACATTAAGAGAATGTTAAAAGGGTTGATTATCTCCTTTTTTTCCTCGTGTCCTGGCGAGGTTTCCTCATTCCTTGCTATTTTTTCCCGTTCGAGGGAATGATTCCTGCCCTTTGACTATATTTTCCAATTCATCTTGTTGGAAGAAAACACATGGTTTTCTATTCCCAATTTGTCCTTGCCCCAGCAGATTCTTTCTTTTCGGTTATCTAGCCAAAACCAAAACACAGAGTCATACTTCATTCAAATATAAACTCAAAATTTCATGCCCCTGAACAATATGAACTTTTTGCTAGAACATATCCATATCTCAATTTCAGTTTGTTCTTTCTAAGTCTGTCAATTTCATTTCTTCCAAAACATGTGAAATTGAAGGCTTTCAGAAATTGGTGATCACCCTTAGAGACATTTCTAAGCGAAATGTGAAATCAGCCTCACTTTTTTGAGTGATTTGAATGGTTTTAATGTAACAAGGTCAATGGGCTGATGCAATAAGGTTCGGATTTATCTAGGAAAGCTTTTCATCTTGTTAAAGAGAAAAAGGTGAATGTCTATTTGTCTCGGTTCATGAGTAAGTTTTCTCAAAACATGAATTCCTTAAAACCAAACGTTTTTTTTGGAAAAAGTTTTAATTAAATCTTATCAATCCTCGAATCTGTAATTATGGCATTTTGATAGGTATTAATCTTAGTCGTGACATGTTCATGTTGGAAGGTCAATTTGGAAGGAAAAATGGTTTAGCTTTCGAAATCAATTCCAAAGAAAAGGCTGTCATTTTGGTATGTCTAGGAGATCTTTGAGGCTCTTTGTATTCCTAAAAATGATGGCTCCGGTAATACCAATGTGTGGCATTAGAACTTCTTCTTGTTCTGCTTTAGACTGCCCATTTTTGGATTTTCACCTTAGAGCTTCATTGCTTCTTTTTTTTTTTTTTTTTTTTTTTAGTGTTGCACCATGCATATGAGAGTTCTTAATCATTCCACAATGTATTGACAATTCGATGAGATGGGATAAAATCTGAGGAGAAACTTTCCAAGTTGAATAGCCACGCTTGATCAAAATGAACTTTTAAAGCACGTAACATAGGCCAAGGTTCAGGGTTCAGAAAGAAAGGATAAATAGGCCCAAAATATGTGTTTGAGGATAATCAGATCAAGGATCATTTCTTGAGGAGGATTTCTTTTGAAGTATTTGTCCCTTTTACACTTCTCTTTCCTTCTTTTGACTTTTGATTCTTTCCTTCTTGGTTCTTGGCTTTCAATTTGCCATCTCTTTCACACATTTTTTTGTATGTGTTTTTTTCTTCGCTTTTAACTCGCTATTTTTTCTCTTTTTACTTTTCCCTTTTTCTTGTATCTCCATTTTGATAGTGTGAGCCCGTATTTGTTTGGGAGCTCAATTTGCTTTGTTTCTGTCTTCCAGCTGGGACTCATTTCATCGTGATTTTTGAGAAAATCCTTCCTCACATTTGCCCCCCAGTGTGTAGAGTGATCCTTGATCAGGGTTCAAAGAAAAAGAATTTCTTAGGCTAAAAAAGGGTGTCTATGGACAATTTTTTTTTTGTGTGAAAGGGATATGAAAGATGGCCATGTCTCATATCAATTATGAATATTCTCATTCAAAAGCAATCCTCAGGGGAATATATAATCAGAATTTCATTTTGCATCTGGAATCGTTCGAATTCTCATGCGCATGTGTTGTCGATTTTCACCACGCAAGTGCACATATCGTAACAAGTAATATAATGAAAAGTAAAAAGTCGCCACGAGGAATTGCTACTAAATTTGCTAAGTACTAAAATTAACACTACTTAATCTTATCTAAACAACTAATTAAAGATGATAATCACAAACTAAATTAAAAGAAACTAATATTAAAAGCAAGTAAATTAAAAAGGATGAATTCAATTAATTATAAAAGCCTAGGATTACAACTTCCCTCAACACTTTACTTGAATCTCTCTCAACCTCTTTACTTGATTAATGATCCTGAGTTGTTAACCTAGGGTTCTATCTATTTATAAGTATCTGTCGATGGTCTCATAAAAATATCTTTTTTAACCAATTAACTAACCAACTATGAAAATTGATTTAAAGAAGAACTCATTAAGCTCAGGCTCTAACAATGGTTACGCATGACAAATAAGTATATTTCTACCCTACCTGCAGATCAACTCATCCTAATAAATAAATATGAAACACGTGCCATTCAATCTATGTCTAACACTAAACTCCCTATGACTAGTTGTATTTAGGTTAACAAATCAATCTAATTGGTGGCCAATCAATTAGAAGCATTATGAACAATATTGAACAAACAACTCAACAAACCATTACATCAAGCTAGAGAGAGAAGTAAATCCAAACTACATGTTGAGTTCCATCGAAATCTTAGTAAAAGAAAATTAATTCATGATAATTAATGAAAACACATATTCAAATAGTTTCACCATCATCAACAACACAAGAAAAATAAAGAAGAGAAAAGAAAGAACTAAGAGTTGTCAATTCTTGAATCTTGAATCTTCACCAATCTTCCAATCTTCTTGAGAGCTTTTGGTGGAAACTATCCTCTTGAGAGAATTAGGTTTTTAGAACTCCAATTCCCCTTATTTTAACCTAAAAGAGTCCTATTTAAAGTGTCCAAGGCCCCCTAGAGTCAGAAACTTCGCACACAAGCAAACAGGTAAGCTACAAGCTTTTAAATTTTTTTACCATATTTTACTGTTCATGCCTGGTTCTGCAGCGCTGACTCTCGAATTGGAGTGCCAGCCTTCTCGGTTTGCTGTACTTCACCTCGTTATTTTCTCAAACTTTGTCAGCTGATTTGGGTGGGCCAATCTTGTCCGATTTTGATGAGTAAACTACCGTTGGAAAGGTATAGAATTCAGATTCCAAAGTTAAGAGGAAGTTTTCTGAAATAAGGACTTTAAGATCATGTTTTTCTTGAAACAAGCTCCGGCGGTCGAATCTGTCTGCTCGTTGCTTTGCACTGTTTTTCATCGTTTTGCACCCCGAAGCTTCGGATCACTTTGGACCTATAAAAACACATAAATAATGACTAAATAACTATTTTAAACATGAAATAGATAAATAAAATAAATCTAAAAACATCTAAAACTAATCAAATCCTAATAAAAGCCTTAAGGACTTAGCCGATTTAAATGCATAAAAGGTGGTAAAATAACTATATTTCCTAGAGTTATCACACCCCCAAACTTAAGATTTTGCTAGTCCTCGAGCAAAACAAAACAAAACACACTAAATGAATAAAGTGACTCAAAACATCACTCAAGATAAATGCACTTAAACAATGATTTCTTTAATTTTCCTCAAAAGTTACCTCAAAATCCTGATTCAAAGTAGAACATAAACATAATCCAAATCCATGATTCAATTCAATCGTAAACTTCATGCTTGAATGGATTTTCAGTGTGTGTGTGTGGAAAATCTCTTTGCAAATCAATGCATGAAATCCAAATAAGTTTATGCCAATGCAATACAAAATAGTACTAGATTCTCATATGTTTGCTTTTCATCTCTCTCTTCACTAATGTAGACTAACACTTCGTCAAGGATCAAGTAGGTCTTTATTAAGCTTGTAATTTAAGGCTAAGGTCAAGGTAGGATAAAGATAAATTTCGGTTTAAGTCACCCATAGGCACTTTACATTTTTTTTCCGAATTATTGAGAGCCATAGTCTTTTCCTCAAATTACATTCTCCATTCTTTGAATACACTTCCTTTTTTTGCTTCACTATTTTTTTTCGTTTTCGAATAACCATAATTTTTTTTCTTTTTTTTTCTATAGAGAAATTTCACATCACCATTTCACCCAACTTCGACATGGCTCATAATTGTTTCCTGTAATATCATCACATGCCTATGTAGTGAGGGTTAATCATGGTTTTTCTTATTTGGCTAGGCTAAAATATGTGGCAATCAAAGAAAATAGATATATCAATAGGCACAATGGGGTAGAATAATGATAATCATATACAAAGATAGGCTCGAAAGGCTCAAACGATCCAAAGATGGCCTAAATCACTGCCTTAATTTAGTGTTGTCTAGGATTTCGCCTCGAGAGAGAATAAAACAAATTCTAGGCTCTAGACATAATCGTAATTCACATCAACATAAGCAGTCTTTAAATAAGCAATGCAAATCTACGCAAGAGATAACGTGCTCAATTTGTGAAAATTACATCATAACATGAAACTAACAAAAGAATTTAACACAAATTCTTCTCATGCTTATGTTTTTCCCAAAAATCAAGATAAATCAATAACTAAAATTCATCATTGGATAAAGATTCCATCATACTAAGTGCATCATATCTCAAGTAAAAACATTTTTCTAGACTCCTAATAAACTTAGACAATCACACAAACTAAAATAAAACTCAAGACACCCCCAAACTTAAAACAAACATTGTCCTCAATGTTTAGAAATAAAAAGACTAAGAACAAGAAAACTCCCCTATCGATGAAAGCAACGCCGGAGAAGCTTTAGTTTTCCTCTTAGACCTTATTATGCTTGTCCAAGTTGGGTGAGTAGTCACTACAAAAGAAAACAAAGTAAAAAGAAATTAATAAAAATATCCTAAAAAATGAAAAATTCGAAATTAAAGAAAAAAATTTTAGAACTTGGGTTGCCTCCCAAGAAGCGCTCGATTTATAGTCATTGGCTTGACTATCTCATTGTTCATCATCCTGTATCCAACCACTTGATGATTTTTGATTCATGCCATTTGGCTGTTCTTTCTTTGAACAACTTCGCTTTCTTGCAGGCTTGAAAGAAAAATTCATCCCTTTCAGTGGTAGAATTCAATAATGTTGTAATCGGATCAACGGGATAAATCTCTATGAATTCTTCTTTAATAGCACTTTCTACTACATCGAATAGCTTAGGCTGTTGAACGCATTGGGGAACAGGTTGTGGTGGTGGGTCACACTGGATCCATTCTTCTTGAGCTTTCACAAATTCCTTTTCAATAAGCTCTGTTGGCAATTCAGGCTCTTTGCTATCCTCTTCTATTTCTTTTTCAATCCCAAGTGTGTTGGCATTACAATGCTCTTATTCACTTGGTTTGGAATTAGATTCAATGTCACCTGGAAGAGTTTCTTGAGGGCAATTGTTAATGGCATTGAGAAGCTGGCTTATTTGTGTTTTAAGACTCCTAAATGTTGCCGCTTGACTTTGAAGTAATGCTTATTGACTTTGAAGTTCTGCTTCTTGACTTTGAAGTGATGCTGATTGCTCCTGAATGATAGTGTTGGTTCTTGCCATGAACTGCATGAACACCTTTTCCAATGATGCCTTATTTTCTGGATCAGCTGCTTGGGCTTGACTCTGAATGTTGACATCGGTGCATGCCATGTAATGCATGAACACCTCTTCCAATGATGGCTTATTTTCTGGACCAGCTGCTTGGGCTTGTGATGAAAACACAAAAGGATATGCTTGATTGTCTGAATATGAGGACCATTGATTGTTACTCCAGGAGAAATTTTGGTGATCTCCCCAGCCTGGATTGTAGTTGTTGGAATAGAAACTATTTTGATGCATATTGTAGTTTCCAACATATTGGCAACAATCACTATGATGTCCTTCCCCACATAGTTCAAAAGTTACAAACGAGTTTTGGACAGAAGGTACACACCAACTGTTAAGCTTCTTGTTAAGTGTAGCCACTTGTGCAGATAAAGCATTGATTGCATCTCGTTTATAATCCCACATAGTGCACCCAAATCAAAAAAAAAAAAAAAAAAAAACCTGAAAATAAAAATAAATAAAGTTTGAATTAAGACTAAGTTTCCTTGGTACTAATATTAACAAAAAACAGTAAAACAATTCCCCGACAACGGTGCCAAAAACTTATTGTCGATTTTCATCACGCAAGTGCATGTATCATAACAAGTAATATAATGAAAAGTAAAAAGTCGAACCCACGAGGAATTGCTACTAAATTTGCTAAGTACTAAAATTAACACAACTTAATCTTATCTAAACAACTAATTAAAGATGATAATCAAAAACTAAATTAAAAGAAACTAATATTAAAAGCAAGTAAATTAAAAAGAATGAACTCAATTAATTATAAAAGCCTAGGATTACAACTTCCCTCAACACTTCGCTTGAATCTCTCTCAACCTCTTTACTTGATTAATGATCCTGAGTAGTTAACCTAGAGTTCTATCTTATTTATAAGTATCTGTCGATGGTCTCATAAAAATATCATTCTTAACCAATTAACTAACCAACTATGAAAATTGATTTAAAGAAGAACTCATTAAGCTTAGGCTCTAACAATGGTTACACATGGCAAGTAAGTATATTTGTACCCTACCTGCAGATCAACTCATCCTAATAAATGAATATGAAACATGTGTCATTCAATCCATGTCTAACATTAAACTCCCTATGTCTAGTTGTATTAAGGTTAACAAATCAATCTAATTGGTGGCCAATCAATTATAAGCATTAAGAACAAGATTGAACAAACAACTCAACAAACCATTAAATCAAGCTAAAGAGAGAAAGTAAATTCAAACTACATGTTGAGTTCCATTGAAATCCTAGTAAAAGAAAATTAGTTCATGATAATTAATGAAAACAAATATTCAAATAGTCTCACTATCATCAACAACACAAGAAAAATAAAGAAGAGGAAAGAGAAAAGAAAAAACTAAGAGTTGTCAATTCTTGAATCTTCAATCTTCACCAATCTTCCAATCTTCTTGAGAGCTTTTGGTGGCAACTATCCTCTTGAGAGAATTAGGGTTTTAGAACTCCAATCCCCCTTATTTTAACCTAAAAGAGTCCTATTTAAAGTGCCCAAGGCCCCTTAGAGTTAGAAACTTCGTGCATAAGCAAACATGCTTTTAAATTTTTTTCCCATATTTTAATATTCATGCCTGGCGCTGTAGCGCTGGCTTTCGAATTAGAGCGCCAGCCTTCTCGGTTTGCTGTACTTTGCCTCTGTCGTCTTCTCGAACTTCGTCAGCTGATTTGGATGGGCAAATATTGTCCGAGTTTGACGAGTAAACTACTGTTGGAAAGGTATGGAAGTCAGATTCAAAAGTCAAGAAGGAAGTTTTCTGAAATAAATACTTTAAGATCATTTTTTCTTCAAACAAGCTCCGGAGGTTGAATTTGCCTGCTCGTTGCTTTGCACCGTTTTTCATTATTTTGCACCCCGAAGCTCCGGATCACTTTGGACCTATTAAAGCACATAAATAATGACTAAATAACTATTTTAAACATGAAATGGATAAATAAAATAAATCTAAAAACATCTAAAACTAATCAAATCCTAATAAAAGCCTCAAGGACTTAGCCGATTTAAATGCATAAAAGGTGGTAAAATAACTTTATTTCCTAGAGTTATCAGCATGATATCATAATTTTTTTCTGTATGCCCCAAAAATTCATGCGTGATTCATCTTTAGCCACAAATGATGCCTTATTCTGATTTTCCATTGAAGTAAAGGTCTTTTGGTTTGCGGGAATCATGTTGTGAAGGAACATCTCATGTTTTATCTCTGAGTTTCTCGCTAAGTAAGCTTGTTTGGGTTTGAATTTATTCAAAGTGTTTCCAACACATGTGGAGAGAAAAAGAAAAGAGTTCTGGTTCATGTGCTCATAAATCAAGGTCTTGGAAAAGGCCTAGGGATTTGGGAGGTTTTTGAATCTTTGAGTTCTTTTTTGGAAGCTTTCGCTATGATTGGCAGTATGGCATAACTTTAACACGTATCAAACTACCAAATCTATATCTTTTGGGAGATTGTCATGTTTGCTTGACTTTCAAGAAATCCACGAAAGAATTTTTCAAATTTTCATTACTCATGGTCTCGATAAAGGTTGTTGTTTGCGGCTTTTGAATGGTATTTATTCAACTGGTCTATGATCTAGGTACATGTAGAGATAAGGTGTTTCCTAGGAATCCATCCCCCGTGATGATCACCAATTCTTTCGAAACTCATTTCACTCTTCAAAGGGGTATCTTTTTATTTTCAAAATGAAAAATTATCTGTATGGACTTTTATTATCAACCCTTTATGTTGTTTTTTCTTTCGTTTGAAAATCATAAAAACAAAGCTCAAGAAAAAACCAAAACCAAAACCAAAACCTTAAATGAGATATGATGTATGATGCTTGCAATTTAAAGTTCATTAATTTCAAACAAATTGAAAATATTTATAAAACTTAAAGCAAGGTTAAGGATTGCCCCTGATTGGCATGGTACCCTGAAAACAAATGTTCCTGATTTCTATCATCCTTGATAAGCATCCATGAGCTCTTTGAACTTTGTCGGGTTTGCATCAATTATGGCTTGAACTTTGTCATTGAATGCAGTGCATTTCTCTGTGGAATGCCCTTTAATCCCGCTATGATACTCGCATGTGGCATTAGGATAATACCATTTCGGGTAAGGAGATTTCCTGGGCTTTGCAAGTACAATGGAGATTTTTTGGATTTGGACAAGCAATGAAAGAAGTTCTGTGTAGGTCATCAGAATTGAATGATACACCTTCGCCTTCTTTCTCTTACTGCTCTGAGAATAGATTGAATTAACTTCCGGATCATTTAGCATGATGAAACCTTGAGGTGATGTGAAAGGCCTTGGAGCATGATGATGACCGTGCTGAAGCCAATGGTCGACATAGGGTCGGGGATGTAAATAACCACCAAAAGGATCGTCTTGCACTGAACCCTCTTTTGTTTCTGCCTTCAACATTTACGACTTGAACGTGCCCCTTGGCAACATCATCTTTATTCTCGAGAAGAATTCCGACATTAGTATCCATAATTTTTTCTTTTTTTATACTGTCCTCAATCCTACCCACTGCAAAAAATATGTCCGCAAACTCTGAAAAAATATTGCCGATCAACTTGTCGTAGTATGGATGTGGGAGGGTATCCACAAGCAAAGCATTCATTTCTATATCTGTAAGAGGTAGTTGGACTTGCGAGGTGATAACTCGTATAATTATATAGTTTTTAGTTATGTTTTATTATTGTTTTGTGTCAAATACGAGTTATTATTATTTAGTCTAATTGTGTTTATGATCTTTTATATTTTTATGTAATTTGGTGTTTTTCACAAGTTTCTTTGAGTGATTTCAGATTACTAGAATTAAGGGCAAATCCAGTTCAGTTCCAGTTCCGACACATTTTGCCATATCAGCTATATCTGGAGTTTCACAGAAGCAATAAGGCTGAAATTTGTAGCCGTGCAAAGCTAAGAGGCATATCTATCTTTTTCATGTTTTATACTTCTTGAAACGGAGTCGTTTTCCCTAGCGAAATCGACCATCAAGTTGGCTGATGAGCAATGACGTCTGTGCTGACCTGTTTTCGTATTTTGCCCATATCTGCTTATCCACATCAGAAAATGAGCTGATTCCAATGGCTATGGATCCGTAACTGATACGGGAACCTTTGTCTAGAAGACAATATGATCAGATCAGGCCTCTAATATTGACGAAATCGACCATCAAGTTGGCTGATGTGCAATGACGTCTGTGCTGACATGTTTTCGTATTTTGCCCATATCTGCTTATCCACATCAGCAAATGAGCTGATTCCAACGGCTATGGATCCGTAACTGATAGGGGAACCTTTTTCTAGAAGACCATGTGATCAGATCAGGCCTCCAACATTGACGAAATCGACCATCAAGTTGGCTGATCAAAATTGTCATACAATATGACGAAAATTGTTAGAAAAATTCACCCACCTATTATACCTACCTTTGAAATTTGTAAAGCTTGTCTCTTGTCATTTAGCCTTCCAAAATGTGTATAAATAGAGGGCCTTAGATGATTGTAGAGGATCATATTGTACATAGGTAGGATATTAGCCATTGTAATAAAATTCTCTAAGTTTTCTTCTTCTTTCTTTTCTCTAGTTTTCTTTTTCTTTAGAAAGAGCAAGAGGTTGGATAATTAATATTCTTCTTCTTCTTCTTTCTTTCTTTTATTTTCTTCTTAGATTCTATTTAATTTTATGTTTATAATGCCTATGCTAGGCTAAACTTCTATTTGGTTAAGGGTGATTTCAAAGCCCTAGACATGTTTTGTGATTGATTTTCAGATTCTATCTATCATTAATTTTCTATCAAAGTTGCTTATGTTCTTCTACAAGAATTGTTCATGATGTTGTCTAGATTTATTTAGGTGTACAACTAGATAGATCTTGATAATTATCTATTGCTAGTTTAGGAGTCTTGATCCGTGTAATTGTCTTGATTTCCTATTCATAAGTGGCAATTTGTGATTAATGATTATGGTCAAGTTTTCAATAATTGCAAAGTGGAACATAACCTAAGTTGAACAATCCGAGCTTATGCGTTTGTTGCTTAGATCAACCTATCTTTCTCATCATAAAGCTGCCATTAAATTGAATTTAGAGAGCTTATTCTAGGTTGTTTAATGGTTAGAGATTAAATAGAGAGCTTGTTCTATTTAACGACAAACTAAGGAAAGATTGGGGTAACATAGCTTGTTGTTATCTACGGTTGTTAACTTTGATAGTTGGTTGATATTGATAGATCTGAAATTGATTCTTAATGATGTCTAGTGGTGGAGAATGAAACCTTAACCATATTTTTCATACTTGATTCTTCTTACTTACTTGTTTTCTTACTTTTCTAGTTTGCTTATTTTTAAAAGTATATTTATTTTTATTGGCTGGTTATACCGCCTAATTTGTATATTAACTTTGTTTTATTTTTATTGGCTGGTTATACCGCCTAATTTAGTATATATATTTTTATTGGCTGGTTATACCGCCTAATTTAGTATATATATTTTTATTGGCTGGTTATACCGCCTTGCATCTTATTCTTATTATTTACTTTAGTTTAAATCTGATTTCAAAAACCCCTTTTCTTTTATTGTTCTTGAATTTAAGTTTTAAACTATCAACTTATAAACTAAAACCCAATCCCTGAGGACTCGACCCTTGCTAACTACTATACTTACAATTGATCTTTTTAGTGCAAGGTTAAATAAGATACACTCTTTTGGGTGCATCAAATTTTTGGCGCCGTTGCCGGGGATTGTTTTCTTTAGTTTATTTGTTACTTGGTTTATTCTTATTTTCAGTTCTAATGAGTTTTATTTTCTTGTACATACGGGTTTTTCTGATCAAATTTTGAAAAAAAAATAAAAAATAAAAAAATAAAAAATAAAAAAAAAACGATGGAATTGAGCAATCTAACACTTGAAGAGTTGGTGGCATACATGAACATGGAAAATCAACAAGCCAATCTCACCTACCCAGTTCAACAATTGGCCATGGGAGGATGTCAAGGCCATCAAGTGTTCCAAGACCAACAGTATGATCATTACTCAAACACTTACCATGAGGGATGGTGGGATCATACTAATTATGGCTACTCAAAAAATTACCAAGAAGTAGATCCTTATGCCAATTACACTCATCCATCTAGCTTCAATCAATCATGGTCTCAAGAACCAGATCTTCTTCAACCACCACATATGACTCAAAACTCAGGTACTTCTTTAGAAGATCTTGTCGATTCTCTTGTTACTAATACTTTGCAATTTCAACAGGAAACAAGGGCAAGTATCCAGAGTTTGGAAAGGCAAATGAGCCTATTGGCTAGTAGTATGGTGGTATGGGTAGCACAAAGATCTGAAGAACTCCCAGCCCAAACGATGGTTAACCCAAAGGAGAATGCTACTCTTGTGACCTTGAAGAATGAGGAACAAGATGAGGATGAAACAAAATTAGAGATGGATTCTATTCTTGATGATAATGAAGCCAAAGATCCAAATAAGAGTATTTCGGCACCTGAGGTAACGTTTAAGGTTTCACTTTTTACTAATGTTTCTTCTCCACCTTTTCCTAGTAGATTTGCAAAGTTCAAGGAGGAAGAACATGAACAACACATGCCGGAAACCTTAAACAACTTGTTTGTGGAGGTCATTCAACAAGTATCAAAATATGCTCCATTCCTCGATGACATATGCACCACAAAGGATGATGGAATAATACTTGTAATGGAGAATGCATCCACTGTTGTGCAAAGAAAGCTTCCTCTCAAACGCATAAATTTGGAAAATTTCATGTATGAGCCTGACAAGCCTAAAAAGCCAAGAAGGGGTGTTGGTTAGGTTCAAAACACTAACTCAAGTGTTAATTGGGAAGGCAACCCAATTAAAGAAGAAATTGCCAACCTTCCATATTCAGATTTGCTTTCTCTTTCTTTTCCTTTTTCTTTTATTATTTTTATTTTTATTGTTTTTATTTTTATTTTTTATGTTTACTTGTTAATTTTTGTTTAGTATTTTAGGATTATTTAGGTTGCATGAGTTTGTTTTGTTTTGAGTCTAGTTATTCCTATTCTTATGTTATTAGTTCTTTTCTCTTACACATGATTCTTTCATTTGGGTTAATAGACTTACATTGAGGACAATGTAAGAATTAAGTGTGGGGGGAATGATTTAGGATTTCTTTTATTTTTGTCTACTATTTTTTTTTATGAGTCTTTATTATTATTATTATTTTTTAGTGTGTTTTAGTTCCTTTTTAATACAATGATGAGATATGAATTGCATAAGTCTAAAACATATTTATTAGTGAGAAGATTTTCATGAGAATTGAGCTTGATGTCAACCTTTTTATGAGCCAATGTTAATATGATATGTTGATTGAGAAAGAAGCATGTTTAGACTTAATCTGACTTGTATAATCATTCTTGTGAATTTTTGAGCCTAAAATGATTGATGCATTATACAAATCAATCTAATTTCTTTCTTGAGTGCTCTTATGATTACATGATTCTCTAGAACTTGCTTTAAACCGTTTGAGACTATATTGATGCATGTGACAACATGAATATGATAGAGGCATTAGGATTTTTAGCCAGGGCCAAACAGCCATCCATTATTAATGTTCCAAGAGAACACACCCTTAGTGAACCAATTTGAGCCTACATTGAATAAGCTATCTCTTTGGTAACCATAACTTGTCCCTAACCTAAATATACTTATATCTTTACCTTTGTTCCAAAGATGAATTAGCATGTTTTGAGACAAGTTGCAAAGACAAGGAAGATTTATTGAAAATTTGGGTTAGAAACAAGAAATAAGTGTGGGGGGAAAAGAAAGAAAAAAGTCAAGAGAAAAAGAAAGGGATCATTGTCAAATACATTCCCATATTAAAAAAAAAAAAAAAAAAACTTCTCTTGAACTTCTAGTTAAAGTAAAAAAAAAAAGATGTTACAAAGTTGGTTAGAATGATGCAAAGGCTCAACATGAATATTTAGCCTATGTTATTATGTGCTTTATAAGAGTTTTGAGAAGTTTTATTTGTATGATCTTTTTATGTCTCTAAACTTTATGAACTCTTTGGAACCTTTGTGATATCTTTATCCTTTTGTTCTTCAACCACATTACAAACCCCTTGGCCCCATTACAACCTTGATTAAAGACCTCTTGATTTATGAAGTTGCATGATCTTTTAGTGGAGAATAGGTGGACAAGCAAGCATATGGTAGAAGTGTTTTCATGAGATTGATTGAGTGTAAACACTTTACCACTACTTTAAAGAGTGAAAATCAAGAGAGTATCCCATGTGAGAAGTTGAGATTAAATTTGAACATGCACTATTTTGATTGAGATATGTTATGCTAATATTGTCTTAACTCAAACAATTTACATTCAAGCATGATTTTTTGTGAAATTGTTTTAAGCTATTGATTAGTTTATAAGACTTGTTCAAATATTGTCTCTAATTTGTATTGAAAGGATTAGGAGTAAATATTTTTAGTATATGTAGTTTATTTATATGTAGTTTATTTATATTTTAATTTTTCAATGTTTGTGGGTATCGTTCTAGTAAACCCTCACGAGACTAAACTCGTCCACTAGGGACACCTAGGGGTTTAAAGGCTTGTGTCACATGCTAAGTGCCACCGTGATTTCCTACGAAAGTGGATTAGATTAGATTTTCTTATTTTATTTTTATTGAGTCGTTGCTAGGGACTAGCAACAATCTAAGTGTGGGGGTGTGATAACTCGTATAATTATATAGTTTTTAGTTATGTTTTATTATTGTTTTGTGTCAAATACGAGTTATTATTGTTTAGTCTAATTGTGTTTATGATCTT
Organism: Fremontodendron californicum; assembly: GCA_030761205.1. Lineage (NCBI taxonomy): Eukaryota > Viridiplantae > Streptophyta > Magnoliopsida > Malvales > Malvaceae > Fremontodendron > Fremontodendron californicum. The sequence goes on along the minus strand of JAULJL010000041.1, from coordinate 9,608,196 downwards.
TTATATTTTTATGTAATTTGCTGTTTTTCACAAGTTTCTTTGAGTGATTTCAGATTACTAGAATTAAGGGCAAATCCAGTTCAGTTCCAGTTCCGACACATTTTTCCATATCAGCTATATCTGGAGTTTCACAGAAGCAATAAGGCTGAAATTTGTAGCCGTGCAAAGCTAAGAGGCATATCTATCTTTTTCATGTTTTATACTTCTTGAAACGGAGTCGTTTTCCCTAGCGAAATCGACCATCAAGTTGGCTGATGTGCAATGACGTCTGTGCTGACCTGTTTTCGTATTTTGCCCATATCTGCTTATCCACATCAGAAAATGAGCTGATTCCAATGGCTATGGATCCGTAACTGATACGGAAACCTTTGTCTAGAAGACAATATGATCAGATCAGGCCTCTAATATTGACGAAATCGACCATCAAGTTGGCTGATGTGCAATGACGTCTGTGCTGACATGTTTTCGTATTTTGCCCATATCTGCTTATCCACATCAGCAAATGAGCTGATTCCAACGGCTATGGATCCGTAACTGATAGGGGAACCTTTTTCTAGAAGACCATGTGATCAGATCAGGCCTCCAACATTGACGAAATCGACCATCAAGTTGGCTGATCAAAATTGTCATACAATATGACGAAAATTGTTAGAAAAATTCACCCACCTATTATACCTACCTTTGAAATTTGTAAAGCTTGTCTCTTGTCATTTAGCCTTCCAAAATGTGTATAAATAGAGGGCCTTAGATGATTGTAGAGGATCATATTGTACATAGGTAGGATATTAGCCATTGTAATAAAATTCTCTAAGTTTTCTTCTTCTTTCTTTTCTCTAGTTTTCTTTTTCTTTAGAAAGAGCAAGAGGTTGGATAATTAATATTCTTCTTCTTCTTCTTTCTTTCTTTTATTTTCTTCTTAGATTCTATTTAATTTTATGTTTATAATGCCTATGCTAGGCTAAACTTCTATTTGGTTAAGGGTGATTTCAAAGCCCTAGACATGTTTTGTGATTGATTTTCAGATTCTATCTATCATTAATTTTCTATCAAAGTTGCTTATGTTCTTCTACAAGAATTGTTCATGATGTTGTCTAGATTTATTTAGGTGTACAACTAGATAGATCTTGATAATTATCTATTGCTAGTTTAGGAGTCTTGATCCGTGTAATTGTCTTGATTTCCTATTCATAAGTGGCAATTTGTGATTAATGATTATGGTCAAGTTTTCAATAATTGCAAAGTGGAACATAACCTAAGTTGAACAATCCGAGCTTATGCGTTTGTTGCTTAGATCAACCTATCTTTCTCATCATAAAGCTGCCATTAAATTGAATTTAGAGAGCTTATTCTAGGTTGTTTAATGGTTAGAGATTAAATAGAGAGCTTGTTCTATTTAACGACAAACTAAGGAAAGATTGGGGTAACAGAGCTTGTTGTTATCTACGGTTGTTAACTTTGATAGTTGGTTGATATTGATAGATCTGAAATTGATTCTTAATGATGTCTAGTGGTGGAGAATGAAACCTTAACCATATTTTTCATACTTGATTCTTCTTACTTACTTGTTTTCTTACTTTTCTAGTTTGCTTATTTTTAAAAGTATATTTATTTTTATTGGCTGGTTATACCGCCTAATTTGTATATTAACTTTGTTTTATTTTTATTGGCTGGTTATACCGCCTAATTTAGTATATATATTTTTATTGGCTGGTTATACCGCCTAATTTAGTATATATATTTTTATTGGCTGGTTATACCGCCTTGCATCTTATTCTTATTATTTACTTTAGTTTAAATCTGATTTCAAAAACCCCTTTTCTTTTATTGTTCTTGAATTTAAGTTTTAAACTATCAACTTATAAACTAAAACCCAATCCCTGAGGACTCGACCCTTGCTAACTACTATACTTACAATTGATCTTTTTAGTGCAAGGTTAAATAAGATACACTCTTTTGGGTGCATCACGAGGCTACATCTTTCCATCTATGAGCATATTCTTTGTAGTTCTCAATAGGCCTCCTTTTCATGTTCTAGAGTGTCGATCGATCTGGAGCTATTACCAACATGTGCTTGTATTGTTTCAGGAATGCCCGAGCTAAGTCTCTCCATGTACGCACTTGGCCTTTTTTCAGCTGATAATACCATTTAGATGCTACCTCTGTCAGATTATCTTGAAAAACATGGATAAACAGTTTCTCATCATGGCGTGTCCCGCCATCTTATTACAATATGCAGACAAATGTGTTTTAGGGCATTTAAGTCCATCATAATTTTCAAATTCCAGAACCTTGAATTTTGGCGAGATAACCACATCAGGGATCAAAAGAAACTCCTTTATACTTACTTCATTTCCACCTTCAACAGCTCGAATCCTTTCCTCTAATAGGTCATATTATTGTTGTATTTATGCCCTTTGGCTCAGAACTTGCTATGAATGAACTTGATTAGGAATCTGGCCTTGAACATTCTTACTCAGATTGTCATGCTCTTGAAATTGATTACTTTTCTGTGTAAAGTGTTCTCCTATAGTTTCTATCCGTTGTCCACTATTTGACTGAGTCAATTGAATCCCCTTTGAGACCTGTTCAGATGTCTTATTCTGCACTTGTTCTATTTTTTCCAATTGGGTAGTATGATCCTCTCCCATTTTACTTTTCTGCAAAAAGAAAACCAAAGCTATCTTTTAGGCATGAACTATGTCATGGCTGTTTATTTTAGGGGTTTGAGGGAAACCCCTTTTTATTTGCCTCTAGAGATCAAAAACTATCGATGTTAATATTCACTTCTCTATCATTGGCGTTGATAGAGTCCTTGCTATGCGTAAATAAACTCAATGCCAATGCATGGATGGATGAAATGTATGGTATGGCAAATAATTGATCGAATGCCAATGCAGGGGAAGATACCACGGAGGAAATAAAAATCGGAGGAACTTAATCATCAATATCTCATAAATTTAAAGCATAACCAATTCATTCCTATGCCAATGTTGAAAAGACATAAGCTGTATTTACACATCTGATAAGTGGTTAAAAATGTCTAAACAAGTATTTTATTTTTCCTAGCATCCTAGGGCTATAAAAGCTGGCTACTGAAAAGACCAAAGTCCTATTACATCATGAAAGACCAAAGTCCATATTCCTCTTGATTATGCTCCAAAGCATCCACTCTTTCCTCAAATTCATTCCTCATATCTTAAACCCTTTTCGTGCAAATGAAATTGACATTATTGTCACAAGATTGAAAATGCAAATAAATGTACATGCTCTATTCACATATGCATGAATGTGATGATGATTGATGCATGAAATGTACAAGATGTGAAGATGTTTGAGGAGATGAATTTTCATATTTACAACTGTTTGCATGTTATGCAAAAATGCAAATGAAAAGATCAAGGAAAAGAAAATCCTACCATCACTCTTTTTTTTGTTTTCTTCTTTCTATTTTTCTTGATTTTTCTTGACAACTATTTTTTGACATTTTTATTTTCTCATTTTCTCAAAAGTCTAAAACTAAAAGAACTTTTTTCATCATTTTCTCATTTTCTCATTTTTTGTTTTTTTTTCTTTCCATTTTTTCCTTTTTCAAAGAGGAAATATTTCTCTATCATCTTCCTCTTTTTTGTAAATTCCTACAAAGGTACAAGTGTAAAAGAATTTTTTTTAAAAAGCCCGAAGATACTACTTTTCGGTATTATTACAAATGATACATGAAAAAATGAATAAAGCAGTAAAGGAGTAGAATAATCAATGCAAAATAAGAAAATTAATGAATGTGTGCCCCAATAATATCAACTTATTTAGGCATCACGGTGCCTTTTGGGGTTGAGTATTAACCTTATTACGGGTGATGTACGTTCATCTTTGCCTGATTTATGAAACTTATTCGGAATGTAGAATTAGGGATAAAAGGGTTAGAAACGTCTCTCCATGTGTTACTTCGGTACCTCTAACTCAATTTTGGCATGGCTTCGCCTAAGTTCACTATATGAGGGTGAATCAGTTTTAAAGGCCCCGAATTATTCCTCACTATCATCGGTGAAGGCTAGTAAGGCACCCCGATAAAAGCGGGTTCAATTCATTAGAGTATATTTCCCTAGCCCATGCGGACTGTTAATCATGAAGGCGTAGGTATTTTAGTACTCCAAAAGTGTTTCATTAGCCTATGCGGATTGTTAATCACGAAGGCTTAGTTACTTTGCTTCCACCTAAAAAGACGGAACCCGGGTATAGGACTCATGTTAAGCAAATGCAAGTATAGTATGTGAGGAGGAACAAACAAACCTTTCACCACCTATTCTACAATTCTTATTCTAAATGCCCCAGCAATTTATTAAAACAAAGATTAAGAATAGTGTAACGCATTAACCAACAAGCAATTATAATATACAACATTAAGTAACTAGAGAACAATAATAAAATGCATGTGAACGAATATGAACATATTTAAAATATTTTATTATTTTCAAAATTTTCCTTATTTTAAAAAAAATGTGGGAATTAAAAATAAAAACCAACTAAAAATGACAAACCGAGACTTTTGATAACACATAATTAATTCTAGGCCTGACTCTCTAAGGGTCCCCAGTGGAGTCACCAAGCTATTGCAACCTATAAAAATAACAAGTCTCATCGCGAGACATTACTCGTTAAGTGTGACATTGGGGGAAACAGAGGAAAAGATGACTTAATTCCTCTTGAAATAAAATGAGGGTTTGAAAACAACGTCGAAAAAGAAATGGAGTCGCCACCAATCTTTTTTGGCTAGGTGTGATTGGCTACCTATTAAAACCGGTTTTGTAAAACATTTTAAAATTAATTAAAATTTTTTTTAAAACCAATTTCGAAGTTTGCGCTTTTGAACCAGAGAAATCAAAGAAGTGGGTTCGGGAGTCGGTTACGTGCAGGGAAGGATTAGCACCCCCTACAACGCCCGTATAATACGGTACCTTATTAATAGTGTGTTATCTCGAGTCTCGATAAAAGTCGGTTTTAGATTTAGCATTTTAAAATAATTCCCAACTTAAAGAAAAATAATCCTATTTTTAATTTGAAAATGATCCGGAATTCATTAGCACAAAAGTTTTCTATATTCCCCGGCAGACCAGGTAAAACATAAATTTTTTTATTTATTTGGAAAATCTCTGAATCACTCTTTTTTTAAAGAAAGATATTCCGTTGTTTATAATAATTAATGATATCCTCCCCGGAAAACCCAGCAGAGAACTCATGAATTATTTTAACTCGGGAATAACCTTGTTTTAAAAAGCATGATTATCTCTATTGCCTTAGAAATCATTTTAAAAAAATGATTATGAATATGCAAAACATTACTAATGACATGGCAAAATTAGATGAAATGGCATAATCTAAATGACATGGCACAAGAATTAATGACATGGCCTACTTGACATGGCAAAATCTAGATGACATGGTATAATCTAAATGACATGGCAAAGGAAATTATGACAAGGCAAAAAGCACAAAATGACATTATCATAGAAATTTATGTTTATATCATAACCAAGATAACAAAATGAAATTTAAATCAAAGCAATGACATCACTATGAAATATTCATACATATGGAATTTTCATGACTAAGATAGCAAAAATTAGATATCATGGAACATGCATGAAAATGCATTTCTCCCATGAAGCAAGGACATCCGTATGCCTAAAAAGGTATATGACTACCTTTGGAAGATTCCTAAGTTGGATTTTCTAATTTGGATTCGGATTTAAAAAAAATGGAATTTTTGGGATGAAAAAGGCCTCATGGCTGAACCCCCTCTTTGAAAGGCTTTATTTTTCCTAGTTTTGAAATCCGGATTAACCACCTTTGACCTGACTTTTGTAAAATCAAATTTTATGATTGAAATGACATGGAAATCACCTTAAGACAGTAACTAATGTCCCAAATCAGCCCCCTCTTAATATGCTAATAAAAACAGAAAATTATTATTTCTTGAAAACAAATCTGACTCCCACAACCAGTTTTGAAACCCGATTTTTTTACCCTTTTAGAAAATTTTTAAAAAAATCTGCAAAATTATGGGAGACCTATAACATGTTGATATACATGGGAAACAATCATCTTAATTTTTGGAGCATGGATACTATGACAGAATTAACCAAAACAGAAAGTCACTATTTCAAAAAAAAAAAAACTCTGACTCTCACAGGCAGTTTTGAAACCTGATTTTTTTACCCTTTCTAAAAAATTTCAGTAAAATCTGTAAAAATTAGGGTAGACCTAGGACATATTGACCACCATGGAAAAAAATCAGCTTAATTTTTTGGAGCATGGATACTATAACCGAATTTTACCAAAATTAAGACAGTGAGTTAAAAACTGCTTTGTCAAAATCTATTTTTTCAACCATGATAAAAAATCTAAAAATCATGAGAAAAATACCATGGCATCCCCTAAATGACTACTGCATGTGATAAAAAAATCAATTTATTTCGACCATGGCTGGATAGTGAAAAAAATCCCACAATCAGAAAATCCAACTAGTGCAACCTTTAATTTTCCACAAGCATGCTAAAAAAAGGTTGGCTTTGAGCCATTGATTGGCTTAAGTCAAAAATCAAGTGGCCTAAAGACTAAATGTCATGGAAAATGACATGGAATGTGAAAAATGACCTAATGCCTAAATGACATGGAAAATGTCATGGCATATGAAAAATGGCCTAATGCCTAAATGTCATGGAAAATGACATGGCATAACAAAAATGACCTAATGCCTAAATGTCATGGTAAATGACATGGCGTAATAAAAATGACCTAAGGCCTAAATGACATAGAAAATGACATGGCATAATAAAATGGCCTAATGCCCAAATGACATGGAAAATGTCATGGCATGTGAAAAATGGCCTAATGCCTAAATGACATGGAAAATGTCATGGCATGTGAAAATAACCTAAACTCTAAATGAGATGGAAAATGTCATGGCATGTGAAAATGAACTAATGCCTAAATGATGTAGAACATAGTATAGCAAGGAAGCTAAATGACATAGCCACAAAATGCAATGGCTTGGATAACTTGGTATGAACAAAATAGTGTGGCAAGAATACACATGAAAATAAATAATAAAAATAGCTAGCTAAAGGAAGCAAATAAAGAAAATAGAGGTGAGCTCCATGGTTGGTACAATGGACATAGCCCCCCTAACCATGATCACTTGATTTTCATCAAGATCATGAAGCCTTTCCACTTTTTTTTTTTTTTTGAAAATTAAACCCGCAAAATAAACTATCCTACCTCAACCACAATGTAAGAATAAAATCAAACACAAGGTGAGCACAAAAACATAGTATTTGGCCAAGGTAAAAAGAAGTGATATATATATTTTTTTTTATGAAAAAAAGAGATGAAAACCTTCGAAGAAAACTTTCAAATCCTTTATTTACATAAGAAAAGATTGAAAATCACTTGGAAAATAATAAAAACATGGAAGGGAAAGAAAAGAAAAATGCAAGAGAGTAGTGCCAATGGCTACCTTCAAAGCTTTTTTTCAAGCTAGCTTACTCTTCAAAAAATTTCTTCTCTTTTCTCCCTTTGTTTTATCTACTGCCTCCCTTCTAAAAATTGACCAACGTAATGAAAAATGAAGGCCCCCTCCCCTTCTAAATGTGCTGGCCGAATGCCTCAATCCTTGTAGATGTGCTCATCTTTTTTTAATTCAAGCCATGTGGCATCCATCACAAGGTAAGCTAGCCAAAGAAAATAAAAATGTCATCTTGCAACTTCATCTTGGTCCTTGGATGAAAATGATTAGCCTTCCCTTCATGAGCTGGCTGAAAATGCTAGCTAAGAATGTGCTCATCCTTTTACAAAATATCTAGGCCATTTGGCATGATCACAAAGGTACTAACCAAAGATTAAAAATGTCTTCTTGCAACTTAATCTTGGACCTTGAATAAAATTGATCAAATCTCATCCTTCATTCCATCATAAGCTGGCTGAATGGCCTGGTATGTTCTAGCAGCTTTCTTATTTTTAATTTGCAAAATGGACCTTTTCAGTTTCTTCGGTAAAATTGCATTTTAGCCTCCAAACTTAATTTAATTAGCAACGAACCCCAAATCTGGATTTTCTTTCTCCAATCTCTCCAAATAAATATAAAATTCAGTTTTGGAGATTTTTATAATTTTTGGAGCTCGTTTTCCATTTTTCCCGAATCTTTTATTAACATTACGGATTAGGCCTCCACGAACTTGCCTTTTTTCAAATTAGCTCCAATTTGAGATTTTTATTTTCCAATACCTCCAAATAAATATAAAACTCAGTTCTAGAAGTTTTCATAATTTTTTGAGCTCAAATTCTATTTTTCCCGGATTTTTCTTTAAAAGTTTCGGTTTAGTGCCTCCCAAATTTAGCCTTTTTCAATTGAGCTCTAATTCCAGAATTTTTTCATCAATACCTTCCAAAAATTATAAAATTGAGATCTATAAGTTTTCATAATTTTCTGAGCTCGTTTCCTTTTTTTTCAGAATTTTCTTTTGGAATTTCTGGTTAATGCACCCGAACTTTGTCATTTTTCAGTTGAACTTCGATTCTGGATTTTTCTTCACCGATGCCTTCCATACAAAATAAAATTCAAATATGGAAGTTTTCATAGTTTTTCGAGCTCAAATTCTATTTTTCCCAGAATTTCCAAGATTGCTCTTTAACCCCCGAAATCTCGATTTTACTTAAAACGGGTCCGATTTCTGGATTTTCTTTTTCTACTACCTTTTTTTAGATATTGAATTGGAGTTGGTCCGAAAATGCCCAATTTTTACGCTCAAATTTCCCTCCGATTTAGTTTTTCCCTTTTCCATACCAGGAATTTTCTCGTTTTTCCGTTTTTCTTCTAACCGGCTTTTCTTTGGGATCCACTTCAAACTGAGCCTTGGGCTATCTTTGTTTATTCATTCTTCATCAACTGGGGTCTTCAATTTTATCGAATCGGGCCATCTCTGCAGTTTTCCCTAAATTTGTCGAATTAGGTCACTACACTGAATTTCCGTAACCCATATTCCGAACTCTATATCTTTCGTGGTAGACCTCGGATTATCAAAATTCTTTCACCATTGTTCAATTAAATGTTGAATCTTGATTTTGACTGAGAGTTGACTTTTTTAGTAGTTAACTTTTCGGGGTTGATTTTTTCGGAGTTGAATTTTTCCTTATTGACTTTCCCTGTTAAACTCTGAATCACAAGTCTTGGAGAACCATCTGTGGGATGAGGGGAGTTTCTTTGCATTCTGAGAAGTACAAGGTGGAACTTACCTGATTTAAGGGGCCCGGACAAAATTAGGTGTCTACAACTGTTATGAATGAAGTCACTTATCCGAAGACTTAAACCTTTCATCCAACATTTTAACTTCTTGAACCACTTGAGTAAAGACCCTTCAAGAATTTTAAACCTCATTAAATTTGGTACAATACCATACCAAATGATGGAATCTTTATCTAGACAATGAAGCAAAGAAACAATTAATTTGAAAAAAAAAAATCTTGGATTCCTTGGAAACCAAGTGAACATGACACTTTCGGAAGAATCTAGATTTTGGTAATTTGATATGAGTCAAGACCATGCCATAACGTTAAACCCAAAAAAATCTCCCAAACCTCTTCGGAGGACCACAAAAAGCATGAATTTCTCTACCTTTTTATTGGCTGACTTTTTGGGCACATAGACAAAAAAATCCAGACACTTAATACCCGTTGATAATATCCTAGTTTGTGAAATAGCCATTTATCTTTCTTGTTTGGTGGAAATGGCATGTGAAACTTGAGTCTAAAATGGGTTCCCACAGTAAGAAGCTTAAGATGAGAACACGGGATCTTTCTCGAAGCAAGTTGAGGCGCTTTTCATGAATTGTGATATTTGAAAAGTTATGGTGAAAGCAAAAAAAAAAAAAAAGAGAAAAATGGTCCAAAAATGATAGTAATGTCATGCACTTGGGATATTCAAAGAATTCCAAGTAAAACCACAAGAAAACAAAAAAATAAAAAAGAACAAAACAAAAACAAAAACAAAAACAAAAACAAAAGCAAAAGCAAAAAAAAAAAAAAAAAAAAAAAAAGCTTTAAGCCGCTCACAAGATCGATCTTCAATGTAAGTGATCATGTTTGAAACAATGAATGGCCATCTTTTAATCTCCTTTTACATGAGTAAAATTATCCACTTGCTACTCCTTTTGAGCCTAATGAATTCTTTCGAATTAATCTTAACCAAGGATCACCCTTCACACTGGGGGACAAATACGAAGAAAGATCTATTTAAGGATCAGGCATGATGGAACTATATTTCAAGAACAAAAGGAATGCACCATGTTGAGGGACATATATGAAGTTAGAGATCACTTGAAAATGAAGATGCACCAAGAAAAGCCAAAAAAAAAAATGAAAACAAAATGAGCAAGAAATGAAAAAAATTGAAGAAGTAAAAGAAGAAAGGAGAAATAAAGACAAATAGAGTAAGGGAATTGAAAATTTTGAGAAATCCGAATGATATGATCCTTGGTTCGAGCACTTTTAAACACATTTTGGTCCTGTTTATCCTTTCTTTCGAAACACCTAGCCCAATCCTACATTACGTGCCTTGAAAACTCCATTTGGATCAAATGTGGATACTTAAATTGAAAAGTCTTATTCTTGCAATGATGTATATGAGGCTTGAACCCATTGTATTGATAAGATTTTCATTGTATATTCATTTTTTTTGGAAATTTCTGAATACCCAAGTGCATGATGAAACTATATAAAAAAAAGAACGAGTGGAGCTCTAGGGTGAACACCCTAAAGGGCAGTCTAAAGCATAATTGAGAATTCTTGAAATCATGATGTTGTCAAGGCCATCAAGGAATAAGAGATTAAATTGAAAAAATCGATGAGTACCCAAGACCTCGAGGGATCCCAGAATGCCAACTCCCACTTAAAGTTCAAGATCAGTCACAATATTGAATTTGAAATGTTGGTCTTCCCTCTATTCCGAAATGACTTTCCAAAACCTTGAGCCTACCATGGTTGGTTTTATCGCATATCAAGGTACCATGTCTAGAAACCAAGAGAATGTCAAAATTGATTATGTTTGAAAAGAAATGTTTTTCTAAATGCTTGATTCTCAAGGAAATAATTTTTTCTGAAAAAAAAAGGTCTTGTTTCATTGCTGAGCCTGGATAAAGATTCACCTCCCCATCAAGTTGAGATTCTTGTAAAGCCTTGATGATCGAGATCTTAATGTGTCAGACTATCACTCGTTGGAAGAGCTAAACCCTCAGTCACATTTTTCAAAGACATTCCAAAAAGTAATCACCAATTTTCAAGAGATTCAGTGTCGCATTTCTTGGTCACTTTATTACTTTTGATCATGGAATATAGTTGTGTGGGGCAATTTTATTGTCACTTTGATAAGGTCCGAAAGTTTTGATTGATTAGACAATTTTTTTTTTTGCAAAGAATAAAGAGAATAAATTTTTTTTCTTTCTTTTGATGTAAAAAAAAATTTGGTTTGATAAATGGTGAAGATTTTGGCTTTGAAATAAGATCGACTATTTTTCATTTTTCTTAAGGAAAATAAAATACCTTTCAAGAGAAAAATAAAAAAAAAATCAGTTTTGAGAAAAATAAATGGCATTTTCCAAGAAAAAAATGAAAGTTCATGTGATGAGGAGGCATGAAATCATTGAAGTTAAAATTTGAATAGATATGCGTGCATTTTTTGGGGCAAGAAGAATGTTGAATCCAGATGCTATTGGGAAGTAATACAAGGGGCAAGATGAGGAAAGGTTAAAGAGACGATTGAGATAAGAAGACATGAGAGGAAGTGCATGAAAAATGTATTGATCAATTCGAGGAATATTGAGGAAATTGGATAGTTTGCTTATGCATTATTGAAATGGAAATGAAAACAAAGAAAATTTAGAATAAAATGAAGAGAAGTTGAGTAGTCCTGATTGGGAATGATAAGTGAAAGAACGAAAAGGAAAATATTTTGGAAAATTTGAAAGGAAAGATTTCATTAAAATGGAAAAATAAAGAAAGGTTAGGAATTGAAGAGAAAATTTGGAAAATTTTTATTATTACATTGGGAGCATTAATGAACACCTGCATGATAGTTTTGACTATCGACATTTACAACATTTAGTTGGCATTTACATCATTGTGTTAGCACTTGCATTGCATCATTTGACATCTCCATAAATGTTTGATCATCTGAGTTGGCATCATTGAAATAAAGGTTTGCATGTTGTATGACGATAGTTTATCATTTGCATTCGCATCATTTGTGACAGATTTTTGCATTTGCAGCAGTAAAGGTACATGTGCTTCAATATAGTTGATCATTGTATTTGTTAATTCTGCAAGCATGAAAAAGATGAGACGAAAAAGAAGATAGGTTTTTGAAGACAGGGAGAAGGAAATTGAGGAAAAGAAGAAAGAAAGAAAGAAAGAAAGAAAGAAAGAAAGATGAAAGGCTGGCTTAAGGATTAGAGGAAAGAATCTATCAAAGTAAAAGCAAAGAAAAAAGGGTTGTTCTGAAGAAAAAAAAATGAGTCATGAGAACTTTTAGAAACGATGAAATGGAAAAATGTTGAAATTTTTTGAATGTGGCGAAAAGAAAAAATAGAAGGGAATATTTCAAAGTGTCGAGACTTGTGTGAATGAGAAATGTCGCAACCTAAAAAAAATAACAAGTCTCATCGCAAGACTTTATTATTCGTTAAGCGTGACATTAAAAAAACTGAGGAAAAGTCGACTTAATACCTCTAGAAAAATGAAGGTTTTGAAAATGACCTTGAAAAAGACATGGAGTCGCCACTAATCTTTTTTAGTTAGGTGTGATCGGCCACCTATTAAAACCGATTTTATAAAATATTTTAAAAATTAATTAAAACATTTTTAAAACCAATTTCAAGTCTGCGTTTTAAACTAGAGAAATCAAAGAAATGGGTTCGGGACTCGATTACGTGTGGGGAAGAATTAGCACCCCCACAACGCCCGTATAAAATGGTACCTTATCAATCGTGTGTTATCTCAAGTCTCGGTAAAAAGTCGGTTTTAAATTTAGTATTTCAAGTTAATTCCCAATTTAAAGAAAAATAATTCCATTTTTAATTGAAAATGATCCGGAATTTATAAATTCAAAAAATTTTCCTATATTCCCCAACAAACGTGGCAAAATATTGAAATTTTTATTAATTTGGAAAACTTTCAGAATCATTCTTATTTTAAAGAAGATATTCTGTTATTAATAATAATTGATGATATACTCGCCAACAAACCCGGCAGAGAACTCATGAATTATTTTAACTCGGGAATATCTTTATTTTATTGAAAGTTATTACCTTTTTGAAAACATTTAAAAAAAATATGAATATGAATAAGCTGTAGACACCTAATTTTTTCCGGACCACTAAACAGGTATGTTTTCTTCTTATATTGATGTTTTCCGAGTGTAAAAAGACTGTTTTCATCCTGCAGGTGGTACTCCGAGTCTTAGTTTAAGAGGGCGAGCACAAAAAGTCAAACTTGAAAAAAGTCAACCCCAAAAAAAAGTCAACCCCGAAAATGTCAACCCCAGAAAGTCAACTACTGAAAAAGTCAACCCACTCTCAAAATCAAGATTTTAAGTTCAATTGAAAAATTGCGAAAGAATTTTGATAATCCGAGGTCTACATTGAAAGATATGGAGTTCGGAAGTTGGGATTTGGAGATTCAATAGAAAGAAAACCCTAATCCGAGAAATTTGGGGAAAAGTGCTTAAACGATCAAATTGATCGAAATTGAAGGTTCCAAATGAAAGATAAGCACTGACTACGGGTAATGGAGAAGTCACTTGCAAGAAAAATTGAAGGAAAAGTCAATCCGGGAGAAAACCGAGAAGTAGGTTTTTTAGTGGATTTCGGTGAAATCGGGAAGAATCACAGAAATGGCCTGACTTGGTGAGACCAAAGCCCCCAATGGATGAAGAATGATTAAAAAGGATAGCCCAAGGCTCAGATTGAAGAAAATTTGAAAATCGGACTTGTTTTGAGCAAAACCGGGTTTCGGAGGTAAAAGGGCAAAATTGGAAAATTTGGGAAAAATAGCAAATGGACTCCAAAAATTCTGAAAAATTTGTCAATCTCATTCTTAAATCATTTGAAAGATATTGGTAAAAGAAAATCTTGATTCGGAGTTCGTTTGCAAAATGGCCAAATCCCGGGCTTCTTATGCAGTAATTCAAAAAGGAAAATCTCGGAAAAATAGCAAATGAGCTCCAAATATTTTGAAATTTTGCAGATCTCATTTTTAAATAATTTGGAAGAAATTGACGAAAGAAAATCTTGATTCTGAGTTCGTTTGCAAAATGGCCAAATCCCGGGCCTCCTATGCAGTAATTCAAAAAGGAAAATCCCGAAAAAATAGAAAACGAGCTCCAAATCTTTTGAAATTTTGCAGATCTCATTTTCAAATTATTTGGAAGAGATTGGCGAAAGAAAATCTTGATTCCGAGTTCGTTTGCAAAATGGCCAAATCCTAGGCCTCCTATGCAATAATTCAAAAAGATAAATCCCGGAAAAATAGCAAATGGACTCCAAAAATTCTGAAATTTGGAAAATCTCATTTTTAAATTATTTGGAAGAGATTGGCGAAAGAAAATCTTGATTTGGATTTCGTTTGCAAAATGGCCAAATCCCGGGCCTCCTATGCAGTAATTCAAGCCGATAAATCCCGAAAAAATACCAAATGAGCTCCATAAATTATGAAAACTTCCAGATCACACTTTTTAATTATTTTGAAGAGATTGGTGAAGAAAAAACTTGATTTGGAGCTCGTTTAAAAAATGGTAAAATGTAGGGGCATAAAAGGGCATTTTGGGAAGAAAAATTCCAAATAAATAGCAAACAGACTCGGATAATTTTGAAAACTTCCAGAACTCAATATTTTATTATTTTGGAAGTATTAAAAAAATAAAAATTGAATTTGGAGTCCGTTTGATATTTATTTGCATCCGGGGGGCAAAATGGTCATTTCACCCAAGCAACCGAAAAGGGCTTCTTTGGGCCTTTCAAAAAAATCAGAGTTTGGCTGGAAAAGAGAAGTGCTGGCCTGCCCAAGCCCAAAGGAAGGAGGAAGCTTCTGATTTTTCAATCAAATGGCTAAAAATCAAGAGTTAGTTAGAGATTCTCTTTGATCAAGCCATGGTGATTAAGCCACATAAGCTAAGAAAGATGTCAACATTATTCTTTAATAGCTGTAATTTGAGAGAGCTGAGATGCTAATCTAAAGGTGGTAATTTCATGATTTTTCACCTTGAATTATTAGCCATTTGATGGAAAATTGGTTACACAAAAAATGACAACATCCTAGGGGAGGAGAGAGGTAAAAATTCTGCCACCATTAAGGGGAGGGGCAGAATTTCGAATTGGGAGGGTCATTTTGGCTGATTTCTCTTAGTTTTTCTTAGTTTTTATCTTCTTGGTTGAGAGCAAAAAAGAAAATTTTAGAAAAAAAAAGGAAAGTTTGAAGAGAAAAGCTTGAAATATTAGCTTCTTGAGGTTGCTCTTGAGCACCAACTCTTGCACTTTCTTCATTTTCTATTCTTGTTTTTGCTATTTTAATCTCTACTTGGTGAGTTTTCATTTTAAAATAATGTTTTTTGTTCTTCCTTCATCTCCTTTCTTAAGTATATTTTTTTTACATTTTGTTTTTACAATAAACTCACCATGGCCAAATGGCCTACATTATTTATTTTGAGTTGCTGTTTTGAGTTCATTTTACCATATTGTTTATGCTATTTTTTTTTATTTTGATGTTTTAAATGTTATGTTACTTCATGTTCTTGAGTTATATTTTAATTTGGTTGCTTTGTTTGTTGCCATTTATGTCTTAGATATCATGTTTTTGCATTTTTAATTTTCTGTTTTCATGTTGTTTAAATTTGAGCATGTTTTAGAGTTAGCATATTAAGTGTTTGTGAAAATGCTTGTGTGATTCTTTGCATGATTCTTGTTTTATATCTTAGTTGAGCATGTTTTAGATTTAGTATATTAAATGTTTGTGAAAATGCTTGTGTGATTTTTGCATGATTCAAGTGTTATGACTTAGTTTTTCATGCTAGTATGCCAAGTGTTTGTGAAAATGCCATGCTTGTTGGAGCTTGAGGCCATTTGGCTACTCCATGTGTTTTGCATTGTGTGTTGCATTTTTTGTCATGCTAGTTGTTAGGTTTTTGCATTTGCATGATATTTGGTAGGATTTTTGAATTAAGCATGCCTTGTGTTTGTGAAAATGCCATGCATTTCATGCATTTTAGACCTAGTTTGCATTTATTGCCATGCAAGTTCATGTTAGGTCTAGGCCATATTATTTATGTCATGCATTTTCATTACATTTAGGTTTAAATCCATGCATTTCATGCATTATGTTTGCTGCATTATTTCATGCATTGCATGTTCATGCCACTTGAATAATGACTTGAGCCAATTAATGGTTCAAAGTCATGCTCTCTTGAGCACACTTGTGGAAAATTAAGTTTGTCAAGTTGATTATTCTACCTTTGTGATTTTTTTTACTTAGCCAATTTTTATCTAACTTTCAAAAAGTCTTAGCTACTGTTTGCAAATCATTTTATGAGTTTCAAATATTTTTACTTTGATTTTTAAATGATTTTATCAAAGACAAAAAAATGTGTTGGCAAAGCAGTTTTTTTTCTCCTCCAAAAACTCGTACATCTCTGATTTTTTTGGGAATTCATCTTTGATCAAAAAATTAAGCCACTTTTTTATCGTGTAGTTTTACATGTCTTGAGTCTCCAGTAATTTTTTCAGAATTTTTGCAATTTTTAAAAATAGGGTGAAAAATCGTGGATTAAAACTGGACAGTGGAGTCAGAATTGAATTTAAAGAGAAACCATTTTTCTGTTTTGATTAATTTACTTAAAGTGGGCTGATTAGGAGGGTTAGCTACTGACTTAGGGTAATTTCTAAGCCTTTTTAAACTATAAAAATGGTTTTTCAAGTCCCGGGTTAAGGGTAGTCAAGTCCGGATTTTTTAAACTTAGGAAATTAGAGCCATTTTAAAAATTTTAGCCCAGTTTTTATTTTTAATTCAAGCTTCTCAAAATTGTTTTCAAACAATCACAAAGTATTTTGGTTTTAGAATATTTAATTTGACATATTTTCCTAAGGTAGCCGGATATCTTTTTAGATATACGGATTTCCTTAATTAAAGGAAAAAATACATTTCATGCATTGCATTTTTATATTCATGCATTTTATATAATATGTGATTCTTGCCATAATAATTTCTATGATATTGTTGTTATTTTGATTTATATTTTTTGATATTACATGGTTTATTATATAGTTTTGAATATTTCATGATATCCTATGCTTTTATTTAGTTATTTTTATTTAGCATATACTATGTTCATGCATTATTATTTTCATGCATATTATATGATAGCATTATTTTATTTCATGTCATTTAAATTATATGCCATACCATTCATATTTGTCATGTCATTTAAATCATTTCATTTAGAAAATATCATGTTACTTAGGTTATTTCATTTCATATAGAATATGTTATGTTACTTAGGTTATTATATTTCATTTAGATTATATCATATGACTTAGAATATTGCATCTCATATAGAATATACTATGTTACCTAGGTCATTTCATTTTATTTAGAATATATTATATAACTTAGGATATTCCATTTCATTTAGAATATGCTAAGGCATTCAAATCATGTCATGTCATTTAGGTTGCATTATATTATTTAGACTTTGCTATGTGATTTTATTTATGTCATGCATATACATATTCCTTTATTTTAAATGGTTTCAAAAAAGATAATGTTTTTCAATAAAATAAAGATATTCCTGAGTTAAAATAATTCATGAGTTCTCTGTCGGGTTTGCTGGGGAGGATATCATCAATTATATTAATAACAGAATATCTTCTTTAAAAAGAGAATGGTTCGGAAAATTTTCCAAAACTAATAAAAATTTCTATATTTTGCCACGTTTGTTGGGGAATATAGGAAAATTTTGAATTTATAAATTCCGGATCATTCTCAATAAAAATGGAATTATTTTTCTTTAAATTGGGAATTAACTTGAAATACTAAATTTAAAACCAATTTTTACAGAGACTTGAGATAACACACGATTAATAAGGTACCGATTTATACGGGCGTTGTGGGGGTGCTAATCCTTTCCCACACGTAACCGACTCCCGAACCCGCTTCTTTGATTTCTCTGGTTTAAAACGCAGACTTGAAATTGGATTTTAAAATGTTTTAATTAATTTTTAAAATATTTTATAAAACCAGTTTTAATAGGTGGCCGATCACACCTAGCTAAAAAAGATTGGTGGCGACTCCATGTCTTTTTTTTTTAGCTCATTTTCAAAATCTTCATTTTTCTAGAGGAATTAAGTCGACTTTTCCTCGGTTTTTTTTAATGTCACGCTTAACGAATAATAAAGTCTTGCGATGAGACTCGTTATTTTTTAGGTTGCGACAAATATGTATGATATAAATAAAATGACATAGCAAAGTCTAAATAATATAATACAACCTAAATAATATGATATAATTTAAATGTCTTAGCATATTCTAAATGAAATGAAATATCCTAAGTTATATGATATATTCTAAATGAAATGAAATGACCCAGGTAACATAATATGTTCTATATGAAATGAAATGACCTAAGTAACATAATATATTCTATATGAAATGAAATAATTTAAATGACATGGCAAATATGAATGATATGGCATATAATTTAAATGACATGAAATATAAAATAATGCTATCATATAATATGCATGAAAATAAAAATAAAAATAATAATGCATGAACATAGTACATGCTAAATAATATAAAAAAATAACTAAACAAAAAACATAGGATATCATGAAATATTCAAAATCATATAATAAACAATATAACATAACTCAAAATCATAACAATATCATAAAAATTATCATAGCAAAAATCACAAATTATATAAAATGCATGAATATGGAAAATGCAATGTACGAAAATGTATTTTTTTCCTTTAATTAAGGAAATCCGTATATCTAAAAAGATATCCGGCTACCTTAGGAAAATATATCAAATTAAATATTCTAAAACCAAAATACTTTGTGATTGTTTGAAAACAATTTTGAAAAGCTTAGATTAAAAATAAAAACTTAGCTAAACCCTTTTTTAAATGGCTCTAATTTCCTAAGTTTAAAATTCCGGACTTGACCACCCTTAAACCGAGACTTAAAAAATCATTTTTAGAGTTTAAAAAGGCTTAGAAACTACCCTAAGTCAGTAGCTAAACTTCCTAATCAGTCCCCTCTAAGTAACTTAACCAAAACAGAAAAATGATTTTCCTTCAAATTCAATTATGACTCCACTCTCCAGTTTTAAACCATGATTTTTTACCCTATTTTTAAAAATTCCAAAAAATCTAAAACAAATACTGGAGACTCAGGACATGTAAAACTATACGGGAAAAAATCTTCTTAATTTTTTGACTAAAGATGACTGCCCAAAAAAATCGGGAAAATATGAGTATTGGGTGAGAAAAACTGTTTTGCCAAAATACATTTTTGCCTTTGATAAAATCATTTAAAAATCAAAGGAAAAATATTTAAGACTCTCTAAATGACTAACAAACAGTAGCTAGCAGTTTTTAAAAGTTAGACAAAAATGGGCTAAGTAAAAAAATCACAAAGGCAGAATAATAAATTTGACAACTCTTTAATTTTCCACAAGTATGCTCAAGAGAGCATGACTTTGAACCATTAGTTGGTCTAAGTCATTAGTCAAGTGGCATGGACATGAAATGCATGAAAAATACAGCAAATATGATGCATGAAATGCATGATTTTAAACCTAAATGTCATGAAAAATGCATGGCATCAATAAAATGACCTAGACCTAAATGAACTTGCATGGCATTTAATGCAACCTAGGTCTAAAATGCATGGATATGCATGACAAAACAAACCAAAACTAACATCTAAAATATGCATGGCAATAACACAAACACAAGACATGCTTAAACCAAATACTCAACCAAATGTCATGAAAATGCAAACCTATAATCTAACATAACAAAAATGCACACACAAAACAAAATAATGTGAAATGGCCCAATGGCCTCATGTCCAAAGTAAGCATGGCATTTTCACAAACACTTGATATACTTAAGCCAAATACTCAATGAAATGTCATGCAAATGCAAACCTATCAACTAACATAGCAAAAATGCACACACAAAGAAAAATAATGTGAAGTGGCCGAATGGCCTCATGTTCCAAGTGAGCATGGCATTTTCACAAACACTTGATATACTAACATACTTAACTAAAATGTAACACTCAAATCATGCAAATATAAAGTAGAAGTATGAAAACTAACAAGCATTTCCACAAACACATGGATTTCAAAATATAAAACATAAACAAACTTAAACATTTTGAAAACAGAAAATCAAAAGTGCAAGAACATGATAATAGACTCATAAATGGAAATAAGCAAGCAACCAAATTAAAACAAGCCTCAAGTATATGTAGTAGAAAAAGATTTAAAGCATCAAGACTTATTTAATATCAAAATAACATGAAAAATCATAACGAAACAGCAACTAAAAAAATATATGCCATTCGGCCATGTCAAAGAAGAAGAAAAAAAAATATTTCAAGAAATTTTTATAAGAAAAGATAAAGAAAGAACTTAAAGAAGAACATTAAAAACACTTATTTAAAAAGAAAAATCAAAAGAAACTCACCAAAATAATAATCAAAACAGCAAAACAAGAATAGAAAATCAAAGAAAGTGCAAGAGTTGGTGCTAAAAGCAACCTCTAGAAGCTATCTTTCAAGTTTTTTCTCTTCAAACTTTCTTTTCTTTTCTTTTATTTTTGCTTTTCAACAATGGGGAGAAAATCAGCCAAAAGTAAAAGAAAATAGCTAAAATGAGAGTGCTGAAAATGAAAGAGAATCCCCTCCTTTAGGGTGGCCAAAACTTCCCTCTCTCATGGGCTAGCATGTTGTCATTTTTCTTCGAACCAATTTTCATCCAAGGGCTAGTAATTCAAGATGTTTAAAATCACCTTTAGATTAGGCTATCAGCTGTCCATAACTACAGCTGTTCAAGAATCTTAATCCATTATGTTGAAACTCTCCCTCTTCATGCATTGGTCCATGTGGCTTATTTGCAAAGGCTTGATCAAAAAATCACTAACTCACTCTTCATTTTTGGCCTCTTGATTAAAAAATCAGAAACATCCTTCCCCTCCTTGGGCCTTGGCCGGCCAGCCCTCCTTCTTCCAGCCCAAGATTGATTTTTTTGAAAGGCAAGAAAAGCCCTTTTTCGGTTGCTTGGGTAAAAGAACCTTTTTGCCCCCTAAATGTAAATAAATGGCAAACGGACTCCAAATAATAAAAAATTGAATTTTGAAAGTTTTCAAAATTTTTCGAGTCTGTTTGCTATTTATTTGGATTTTTTCTTCCAAAATTGCCCTTTTATGCCCCCAAAATTTACCCTTTTTTAAACAAGCTCCAAATCAAGATTTTTCTTCACCAATCTCTTAAAATAATTTAAAAGTGTGATCTGGAAGTTTTCATAATTTTTAGAACTCATTTGGTATTTTTTTGGGATTTATCTGCTTGAATTACTACATAAGGGGCCCGAGATTTGGCCATTTTGCAAACGAACTCCGAATCAAGATTTTTTTTCCAATCTCTTCCAAATAATTTAAAAATGAGATTTGCAAATTTTCAGAATTTTTGGAGTTCATTTGCTATTTTTTCGGGATTTATCTTCTTGAATTACTACATAGGAGACCCAGGATTTGGCCATTTTGCAAACGAACTCCGAATCAAGATTTTCTTTCGCTAATCTCTTCCAAATGATTTAAGAATGAGATTCGCAATTTTTCAGAATTTTTGGAGTTCATTTGCTATTTTTTCCAAATTTTCCAATTTTGCCCTTTTGTCTCCCAAACCCTCAAAACAAGTCTGATTTTCAGATTTTCTTCAAACTGAGCCTTGGGCTATCCTTTTGTAATCATTCCTCATCCATTAAGGGCTTTAGTCTTACCAAGTCGGGCCATTTCTATAATTCTTCCAAATTTCACCGAAATATACCAAAAACCCTAATTCTCGGTTTTCTCCCGGATTGACTTTTCTTTCAGTTTTTCTTTCAAGTGGCTTCTCCATTACCCGTAGTCTGTGCTTATCTTTTATTTGGAACCTTCAATTTTGACCAATTCGATCATTTAAGCACTTTTCCCCAAATTTAGGGTTTCCTTTCCACTGAATCTTTATAACCCAACTTCCGAACTCTATATCTTTCGATGTGGACCTCAGATTATCAAAATTCTTTTGCCATTTTTCAATTGAATTTCAAATCTTTATTTTGAAAGTGGTTTTACTTTTTTAGTAGTTGACTTTTTGGGGTTGACTTTTTTGGGGTTGACTTTTTTTAGGGTTGACTTTTTTCGAGGTTGACTTTTTATGCTCTCCCTCTTAAACTAAGTCTCGGAGTACCACCTGCAGGATGAAAAAAAAAGTCTTTTTACATTCTAAAACATCAATTTAGGAAGCAAACATACCTGTTTTAATGGTCCGGACAAAATTAGATGTCTACAGCTGCCCCTTTTTAGCTATTGCTGAGAATCAGGAATCAAGCAAAGATAAACAAATGCTACTTTTGTAAGTTTAGTGAAATAACATGTGAAGGAAAGGGATTTTCTTTTTTCTTTTTTCATTTTTTTCATTTTTTTGATTTTTGATTTTTATCATTTTTCAATTTTTTCATTTTTTCATTTTTTTTTATTTTTTGAAAAAGCTGTAAACTGAGGATTTTGTTCTTAAATTAAATTCCCTAACTAATCAAGGCTCGACCCGTCTTAAGGAAACAAAATTCGATTTGCAAGAAAAAAGTTATGCCCGGAAGTCTTAAGAATGATGCCCGGAGGTCTTAAAAATGATGCCCAGAGGCCTTACCCATGATTTGAAAAATTATGCCCGGAGGTCTTAAAAATGGTGCCCGTAGGCCATACCCGTGATTTGAAAAAAAATTATGCCCGGAGGTCTTAAGAATGGTGCCCGGAGGTTTTAAAAATGGTGCCCGTAGGCCTTACCCGTGATTTGAAAAAAAAAATATGCCTGGAGGTCTTAAGAATTGTGCCTGGAGGTCTTAAAAATAGTGCCCGTAGGCCTTACCCATGATTTGAAAAACATTATGCCCGGAGGTCTTAAGAATGGTGCCCGAAAGTCTTAAAAATGGTGCCCGTAGGCCTTACCCGTGATTTGAAAAAAATTATGCCCGGAGGTCTTAAGAATGGTGCCCGGAGCTCTTAAAAATGGTGCCCGTAGGCCTTACCCGTGATTTGAAAAAAAAAATAATGCCCAGAGATCTTAAGAATGGTGCCCGGAGGTCTTAAAAATGGTGCCCGTAGGCCTTACCCGTGATTTGAAAAATTATGCCCGGTGGTCTTAAGAATGGTGTCCGGAGGTCTTAAAAATGGTGCCTGTAGGCCTTACCTATGATTTGAAAAAATTATGCCCGGAGGTCTTAAGAATGGTGCCCGGAGGTCTTAAAAATGGTGCCCGTAGGCCTTACCCGTGATTTGAAAAAAAATTATGCCCGGAGATCTTAAGAATGGTGCCCGGAGGTCTAAAAATAGTGCCCGTAGGTCTTACCCGTGATTTGAAAAAATTATGCTCGGAGGTCTTAAGAATGGTGCCCGAAGGTCTTAAAAATGGTGCCCGTAGGTCTTACCCGTGATTTGAAAAAAAAAATTATGCCTGAAGCTCTTAAGAATTGTGCCCGAAGGTCTTAAAAATGGTGCCCGTAGGCCTTACCCATGATTTGAAAAAATTATGCCCGGAGGTCTTAAGAATGGTGCCCGTAGGTCTTAAAAATGGTCTTTGAAGAATTGTTGAAAATTAACCTGAAGATTCTGAGAAGATGCGAATGCTTTTTGATGCTGGTGCAAATGATTAACAGGATACACATACTTCATAATGCAAATGTAAATGTTCTGAAGTGATGCAAATGTTTCTTGATGCAGATGTAGATGTTGGATAAAATGCGAATGCTTCGTGGTGTATATGCAAATGGCTTAGATTGATGCAATTGCTTATTGATGTCGATGCAGATGTTGAATAAGATACAGATGCTTCTAAATGATGCAAATGAAAAATTGATCCTCAAATAACGCAATTACTTTTCAGAAGGATGCAAAGGTCAATAATGTGCAAATGCTTCTTTATGATGCAAATGCGAAAATTGGTGTTAAAGCAACTACGTCATGAAATGATGCAGATGCAAAGATTGGCATTATGCAAATGCTTTTAAATGATGCAAATGCCAGGATTTGACAACGTGCAGAATGCTTCTACATGATGCAAATGCAAAGATCGATAATGATGCAAACGCTTCAAGAAAAGATGCAAATGCCCCTGATCATTTTTCTAGATTTTGGCTTAGCCTTTCCAATTCATTTCTCCTTTTCGAATCAAAGTATATCTTCAATTCATTTTGGTATTCTCTTTGCCCCAACAGTTCTTAAACTCTCATCAACAGAGGTCTGCTTGCCGAGTTCTATTTCTTCTTCTCATATTTGGAAATCAAGATAAACCCTAGTAGTTCCATACCTTTGGGTTAGAAAAACCCTTGTCTCATGTCAACATCAAGAATGGGTGCTTAAAAAAAAATTATTTGTTTTCTCATTTTGAAAACTTCTGAACAAAAATATTAACCCCACAATGTGTGATGTACAAATCGTTTGAAGACTGATGATCATTGTTAAAAACTTCTCTAAGTGTCAATCTGGGTTTTTCAATTTAAATTGGCAATGCTTGGTATAACAAGATTTTGGTTGATCAAAGGAAATTTCATAACAAAAATTTATATCCCTTCTAGGCTCACAAATGGAACAGGTTTTATAAATCATGAATTCCTTAAGAATCAAACAAATTCAACATTCTTTTAGTTTTCATATTAAGGCATTTTGACAAGCGTCAAGATTGACTGGTATATTTAAACTGGAAAGTTGATTTTGGAGAAAAAGAGTTTCAATTTTTGAAGTCAATCCTCCGACTGAGAGTTGACACTTTGGGAAGTTCAAGAATTCCTAGATGTTCCTTGATGACCACTTCTTCAAGATGATTTTCTCTTTTGTGGTATCGGCATTATCATAGATGGTCATCAAAAATTCCCATTTTACTCTAGATCGCTCATTTTTGGGTTTTCACCCTAGAGTCTCATTCTTTCTCCTTTTTTTTTTTTTTTGGTTTTTCATTGTTTTACCATGCACTTGAGAATTCTAAATTCTTCCTTAGTGAAATGATAATTCGATGAGATGGGATAAAATCTGAGGAAAAACCCTTCAAATTAAATATTCATGTTTGATCAAAATGGACTTTTAAAGCACGTAATATAGGCCATAGTTTGGGGTTCAAAAAGAAAGGATAAATAGGCCCAAAATATGTGTTTGAAGGTAATCAGATGAAATGATCATTTCTTGTGGAGAATTCTTTTTGAAGCGTTTGTCCCTTCTTGGACATTTCTTTCCTTTTTCCTTTTGCTTTTTTTCTTATTTGCTTTTGGCTTTCATTTGCCATACTTTTTCACACACTTTTTTGTTCTTGGCTTCATTTTTTCTTTTGACAGTGTGAACCCATATTCATTCGGTGCTCCATTTGCTTTGTATCTGTCTTTGAGCTATGACTCATTTCTCAATGATTTTTAAAAAGATCTTTCCTCGCATTTTCCCCCCAGTGTAGAGGGTGATCCTTGATCAGGGTTCAAAGAAGAAATAATTCTTTTGGCTCAAGATGGGTGACTATGGATAATTTCTTTTTTAAAAGGAATATGAAAGATGGCCATTTCTCATATCAAGAACAAATATTCTCATTGAAAAGCAATCTCTAGGGGAAATAGATAATCAAAATTTCATTTTGCACTTTGAAATCATCTGAATTCTTATATGCATGATATCACAATTTTTCTTTTTCTTTTTTTTCGCATGCCCGAATGATTCATGCTTTAATCCATCCTTATTCACCATGTATCCATCATTTCCACATATGATGCCCTAATTTGATTAACCATGAGAGTTTGTATCAACAAGGAACATAGCAAGTCTAGGTCTATTTTGAAAAGGCTGAGTTTCAAATCTGAGTTCTTTGAAGAGACAAGGAAAATATGACCCAAAAATGGGTTTTCTCTGGGACATAGGATAATCTAGTTTAATCATAGTGCCCCAGGGTGTCAATCATGAAGTGATGTTTGGGCAATTAGTGTTTTGTGGTTGTTGAAAATGACATGAATGGTTTTGGCACCACCTTGATACACACCACATTACTATGATCTAAATTCTTGAAAGAAAGTCTCATTTGTTTGAACTTCAAGGAGTTCGAAATTTTTTTGAAAAGTTCGTTCCTTTGTTCATAACCTAGACTAGGATCTACATCTTTGCTTATTTTATGATGACAATGGTTTTATGAAGTTCAATCATTCATATTCCTTGAAGCATTAGGTCTTTCAAGTGTTCTTGATTCAAGGGGTTTAGGCCTGGGAAAGCTTAAAAGAGAGGGGAGAAGGTATTGAATCATTTGTAAGAATGATCATCAATATTCTTGAGACTATTCATTACTAAAACTTCCTTAATGCTTGTTTTTGCAAATTCAAATTATTGTTAAAACAAAACAAACACAAAGCATTTAAAAATCAAAATTCATTTAAAGAATGTCGACATGAGACAAGTGTTTTCATCATAAAGTCTGAAACTACATGCATGAAAATGCTTCTATTGACATCCTTCAAAGGTAGTAATTCTCCCCCTAAAACCTGAAAGAAACTAATTTAAGGCAAAGCGGCCTTCCACTGATTGATAAGCTTCGGTGTCAAAATACCATCACGGATAAGACTTTCAATCCTTTCCTTCAGTTGTCTGCATTTTTTAGGTGAATGCCCAACTACCCTTAAATGATAATCATAATTTCTGTTAGGGTCATAACTCCTCGCTGATGGATCCGAAGCTATTTTCAAAGGTACCGAGGTAAGGTACTAATTCTTTATTAGTAATGGCAGCAGGTCAGGGATGGGGATTGGAATTCTTTTTTCGTTTTCCCGCGGTCGTTTTCTAGAAGTAGGCCTTGTTGCAGGGGCTGGTATAGGATTAGGTGTTTGGGTAGGTAGGTAAGGATAAAGGCTTGGAGATACCTCAGTAGGGTAACATGATTGGTATAAGGGAAATTGTGAATATGGGACGAAATCTCTCATAGCTTGGACATCTTCCTCTTTCTTTCTAGGTGCCTTATTGCTCTCAGCATTGGATGTTCCTTCTCTTTCAAGTTTCCCATTCCTGATAGCATTCTCAATCATCTCCCCTGAGATTACTATATCCGTAAAATTCCTTGAGGCATTGCCGGTGAATCTATCATAGTACGAGGCATGCAGTGTATTCACAAAAAGGACAATGATTCCCTTTTGTGTCAAAGGTGGTTGTACTTGAGTAGACATGTTCCTCCACCTCTGAGCATACTCTTTGAAGCTCTCAGTAGCTCTTTTCTCCATATTTTGCAAAGTGAGACGATCAGGTGTCCTATCGGTCATATGCATGTACTGGTTTAGAAAAGCCCTAGCCAAATCATTTCAAGAGCGAATCTAATCCTTAGAATCTTATCATTATCTATATGACTTGTCATCTTTCGGTAGAACATAGTGATGTGGGCTGACGGATCAGTCGTCCCGTCATATTTCACAAAGTCAGGGACCTTGAATTTAGGAGGGATGACTAAATCGAAGACCAAGCATCGTTCTTTCGCCTCCACACTCCCGAATACATCTGTATTTTCCCATGCCCGGAGCCTTTCATCTAGCAACTGATATTTTCCTTGGGAATCCGTCAACTCTACCTTATTAACAATTTTCAACTTTGCCTGTTCAGCTGGATCATCTGAATTTAAGACATTGACGGGGTTAACTGTGTTCTGGGCATCCATCATTACAACCTCATTCTGACCCTTTAGTGTCTCTAACCTTTCTCTGGCGGCCAAGTTTTCAGTGTATCCTTTGATTACAGTGGACATTAGCTCTATCAATTTAATCATCTGATCTTTAGATTCTGCTTGAGACTTTGCCAACTGTTCTCGCAATTCTTCCTGTACCTTTTCCATTCTTTCCATTCGGGCAACTTGTTCATTCTCCATAGCACCAGCCTGCATTAAAAGGGTACTCAGTACTTCTTATACCTCTTATTTGAAATGGAAATTCTTTCAAAGACTCTTAAGGCCAAGCCAACTTCTGTTTTATTCCCTCAAAGTGCGTGTCATGCTGAAGGAGTCATGAATGCAAATTGATGCACGTGAATCCTAAACAATATGATGTATGGACATGTACAGTGGAAACATGCTGACCATGTATGTAATAAATGCATTCACGATGCCAACATGTTGCAAGCAAAGAATAAACAAATCAACGTATGGATATATGCAATGAATGATCATGTACATTTCAGCGTATTTCCCAATGAATGATCCTATACACTATGAATGTAACATGATGTCAATTATGATACATGTAAACAATGAATAAACAATACAGAGTATATACAAAGAAAATCATGCTAACCATGTGTGTCATGAATGTATCCTAATGTTAATATGACAGATTAATGTATGAGCATATACAGAGAAATCATGCTGATTATGTTTGTCATGAATACAATCCAAAGTCAACATGATGCATTTAAAGAATAAGCAAATTAATGCATGGATATATACAAAAAAATCATGCTGATTATGAATGCATGAATGCAACCTGATACTAACATGATACATGTATAAATGTATGGTATGACAAATAATTGATCGGATGCAAAATGCAAAGGGGAAGATATCACGGAGGAAATAAGAATCGGAGGAAATTAATCATCAATATCTCATAAATTTGAAGCATAGTCAATTCATTCCCATATCAATGTTCACAATGGTATAAACCATGTTTTACGAAATCTAAGCAATAGTTAAAACTGTCTTTTACAAGCACTTTATTCTTCCAAGCATCCTAAGGCTATAAGAGCCGACTACTGAAAAAGTGAAATCCTATTACATCATATAAGACTGAAGTTTTTCCACCTCAATGCCGTAAATCTCCTAATCCTAATGACGCTTTCCCAGTCCTCTATCAATCAGTGTTGTTGGATCCAACCACTTGGCATCTATAAGAGATTGCACTTTCTTTTTGAATGCTATACAATCTTCAATGCTATGGCCAACAATTCACAGTGATAATCACATCTTGCATTTGGATTATACCACTTTGGATATGGTGGTAACAGGGGTTTCAATGGGACACATGCAACCATGTGATTTTGGATCAGTATAGGGAAAAGCTCTCGATAGCTGATTGGAAAGGGATCAAAATGCCTTTGGGTCTTATCCTGGGGTCGTTTCTTAATCACACATGGCCTAGGAGTTGGGGCACTTGGTGGTGGCACTAAGGTCCAAACCAGAGTGTTTACATAGAGACATGGCGGAATAGCATGGTAAGGGTATGGATTTGGACACGGGGCCTTTGGAGGTTGTTGTACATAGCTCGAGGTTCCTATCCCAGATGCTGGATAAGGTGATTGATGAGGGAAGCAATATGAGCTTCCAATTGGTGGTAATGGAGTGGGATTCATGGGTCCCGTAGTGGTCATCCCAATGGATGATTGGACCATGGTAGGGTGGGGATATGGATTTGGACCTAAAACAGTTTGTAGGTATGGTACAGGATCCGAGGTTTCTATCTTTGGTATCAGGCTCTCAGATTTAATCATTTTCACGATTTTGTCCATAATTTCATCAAGATTGCAACCTTTGTGGCAATGACAAGCGTAGGATCCAGCAAGGATTGTATGTTCTGGACCTAATGGTTTTGGTTGATCCGAAGGCGATGCAGAGCCCTAAGAAAGTTCCCCTTTACTCTTACCCATATCCTCAAATGTTTTCAGCAATTTGGCAAGTTGTTCTTTCACTTCCCGGATTTCATGTCCAAATTCCTCTTGGTTGCGTTCCAAAGCACCCAATCGTTCCTCCGATTCATTCATCATATCTCGAACCTCTTTTCATGCAAATGAAAATGTCATGAGATTAAGAATACAATTATGAATGTACATGCTCTATTCCTATGTGCATGAATACGCTGATGATTAATGCATGAACATATACAGAGAAATTATGATGACTATGTACGCTATGGATGCAATCTAATGCCAACATGATGCATTTAAAAAATGAATAAATTGATGCACAGGTATATACAAATAATGACTATGGATGTCATAAACATATTCTACAATGAATTACCATGCATGCTATGACTGTAACATGATGTCAAAATGATACATGCAAAAAATAAATGAATTAACACAAAGGTACGTACAAAGAATGACCATGTATATCACAAATGTATTCTACAATGAATAACCATGCATGTTAGGACTGTAACATGATGTCAAAATGATACAAATAAAGAATAAATGAATTAACACCAAGGTACATACAAAGAAATCAATGATTACATGAAATTGGTGGGACCTAAATCTTGATTATTCAAAAATCTCAATATGCAAGATTTGCCTCCAAATTTATGATTTTTTTGAAACATGTTTTTTTCTATGAAAAACCAATCATATTATTTTCAAAAGAATTTCGGGGTAGTGGATCGTACTATGGTACAATGTGCAAATGTTCATGTAACACTACCAGTTTTATGAAATCATCAAATGAGATTATTATCACCATCCATTTATTGCAAAAACGAGATCAACAATACAACCAAAATGTACATGCTCTATTCACACATACATGAAATGTGCAAAATGCAAGAATGTTTAAAAAAGAATGTTTGTATTTTGAAATTCAAAAAGATAATGAACACTTGCCCCAACCATATCTACTTATACAGATATCACAGTGCCTAAGGGCGGATTATCACATTTATTACGGGCGATGTATGTACATCGTTGCCCGATCTACCACACTTATTCAGAGTGTAAAATAGGTAATAAAAGGTTTAGAAATGTCCCTCCATGTGTTCCTATCTTTGGTATCTAATTGAAAATTCAATATGGATTCACCTAGGTTCACTATATGAGGGTGAATCGGTTCTAAAGGCCCCGAATTGCTCCTCACTGTCGTTGGTGAAGGCTAGTAAGGCACCCCGATAAAAACGGGTTCAATTCGTTAAAGTCTATTTCCCTAACCCATGCGGATTGTTAATCACGAAAGCTTAGGTAATTTAGTACTCCGGAAGTGTTTCACTAGCCCATGCGGATTGTTAATCACGAAGGCTTAGTTACTTTGCTCCCACCTAAAAGGACAGAACTCGGGTATAGAGCTCATGATATGTAAATGCACGTGTAGTGTGTGAGGAGGAACAACAAACCTTTCACCACCTATTCTACACCCTTTATTCTAAATGCCCCAACTATTTATAAAAAACATTCAAGAATAGTGTAACGCATTAACCAACCAGCAATTATAATACACAATTATTAAATAACTAGAGAACAATAATAAAATGTATGCACATGAATATGGACATATTTAAAATTTATTATTATTTTCAAAATTCTCCTTATTATTTAAAAAAATGGGAGAATTAAAATTAAATACCAATTATACCAACAAAATCGAGACCTTGATAACACCCGACTAATTCTAGGCCTGACTCTCTACGGTCCCCAATGGAGTCGCCAAGCTGTCACAACCTAAAAAAAATAACAAGTCTCATCGCAAGACTTTATTATTCGTTAAGCGTGACATTAAAAAACCGAGGAAAAGTCGACTTAATTCCTCTAAAAAAAATGAAGGTTTTGAAAATAACCTTGAAAAAGACATGGAGTCGCCACCATTCTTTTTTAGTTAGGTGTGATCGGCCACCTATTAAAACCGGTTTTATAAAATATTTTAAAAATTATTTAAAACATTTTTAAAACCAATTTCAAGTCTGCGTTTTAAACCAGAGAAATCAAAGAAACGGGTTCGGGACTCGATTACGTGTGGGGAAGGATTAGCACCCCCACAACGCCCGTATAAAATGATACCTTATTAATCGTGTGTTATCTCAAGTCTCGGTAAAAAGTCGGTTTTAAATTTAGTATATCAAGTTAATTCCCAATTTAAAGAAAAATAATTCCATTTTTAATTGAAAATGATCCGGAATTTATAAATTCAAAATTTTCCTATGTTCTCCAACAAACGTGGCAAAATATAGAAATTTTCATTAATTTGGAAAACTTTCCGAATCATTCTTATTTTAAAGAAGATATTTCGTTATTAATGATAATTGATGATATCCTCCCCAGCAAACCCGGCAGAGAACTCATGAATTATTTTAACTCGGGAATATCTTTATTTTATTGAAAATCATTATCTTTTTGAAAACATTTAAAAAAATATGAATATGAATATGTATGACATAAATAAAATGACATAGCAAAGTCTAAATAATATAATGCAACCTAAATGATATGAAATAATTTAAATGTCTTAGCATATTCTAAATGAAAAATAAAATGAAATGACCTCGGTAACATAATATATTCTATATGAAATGTAATATCCTAAGTCATATGGTATATGCTAAATGAAATAAAATATCCTAAATGACATAATATATCCTAAATGAAATGAAATGACCTAGGTAACATAATATATTCTACATGAAATGAAATGACCTAAGTAACATAATATATTATATATGAAATGAAATAATTTAAATGACATGGCAAATATGAATGATATGGCATATAATTTAAATGACATGAAATATAAAATAATGCTATCATATAATATGCATGAAAAGAAAAAGAAAAATAATAATGCATGGACATAGTACATGCTAAATAATATAAAAAAAAAAAACTAAATAAAAAGCATAGGATATCATGAAATATTCAAAATCATATAATAAACAATATAACATAACTCAAAATCATAACAATATCATATAAATTATCATAGCAAAAATTACATATTATATAAAATGCATGAATACGGAAAATGCAATGCATGAAAATGTATTTTTTTCCTTTAATTAAGGAAATCCGTATATCTAAAAAGATATTCGGCTACCTTAAGAAAATATATATAATTAAATATTCTAAAACCAAAATACTTTGTGATTGTTTGAAAACAATTTTGAAAAGCTTAGATTAAAAATAAAAACTTAGCTAAACCCTTTTTTAAATGGCTCTAATTTTCTAAGTTTAAAATTCCGGACTTGACCACCCTTAAACCGAGACTTAAAAAATCATTTTTAGAGTTTAAAAAGGCTTAGAAACTACCCTAAGTCAGTATCTAAACTTCCTAATCAGCCCCCTCTAAGTAACGTAACCAAAACAGAAAAATGATTTTCCTTCAAATTCAATTCTGACTTCACTGTCTAGTTTTAAACCATGATTTTTTTACCCTATTTTTAAAATTCCAAAAAATCTAAAAAAAATACTGGAGACTCAGGACATGTAAAACTCTACGGAAAAAAATCTTCTTAGTTTTTTTATTAAAGATGACTACCCAAAAAAATTGGGAAAGTACGAGTACTGGGTGAGAAAAATTGTTTTGCCAAAACACATTTTAGCCTTTGATAAAATCATTTAAAAATCAAAGCAAAAGTATTTAAGACTCTCTAAATGACTCACAAACTGTAGCTAGCACTTTTAAAAAGTTAGACAAAGATGGTCTAAGTAAAAAAAAATCACAAAGGTAGAATAATCAATTTGATAACTCTTTTATTTTCCATAAGTATGCCCAAGAGAGCATGAGTTTGAACCATTAATTGGTCTAAGTCATTAGTCAAGTGGCATGGACATGAAATGCATGAAAAATACAGCAAATATGATGCATGAAATGCATGATTTTAAACCTAAATATCATGAAAAATGCATGGCATCAATAAAATGACCTAGACCTAAATGAACTTGCATGGCATTTAATGCAACCAAGGTCTAAAATGCATGGATATGCATGACAAAACAAACCAAACCTAACATCTAAAATATGCATGGCAGTAACACAAACACAAGGCATGCTTAAACCAAATACTCAACCAAATGTCATGAAAATGCAAACTTATCATCTAACATAACAAAAATGCACACACAAAGCAAAATAATGTGAAGTGGCCGAATGGCCTCATGTCTAAAGTAAGCATGGCATTTTCACAAACACTTGATATACTTAAACCAAATACTCAATAAAATGTCATGCAAATGCAAACCTATCAACTAACATAGCAAAAATGCACACACTAAGCAAAATAATGTGAAGTGGCCGAATGGCCTCATATTCCAAGTGAGCATGGCATTTTCACAAACACTTGATATACTAACATACTTAACTAAAATATAACACTCAAATCATGCAAATATAAAGTAGAAGTATGAAAACTAACAAGCATTTCCACAAACACATGGATTTCAAAATATAAAACATAAACAAACTTAAACATTTTGAAAACAGAAAATAAAAAATGCAAGAACATGATAATAGACTCATAAATGGAAATAAGCAAGCAACCAAATTAAAACAAGCTTCAAGTATATGTAGTAGAAGAACATTTAAAGCATCAAGACTTATTTAATATCAAAATAACATGAAAAATCATAACGAAACAGCAATTAAAAAAATACAGGCCATTCGGCCATGTCAAAGAAGAAGAAGAAAAAAAATCTTTCAAGAAATTTTTATAAGAAAAAAATAAAGAAATAACTTAAAGAAGAACATTAAAAACACTTATTTAAAAAGAAAAATAAAAAAAACTCACCAAAATAATAATCAAAACAGCAAAACAAGAATGGAAAATCAAAGAAAGTGCAAGAGTTGGTGCTAAAAGCAACCTCTAGAAGCTATCTTTCAAGCTTTTTCTCTTCAAACTTTCTTTTCTTTTTGCTTTTCAACAATGGAGAGAAAATCAGCCAAAAGAAAAAGAGAATAGCTAAAATGAGAGTGCTGAAAGTGAAAGAGAATCCCCCCTTTAGGGTGGCCGAAACTTCCCTCTCTCATGGGCTAGCATGTT
This sequence comes from Fremontodendron californicum, assembly GCA_030761205.1. Taxonomy (NCBI): domain Eukaryota; kingdom Viridiplantae; phylum Streptophyta; class Magnoliopsida; order Malvales; family Malvaceae; genus Fremontodendron; species Fremontodendron californicum. Next base: position 9,573,108 of record JAULJL010000041.1, on the reverse strand, counting down.
GTCATTTTTCTTTTAACCAATTTTCATCCAAGGGCTAGTAATTCAAGATGTTTAAAACATGAAATTATCACCCTTAGATTAGGCCATCATCTGTCCATAATTACAGCTGTTCAAGAATCTTAATTCATTATGTTGACACTCTCCCTCTTCATGCATTGGTCCATGTGGCTTATTTGCAAAGGCTTGATCAAAAAATCACTAACTAACTCTTCATTTTTGGCCTCTTGATTAAAAAATCAGAAACATCCTTCCCCTCCTTGGGCCTTGGCCGGCCAGCCCTCCTTCTTCCAACCCAAGATTAATTTTTTTGAAAGGCAGGAAAAGCCCTTTTCGTTTGCTTGGCTAAAATGACCTTTTTGCCCCCCAAATGCAAATAAATGGCAAACAGACTCCAAATTCAAATTTTCTTTTTTCAATACTTTCAAAATAATAAAAAATTGAATTCTGAAAGTTTTCAAAATTTTCCTAGTCCGTTTGCTATTTATTTGGATTTTTTCTTCCAAATTTGCCCTTTTATGCCCCTAAATTTTGCCCTTTTTTAAAGGAGCTCCAAATCAAGATTTTTATTCACCAATATCTTCCAAATAATTTAAAAATGTGATCTTGAATTTTTCATAATTTTTGGAACTCATTTGGTATTTTTTTGGGGATTTATCTGCTTGAATTACTTCATAGGGGGCCCGAGATTTGGCCATTTTGCAAACGAACTCCTAATCAAGATTTTCTTTGCCAATATCTTCCAAATAATTTAAAAATTATATTTACAAATTTTCAAAATTTTTGGAGTTCATTTGCTATTTTTTCGGGATTTATCTTCTTGAATTACTACATAGGAGACCCGGGATTTGGCCATTTGCAAACGAACTCCAAATCAAGATTTTCCTTTTCTAATCTCTTACAAATGATTTAAGAATGAGATTCGCAATTTTTCAGAATTTTTGGAGTTCATTTGCTATTTTTCCCAAATTTTCCAATTTTGCCCTTTTATCTCCGAAACCCGATTTTGCTCAAAACAAGTTCGATTTTTAGATTTTCTTCAAAATGAGCCTTGGGCTATCCTTTTGAAATCATTCCTCATCCATTAGGGGCTTTAGTCTTATCAAGTCGAGACATTTCTGTAATTCTTCCAAATTTCACCGAAATCTATCAAAAACCCTAATTCTCGATTTTCTCCCGGATTGACTTTTCTTTCAGTTTTTCTTTCAAGTGGCTTCTCCATTACCCGTAGTCAGTGCTTATCTTTCATTTGGAACCTTCAATTTCGACCAATTTGATCGTTTAAGCACTTTTCCCCAAATTTAGGGTTTCTTTTCTATTGAATCTCCATAACCCAACTTTCGAACTCCATATCTTTCGATGTGGACCTCGGATTATCAAAATTCTTTCGCCATTTTTCAATTGGACTTCAAATCTTGATTTCGAAAGTGGGTTGAAATTTTAAGTAGTTGACTTTCTAGGATTGACATTTTTGGGGTAGACTTTTTTTGAGTTTGACTTTTTATGCTCGCCTCTTAAACTAAGTCTCAGAGTACCACCTGCCGGATGAAAAAAAAGTCTTTTTACATTCTAAAACATCAATTTAGGAAGAAAACATACCTGTTTTAGTGGTGCGAACAAAATTAGGTGTGTACCAGAAATTTTCAAAGTTGTGGAGATTCTTATTAGAGAAGCATTCAATTTCAAAGTTGTGGAGCCTTTGATTAGAGGAGAATTTAATTTAAAAGTTGTAGAGCCTCTAATTAGAGGAGCCTTTAATTTTGAAGTTATGGAGCCTCTGATTAGAGGAGCATTTAATTTCAAAGCTGTGGAGCCTCTTATTAGAGGAGCGAATTGTTTTTCCAAGTGATAGAGCCTCTGATTAGAAGAGCATTTAATTTCAAAGTTATGGAGCCTCTGATTAGAGGAGCATTTAGTTTAAAAGTTGTGGAGCCTCTGATTAGAGGAGCAATTTGTTTTTCAAAGTGATGGAGCCTCTGATTAGAGGAGCGTTTAATTTCAAAGTTGTTGAGCCTCTGATTAGAAGAGAAAATTGTTTTTCCAAGTGATAGAGCCTCTAATTAGAGGAGCATTTAATTTCAAAGTTGTGGAGCCTCTGATTAGAGGAGCATTTAGTTTAAAAGTTGTGGAGCCTCTGATTAGAGGAGCAATTTGTTTTTCAAAGTGATGGAGCCTCTGATTAGAGGAGCATTTAATTTCAAAGTTGTTGAGCCTCTATTTATAAGAGAAAATTGTTTTTCCAAGTGATAGACCCTCTAATTAGATGAGCATTTAATTTCAAAGTTGTGGAGCCTCTGATTGGAGGAGCATTTAGTTTAAAAGTTGTAGAGCCTCTGATTAGAGGAGCATTTAATTTCAAAGTTGTGGAGCCTCTGATTAGAGGAGCAAATTGTTTTTCCAAGTGATAGAGCCTCTGATTAAAGGAGCATTTAATTTCAAAGTTGTGGAGCCTCTTATTAGAGGAGCATTTAGTTTAAAAGTTGTAGAGCCTCTGATTAGAGGAGAAATTTGTTTTTCCAAGTGATGGAGCCTCTGATTAGAGGAGCATTTAATTTCAAAGTTGTGGAGCCTCTGATTAGAGGAGCAAATTGTTTTTCCAAGTGATAGAGCCTCTGATTAGAGGAACATTTAATTTCAAAGTTGTGGAGCCTCTGATTAGAGGAGTATTTAGTTTAAAAGTTGTGGTGCCTCTGATTAGAGGAGCAATTTGTTTTTCCAAGTGATGGAGCCTCACATTAGAGGAGCATTTAATTTCAAAATTGTGGGGTCTCTGATTAGAGGAGCATTTAATTTGAAAGTTGTGAAGGCTTTGATTAGAGAAGCATTTAGTTTAAAAGTTGTGGAGCCTCTGATTAGAGGAGCAATTCGTTTTTCCAAGTGATAGAGCTTCTGATTAGAGGAGCATTTAATTTCAAAGTTGTGGAGCCTCTGATTAGAGGTGCAATTTGTTTTTCCAAGTGATAGAACCTCTGATGAAAAGAGCAATTTGTTTTTCCAAGTGATGAAGCCTCTGATTAGAGGAGCATTTAGTTTCAAAGTTATAGAGCCTCTCATTAGAGGAGCGTTTATTTTCAAAGTTGTGGTGCCCAATGGAGGAGTTCTTTTATTTAAAAGTCTAAGTTCAATGTTATAAAAAAAATAATAATAAATTAAAAGAATCTTCGAGGTCACCAATCCCAAACAAAATTGTTGTCTATGTCTTTGCCCTTTTCCTGATTCTAAGAAATTTGCAAAGAGGGGCAGCTGTAGACACCTAATTTTTGTCCGGGTTAAGTCCAATAAAAAATCAAGTTGAAGACTTTGATTATTATCCGTTAGTCTGATCTCATCAGTCGAATCCATTTGTCTTAACCAAGTTGATTTATTAATTTTGTTTAAATTTGATTTATTATTATTATTTTCTCTATGTTTTTAATAATATTTTAAATGTAAATTGTAAATTAAAAAGAGTTATTAATTTAAAAAAAAAAGAGGACCGCTGGCAGCTTGAATCATGTTGCCAGCCCCTCTCTTTCCTCACACCAACAGCCACCCTAGCTACCCAAACCCATAAGCCACCAGCTAGCCTCCATCTCTACACATTCAACCTCTGTATTTTCATCACACACTCAACCTTGACCCTCAATAAAAAGAAAAAAAAAAACAAACAAACAAAGAAACAAAAGGGGGGAAATCCAGATAGGAAAAAAAAGACCCTACTTCTCTACTACCATCCCAAAACCAAGACCACCCATTTGGCCACTACTCCCACCACCATCAATGCCACCATACCCGAATCTCACACAACCATAAAACAACACACACACACACACACCCAAAACCACAACTCAGAGAAAAAAAAATAAACAACAAAGGTTAGGTTCGGCCACTTGATATTTGAGGGGGTTTGGGGTAATTGTTTCCAAAACCCAACGATGGAAGTGTAGTGAAGGGGTTGGGGAACAACATACTGAAGTTTGAGCCCCATCCAATGGTGGATGGCAGTCGAATTTACATTTGAAGCCGAGACCTTTCGAGTTAGTTATAGGAAAATCCAATTTTTTTGGAGAAAACCAAGGCCAGAAATGGAAAGAGGAGGCCGAAATGATTAAATCTGGAGTTTTTGGAAATTTTTGGCCGTCGACGAACAGTGGCCGATGGTGGCTCACGGTGGCCGGTCGCCAGATTCTGGATTTGGGGGGTTGTTTCTGGGTTTAGAAAGAACATGAGAAAGATAAAGAGAGAATGGAGAGAAAAGAAGAAGGAAGAGAGAGAATAAAGAAGAGAAAATGAAAAAAAAAAAAAAAACTTTGCTTTTAAAAGCCTTGGGCAGGCAGGTCAGGCATGACCCGCTCCAGGCAAAAAAAAAAAAACAGAAAAGGAAAAGGAAAGAAAAAAGAAGAGAAGAAGAAAAGAAAGAGAAAAGAAAGAAAGAAAAAAAAATAAAAAGAAAGGAAAGGAAAGAAATAAATAAATGAAAGGAAATAAAGAAAATGAAAAAGGAAATAAAGAAAGGGGAAAAAAAGAGAGAAAAATGAAAGGAAAATAAAAGGAATTTTTTTTTATTTTTTATGGAAACATAGATTCTAATTTTTTTTTCTTTTAGGAATTAATTCTAGTACCCAAACTACGAATTTTTCGCAATTTTCCAAGGTATGTTTTTATGTTTATTTTTTTTTACTTTATTTTTCTTTGTTATCATCTATGTTATTTCATTTTTACTTTTATTTACATTTCATATTAGTTCATAAATTTTTTTGTCTATTCACCTTACTTGTTGTAATAGTTATTATTATTATTTTTATTATTTTCTTACCTTACCTTACCTTATTTTATTTTTATTTTTTTAATAGTAAATGCATTATTAATCTTTTAAAGAAATAAAAAATGGCATTTTGGTGCATACATAATAAAAGCAAATGAGAATCGCCGACGACGAAATTCGAAGGATGTCACAGTAGTGATTCCTAAGATATCTTGAGGTGAGAAAATTTCGTTAAATATCACCAAAACTATTGGGAGTATTTAACGAGCATTTTCAATAAAGGATTCACATTCGTTTTCATAAATAAAAAATAAAAAAAATAATTTCCTTTTACACAAATAAAATGATCTTGAAAAATAAATGTGGACGACGAATCTCCGACGACGGAAGTCGAGGAACGTCATAGTATTGATTCTTAAGATATCCCGAGGTGAGAGGATCTCGTTAAATACCACCAAAAGTATTGAGAATATTTAATGAGCATTCTCAATAAAGGATTTATGCTCACTTTCATTTTCAAAAAATAATGAAAATTTCTTTGTCAGATTAATAAACATGTTTTGAAAAAAAAAAAGAGAATTAATTTTAAATACCATTGTTGAGTCCATTAAATCGAGAGGATAACACATGATTAATAGGTACTGTTTTATTAACGAGCGTCATGGGGGTACTAATACCTTCCCTATACGTAACCGTACTCTCGAACCCGTCATGATTTTTCTCTGGTTTTCAATCGCAGACTTCAAAATTATCTTTTAAAAGGTTTTAATTAATTTTAAAATTCTTTTTCAAAGATAGATTTTAGTAGGTGGCCAATCACACTTAAACTAAAAAATATTGGTGGTGACTCCCTATGTTTTTCTTAAAAATTGTCTAGCGGTCGAAAAATCGTTATGACAACATGAATTTTTCTTTTATTTCCCATAAATTTGGATGCTTATATGATATGATATGATGCTACTCAATAATTGTTAATTTGTGAGAAATAGAAGTTCATTATTATAATATGTTTTTAGTAATCATCCCAAAGTTGATTAGTTGTTCTTATAATAATTGATCATAAGTGTTTTATAATTGATATGTTATATTAGTTTGTTTTGTATATCCAAAGATAGCAAAACAAACTTATATACATATGTTAAGTATATTTTATTAAACATTATTATAGTTTATGTCTGTATATCTAAGTATGTCTCAAAGAAAAACTTAGATATACATTTAATATTTATCTTCATATTTATTTAAATATGAAATGTCTTATGACTTAAAGCATTAATGTATACATATTTTATGTATTTGCAGTATTTGCACCTATTTCACTTTAATCGCATGCTTCATCTGTTCCTATATTTAATGGATTAAATTTCTCTAATTGGAATGAAAAAGTCCAATTTCACTTAGGTGTTCTAGATCTTGATTTAGCACTTCCAAAAGATGAACCTGCTACTATTACTGATACAAGCAATGATTAAGAGAAAGCTTTCTATTCTACTTAGGAAAGATCGAACAGATTAAGCCTAATGTTCGCGAATGACAGTTGCAAACAACATTAAGTCCACTATTTCCAAAACTAACAGTGATAAGGCATTTAAGAAATCTGTGAAAGAGCATTCTCAAACTACTGATAAGTCTCTTGCTGGTACATTAATGAGTAATTTGACCACCATGAAGTTTGATGGTTCTCGTGCCATGCATGAACACGTTCTTAAAATGACAACATTAGCAGCACAATTAAAGAATTTAGGGATGGATGTGGATGAATACTTTTTGGTACAGTTCATTTTTAATTCCTTGCCTCCTGAACTATATGGGCCATTTCAGATGAATTACAACACTATGAAGGACAAGTGGAATGTAAATTAATTGAACAATATGCTTGTTCAAAAGGAGGAAAGGCTTAAAAATCAAAAAGTTCATTCTGTTCATCTTGTGAATCATCAAGAAGTTGAAAAAAGTTCTAAAAGAACAGCAGGTAAGGGCAATAAGAAGTTGAATGAATCTTCAAAAGATGCCAAGATCCACAAGAATGGAAAGTGTCTTTTTTGCAATAAAGTTGGACACTTTAAGAAGGCTGCTTGAAGCGTAAAGCTTGATTCGAAAAGAAAAGTAAGCATTGTGCTTTCGTAAGTTTTGAATCAAACTTACCTGAAGTTCCTTATAATAGATGGTGGATTGATTGTGGTACTACTGCTCATATTTTCAAAACGATGCAGGGATTCCTTACGATCCAAACCATAAAAGTCAAGTGAAAATTTTGTGTACATGGGAGACAGAAACAAAGTTCCATTTGAAGGCATTGGCACTTATCGTTGAATTTTAGATACTGGACATTATTTGGATTTGTTTCAAACTCTTTATGTACCTAAATTTACCCGTAACTTAGTTTCAGTATCGAAACTAGATAGAACTAGTATTACTTTTAAAGTCGGTGATGGATCCTATAGTTTATTTAAAAATAATAAATTTATTGGTTAAGCATTTTTATGTGGTGATCTTTACAAGCTTAAGCTTGATCATGTTTTTGTTGAATCCTTAATGACATTACATCATATTGTTGGAACTAAACATAGTTTAGTTAATGAGAACTCTGCTTACTTGTGGCATCAACGTTTGAGTCATATATCCAAAGAAATAATGCAAAGATTAGTAAAGAATAAAATCCTTCCAAATTTGGATTTTACTGATCTTGGAGTGTGTATTGATTGTGTTAAAGGAAAACAATCAAGACACACTAAGAAATGTGTCACAAGAAGTACTCAACTTCTTAAAATTATACACACCGATATTTGTGGGCCTTTTGATACTTCATTTTTTAGTGGAGAAAAGTATTTCACCACCTTTATTGATGATTTTTCACGTTACAGTTATGTTTATCTATTGCATGAAAAATCTCAATCTGTGGATGCATTAGAGATATATATTAATGAGGTTGAGAGGCAATTAGATAAAACAATGAAAAGTGTAAGGTCAGAAAGAGGTGGAGAATACTATGGAAAATATGATGAATCGGGACAGATTCCATGTCCATTTGCTAAATTCCTTGAAAAGCGTGGCATTTGTACTCAATACCCAATGCCAATAACACCAAAACAAAATGGAGTTGCAAAAAGGAGTAATCGTACTTTAATGGAAATGGTTAGGAGTATGTTAAGTCATTGTTCTTTACCCTTCTCTTTGTGGATACATGCTTTTAAAACCACAATGTATTTATTAAATAGGGTTCCTAGTAAGGCAATTCCAAATACACATTTTGAACTATGGACAGGAAGGAAACCTAGTTTAAGGCACTTACATGTTTAGGGTTGCTTTGCGGAAGTAAGGATTAATAATCCACATGAAAAGAAATTGGACTTTAGAACGATCAGTGTTTTTTTTTATTGGATACGAAGAAAAGCCTAAAGGGTATAGATTTTATTGTCCTAATCATAGTACAAGGGTTGTTGAAACTGGAAATGCTACTGAAAACGGTGACATCAGTGGGAATGAAGAAATGCGTAATGTTAACATCAAGAAGTGAGGGTAAAAATTCTTTAGCCCTTAACATCTAAAATTGATGTTCCAAAAGTTGTCGAACAGTTTGTCGACAATCTAGAACAACAAATAAATGATCAAACACTCCAAAATGATAATGTCAATAATGGACCTACAACAAATGAACCACAATTAAGAAGATCTCAAAGAGAAAGAAGATCAACTATTTCTATTGATTATGTGGTTTATCTTCAAGAATCAAAAATTGACTTGGGAATTTATAATGATCCAGCTTCATATTCAGAAGCCATAGAATGTGTTCATTCTGGTAAATGGATTGATGCCATGAAAGATGAATTAAAATCAATGGATAAAAATCAAGTCTGGGATCTCGTTGAATTGCCTGAAGGTTGTAAAAGAGTTGGCTGTAAATGGGTCTTTAAGACAAAGCGTGACTCAAAAGGTAATACTGAACGATATAAAGCTATACTTGTAGCCAAATGTTTTACTTAGAAAGATGGCATTGATTACAAAGATACTTTTTCCTGGTCTCTAAGAAAGACTCTCATAATCATTATGGCTTCAATGAGTCATTATGATTTAGAATTACACCAAATGGATGCTAAAACCGCATTTCTTAATGGGGATTTTGAAGAAGAGGTTTTTTATGAATCAACCTGAAGGCTTTTCAATTAAAGGAACACATGGTGTGTAATTTAAAGAAGTCAATATATGCACTTAAACAAGCTTCCCGACAATGGTATTTTAAGTTTAATGATACTATAACTTCGTTTGGATTTACAGAAAACACTGTTAATCGATGTATATACATGAAGGTCAGTGGGAGCAAGTTTATTTTTCTTGTTCTATATGTTGATGTCATTTTGCTTACTACTAATGATCTTGGTTTGTTACAAGAAACCAAGAAATTCCTCTCTAGGAAGTTTGAAATGAAAGATATAGAAGAGGCAACTTATGTGATAAGAATAGAAATATTTCGTAATAGATCACAAGGACTGTTAGGGTTGTCTCAGAAAGCCTATATTAATAAAATTCTAGAGAGATTTAAGATGGATAAATGTTCAACAGGAATTGTTTCAATTCAGAAAGGGGATAGATTTAGTCACAGGCAATGTCCAAATAATGAATTGGAACGAGAACAAATGAAAACAATTCCTTATACATTTGTTATTGGGAGTTTGATGTATGCTCAAACTTGTACCAGACCAAACATCAGCTTTGCTTTTGGAATGCTGGGAAGATATCAGAGTAATCCAGGATTGGATCACTGGAAAGCTGCAAAGAAAGTTCTCAAATGCTTGCAAGGAATAAAAGATCATATGCTTACTTACAAAAGATCTAATTGTGTAGAAGTGATTGGATATTGAGATTCAGATTTTGCTGGATGTGTAGATTCAAGAAAGTCTACTTTTGGTTATTTGTTCCTTCTTGCTGGAGGAGCAATCTCATGGAAAAGTGCAAAGCAGTCTGTTATTGTTACATCCATTATGGAGGCTGAATTTGTAGCATGCTTTGAGGTTACTGTTCATGGGTTATGTTTGCAGAATTTTATTTCAGGACTTGAAATTGGCGACAGTATTGCCAAGCCGCTAAAAATTTATTCTGATAACTCCGCATCAGTCTTCTTTTCTAAGAATGACAAATATTCTAAGGTGTTACACATATGGAAATAAAATACTTTGCCGTTAAAGAAGAAGTTCAGAAACAATGAGTGTTACACATATGGAAATAAAATACTTTGCCGTTAAATATTCTAAGGTGTTACACATATGGAAATAAAATAGAACATATTAGCACTAACTTAATGGTTGCAGATCCATTAACGAAAGGACTCCCACCTATGACATTTAGTGAGCATGTTGAAAGAATGGGTATTATTGGACGTCATTATTGATTTATGATATTGTTAAGTTATGTTTGACACTCAGAGCTCAATAATGAAATTGTTTATGATATTTCCTGTCTTCTAATTAGTATACATGATTGAATTAGATTTATGTTAACAAGAATAGTCTTAACAAAGACATTATATTGAACCATTATGATTCTCTTCGTTAAAGATCATATTAAGATGAAAAGTTAGTATGTAGTACATGGATGGGACTATGTCGATATAGTGAGGTACAACCGCCATGAACCTTATTAATTTTTCACTTAATTATGGTATAATTTTATAATTGAGATGATAAAGGATTTAACATAATGTTATTGTGCACATTATATTATTAAACCATGAAAGTAGTGTCATATAGGACAAGTGGGAGAATGTAAGAATTTATGACCCATATGAGCTATAGACATGTATCTTATCTAATAATTAATGGTTATATGTACATGTTTATGATACATAAATTATCAAATACATGTATCTTATCTAATAATTAATGGTTACATGTACATGTATCTTACATTAATATGAATCTATTAGATACATGTATATTATATGATAATTAATTGATGGTTTAATTATTGTTCATTGAATAATTGAAGAGATATTATTAGGTGTATTGATGGAAGACACCTATTCATACTCTATAAATAGGGATCCTAGTCCTCTCTCCACCTACTAAGAGACATACACATTCTTTTCATCAAAGTGGTATTTCAAGTGAAGAGGTTAGGGGAGAGAAACTAGTTTCTTCTATGCTACAATGTTTTCTTCACAAAGCATTATGGATAAAGGTATGTTCTCTTTTTTTAAGTATGTGAAGTTATGAAAATTCTAAAGATTATGAAAATAATGTTTATGAATTATGAAAAATTGCTTACATTAACATCCTAGTGAGAGAAATCCCTAGTTTATTTTTTAAAAATAAAGTTAGATTTATTAGAATTTACAATCTCAATCAAATTAATGACTTTTTACATATTATTTAACAAAAAAAAACCTATGAACATGTTATATAAGTAAACTAAAAAACTAACATAAAGTAAATTCATATATATATATATATATATATATATATATATATGAGGATAATCTTATATAAGTTCATGTGTCATTGTGTCAAATGCGTTACATGTGATGTTATACGTTAATTATCTTGTATTTGTTAAATAATTTATGTTTAATAATAAAAAATCATTGAAATAATTATCACATTGCATATCTTAATTATCTTAATTTCTTTTTTGAGAGATGAAAGCAATTTTAACTCCTTGTAAGCCCAACATTTAATAATTACATAAACAAATCTTTAGTAAAAGATTATATGGTAAGAAAATATATTTTGCATCAAGTTAGTTGACATGCTTTTTGGATGGTAAAATGTCAATTTATCTAAAAAAATTTAAAAAAGGTAATTAATAATGATGATAATTTTTATAAATTGATTAAATTCTGTGAAAATGAAAAATTCTCCAAGATCATGTAATTTAACCTCTATAGCCTAATACACATTTAATTTCATATATTCATTTCATTACCTAGATCCATTGACAAATAGTACTACTAATATGTTACAACTAAATATATTTCCAAATAAAATCAGTACACTGATAACATTAATCAATTAACCAACAAAAAAATGATGCAAACCAAACCAAACCCGTAATATAAAAAAGTAATTAAAAGCAATAATAACATATAATTACTAAAATAAATAGAGAAACTGACAAACACTTTATCTTTAAACATATTGTAATATTTTCTTGAATGATAAGACTACTATTTTGAAAATTTAAAAACTTAGGATAAATGTAAAAACCATATTAAGTCGTATTTGAGATTAAATTAATGAGAAATATATATATATATATATTTATCACATGTGTTCGCACGTGATTACTCGAACTATATATTTCAAAATAAATAAAACAAATAAAGTGTATATTAATTAAAATTTGCATTAACATATAAAGTTTATTTAATTTGTAAATTATATTAAATTATTATAAAGTTTATTATTTTTAATATTAATGTGAATTTAATAACGAAGAAAAAAAATTAATGTAAATGTTAACTCTTTTCTATTTATATCAAATAAATTGATTTACTTTTTAATAGAAATGCTCATGGGCTGGGCTACCCGCCCAAACCTGAAACCCGCCCGATATTTAGGAGGACTTGGACAAAAATATTAGACTCGAAAAATGGGTCCGGACAATATTTTAGGCCCATTTTCTAAACGAGTAGGGCCTTGGGCACAAATTTTTAGGCCCGAGCCCGACCCTATTACTATTATATAAATAATAAATATATTTTGTATTTAATAATAACAAGTAATTTAATTTATAAATTTATACAATTACTTTTATACCCTTAACCATAAATAAATAAATAAATAAACCCAAAACCCGACTTAAATATTGGTTGCTAGCTTTGCTTCTTAAGTTGCAAATTCATAGTTGGGTTGAACCATCCCAGTGATCCCATTTAAGATCACTTTCTCTCCCTGTAGACACCTAATTTTGTCCGAACCCCTAAATCAGATAAATTTCTTCCTTGTGATGTTTTAAAAGGCAGAAAAGCTGTTCTCACCCTGCAGGTGGTACTCCGAGACTTTGTTTAAGAGGACAAACATGAAAAGTCAATCCGAAAAAATGTCAACCCCGAAAAAGTCAACCCCAAAAAGTCAACTACTGAAAAAAGTCAACCCTTATTCAAAATCAAGATTCAAAGTTTAGTTGAACAATGGTGAAAGAATTTTGATAATCCGAGGTCTACACGAAAGATATAGAGTCCGGAAGATGGGTTATAGAGTTTTAGTGGAACGAAAATCCTAATTTGGTAAATTTGGGAAAAAGTGCTTAAAAGATCAAATTGGTCAAAATTGGAGGTTCCGAATGGAATATAATCAATGACTAAGGGTATTGGAAAACCCATTTGGAAGCAAAACCAAAGGAAGAAAACCGAAAATTAGGGTTTTTGGTGAATTTGGGGAAAACTGCATAAATGGCCCGATTCGATAAAGTTAAAGCCCCTAAATGATGAAGAGTGGGTAAACAAGGATATCCTAAGGTTCAATTTGAAGTAATTCCGAGAAAAAAGCCGACTTGAGGAAAAACGGAAAATCGAGGAAATTCTCGATATTGAAAAAAAGGAAAAATCAAATCGGAAGGAAATTTGATCGTAAAAATTGGGAATTCTCGGACCAACTCCAATTCAATATATAACAAAGATATGGAAAAAGAAAATCTTGAAATCGGACCTGTTTTGAGTAAAACCGAGGTTTCGATGATTAAAGGGCAATCTTGGAAAATCAAAGAAAAATAGCAAATGAGCTTGGAAAATTATGAAAACCTTCAGATCTGAGTTTTATGTCATTTGGAAAAGATTGGCAAAGAAAAATCCAGAATCAAAGCTTATTTGAAAAAAGGCAAAATTCGTGCCCACTAAGCTGAAATTGCAGAAGATAAATCCGGGAATAATAGCAAATGAGGTGAGAAAATTATGAAAATTTCCAGATCTCAATTTTATATTATTTTGAAGAGATTGGTGAAGAAAAATCCAAAATCGGAGCTCATTTGAAAAATGGCAAAATTCGGGCCCACTAAGCTGAAATTCCAAAAGATAAATCCGAAAAAATAGCAAATGAGCTCGAGAAATTATGAAACATTTAGATCTTAATTTTATATTATTTGGAAGAGATTGGGGAAGAAAAATTCAGAATTGGAGCTCAATTAAAAAAGGCCAAATTTGGGAGGCATCAAACCGAAATTCTAAAAGATAAATCCGGAAAAATAGCAAACGGGCTTGGAAAATTATGAAAACTTTAAGAACTCAATTTTATATCATTTAGGAATTATTGGAAAAATAAAATCAGGATTTGGAGTCCGTTTGCAATTTAATCAAATTTGGGGGGGCTAAAGTGCAATTTTATCGAAGAAACTGAAAAGGGCCATTTTTTGCAATTTAAAAAATAGAGAGATGGCTGGAATTAGAAGGGCCATTCGGCCAGCCCATGAATAGGGAAAGTTTTGCTGAGCTCTTTCATCCAAAGGCTGAAATTGGATAGCAAGGTGGTTATTTTTTTTATTGAGCCTTTGTGATCTTGCCACATGGTCAAATGAATGAAGAGGAAGGATGTCGACATTATGGTTACATATTTTAGACCAGATGTATTTGTTAGGAGCTGATCACTTCATCTTATGGTTTTAATTTACATTTTTACACATTTGGATCTAGATAGCTAGGAAAAAATCTGACAACAATATGTAAACATAAGGGGCGGTCGCCTAGCCTATTTAGAGGGGAGGTTTTCATTCATTTAGAGGGGTTCTTTTGGTTGAATATTTTCATTGTTGGAGCAATAGTTAAGTGGTAGAAAAGCAAAGAACAATTTAGAAGAGAATGAAGCTTGAAAGATAGCTTTGAAAGGTAGCCTTTTGGCACCTAACTCTTGCATTTTTCTTTCTTTTTCTATGCTAATTTTTTTATCATTTTCCATATGATTTATTGTTATTTTATTATTTAAGAAAGGTTTTTAAAACTCCATTTTAAGGCTACTATCTTGTGTTTTCATAAAAAAATCAAAAAACAAATTTTTTTACCCTTTTTTTCAAGATGGCTGAATGCCTCCTTTGGTGTGATTGTCTTGTGTTTGATTTTATTCCTATGTTGATTATGGTATGCTAGCTTGTTTTGAAGTTTTAGTTTTCTAAAATAATCAAAGTATGGAGCTTATTTCTAACTTTCTTTATTTACTTGTTCTTATTTTGCTGTTTTTATCATTTATTTTCATTTCTACTTGCTTTATTTACTAACTTTAATTTTCTGTTTTTACTATGTCAAGTTGTTTGTGCTTTGCATTATTACCATACCATGTGTTTGTGTATTTGCCTAGCTATATCTTTGCATTTTCATCATGATTATTTGGCTATCATGCTTCCATTTATGTTTTACATATTTGCCATGCCATATGTTTGTGTTATTGCCTTGCTAGGATCTCACATTTCTTAAGTGACCATTCGATTTCTACATGTTTTTTTGCCTTTGTGTATTTGCATTTTTTTCATGGTTGTTTGGCTATCATGCTTTCATTCATGATTTGCATCATTATGCCATGAGATTGTGTATTTGTTGTGCCATGTTCATGCATTATTATTATGTTCATTTGGTCATTATATGTTCATATTATAGCCATGCATGTTTATATGTCATATTAGGCATTAGGTCATGTTATATTGTCATGCATCTTCTCATGACATTTTAGTCATTAGGTCATCTTTGTATACCATGCATAATTTCATGCTTATTAGGTCTTAGGTCACCTTGTATTTCCATGCATGTTTCATGTTCATTAGGTTTATGGTCATATTTATTGCCATGCATTTTCATGCATATTAGGTCTAAGGTTACATTTATTGCCATGCACATATCATGTTAGGCATTAGGTCATCTTTCATACCATACATATTTTCTATGTCATTTGGGCATTAGATCATGTATTTTATGCATTTAACTTGCTGTTTGTTCATGCATTTCATATCATCCCACTTGATTTTTGACTTAAGCCAATCAATGGCTCAAAGCCAAGCTCTCATGAGCATGCTTGTGGAAAATTAAGATGTTGTCAAGTTGGATTTTCTACCTTTGTGATTTTTTTTAATTAGGCAATCCTTGTCCAAATTTTTATAAATTTTTTACCACTAATTATAGGACCTTAGAGGAGTCTCTAATATTTTTATTCTGATTTTTGGACTTTTTATCAAAGCTTTAAAAATGTTTTTTGGTTAAACAGTTTTTTACCCAGTGTTCTGAAATTCATCATTTTTCGGGTAGATCATCCTTAGTCTAAAAATTAAGCTGATTTTTTCCCATAGAGGCCGACATGTTCTGAGTCTCCTATAATTGTTTCAAATGTTTTTGAAAATTTTAAAATAGGTAAAAACATCACATTTTAAAACTAGTCAGAAAAGTCGATTTTGTTTAAGGCATTAAAAGGGGCTGATTTAGAACAATAGTTACTGTCCTAGGTTGATTTCTAAGTCATTTTAATCCTAAAAAATGATTTTATAAAGGTCAGGTCAAGGGAGGTCAACTCAAGTTTTGAAAGTTAGGAAAATATAGCCCTTTTAAGAGGGGTTTTCGGCCATAGTGCCATTTTCATCCAAAAATTTCAAAATTGTTTTCAATCTAATCACAAAGTATTTTTTATTTAGAAAAATCTGATTTGAGTCTTTTTTTAAGGTAGTCGGATATCTTTTTAGGTATACGAATGTCCTTATTTAAAGAAAAAAATACACTTTCATGCATTGCATTTTCCATGTTCATGCATATTATATGATACATAATTTTTGTTATGAATATTTCAATGGTAATGTTATTCTTTTGATTTATATTTCATGATGTTATATTGATTGTGAATATTTTATGTTATTCTATGCTCCTTGCTTAGTCATTATTTATTTTGTCATGTCATTTAGGATTTATATTGTTCATGTATTGTTTTTTATTTTCATGCATATTTTATGTTTTTTTTATTATGTCATGTTATTAGATTATGCTATGTCATTTAGAATATACCATGTCACTTAGATTATATCATGTCATTTAGATTATATTATGTCATCTAGATTTTGCTATGTCATCTTTTACCATGTCATACATGTTCATATTCATCTTTTTAAAATGTTTTGAAAAAAGATAATGATTTTAAATAAAATAAAGTTATTCCCGAGTTAAAATAATTCATGAGTTCTCCTCCGGGTTGCCGGGGAGGATATCATCAATTATGATTAATAAAGGAATATCTTTTCTTTTAAAAGAGAATGATTCAAAAAAATTTCCAAATAAATAAAAAAAAAATTATATTTTGCCAAGTTTGTCGAAGAATATAGGAAAATTTTTAATTAATAAATTTCAGATTATTTTCAATTAAAAATGGAATTATTTTTCTTTAAATTGGGAATTATTTTGAAATGCCAAATTTAAAACCGACTTTTTACCAAGACTTGAAATACATACGATTAATAAGGTATCGTTTTATACGAGCGTTGTGGGGGTGCTAGTCCTTCCCCGCACGTAACCGTCTCCCGAACCTGCTTCTTTGATTTCTCTGGTTTAAAAACGCAAACTTTGAAATTGGTTTTAAAAATATTTTAATTAATTTTAAAATGCTTTACAAAATCGGTTTTAATAGGTGGCCGATCACACCTAGCCAAAAAAAGATTGGTGGCGACTTCATTTCTTCTTCGAGGTCATTTTCAAACCCTCATTTTATTTCAAGAGGAATTAAGTCATCTTTTCCTATGTTTCCTCCAATGTCACACTTAACGAATAAAGTCTCGCGATGAGACTTGTTATTTTTTAGGTTGCAACAACTTGGCGACTCCACTGGGGAAATTTAGAGAGTCAGGCCTAAAACTAATCGTGCGTTATCAAAGTCTCGGTTTTGTCGATTTTAATTGGTATTTAATTTTAATTTCTATATTTTAAAATAAAGAGAATTTTGAAAATAATAAAATGTTTTTAAATATGTTCATACTCATGTACATGCATATTATTATTGCTCTTTGGTTATTTCATTGAATATTATTTTTATTTGCTTAACTGATGCTTTATCTTATTGGGGCATTTAGAATAAGGGTCGTAGACTAGATGGTGAAAGGTTTGATTGTTCCTCCGCACACACCACACTTGCATTTGCATAACATGAGCTCTATACCCGAGTTTCGTCCTTTAAGTGGAAATAAAGTACCTACGCTTCGTGTGGCAATAGCCTCCGCATAAGCTAGGGAAACACTTTCGGAGTATCAGATTACCTACGCTTCGTGTGGCAATAGCCTCCGCATAAGCCGGGGAAATGAACTCTAACGAATTGAACCCGCTTTTATCGAGGTGCCTTACTAGCCTTCACAGGCGACAGTGAGGAGCAATTTGGGGCCTTTAGAACCGATTCACCCTCATATAGTGAACTTAGGCGAAGCCATGCCGAATTTCTGATTAGATATCCCGAAGCTAGGAACACATGGAGGAACATTTCTAACCCTTTTATCCCCTAATTCTACATTCCAAATATGTTTCATAAATCGGGCAAAGATGAACGTACATCGCCCGTAATAAGTTTAATACCCTGTCCCGAAGGCATCATGATGCCTAAGTGAGTTGATATTGTTGGGGCAAATGTTCATTAACTTTTTGAAATTGAAAAATATAAAAATTATTTTTCAAACATTTTGCATTTTGCACATTTCATACATATGTGAATAGAGCATGTACATTTATGGTTGTATTTTTTATCTCATTCTTTGCAATAAACGGATGGTAATAATAATCTCATTTGATGATTTCATAAACATTCATTGGTTGAATAAGAATTGTAGACCGGTAATGTTGAATGAACATTTGGACATTGTATCATAGTAGGATCCACTACCCCGAAATTCTTTTGAAAAATAATATGTTTTATGGAGGAAACATGTTTCAAAAATATCATAGATTAAATTTGGAGGCAAATCTTGCATAATGAGATTTTTGAATAATCAAAATTTGGTCCCAGCAATTTCGTGTAATCATTGATTAATTTCTTTCTATATACCTGTGTATTAATTCATTTATTCTTTACATGTATCATTTTGACATCATGTTATAGTCCTAACACGCATGGTCATTCATTGTAGAATACATTTGTGATATACATGGTCATTCTTTATATATACCCTTGTGTTAATTTATGAATTCTTTACATGCATCATATGGACATCATGTTACAGTCATAGCATGCATGATCATTCATTGTAGAATATATTTATGACATGCATGGTCATTATCTGTATAAACCCATGTATTAATTTGTTTATTCTTTACATGCATTATGTTGGCATCACAGTAATCATGATTTCTCTATATATGCTCATACATTAATTTGTCATATTTGGCATCGTGATTGCGTTCATGACATACATGGTCAGCATGTTTCCAATGTATATGTCCATACATCACTTTGTTTATTCTTCACATGCATCAAATGACATTCATGGTTCCTTCATCACGACACGCAATTGAAGGGGATAAAACAGAAGCTTGGTTTTAAGAGTTGTTGAAGGAATTTCTTTTTCAAATAAGAGGTATAAGAAGTACTGAGCTCCTTTATGATACAGGCCAGAGCTATGGAGAATGAACAAGTTGTCCGAATTGAAAGAATGGAAAAGGCACAGGAAGAATTGCGAGAACAACTGGTAAAATCTCAAGCAGAATCTAAGAGATTAGATGACTAAACTAATGAAGCTGGTGTTAGACGCAATCAATGGAAAAGGATACACTGAAAACTTGACCGCCAAAGAAGGGTCGGGGACACAAAGGTATCAGAATGAGGTCGTAATATTAGGTGCGCAGTCTTTTTAGAACACAGTTAATCCCATCAACGTCCTGAACTTGGATGATCCAGTTGAACAAGCAAAATTGAAAATGGTTGAGTCGAATGGAGCCGAGTCGGTAGATTCTCAAAGGAAGTATCAGCTGTTAAAGGAAAGACTCCGAACAGTAGAAAGTACAGATGTATTTGGTAGTGTAGATGCAAACGAACGCTATTTGGTTCCCGATTTATTCATTCCACCAAAATTCAAGGTTCCCAATTTTGAGAAATATGATGGGACAACCGATCCGTCAACCCAGATCACTATGTTCTGTCGAAAAATGATGGGCCATACAGATAATTATAAGCTCTTGATCCACTGCTTTCAGGATAGCCTTAGCGGGTCCGCAATTAGGTGTTATAATCAGTTGAGCAAGGATCGGATTCACTCTTGGATTGATTTGGCTAATGCATTTTTAGGTCAATACAAGCATGTGAATGATATGGTGTCTGACCGTCTCACTTTGTAAAAATATGGAGAAAAATGTTACTGAGAGCTTCAAAGAGTATGCTCAGAGATAGAGGAACATGGCCACCCAAGTACGACCGCCCCTAACTCAGAAGGAAACTACTGTCCTTTTTGTGAACACACTACGGGCCCGTACTATGATAAGCTCATCGGCAGTGGCACGAAGAATTTTTCGGATATGGTAATCTCCGGGGAAATGATTGAGAATGCTATCAAGACTGGGAAACTTGAAGGAAAAAGAACATTTAATGCCGAGAGAAATAGGGCATCTGAAAAGAAAGAGGAAAATACCCAAGTCGTGGAAGGCTTTGCCCCACCTTTCTATTTCTCCTCCTATTAGCCATTCTACCTTACCCTGAATAACGTCCCTCAAGGTTCTTATCCTTACCAACCAATGCCTGCATCGGCGCCAGCATTTACATCTGTCTATCAATCAAACACCCTTGGGAATAATCGAAAAGGACATAAAAAACGAGAAAGAAATCAAGTTGACCTGATTCATGTGTCATACAGTGAGCTACTACCTCAACTCATCCAGAATCACCTTGTGACACTCATGCAATTAGAGCCTCTGAAGCCCCCTTATTCGAGTTGGTATGATGCTAATGAGTGTTGCGATTATCATTCTGGCAATCAAGGCCACTCAATGGAGAACTGCCCCGCTTTGAAGTACAAGGTCAGGGATCTCATCAAGGCTGGTTCAATAAGTTTTGAAGATGGGAAAGCCAAGTGTCACAAGAAACATGGTGCATAATCATATTAGGATTTCTGATGCATATAGTTCTATACACTGTGATGACGAAAGTACTTGTCTCATGTTGACATCTACATGAAATAAATAAATTTTGAATTTAAATGTTTTGTGTTCATTATGTTTTAATAATAATTTGAATTTGCAAAAAAATGAAACTTTGAGAAAATTTTTTGGTAAACAATAATAAGGGGTTTTTCACATGAAATAATGAACAGTCTTGAGAATATTGATGATCATTGTTAGAAATGGCCCAATACCTTCCCCCTCTCTTTTGGGTTTTCCTATGCCTAAACCCTTTGAACCGAGATCACCTAAAAGACTTAATGCTTCAAGAAATATGAATGATTGAACTTCATAAACCATTGTCATTACAAAAAAGTAGATCCTAGTTTAGGCTATGAGCAAAGGAACGAAATTTTTGAAAATTTTTCGAACTCCTTGAAATTCAAACAAATGAGACATTCTTTCAAGAATCTGGATCGTGGTAATTTGTTGTGTGTCAAGATTGCTCTAAAACCATTCACATCCTTTCCAAATAACCATAAAACACTAATTTCTTGAACATCACTTCATAATTGACACCTGGGGGCACAATGACCAAGCCAGATTATCCCATGTCTTAGAGAAAACCTATTTTTGGGTAATATTTTCCTTGGTACTTCAAAGAACCCAGGATTTAATTTAGCATTTTTAATATAAACCTAGACTTGTGATGTTCCTTGTAATGACACAAATTCTCATTGTTAATCAAATTGGGGCATCATATGTAAAAAATGGATATATGGTGGATAAGGGGAAATTAACACATGAATCATTGGGGCATGTGACGAAAAAAGAAAAAAGAAAAATTATGATATAATGCATATGAGAATTCGGATGATTCCGAAGTGCAAAATGAAATTCATATTATTTATTTTTCCTGGGGATTGCTTTTCAATGAGAATATTTGTGCTTGATATGAGAAATGGCCATCTTATTTATCGCTTTCACAAATAGAAATTATCCATAGTCACCCCTTTTGAGCATAAAGAATTCTTTCTTCTTTGAACCCTGATCAAGGATCACCCTCTACACTAGGGGGCAAATGCGAGGAAAGATCTTGTCAAAGATCTCTGAGAAATGAGTCCTAACTCGAAGACAAATACAAAGCAAATTGAGCTCCTAAAAAAATACAGGCTCACTCTGTCGAAATGAAGATGTAGGAAAAGATGGCGAAACGAAAACCAAGAACAAAACAAAGAAAAAAGATGGCGAAATAAAAGCCAAAAACATAACACAAAAAAAAAACATGAAAAAAGTATAGAAAATGAAAGCCAGGAACAAAGAAGAAAAGAAGCAAAAGTCAAAAGAAGGAAAGAAAAATCCAAAAGGGACAAATGTTTCAAAGGAAATCCTCCTCAAGAAATAATCCTTGATCTGATTACCCTCAAACACATATTTTGGGCCTATTTATCCTTTCTTTCTGTACCCCGAACCATGGCCTACATTACGTGCTTTAAAAGTCCATTTTGATCAAGCATGAATTTTTAACTTGAAGGGTTTTTCCTCAGATTTTATCACATTTCATCGAATTATCATTTCACTAAGGAAGAATTTAGAATTTTCAAGTGCATGATAAAACAATAAAAAAGAAGAAGAAAAAAATGGAAAGAATGGGACTCTAGGGCAAAAACCCAAAAATGGGCAGTCTGGAGTAAAATGGAATTTTTTATGCCATCTATGTTAGTGCCGATGCCAAAAAAGATAAGGTCATTTAGAAGAAATCGAGGAACATCTAGGAAATCCTGAACCTCCTAAACTGTCAACTCTTATTTGGAGGATTTCAAAAACTGAAACTTTTTACCTCCAAGATTAAACTTTCCAGTTAAAACATCCCGGCCAATCTTTGACGCTTGTCAAAATGCCTTAATATGGAAACTAAAAGAACGTTGAATTTGTTTGGTTCTCAATGAATTCATGATTTATAAAACCTATTCCATTTTGAGCCTAGAAATGACATACATTTTTGTTGTGAAGTTTTCTTCGATCAACCAAAATCTTGTTATACCAAGCCTTGCAATTCAAATTGAAAAACCCAAATTGACATTCAGAAAATTTCTAACAGTGATTATCAGTCTTCTGGAGATTTATACATCACACACTGTGGGGTTAATATATTTGGCTCAGAAGTTTTCATTAAATGAGCAAAAAAAAAAAATTCAGAATGGAAAACAAGTAAAAGTATTTTTGAAATAACCATTTTTGATGTTGACATAAGACAAGGATTTTTCTAACCCAAAGGTATGGAATTACTAGGGTAGATCATGACTTCCAGGTATGAGAAGAAGAAATAGAACCCGGTTCAGACTTCTGTTGATAAGAGTTTGAAAACTATTAGGGCAAAGAGATAGCCAAAGATCGGAAAGGGAATGATCTCTTATGGGGCACGAGTGTTCAAGATATACTCTGATTTGAAGAGGAAAAATGAATTGGAAAGGCTAAGCCAAAGTTTAAAAAAAAAATGATTGGGGGCATTTGCATCTTTCATGGGTATTTGCATTGGCACTATTTCATAAGCATTTGCATTTTACCCTTACATTTACATCCTTCATGGATATTTTCATTTGCGTCATCTCAAGCAATTGCAACATTTCTAAAATCATTGCATTTTCATTATTGTGTGGTAACTACAGTTACACCATACATAGACCACTTATATGAACACGATTCTAGGGGCATTTGCATCATTCATGGGTATTTGCATTGGCACTAGTTCATAAGCATCTGCATTTTACCCTTACATTTACATCCTTCATGAATATTTGCATTTGCATCATGAAGCATTTGCATCTTATCCGACATCTACATTTGCACCAAGAAGCATTTGCATTAATCCAAGTCATTTGCATTTTCATCATGAAACATTTGCATCTTATTCAACATCTGCATTTGCATCAAGAAGCATTTGCATTAATCCAAGTCATTTGCATTTGCACCATGAAGCATCTGCATCTTATTCAACATCTGCATTTGCATCAAGAAGCATTTGCATTAATCCAAGTCATTTGCATTTGCACCATGAAGCATCTGCATCTTATTCAACATCTACATATGCACCAAGAAGCATTTGCATTAATCCAAGTCATTGGCATTTGCATCTTAATCAACATCTGCATCTGTACCAAGAAGCATTTGCATTAATCTAAGTCATTCGCATTTGCATCTTAGTCAACATCTGCACCAAGAAGCATTTGCATTAATCCAAGCCATTTGCATTTGCATAATGAAGCATTTGCATCTTAATCAACATCTGTATCTACATCAAGAAGCATTTGCATCAACCTAAGTCATTTGCATTTACACCATGAAGCATTTGCATCTTATTCAACGTCTGCATCTGCATCAAGAAGTATTTGCATCATTCTAAGCCATTTTCATTTGCACCATGAGGCATATGCATCTTATTCAACATTTGTATCCTCTCTCAAAGCTTTTGGGTATATTTTTCAACACGTTTTTAAAAGTGAACAAGTCTTCGGTAGTGATAGCTAAAGCTTCTGGAGGAGATATCCAGAATTTTACAAATTTTAACAGGGAACAAGTCTTCGGTGGTGATAGTTGAAGCTTCTGGAGGAGATATAAAGCATTTTACAAATTTTAAAAGTGAGCAAGTCTTCGGTAGTGATAGCTGAAGCTTTTGGAAGAGATATCCCGAATTTTACAAATTTTAACAGTAAACAAGTCTTCGGTGGTTATAGCTAAAGCTTCTGGAGGAGATATCCAGAAGTTTACAAAATTTAAAAGTGAGCAAGTCTTTGGTAGTGATAGCTGAAGCTTCTAAAGGAGATATCCGGAGTTTTACTATTTTAAAAAAGAGCAAGTCTTTGGTGGTGATAGCCGAAGCTTTTGGAGGAGATACCCAAAATTTTAAACACAGCTGAGCACAAGACAGGATAAGGCCCCGAGACCACCATCGAGGTATTTTCTTTTATTTTTTAAATCGAACTTGTTTTCCAAATGAGTCGAGCCCCGAGACCACCGTCAAGGTATATTCCTTTTGTTTTCAAATCAGATTTATTTTCCAAATGAGTTGAACCCAGAATTTTACAGTTTTAAACAGTGAGCAAGTCTTCGGTGGCGATAGTTGAAGCCTCTGTTGGAGATATCCAGAGTTTTACAGTTTTAAACAATGAGAAAGTCTCGGTGGTGATAGCTGAAGCTTCTGGAGGAGATATCCAGAATTTTTACAAATTATAAAAAAATGAACAAAGTCTTCGGTGGTGATAGCTGAAGATTCTGGAGGAGATATCTAGAATTTTACAAATTTTAACAGTGAACAAGTCTTCTGTGATGATAGCTGAAGCTTCTGGATGAGATATCCAGAATTTTACAAATTTTAACAGTGAGCAAGTCTTCGGTAGTGATAGCTGAAGCTTTTGGAGGAGATATCCAGAATTTTACAAATTTTAACAGTGAACAAGTCTTTGGTGGTGATAGCTGAAGCTTCTAGAGGAGATATCTAGAATTTTACAAATTTTAACAGTGAGCAAGTCTTCGGTGGTGATAGCAGAAGCTTCTAGGGGAGATATCCAGAATTTTGCAAATCTTAAAAGTGAGCAAGTCTTCGGTGGTGATAGCTCAAGCTTCTAGAAGAGATATCCATAATTTTACAAATTTTAAAAGTGAGCAAGTCTTCGATGGTGATAGTTGAAGCTTCTGGAGGAGATATCCAGAATTTTACAAATTTTAAAAGTGAGCAAGTCTTCGGTGGTGATAGCTCAAGCTTCTGGAGGAGATATCCAGAATTTTACAAATTTTAAACGTGAGAAAGTCTTTGGTGGTGATAGCTGAAGCTTCTGGAGGAGATAACTAGAATTTTATAGTTTTAAAAATGAGCAAGTCTCGGTGGTGATAGTTGAAGCTTCTGGAGGAGATAACTAGAATTTTTTACAGTATTAAAAAAGAGCAACTATTTGGTGGTGATAGTTGTAGCTTCAGGAGGAGATATCTAGAGTTTTACAGTTTTAAAAATGAGCAAGTCTTTGGTGGTTATAGTCGAAGCCTCTGGTGGAGATATCCAGAGTTTTACAGTTTTAAAAAGGAGCAAGTCTTTGGTGGTGATAGCCGAAGCTTCTAGACGAGATACCCAGAATTTTAAACACAGCTGACACCAAGACAAGATAAGGCCTCGAGACCACCATCGAGGTATTTTATTCTCTTGAAAATCAAACTCGTTTCCTTAAGATGGGTCGAGCCTTAATTAGTCAGGGAACTCAATTTAAGGATAAAATCTTCTATTTTATAGCTTTTAATCATAAAAAAGAATGAAAGATGAAAAAAAAATGAAAAAATTAAAACTTTTTTTCCTTTTCTTCACATGTGATTTCACTAACCGGACAAAATTAGTATTTGTTTATCTTTGCCTGATTCTTGATTCTTAGCAATTGCCAAAGAGGGGTAGCTGTAGACACTTCATTTTGTCCGGACCCCTAAATCAGATAAATTTCTTCCTTGTGATGTTTTAGAATGCAGAAAAGCTTTTCTCATCCTGCAGGTGGTACTCTAAGACTTTGTTTAAGAGGACAAGCATGAAAAGTCAATTCGGAAAAAGTCAGCAACGAAAAGTCAACTAATAAAAAAGTCAAACCTTATTCAAGATCAAGATTCAAAGTTTAATTGAACAATGGTGAAATAATTTTGATAATCTGAGGTCTACAACGAAAGATATGTAGTCCGGAAGATGGGTTATAGATTTAGAGGAACGAAAATCCTAATTTGGTAAATTTGGGGAAAATGCTTAAATGATCAAATCGATCGAAATTGGAGGTTCCGAATGGAATATAATCAATGACTACGGGTATTGGAAAAGCCATTTGGAAGCAAAACCAAAGGAATAGTCAATTTGGAAGAAAATCAAAAATTAGGGTTTTTATTGAATTTTGGTGAAATTGGGAAAAACTGCAGAAATGGCCCGATTCGGTAAAGTTAAAGCCCCTAATGATGAAGAGTGGATAAACAAGGATAGCCCAAGGTTCAGTTTGAAGTAATCCCGAGAAAATGGCCGGTTGGAGGAAAAACGAAAAACCGAGAAAATTCTCGATATTGAAAAAAAAGGAAAAATAAAATTGGAGGGGAATTTGATTGTAAAAAATAGGCAATTTTGGACCAACTCCAATTCAATATATAATAAAGGCATGGAAAAAGAAAATCTAAAAATTGGACCTGTTTTGAGTAAAACTGAGATTTCGGGGGTTAAAATGCAATCTTGGAAAATTCGGAAAAAATAGCAAATAAGCTCAGAAAATTATGAAAACCTCCATATATGAGTTTTATGTCATTTTGAAGAGATTGGCGAAGAAAAATCCGGAATCGGAACTCATTTTAAAAATGGCAAAATTCAAGCCCACTAAGTTGAAATTCCAGAAAATAAATCCAGGAAAAATAGCAAATGAGCTCGAAAATAATGAAAACTTCCATATCTCAATTTTATATTATTTGGAAGAGATTGGCAAATAAAAATCCGAAATCGGAGCTCATTTGAAAAATGGCAAAATTTGGGCCCACTAAGCTGAAATTCCATAAGATAAATCCGAAAAAATAGCAAATGAGCTCGAAAAATTATGAAAACTTCCAGATCTTAATTTTATATTATTTAAAAGAGATTGGCGAAGAAAAATTTGAAATCGAAGCTCAATTAAAAAAGGCCAAATTTGGGAGGCATCAAATCGAAATTCCAGAAGATTAATCCGGGAAAAATAGCAAACGGGCTCAAAAAATTATGAAAACTTCCAAAACTCAATTTTATATTATTTAGGAAGTATTGGAAAAATAAAATTTGGATTTGGAGTCCGTTTGCAATTTAATCAAGTTTGGGGGGCTAAAGTGCAATTTTACCAAGAAACTGAAGAGGGCCATTTTTTGCAATTTAAAAAATAGAGAGATGGCTGGAATTTGAAGGGCCATTCGGCCAGCCCATGAATAGGGGAATTTTTGCTGAGTTCTTTCACCCAAAGGCCAAAATTGGATAGCAAGGTGGTTATTTATTTTTATTGAGTCTTTGTGATCTTTCCACATGGTCAAATGAATGAAGAGGAAGGATGTCAACATTATGGTTACATATTTTAGACCATCTGTATTTGTTAGGAGCTGATCACTTCATCTTATGGTTGTAATTTCACATTTTTAGCACCTTTGAATAGTGGTCTTTGGATTTAGATAGCTAGGAAAAAATATGACAACATTATGTCAACATAAGGGGGGTCGGCTAGCCTATTTAGAGGGGAGGTTTACATTCATTTAGAGGGGTTCTTTTGGCTGAATATTTTCATTGTTGGAGCAATAGTTATGTGGTAGAAAAGAAAAGAAAATTTAGAAGAGAAGGAAGCTTGAAAGATAGCTTTGAAAGGTAGCCTTTTGGCACCTAACTCTTGCATTTTTCTTTCTTTTTCTATGTTGATTTTTTCTCATTTTCCATATGATTTCTTGTTATTTTATTATGTAATAAAGGTTTTTAAAACTCCCTTTTAAGGCTCCTATCTTGTGTTTTCATAAAAAAATCATAAAATAAATTTTTTTACCCTTTTTTTCAAGATGGCCGAATGCCTCTTTTGGTGTGATTGTCTTGTGTTTGATTTTATTCCTATGTTGATTATGGTATGTTAGCTTGTTTTGATGTTTTAATTTTCTAAAATAATCAAAGTATGGAGCTTATTTCTAACTTTCTTTATTTACTTTTTTTTATTTTGCTGTTTTTATCATTTATTTTCATATCTACTTGCTTTATTTACTAACTTTAATTTTCTGTTTTTACTATGTCAAGTTGTTTGTGCTTTGCATTATTACCATACCATGTGTTTGTGTATTTGCCTAGCTATATATTTGCATTTTCATCATGATTATTTGGCTATCATGCTTCCATTTATGTCTTACATATTTGCCATGCCATATGTTTGTGTTATTGCCTTGCTAGGTTCTCACATTTCTTAAGTGACCATTCGGTTTCTACATGTTTTTTTGCCTTTGTGTATTTGCATTTTTTTTCATGGTTGTTTGGCTATCATGCTTTCATTCATGCTTTGCATCATTATGCCATGAGATTGTGTATTTGTTGTGCCATGTTCATGCATTATTATTATGTTCATTTGGTCATTATATGTTCATATTATAACCATGCATGTTTATATGTCATATTAGGCATTAGGTCATCTTATATTGTCATGCATGTTCTCATGACATTTTAGGCATTAGGTCATCTTTGTATACCATGCATAATTTCATTCTTATTAGGTCTTAGGTCACCTTGTATTTCCATGCATGTTTCATTTTCATTAGGTTTAGGGTCATATTTATTGCCATGCATTTTCATGCATATTAGGTCTAAGGTTACATTTATTGCCATGCACATATCATGTTAGGCATTAGGTCATCTTTCATACCATACATATTTTCTATGTCATTTGGGCATTATATCATGCATTTCATGCATTTAACTTGTTGTTTGTTCATGCATTTCATATCATCCCACTTGATTTTTGAATTAAGCCAATCAATGGCTCAAAGCCAAGCTTTCATGAGCATGCTTGTGGAAAATTAAGATGTTGTCAAGTTGGATTTTCTACCTTTGTGATTTTTTTTTTAATTAGGCAATCCTTATCCAAATTTTTATAATTTTTTACCATTGATTATAGGACCTTAGAGGAGTCTCTAATATTTTTATTCTGATTTTTGGACGTTTTTATCAAAGCTTTAAAAATGTTTTTGTTAAACAGTTTTTCACCCAGTGTTCTGACTTTCATGATTTTTCGGGTAGATCATCCTTAGTCTAAAAATTAAGATGATTTTTTTCCCATAGAGGTAGATACGTTCTGAGTCTTCCATAATTGTTTCAGATTTTTTTGAAAATTTTAAAATAGGTAGAAAAGTCACGTTTTAAAACTGGTCAGAAAAGTCAGATTTGATTTCAAGAAAAAAAATAATTTTCTGTTTTGGTTAAGGCATTAATAGGGGGCTGATTTAGAACAATAGCTACTGTCCTAGGTTGATTTCTAAGTCATTTTAATCCTAAAAAATGATTTTATAAAGGTCGGATCAAGGGAGGTTAACTCAGCTTTTCAAAGTTAGGAAAATATCGCCTTTTTATGGGGGGGTTTCGGCCATAGTGCCATTTTCATCCAAAATTTTCAAAATGTTTTCAATCCAATCACAAAGTATTTTTGATTTAGAAAAATCTGATTTGAGTCTTTTCCTAAGGTAGTCAGATATCTTTTTAGGTATACGAATGTCCTTATTTAAAGAAAAAAATACACTTTCATGCATTGCATTTTCCATGTTCATGCATATTATATGATATATAATTTTTGTTATGAATATTTCTATGGCAATGTTATTCTTTTGATTTATATTTCATGATGTTATATTGATTGTGAATATTTTATGTTATTCTATGCTCCTTACTTAGTCATTATTTATTTTGTCATGTCATTTAGGATTTATTATGTTCATGTATTGTTTTTTATTTTCTTGCATATTTTTTTTATTATGTCATGTTATTAAATTATGCTATGTCATTTAGAATATACCATGTCACTTAGATTATACCATATCATTTAGATTATATTATGTCATCTAGATTTTGCTATGTCATCTTTTACCATGTTATACATGTTCATATTCATCTTTTTAAAATGTTTGAAAAAAGATAATGATTTTAAATAAAATAAAGTTATTCCCGAGTTAAAATAATTCATGAGTTCTCCTCCGGGTTGCTGGAGAGGATATCATCAATTATCATTAATAAAGGAATATCTTTTTTTTTTAAAACGAGAATGATTCTGAAAATTTTCCAAATAAATAAAAAAAATTATATTTTGCCGAGTTTGTCGGGGAATATAGGAAAATTTTGAATTAATAAATTTCGGATCATTTTCAATTAAAAATGGAATTATTTTTTTTTTAAATTGGGAATTATTTTGAAATGCTAAATTTAAAACCGACTTTTTACCAAGACTTGAGATAACACACGATTAATAAGGTATAGTTTTATACGGGCGTTGTGGGGGTGCTAATCCTTCCCCGCACGTAACCGACTCCCGAACCTACTTCTTTGATTTCTCTGGTTTAAAACTCAGACTTTGAAATTGGTTTTAAAAATGTTTTAATTAATTTAAAATGTTTTACAAAACTGGTTTTAATAGGTGGCCGATCACACCTATCCAAAAAAGATTAGTAGCGACTCCATTTCTTCTTCGAGGTCGTTTTCAAACCCTCATTTTATTTCAAGAGGAATTAAGTCGTCTTTCCCTCTATTTCCCCCAATGTCACACTTAATGAATAAAGTCTCGTGATAAAACTTGTTATTTTTTAAGTTGCGACACTCCCAAACTCGAATTCTATCGGAAGAAATTACCTACTTTCGAAAACTTGATTGTATAGACAACATCAACAAACTGTAAAATAATCAAGAGCTCATTACAATGCCTATTAATTCCTTGTTAACATAGAGATTTAATGGATTTTCCTTCTGTTTTTTCATCTTATTTTAGTAAAATAAAGTAATAAACTATAATCAGAATCCAACAACTTAAATCATCAAAATTGTATAAAAAAAAATCATTTTTTCTCCATAGCCTGGCAAGAAAAGACTGAAAAGAACCATAAAAAAAATGCATATAAAGCTCAATTTTTCAATTTATTCAATGAAAAACACTACTGATTTGGGAATAAATAAAGTCAGAGACTATGAATAGCTTTGCTTACATACTGGTTACACAGATGACTTCTTAAGTTGCAATTAATACAAAAAATTTGGGCGGGCCGGACCTTGGGGCCGGGCCTGGGTAAAAAAATTAGCCCATATTTTGGGCGTGGGCGGACACAAAGGCTCTTAGCATCTTGTCTGGGTCCGGCCCGGCCCATGAGTACCTCTACATTTTAATAAGGTTAGTGAAAATTAAAACATTTTAAGATGTAAAATTAAAATTAGTTTTACACACTTTCATAACTTTTTATACGATTTATATTTTAACAAAAAGACCGTTAGATTTAACAATATAATTGTATTTGTCGTGCACGTAAAGTTTTGAATCGATCCAATGTCTCTATCATATCAATCGAGAATAATATATTCTTTATTATATATTTAACGGTTGATAATTTTTTACATCGAACAAATAGTTAAATATTTTTAATTTACTTGAAATCGACGTGCATAATCTACATAAATAGAACATGAAATACAACGACCCGATTAAACAAATATAAATTGTATAAAAAGTTATGAAAGCGTGTAAAACTAATTTAGTTTTACACTAGTGTAAGTGATTCCGTCCTCATATATATATATAGAGAAGAGATTTATTTACATTGGTGTAAAATTAATTAATTTTACATATTTTTATAACTTCGTGTACGATTGATATTTTAGCAAACTAATCGTTGGATTTAGTAATATAATTGCAATCGTTATGCACGTAAAGTTTTGAATCAATCCGATATCTATCTAATGACGATCAACAATATCGTATTTTTTATATATATTTAACGGTTGAATTTTTTCACATCAAACAAATAGTTAGACATTTTAATTTATTCGAAATTTTACGTGCATGATCTACATAAATAAATGATAAAATACAACGGTCGGATTAAATAAATATAAATTGTATAAAAAAATTATGAAAACGAGTAAAACTAAATTAACTTTATACTAATATAAGTAGATCCATCTTCATATATATATATATATATATATTATGATAATTAGACTTAGATTTGAGGTCTAAAAATTTCAAATCTCTTTTAATCTTTATCATTAAGACAAAATTTCATCGGTGAACTTATAATTAAAGTTCTGAATTTGGAAATTTTATAAACCCAAAGGAGCAAAGAAAAGTTTTCTCTAAAAAAACAAATAGAGGGGGACCCATATGATCAAGTTGATATTCTACCATCCAAGTGTGCCAAAAATGTCAAAAGCCTAGATAAAGAGGGACGGTCCAGTTGCAAGACTAATTGACCCCAATTGTGGGCCCATCAATGAATCTATGAATATTATTACTTTTTTTTTTTTTTTTGGATTTGGCTTGTCAATTTTATGAGTGACCTAATTTAGCATAGTCGTTAAAAAAATTTTGGATTAGAAAAAATTTGAATTGAAAAAAATGATGAAAAAATATGGTTTAATAATTTTTAAGTGTTTGGTATTACTGTAAAAAAATGCTGTGATGAACTGAAATGTCAAAAAAAGATATGTTTAAAATAATAAAAGTTTTGAGATGTGAGTAGAGGTGTCCATGGCCGGGCCTATGTATGGTATCAACATCATATATACTTGTCCAAGCCCGGCCAGGCCCGAAATATGGGTCTCAAGTTTTGCCCAAGCCCGTCCATATTTGTAAATAGATAGTCCAAGTCCGTTTAAGCCCGTCCATATTATTTTTTTATTTTTTATTTTTAAAAAAATATTATTTTTTATTTTATTTTTAGTAATTTTGTATTTTTTTCATTTAAAATCTTAAACATGGAGAAGTTAACATATTTTTAATGTTTACACTATAATATTATATATTTAATATTTATATGATATAAATTACATAATATATATATAAATAAAAATAATATAATATATTATATTATATTATATTATATTCTTTAATTCAAAAATGGGTCGGGCGGGACTCGGGCCTTGAATGTTGGAATCAAGGCCCAGCCCGTTTTTTAAACGGGCCTAATTTTTTTTGCCAAAACCCATTTTTCGAGCCTAATATTTTTATCCAAATCTTCTCAAATATGGGCAGGTCTTCGGGCTTGAACAGGTAATCGATCCTTTGACAGTTCTAGATGTGAGGATAATAAAATAATTTTATCCAAAAGTCTCAAAAGTTCCATTTTCTTAACTTTTTTGTTTGAGTTACCAAATCATGATTTCAATCGAAAAATAGTTGGAGATAAGAGAAGGGTTATAAATATTGAAATTCGAATTTTAAATTTGTTGAATATCATTTTTTTAATAATAATTGTATAAATTATTGGATTAAATCTCAAATTTTAAATCCAATGAATTTTGAAACTCAACCAAGTTTAATTATAGACCATATGGGATTTTTAAGCCTTATTAAGGGCGGTGCCATCGAAATTAAGACAGTTGCTATCAAGGCATCTAATTCTTAACTCGCTCCATTACTTTCCATGTCATGGTCTCACTTTAGATTTTTTTTTTTTTTTAAGATAAAAGTAAATTTATTTATTTATAAACGTGATTATATTGGTAAATTTATTTATTTATAAACGTGATTATATTTTTGTGATTGAAATAAATAAGTTGAATTAAAATGGTTGGACGGAAGAATGTAAATATGCATATGTATTGCAAATTGACTAATATTTTTTTCTAATGCAGTTAGAGGTATTCTCAAACTTTTGCTTTAATTTAATTTTTTTTATATAGATTTTAATGGTATATTATCTTGTATAGACTTTGTTGTATTTATGATTTTATTTTCGAAGTACTACACATGATCTACTAAGATCAAATCTTGGTTGACAAGCAAAGATAACTCATCTCTTTACCAAGGACTATTTGGATTAGACGGTGAGATTAATTTTAATAAAATTGAAAACAACGATAGTGTTAAACTTTGTTATTGCAGCGATAAGATTAAAAATAATAATAATATATGTATATATATTTGGATAACAAAAAATGATAGTGGTGAGATGAAAATGAATAATAACCATTAAGAACATTAACCTAAAATGTATTAATAAATTATTCTAATATATATCTTAAATTTTATTTAAAATTCAAAATCTTAAAATTTTATTCAATCAAAATATGAACACATATTATTTAATATTAAAATTGATTATATATTTAATGGCAATTTATTCATTTATTTGTTGCCTTATTTATGTATTTATTTATAAATTATATATTTAAACATTTTCTTATGTTATAGCTATTTATTTATATATGTAATTAATTATATATAAAACAATTTTAAGTATAAATATATTTAATTATGTATTTATTCAAAAAAATTATTACTTATTTATTATGTAATTATATAAATTTATTTAGAACTTTAAATAAATACATAAAAGTGAAAACCTTAAAAATTAACAAAATAAAAAGAGTTAAAGGGCAAATTTGCCACCGTATTATAGGTGGATATTGAAATTTGTCACTATATTTTATTTTGATTGAATTTTACCATTGTATTTTTAAAATTGAGGGTAAATTTGTCACTCTACTTTTATTTTATTGAATTTTGCAACTAAACTTTGATATTTTTATTGAAGTTTTCCACTCAACTTTGATTTTTGATTGAATTTTGCCACTCAACATTGATTTTGGATGATTTAAAGATAAAATTTAACCCAAAAAAAAAAATTCCTTCAAATATTTTATATAATAATTAACAACAATAAATTAATTTATGAAAATATTAAAAATTTAACATAAAATTTTTATTTTATGAAATTAAGACTTGAAAAAATAAAAGAAAAACCTAAAAAAGAGAAAAAAAAAAAAACTGTTTAGTTTTTTATAAAATAAACATTCTATGTTAATTTTTTAATTTTTTATATTAATTTTTGTATTCAAATTATTCAAAATTGAAGTTGAGTGGTAAAATTCAATCAAAAATCAAAATTTAGTGACAAAATTCAATCAAACAAAAATAAATGACAAAATTCAACATTGAATTAAAATATAGTGGTAAATTTACCCTTCATAACAAAAATATAATGGCAAATCTATAACCTACTTTAAAAGCAGAATTTGGTTGTAAGACCCCAACATTATCTGCCACCTTATTTATGTCATTAAACCATGATTTTAGATGGAAGGGGAAGATCATTTTTAATTTTTTTGGTAGAAGTGAAAGCTTGCTGGCATATTTCGAAAGAGAAAGAGAGATAGACCGAAAATCATTTGAAAAATAAAACCTTTTCAATGGAAAGCTTTTTTTCATTCTCTCTCTTTTAGGTCCTTTCTCTTCTCTTTAATTTTTTTCCCTTTTTTCTAGGTTTCAATTGAAGATTTGAGTTTCAATTAATTTCTTTTTTATATGAAAATTGAACCCATTCATTGATTTTCTCGCTTCTTTTATTTCTTTTCATGTTTCTGGGTTTTGGTTCTCATTAAGTTGTATATTCTTTTTTTTTTTGGTTTCTTTTCGTTCTTATGGGTTTCAATGTGAGGTTTTTTTCCTTGTTTTTGGTTTTTCTAAGGATATATGATCTTTTTAGTAGCCTACTTTCGTTCATTTTAAGTGGATGTGAAATATTTCTTTATTTGATTTTTGGGTTTATACTTTAAATTAAAAAATTGATTGTTGGTTTCGTTGTTGGGTTTGTATTTTCTACGGTTTTGCATGCTCAATTTTTGTTTGCTTTTCTGATCGTTGCCATTGCATGTGAAAGTCTTTCTTGGTTTTGGTTTTTCCTTGCATGTATTTGGTTTGATGGGTTTTTTTTGTTCAGTTTCATTTTGAATTGATTCGTTTGTCTTTCCTGTCTTTTTTTTTTTGCTTCTCATGAGTTTGGTTTTTGGGTTTCATTCTTTAAATTTGTTTCTTTTACCTATGGTATTGCATGCGAAATTGTTAGTTTTCTTTTAATTATTTTCATACAGGCTTTTACCTATGTGAAATTATTTTCTTTTACCTATGCATCTCGGTTTAGGTCTGGAATTTTAATTATTTTCTTTCTTATTTGTACAGGCTTATTGTTTGAGGTTTGAAGGTGTTTTGAGGTAAGTTACATAACTTTTATTACTTGGTTGATGCATTGGAAGCCTGAATTTAGGATATTTTATAATCTCTGCAAATTGGTACAAGTACATATAAAGTGGTAGCAATACCGCTAAGAATGGTAAGTTAAAAGTCAAAATTAACCCAAATTAAAGATCTCAATACCCTAATTACCCTCTAAATCACAATTAATTCATGTGCTTAGTTGTTCCATAAGCAATCCCTCTAAATTCCAAATTTAGCAATAATATTACTTAGGGGACAATCTGGAATTGTTTCTAATAGTTTAGTTGATTGATTTTGAAATTTATTAGATGTTTGTTTGTTTTTCCTCTTTTATTGCATGTATTGTTAAAGGTATTTCAACAACTAACTTTAAGATTAATTTTTGTTGTCTTTGATTAATTGCAAGCAGGGCAGTGAGCTGCTTGAAAGGTAGCTCTTGCAAAAAAACAAAAAAAAAAATGAAATGCCGACCATCCACAAGTCATGTAAGTTGTATGAATTTCTTTAGTGGTATGCTTCTAAATCTTCATTAAGTTTCTAGGTTAATTGTTCGAAGTTGTATGTGTAGGAATATTGGAGGTTAAATTCAATGTCTTGCCAAATCAGTTTATAAGGTTGGATCGGGTTAAATTTTTTATTTTCAAAGAATAGTTGCCTTTTTTTGCTTTATCTTCTTTTTTTTTTTTTTTTTGAGAATGTTTCTCGTTGTTTTTTAGTATTGTGGTTTAAATTGTCTAACTATAAGACATACATAGAAGTCATTTGGAGACATAACCTGTGACATATACTTGGGATTCTTCTATACATCAATCCCCTTAAAAATCAAATGTCTAAAAATCATAGATGAAATGCTTAATCTATTGAAAGAAATGCATATGGATAATAAAAAAAAGTAACTATAAAGAAGCTGCATGAAAATATTGTATTGACGAGGAAAATATATAAATAGAGCATTAGTTATTTGTGTTTCTTTGTTATTGTTGTCAGATGTTTAGTTGTTACTCTTGCATGTTTTGGTTTTTAGCAGGTTGTTTTGTCAGCATGCATTAATTCTGGTGATTCAAAATCCAATTTTTTCAGTATTGATATTTTATTTTTTTCAAAGCTAACTCTTTTTCCTACTTTTCATGCTTTTGCAATGTGATAAATGCTCTTTTGATTATGGTAATGTATTTTTTTATGGATCTTATTAGTTTTTTGTTGAGTCCAGATATTGATTGCATTACATATAATTTAATTCTTACTTTCTTACTTTAGATGATATATTAGCTCTTAAAATTTTGCTATGTCTGAAGTTTTTTAGATTGCTGGTGTATAGGTTGGTCTTTTGTTTGTGGTGTTTGTCTGTTTATATTATATTTCTAACTCGAATTATTTATCGAACCAGGATTTAATATCTCTACAGTCAGTGGCAATACTATGAGGGTCATATTGTGATGTGAGCTGCTTCCATGTATTAATGAAAACTACCTCACCAAACATGCAATCAATCCTGTTGTATATTTGATAAAAACTTCAAAGGTAAAAACTTATTTCTTCCTTTCGAAGTTAATTCTGATTCTAAACATGTCTCTCATGCCAAGTCTCACTATAAAATCAACTTTGTTGTTATTTTAGATATTGTTTACATGTATCGTATTCTTGTAAGTTCAAAACCTTAGTAGCACTTTTTAGCTTTGAATCAACAATCCTTTAATTGAATTCTTATTAAGTTTGATATTGATATTGTTTTTGCTTTCCTATTTCTTTATATGCATATTTTGGTTCTTCTTTTATTTAACATATTTGATTGTGAATTTAATGATTTTATTTGATTACTTGGATTGCATTCTTCTTTTCTTGAGAATCTTATTATTTTATTTTATAGTTTTCATTGTGTTTCGTCTCTTCAATATGAAGTGGTGTCGGTTTGTTTTCATTTCAGGTGTGTTGCTCTTGCTCTGTTTTCTTCATCTCTCAGGTTTTCTATTTTTCATTTAGATTGATTATCTTTAGGTTATTCTTATTTCTAATAGTTTTGAGTTTGTGATTGGTCACATTTTGTTTTCTAATAGTTTTGAAGTTTTCTGGTTTCTTTCATGTCAATTTGGGCATGCATTTTTGTTCAGGGGTTGCTTTAAGCTGTTTGTCCTTTGAAAGAGTTATTGTCAGGCCAAAAAGCCTAAACCAAAATGAAGTTGTCTGGTAGCTCCATTGGTAAGCCTAGCCTCCAGTTTCACGATTCTATCTGT
Organism: Fremontodendron californicum; assembly: GCA_030761205.1. Lineage (NCBI taxonomy): Eukaryota > Viridiplantae > Streptophyta > Magnoliopsida > Malvales > Malvaceae > Fremontodendron > Fremontodendron californicum. Next base: position 9,534,387 of record JAULJL010000041.1, on the reverse strand, counting down.
TTTGATCATGAAGGTGGTAATATTTGATGTAATTTTGTTATTTGATAGTTAATATTAATTATGTTAAAGTCTGTTATTAGTTTTAATTGTATTTGCCTTCAAGTATGCAATCTAACATGTAATAATTGAGTTATGTTTGATTTATTGGTGTTTAATGAACTTGACTGCAAGCAAGTGCCTGATGAAATGTCCAAATGAGTTTCTAATGATCTCAAAGTGCATTTTTTATTTTTTTGAAAAAAATAAAAGAAAATATATTCATGTTCCACCTCCAATCCATTCCATTGTCAATATATTTTAAAATAAAAAATTTTAAAAGCAAATATGTAAACTTTCTTAGTTTGACAATTTTTTTATGTTTTATTTTAGAGCTATTGTCAGATTTTGGATTATGGTTCAATTATGAAGTTGTGGTTGGATCCTCCATAGCTTTTGTTTCAATAAAATACCTAGAAGTAGTCTAGAACTTATCAAAGAGATGCTATTGAAGGCTAAGGATAAATTGTCGCTTACTCGAAAGGCTTTCTGTTTGGCCTTTGGACGATCCACCCTTTTTGCTTCTTGATAAGATACTTACATTACAACTTTATTTGTTGTTATTGCTGTTTATTTTGATAAGAACGCATCCTCTGATTTTAATTATATATATATAATTTATGGGGATTTAGTATTGGTGTAACTATTTATTTATTTATTGTATCTATGATTTTTGCACTGATATAATCCCATTATAGAAAATTTCTCTTTAGAACAATTTTCCATTATAGAAAATTTCTCTTTTTTTTTTTTTCAAGGTAAGTGATAACTAGCTGACTTTAATTATTTTTTGGGCTAAATTTGACTTTAACTTATAATTTTAGGGTTAATTTCTTTTGTAATGATTTTTATGTTACCTTGAAAATTCTAAATAGTGATTGTTTGCTTAAAGTGATTGTTTCTTTGGTTTTAATTTTTAATACATTTATTTGATTAACAAAAGTTTAGTTTTATTGATTTCCGGCAGCGAAGCACGGGCAGTCATTTAGTATCAATTAAAGTAAAATATAATGATAAATTTTAATATTCAATTATAATATGGTTATAAATTTGTCCTTTAATCCAAATAAAATGAAGTAACAAAATATTTTTTTTTTAAAAAGCATGAGGGGTAAAAGGGGAAGCGATTAATCATATCTGAGCGGTCCCAATTGGGCATCTAAATCAAGCCTAATCGAACTAATTTTTGTGTGTAAATTGACTACTATTTTACATATTTTTTAAATATTTTGACAACTTAAAATATCAAAAATGAAAAAATAAACAAAAACGTAAGAGGTAAAAACCCATTAAAACCCTAAATGTAGGCCTAAAGCCCATTTATCATAAATGACAGAGATTCAAAATTTCTACAGGGTACTTTTCTAAAGTCTTGGGCTGATATCTGAACATTTGGTTCAGATAACATGATATAAATACGATATAAAAATATTAAAATAGGATATAAAACATGATATAATACGAAAAAATAATACAAATATACGAATGTGTTAAAATTTATATAATACAAATTATTAACGTGTCAAAATTTATATAATTATATAGCACTTTAAACACGATTATTACACACAAAAAATCATACGAATACAATATGAATACACGGATTATCGGTTCAGATGATTGATGCATAATTTCTTATTTTATTTTAGAAAATTTGAATTTTTTCCCCAAATTTTTTTATTTATTTTACGAATCTTCTTCAAGATATTGTAAAAATTCTTAAATTCTTTTATGCAATAATATTATTGACACCTGTTTTTCAAGATTAACTAGAAAAAAGATCCCGATTCATTGGGTAACTTTTAATTTTTTTTATAAATTTTAATTAATTGTAAAAATAAATTAATTTTAAAATATATTTTATTAAATAATGATTATTTAGTTAAATATTTTATTTTAAATTGTAATAATATTAATATAATAATATTTTTTTAATTATGAAAATTAAATTTATGATAATTGTTTATTTATAAATTACGTAATACAAATGCATTTTCAAATGTTGTTTATATGTATTTTGAAAAATATTTAGACCTTATTATACATTGTATATTTTTATTTATAGGAGGTAAAAAATAAAAAATGAAAAATAAAAAAATAATATTGTGGTTTGTATTTTATTCTCTCGCATAATTGATTTTCTGACATAAATTAGGTGCAAGTTCGTTTTTTTCCTTTTTTTTAGCGGTTCGGGTACGGATCCTAAACCGACATGCGAGTCAACGTACGCACCAACCCCTTTAAATACATCATTTAAAATTAAAATAATTAATAAAATATTTTTTATAACTTTTTCTCGAGCCGATCAGGTACAGATCCTAAATCAGTCCGCGAGTCAACGTGCGGACTAACCCTTTTAAATGCATTATCTAAAACTAAAATAAAACAACTAATTAATAAAACAAAATTATTTTTTAAACTTTTTTTTCGTCTAAGTCGGATACAGATCCTAAATCGACCTGCAAGTTAACATACGAACCAACTCCTTTAAATACGTCATTTAAAAATAAAATAAAAAACTAAAAAAATTAATAAAATAAATTTATTTTTTATTTTTTTTCCCGAGCGAGTTGGGTATTGATCCTAAATCGACCCGCGAGTGAACGTGTGGGCCAACCCTTTAAATACATTATTTAAAAATAAAATAAAATAAAATTCTTATTTTAACTTTTTTTCTCTAACGGGTCAGGTACGGATCTTAAATCGACCTGTGAGTAACGTGCAAACCAACCCATTTAAATACATCGTTAAAACAAAGTTAAGAAATTAATTAATAAAACAAATTTATTTTTTTAACTTTTTTTCCGTGCAGACCGGGTACGGATCCTAAATCGACCTCTGAGTCAATGTACGAACCAACCTCTTTAAATACATCATTTAAAAATAAAATAAAAAACTAGAAAAGTTAATAAAATAAAATTTTTAATTTTTAATTTTTTTTCCCGAACAAGTCGGGTACGGATTTTAAATCGACTCGTGAATTATCGTGCAAATCAACCCCTTTAAATACATTATTTAAAAATTAAATTAAATTAAAAAACTAAAAACTAAAAAAAAAATAATAATAAAAGAAAAACTCAAGGAACCCTATTAGCCATTTTTTTGTATGTTGACAAAATTGTCCTTAAAACATTTTTAAAAAGTGTCTTAGAGTCCCAAAGACTCAAAAATCATATATAATGTTTAGTACAGTAGCCTACTCTTTGTGCTAAATCAGATGTACAAATGAAAAGTATAACAAAGTGAGAATTCAAACTTTGAACCTCAATTTCTTTCAAGAAGGTAATAGTTGATCAAGATTGAGTTGTTGGGAAATTGTAAGGGTTAATATATAAATTAGCTCCTATACTTTAGGTTTTTCTCTGTTTGGTATCAGAAGAAAAAAATTTGTCACATTGGTACTCGAACTTTCATGTCGTCATTCATATTGGCCCTTTGCTCTAACACCGTTAGTTAATGGATGATGTGGCAATAAACACTAAATTAGAGCATGACACGTGGCAAAAATGCCACATCATCAGTGTCACATCATCATGAAAGAGAAAAAAATTCAAAAAAATACAAATTTCAAAATTTCAAAAAAATTATAAAATAAAAATAAAAAACTGTTTTTTTTTTAAATCAAAATTAAAAATTTGGAAACTTTATTTTTTTTAAATTATAAAAATGAAAATAAAAAAATTATAAATTATAAAAAGATGAAAAAATATATATTTAAAAATCAGTAAAAAAAATAAAATTAAAACTACAAATTAAAAAACAAGAAAAAGAAATTTGAATATTTTTAATAAAAATGAAAAAACTAAAAAAAAAGGGGAAAAGAAACGGAAAATCGAGAAGGGGGAGGGGGGAGGCGTCGTCGGCGTCGATCAGCCTGGGTTTAGGCGGATCGGCTCTGACTTGCCCAGTCCAGGGCAGATCCCCCTTCCCCTCCCCGATTTCGCTTCTTTTTTTTTTAATTTTATATTTTCATTTTTTTAATTTTGAATTTTCATATATTTTTTTAAAAAAAAATTTATCTTTTAAAATAATCATTTTTTAATTTTAATTTTATTCTTTTTTATTTTGAATTTTTAGATTTATCTTTTGATTTTTTTATAATTTTTTTTTGTCATTTTTATAATTTCTAGAATTCTTTTAAAAATTTGAGATTTAAAATTTAAAATTTTGATTTAAAAAAAAAAAAAATTTTGATTTTTATAATTTTTTTTTTGAATTTTTTAACTTTTTTATTTTGATTTATACATATATATATATATATTTTTAATCTTTTTTTAATATATATTTTTGAATTTTTTTCTTTTCATTATGATGTGGCATTTTTCTCACGTGTCATGCTCTGATTGGGTACACTTTGCCACGTCAACAATTAATTAACGGTGTTAGGGCAAAGTAGAGGTGGCACAATGAACCCGAAACCGAAAACCCGCCCAGAAAAACCCGAACCCGCCCAAACCCGAATGGGCCCGACCCCGAATGAGTCCGAACTCGAATGGACCCGAACCCGAATGAGCCTGAACCCGAATAAACCCGAACCTGAATGAACCCGACCCGAACCTGTGGCAAAATGAACCCGAAAACCCGCCCAGAAAAACCCGAACCCGTCCAAACCCGATTTGACCAAAAAGTCAAAAACCCGAACCTGAATGGGCTCGAACCCGAATGGGCCCAAACCCGAATGGGCCCGAACCCGAATAAGTTCGAACTCGAATGGACCCGAACCCGAATAAACCCGAACCCGAATGAACCCGACCTGAACCTACCCTATTGCCACCTCTAGGGCAAAGGGCCAATATGAATGACGGAATAAAAGTTCGAGTACCAAAGTGATCAATTTTTTTCTTCAGGTACCAAATTGATAAAGGATGTATAATACAGGGGCCAATTGAATATTTAACCCAAATTGTAAAGATAATATAAAACTTAATAGATCTACATAGTTAACGTGGTAACAAAGATGTATCTAATAATTTGTTCACAAAGATGTAATTCAAGATAACATTGGAATTTTAATGTCGGCAATAGATATGTTTAAGGTCGAGCTACTTGTCCGATTCAATAAATATGGTTTGTATTGGATCGGGTTTGGAAAATACTTTTTTAATTCGACCTGGTTTGGCCCGAATTACTATTTATTAAAAAAAAATATTTTTTATTTAAATATAATTATAAAAATATATAAATATTAATATAAAAATAATTTATTTTTTAAATAGTGATTCAAGCTTACGGGCCGGCCTAAACTCGAGCTGGACTTGGGTAAAGAATATTAAAAAAAAATTAGGTCTCGATCTGGCCCGATCCGACTCATGAACTGGTCTAGCCGACAATACAAATAAAGATAATTTTATGATCTTTTATCAGTTTTTGTAAATACAAGTAAAAATGAATTATTTTTATAGTGAACTTGAAAAAAAGAAATTAACTTGGGCATAGACCTAAAAATGTTTTCTTCAAGCAACTGAAATTGAAAATTTATTATTATTGAAAATTTAACTATACCTATTGAGAATTTTCTTGAGTTATACCTATTGAAAATTTTCAATAGGTATAGTTAAATTTTCAATAGGTATATAAAAGTAAGAATGTGAAAAAAAATTAGATTGACGAAAATAGGTATAGTTAAATTTTTTCTTCAAGTTCACTATAAAAATAAAATTTTATATTAATATTTATAAAAAAAATTCAGTTGAATTTTCTTCAAGTTCACGAAAATAGGTATAGTTAAATTTCAGTTTCAGTTTCTTGAAGAAAAAATAGGTATCCTAAAAAAAAAAAATTCGTGAACTTGGGCATAGACCTAAAAATTTAACTATCCTAAAAAAAAATTTATTATTATTGAAAATAGGTATAGTTAAATTTCGTGAACTTGGGCATAGACCTAAAAATTTCAGTTGCTTGAAGAAAAAATTTAACTTGAAAAAAAATTGAATTATTTTTATAGGTATCCTAAAAATTCGAGATTCATTTGCTTCAATTCTACTCAACTAAAACTGCACTACCTAAAAATTATTCACAAATTTAAAAACCCATAACTCTCAAACTCTACGATTTTAATAATAAAATCTCGAATTTTTAGGATAATTTTAATTAATATTATTATTAATTAATATATATTTAGATGTAAAAGACATAATTATATTGAATAATTATATTGAATTGCTTTGATCATATGAGAATGGTTTACTTCTAATGTAATAGTAATTCATATATAAATTACAAAATAAATTTCATCTTAATTTTCTTCATATCTACCAACCATTGGCATTTTTATTCCAAACTATTAATTAAATTTTATATTTGATAAAACAGAGTTCTGATTTGTATTTAATTCTTTCACTTACTATAATATTTCTTTTCTAAAGAGAGTTCTAGTTTATTCACGGTTGACTTCACTTTTAATTAAATTTTATATAAGTTTTAGAAGTACCGTCCGGAGAAATTCTGCAATTATTAAATTACGATGGTAATTAATCTTGAACCTAAATTTCTTATGTACCAAAATTTTTTTATATAAATAAATATAATTTTTCTATTTTAAAGGGAGTTTTAGTGTATTCACGGTATTTTTGGATCAATAATACAACTTGGATTTTTTTCATATCCATTTTTAATTATATACGCTATAAAATACAATTGACTTTTTGCTGTCAAACTTTTGAAATTTTGACCATTGATATTTTATTAAATTATTATTCTTTAAATGTATTTGAAATTTTATTTATTCTATGTTTTTTGAAAAACAATTTTTTATATAATATTTACTAACATATTTAAAATAAAATTAAGTCAAATTAGAAAAAATTTAACTATACCTATTTTTGTCAATCTAATTTTTTTTCACATTCTTACTTTTATATAAAATATTGAAGATAGATATAGCTATAGATAAAGATATATAGATATAGATAAATATGAATAGATAAGCAGATAGATACATAGATATAGATCATAGATAAATATAAACATAGATATGGATATGATAAAATATAAATGATATAGGTTATAAATTATAATATTATATAAAATTAATTTCATTTTCGTAACAAAAAAATTCATCTTAATATTATCAACCATAGTCATTTTTATTTCTAAATAAATATTGCATAAATTTTATATTTAGTTTTTAGTTCGAAAGCCGCTCTAATTTATATTGAATTCTTTCACGTTATAATTTTTTTTTTAAAAAAAGAAAACAGTTTTTAATTTTGATTTTAATAATTTTTTTTTGAATTTTTTAACTTTTTTATTCTGATTTTTATATTTTTTTTTTGAATTTTTTTTTCTTTAATCTTTTTATTTTTATATATTTTTGAACTTTTTTCTTTTCATTATGATGTAGCATTTTTGTCACGTGTCATGCTCTGATTGGGTACACTTTTGCCATGTCAACAATTAATTAACGGTGTTAGGGTAAGGTGCCAATGTGAATGACGGAATAAAAGTTCGAGTAACAAAGTGATCAATTTTTTTCTTCAGGTATCAAATTGATAAAAATTATATAGTACATGGGGCTAATTGAGTATTTAACCCAAATTGTAAAGATAGTATAAAACTTAATGGATCTACAGAGTTAACGTGGTAACAAAGATGCATATAATAATTTGTTCACTAAGATGTAATTCAAGATAACATTGGAATTTTAATGTCGGCAATAGATATGTTTAAGGTTGAGCTACTTGTCCGATTCGATAAATTTGTTACGTATTGGATCGGGTTTGCAAAAGACTTTTTTAATTCGACTTGGCTTGGCCCAAATTATTATTTATTAATAAAAAAATATTTTTTATTTAAATATAATTATAAAAATATAAAGATATTAATATAAAAATAATTTTTTTTTAAATAGTAATTCGAGCTTACGGGCCGGCCTAAGCCCGTAAAGAATATATAAAAAAAATTAGGTCTCGTTCTGGCCCGACCCGACTCATGAACAAGTCTAGCCGACAATACAAATAAAGATAATTTTATGATTTTTTATCGGTTTTTGTAAAAATGAATTTTTTTGTAGTGAACAAAAATTCATTGTGTTTTGCTCTTCTCTGAAATTCTGTTGTAAACATCATCGAGAGTAGATCGTGTATTATTTTGTAGAATCTCGTATATTAAGAAAGTCTAATTAGTCGGAAATTCACAAGCAATTTATAGCAAAAATTTAGTTTCATATATATTCATTATTTGCCTCGTAAAAAAAGAAAAGACTAGAGGGGGAGGTTTAGAATGAAGTAATTTTTTTTCGTATAAGAGAGGCTTCTTTACGAGGATAAGGGAAAGTGATGCAAGTATTGAGTTTGAATCATAAACTTGTTAGATGTCACCTGTGATTGTGTAAATCAATTGAATTAAATTTCAAGTAGATTTGTCTAAGGGTCTCGCCTGAATTGGACACAGCCTGAACAAAGATTTTAGTAGTTCGGGCCGGCCAAACCCAATTACTATTCATTAAATAAAAAAATATTTTTTATTTAAATTTAATTATAAAATAAAAAAATAAAAAAAATAATTTTTTTTAATATTTTTATATTTAATGAACATTAAAATAGGTTTTCGAGCCGATGTAGGCCCGATCCTACCCGAGCTTGGGCAAAGAAATAAAAAACTTTCTAGACTACAACCCGCCCAGCCATGGACAGGTCTATGCCGAGTTCAATTTTTTTTTTTTTTCAATTTCATTTGCTTTAATTCTACTCAACTAAAACTACATTATCTAAAAATCATTCACGAATTTAAAAACCCATAACTCTCAAACTCTACGATTTTAATAATAAAATCTCGAATTTTTAGGATAATTTTAATTAATATTATTATTAATTAATATATAATTAGATGTAAAAGACATTATTACATTGAATTACTTTGATCATATGAGAATGGTTTACTTCTAATGTAATAGTAATTCATATATAATTTTTTATTTTTTTTTTAAAAAAAAACAGTTTTTAATTTTGATTTTTATAATTTTTTTTTTGAATTTTTTAACTTTTTTATTCTGATTTTTATTTTTTTTTTTGAATTTTTTTAATCTTTAACTTTTTTTTTTTATATATTTTTTATTTTTTTCTTTTCATTATGACGTGGCATTTTTTTTCACGTGTCATGCTTTGATTGGGTACACTTTTGCCACGTCAACTATTAATTAACGGTGTTAGGGTAAAGGGCCAATGTGAATGACGGAATAAAAGTTCGAGTACCAAAGTGATCAACTTTTTTTTTTCAGGTACCAAATTGATAAAAGTTGTATAGTACAGGGGCTAATTGAGTATTTAACCCAAATTGTAAAGATAATATAAAACTTAATGGATCTACATCGTTAACGTGGTAACAAAGATGTATATAATAATTTGTTCACTAAGATGTAATTCAAAATAACATTGGAATTTTAATGTCGGCAATAGATATGTTTAAGGTTGAGCTACTTGTCCGATTCGATAAATTTGGTTCGTATTGGATCGGGTTTGCAAAAGACTTTTTTATTCGACTTGGCTTGGCCCAAATTACTATTTATTAATAAAAAAATATTTTTTATTTAAATATAATTATAAAAATATATAAATATTAATATAAAAATAATTTATTTTTTAAATAGTGATTCGAGCTTACAGGCCGGCCTAAGCCCGAGCTGAACTTGGGTAAAGAATATATATATAAAAAAATAGGTCTCGTTCTGACACGACCCGACTGATGAACAGGTCTAGCCGACAATACAAATAAAGATAATTTTATGATTTTTTATCGGTTTTGTAAATACAAGTAAAAATGAATTTTTTTTTTTTGTAGTGAACAAAAATTCATTGTGTTTTGCTCTTCTCTGAAATTCTGTTGTAAACATCATCAAGAGAAGATCGTGTATTATTTTGTAGAATCTCGTATATTAAGAAAGTCTAATTAGTCGGAAATTCACAAGCAATTTAAAGCAAAAATTTAGTTTCATATATATTCATTATTTGCCTCGTAAAAAAAGAAAAGACTAGAGGGGGAGGTTTAGAATGAAGTAATTTTTTTAGTATAAGAGAGGCTTCATTACGAGGATAAGGGAAAGTGATGCAAGTATTGAGTTTGAATCATAAACTTGTTAGATGTCACCTGTGATTGTATAAATCAATTGAGTTAAATTTTAAGTAGATTTCTCTAAGCGTCTCGCCTGAATTGGACACAGCCTGAACAAAGATTTTAGTAGTTCGGGCCGGCCAAACCCGAATTACTATTTATTAAATAAAAAGATATTTTTTATTTAAATTTAATTATAAAATATAAAAATAAAAAAATAATTTTTTTAATATTTTTATATTTAATGAACATTAAAATAGGTTTTCGAGCCGATGTAGGCCCGATCCTACCCGAGCTTAGGCAAAGAAATAAAAAAACTTTCTGGACTGCAACTCGTCCGGCCATGGACAGGTCTATGCCGAGTTCAATTTTTTTTTTTTTTTTTCAATTTCATTTGCTTTAAATCTACTCAACTAAAACTACACTACCTAAAAATCATTCACGAATTTAAAAACCCATAACTCTCAAACTCTACGATTTTAATAATAAAATCTCGAATTTTTAGGATAATTTTAATTAATATTATTATTAATTAATATATAATTAGATGTAAAAGACATAATTACATTGAATTACTTTGATCATATGAGAATGGTTTACTTCTAATGTAATAGTAATTCATATATAAATTATAAAATAAATTTCATCTTAATTTTCTTCAAATCTACCAACCATTGGCATTTTTATTCCAAACTATTAATTAAATTTTATATTTGATAAAACATAGTTCTGATTTGTATTTAATTCTTTCACTTACTATTATATTTCTTTTTTAAAGAGAGTTCTAGTTTATTAAGGGTTGACTTCACTTTTAATTAAGTTTTATATAAGTTTTAGAAGTACCGTCCGGAGAAATTCTGCAATTATTAAATTACGATGGTAATTAATCTTGAATCTAAATTTCTTATGTACCAAAAAAAAATTTATATAAATAAATATAATTTTTAGTTTTTAAAGGGAGTTTTAGTGTATTCACGGTATTTTTGGATCAATAATAAAACTTGGATTTTTTTCATATCCATTTTTAATTATATACACTATAAAATACTATTGATTTTTTACTGTCAAACTTTTGAAATTTTGACCATTGATATTTTATTAAATTAATTTTTTTTTAAAATGTATTTGAAATTTTATTTATTCTAAGTTTTTTGAAAAATAATTTTTTATATATTATTTACTAACATATTTAAAATAAAATGAAGTCAAATTAGAAAAAATTTAACCATACCTATTTTCTTCAATCCAAATTTTTTTCACATTCTTATTTTTATATAAAATATTGAAGATATATATAACTATAGATATATAGATATAGATAAATATGAATAGATAAGCAGATAAATACATAGATATAGATCATAGATAAATATAAACATAGATATGGATATGATAAAATATAAATGGATATAGGTTATAAATTATAATATTATATAAAATTAATCTAATTTTCGAAACAAAAAAATTCATCTTAATACTATCAACCATAGACATTTTTATTTCTAAATAAATATTGCATAAATTTTATATTTAGTTTTTAGTTGGAAAGGATTTTTTTTTAAGAGATAATTTGTAATGTATTCGCATTTAAATTCACCTCAAACTCTGCTGAGCTACTAATATATAAATCTTCACTGGATTATCTTTTTTATATTGATTTATTAAGATCTGATATTAGCTTAGCTCTTGGTCACGTCTGGTTTAACAAAAGGTAATAAGATTTTATGCATGCTCTTAAGATTTGAGGTTCTTAATTTGATGTGATTTTAAAATGTTTAACCTGTATTTATTTGATTTATAAATTTGATTTATTTTGTTGGTTTTTATGTTTGTTATTGATTCAACCAACCACACTTGACCTAATTAAATCTGGAAATTTTAGCCCTAAAAAGAAGTTTTTACTGAATTTAATTTATTTTGAGTTGTCTTGAAACCTATTTTCTGAATGATTGATGTTTATGCTTTTTATTTATTTTTGAAGTTTTCAAAATTATAAAAACGTTTTGAGAGGCCAAATTGTTTGAAATTAAATTAACTCTTGACCCTCTTTAATGATTACTGTTTGATCACTATAAGTGATTTGTATCAAGCAGCAATAATTCCTAAGCATAATATTCTTTTTTTTAGGGTTTAGGGTTTATAGTCTTTTATTTGGCTTGGTGCTTTAGGATCGACAGTACAACATTTTTTTTTTTTTCTTTTTCATCAACATTTTTTCGTGTTAGATTAGCATACAATAATTTTCTTATAACATTATCTCTAATTCTTTCTTGTAATTTTATTTTCAGATTCTACGAGCATGGATTTCAAAGGCTTCATTTTTTGTATCATGTTTCTGTCCTTGTTTTCGCTTTCATTTTCATTGGCTGAAAATGTTGAAGTTGTTATAGAAGGAGCAACTTCTATAGCTAGAACTGATAATAATTTCATCTGTGTCACAATTGATTGGTGGCCCCCTGAGAAATGCGACTATAATCAGTGTCCTTGGGGAAAGTCTGGACTTTTCCATCTGGTAATAATTATTTATTCTCTTTGATTTGAGTATATATAGATTATAGAGTGTATATTTACTTAAAATCTAACATTTTTTTTTTGGGGATATTTTTCATTTGTAGGATTTGAACAACAAGATTATGGAAAATGCTATAAAGGGTGAGTTTTGAAGCTATTCTCTTGAATTTATATATATATATATATATATATATATATATTGTTCTTGATAAGAACAGTTTCAGCATGCTAACTGTGGTAAACTACTTTCAGCATTCAATCCATTGAGAATTAGAGCTGGAGGTTCATTGCAAGACCAATTGGTGTACAATGTAGGAAATAAGATTAAGAAGTGCCACCACTTCAAGAAAAAAGAGAAAGGTTTTTTGTTTGGATTCTCCAAAGGTTGTCTTGACATGAAGAGATGGGATGAACTCAATGAGTTTTTCAACCGAACTAGGTATACATTTACTTTAATAAAATTAGACTTAACCTTTGGCTTTTTTTTTTTTTTTTTTTTTTAATTTCAAAACATTAACTATGATCTGTATTAATCTTGTGTTTTTACAGAGCAAAGGTTACATTCAGCTTGAATGCTCTTATGGGAAGAAAAGAGACTAAAGCTGAGTCTGGATGGAATCTTTGGGTTGGTGATTGGAATCCACAAAATGCTCGGGATCTCATGAAGTATACTATTTCCAAATGATACAAAATTGATTCATATGAATTAGGTAATTAATGAAGATACTAGCTATCTCAAACTAATTTATATAAGATTGACTTTGATATATTACTAATTTTGCTCCACATTTTATGAATATACAATATTTTGTCAGGAAATGAACTTTGCGGATCTGGGGTATCTGCAAGGGTTGAGGCTAAACAATATGGTAAAGATATGGTAGTACTTAAGAATATCATAAAAGAGTTGTACCCGAATCCTTGGACTCAACCAAAGGTTATAGGCCCTGGAGGCTTTTATGAAGAGGAATGGTTTAACACCTTTTTGAAAGCCACAGGACCAGATGTCCTTGATGGAGTCACACACCATATCTACAATCTTGGACCTGGTATATACATATATATATATATATATATATATATATTTTCATTAATTCAATGTTTCTTAGAAAAACTGGTATATATATTTGGTTGTGTAATTTGATTGATGAATGATTAATACAGGTGATAGTCCAGATTTGATTAAGAATATTCAGGATCCATTTTATTTGAGTCGAATTGCTCAGACATTTAAAGATGTTTCAAATGCCATCGACAAGCTTGCACCATGGTCAGGAGCCTGGATTGGGGAATCAGGTGGAGCTTATAATAGTGGTGGAAAAGATGTGTCTCATACTTTTGCTAATGGTTTTTGGTAGGGGTTTTATTCATTTTCAATTACCCATTATTATTTGTGTATGCCAAATTAAAAATTAGTGATTAATTTTTGAATCTTATAGGTTTTTAGATCAGTTGGGGATGACAGCAACTTACAATCACAAAGTTTACTGCAGACAAGATTTGATTGGTGGAAACTATGGTCTTCTTAATACTACAACATTTATACCCAATCCAGATTATTATGGGTTAGTCTCCAATAATACTTTTATTATCTTATATATTTAATTTTTTTTTATTTCACTCTTTAATTAATTTTAGTTTTATTAACATTAGTTACAATATTTTTGGCAGTGCACTTTTGTGGAATCAGGTTATGGGAAGTAAAGTACTCTCTGCTACTCACAATGGTTCTCCATACTTGCGAGTATATTCTCATTGTGCAAAAAAGAAGGTAAGCTTATACTGATCAAAATTTGTTAATATATATATATTTTTTAAAATTTTTTCTATTAAAATTTTGATTATTTTTAATTTTGATTATTGATTTTGCAGCCGGGGGTTTCTCTCATTTTTATAAATTTGTCAAAAAATAGCACTTTCAAGGTTAAACTTTCAAATGATCAAAATCTGCATGTAAGGCCTAACTTTAAATTCGAAGGTAGCCAGAAAAGAGAAGAGTATCATTTGACTCCAAAAGATGGAAACATTCAAAGTGATGTCGTATTGTTGAATGGAACTCCTTTGAAACTCACAGATTCATTCGATATTCCTCAGCTGAATCCGAAACTTGTAGATGCTTCTACTCCCATCACTATTGCTCCCCATTCAATCTTATATGTAACTATAAGAGATTTTAAAGCACCGGCTTGTGCTTAGAATTTATTCTTTCTCTTGTTTAGGAACAAAAATGGTTAAGTTTTTTGATTTTATATGTTAGGATTTGAGTTAGGTTTTCAGATCATATTTATGGATTTTTGTTTTCTTAATTGTTATTAAATATTTAATTCATTCGATTATTAGATTATTTTCTTTTTATTTTAACGTAAGAATTATTATTTTAATTTGGGGTTTGTTTTTAACATTTGTTTGATTTTAATTATTACTTTAATTTGAATTGAGCACAATCTTGAAATGCAACATTGTATTCTTCATGATGGAACTTATCCACTATTTTTCTTATTTTCACTAGAAAATCTATCATTTACAAAATTCAGATTTTGTAAGATTCATTGTTTAATATAATTTTTAGTGATCCACCTCAAGAAAGCATGATTCTAAATGATTCTATACATTTAATTCTTTTATTTATGTTTGATGAGAAGCTACATTTTATTGTTCATGTTATTTCCAATTACATTTCCTAATCTGCTAGCATCACATGACATCATTCCGCAAGGTGCTAAGCCGGCTTTCGCTTTCTAATTAATACGTTAGACTTAAACAATCAATTAATACTTACATTTATGCTAAAATTACACTAACCGTCGGATGATTGTTAACTATTTTAAGAAAAAATGTTTAAATTGGCCCTTAATGTCCATTAAGATAATAAATATTAGTATTTTCTTAATAAAAAATTTATAAACACCAACTAAAAATTATTTAATTATTATTAAAAAAAAAATTTACACTTAATACATTACTTTTATTGAATTCAAAAAAAATAATAATACATTAATTATACATTTTTAATATATATCACTGCAAACTTTTTTCTTTTAATAAATACATTTTTTCTCTCCTTTAATTTTATGATAATCCAGTGAACTATGCTTTGACGGTTTCAAATATATATAAAAATAGAATTTCTTTTGATTACTCAATTATGTCATATAATAGTTATAACATATAAAGTTGGCAAATGAACTCATCCGAGTTTGAAACTGAATTCAACTTAGCTTGACGTAATAAAAAGTCAAAAGCCTTATTTCGAGAAAATTCTAACTTAAAAATAGTGATGAAAAATTAGATCAAATAAATTGATTAAATTGAAAATTAGTGACCTGATCTTTTTAAGATATATAAAATCGGTATATATTGAAGTGATCAAATATCCGTTTGAATTGGGTTAGAATGGACCAATTTGATATTGAATTGATTTTAAATATTTAATTCATTACTCATTATTTCATTTTTTAAAAAAAAATTAGGATTACACTTATATGTACATTAATGACTAAGCTATAAGTCTAGCGTATGCTTTTGTTAAATATTTATTACATTTAATATTTATTT
Organism: Fremontodendron californicum; assembly: GCA_030761205.1. NCBI lineage: Eukaryota > Viridiplantae > Streptophyta > Magnoliopsida > Malvales > Malvaceae > Fremontodendron > Fremontodendron californicum. The sequence continues at coordinate 9,518,238 of JAULJL010000041.1, read as the reverse complement.
AATTAAAAGTCAAGTTTCTACCAACAAAAACTTCTTCGGATAGACCGTTGGACCGGTTGAACCGTAAATCAAAAGCATCATTGATTCAACATCTGATCCGATTTTTAAAGCATTATCTGAAACTACATGATCATGGAATTTATTTATTTGTATATGTAATTAATTATATATAAAACTATTTCAAGTATAAATATATTTATTCAAAAATTTTACTACTTATTTATTTATTATGTAATTATATAAATTTATTTAGCACTTTAAATAAATACATAAAATTGAAAACCTTAAAAAATTAACAAGATAAAAAGGGTTATTTGGCAAATTTGTCATCATACTATATGTGGATATTGAAATTTGTCACTATATTTTATTTTGATTGATATTTGCCATTGTATTTTGAGATTGAGGGTAAATTTGTCATTCTACTTTTATTTGATTGAATTTTGCAACTAAACTTTGATTTTTTATTGAATTTTGCCACTTAGCATTGATTTTGGATGATTTGAAAAAAAAAATTAACAAAAAGAATATTCCTTGAATTATTTCATTTAACAATAATAAATTAATTTATGAAAAATATTAAAAAATAACATAAAATTTTTATTTTATGAAAATAAGACTTGAAGAAAAAAAGACCAGAAAAAGAGAAAAAACTAAGTTTAGTTTTTTATAAAATAAACATTCTATGTTAATTTTTTTTAATTTTTAATTAATTAATTTTTTATTATTAATTATAAAAATAAAGTATTTGAAAGAATATTATTTTTATTAAATTTTATTTTTCAAATTATTCAGAATTAAAACTGAGTAGTAAAATTCAATCAAAAATAAAAATTTAGTGGCAAATTCAATCAAACAAAAATAAAGTGACAAAATTCAATACTAAGTTAAAGTATAGTGGTAAATTTAGTCTTAATCCTCAACTAAAGTAAAGTATAATGACAAATTTCTATATCCAATTATAGTATGATGATAAATTTACTCTTTAATCCAATAAAATAAGTAACAAAATAATAATAAAAGAAAATAAACCATAAGGGGTAAAAGGGGAAGAGACAGATGCGATTGACTTCATTGGGTCCATTTTAAAATTTGGGTATAGGATTGGAACTCCTAATCGTATCTGAGTGGCCCCAATTGGGCATCTAAATCAAGTCTAATTGAACTAAATTTTGTATGTAAATTGATTACTATTTTACATATATTTTTAAAACAATTTGTAAGATGCGATCAAATTTTGATAATTTAAAAATAAACAAATAAACAAAATGTAAGAGGTAAAAACCCATTAAAACCTTAAATGTAGGATTAAAGCCCATTTATCTTAATCGGCATAGATTCAAATTTTCTGCAGGGTACTTTTCTAAATCTTGGGCTGATATTTGAAAAAGCCCATGTTTTAAAGATGGGAGGTTAGCAAGGAGAAAGAAACGTCCAAACTTGCTTTTTCATGCTAGTCAATAGGCACTAGCTATAAGCAAAGTATGAAGCACCCTAACATTTGGTTGAAATAAATTACACGATATAAAATGATAAAAAAAAAAATAAAATACAATATAAAATATATCAGAATATGAAAAACTAATATGAATATGACACGAACACATGAATGTATTTATATAAATACAATACTTTAAACACGATTATAACATAAAAAAATAACACGAAAATAATATGAATATACGAATTGCTTGTTCAGATAATTGATGCACAATTTCTTTTTTTTTTTTATAGTAAATTTGAATTATTTTCTCAAATTTTTTATTAATTTTTTAAATTACGAATCTTCTTCAAGATAGAGTAAAATTTCTTAAATTCTTTTATTTCAATAATATTATTGACACCTGTTTTTCAAGATTAATTGTTTAGTACATTAGGCTACTCTTTGTGCTAAAACAGATGTACAATGAAAATTGTAACAAAGTAAGAATTAAAACTTTGAACCTCAATTTCTTTAAAGAAGGTAAGAGTTGATCAAGTTTGAGTTGTTGGGGAATTGTAAAGATAATATAAAACTTAATGGATCTATATAGTTAACGTGGTAACAAAGATGTATCTAATAATTTGTTCACTTAGATGTAATACAAGATAACATGGGAATTTTAATGCCGAGGATCGGGCTATCTACCCGGTTCGATAGGTCCAGTTCCTACTGGATCGAGTCTGGACAAGATTTTTTTTAATTCGGGCCGGACCAACCCGAATTACTATTTATTAATAATTTTTTTATTTAAATTTAATTATAAAAATAGATAAATATTAATATAAGAATGGTTTTTTTAAATAGTAATTTGGGTTTATTGGTCAATCAGGGTTTTGGTAAAGGATATGAAAAAAATTTGAGCCGTAACTCGGCCCGACCCGATCCATGAACAGATCTAGCTGGCAATACTAATAAAGACAATTTTGTCATCTTTTATCGGTATTTATAAATACAGGTAAAAGTGAATTTCGTATAGTGAACAAAAATTCATTACTGTTGCAACCTAAAAAATAACATAACATAACAAGTCTCATCGCGAGACTTTATAATGCAGTAGGCGTGACATTAAAAAAATAAAGAAAAAGTCGACTTAATTCCTCTTAAAAAATGAAGGTTTTGAAAATGACCTTGAAAAAGAAATGGAGTCGCCACCAATCTTTTCTAGCTAGGTGTAATCGGCCACCTATTAAAATCGGTTTTGTAAAACATTTTAAAATTAATTAAAACATTTTTAAAACCAATTTCAAGTTTGCGTTTTAAACCAGAGATTCGAGACTCGGTTACGTGTAGGGAAGGATTAGCACCCCTACAACGCCCGTATAAAAATGGTACCTTATTAATCGTGTGTTATCTCAAGTCTCGGTAAAAAGTTGGTTTTTAATTTAGTATTTCAAGTTAATTCCCAATTTAAAGAAAAATAATTCCATTTTTAATTGAAAATGATCCGAAATTTATTAATTCAAAATTTTCCTATATTCCCCGACAAAATCGGCAAAATATGGAAATTTTTATTTATTTGGAAAACCTTCCGAACCATTCTCGTTTTTTTTTTTTTTTTTTTTTTTTTTTTTTTTTTTTTTTTTTTTTTAAAGAAAGATATTCCTTTATTAATGATAATTGATGACATTCTCTCCAGCAAACCCGGTAGAGAACTCATGAATTATTTTAACTCGGGAATATCTTTATTTTTATTGAAAATCATTATCTTTTACAAAACATTTTAAAAAAATATGAACATGAATATGTGTGACATAGTAAAGATGATATAGTAAAGTCTAGATACTATAATGCAACCTAAATGAGATGACATAATTTAGATGGCATAGCACATTCTAAATGGAATGAAATGATTTAAATAACATAATATTCTAAATGAAATGAAATATTCTAAATGAAATGAGATATCCTAAATGAAATGAAATGTCCTAAATGACATAATATATTATATATAAAAGGAAATAACCTAAGTAACATGGTATATTCTAAATGAAATAAAATGATTTAAATGACATGGCAAATATAAATGATATGACATATTTTAAATGACATGACATATTCTAAATAATATAATCTAAATGACATGGAACATAGTCTAAGTGACATGAAACATAAAATAATGCTATCATGAAATATGCATGAAAATAAAACAAAAATAATAATGCATGAACATAGTATATGCTAAATAATGTGACGCAAATAAATGACTAAATAAAAAATATAGGATAGCATGAAATATTCAAAAATCATATAACAAATAATAATCATCATAAAAGTGAATCAAAATAATAATAATAATACCATAGAAAAATATCATAGCAAAAATCACATATTAAATAAAATGCATGAACATGAAAAATGCAATGCATGAAAATGTATTTTTTTCCTCTAAATAAAGAAATCCGTATATCTAAAAAGATATCCGGTTACCTTAGGAAAATATGTCAAATAAAATTTTCTAAAAGAAAAAAACTTTGTGATTGTTTGAAAACAATTTTGAAAAAAAAAAACTTGAATGAAGATTAAAACCCTAACCAAGCTCTTTAAAAATGGCTATAATTTCCTAAGTTTAAAATCCCGGACTTGACCACCCTTAACCCGAGATTTATAAAATCATTTTTAAAGTTTAAAAAGGCTTAAAAACTATCCTAAGACAGTAGCTAAAGCTTCTAACTAACCCCCTCTAAATGCCTTAGCAAAATTCAACAAATTATTTATTTTTTAAAAATTCAAATCTACCTCTATTGTCCAGTTTTAACACACAATTTTTTAACCTATTTTTAAAAATAAAAATTCTAAAAAAAATACTTGAGACTCAGAACACGATGTTTTAACCTATTTTTAACTGGCTTAATTTTCTGATTAAAGATGAATGCCCAGAAAAATCGTGAAAGTACTAGTACTCAGTGAAAAAACTGTTTTGCCAAAACACATTTTTTTGCCTTTGATAAAATCATTTAAAAGTCAAAGTAAAAATGTTAGAGACTCTCCTAAAGACCCACAAACAGTAGCTAACACTTTAAAAAAGTTAGACAAAAATTGGCTGAGTAAAAAAAAATCACAAAGGTAGAATAATCAATTTGACAACTCTTTAATTTTTCACAAGTATGCTCTAGTGAGCATGACTTTGAACCATTAATTGATCTAAGTCATAAATCATGTGGCAATGACATGGAATGCATAAACATACAGCAAATGAAATGTATGAAATGCATGGTCTAAAGCCTAAATGATAAAGGAAATGCATGACATTTCAAAATAACCTAAATGCCTAGCATGAGTTCGCATGGCAATAAATGCTAACCTAACTTAATATGCATGAAATGCTTGATAATGCAAATGTGGCTTAGACCTAATATGTTATGAATGTGATGAAAATACTAATGTGACCTAAGACCTAAGTAGCATAGTAATGCATGGAAATACTAATATAATTTAAGACCTAATATGCATGGCAATACCAATATGGCTTAGACCTAAAATGTAATGAGAATGCATGGCAATACTATGAACATACAATGACTAACAAACCTAATACTAATGCTTGAACAAACAGCAACTAATACACAATTTCATGGCATAGTCCTATTTAACATGGTACCTAAACAAAATGCAAATGCACACACAAGGCAAAGAATACATGAAGAGGCCGAATGGTCACATAATGCAATCCTATCTAGTAAATAACACAAGTACATGGCAAAACATATCAAGATACATAATGTCATGACATTATCACAAGCATATGACATACTAAAATCAAAATACACATGCAAGGCAAGCAAAAATGGAGTAGTCGAATGGTCATATGACCAAATATAAAATGCAAACATGTTTATAATGCAAGAAATGATACATGAAAAAAATGCACAATATGATCAAAATGATCACAAAGGCGGAACCTACAAGGAAAAATCATTAAGCATGAAAAAGAAATATAAAAGAAAATATATCATAGAAAATAATGTAAAGAACATGAACAAAATAAGCATAGACATTCAAAGAAAATAATAAGAAAAGCTAGTTAACAAAACAAGGAAAGTTAAGCTCCATGGTTGGTACAAAATGGGCATAGCCTCTCCCCAAATCATAATCACTTGATCTAGTCAAGATCATGAAGCCTTTCCATTTCTTTTCCTTCATTTTTTTTTGTAAAAGATCAGAACCTTAAATACTTATATAAACCTTCAAAAATCATATTTTTCATAGCAACATGCAAAGAAGAAAAAAAGAAAAAAAATCAAGCCAAGCATTCCTTCAAATTCGGCCAAAGCACAAACTCTTTAAGAAAAATTTATTTTCAACCATTTTTTTTTTAAGAAGAAGAGATGAAAACTTAAGTAAACATTTAAAACTTTGATTTCTATGAAAAATGTAGTAGGAAAACAAGATAGAAAATTAAGAAATCACCATGGAAAACAAGAAGAAAACTATTCTAGAGCTAGGTAGAAATGGCTACCTTCAAGCTCTCTTAGAAAACTTTTTTTTTTCTTTCAAAAATTTTTTTTTTTCTAAATTAGCTACTGACTTCCATCCTTCAACCTTATGAAAAAACTGATCAACCCCTTCCCCTAATGACTTGGCCGAATGGCATGCTCACCATTGGATGATTTTTGCACTTTTTCTCCTCCAATTTTGGCCCTTAGATTAAGATATTTTCATGACAACATAAAAATGTCATCTTGCCAATTGATAGCAGCCCTTAATATGTGTACTTAGCCCTTGTAATAACCTCATCCCTTAGATGAAAATGAGGACCAATCCCATGCACTCCCTTGCTTGGCCCTTTTGGGTGCCTACCATTGTGTGAGTTGTGCTCTTCTATTCTTGGCCATTGGATGAGGATTCTTTCATGACAACATAAAAATGTCATCTTTGCATTTAATCCCAGCCCTGTACATGTGTACTCAGCCCTTGTACATGGCCTAAGCCATTGGATGAAAAGGAACAATCCCATGCACTTCCTTGCTTGGCTGAATGGATGTCCACCTTTGGATAAGTTGTGCTATTCCATTATTGGCCATTAGATGAGGGTTCTTTCATTACAAATAAAAATTTCATCTTGGCATTAAATCTTGGCCATTGAATTGTGTATTCAACTTTTCTACAAGGCACCTAAGCCATTAGATGAAGGGGGGACCATTTGCAAGGTACTAGTGGTAGCATGTAAGCTTGATAGTGACTAAGGAATTAAATTGATCAAGCTTCCTTCTTCTCCTCTATTTTGGCTGATAAAAGGAGGTAAAATCCCAGCAATTCCTTTTTCTTTCATATTTTTCTTAATTACAAATTTGCCCTTTTCGGTTTCATTGGTAAAATGACCTTTTTGACCCCCGAACCTAAATAAATAGTAAAAGGACTCCAAATTCAAGTTTTCTTTTTTTCAATACTTCCAAAATAATAAAAAATTGAATAATGGAAGTTTTCAAAATTTTACGAGTCCATTTGCTATTTATTTGGATTTTTGTTTCCAAAAATGCCCTTTTGTGCAACCGAACTTTCACCATTTTTTAAACGAGCTCCGCATCCAGATTTTTCATTACCAATATATTCCAAATAATTTAAAATTGTGATCTGGAAGTTTTGGTAATTTTTGAAACTCATTTGCTATTTTTTCGGGATTTATCTACTTGAATTTTACATAGTGGACCCGAGATTTGGCCATTTTGCAAACGAACTCCGAATCAAGATTTTATTTTGCCAATCTCTTCCAAATAATTTAAGAATGAGATCTGCAAATTTTCAGAATTTTTGGAGTTCATTTGCTATTTTCCCAAATTTTCCAATTTTGCCCTTTTGCCTCCGAAGCCTGGTTTTGCTCAAAACAAGTCCGATTTTCAGATTTTCTTCAAATTGGGCCTTGGGATATCCTTGTTTAATCATTCCTCATAATTAGGGGCTTTAGTTTTACCGAATCGGGCCATTTATGTAATTCTTTCAAATTTCGCTGAAATCCACCAAAAATCCTAATTCTCGGTTTTCTTCCGAATTGACCTTTATTCCAGTTTTCTTTCAAGTAGCTTCTTCATTACCCATAGTCAGTGCTTATCTTTCATTTGGAACCTTCATTTTCGACCAATTTGATCGTTTAAGCATTTTCCCAAAATTTTCGAATTAGGGTTTTCTTTTTACTAAATCTCCGCAACCCAACTTCCGAACTCCATATCTTTCAATGTAGACCTTGGATTATCAAAATTCTTTCACCATTTTTCAATTGAACTTCAAATCTTGATTTTGAAAATGGGTTGACTTTTTTAGTAGTTGACTTTTTTGGGGTTGACTTTTTCGAGGTTGACTTTTTCAAGTTTGACTTTTTCTGGCTGCTTTCTTAAACTAAGTCACAGAGTACCACCTACAGGATGAGAAAAGTCTTTTTGCATTCTGAAACATCAATTTAGGAAGAAAACATACCTGTTTTAGTGGTCCGGACAAAATTAGGTGTTTACAATTGTCTTTTGCTGCTCTCTGAAATTCTGTTATAAACATCATCAAGAGCAGCCTGTGTATTATTTTGTAGAATCTTGTATATGGAGAAAGTCTAATTATTCGGAAATTCACAAGCAATTTATAGCAAAATTTTAGTTTCATATTCATTATTTGCCTTGTAAAAAAAGAAGAAAGAAAAGACTATATGGGGAGATTTAGAAGGAAGTAAAATTTTGTTGGTATAAGGGAAATTACAGTATGAGGGTAAGAAAAAGTGATGCAAATGTCATATTTGAATCACAGACTTGTTAGATGTCACATATGGTTGTATAAATCAATTGAGTTAAGTCCCGAGTTTAAAAAATAAATAAATCAGTTTCAGTTACTTCAATTCCATCCAACTAAAATCATTGATTAAAAAACTGAATCGGTCGGTCGAATCTGAAACTAGTGGCATGTCCAATTTGAATAGTATATTTAAATCAAGCATTAATCAAACCGAGACAAAACCGGTTCAATCGGTTAAAAATCAATAAAAAAACCGGTTATATATATTTATTTTTTTCAAAATTTTATTTGAAATTAATAAGATTTGAATCATTAACCTTTTAGTTTTATATTAAAGACCATACCATTAAACCAAATGCATATTTTTTTATTTAATTATTAATTATATTTAATATTTATTTAACATTAAACTTAGTGTTTAAATATAAAATAAAAAAAAATCATCAAACCGACCAATCCAACTAGTTGGACCGAAAATCGAAGGCCTGACCAATTCGACCTCCGGTCTGGTTTTCTTAACCTTGACTAAAACTACACTAGAGGTGTTAATGAGCTAGGCCGCGACTCACCCCTTAACAAGCCCGGATTGAGCTGTCTTGGAAGCTCGTTTCAGTGTTTAAAAATATTAAAATATTTAAAAAATTAATTTTATATTAATATTAATATATTTTTATAATTAAAAAATATTTTTTATTAATAATAATTCGGATCGGACCGGACCAACCCAAGTTAGAAGAATTTATGTCTAAGTCCGATACAATACAAATCAAACTTATCAAACCGAACGAATAACCCAATTCTTGAACAGGTCTAAACTAGGCTCCCTAAAAATCATTCACGAATGTAAGAACCCATAACTCTCGAACTCTACGATTTTATAATAACATCTCGAATTTTTAGGATAGTTTTAATTAATATATTATTAGATGTAAAAAACATAATTATATTGAATTATTTTGATCATATGAGAATGGTTTACTTCTAATGTAATAGTAATTCATATATAAATTATAAAATAAATTTCATCTTAATTTTTTTCATATCTACCAACCATTGGCATTTTTATTCCAAACTATTAATTAAAATTTATATTTGATAAAACAGAGTTCTGATTTGTATTTAATTCTTCCACTTACTATAATATTTCTTTTTTAAAGAGAGTTCTAGTGTATTCACGGTTGACTTCACTTATAATTAAATTTTATAAAAGTTTTAAAAGTATCGTCCAAAAGAATTCTGCAATTATTAAATTGAGATGTTAATTAATCTTGAATCTGAATTTTTCATGTACCAAAAAATATTTATATAAATAAATATATTTTTTCCTTTTAAAGGGAGTTCTAGTGTATTCACGGTATTTTTGGATCAATAATACAACTTGGATTTTTTTCATATCCATTTTTAATTATATACACTATAAAATACTATTGATTTTTTACTGTCAAACTTTTGAAATTTTGACCATTGATATTTTATTAAATTAATTTTTTTTTAAATGTATTTGAAAATTATTTATTCTAAGTTTTTTGAAAAACAATTTTTTATATATTTTTTACTAACATATTTAAAATAAAATGAAGTCAAATCAGAAAAAAAATTAACTATACCTATTTTCGTCAATCCAATTTTTTTCCCACATTTTTACTTTTATAAAAAATATTGAACATAGATATACCTATATATATATATATATATATATATATAGATAAATATGAATATGAATATGAATAGATAAGCAGATAGATACGTAGCTATAGATCATAGATAAATATAAATATAGATATGGATATGATAAAATATAAATGGATATAGGTTATAAATTATAATATTATATAAAATTAATTTCATTTTCGTAACAAAAAAATTCATCTTAATATTATCAACCATAGACATTTTTATTTCTAATAAATATTGCATAAATTTTATATTTAGTTTTTAGTTCGAAAGTAGCTCTAATTTATATTGAATTCTTTCACGTTATAATTTTTTTTTTTAAGAGATAAGTTGTAATGTATTCGCATTTAAATTCACCTCAAACTCTGCTGAGCTACTAATATATAAATCTTCACTGGATTATCTTTTTTATATTGATTTATTAAGATCTGATATTAGCTTAGCTCTTGGTCACGTCTGGTTTAACAAAAGGTAATAAGAATTTAAGCATGCTCTTAAGATTTGAGGTTCTTAATTTTATGTGATTTTAAAATGTTTAACCTGTATTTATTTGATTTATAAATTTGATTTATTTTGTTGGTTTTTATGTTTGTTATTGATTCAACCAACCACACTTGACCTAATTAAATCTGGAAATTTTAGCCCTAAAAAGAAGTTTTTACTGAATTTAATTTATTTTGAGTTGTCTTGAAACCTATTTTCTGAATGATTGACGTTTATGCTTTTTATTTATTTTTTGAAGTTTTCAAAATTATAAAAACGTTTTGAGAGGCCAAATTTGTTTGAAATTAAATTAACTCTTGACCCTCTTTAATGATTACTGTTTGATCACTATAAGTGATTGTATCAAGCAGCAATAATTCCAAAGCATAATATTCTTTTTTTTTTAGGGTTTAGGGTTTATAGTCTTTTATTTGGCTTGGTGCTTTAGGATCGACAGTACAACATTTTTCTTTTTTCTTTTTCATCTCCATTTTTTCGTGTTAGATTAGCATACAATAATTTTCTTATAACATTATCTCTAATTCTTTCTTGTAATTTTATTTTCAGATTCTACGAGCATGGATTTCAAAGGCTTCATTTTTTGTATCATGTTTCTGTCCTTGTTTTCGCTTTCATTTTCATTGGCTGAAAATGTTGAAGTTGTTATAGAAGGAGCAACTTCTATAGCTAGAACTGATAATAATTTCATCTGTGTCACAATTGATTGGTGGCCCCCTGAGAAATGCGACTATAATCAGTGTCCTTGGGGAAAGTCTGGACTTTTCCATCTGGTAATAATTATTTATTCTCTTTGATTTGAGTATATATAGATTATAGAGTGTATATTTACTTAAAATCTAACATTTTTTTTTTGGGGATATTTTTCATTTGTAGGATTTGAACAACAAGATTATGGAAAATGCTATAAAGGGTGAGTTTTGAAGCTATTCTCTTGAATTTATATATATATATATATATATATATATATATTGTTCTTGATAAGAACAGTTTCAGCATGCTAACTGTGGTAAACTACTTTCAGCATTCAATCCATTGAGAATTAGAGCTGGAGGTTCATTGCAAGACCAATTGGTGTACAATGTAGGAAATAAGATTAAGAAGTGCCACCACTTCAAGAAAAAAGAGAAAGGTTTTTTGTTTGGATTCTCCAAAGGTTGTCTTGACATGAAGAGATGGGATGAACTCAATGAGTTTTTCAACCGAACTAGGTATACATTTACTTTAATAAAATTAGACTTAACCTTTGGCTTTTTTTTTTTTTTTTTTTTTTTAAATTTCAAAACATTAACTATGATCTGTATTAATCTTGTGTTTTTACAGAGCAAAGGTTACATTCAGCTTGAATGCTCTTATGGGAAGAAAAGAGACTAAAGCTGAGTCTGGATGGAATCTTTGGGTTGGTGATTGGAATCCACAAAATGCTCGGGATCTCATGAAGTATACTATTTCCAAAGGATACAAAATTGATTCATATGAATTAGGTAATTAATGAAGATACTAGCTATCTCAAACTAATTTATATAAGATTGACTTTGATATATTACTAATTTTGCTCCACATTTTATGAATATACAATATTTTGTCAGGAAATGAACTTTGCGGATCTGGGGTATCTGCAAGGGTTGAGGCTAAACAATATGGTAAAGATATGGTAGTACTTAAGAATATCATAAAAGAGTTGTACCCGAATCCTTGGACTCAACCAAAGGTTATAGGCCCTGGAGGCTTTTATGAAGAGGAATGGTTTAACACCTTTTTGAAAGCCACAGGACCAGATGTCCTTGATGGAGTCACACACCATATCTACAATCTTGGACCTGGTATATACATATATATATATATATATATTTGCATTAATTCAATGTTTCTTAGAAAAACTGGTATATATATTTGGTTGTGTAATTTGATTGATGAATGATTAATACAGGTGATAGTCCAGATTTGATTAAGAATATTCAGGATCCATTTTATTTGAGTCGAATTGCTCAGACATTTAAAGATGTTTCAAATGCCATCGACAAGCTTGCACCATGGTCAGGAGCCTGGATTGGGGAATCAGGTGGAGCTTATAATAGTGGTGGAAAAGATGTGTCTCATACTTTTGCTAATGGTTTTTGGTAGGGGTTTTATTCATTTTCAATTACCCATTATTATTTGTGTATGCCAAATTAAAAATTAGTGATTAATTTTTGAATCTTATAGGTTTTTAGATCAGTTGGGGATGACAGCAACTTACAATCACAAAGTTTACTGCAGACAAGATTTGATTGGTGGAAACTATGGTCTTCTTAATACTACAACATTTATACCCAATCCAGATTATTATGGGTTAGTCTCCAATAATACTTTTATTATCTTATATATTTAATTTTTTTTTATTTCACTCTTTAATTAATTTTAGTTTTATTAACATTAGTTACAATATTTTTGGCAGTGCACTTTTGTGGAATCAGGTTATGGGAAGTAAAGTACTCTCTGCTACTCACAATGGTTCTCCATACTTGCGAGTATATTCTCATTGTGCAAAAAAGAAGGTAAGCTTATACTGATCAAAATTTGTTAATATATATATTTTTTAAAATTTTTTCTATTAAAATTTTGATTATTTTTAATTTTGATTATTGGTTTTGCAGCCGGGGGTTTCTCTCATTTTTATAAATTTGTCAAAAAATAGCACTTTCAAGGTTAAACTTTCAAATGATCAAAATCTGCATGTAAGGCCTAACTTTAAATTCGAAGGTAGCCAGAAAAGAGAAGAGTATCATTTGACTCCAAAAGATGGAAACATTCAAAGTGATGTCGTATTGTTGAATGGAACTCCTTTGAAACTCACAGATTCATTCGATATTCCTCAGCTGAATCCGAAACTTGTAGATGCTTCTACTCCCATCACTATTGCTCCCCATTCAATCTTATATGTAACTATAAGAGATTTTAAAGCACCGGCTTGTGCTTAGAATTTATTCTTTCTCTTGTTTAGGAACAAAAATGGTTAAGTTTTTTGATTTTATATGTTAGGATTCGAGTTAGGTTTTCAGATCATATTTATGGATTTTTGTTTTCTTAATTGTTATTAAATATTTAATTCATTCGATTATTAGATTATTTTCTTTTTATTTTAACGTAAGAATTATTATTTTAATTTGGGGTTTGTTTTTAACATTTGTTTGATTTTAATTATTACTTTAATTTGAATTGAGCACAATCTTGAAATGCAACATTGTATTCTTCATGATGGAACTTATCCACTATTTTTCTTATTTTCACTAGAAAATCTATCATTTACAAAATTCAGATTTTGTAAGATTCATTGTTTAATATAATTTTTAGTGATCCACCTCAAGAAAGCATGATTCTAAATGATTCTATACATTTAATTCTTTTATTTATGTTTGATGAGAAGCTACATTTTATTGTTCATGTTATTTCCAATTACATTTCCTAATCTGCTAGCATCACATGACATCATTCCGCAAGGTGCTAAGCCGGCTTTCGCTTTCTAATTAATACGTTAGACTTAAACAATCAATTAATACTTACATTTATGCTAAAATTACACTAACCGTCGGATGATTGTTAACTATTTTAAGAAAAAATGTTTAAATTGGCCCTTAATATCCATTAAGATAATAAATATTAGTATTTTCTTAATAAAAAATTTATAAACACCAACTAAAAATTATTTAATTATTATTAAAAAAAAAATTTACACTTAATGCATTACTTTTATTGAATTCAAAAAAAATAATAATACATTAATTATACATTTTTAATATATATCACTGCAAACTTTTTTCTTTTAATAAATACATTTTTTCTCTCCTTTAATTTTATGATAATCCAGTGAACTATGCTTTGACGGTTTCAAATATATATAAAAATAGAATTTCTTTTGATTACTCAATTATGTCATATAATAGTTATAACATATAAAGTTGGCAAATGAACTCATCCGAGTTTGAAACTGAATTCAACTTAGCTTGACGTAATAAAAAGTCAAAAGCCTTATTTCGAGAAAATTCTAACTTAAAAATAGTGATGAAAAATTAGATCAAATAAATTGATTAAATTGAAAATTAGTGATCTGATCCTTTTAAGATTTATAAAATCGGTATATATTGAAGTGATCAAATATCCGTTTGAATTGGGTTAGAATGGACCAATTTGATATTGAATTGATTTTAAATATTTAATTCATTACTCATTATTTCATGTTTTAAAAAAAATTTAGGATTACACTTATATGTATGTTAATGACTAAGCTATAAGTCTAGCGTATGCTTTTGTTAAATATTTATTACATTTAATATTTATTTAATTAAAAGTCAAGTTTCTACCAACAAAGACTTCTTCGAATAGATCGTTGGACCGGTTGAATCGAAAATCAAAAGCATCATTGATTCAACATCTGATCCGATTTTTAAAGCATTATTTGAAACTACATGATCATGAAAAGCACAAACTCTAATTTATTTATTTGTATATGTAATTAATTATATATAAAACTATTTCAAGTATAAATATATTTATTCAAAAAATTTATTACTTATTTATTTATTTATTATGTAATTAGATAAATTTATTTAGCACTTTAAATAAATACATAAAATTGAAAACCGTAAAAAATTAACAAGATAAAAAGGGTTATTTGGCAAATTTGTCATCATACTATATGTGGATATTGAAATTTGTCACTATATTTTATTTTGATTGATATTTGCCATTGTATTTTGAGATTGAGGGTAAATTTGTCATTATACTTTTATTTGATTGAATTTTGCAACTAAACTTTGATTTTTTATTGAATCTTGCCACTCAACATTGATTTTGGATGATTTGAAAAAGAAAAAAAAATTTAACAAAAAGAATATTTGCTTGAATTATTTCATTTAACAATTAACAACAATAAATTAATTTATGAAAAATATTAAAAAATAACATAAAATTTTTATTTTATGAAAATAAGACTTGAAGAAAAAAAGCCCCAAAAAAGAGAAAAAACTAAGTTTAGTTTTTTATAAAATAAAATTCTTTTTTAATTTTTTTAATTTTTAATTAATTAATTTTTTATTATTAATTATAAAAATAAAATATTTGAAATAATATTATTTTTTATTAAATTTTATTTTCAAATTATTCAGAATTAAAATTGAGTAGTAAAATTCAATCAAAAATCAAAATTTAGTGGCAAATTCAATAAAATATTTGTTGTTAATTATGAGTGATTTTGAATTTAAAATTAATTTTTGTTTGATTTTATAATTTTTTTTAAAAAAATTGACTTATCGGATTCGAATTTTTTGCGGATTCGGGTATCCGGCGGATAATGTTAATTAATTCGGATTCGGATAGTAATATTCAGATTATTGCGGATAATAAACGGATTAGGATTTCAAAGCGGATTTGCGGATTCGGATAATACAGAAAATGGTAGATATCCGACCTGCTGCCAACCACTATGAAGCACCCGAACATTTGGTTGAAATAAATTACACGATATAAAATAATAAAAAAATTAAAATGAAATACAAAATATATCAGGATACGAAAAAAATAACATGAATATGACACGAACACATGAATGTATCAAAATTTATATAAATATAACACTTTAAACACGATTATGACATAAAAAAATAACACGAAAATAATATGAATATATGAATTGCCGGTTCAGATAATTGATGAATTGATCTGTTTGTCTTTCCTGTCTTTTTTTTTTTTTTTGCTTCTCATGAGTTTGATTTCTGGGTTTCATTCTTTAAGTTTGTTTCCTTTACCTATGATATTGCATGCGAAATTGTTGGTTTTCTTTTAATTATTTTCATACAGGCTTTTACCTATGCGAAATTATTTTCTTTTACCTATGCATCTCGGTTTAGGTCTAGAATTTTAATTATTTTCTTTCTTATTCATATAGGCTTATTGTTTGAGGTTTGAAGGTGTTTTGAGGTAAGTTACAGCACTTTTATTACTTGGTTGATGCATTGGAAGCTTGAATTTAGGATATTTATAATCTCTACAAAATGGTACAAGTACATAGAAAGTGGTAGCAATACCGCTAAGAATGGTAAGTTAAAAGTCAAAATTAACCCAAATTAAAGATCTCAATACCCTAATTACCCTCTAAATCATAACTAATTCATATGCTTAGTTGTTCCATAAGCAATCCCTCTAAATTTCAAATTTAGCAATAAGATTACTTAGGGGACAATCTGGAATTGTTTCTAATAGTTTAGTTGATTGATTTTGAAATTTATTAGATGTTTGTTTGTTTTTCCTCTTTTATTGCATGTATTGTTAAAGGTCTTTCAACAACTAAGTTTAAGATTAATTTTTGTTGTCTTTGATTAATTGCAAGCAGGGCGGTGAGCTGCTTGAAAGGTAGCTCTTGCAAAAAAAAAAAAAAAAGAAATGAAATGCCGACCATCCACAGGTCATGTAAGTTGTATGAATTTCTTTAGTGGTATGCTTCTAAATCTTCATTAAGTTTCTGGGTTAATTGTTCGAAGTTGTATGCGTAGGAATGTTGGAGGTTAAATTCAATGTCTTGCCAAATCAATTTATAAGGTTGGATCGGGTCAAATTTTTTATTTTCAAAACATAGTTGCCTTTTTGTGCTTTATCTTTTTTTTTTTTTTTTTTTTTTTGAGAATATTTCTCGTTATTTTTAGTATTGTGGTTTAAATTGTCTAACTATAAGACATACATAGAAGTCATTTGGAGACATAACCTGTGACATATACTTGGGCTTCTTCTATACATCAATCCCCTTAAAAATCAAATGTCTAAAAATCATAGATGAAATGCTTAACCTATTGAAAGAAATGCATATGGATAAAAAAGAAAGTAACTATAAAGAAGCTGCATGAAAATATTGTATTGACAAGGAAAATATATAAATAGAGCATTAGTTATTTGTGTTTCTTTGTTATTTTTGTTAGATGTTTAGTTGTTACTCTTGCATATTTTGGTTTTTAGCAGGTTGTTTCGTCAGCATGCATTAATTCTGGTGGTTCAAAATCCAATTTTTTCTATATTGAATTTTTATTTTTTCTCAAAGCTAACTTTTTTTTTTTTTTTTTTACTTTTCATGCTTTTGCTGTGTGATACATGCTCTTTTGATTATGGTAATGTATTTTTTTTATGGATCTTATTAGTTTTTTGTTGAGTCCAAATATTGATTGCATTACATATAATTGTATTCTTACTTTCTTACTTTAGATGATATATTAGCTCTTAAAATTTTGCTATGTTTGAAGTTTTTTAGATTGTTGGTGTATAGGTTGGTCTTCTGTTTGTAGTGTTTGTCTGTTTGTATTATAGTTCTAACTCGAATTATTTATCGAATCAGGATTTAATATCTCTGCAATTAGTGGCAATACTATGAGGGTCATATTGTGACGTGAGCTACTTCCATGTATTAATGAAAACTACCTCAACAAACATGCAATCAATCCTGTTGTATATTTGCTGGCGCAATTGATAAAAACTTCAAAGGTAAAAACTTATTTCTTCCTTTCGAAGTTAATTCTGATTCTAAACATGTCTCTCATGCCAAGTCTCACTATAAAATCAACTTTGTTGTTATTTTAGATATTGTTTACATGTATCGATTTTCATGTAAGTTCACAACCTTAGTAGCACTTTTTATCTTTGAATAAAAAATCCTTTAATCGAATTCTTTACCAAGTTTGATATTGATATTTTTTTTTCTTTCCTATTTCTTTATATGCATATTTTGGTTCTTCTTTTATTTAACATATTTGATTGTGAATTTAATGATTTTATTTGATTACTTGGATTGTGTTTTTCTTTTCTTGAGAATCTTTTGTTTTGATGTTAAATAAATTTTTTACCTTTCTTATTATTTTATTTTATAGTTTTCATTGTGTTTCGTCTCTTCAATATGAAGTGGTGTCGGTTTGTTTTCATTTCAGGTGTGTTGCTCTTGCTCTGTTTTCTTCATCTCTCAGGTTTTCTATTTTTCATTTAGATTGATTATCTTTAGGTTATTCTTATTTCTAATAGTTTTGAGTTTGTGATTGGTCACATTTTGTTTTCTAATAGTTTTGAAGTTTTCTGGTTTCCTTCATGTCAATTTGGGCATGCATTTTTGTTCAGGGGTTGCTTTAAGCTGTTTGTCCTTTGAAAGAGTTATTGTTAGGCCAAAAAGCCTAAACCAAAATGAAGTTGTCTGGTAGCTCCATTGGTAAGCCTAGCCTCCAGTTTCACGATTCTATCTGTTTTGATCATGAAGGTGGTAATATTTGATGTAATTTTTTTATTTGATAGTTAATATTAATTATGTTAAAGTCTGTTATTAGTTTTAATTGTATTTGCCTTCAAGTATGCAATCTAACATGTAATAATTGAGTTATGTTTGATTTATTGGTGTTTAATGAACTTGACTGCAAGCAAGTGCCTGATGAAATGTCCAAATGAGTTTCTAATGATGTCAAAGTGCATTTTTTTTATTTTTTTGAGAAAAAGATAGAAAATATATTCATGTTCCACCTCCAATCTATTCCATTGTCAGTATATTTTAAAATAAAAAATTTTAAAGGCAAATATGCAAACTTTCTTAGTTTGACAATTTTTTTATGTTTTATTTTAGAGTTATTGTCAGATTTTGGAATATGGTTCAATTATGAAGTTATGGTTGGATCCTCCATAGCTTTTGTTTCAATAAATACTTAGAAGTAGTCCAGAACTTATCAAAGAGATGCTATTGAAGGCTAAGGATAAATTGTCGTTTACTGGAAAGGCTTTCTGTTTGGCCTTTGGACGATCCACCCTTTTTGCTTCCTGATAAGATACTTACATTACAACTTTATTTGCTGTTATTGCTGTTTATTTTGATAAGAACGCGTCCTCTGATTTTAATTATATCTATAATTTATGGCTATTTAGTATCTGTGTAACTACTATTTATTTATTTATTTATTTATTTATTTATTTATTTTATCTATGATTTTTGCACTGATATAATCCCATTATAGAAAATTTCTCTTTAGAACAATTCCCATTATAGAAAATTTCTCTTTTTTTTTTTTCAAGGTAAGTGATAACTATCTGACTTTAATTATTTTTTGGGCTAAATTTGACTTTAACTTATAATTTTAGGGTTAATTTCTTTTGTAATGATTTTTATGTTACCTTGAAAATTCTAAATAGTGATTGTTTGCTTAAAGTGATTGTTTCTTTGGTTTTAATTTTTAATACATTTATTTGATTAACAAAAGTTTAGTTTTATTGATTTCCCGCAGCGAAGCACGGGCAGTCATTTAGTATCAATTAAAGTAAAATATAATGATAAATTTTAATATTCAATTATAATATGGTTACAAATTTGTCCTTTAATCCAAATAAAATGAAGTAACAAAATATTTTTTTTTAAAAAGCATGAGGGGTAAAAGGGGAAGCGATTAATCATATCTGAGTGGTTCCAATTGGGCATCTAAATCAAGCCTAATCGAACTAATTTTTGTGTGTAAATTGACTACTATTTTACATATTTTTTAAATATTTTGACAACTTCAAATATCAAAAATGAAAAAATAAACAAAAACGTAAGAGGTAAAAACCCATTAAAACCAGCCTAAAGCCCATTTATCATAAATGACAGAGATTCAAAATTTCTACAGGGTACTTTTCTAAAGTCTTGGGCTGATATCTGAACATTTGGTTCAGATAACACGATATAAATACGATATAAAAATATTAAAATAGGATATAAAACATGATATAATACGAAAAAATATAAATATACGAATATGTTAAAATTTATATAATACGAATTATTAACGTGTCAAAATTTATATAATTATATAGCACTTTAAACACGATTATTACACACACAAAATCATACGAATACAATATGAATACACGGATTACCGGTTCATATGATTGATGCATAATTTCTTATTTTATTTTAGCAAATTTGAATTTTTTCCCCAATTTTTTTATTTATTTTACGAATCTTCTTCAAGATATTGTAAAAATTCTTAAATTCTCTTATGCAATAATATTATTGACACCTGTTTTTCAAGATTAACTAGAAAAAAGATCCCGATTCATTGGGTACTTTTAAGTTTTTTTTATAAATTTTAATTAATTATAAAAATAAATTAATTTTAAATTATATTTTATTAAATAATGATTATTTAGTTAAATATTTTATTTTATTTTAAATTGTAATAATATTAATATAATTATATTTTCTTATTTATGAAAATTAAATTAATGATACAAATGCATTTTCAAATGTTATTTATATGTATTTTTGAAAAATATTTAGACCTTATTATACATTGTATATTTTTATTTATAGGAGGTAAAAAATAATAAATGAAAAATAAGAAAATAAAATTGTGATTTGTATTTTATTCTCTCGCAGGATTGATTTTCTGACATAATTAGGTGCAAGTTCGTTTTTCTCCTTTTTTTTAGTGGTTCGGGTACGGTCCTTAATCGACATGCGAGTCAACGTGCGCACCAACCCCTTTAAGTACATTATTTAAAATTAAAATAATTAATAAAATATTTTTTATAACTTTTTCTTGAGCCGATCAGGTACGGATCCTAAATCGATCCGCGAGTCAACGTGCGGACTAACCCTTTTAAATGCATTATCTAAAAATAAAATAAAACAACTAATTAATAAAATAAATTTCTTTTTTAAACTTTTTTTCGTCTAAGTCGGATACTGATCCTAAATCGACCCGCGAGTTAACATACGAACCAACCCATTTAAATACGTCATTTAAAAAGAAAATAAAATAAAAAACTAAAAAAATTAATAAAATAATTTTTTTTCCCGAGCGAGTTGGGTACGGATCCTAAATCGACTCGCGAGTGAACGTGTGGGCCAACCCTTTAAATACATTATTTAAAAATAAAATAAAATAAAATAAAATTTTTATTTTAACTTTTTTCCTCTAACGGGTCGAGTACGGATCTTAAATCGACCTGTGAGTAACGTGCAAACCAACCCTTTAAATATATCATTTAAAAATAAAAAAAAAACTAAAAAAAAACTAAAAATAAATAATAAGATAAATTTCTTTTTTATTTTTTTTCCTGAGCAGATCAAGTACGGATCCTAAATCGACACTCGAGTTAACGTGCAGACCAACCATTTTAAATACATCAATTAAAAATAAAATAAAAAATAAATTAGTAAAATAAATTTCTTTTTTTAATTTTCTTACCGTGCGGGTCGGGTACGGATCCTAAACCGATACATGAGTCAACGTGTGGACCAACCCATTTAAATACATCGTTAAAAATAAAGTTAAAAAATTAATTAATAGAACAAATTTATTTTTTTAACTTTTTTTCCTTGCGGACCGAGTACGGATCCTAAATTGATCTGCAAGTCAATGTGTGAACCAACCTCTTTAAATACATCATTTAAAAATAAAACTAAAAAAGTTAATAAAATAATTTTTTAATTTTTTTCCCGAACAAGTCGGGTACGGATTTTAAATCGACCCGTGAATTATCGTGCAAACCAATCCCTTTAAATACATTATTTAAAAATAAAATAAAATTAAAAAAGTTAAAATTAATGGATGATGTGGCAATAAACACCCAATTATCGTGCAAACCTATACTTTAGGTATTTTTTTCGTGAATTATCGTGCAAACCTATACTTTAGGTATTTTTTTCGTTTGGCATCTGAAGAAATTGTTTTATCACTTTGTTACTCGAACTTTCATGCCGTCATTCACATTGGTCCTTTGTCCTAACACCGTTAGTTAATGGATGATGTGGCAATAAACACCCAATTAGAGCATGACACGTGGCAAAAATGCTACATCATCAGTGCCACATCATCATGAAAGAGAAAAAAAATTCAAAATTCAAAATAAAAAATCAAAATCAAAATAAAATAATACAAAAAACTTATAAAATTAAAATAAAAAACTATTTTTTTTTTAAAATCAAAATTAAAAATTTAGAAATCTTATTTTTTTTAAAAAAATTATAAAAATGAAAATAAAAAATTATAAAAAGCTGAAAAAATATATATATTTATAAATCAGTAAAATTAAAATTGCAAATTAAAAAACAAGAAAAAGAAATTTGAATATTTTTAATAAAAAATGAAAAAACTAAAAAAGAAAAGGGAAAAGAAACGAAAAATTGAAAAGGGGGAGGGAAGAGGGGGGCGTCGCCGGCGTCCATCTGCCTAGGTTTAGGCGGATCGGCACCGACTTGCCCGGTACAGGGCAGATCGGCGCCCGCGACACCTCCCCCTTCCCCTTCCCGATTTCACTTCATTCTTCTTCTTCTTCTTCTTCTTCTTCTTCTTCTTTTTAAATTTTAGATTTTCATTTTTTTAATTTCGAATTTTCATATATTTTTTTTTTCAAAAAAATTTATATTTAAAAAAAATCATTTTTTTTAATTTTAATTTTTCTTTTTAATTTTGAATTTTTAGATTTATCTTTCGATTTTTTATAATTTTTTTTGTCATTTTTATAATTTTTTTAATTTCTAGAATTTTCAAAAAATTTGAGATTTAAAATTTAAAATTTTGATTTTTTTTAAAAAAAAACAGTTTTTAATTTTGATTTTTATAATTTTTTTTTTGAACTTTTTGAACTTTTTTATTCTGATTTTTATATATTTTTTTTGAATTTTTTTAATCTTTAACTTTTTATTTTTATATATTTTTGATTTTTTTCTTTTCATTATGATGTGGCATTTTTTTCAC
Organism: Fremontodendron californicum; assembly: GCA_030761205.1. Taxonomy (NCBI): domain Eukaryota; kingdom Viridiplantae; phylum Streptophyta; class Magnoliopsida; order Malvales; family Malvaceae; genus Fremontodendron; species Fremontodendron californicum. The sequence goes on along the minus strand of JAULJL010000041.1, from coordinate 9,495,141 downwards.
GTGTCATGCTCTGATTGGGTACACTTTTGCCACGTCAACTATTAATTAACGATGTTAGGGTAAAGGGCCAATGTGAATGACGGAATAAAAGTTCGAGTACCAAAGTGATCAACTTTTTTCTTCAGGTACCAAATTGATAAAAGTTGTATAGTACAGGGGCTAATTGAGTATTTAACCCAAATTTTAAAGATAATATAAAACTTAATGGATCTACATCGTTAACGTGGTAACAAAGATGTATATAATAATTTGTTCACTAAGATGTAATTCAAGATAACATTGGAATTTTAATGTCGGCAATAGATATGTTTAAGGTTGAGCTACTTGTCCGATTTGATAAATTTGGTTCGTATTGGATCGGGTTTGCAAAAGACTTTTTTAATTCGATTTGGCTTGGCCCAAATTACTATTTATTAATAAAAAATATTTTTTATTTAAATATAATTATAAAAATATATAAATATTAATATAAAAATAATTTATTTTTTAAATAGTGATTCGAGCTTACAGGCCGGCCTAAGCCCGAGCTGAACTTGGGTAAAGAATATATATAAAAAAAAATATGTCTCGTTCTGACACAACCCGACTGATGAACAGGTCTAGCCGACAATACAAATAAAGATAATTTTATGATTTTTTATCGGTTTTGTAAATACAAGTAAAAATGAATTTTTTTTGTAGTGAACAAAAATTCATTGTGTTTTGCTCTTCTCTGAAATTCTGTTGTAAACATCATGAAGAGTAGATCGTGTATTATTTTGTAGAATCTCGTATATTAAGAAAGTCTAATTAGTCGGAAATTCACAAGCAATTTAAAGCAAAAATTTAGTTTCATATATATATTCATTATTTGCCTCGTAAAAAAAGAAAAGACTAGAGGGGGAGGTTTAGAATGAAGTAATTTTTTTAGTATAAGAGAGGCTTCATTACGAGGATAAGGGAAAGTGATGCAAGTATTGAGTTTGAATCATAAACTTGTTAGATGTCACCTGTGATTGTATAAATCAATTGAGTTAAATTTCAAGTAGATTTGTCTAAGGGTCTCGCCTGAATTGGACACAGCCTGAACAAAGATTTTAGTAGTTCGGGCCGGCCAAACCCGAATTACTATTTATTAAATAAAAAAATATTTTTTATTTAAATTTAATTATAAAATATAAAAATAAAAAAATAATTTTTTTTAATATTTTTATATTTAATGAACATTAAAATAGGTTTTCGAGCCGATGTAGGCCCGATCCTACCCGAGCTTAGGCAAAGAAAAAAAAAATTTATGGACTGCAACCCGTCCGGCCATGGACAGGTCTATGCCGAGTTCAATTTTTTTTTTTCAATTTCATTTGCTTTAATTCTACTCAACTAAAACTACACTACCTAAAAATCATTCACGAATTTAAAAACACATAACTCTCAAACTCTACGATTTTAATAATAAAATCTCCAATTTTTAGGATAATTTTAATTAATATTATTATTAATTAATATATAATTAGATGTAAAAGACATAATTACATTGAATTACTTTGATCATATGAGAATGGTTTACTTCTAATGTAATAGTAATTCATATATAAATTATAAAATAAATTTCATCTTAATTTTCTTCATATCTACCAACCATTGGCATTTTTATTCCAAACTATTAATTAAATTTTATATTTGATAAAACAGAGTTCTGATTTGTATTTAATTCTTTCACTTACTATAATATTTCTTTTTTAAAGAGAGTTCTAGTTTATTAAGGGTTGACTTCACTTTGATTAAATTTTATATAAGTTTTAGAAGTACCGTCCGGAGAAATTCTGCAATTATTAAATTACGATGGTAATTAATCTTGAATCTAAATTTCTTATGTACCAAAAAAAAAATTATATAAATAAATATAATTTTTAGTTTTTAAAGGGAGTTTTAGTGTATTCACGGTATTTTTGGATCAATAATACAACTTGGATTTTTTTCATATCCATTTTTAATTATATACACTATAAAATACTATTGATTTTTTACTGTCAAACTTTTGAAATTTTGACCATTGATATTTTATTAAATTATTTTTTTTAAATGTATTTGAAATTTTATTTATTCTAAGTTTTTTGAAAAATAATTTTTTATATATTATTTACTAACATATTTAAAATAAAATGAAGTCAAATTAGAAAAAATTTAACCATACCTATTTTCTTCAATCCAAATTTTTTTCACATTCTTATTTTTATATAAAATATTGAAGATATATATAACTATAGATATATAGATATAGATAAATATGAATAGATAAGCAGATAAATACATAGATATAGATCATAGATAAATATAAACATAGATATGGATATGATAAAATATAAATGGATATAGGTTATAAATTATAATATTATATAAAATTAATTTAATCTTCGAAACAAAAAAATTCATCTTAATACTATCAACCATAGAAATTTTTATTTCTAAATAAATATTGCATAAATTTTATATTTAGTTTTTAGTTCGAAAGGATTTTTTTTAAGAGATAATTTGTAATGTATTCGCATTTAAATTCACCTCAAACTCTGCTGAGCTACTAATATATAAATCTTCACTGGATTATCTTTTTTATATTGATTTATTAAGATCTGATATTAGCTTAGCTCTTGGTCACGTCTGGTTTAACAAAAGGTAATAAGATTTTATGCATGCTCTTAAGATTTGAGGTTCTTAATTTGATGCGATTTTAAAATGTTTAACCTGTATTTATTTGATTTATAAATTTGATTTATTTTGTTGGTTTTTATGTTTGTTATTGATTCAACCAACCACACTTGACCTAATTAAATCTGGAAATTTTAGCCCTAAAAAGAAGTTTTTACTGAATTTAATTTATTTTGAGTTGTCTTGAAACCTATTTTCTGAATGATTGACGTTTATGCTTTTTATTTATTTTTTGAAGTTTTCAAAATTATAAAAACGTTTTGAGAGGCCAAATTTGTTTGAAATTAAATTAACTCTTGACCCTCTTTAATGATTACTGTTTGATCACTATAAGTGATTGTATCAAGCAGCAATAATTCCAAAGCATAATATTCTTTTTTTTTTAGGGTTTAGGGTTTATAGTCTTTTATTTGGCTTGGTGCTTTAGGATCGACAGTACAACATTTTTCTTTTTTCTTTTTCATCTCCATTTTTTCGTGTTAGATTAGCATACAATAATTTTCTTATAACATTATCTCTAATTCTTTCTTGTAATTTTATTTTCAGATTCTACGAGCATGGATTTCAAAGGCTTCATTTTTTGTATCATGTTTCTGTCCTTGTTTTCGCTTTCATTTTCATTGGCTGAAAATGTTGAAGTTGTTATAGAAGGAGCAACTTCTATAGCTAGAACTGATAATAATTTCATCTGTGTCACAATTGATTGGTGGCCCCCTGAGAAATGCGACTATAATCAGTGTCCTTGGGGAAAGTCTGGACTTTTCCATCTGGTAATAATTATTTATTCTCTTTGATTTGAGTATATATAGATTATAGAGTGTATATTTACTTAAAATCTAACATTTTTTTTTTGGGGATATTTTTCATTTGTAGGATTTGAACAACAAGATTATGGAAAATGCTATAAAGGGTGAGTTTTGAAGCTATTCTCTTGAATTTATATATATATATATATATATATATATATTGTTCTTGATAAGAACAGTTTCAGCATGCTAACTGTGGTAAACTACTTTCAGCATTCAATCCATTGAGAATTAGAGCTGGAGGTTCATTGCAAGACCAATTGGTGTACAATGTAGGAAATAAGATTAAGAAGTGCCACCACTTCAAGAAAAAAGAGAAAGGTTTTTTGTTTGGATTCTCCAAAGGTTGTCTTGACATGAAGAGATGGGATGAACTCAATGAGTTTTTCAACCGAACTAGGTATACATTTACTTTAATAAAATTAGACTTAACCTTTGGCTTTTTTTTTTTTTTTTAAATTTCAAAACATTAACTATGATCTGTATTAATCTTGTGTTTTTACAGAGCAAAGGTTACATTCAGCTTGAATGCTCTTATGGGAAGAAAAGAGACTAAAGCTGAGTCTGGATGGAATCTTTGGGTTGGTGATTGGAATCCACAAAATGCTCGGGATCTCATGAAGTATACTATTTCCAAAGGATACAAAATTGATTCATATGAATTAGGTAATTAATGAAGATACTAGCTATCTCAAACTAATTTATATAAGATTGACTTTGATATATTACTAATTTTGCTCCACATTTTATGAATATACAATATTTTGTCAGGAAATGAACTTTGCGGATCTGGGGTATCTGCAAGGGTTGAGGCTAAACAATATGGTAAAGATATGGTAGTACTTAAGAATATCATAAAAGAGTTGTACCCGAATCCTTGGACTCAACCAAAGGTTATAGGCCCTGGAGGCTTTTATGAAGAGGAATGGTTTAACACCTTTTTGAAAGCCACAGGACCAGATGTCCTTGATGGAGTCACACACCATATCTACAATCTTGGACCTGGTATATACATATATATATATATATATTTGCATTAATTCAATGTTTCTTAGAAAAACTGGTATATATATTTGGTTGTGTAATTTGATTGATGAATGATTAATACAGGTGATAGTCCAGATTTGATTAAGAATATTCAGGATCCATTTTATTTGAGTCGAATTGCTCAAACATTTAAAGATGTTTCAAATGCCATCGACAAGCTTGCACCATGGTCAGGAGCCTGGATTGGGGAATCAGGTGGAGCTTATAATAGTGGTGGAAAAGATGTGTCTCATACTTTTGCTAATGGTTTTTGGTAGGGGTTTTATTCATTTTCAATTACCCATTATTATTTGTGTATGCCAAATTAAAAATTAGTGATTAATTTTTGAATCTTATAGGTTTTTAGATCAGTTGGGGATGACAGCAACTTATAATCACAAAGTGTACTGTAGACAAGATTTGATTGGTGGAAACTATGGTCTTCTTAATACTACAACATTTATACCCAATCCAGATTATTATGGGTTAGTCTCCAATAATACTTTTTTTATCTTATATATTTAATTTTTTTTATTTCACTCTTTAATTAATTTTAGTTTTATTAACATTTGTTACAATATTTTTGGCAGTGCACTTTTGTGGAATCAGGTTATGGGAAGTAAAGTACTCTCTGCTACTCACAATGGTTCTCCATACTTGCGAGTATATTCTCATTGTGCAAAAAAAAAGGTAAGCTTATACTGATCAAAATTTGTTAATATATATATTTTTTTAAAATTTTTTCTATTAAAATTTTGATTATTTTTAATTTTGATTATTGGTTTTGCAGCCGGGGGTTTCTCTCATTTTTATAAATTTGTCAAAAAATAGCACTTTCAAGGTTAAACTTTCAAATGATCAAAATCTACATGTAAGGCCTAACTTTAAATTCGAAGGTAGCAAAAGAGAAGAGTATCATTTGACTCCAAAAGATGGAAACATTCAAAGTGATGTCGTATTGTTGAATGGAACTCCTTTGAAACTCACAGATTCATTCGATATTCCTCAGCTGAATCCGAAACTTGTAGATGCTTCTACTCCCATCACTATTGCTCCCCATTCAATCTTATATGTAACTATAAGAGATTTTAAAGCACCGGCTTGTGCTTAGAATTTATTCTTTCTCTTGTTTAGGAACAAAAATGGTTAAGTTTTTTGGTTTTATATGTTAGGATTCGAGTTAGGTTTTCATATCATATTTATGGATTTTTGTTTTCTTAATTGTTATTAAAATATTTAATTCATTCGATTATTAGATTATTTTCTTTTTATTTTAACGGAAGAATTATTATTTTAATTTCAGGTTTGTTTTTAACATTTGTTTGATTTTAATTATTACTTTAATTTGAATTGAGCACAATCTTGAAATGCAACATTGTATTCTTCATGATGGAACTTATCCACTATTTTTCTTATTTTCACTAGAAAATCTATCATTTACAAAATTCAGATTTTGTAAGATTCATTGTTTAATATAATTGTTAGTGATCCACCTCAAGAAAGCATGATTCTAAATGATTATATACATTTATTTCTTTTATTTATGTTTGATGAGAAGCTACATTTTATTGTTCATGTTATTTCCAATTACATTTCCTAATCTGCTAGCATCACATCACATCATTCCGCAAGGTGCTAAGCCGGCTTTCGCTTTCTAATTAATACGTTAGACTTAAACAATCAATTAATACTTAATATCCATTCAGATAACAAATATTAGTATTTTTTTAATAAAAATTTTATAAACACCAATTAAGAATTATTTAATTATTATTAAAAAAAATTTACACTTAATACATTACTTTTATTGAGTTCAAAAAAAAAAAAAACATTAATTATATATTTTTTAATATATATCACTGCAAACTTTTTTCTTTTAATAGATACATTTTTTCTCTCTAATTTTATGATAATCCAGTGAACTATGCTTTGACGGTTTCAAATATATATAAAAATAGAATTTCTTTTGATTACTCAATTATGTCATATAATAGTTATAACATATAAAGTTGGCAAATGAACTCATCCGAGTTTGAAACTGAATTCAACTTAGCTTGACGTAATAAAAAGTCAAAAGCCTTATTTCGAGAAAATTCTAACTTAAAAATAGTGATGAAAAATTAGATCAAATAAATTGATTAAATTGAAAATTAGTGACCTGATCCTTTTAAGATTTATAAAATCGGTATATATTGAAGTGATCAAATATCCGTTTGAATTGGGTTAGAATGGACCAATTTGATATTGAATTGATTTTAAATATTTAATTCATTACTCATTATTTCATTTTTTAAAAAATTTTTAGGATTACACTTATATGTATATTAATGACTAAGCTATAAGTCTAGCGTATGCTTTTGTTAAATATTTATTACATTTAATATTTATTTAATTAAAAGTCAAGTTTCTACCAACAAAGACTTCTTCGAATAGATCGTTGGACCGGTTGAACCGAAAATCAAAAGCATCATTGATTCAACATCTGATCCGATTTTTAAAGCATTATTTGAAACTACATGATCATGAAAAGCACAAACTCTAATTTATTTATTTGTATATGTAATTAATTATATACAAAACTATTTCAAGTATAAATATATTTATTCAAAAAAATTATTACTTATTTATTTATTTATTTATTATGTAATTATATAAATTTATTTAGCACTTTAAATAAATACATAAAATTGAAAACCTTAAAAAATTAACAAGATAAAAAGGGTTATTTGGCAAATTTGTCATCATACTATATGTGGATATTGAAATTTGTCACTATATTTTATTTTGATTGATATTTGCTATTGTATTTTGAGATTGAGGGTAAATTTGTCATTCTACTTTTATTTGATTGAATTTTGCAACTAAACTTTGGTTTTTTATTGAATTTTGCCACTCAACATTGATTTTAGATGATTTGAAAAAAAAATTAAAAAAAAAGAATATTCCTTGAATTATTTCATTTAACAATTAACAACAATAAATTAATTTATGAAAAATATTAAAAAATAATATAAAAATTTTATTTTATGAAAATAAGACTTGAAGAAAAAAAACCAGAAAAAGAGAAAAAACTAAGTTTAGTTTTTTATAAAATAAACATTCTATGTTAAATTTTTTTATTTTTAATTAATTGATTTTTTATTAATAATTATAAAAATAAAATATTTGAATGAATTTTATTTTTATTAAATTTTATTTTCAAATTATTCAGAATTAAAACTGAGTAGTAAAATTCAATCAAAAATCAAAATTTAGTGGCAAATTCAATCAAACAAAAATAAAGTGGCAAAATTTAATACTAAGTTAAAGTATAGTGGTAAATTTACTCTTAATCTTCAATTAATGTAAAGTATAATGATAAATTTCTATATCCAACTATAGTATGATGATAAATTTACTCATTAATCCAATAAAATAAGTAATAAAATAATAATAAAAGAAAATAAAGCATGAGGGGTAAAAGGGGAAGCGACAGATGCGATTGACTTCATTGGATCCATTTTAAAATTTGGGTATAGGATTGGAACTCCTAATCGTATCTGAGTGGCCCCAATTGGGCATCTAAATCTAGTCTAATTGACCTAAATTTTGTATGTAAATTGATTACTATTTTACATATATTTTTAAAACAATTTGTAAGATGCGATCAAATTTTGATAATTTAAAAATAAACAAATAAACAAAATGTAAGAGGTAAAAACCCATTAAAACCTTAAATGTAGGCTTAAAGCCCATTTATCTTAATCGGCATAGATTCAAATTTTCTGCAGGGTACTTTTCTAAATCTTGGGCTGATATTTGTAAAGGCCCATGTTTTAAAGATGGGAGGTTAGCAAGGAGAAAGAAACGTCCAAACTTGCTTTTTCATGCTAGTCAATAGGCACTAGCTATAAGCAAAGTATGAAGCACCCCAACATTTGGTTGAAATAAATTACACGATATAAAATGATAAAAAAAATAAAATTAAAATGCAATATAAAATATATCAGGATACGAAAAAAATAATATGAATATGGACACGAACACATGAATGTATTTATATAAATATAACACTTTAAACACGATTATAACATAAAAAAATAACACGAAAATAATATGAATATACGAATTGCTGGTTCAGATAATTGATGCACAATTTCTTATTTTTTTGAGCAAATTTGAATTTTTTTCTCAATTTTTTATTTATTTATTAAATTACTGAATCTTCTTCAAGATAGAGTAAAATTTCTTAAATTCTTTTATTCAATAATATTATTGACACCTGTTTTTCAAGATTAATTGTTTAGTACATTAGGCTACTCTTTATGCTAAAACAGATGTACAAATGAAAATTGTAACAAAGTAAGAATTAAAACTTTGAACCTCAATTTCTTTAAAGAAGGTAAGAGTTGATCAAGTTTGAGTTGTTGGGGAATTGTAAAGATAATATAAAACTTAATGGATCTATATAGTTAACGTGGTAACAAACATGTATCTAATAATTTGTTCACTTAGATGTAATACAAGATAACATGGGAATTTTAATGCCGACAATAAATATGTTTAAGGATCGAGCTATCTACCTGGTTCGATAGGTCCAGTTTCTATTGGATCGAGTTTGGACAAGATTTTTTTCAATTCGGGCCGGACCAACCCGAATTACTATTTATTAATAATTTTTTTATTTAAATTTAATTATAAAAATATAAAAATATTAATATAAGAATGGTTTTTATTAAATAGTAATTTGGGTTTATTGGTCAATCAGGGTTTTGGTAAAGGATATGAAAAAAATTCGAGCCGTAACTCGGCCCGAGCCGATCCATGAACAGATCTAGCCAGCAATACTAATAAAGAAAATTTTGTCATCTTTTATTGGTATTTATAAATATAGGTAAAAGTGAATTTCGTATAGTGAACAAAAATTCATTACTGTTGCAACCTAAAATATAACATAACATAACAAGTCTGATCGCGAGACTTTATAATGGAGTAGGTGTGACATTAAAAAAATCAAGAAAAAGTCGACTTAATTCCTCTTAAAAAATGAAGGTTTTGAAAATGACCTTGAAAAAGGCATGGAGTAGCCACCAATCTTTTTTAGCTAGGTGTAATCGGCCACCTATTAAAATCGATTTTGTAAAATAATTTAAAATTAATTAAAACATTTTTAAAACCAATTTCAACTCTGCGTTTTAAACCAGAGAAATCAAAGAAGCGGGTTTGAGACTCGGTTACGTGTGGGGAAGGATTAACACACCTACAACGCCCGTATAAAAACGGTACCTTATTAATCGTGTGTTATCTCAAGTCTTGGTAAAAAGTCGATTTTTAATTTAGTATTTCAAGTTAATTCCCAATTTAAAGAAAAATAATTCCATTTTTAATTGAAAATGATCCGAAATTTATTAATTCAAAATTTTTCTATATTTCCTGACAAAATCGGCAAAATATAGAAATTTTTATTTATTTGAAAAATCTTCCGAACCATTCTCGTTTTTTTTTTTTAAAAGAAAGATATTCCTTTATTAATGATAATTGATGACATTCTCTCCAGCAAACCCGGTAGAGAACTCATGAATTATTTTAACTCGGGAATATCTTTATTTTTATTGAAAATCATTATCTTTTACAAAACATTTTAAAAAAATATGAACATGAATATGTGTGACATAGTAAAGATGATATAGTAAAGTCTAGATACTATAATGCAACCTAAATGAGATGACATAATTTAGATGGCATAGCACATTCAAAATGAAATGAAATGATTTAAATAACATAATATTCTAAATGAAATGAAATATTCTAAATGGAATGAGATATCCTAAATGAAATGAAATGTCCTAAATGAAATGAAATGTCCTAAATGACATAATATATTCTATATGAAAGGAAATAACCTAAGTAACATGGTATATTCTAAATGGAATAAAATGATTTAAATGACATGGAAAATGTAAATGATATGACATATTTTAAATGACAGGACATATTCTAAATAATATAATCTAAATGACATGGAACATAGTCTAAGTGACATGAAACATAAAATAATGCTATCATGAAATATGCATGAAAATAAAACAAAAATAATAATGCATGAACATAGTATATGCTAAATAATGTGACGCAAATAAATGACTAAATAAAAAATATAGGATAGCATGAAATATTCAAAAATCATATAACAAATAATAATCATCATAAAAGTGAATCAAAATAATAATAATACATATTAAATAAAATGCATGAACATGGAAAATGCAATGCATGAAAATGTATTTTTTTCCTCTAAATAAAGAAATCCGTATATCTAAAAAGATATCCGGCTACCTTAGGAAAATATGTCAAATTAAATTTTCTAAAACAAAAAAAACTTTGTAATTGTTTGAAAACAATTTTGAAAAAAAAAAAACTTGAATGAAGATTAAAACCCTAACCAAGCTCTTTAAAAATGGCTATAATTTCCTAAGTTTAAAATCCCGGACTTGACCACCCTTAACCCGAGATTTATAAATCATTTTTAAAGTTTAAAAAGGCTTAGAAACTATCCTAAGACAGTAGCTAAAGCTTCTAACCAACCCCCTCTAAATGCCTTAGCTAAATTCAATGCCTCTACTGTCCAGTTTTAACACACGATTTTTTAACATATTTTTAAAAATTCAAAAGAATCTAAAACAAATACTGGAGACTCAGAACATGTAAAACTACATGAGAAAAAATTAGCTTAATTTTTTGATTAAAGATGACTGTCTCGAAAAATCGGGAAAGTACGAGTACTGGGTGAAAAAAATAGTTTGCCAAAACATATTTTTTTGCCTTTGATAAAATCATTTAAAAATCAAAGTAAAAATGTTGGAGACTCTCCTAAAGACTCACAAACAGTATCTAACACTTTTAAAAAGTTAGATAAAAATTAGCTAAGTAAGAAAAACACAAAGGTAGAATAATCAATTTGACAACTCTTTAATTTTCCACAAGTATGCTCTAGTGAGCATGACTTTGAACCATTAATTGGTCTAAGTCATAAATCATGTGGCAATGACATGGAATGCATGAACATACAGCAAATGAAATGTATGAAATGTATGGTCTAAAGCCTAAATGATAAAGGAAATGCATGACAATTCAAAATAACCTAAATGCCTAGCATGAGTTTGCATGGCAATAAATGCTAACCTAACTTAATATGCATGAAATGCTTGATAATGCAAATGTGGCTTAGACCTAATATGTTATGAATGTGCATGAAAATACTAATGTGACCTAAGGCCTAAGTAGCATAGTAATGCATGGCAATACTAATATAATTTAAGACCTAATATGCATGGCAATACCAATATGGTCTAGACCTAAAATGTAATGAGAATGCATGGCAATACTATGAACATACAATGACCAATAAACCTAATACTAATGCTTGAACAAACAGCAACTAATACACAATTTCATGGCATAGTCCTAGTTAACATGGTACCTAAACAAAATGCAAATGCACACACAAGGAAAAGAATGCATGAAGAGGCCGAATGGTCACATGGTACTCTAATGCAATCCTATCTAGTAAATAACACAAGTACACGACAAAACATATCAAGATACATAATGTCATGACATTTTCACAAGCATATGACACACTAAAATCAAAATACACAAGCTTATGACATGGAAATGCAAACAAATCAAGAAGCAAGATGAAAATGCACATGCAAGGCAAGCAAAAATGGAGTAGTCTAATGGTCATATGACCAAATATAAAATGCAAAAATGTTTATAATGCAAGACATGATACATGAAAAAAATGCACAATATGATCAAGATGAACACAAAGGCCGAACCTACAAGGAAAAATCATTACGCATGAAAAAGAAATATAAAAGCAAATATAGCATAGAAAATAATGTAAAGAACATGAACAATATAAGCATAGACATACAAAGAAAATAACAAGAAAAGCTAGTTAACAAAACAAGGAAAGTTAAGTTCTATGGTTGGTACAAAATGGGCATAGCCTCTCCCCAAACCATAATCACTTGATCTATTCAAGATCATGAAGCCTTTCCATTTCTTTTCCTTCAATTTTTTTTTGTAAAAAATCAGAACCTTCAAAAATCATATTTTTCATAACAACATGCAAATAAGAAAAAAAGAAAAAAATCAAGGCAAGCATGCCCTCAAATTTGGCCAAGCACAAACTCTTTTATTTTCAACCATTTTTTTTTTGAAGAAGAAGAGATGAAAACTAAAGTAAACATTTAAAACTTTGATTTCTATGAAAAATGTAGTAGGAAAACAAGATAGAAAATCAAGAAATCACCATGGAAAACAAGAAGAAAACTATGCTAGAGCTAGGTAGAAATGGCTACCTTCAAGCTCTCTTAGAAAACTTTTTTTTTTCCTTTCAAAAACCTTTTTTTTCTTTCTAAATCTACTGACTTCCAGCCTTCAACCTTATGAAAAAACTAATCAGCCCCCTCCCCTAATGACTTGGCCGAATGGCATGCCCACCATTGGATGATTTTTGCACTTTTCTCCTCCAATTTTGGCCCTTAGATTAATATATTTTCATGACAACATAAAAATGTCATCTTGCCAATTGATAGAAGCCCTTAAGATATGTACTCAGCACTTGTAATAAACTCAGCCCTTAGATGAAAATGAGGACCAATCCCATGCACTCCCTTGCTTGGCCCTTTGAGTGCCTACCTTGGATGAGTTGTGCTTTTCTATTCTTGGCCATTGGATAAGGATTCTTTCATGACAACATAAAAATGTCATCTTGGTATTTAATCCATCCCTTTTCATGTGTACTCAGCCCTTGTACATGGCTAAGCCATTGGATGAAAATGAACAATCCCATGCACTTCTTTTCTTGGCCGAATGGATGTCCACCTTTGGATGAGTTGTGCTCTTCCATTCTTGGCCATTAGATGAGGGTTCTTTCATGACAAATAAAAATTTCATCTTGACATTTAATCTTTGCCATTGAATGGTGTATTCAACTTTTCTACAAGGCACCTAGGCCATTGGATGAAAAGGGGACCATTTGCAAGGTATTAGTGGTAGCATGTGAGCTTGATAGTGACTAAGGAATTAAATTGATCTAGCTTCCTTCTTCTCCTCTATGCTGGCTGATCAAAGAGGTAAAATCCCAGCAATTCCTTTTTCTTTCATATTTTTCTTAATTACAAATTTGCCCTTTTCGATTTCTTCGATAAAATGACCTTTTTGACCATCGAACCTAAATAAATAGCAAACGGATTCCAAATTCAAATGTTCTTTTTTTTTTTTCAATACTTCTGAAATAATAAAAAATTGAATTCTGGAAGTTTTCAATATTTTTTGAGTCCATTTGCTATTTATTTGGATTTTTTTTCCAAAATTGCCCTTTTGTGCACCTGAACTTTCACCATTTTTTAAACGAGATCCGAATCCGAATTTTTCTTCACCAATCTATACCAAATAATTTAAAAGTGTGATCTGGAAGTTTTGGTAATTTTTGGAACTCATATGCTATTTTTTCAGGATTTATTTGCTTGAATTTCTGCATAGTGGACCCGAGATTTGGCCATTTTGCATACGAACTCCGAATCAAGATTTTCTTTCTCCAACCTCTTCCAAATAATTTAAGAATGAGATCTGCAAATTTTCAGAAATTTTGGAGTTCATTTTCTATTTTTCCCAAATTTTCCAATTTTGCCTTTTTACCTCCGAAGCCCGGTTTTGATCAAAACAAGTACGATTTTCAGATTTTCTTCAAACTGAGCCTTGGGCTATCCTTTTTTTAATTATTCCTCATCAATTAAGGGCTTTATTCTTACCGAATCGGGCCATTTCTGTAATTCTTCCAAATTTCACCGAAATCCACCAAAAATCCTAATTCTCGATTTTCTTTCGAATTGACTTTTCTTTCAGTTTTTCTTTCAAGTATCTTCTTCATTACTCGTAGTCAGTTCTTATGTTTCATTTGGAACCTTCAATACCGACCAATTTGATCGTTTAAGGATTTTTCCCCAAATTTCCCGAACTAGGGTTTCATTTCTACTGAATTTCCGTAACTCAACTTCCGAACTCCATATCTTTCAATGTAGACCTCGGATTATCAAAATTGTTTCTCCATTTTTCAATTGAACTTCAAATCTTGATTTTGAAAGTAGGTTGACTTTTTCAGTAGTTGACTTTTTGAGGTTGACTTTTTCAAGTTTGACTTTTTCTGTCTGCTTTTTTTAAACTAAGTCACGGAGTACCACCTGCAGGATGAGAAAAGTCTTTTTTCATTCTAAAACATCAATTTAGGAAGAAAACATAACTGTTTTAGTGGTCCGGACAAAATTAGGTGTCTACAGCTGCCCCTCTTTGGCTATTGCTGAGAATCAGGAATCAGGCAAAGATAAATAAACACTAATTTTGTCCGATTAGTGAAATCACATGTGAAGAGAAAAAGAAAGGGGTTTTCAATCCTCATTTTTTCATTTTTTTTCATTCATTTCTTTTTTCATTTTCTTCATTTTTTTTGAAAGTTGTAAATTGAAGATTTTGTCCTTAAATTGAGTCCCCTGACTAGTCAAGGCTCGATGGGTCTTAAGAAAACAAGTTCGATTTGTCCTTAAATTGAGTTCCCTGACTAATCAAGGCTCGACCCGTCTTAAGGAAGCGAGTTCGATTTTAAAACAAAATATTTCTACGGTAAATCTCGGGATTCAACTCATTAGAGAAGCAGAACGAGTTCGATTTTAAAACAAAAGGGAAAATACTTCGACTCATTTTGGGAAGCAGAACGAGTTCGATTTGCAAAGTGATGACTTAGGTGAAACCAATCTAAAATGCCAACTTCGCTGGGCTTAATCATTTTGTGCCATCTTCATCGTGCTTAATCACATCTAACGTGCCAACTTTACTGGGCTTAATCATTTTGTGCCAGCTATATTGGGCTTAATCAAATCTAAAATGCCAACTTTACTGGGCTTAACCATTTTTGTGCCAGCTACATTGGGCTTAATCACATATAAGATGCCAACTTTACTAGGCTTAATCACCTTTTATACCAGCTACATTGGGCTTAATCAAATCTAAAATGCCAACTTTACCGAGCTTAACCATTTTTGTGCCAGCTACATCGGGCTTACTCATATTTAACGTGCCAACTTCATTGGGCTTAATCACCTTTTATGCCAGCTATATTGGGCTCAACCACATCTAACGTGCCAACTTCACTGGGCTTAATCACCTTTAACGTGCCAACTTTACTGGGCTTAATCACCTCTAACATGCCAACTTTACTGGGCTTAATTCCTTTTATGCCAGCTTCGTCGGGCTTAAACATCTCTAACATGCCAACTTTACTGGGCTTAATCATCTCTAACATGCCAACTTTACTAGGCTTAATTCCATTTATGCCAGCTTCGTTGGGCTTAAACATCTCTAACATGCCAACTTTACTGGGCTTAATCACCTCTAACATGCCAACTTTACTGGGCTTAATTCCTTTTATGCCAGCTACGTCGGGCTTATTCACCTCTAACATGCCAACTTTACTGGGCTTAATCCCTTTTGTTGTGCTAGCTTACATTGGGCTTAACCAACTAAAATGCCAACTTGAACTAGGCTTACACCTTTTTTAGGAAACCTATCTTCTTTTCCTTTGTGTCTTTTCAATGCTTGGTGAATGTAATGATCAAATGTATGGATGCAAAAACCAATGTAACTTGCAAAAATGTCGATGCACATGTTCATTACATGATGCATAAATGCTTATGACACCATTTCACATTAAGAGAATGTTAAGAGGATTGATTATCTCCCCTTTTTCCTCGTGTCTTAACTAGGTTTCCTATTGGAGGGAGTGATTCCTGCCCCTTGTCTATATTTTCCAATTCATCTTGTTGAAAAAAATCGCATGGTTTCGTATTCCCAACTTGTCCTTGCCCCAACCGATTCCTTCTTTTCAGTTACCTGGTCAAAACCAAAACACAGAGTTAAACTTCATTCAAACTCAAAATTTCATGCTGCTGAACAAAAAAAACTTTTTGCTAGAGCATATCCACACCTCAATTTTAGTTTGTTCTTCCTAAGTCATGTCAATTTTATTTCTTCCAAAACATGTGAAATTGAAGTCTTTCAGAAATTGGTGATCACCATTAGAGACATTTTTAAGCGAAATGGGAAATCAGCTTCACTTTTCGAGTGATTTGAACGGTTTAATGCAACAAGGTCAATGGGCTAATGTAATAAGGTCCAGATTGTCTAGGAAGGCTTTTCATCTTGACAAAGAAGAGAAGGTGAATGTCCTTTTGTCTCGGCTCATGAGTAAGTTTTCTCAAAACATGAATTCCTTAAAACCAAACTTTTTTTTTTTGGGAAAAAGTTTTAATTAGGTCTCATCAATCCTCTAATCTCTAAATATGAAATTTTGATAAATGTTAACTTTAGCCATGATAGGTTCCATGTTGGAAGGAAAAAAGTTTAACTTTCAAAATCAATTCCAAAGAAAAGGCTATCTTTTTGGTATGTCTAGGAGTTCCTTGATGCTCTTTGTATTCCTCAAACTGATGGTTTTGGCAATATCAATGTGTGGCATTAGAATTTCTTCTTATTCTGCTCTAGACTGCCCGTTTTTGGGTTTTCACCCTAGAGCTTCATTGTTTCTCTTTTTTTTTTATTGTTTCACCATGTATCTGAGAATTCTAAATTATTCCACAATGAAATAATAATTCGATGAGATGGGATAAAATCTGAGAAGAAACTTTTCAAGTTAAATATCCACACTTGATCAAAATGGACTTTTAAAACACGTAACGTAGGCTAAGGTTCGTGGTTCAAAAGAAAGGATAAGTAGGTTCAAAATATGTGTTTGAGGGTAATCAGATCAAAGATAATTTTCTGAGGAGGATTCCCTTTGAAACATTTGTCCCTTCTGGACTTCTCTTTCCTTCGTTTGAGTTTTGCTTTTTTTTTTTGTTGGCTTTCAATTTGCCATTATGTCACACATTTTTTTTGTGTGTTTCTTTCCTGGCTTTCAATTCACCATCTTTTTCTTTTTTTCTTTTCCCTTATTTTTTCTTGTATCTCCACTTTGACAGAGTGAGCCCGTACTTGTTTGGGAGCTCAATTTGCTTTGTTTCTTTCTCCTAGTCAGGACTTATTTCACCATGATTTTTTGAGAAAATCCTTCCTCGTATTTACTCCTCAATGTGGAGAGTGATCCTTGATCAGGGTTCAAAGAAAAAAGAATTCCTTAAGCTCAAAAAGGGTGACTATGGATAATTTCTCTTTGTGAAAGGGATGTGAAAGATGGCCATTTCTCATATCAAATATGAATATTCTCCTTCAAAAGAAATCCTCAAGAGGAATAGATAATCAGAATTTCATTTTGCATTTGAAAGCATTCGAATTCTCACATTTATGATGTCACAATATTTTTTCTTTTTTCTTTTTTCTTGGGTTTTTTTTTTTGGTTGCTGCATGCCCCAAAAATTCATGCATGATTCATTTTCAGCCACAAATGATGCCTCATTTTGATTTACCATTGAAGTGAAGATCTTTTGGTTCACGAGAATCCTGCTGTGAAGGAACATCTCAAATTTTATCTTTGAGCTTCTCGTTAAATGAACTTGTTTGGGTTTCAATTTCTTCAAAGTGTTTCCAACACATGGGAGAGAAAATAAAGGTGTTCTGGTTCATCCTGTGGCTCATGTGCTCATAAATCAGGGTGTGGGAAAAGGCTTAGAGACTTGGCATTTGAATTCTTTCAAAAGGATTCGAAGGTTTTGAATCTTCGAGTTTTTGCTATGATTTGTAACATGGCATAACTTTAACACATATCAAACCACGTAATCTACATCTTTTGGAAGATTGTCATGTTTACTTGACTTTCAAGAAATCCACGAAAGAATTTTTCAAATTTTCATTACTCATGACCTTGATAGAGGTTATTCTTTGTGGCTTTTGAGTGGTATTTATTCAACGTGTTTCCTAGGAATCTATCCCCCATGATGATCACCCATTCTTTCGAAACTCATTTCACTATTCAAAGAATATCCTTTTATTTTCAAAACGGAAAATTATCCGTATGGACCTTTATTTTCAGCCTTTTTTGTTTTTTCTTTCATAAATCATATAAACAAGACTTAAGAAGAATATTCAAAACTTCAAATGAGATATGATGTATGATGCTTGCAATTTAAAGTTCATTCATTTCAAACAAATTGAAAGTAAATACAAAGCTTAAAACAAGGTTAAGGATTGCCTCTGACTGGCATGCTACCCTGAGAACACATGATCCTAACCCCGTCATCCTTGATGAGCATCCATGAGCTCTTTGAACTTTGTCTGGTTTACATCAATTACGGCCTGAACTTTGTCTTTGAATGCAATGCAGTTCTTCGTGGAATGCCCTTTAACCCTGCTGTGATACTCGCATGTGGTATTAGGATCATACCGTTTCAGGTAAGGAGACTTCCTGGGCTTTGCAGGTACCACGGAGATCATTTGGCTTTGGACAAGCAATGGAAGAAGTTCTATGTAGGTCATCGAAATTGAATGGTACACCTTTTCCTTCTTTTTCTTACTGCTCTGAGAACGGACTGAACTAAACTCCAGATCATTTGGCATGATGTGAAAGGCTTTGAAGCATGATGATGACCGTGCTGAATCCAATGGTCAACATAGGATCGGGGATGTAAATAACCACCAAAAGGATCATCTTGCATTGCACTGAACCCTCTTTTATTTCCGCCTTCAACATTTACAACTTGAACATGCCCCTTAGCAACATCATTTTTCTTTTCGAAAAACATTCCGGCATTAGTATCCACAATTTTCCCTTTCTTTACCCCATCCTCAATCCTATCCACTACAAACAATATATCTGCAAATTCTGAAAAGACATTGCTGATCAACTTGTCATAGTATGGATGTGGGAGGGTATCCACAAACAAAGCATTCATTTCTCTATCAGTAAGAGTTGGTTGAACTTGCAAGGCCACATCTTTCCATCTACGAGCATATTCTTTGTAGTTCTCATTGGGCTTCTTTTTCATGTTATGGAGTGTCAAACGATCTGGAGCCATTTCCAACATATGCTCGTATTGTTTCAGGAATGCCCGGGCTAAGTCTCTCCATGTATTCACCTGGCCTTTTTTCAACTGATAATACCAATTAGACTCCCCTCCTGTTAGGCTATATTGAAAAACATGGATAAGCAATTTCTCATCATGCGCATGCCCCACCATCCTACTACAATATGCAGACAAGTGGGTTTTGGGGTTTTTACGTCCATCATACTTTTCGAATTCCGGAACCTTGAATTTTGGTGTGATAACCAGGTCAGGGATCAAATTAAGCTCTCCTACACTTACTTCATCTCCACCTTCAACAACTCGAATCCTTTCCTCTAACAGCTGATACTTCTTTTGGGAATCTGCCGACTCAGCCTCATTCGACTCATCCATTTTCAACTTTTCCTGTTCAGATGGATCATCTAAGTTCAGGATGTTGCTGGGATTAACTGTATTCTGGCCATCCAAAATCATGACTTCAATTTGACCCTTTTGTGCCTCTAATCTTTATCTGGCGACTAAGTTTTTAGTGTATCCCTTTTCCATGATTGCGGACATCAACTCCATCAGTTTAGCCATCTGATCTCTAGATTCTACTTGAGATTTTGCAAACTGTTCTTGTGATTCGTCTTGTGCCTTTTCTATTCTTTCCAATCTGGTAACTTGTTCATTCTCCATAGCACTAGCCTGTATTAAAAAAAGTACTTAGTTCTTCTTATACCTCTGATTTGAAATGAAAATTCTTTTAAAGATTCTTAAAGCCAAGCCAATTTTCGTTTTATTCTTCCAAATGTGTGAATGATGAATGAGCCAATGAATGTCATTTGATGCAAAAAAAAATTATCCATGGATATATACAGTGGAAACATACTGACCATGTATGTAATAAATGTAATGATGCCAACATGATGCAAGCAAAGAATAATACAATCAATGCATGGATATATGCCATAAATGACTATGTATGTTCCAGATGCATTTTCCAATGAATGACCCTATGAATGCAACACGATATCAATATGATGCATGTAAAGAATAGACAAATGAACATATACAGAGAAATCATGCTGACTATGTATGTCATGAATGCAACTTGATGCCACCAAAATGCATGTATGAATGAAATGTATGGTATGACAAATAATTGATTGGATGCCAAAATGCAAAAAAAGGAAGATATCACAGAGGAAATAAGAATAGGAGGAACTTAATCATCAACATCTCATAAATTTGAAACGTAACCAATTCATTCCCATATCAATGTTCGCAAGGTATAAACTGATAGAAACTCAATTAAGAGTTGTAAACCCAAGTGCAGGTTATTTTCAAGTAATAAATTCTCGGGTGTCCGAGGTCGAACCACAGGGAAGCGTACTAGTAAGTATAAGTTTATAAATATATATTAAAAAGAAAATAAACAAGATATTAGGGAATCAATAACAAAGAAAGTAAACAAGATATTAGAGAACAAAATAAACAAAATAACATAAAAGCAATTAAACAAGATATAAAAAACAATAAGAAAGGATGTTGAGGTTAGAGAATCCACTCTTGGTGTTATGCTAAGATTAATCTTGTTTTATTACACAATTGAAATCCACACATAAGGGAGGTTCCAATCGGAAGGTTTAGCAATTCAGTCCAAATTGTCCAACGTCCATAGCATATGATATTATGTTCATTTGGTGTCCTCAAAACTCATAAAAAGAGTCCAAGCATTCCTTATGCCAAGGTATATGTCTACAACAAATCAAGGTTATGAAACCAAGCATTTACTGTGCCATTTTCATTGTCAATAATGAATCAAGATCTCTACTTTGCAAGTATGATTTTAAACCAAAAGAAAATATTATCTATACTAGTGCTTATAAATGATGATTCATTTTAGCTCATGTTTAAGAGACTAACCTTAGCATTTACCAAGAGCTTCACCTCATCACCTCAACAATATGATTAGCAACACATACTAGATATGAATAAAATGAAAAGAAATGTAAGAAGCATAAGTAAATAAAAAAAGAAAACTAGAGAAAGGAAAGAAGAAGAAAACTTAGAGAATTTTACTACAAAGGCTAATATCCTACCAATGTATAATGTATCCCAATACTCATCCAAGGCCCTCTATTTATACACATTTTGGAGGGCTAAATGACAAGAGACAAGCTTTACAAATTTCAAAGGTAGGTATAATAGGTGGGTGCATTTTTCTAACAATTTTCGTCATATTGTATGACAATTCTGATCAGCCAGCTTGATGGTCGATTTTGTCAATGTTGGAGGCTCGATCTGATAAAATGGTTTTCTAGAAAAATATACCCCTATCAGTTACGGATCCATAGCCGTTGGAATCAGATCATTTGCGCACGTGGATCGGAAGATATGGTCAAAATACCAAAACGGTGCAGAACAGACGTCATTGCACATCAGCCAACTTGATGGTCGATTTCGCTAGGGAAAACGACTCCGTTTCAAGAAGTGTAAAACATGAAAAAGATAGATATGCCTCTTAGCTTTGCAGGGATACAAAGTTCAGCCTTATTGCTTCAGTGAAACTCAAGATATAGCTGATATGGCAAAAGGTGTCGGAACTGGAACTGAACTGGATTTGCCCTTAATACTAGTAATCTGAAATCACTCAAAGAAACTTGTGAAAAACACCAAATTACATAAAAATATAAAAGATCATAAACACAATTAGACTAAACAATAATAACTCGTATTTAACACAAAACAATAATAAAACATAACTAAAAACTATATAATTATACGAGTTATCACACCCCCATACTTAGATTGTTGCTAGTCCCTAGCAACGACTCAATAAAAATAAAATAAGAAAATCTAATCTAATCCATTTTCGTAGGAAATCACGGTGGCACTTAGCATGTGACACAAGCCTTTAAACCCCTAGGTGTCCCTAGTGGACGAGTTTAGTCTCGTGAGGGTTTACTAGGACGATACCCACAAACATTGAAGAAATAAGAAAAACTAAAAATAATAATTATAACTAATCCTTCCAATATAAATTAGAGATAATCATTGGACAAGTCTTAAAAACTAATCAATAGCTTAAAGAAATTCACAAAAGATCTTGCTTGAATGTAAATAGTTTGAGTTAAGCCAATAATAACATAACATATTTCAATCAAAATAGTGTATATTCAAACTTAATCTCAACTTCTCACATGGGATACTCTCTTGATTTTCACTCTTTAAAGTAGTGGTAAAGTGTTTACACTCAATCAATCTCATGAAAACACTTCTACCATATGCTTGCTTGTCCACCTATTCTCCACTATTTAGATCATACAACTTCATAAATCAAGAGGTCTTTATTCAAGGTTGTAATGGGGCCAAAGGGTTATAATGTGGTTAAAGAACAAAAGGATAAAGATATCACAAAGGTTCCAAAGAGTTCATAGATTTTAGAGACATAATAAGATCATACAAATAAAACTTCTCAAAACTCTTATAAAGCACATAATAACATAGGCTAAATATTCATGTTGAGCCTTTGCATCATTCTAACCAACTTTGTAACATCTTTTTCTAGAAGTTCAAGAGAAGATTTTTTTTTTTTTTTTTTAATATGGGAATGTATTTGACAATGATCCCTTTCTTTTTCTCTTGACTTTTTCTTTTCTTCCCCCACACTTATCTTTTGTTTCTAACCCAAATTTTCAAATAAAAATATCCCTTGTTTTTTTGCAATATGTCTCAAAATATAAAATTCATCTTTAGAACAAGGGTAAGGATATAAGTATATTTAGGCTAGGTGTAAGTTGTGGTTACCAATAAAACATCATATTTAATGTAGGCTCAAATTGGCTCACTAGTGGGGATGTTCTCGTAGAACATTAATAATGGATGGCTGTTTGGCTCTGGTTATAATCCTAATGCCTCTATCATATTCATGTCGTCACATGTATCAATATAGTCTCAAACGGTTTAAAGCAAGTTCTAGAGAATCATGTAATCATAAGAGCACTCAAGAAAGAAATTAGATTGATTTGTATAATGCATCAATCATTATAGGCTCAAAAACTCACAAAGATGATTATACAAGTCAGATTAAGTCTAAACATGCTTCTTTCTCAATCAACATATCATATTAACATTGGCTCATAAAAAGGTTGACATCAAGCTCAATTCTCATGAAACTCTTCTCACTAATAAATCTGTTTTAGACTTATGCAATTCATATCTCATCATTGTATTGAAAGTAACTAAAAAAAAAAACACACTAAGTCTAAACATGCTTTTTTTTTTTTTTTTTTGAAGAAGAAGAAGATTAAATCAAACTGACAAGGTATGTCTCAAGTCTCCCTTACTCAGACCTTGTTCAGAATGAATACTTCTAAATGTCTTAAAACACAACAATTTTTTTTTTTTTAGCAAAATATGTCCCTTACCCCCTACTAAAATATGACATTGTCCCCAATGTCAAATTTTAAAGGTAGAATTTAGGAGATATTACCTGCAGGGGTTGCTAACCACTTATTATAACTCAGACACAACAAGCAAAATGTTAGATAATGTCACAAAGACAAAGTGCAATCCACTCCTTGCTCGTCCATATCTCTTTTTCTTTTTCCGAGCGTTTGCGAAACAACCGTAGCAGATAAATACTCATAAGCTTGGAGCTTTTTGAGTAAATCTTCAATGGTTGTAGCAGAAATTATGGTTCTCCTTGCCTCTGAAAACATGAATCCATTATCCACAACATTATCTAAATATGAAAGCAAATTACTAAAATAACCATTAATATTAAGCAAACCAATGGGTTTCTTATTTGTGACCAAAGATGACCAAGAAGCCACGCAAGCTATTTCTTCCAATGTACCCAGACCTCCTGGTAAAGCAATGAATGCATCGGCAGAATGGTACATGATTGTTATCCGTTCAGGGATACTCCAGACTTGTATTTCCTTACCCACGGTAGGTCCACAAAAATCTGTGAATAGTTTTGGCACGATTCCTAGAACTGGACTTCCTCCGGCGTGTGCTGCTGTAGCGACTGCTCCCATTAAACCCGTACTACCGCCTCCATAAATCAAGTGGATCTTTTGTTGGGCAAGTATTACTCCAACTCTTATGGCTTCATCAGCGAATATGTTATTTTTCCCTGGATAAGCACCTCCAAAGACACAAATTTTTTTAATGCGCTGGGACGAAGTGCTTTCCATTTTTTTTTTCTTTTTCGAGTGCCTGAAAGAGAATGAGTACATGGTGTAATATATAGAGGACTAAGTAGTGAATCAGACAAGAGTAATAATGTCGCCGAAAGTGTATTTGACCTGTCAGAAGAAAATGTTAACCTAACAAAAGATTTTTGCGTGTTTTTAGGAAGAAAATCAAAAAGAGAAGAAAAATCAACCGTAAAAGTCAAAAGTAATAATGTCGCCGAAAGTGTATTTGGCATCTTCCTCTGGTTTTACGTCCAGAAACGGCTTAAACGCCTTCTATGAGTCGAGGATATGCTTCCCATCCAGTTTTCTTATAAGCTGGCAAACAGGGTCTTTTATCATCAGATTCCCAAGATGTTGCCATTCCCTTTGGAATTGCGGCCATAAATCAAGAATTTCTCTTTGTACGTCTCCACTAGGATGCGTCTCAAGAGAAAGTTGGATATTACCCAAATTCTCCTTACTCAGTCCATCCTTAATGAATTCAATTTTATCATCTCGATTAGAGGACGGAATCCCAATAGAACGACATTTACCGTTACACGTCCATCGTGCACACTTGTGGCAATTTGAACTCATGCGCTTTGCTCGTCGCTTCTTTGCATAAGTGCTTCTACCTGTACCTGGTAAATGCAAAACAGGAAGATATTCATCTTCACGTACCTTGGCTTCAATTATCCAACGTATGTCTTCAGGAATCCCTTTGTTCATAAGCATTCTTAATCTTTCTAATCGAACTTGGTAAAGCTTCAGTAAAATATTCCGAGGAAAAGGAGGAAATCGTTTCTGCAATCTTTTGAGAATATCATCCATCCTGAAAAAAAATGAAAAAAAATAAAATGAAAGAGAAATTTATATACAATATCAGTTTTGTGGGTAGCTGATGGAACCGACTTAAATAATCACGGAGTACCGTTATCCGCCATTTAACCGGGGTAAAAAAAAAATTATATTTACATCTAGTTATTTTCAAAACAAGGATCAGAAAGAAAAACAACCTCTTCTTGAGTAACATGATTTTCCAAAAAGAGTTTGAGTCTTTGTCCATTTACCTTGAATACGTTACCATTTTGAGGATTCTCAATGTCAACTGCTCCATAATGATACACATGCTTAACCACAAATGGGCCAGTCCATCTTGATCTCAACTTACCAGGAAATATGTGAAGTCTAGAATTATAAAGTAGAACTTTTTGCCCAACATTAAATGTTTTTCTTGAAATTAACTTGTCATGAAAGGCTTTAGTTCTTTCTTTATGAATTTTAGAATTCTCATATGCATCATTTCTGAGTTCCTCAAGTTCATTTATTTGTAATTTTCGTAAATTAGAAGCGTCATCAAGGTTTGAGTTGAACATTTTAATGGCCCAATATGCTTTATGCTCAAGTTCCACAGGTAAATGACAAGGTTTTCCATAAACTAGCCTATAAGGAGACATGCCCAATGCTGTTTTAAAAGCTGTTCGATAGGCCCATAATGCATCGTTAAGTCTAAGAGACCAATCTTTGCGATTTGGATTAACTGTCTTTTCCAAAATTTGTTTAATCTCCCTATTTGCTAATTCTACCTGTCCATTTGTCTGCGGGTGATAAGGGGTTGCAACTTTGTGTGTAATGGCATATTTCTTCATTAATGTTTCAAAAACCTTGTTGCAAAAATGTGTTCCCCCATCGCTTATGATAGATCGAGGAATTCCAAATCGACTCAAAATATTTTCTTTTAAAAATTTAATCACTGTTTTGTGATCATTATTTCGACATGGAATTGCCTCTATCCACTTTGAAACATAATCTATTGCTACTAAAATGTATAAGAAACCAAAAGATGGTGGAAATGGTCCCATGAAATCAATACCCCAACAGTCAAAAATTTCAATTATAAGAATTGGGTTCAAAGGCATCATATTTCTTTTCGAAATGGAACCTAATTTTTGACAACTTTCACATGACTTGCAAAAATTATGTGCATCTTTGAACAAAGTTGGCCAGTAAAATCCACACTGTAAAATTTTTGCAGCAGTTTTCTTTGATGAAAAATGACCACCACATGCCTCGGAATGACAAAACTTAATTACACTACTTACCTCATTGTCGGGAATGCATCTTCGAAAAATCTGATCAGGACAATATTTGAACAAGTAAGGGTCATCCCAATAGAACTTCTTTACCTCATTCAGAAACTTCCTTTTATCTTGTGTGCTCCATTGAGAAGGAATTTTTCCTGTAGCAAGAAAATTAGCAATGTCAGCAAACCAAGGTGTCGTGGAGACAATTAGAAGTTGTTCATCAGGAAAAGTATCATTTATTGGTGAGGTTCCAAAAGATTCATCACAAACAAGTCTTGATAAATGATCAGCCACCACATTTTCTACTCCTTTTTTATCTCGAATGGTGATGTCAAATTCTTGCAGCAAAAGGATCCACCTCAGCAACCTAGGTTTTGCATCCTTCTTAGAGAGAAGATATTTTAAAGCTGCATGATCACTAAAGACAACAATTGATGATCCAACAAGGTAAGATCTGAATTTATCCAATGCAAAAACAACTGCAAGTAATTCCTTTTCTGTAGTGGAATAATTCATTTGGGCTCTATTTAAAGTTTTACTTGCATAGTAAATTACATGTGGTTTATTATCTTTCCTTTGTCCTAACACAGCACCAACAGCATAGTCACTAGCATCACACATTATTTCAAATGGTAAAGACCAATCAGGAGATCTCATAATAGGAGCAGTAGTGAGCATATTTTTGAGTTTTTCAAAAGCATCTTCACAATCTTTAGTCCATTCAAATGCAGTGTCTTTCATTAAAAGATTACATAGAGGTTTAGATATCGTGCTAAAATCTTTTATGAATCTTCTATAAAAACCTGCATGTCCCAAGAATGACCTAATGTCCTTTACTGTCTTTGGTGTGGGTAGATTAGCAATCAATTCAAGTTTTGACTTGTCTACCTCAATCCCTTTTGCAGAAACAATGTGACCTAGTACAATACCTTTAGTGACCATGAAATGACATTTTTCCCAATTAAGAACAAGATTTTTTTCTTCACACCTAATCAATACATTTTTCAAATTGGCTAAGCAATCATCAAATGAATCACCAGAAACAGAAAAATCATCCATGAAAATCTCAAGATTACGTTCAATCATGTCACTAAAAATGCTAAGCATGCATCTTTGAAATGTGGCAGGGGCGTTACATAATCCAAATGGCATTCTACGATATGCAAAAGTACCAAAAGGACATGTAAAAGTGGTTTTCTCTTGGTCCTCAAGTGCAATGGCAATTTGATTATACCCAGAATATCCATCTAGAAAACAATAAAACTCATGCCCTGCAACTCTTTCTAAGATTTGATCCATGAAAGGCAAAGGGAAATGATCTTTCCTCGTCACTGAGTTAAGTTTCCTATAGTCAATGCACATGCGCCAACCAGTAACAGTCCTAGCTGGAATTAATTCATTGTTTTCATTTTTAACTACAGTAACTCCAGATTTCTTAGGTACGACTTGAGTAGGACTTACCCATTTGCTATCAGAGATAGGATAAATGATTCCATTATCTAGAAGTTTAATGACTTCATTTCTCACTACTTCTTTCATATTAGGATTAAGCCTTCGTTGCATTTGTCTAGAGGGTTTAGCATTTTCCTCTAAATAAATATTATGTGTGCAGATTAATGGGCTTATTCCCTTTATGTCAGCTAAGGTCCATCCTAATGCATTTTTGTGCATCTTCAAAAGTTGTAACAACTTACCTTCTTGTAGTTCATCAAGATGTGAAGAAATTATGACTGGAAAAGTTTCACTCTCACCCAAAAAGGAATATTTTAGCTCGGATGGCAATGGTTTTAACTCCAGCTTGGGTGGTTCAATAGTTGATGGTACAGTGACATTTGTAAGTGATGGTAGTTCCTCAAACTTTTGTTTCCAACAATGCTTATCCTGAAAAGATTTTAACAAAGAATCAGTGTGTGAAATTTCTGAAGCATTATCAAACTCATATTCAATTAAATAAGCTTCTAAAGGATCATGGAATGTGGTAGTGGTGAGATGTTCATGAACAAGTTCTTCAATGAAATCCACTTCATGTACTTCTGAATTATCACCAGGTTGCTTGCAAATGTTGAACACATTTAATTCTAAAGTCATATTTCCAAAAGAAATGTTCAACATACCATTCCTGCAATTTATCAGAGCATTAGAAGTTGCAAGAAATGGACGGCCTAATATAACAGGAATTTGAACATTTGGATTTGAAACAGGATGTGTGTCCAAAACAATAAAATCAACAGGGAAGTAAAAATTATCAATTTGAACCAAAACATCTTCAACTATCCCTCGAGGAATTTTTACAGAACGATCAGCTAGTTGAAGTGTAACAGGTGTTTCCTTGAGTTCACCTAAACCTAACTGTTGATAAACAGAAAAAGGCAAAAGATTAACACTAGCACCAAGATCAAGCAATGCACGTTCTATTCTAGTGTTTCCAATGATGCATGAGATTGTTGGACATCCAGGATCTTTGAATTTTGGTGGAGTAAGGTGCTGAATGATTGAGCTCACACTTTCCGTCAAAAATGCTTTCTTTTGTACATTATGTTTCCTTTTAACTGTGCACATGTCCTTCAAAAATTTAGCATAAGATGGAACTTGTTTGATTGCATCCAATAAAGGAATGTTAATCTTAACTTGTTTGAAAAGTTCATAAATTTCTGCATTTTGATTCAAATTCTTTATTGTTTGCAACCTTTGAGGAAAAGGAGCAGGATGCATACCTTTTTCTTTGTCCAAATTTTCAAGAAGTTCAGACTTACCATCATCCTTACCATTACTTTTCGGAGGGGAAAGAGGATCTTGGTCTTTTGATGGAATCTTTTTGTCAATTGCCTTTCCACTTCGAAGAGTTGTGATAGAACTGGCATTTTCCTGTTGAGTTTCATTGGAGCAAGAAACAAGACATTGAGTAGAAGGGTTAGGCTGAGGTTGAGCAGGAAACTTACCTTTTTCTTGAGTGCGTAATGAAGCTGTCAATGTGGACAAGGTGTTTTTGATCTCATTGATGTCCTGTGAAGTCCGGCTATTCACATTTGCTTGTGTTTGCATGAATGCTTGCAATGTCTCTTCCAAGGTTTGTACACGTGAAGGTTGATAGGAAAAAGTGTTGCCCGGCTTTTGAGATTGTGGTACCTGAACATGATTATTATTCCGCCAACTGAAGTTGGGATGATTTCTCCATTCAGGGTTATACGTTTCAGAGTAAGGAGAAGGAAAAGGCTTTTTAAATGTGTTTATGGAATTTACTTGATCATGCAACGCTTCTTTAAGAATGGGAATGTTTGGACATTCAGAAGTGGGGTGTCCCATGATTTCACAAATTCCACAACTTTCTTCATTTTTAACCGTTTTGACTTCTTTTACTTCTCTAAGTTCCATGGCTTCAATCTTTCTAGCCAAATTAGCTACTTTAGCTTTTATCTCATCTTCTTGACTAAAATGATATTTTCCTCTGTTAGAAACAAGATTAGATCTATTGGAACTTTCAGAGGAATTATCTGTGTGCCAGGCTTGAGAGTTATCTGCCAAATGGTCTAGGTAGTCAAAGGCTTCTTCAGGTTCTTTTTCTAGAAACTCACCGTTACACATTGTTTCAACAAATTGTTTAGTTTCGGGAGTTAAACTTTCATAAAAGAAACTAATAAGACGCCATTTTTCAAAACCATGATGTGGACAAGAACTTAACAAATCTTTAAAACGCTCCCAGCACTGAAAAAATGCTTCATTTTGATTTTGATTGAAATTTTGAATCTGTCTTTTCAAAGCAGTAGTTTTATGTGCTGGGAAAAATTTCTTTAGAAACTCAGTTTGTAATTCTTGCCATGTGCCAATTGACCTTGGTTTTAAATTATGAAGCCAAATTTTTGCTTTATCTTTTAAAGAAAAAGGAAATAATTTTAGCTTGACAATTTCATTTGTACATTGTTGGTCATTAAAGGTGACACATACATCTTCGAAGTCTTTTAGAAACGAGTAAGCACTTTCCGATTCCAACCCATAGAAATTTGGAAGCAAAGCTATCATACCTGGTTTAAAACGAAAGTTGTTTGCATTGAGAGGAAAAATAAAACAAGAGGGTGATGAGCTTCGAGTTGGTTGCAAGTAGTCACGCATGGTACGTACTTGTCTGTTCTCATCTTCAGCATGAACACTTTCATTGTCAGCCATGGTAGGAGTTGTATTAGAAAGATTACCTGAAAAAGTTTCACAATAAAATCTAACTAAACGACGAGATCTAAAATCACGTCGCCAAACAAGCATAAAACAAAGTTAATATACAAAATTAGGCGGTATAACCAGCCAATAAAAATAAATATAAAGTTAATATACAATATAAATATTAATATATAGAAAATTAGGCGGTATAACCAGCCAATAAAAATAAATATAGGCGGTATAACCAGCCAATAAAAATAAATAAACTTATAAACTTATATACTTAGTATTGCCTCCCCGGCAACGGCGCCAAAAACTTGATGGTAACTCAATTAAGAGTTGTAAACCCAAGTGCAGGTTATTTTCAAGTAATAAATTCTCGGGTGTCCGAGGTCGAACCACAGGGAAGCGTACTAGTAAGTATAAGTTTATAAATATATATTAAAAAGAAAATAAACAAGATATTAGGGAATCAATAACAAAGAAAGTAAACAAGATATTAGAGAACAAAATAAACAAAATAACATAAAAGCAATTAAACAAGATATAAAAAACAATAAGAAAGGATGTTGAGGTTAGAGAATCCACTCTTGGTGTTATGCTAAGATTAATCTTGTTTTATTACACAATTGAAATCCACACATAAGGGAGGTTCCAATCGGAAGGTTTAGCAATTCAGTCCAAATTGTCCAACGTCCATAGCATATGATATTATGTTCATTTGGTGTCCTCAAAACTCATAAAAAGAGTCCAAGCATTCCTTATGCCAAGGTATATGTCTACAACAAATCAAGGTTATGAAACCAAGCATTTACTGTGCCATTTTCATTGTCAATAATGAATCAAGATCTCTACTTTGCAAGTATGATTTTAAACCAAAAGAAAATATTATCTATACTAGTGCTTATAAATGATGATTCATTTTAGCTCATGTTTAAGAGACTAACCTTAGCATTTACCAAGAGCTTCACCTCATCACCTCAACAATATGATTAGCAACACATACTAGATATGAATAAAATGAAAAGAAATGTAAGAAGCATAAGTAAATAAAAAAAGAAAACTAGAGAAAGGAAAGAAGAAGAAAACTTAGAGAATTTTACTACAAAGGCTAATATCCTACCAATGTATAATGTATCCCAATACTCATCCAAGGCCCTCTATTTATACACATTTTGGAGGGCTAAATGACAAGAGACAAGCTTTACAAATTTCAAAGGTAGGTATAATAGGTGGGTGCATTTTTCTAACAATTTTCGTCATATTGTATGACAATTCTGATCAGCCAGCTTGATGGTCGATTTTGTCAATGTTGGAGGCTCGATCTGATAAAATGGTTTTCTAGAAAAATATACCCCTATCAGTTACGGATCCATAGCCGTTGGAATCAGATCATTTGCGCACGTGGATCGGAAGATATGGTCAAAATACCAAAACGGTGCAGAACAGACGTCATTGCACATCAGCCAACTTGATGGTCGATTTCGCTAGGGAAAACGACTCCGTTTCAAGAAGTGTAAAACATGAAAAAGATAGATATGCCTCTTAGCTTTGCAGGGATACAAAGTTCAG
The DNA here is from genome assembly GCA_030761205.1 of Fremontodendron californicum. Taxonomy (NCBI): domain Eukaryota; kingdom Viridiplantae; phylum Streptophyta; class Magnoliopsida; order Malvales; family Malvaceae; genus Fremontodendron; species Fremontodendron californicum. The sequence goes on along the minus strand of JAULJL010000041.1, from coordinate 9,462,613 downwards.
CCTTATTGCTTCAGTGAAACTCAAGATATAGCTGATATGGCAAAAGGTGTCGGAACTGGAACTGAACTGGATTTGCCCTTAATACTAGTAATCTGAAATCACTCAAAGAAACTTGTGAAAAACACCAAATTACATAAAAATATAAAAGATCATAAACACAATTAGACTAAACAATAATAACTCGTATTTAACACAAAACAATAATAAAACATAACTAAAAACTATATAATTATACGAGTTATCATAAACCATGTTTACAAAATCTGAGTAGTGATTAGAACTGTCTTTACAAGTACTTTATTTTTTCTAGCATCCTAAGGCTATAAGAGCCGACTATTTAAAAGAGTGAAATCCTACTTCATCATATTAGATCAAAGTCTTTCTACATCATTGCAGTAAATCTCCTAATCCTAATTACCATTTTCCAGTCCTCTATCAATCAATATCGTTAGATCCAACCACTTGGCATGTATAAGAGACTGTACTTTGTTCTTGAGTGCATTGTAGTGCTTAATGCTATGCCCAACAGTCCCACAGTGATAATCACATCTTTCATTCGGATTACACCACTTGGGGTATGGGGGTGACAGGGGTTTCAACGGCACATAGGCAACCAGGTGATTTCGGACCAACATTGGGAAAAGCTCTTGATAGCTGATTGGAAAGGGATCAAAATGCCTTTGGGTCTTATCATGGGGTTGTTTCTTAGTCACACAGAGCCTAGGAGTTGGGGCACTTGACGGTGGCACTAAGGTTCAAACCGGAGTGTTTACATGAGAAGATGGCGGAATAACAAGGCAAGGGTATGGATTTGGACACGGGGCCCTTGGAGGTTGTACATAGTTCGAGGTTTCTATCCCTGATGCTTGATAAGGTGATTGATGAGGGAAGAAATATGAACTGGCAGTTGATGGTGATGGAATGGGATTCAGGGGTCCCGTAGTGATCATCCTAGTAGACAATTGGGCCATAGTAGGGTGGGATACTGGTTTGGACTTAGAGCGGTTTGCAGGTATGGTACAGGATCCAAGATTTCTGTCTTCGGTATTAGGCTCTATGGTTTAATCATTTTCACGATTTTGTCTATAATTTCATCAGGATTGCAACCTTTGTAACATTGACAAGCACAGGATCTGGCAAGGATTGTATGTTCTGGACCTGAAGGTTTTGGTTGATCCAAAAGTGATGAAGAACTCTGAGAAAATTCCCCCTTACTCTTACCCATATCCTCAAACATTTTTATCAATTTGGCGATTTGTTCTTTCACTTCCCGGATTTCATGTCCAAAATCCTCTTGATTGCGTTCCAAGCATCCAACCGTTCTTCCGATTCTTTCCTCATATCTCGAACCCCTTTCATGCAAATGAAGATGTCATTATTATGAGATCAAGAATAAAATTATGAATGTACATGCTCTATTCACATATGCATGAATGTGATGATAATTGATGCATGAAATGTACAAAATGTGAAGATGTTTGAAGGGATGAATTTTCATATTTACAACTGCTTGCATGTCATGCAAAAATGCAAATGAAAAGATCAAGGAAAAGAATATTCTAACATCACTTTTTTTTTTCTTCTTTTTTTTTTTTTTTTTGAATTTTCTTGACAACTATTTTTTTTGCCATTTTTTCATTTTCTCAAAAGTCTAAAACTAAAAGGAGACTTTTATTATCCTTACCTCACTACTCCAGTACAAAAGCATTTTTTCATCATTTTCTCCTTATTTTTTATTTCCATTTTTTAACTTTTTAAAGAGGAAATTTTTTCTATCATCTTTTTTCTTTTTTTCAAATTCCTTGTAAAGCAATAAAAGATTGGAATAATTAATGCAAAGTAAGAAAATTAATGAACATGTGCCCCAACAGTATCTACTTGTTTAGGCATCACGGTGAATTTTGGGGTTGGATATTAAACTTATTACGGGCGATGTACGTACATCGCTGCCCGATCTATAACCCTTATTCAGAGTGTAAAATAGGTAACAAAAGGTTTAGAAATGTCCCTCCATGTGTTCCTATCTTCGGTGTATCTAATGAAAATTCGGCATGGCTTTGCCTATGTTTACATTATGAGGGTGAATCGGTTTTAAAGGCCCCGAATTGCTCCTCACCGGTAAAGGTTAGTAAGACACCCCGATAAAAGCAGGTCCAATTCGTTAGAGTATATTTTCCTAAGCCCATACAGAGGATCATCACGAAGGTATTAGGTGCTTTATACTCCGAAAGTGTTTCACTAGCCCATACGGAGGATCATCACGAAGGCGTATTTACTTTACTCCCACTTAAAAGGACGGAACCCAGGTAGAGAGTTCATGTTATGCAAATGCAAATATAATGTGTGCGGAGGAACAACAAACCTTTCACTACCTATTCTACACCCCTTATCCTAAATACCCCAACAATTTATTAAAACAACGATCAAGAATAGCATAACGCATTAACCAACAAGCAATAGTAATATACAACATTAAATAACTAGAAAACAATAATAAAATGCATGTGAATGAATATGAACAAATTTAAAACATTTTATTATTTTCAAAATTCTTCTTTACTTTAAAAAATGTGGGAATTAAAATTAAATACCAATTAAACCAACCAAACCAAGAATTTGATAACACACGACTAATTGTAGGCCTAGCTCTCTAATGTCCCCAGTGGAGTCGCCAAGCTGTCGCAACCTAAAAATAACATAACATAACATAACAAGTCTCATCGCGAGACTTTATTATGCATTACGCGTGACATTAAAAAAATCGAGGAAAAATCGACTTAATTCCTCTTAAAAAATGAAGGTTTTGAAAATGACCTTGAAAAAGATATGGAGTCGGCACCAATCTTTTTTAGCTAGGTATAATCGGCCACCTATTAAAACCGGTTTTGTAAAACATTTTAAAATTAATTAAAATATTTTAAAAACCAATTTCAAGTCTGCGTTTTAAACCAGAGAAATCAAAGAAGCAGGTTCAGGACTCAGTTATGTGTATGGAAGGGTTAGCACCCCCACAACGCCTGTATAAAAACGGTACCTTATTAATCGTGTGTTATCTAAAGTCTCGGTAAAAAGTGGGTTTTTAATTTAGTATTTTAAGTTAATTCCCAATTTAAAGAAAAATAATTCCATTTTTAATTGAAAATGATCCGGAATTTATTAATTCAAAATTTTCCTATATTCCCTGACAAAATCGGCAAAATATAGAAATTTTTATTTATTTGGAAAATCTTCCGAATCATTCTCTTTTTTTTTTTTTTTTTTAAGAAAGATATTCCTTTATTAATGATAATTGATGACATTCTCTCCAACAAACCCGGTAGAGAACTCATGAATTATTTAACTCGAGAATATCTTTATTTTTATTGAAAATCTTTATCTTTTTCAAAACATTTTAAAAAAATATGAACATGAATATATGTAACATAAAGATGATATAATAAAGTCTAGATACTATAATGCAACCTAAATGAGATGACATAATTTAGATAGCATAGAACATTCTAAATAAAATGAAATGATTTAAATAACATAATATTCTAAATGAAATGAGATATCTCAAATGAAATGAAATGTCCTAAATGACATAATATATTCTATATGAAAGGAAATAACCTAAGTAACATGGTATATTCTAAATTGAATAAAATGATTTAAACGACATGGCAAATGTAAATGATATGGCATATTCTAATGACATGGCATATTCTAAATAATATAATCTAAATAACATGGAATATAATCTAAGTGACATGAAATGACATGAAACATAAAATAATGCTATCATGAAATATGCATGAAAATAAAATAAAATAAAAATAATAATGCATGAACATAGTATATGCTAAATAATGTGACACAAATAAATGACTAAATAAAAAATATAGGATAGCATGAAATATTCAAAAATCATATAACAAACAATAATCATCATAAAAGTGAATCAAAATAATAATAATAATACCATAGAAAAATATCATAGCAAAAATCACATATTAAATAAAATGCATGAACATGGAAAATGCAATGCATGAAAATGTATTTTTTCCTCTAAATAAAGAAATCCGTATATCTAAAAAGATATCCAACTACCTTAGGAAAATATGTCAAATTAAATTTTCTAAAACAAAAAAAACTTTGTGATTGTTTGAAAACAATTTTGAAGAAAAACTTGAATGAAGATTAAAACCCTAACCAAGCTTTTTAAAAATGGCTCTAATTTCCTCAGTTTAAAATCCCGGACTTGACCACCCTTAACCCGAGATTTATAAAATCATTTTTAAAGTTTAAAAAAGCTTAGAAACTATCCTAAGACAGTATCTAAAGCTTCTAACCAACCCCCTCTAAATGCCTTAGCTAAATTCAACAAATTGTTTATTTTTTTAAAATTCAAATCTGCCTCTATTGTCCAGTTCTAACACACGATTTTTTAAACTATTTTTAAAAATAAAAAATCTAAAAAAAATAATTGAGACTCAGAACACGATGTTTTAACCTATTTTTAACTGGCTTAATTTTTTGATTAAAGATGAATGCCCAGAATAATCGGAAAAGTACTAGTACTGAGTGAAAAAACTGTTTTGCCAAAACACATTTTTTTGCCTTTGATAAAATCATTTAAAAGTCAAAGTAAAAATGTTAGAGACTCCCCTAAAGACCCACAAACAGTAGCTAACACTTTTAAAAAGTTAGACAAAAATTGGTTGAGTAAAAAAAATCACAAAGGTAGAATAATCAATTTGACAACTCTTTAATTTTCCACAAGTATGCTCTAGTGAGCATGACTTTGAACCATTAATTGATCTATGTCATAAATCATGAGGCAATGACATGGAATGCATGAACATATAGCAAATGAAATGTATGAAATGCATGGTCTAAAGCCTAAATGATAAAGGAAATGCATGATAATTCAAAATAACCTAAATGCCTAGCATGAGTTCGCATGGCAATAAATGCTAACCTAACTTAATATGCATGAAATGCTTGATAATGCAAATGTGGCTTAGACCTAATATGTTATGAATGTGCATGAAAATACTAATATGACCTAAGACCTAAGTAGCATAGTAATGCATGGCAATACTAATATAATTTAAGACGTAATATGCATGGCTATACCAATATGGCTTAGACCTAAAATGTAATGAGAATGCATGGCAATACTATGAACATACAATGACTAACAAACCTAATACTAATGCTTGAACAAACAGCAACTAATACACAATTTCATGGCATAGTCCTATCTAACATGGTACCTAAACAAAATGCAAATGCACACACAAGGCAAAGAATGCATGAAGAGGCCGAATGGTCACATGGTACTCTAATGCAATCCTATCTAGTAAATAACACAAGTACATGGCAAAACATATCAAGATACATAATGTCATGACATTTTCACAAGCATATGACATACTAAAATCAAAATACATAAGCTCATGACATGAAAATGCAAACAAGTCAAGAAGCAAGATGAAAATGCACATGCAAGGCAAGTAAAAATGGAGTAGTCGAATGGTCATATGACCAAATATAAAATGCAAACATGTTTATAATGCAAGACATGATACATGAAAAAATGCACAATATGATCAAAATGATCACAAAGGCCGAACCTACAAGGAAAAATCATTAAGCATGAAAAAGAAATATAAAAGAAAATATATCATAGAAAATAATGTAAAGAACATGAACAAAATAATCATAGACATTCAAAGAAAATAATAAGAAAAGCTAGTTAACAAAACAAGGAAAGTTAAGCTCCATGGTTGGTACAAAATGGGCATAGCCTCTCCCCAAATCATAATCACTTGATCTAGTCAAGATCATGAAGCCTTTCCATTTCTTTTCCTTCATTTTTTTTTTTGTAAAAGATCAGAACCTTAAATACTTATATAAACCTTCAAAAATCATATTTTTCATAACAACATGCAAAGAAGAAAAAAAGAAAAAAAATCAAGCCAAGCATTCCTTCAAATTCGGCCAAGCACAAACTCTTTAAGAAAAATTTATTTTCAACCATTTTTTTTTGAAGAAGAAGAGATGAAAACTTAAGTAAACATTTAAAACTTTGATTTCTATGAAAAATGTAGTAGGAAAACAAGATAGAAAATCAAGAAATCACCATGGAAAACAAGAAGAAAACTATGCTAGAGCTAGGTAGAAATGGCTACCTTCAAGTTCTCTTAGAAAACTTTTTTTTTTCTAAATTAGCTACAGACTTCCATCCTTCAACCTTATGAAAAACTGATCAACCCCTTCCCCTAATGACTTGGCCGAATGGCATGCCCACCATTGGATGATTTTTGTACTTTTTCTCCTCCAATTTTGGCCCTTAGATTAAGATATTTTCATGAAAACATAAAAATGTCATCTTGCCAATTGATATTGCCCTTAATATGTGTACTTAGCCCTTGTAATAACCTCAGCCCTTAGATGAAAATGAGGACCAATCCCATGCACTCCCTTGCTTGGCCCTTTGGGTGCCTACCCTTGGATGAGTTGTGCTCTTCTATTCTTGGCCATTGGATGAGGATTCTTTCATGACAACATAAAAATGTCATCTTGGCATTTAATCCCAGCCCTGTACATGTGTACTCAGCCCTTGTACATGGCCTAAGCCATTGGATGAAAAGGAACAATCCCATGCACTTCCTTGCTTGGCCGAATGGATGTCCACCTTTGGATGAGTTGTGCTCTTCCATTCTTGGCCATTAGATGAGGGTTCTTTCATTACAAATAAAAATGTCATCTTGGCATTAAATCTTGGCCATTGAATGGTGTATTCAACTTTTCTACAAGGCACCTAATCCATTGGATGAAAGGGGGACCATTTGCAAGGTACTAGTGGTAGCATGTGAGCTTGATAGTGACTAAGGAATTAAATTGATCAAGCTTGCTTCTTCTCCTCTATTTTGGATGATCAAAGGAGGTAAAATCCCAGCAATTCCTTTTTCTTTCATATTTTTCTTAATTACAAGTTTGCCCTTTTCGGTTTCATTGGTAAAATGACCTTTTTGACCCCCGAACCTAAATAAATAGCAAAAGGACTCCAAATTCAAGTTTTCTTTTTTCTTCAATACTTCCAAAATAATAAAAAATTGAATTCTGGAAGTTGTCAAAAATTTTCGAGTCCATTTGCTATTTATTTGGATTTTTGTTTCCAAAAATGCCCTTTTGTGCAACCGAACTTTCACCATTTTTTAAACGAGCTCCGCATCCAGATTTTTCTTTACCAATCTATTCCAAATAATTTAAAATTTTGATCTGGAAGTTTTGGTAATTTTTGAAACTCATTTGCTATTTTTTCGGGATTTATCTACTTGAATTTTTGCATAGTAGACCCGAGATTTGGCCATTTTGCAAACGAACTCCGAATCAAGATTTTCTTTCACCAATCTCTTCCAAATAATTTAAGAATGACATCTATAAATTTTCAGAATTTTTGGAGTTCATTTGCTATTTTCCCAAATTTTCCAATTTTGCCATTTTGCCTTCGAAGCCCGGTTTTGCTCAAAACAAGTCCGATTTTTAGATTTTCTTCAAACTGTGCCTTGGGATATCCTTGTTTAATCATTCCTCATCAATTAGGGGCTTTAGTCTTACCGAATTGGGCCATTTATTTAATTCTTCCAAATTTCACTGAAATCCACCAAAAACCCTAATTCTCGGTTTTCTTCCGAATTGACCTTTATTCCAGTTTTTCTTTCAAGTAGCTTCTTCATTACCCGTAGTCAATTCTTATCTTTCATTTGGAACCTTCAATTTCGACCAATTTGATCGTTTAAGCACTTTTCCCCAAAATTTTCGAACTAGGGTTTCCTTTTTACTAAATCTCCGTAACCCAACTTCCGAACTCCATATCTTTCAATGTAGACCTCGGATTATCAAAATTCTTTCACCATTTTTCAATTGAACTTCAAATCTTGATTTTGAAAATGGGTTGACTTTTTTAGTAGTTGACTTTTCGGGGTTGACTTTTTTGGGGTTGACTTTTTCAAGTTTGACTTTTTCTATCTGCTTTCTTAAACTAAGTCACGGAGTACCATCTGCAGGATGAGAAAAGTCTTTTTGCATTTTGAAACATCAATTTAGGAAGAAAATATACCTGTTTTAGTGGTCCGGACAAAATTAGGTGTCTACAATTGTCTTTTGCTGCTCTCTGAAATTATGTTATAAACATCATCAAGAGCAGCTTGTCTATTATTTTGTAGAATCTTGTAAATGGAGAAAGTCTAATTAGTCGGAAATTCACAAGCAATTTATAGCAAAATTTTAGTTTCATATTCATTATTTGCTTTGTAAAAAAAAGAAGAAAGAAATGACTATATGGGGAGATTTAGAATGAAGTAAAATTTTTTTGGTATAAGGGAAATTACAGTATGATGGTAAGAAAAAGTGATGCAAATGTCATATTTGAATCACAGACTTGTTAGATGTCACATATGGTTGTATAAATCAATTAAGTCCCGAGTTCAAAAAATAAATAAATCAGTTTCAGTTGCTTCAATTCCATCCAACTAAAATCATTGATTAAAAAATTGGACCGGTCGATTGAATCTGAAACTAGTGGCCTGTCCAATTTGAATAGTATATTTAAATCAAGCATTAATCAAACCGAGATAAAACCGGTTCAATCGGTTAAAAATCAATAAAAAAACCGGTTATATATATTTATTTATTTTTTTCAAAATTTCATTTGAAATTATTAAGATTTGAATCATTAACCTTTTAGTTTTATATTAAAGACCATACCATTAAACCAAATGCATATTTTTTTTATTTAATTATTAATTATATTTAATAGTTATTTAACATTAAACTTAGTGTTTAAATATAAAAAAAATCATCAAACCGACCAATCCAACTAGTTGGACCGAAAATCGAAGGCCTGACCGGTTCGGCTTCCGGTCTGATTTTCTTAACCTTGACTAAAACTACACTACAGGTGTTAATGGGCCAGGCCGCGACTCAATTTTTTTAAGACCCCTTAACAAGCCCGGATTGAGCTGTCCTGGAAGCTCGTTTCAGTGTTTAAAAATATTAAAATATTTAAAAAATCAATTTTATATTAATATTAATATATTTTTATAATTAAAAAATGTTTTTTATTAATAAACAATAATTCGGACCGGACCAACCCAAATTAGAAGAATTTATGTCTAAATCCGATACAATACAAATCAAACTTATCAAACCGAACGGATAACTCAATCCTTGAATATGTCTAAACTAGGCTCCCTAAAAATCATTCACGAATGTAAGAACCCATAACTCTCGAACTCTACGATTTTATAATAACATCTCGAATTTTTAGGATAGTTTTAATTAATATATAATTAGATGTAAAAAACATAATTATATTGAATTATTTTGATCATATGAGAATGGTTTACTTCTAATGTAATAGTAATTCATATATAAATTATAAAATAAATTTCATCTTAATTTTTTTCATATCTACCAACCATTGGCATTTTTATTCCAAACTATTAATTAAAATTTATATTTGATAAAACAGAGTTCTGATTTGTATTTAATTCTTCCACTTACTATAATATTTCTTTTTTAAAGAGAGTTCTAGTGTATTCACGGTTGACTTCACTTATAATTAAATTTTATAAATTTTTTAAAAGTATCGTCCAAAAGAATTCTGCAATTATTAAATTGAGATGTTAATTAATCTTGAATCTGAATTTTTCATGTACCAAAAAATATTTATATAAATAAATATATTTTTTATTTTTAAAGGGAGTTCTAGTGTATTAACGGTATTTTTGGATCAATAATACAACTTGGATTTTTTTCATATCCATTTTTAATTATATACACTATAAAATACTATTGATTTTTTACTGTCAAACTTTTGAAATTTTGACCATTGATATTTTATTAATTTAATTTTTTTTTAAATGTATTTGAAAATTATTTATTCTAAGTTTTTTGAAAAACAATTTTTTATATATTATTTACTAACATATTTAAAATAAAATGAAGTCAAATCAGAAAAAAATTAACTATATACCTATTTTCGTCAATCCAATTTTTTTCCCACATTTTTACTTTTATAAAAAATATTGAACATAGATATACCTATATATATATATATATATATATATATATATATATATGAATATGAATAGATAAGCAGATAGATACATAGATATAGATCACAAATAAATATAAATATAGATATGGATATGATAAAATATAAATGGATATAGGTTATAAATTATAATATTATATAAAATTAATTTCATTTTCGTAACAAAAAAATTCATCTTAATATTATCAACCATAGACATTTTTATTTCTAATAAATATTGCATAAATTTTATATTCAGTTTTTAGTTCGAAAGGAGCTCTAATTTATATTGAATTCTTTCACGTTATAATCTTTTTTTAAAAAGATAAGTTGTAATGTATTCGCAGTTGCATTCACCTCAAACTCTACTGAGATACTAATATATAAATCTTCACTGAATTATCTTTTTTATATTGATTTATTAAGGTCTGATATTAGCTTAACTCTTGGTGACGTCTGGTTTAACAAAAGTTAATAAGATTTTATGCATGCTTTTAAGATTTGAGGTTCTTAATTGGATGTGATTTTAAAATGTTTAACCTGTATTTATTTGATTTATAAATTTAATTTATTTTGTTGGTTTTTATGTTTGTTATTGATCCAACCACACTTGACCTAATTAAATCTGGAAATTTTAGCCCTAAAAAGAAGTTTTTACTGAATTTAATTTATTTTGAGTTGTCTTGATACCTATTTTCTGAATGATTGACGTTTATGCTTTTTATTTATTTTTGAAGTTTTCAAAATTATAAAAACGTTTTGAGAGGCCAAATTGTTTGAAATTAAATTAACTCTTGACCCTCTTTAATGATTACTGTTTGATCACTATAAGTGATTTGTATCAAGCAGCAATAATTCCTAAGCATAATATTCTTTTTTTTAGGGTTTAGGGTTTATAGTCTTTTATTTGGCTTGGTGCTTTAGGATCGACAGTACAACATTTTTTTTTTCTTTTTCATCAACATTTTTTCGTGTTAGATTAGCATACAATAATTTTCTTATAACATTATCTCTAATTCTTTCTTGTAATTTTATTTTCAGATTCTACGAGCATGGATTTCAAAGGCTTCATTTTTTGTATCATGTTTCTGTCCTTGTTTTCGCTTTCATTTTCATTGGCTGAAAATGTTGAAGTTGTTATAGAAGGAGCAACTTCTATAGCTAGAACTGATAATAATTTCATCTGTGTCACAATTGATTGGTGGCCTCCTGAGAAATGCGACTATAATCAATGTCCTTGGGGAAAGTCTGGACTTTTCCATCTGGTAATAATTATTTATTCTCTTTGATTTGAGTATATATAGATTATAGAGTGTATATTTACTTAAAATCTAACATTTTTTTTTTGGGGATATTTTTCATTTGTAGGATTTGAACAACAAGATTATGGAAAATGCTATAAAGGGTGAGTTTTGAAGCTATTCTCTTGAATATATATATATATATATATATATATATATATATATATGTTCTTCTTGATAAGAACAGTTTCAGCATGCTAACTGTGGTAAACTACTTTCAGCATTCAATCCATTGAGAATTAGAGCTGGAGGTTCATTGCAAGACCAATTGGTGTACAATGTAGGAAATAAGATTAAGAAGTGCCACCACTTCAAGAAAAAAGAGAAAGGTTTTTTGTTTGGATTCTCCAAAGGTTGTCTTGACATGAAGAGATGGGATGAACTCAATGAGTTTTTCAACCGAACTAGGTATACATTTACTTTAATAAAATTAGACTTAACCTTTGGCTTTTTTTTTTTTTTTTTTTTTTTTAATTTCAAAACATTAACTATGATCTGTATTAATCTTGTGTTTTTACAGAGCAAAGGTTACATTCAGCTTGAATGCTCTTATGGGAAGAAAAGAGACTAAAGCTGAGTCTGGATGGAATCTTTGGGTTGGTGATTGGAATCCACAAAATGCTCGGGATCTCATGAAGTATACTATTTCCAAAGGATACAAAATTGATTCATATGAATTAGGTAATTAATGAAGATACTAGCTATCTCAAACTAATTTATATAAGATTGACTTTGATATATTACTAATTTTGCTCCACATTTTATGAATATACAATATTTTGTCAGGAAATGAACTTTGCGGATCTGGGGTATCTGCAAGGGTTGAGGCTAAACAATATGGTAAAGATATGGTAGTACTTAAGAATATCATAAAAGAGTTGTACCCGAATCCTTGGACTCAACCAAAGGTTATAGGCCCTGGAGGTTTTTATGAAGAGGAATGGTTTAACACCTTTTTGAAAGCCACAGGACCAGATGTCCTTGATGGAGTCACACACCATATCTACAATCTTGGACCTGGTATATACATATATATATATTTGCATTAATTCAATGTTTCTTAGAAAAACTGGTATATATATTTGGTTGTGTAATTTGATTGATGAATGATTAATACAGGTGATAGTCCAGATTTGATTAAGAATATTCAGGATCCATTTTATTTGAGTCGAATTGCTCAGACATTTAAAGATGTTTCAAATGCCATCGACAAGCTTGCACCATGGTCAGGAGCCTGGATTGGGGAATCAGGTGGAGCTTATAATAGTGGTGGAAAAGATGTGTCTCATACTTTTGCTAATGGTTTTTGGTAGAGGTTTTATTCATTTTCAATTACCCATTATTATTTGTGTATGCCAAATTAAAAATTAGTGATTAATTTTTGAATCTTATAGGTTTTTAGATCAGTTGGGGATGACAGCAACTTACAATCACAAAGTTTACTGCAGACAAGATTTGATTGGTGGAAACTATGGTCTTCTTAATACTACAACATTTATACCCAATCCAGATTATTATGGGTTAGTCTCCAATAATACTTTTATTATCTTATATATTTAATTTTTTTTTATTTCACTCTTTAATTAATTTTAGTTTTATTAACATTAGTTACAATATTTTTGGCAGTGCACTTTTGTGGAATCAGGTTATGGGAAGTAAAGTACTCTCTGCTACTCACAATGGTTCTCCATACTTGCGAGTATATTCTCATTGTGCAAAAAAGAAGGTAAGCTTATACTAATCAAAATTTGTTAATATATATATTTTTTTAAAATTTTTTCTATTAAAATTTTGATTATTTTTAATTTTGATTATTGGTTTTGCAGCCGGGGGTTTCTCTCATTTTTATAAATTTGTCAAAAAATAGCACTTTCAAGGTTAAACTTTCAAATGATCAAAATCTGCATGTAAGGCCTAACTTTAAATTCGAAGGTAGCCAGAAAAGAGAAGAGTATCATTTGACTCCAAAAGATGGAAACATTCAAAGTGATGTCGTATTGTTGAATGGAACTCCTTTGAAACTCACAAATTCATTCGATATTCCTCAGCTGAATCCGAAACTTGTAGATGCTTCTACTCCCATCACCATTGCTCCCCATTCAATCTTATATGTAACTATAAGAGATTTTAAGGCACCGGCTTGTGCTTAGAATTTATTCTTTCTCTTGTTTAGGAACAAAAATGGTTAAGTTTTTTGGTTTTATATGTTAGGATTCGAGTTAGGTTTTCAGATCATATTTATGGATTTTTGTTTTCTTAATTGTTATTAAAATATTTAATTCATTCGATTATTAGATTATTTTCTTTTTATTTTAACGGAAGAATTATTATTTTAATTTCGGGTTTGTTTTTAACATTTGTTTGATTTTAATTATTACTTTAATTTGAATTGAGCACAATCTTGAAATGCAACATTGTATTCTTCATGATGGAACTTATCCACTATTTTTCTTATTTTCACTAGAAAATCTATCATTTACAAAATTCAGATTTTGTAAGATTCATTGTTTAATATAATTTTTAGTGATCCACCTCAAGAAAGCATGATTCTAAATGATTCTATACATTTAATTCTTTTATTTATGTTTGATGAGAAGCTACATTTTATTGTTCATGTTATTTCCAATTACATTTCCTAATCTGCTAGCATCACATCACATCATTCCGCAAGGTGCTAAGCCGGCTTTCGCTTTCTAATTAATTCGTTAGACTTAAACAATCAATTAATACTTATATTTATGCTAAAATTACACTAACCGTCGGATGATTGTTAACTATTTTAAGAAAGAATGTTTAAATTGGTGACCCTTAATATCCATTAAGATAATAAATATTAGTATTTTTTTAATAAAAATTTTATAAACACCAATTAAGAATTATTTAATTATTATTAAAAAAATTTACACTTAATACATTATTTTTATTGAATTCAAAAAAAAAAAAAATACATTAATTATATATATTTTAATATATATCACTGCAAACTTTTTTCTTTTAATAGATACATTTTTTCTCTCCTTTAATTTTATGATAATCCAGTGAACTATGCTTTGACGGTTTCAAATATATATAAAAATAGAATTTCTTTTGATTACTCAATTATGTCATATAATAGTTATAACATATAAAGTTGGAAAATGAACTCATCCGAGTTTGAAACTGAATTCAACTTAGCTTGACGTAATAAAAAGTCAAAAGCCTTATTTCGAGAAAATTCGAACTTAAAAATAGTGATGAAAAATTAGATCAAATAAATTGATTAAATTGAAAATTAGTGACCTGATCCTTTTAAGATTTATAAAATCGGTATATATTGAAGTGATCAAATATCCGTTTGAATTGGGTTAGAATGGACCAATTTGATATTGAATTGATTTTAAATATTTAATTCATTACTCATTATTTCATTTTTTTACACTTATATGTATATTAATGACTAAGCTATAAGTCTAGCGTATGCTTTTGTTAAATATTTATTACATTTAATATTTATTTAATTAAAAGTCAAGTTTCTACCAACAAAGACTTCTTCGAATAGATCGTTGGACCGGTTGAACCCAAAATCAAAAGCATCATTGATTCAACATCTGATCCGATTTTTAAAGCATTATCTGAAACTACATGATCATGAAAAGCACAAACTCTAATTTATTTATTTGTATATGTAATTAATTATATATAAAACTATTTCAAGTATAAATATATTTATTCAAAAATTTTATTACTTATTTATTTATTTATTTATTATGTAATTATATAAATTTATTTAGCACTTTAAATAAATACATAAAATTGAAAACCTTAAAAAATTAACAAGATAAAAAGGGTTATTTGGCAAATTTGTCATCATACTATATGTGGATATTGAAATTTATCACTATATTTTATTTTGATTGATAGTTGCCATTGTATTTTGAGATTGAGGGTAAATTTGTCATTCTACTTTTATTTGATTGAATTTTGCAACTAAACTTTGATTTTTTTTATTGAATTTTGCCACTCAACATTGATTTTGGATGGTTTGAAAAAAAAAATAAACAAAAAGAAGATTCCTTGAATTATTTCATTTAACAATTAACAACAATAAATTAATTTTTGAAAAATATTAAAAAATAACATAAAATTTTTATTTCATGAAAATAAGACTTGAAGAAAAAAAACCAGAAAAAGAGAAAAAACTAAGTTTAGTTTTTTATAAAATAAACATTCTATGTTTAATTTTTTTATTTTTAATTAATTAATTTTTTATTATTAATTATAAAAATAAAATATTTGAAAGAATATTATTTTTATTAAATTTTATTTTCAAATTATTCAGAATTAAAACTGAGTAGTAAAATTCAATCAAAAATCAAAATTTAGTGGCAAATTCAATCAAACAAAAATAAAGTGGCAAAATTCAATACTAAGTTAAAGTATAATGGTAAATTTACTCTTAATCCTCAATTAAAGTAAAGTATAATGATAAATTTCTATATCCAACTATAGTATGATGATAAGTTTACTCTTTAATCCAAAAAATAAGTAACAAAATAATAATAAAAGAAAATAAAGCATGAGGGGTAAAAGGGGAAGCGACAGATGCGATTGACTTCATTGGGTCCATTTTAAAATTTGGGTATAGGATTGGAACTCCTAATCGTATCTGAGTGGCCCCAATTGGGCATCTAAATCAAGTCTAATTGACCTAAATTTTGTATGTAAATTGATTACTATTTTACATATATTTTTAAAACAATTTGTAAGATGCGATCAAATTTTGATAATTTAAAAATAAACAAATAAACAAAATGTAAGAGGTAAAAACCCATTAAAACCTTAAATGTAGGCTTAAAGCCCATTTATCTTAATCGGCATAGATTCAAATTTTCTGCAGGGTACTTTTCTAAATCTTGGGCTGATATTTGTAAAGGCCCATGTTTTAAAGATGGGAGGTTAGCAAGGAGAAAGAAACGTCCAAACTTGCTTTTTCATGCTAGTCAATAGGCACTAGCTATAAGCAAAGTATGAAGCACCCCAACATTTGGTTGAAATAAATTACACGATATAAAATGATAAAAAAAAAAAATTAAAATGCAATATAAAATATATCAGGATACGAAAAAATAATATGAATATGGACACGAACACATGAATGTATTTATATAAATATAACACTTTAAACACAATTATAACATAAAAAAATAACACGAAAATAATATGAATATACGAATTGCTGGTTCAGATAATTGATGCACAATTTCTTATTTTTTTTGAGCAAATTTGAATTTTTTTCTCAATTTTTTATTTATTTATTAAATTACTGAATCTTCTTCAAGATAGAGTAAAATTTCTTAAATTCTTTTATTCAATAATATTATTGACACCTGTTTTTCAAGATTAATTGTTTAGTACATTAGGCTACTCTTTATGCTAAAACAGATGTACAAATGAAAATTGTAACAAAGTAAGAATTAAAACTTTGAACCTCAATTTCTTTAAAGAAGGTAAGAGTTGATCAAGTTTGAGTTGTTGGGGAATTGTAAAGATAATATAAAACTTAATGGATCTATATAGTTAACGTGGTAACAAACATGTATCTAATAATTTGTTCACTTAGATGTAATACAAGATAACATGGGAATTTTAATGCCGACAATAAATATGTTTAAGGATCGAGCTATCTACCTGGTTCGATAGGTCCAGTTTCTATTGGATCGAGTTTGGACAAGATTTTTTTCAATTCGGGCCGGACCAATCCGAATTACTATTTATTAATAATTTTTTTATTTAAATTTAATTATAAAAATATAAAAATATTAATATAAGAATGGTTTTTTTTTTAAATAGTAATTTGGGTTTATTGGTCAATCAGGGTTTTGGTAAAGGATATGAAAAAAATTCGAGCCGTAACTCGGCCCGAGCCGATCCATAAACAGATCTAGCCAGCAATACTAATAAAGAAAATTTTGTCATCTTTTATTGGTATTTATAAATACAGGTAAAAGTGAATTTCGTATAGTGAACAAAAATTCATACTGTTGCAACCTAAAATATAACATAACATAACAAGTCTGATCGCGAGACTTTATAATGGAGTAGGTGTGACATTAAAAAAATCAAGAAAAAGTCGACTTAATTCCTCTTAAAAAATGAAGGTTTTGAAAATGACCTTGAAAAAGGCATGGAGTAGCCACCAATCTTTTTTAGCTAGGTGTAATCGGCCACCTATTAAAATCGATTTTGTAAAATATTTTAAAATTAATTAAAACATTTTTAAAACCAATTTCAACTCTGCGTTTTAAACCAGAGAAATCAAAGAAGCGGGTTCGAGACTCAGTTACGTGTGGGGAAGGATTAACACACCCACAACGCCCGTATAAAAACGGTACCTTATTAATCGTGTGTTATCTCAAGTCTTGGTAAAAAGTCGGTTTTTAATTTAGTATTTCAAGTTAATTCCCAATTTAAAGAAAATAATTCCATTTTTAATTGAAAATGATCCGAAATTTATTAATTCAAAATTTTTCTATATTTCCTGACAAAATCGGCAAAATATAGAAATTTTTATTTATTTGAAAAATCTTCCGAACCATTCTCGTTTTTTTTTTTTAAAAGAAAGATATTCCTTTATTAATGATAATTGATGACATTCTCTCCAGCAAACCCGGTAGAGAACTCATGAATTATTTTAACTCGAGAATATCTTTATTTTTATTGAAAATCATTATCTTTTACAAAACATTTTAAATAAATATGAACATGAATATGTGTGACATAGTAAAGATGATATAGTAAAGTCTAGATACTATAATGCAACCTAAATGAGATGACATAATTTAGATGGCATAGCACATTCAAAATGAAATGATTTAAATAACATAATATTCTAAATGAAATGAAATATTCTAAATGAAATGAGATATCCTAAATGAAATGAAATGTCCTAAATGAAATGAAATGTCCTAAATGACATAATATATTCTATATGAAAGGAAATAACCTAAGTAACATGGTATATTCTAAATGGAATAAAATGATTTAAATGACATGGCAAATGTAAATGATATGACATATTTTAAATGACAGGACATATTCTAAATAATATAATCTAAATGACATGGAACATAGTCTAAGTGACATGAAACATAAAATAATGCTATCATGAATATGCATGAAAATAAAACAAAAATAATAATGCATGAACATAGTATATGCTAAATAATGTGACGCAAATAAATGACTAAATAAAAAATATAGGATAGCATGAAATATTCAAAAATCATATAACAAATAATAATCATCATAAAAGTGAATCAAAATAATAATAATACATATTAAATAAAATGCATGAACATGGAAAATGCAATGCATGAAAATGAATTTTTTTTTCCTCTAAATAAAGAAATCCGTATATCTAAAAAGATATCCGGCTACCTTAGGAAAATATGTCAAATTAAATTTTCTAAAACAAAAAAAACTTTGTGATTGTTTGAAAACAATTTTGAAAAAAAAAAACTTGAATGAAGATTAAAACCCTAACCAAGCTCTTTAAAAATGGCTATAATTTCCTAAGTTTAAAATCCCGGACTTGACCACCCTTAACCCGAGATTTATAAAATCATTTTTAAAGTTTAAAAAGGCTTAGAAACTATCCTAAGACAGTAGCTAAAGCTTCTAACCAACCCCCTCTAAATGCCTTAGCTAAATTCAATGCCTCTACTGTCCAGTTTTAACACACGATTTTTTAACATATTTTTAAAAATTCAAAAGAATCTAAAACAAATACTGGAGACTCAGAACATGTAAAACTAAATGAGAAAAAATTAGCTTAATTTTTTGATTAAAAATGACTGCCTCGAAAAATCGGGAAAGTACGAGTACTGGGTGAAAAAAACTAGTTTGCCAAAACACATTTTTTTGCCTTTGATAAAATCATTTAAAAATCAAAGTAAAAATGTTGGAGACTCTCCTAAAGACTCACAAACAGTATCTAACACTTTTAAAAAGTTAGATAAAAATTAGCTAAGTAAGAAAAACACAAAAGTAGAATAATCAATTTGACAACTCTTTAATTTTCCACAAGTATGCTCTAGTGAGCATGACTTTGAACCATTAATTGGTCTAAGTCATAAATCATGTGGCAATGACATGGAATGCATGAACATACAGCAAATGAAATGTATGAAATGTATGGTCTAAAGCCTAAATGATAAAGGAAATGCATGACAATTCAAAATAACCTAAATGCCTAGCATGAGTTTGCATGGCAATAAATGTTAACCTAACTTAATATGCATGAAATGCTTGATAATGCAAATGTGGCTTAGACCTAATATGTTATGAATGTGCATGAAAATACTAATGTGACCTAAGGCCTAAGTAGCATAGTAATGCATGGCAATACTAATATAGTTTAAGACCTAATATGCATGGCAATACCAATATGGTCTAGACCTAAAATGTAATGAGAATGCATGGCAATACTATGAACATACAATGACCAATAAACCTAATACTAATGCTTGAACAAACAGCAACTAATACACAATTTCATGGCATAGTCCTAGTTAACATGGTACCTAAACAAAATGCAAATGCACACACAAGGAAAAGAATGCATGAAGAGGCCGAATGGTCACATGGTACTCTAATGCAATCCTATCTAGTAAATAACACAAGTACACGACAAAACATATCAAGATACATAATGTCATGACATTTTCACAAGCATATGACACACTAAAATCAAAATACACAAGCTCATGACATGGAAATGCAAACAAATCAAGAAGCAAGATGAAAATGCACATGCAAGGCAAGCAAAAATGGAGTAGTCTAATGGTCATATGACCAAATATAAAATGCAAAAATGTTTATAATGCAAGACATGATACATGAAAAAAATGCACAATATGATCAAGATGAACACAAAGGCCGAACCTACAAGGAAAAATCATTACGCATGAAAAAGAAATATAAAAGCAAATATAGCATAGAAAATAATGTAAAGAACATGAACAATATAAGCATAGACATACAAAGAAAATAACAAGAAAAGCTAGTTAACAAAACAAGGAAAGTTAAGTTCTATGGTTGGTACAAAATGGGCATAGCCTCTCCCCAAACCATAATCACTTGATCTATTCAAGATCATGAAGCCTTTCCATTTCTTTTCCTTCAATTTTTTTTTTGTAAAAAATCAGAACCTTCAAAAATCATATTTTTCATAACAACATGCAAATAAGAAAAAAAGAAAAAAATCAAGGCAAGCATGCCCTCAAATTTGGCCAAGCACAAACTCTTTTATTTTCAACCATTTTTTTTTGTTGAAGAAGAAGAGATGAAAACTAAAGTAAACATTTAAAACTTTGATTTCTATGAAAAATGTAGTAGGAAAACAAGATAGAAAATCAAGAAATCACCATGGAAAACAAGAAGAAAACTATGCTAGAGCTAGGTAGAAATGGCTACCTTCAAGCTCTCTTAGAAAACTTTTTTTTTCCTTTCAAAAACCTTTTTTTTCTTTCTAAATCTACTGACTTCCAGCCTTCAACCTTATGAAAAAACTAATCAGCCCCCTCCCCTAATGACTTGGCCGAATGGCATGCCCACCATTGGATGATTTTTGCACTTTTCTCCTCCAATTTTGGCCCTTAGATTAATATATTTTCATGACAACATAAAAATGTCATCTTGCCAATTGATAGAAGCCCTTAAGATATGTACTCAGCACTTGTAATAAACTCAGCCCTTAGATGAAAATGAGGACCAATCCCATGCACTCCCTTGCTTGGCCCTTTGAGTGCCTACCTTGGATGAGTTGTGCTTTTCTATTCTTGGCCATTGGATAAGGATTCTTTCATGACAACATAAAAATGTCATCTTGGTATTTAATCCCATCCCTTTTCATGTGTACTCAGCCCTTGTACATGGCTAAGCCATTGGATGAAAATGAACAATCCCATGCACTTCTATTCTTGGCCGAATGGATGTCCACCTTTGGATGAGTTGTGCTATTCCATTCTTGGCCATTAGATGATGGTTCTTTCATGACAAATAAAAATTTCATCTTGACATTTAATCTTTGCCATTGAATGGTGTATTCAACTTTTCTACAAGGCACCTAGGCCATTGGATGAAAAGGGAACCATTTGCAAGGTATTAGTGGTAGCATGTGAGCTTGATAGTGACTAAGGAATTAAATTGATCTAGCTTCCTTCTTCTCCTCTATGCTGGCTGATCAAAGAGGTAAAATCCCAGCAATTCCTTTTTCTTTCATATTTTTCTTAATTACAAATTTGCCCTTTTTGATTTCTTCGATAAAATGACCTTTTTGACAATCGAACCTAAATAAATAGCAAACTGATTCCAAATTCAATTTTTTTTTTCAATACTTCTGAAATAATAAAAAATTGAATTCTGGAAGTTTTCAAAATTTTTTGAGTCCATTTGCTATTTATTTGGATTTTTTTTCCAAAATTGCCCTTTTGTGCACCTGAACTTTCACCATTTTTTAAACGAGATCCGAATCCGAATTTTTCTTCACCAATCTATACCAAATAATTTAAAAGTGTGATCTGGAAGTTTTGGTAATTTTTGGATCTCATATGCTATTTTTTCAGGATTTATTTGCTTGAATTTCTACATAGTGGACCCGGGATTTGGCCATTTTGCATACGAACTCCGAATCAAGATTTTCTTTCTCCAATCTCTTCCAAATAATTTAAGAATGAGATCTGCAAATTTTCAGAAATTTTGGAGTTCATTTGCTATTTTTCCCAAATTTTCCAATTTTGCCTTTTTACCTCTGAAGCCCGATTTTGATCAAAACAAGTACGATTTTCAGATTTTCTTCAAACTGAGCCTTGGGCTATCCTTTTTTTAATTATTCCTCATCAATTAAGGGCTTTATTCTTACCGAATCGGGCCATTTCTGTAATTCTTCCAAATTTCACCGAAATCCACCAAAAATCCTAATTCTCGATTTTCTTTCGAATTGACTTTTCTTTCAGTTTTTCTTTCAAGTATCTTCTTCATTACTCGTAGTCAGTTCTTATGTTTCATTTGGAACCTTCAATACCGACCAATTTGATCGTTTAAGGATTTTTCCCCAAATTTCCCGAACTAGGGTTTCATTTCTACTGAATCTCCGTAACTCAACTTCCGAACTCCATATCTTTCAATGTAGACCTCGGATTATCAAAATTGTTTCTCCATTTTTCAATTGAACTTCAAATCTTGATTTTGAAAGTATGTTGACTTTTTCAGTAGTTGACTTTTTGAGGTTGACTTTTTCAAGTTTGACTTTTTCTGTCTGCTTTTTTTAAGCTAAGTCACGGAGTACCACCCGCAGGATGAGAAAAGTCTTTTTCATTCTAAAACATCAATTTAGGAAGAAAACCTAACTGTTTTAGTGGTCCGGACAAAATTAGGTGTCTACAGCTGCACCTCTTTGGCTATTGCTGAGAATCAGGAATCAGGCAAAGATAAATAAACACTAATTTTGTCCGATTAGTGAAATCACATGTGAAGAGAAAAAGAAAGGGGTTTTCAATCCTCATTTTTTCATTTTTTTTCATTCATTTCTTTTTTCATTTTCTTCATTTTTTTTGAAAGCTGTAAATTGAAGATTTTGTCCTTAAATTGAGTCCCCTGACTAGTCAAGGCTCGATGGGTCTTAAGAAAACAAGTTCGATTTGTCCTTAAATTGAGTTCCCTGACTAATCAAGGCTCGACCCGTCTTAAGGAAACGAGTTCGATTTTAAAACAAAATATTTCTACGGTAAATCTCGGGATTCAACTCATTAGAGAAGCAGAACGAGTTCGATTTTAAAACAAAAGGAAAATACTTTGACTCATTTTGGGAAGCAGAACGAGTTCGATTTGCAAAGTGATGACTTAGGTGAAACCAATCTAAAATGCCAACTTCGCTGGGCTTAATCATTTTGTGCCATCTTCATCGGGCTTAATCACATCTAACGTGCCAACTTTACTGGGCTTAATCATTTTGTGCCAGCTATATTGGGCTTAATCAAATCTAAAATGCCAACTTTACTGGGCTTAACCATTTTTGTGCCAGCTACATTGGGCTTAATCACATATAAGATGCCAACTTTACTGGGCTTAATCACCTTTTATACCAGCTACATTGGGCTTAATCAAATCTAAAATGCCAACTTTACCGAGCTTAACCATTTTTGTGCCAGCTACATCGGGCTTACTCATATTTAACGTGCCAACTTCACTGGGCTTAATCACCTTTTATGCCAGCTATATTGGGCTCAACCACATCTAACGTGCCAACTTCACTGGGCTTAATCACCTTTAACGTGCCAACTTTACTGGGCTTAATCACCTCTAACATGCCAACTTTACTGGGCTTAATTCCTTTTATGCCAGCTTCGTCGGGCTTAAACATCTCTAACATGCCAACTTTACTGGGCTTAATCACCTCTAACATGCCAACTTTTCTAGGCTTAATTCCATTTATGCCAGCTTCGTTGGGCTTAAACATCTCTAACATGCCAACTTTACTGGGCTTAATCACCTCTAACATGCCAACTTTACTGGGCTTAATTCCTTTTATGCCAGCTACGTCGGGCTTATTCACCTCTAACATGCCAACTTTACTGGGCTTAATCCCTTTTGTTGTGCTAGCTTACATTGGGCTTAACCAACTAAAATGCCAACTTGAACTAGGCTTACACCTTTTTTAGGAAACCTATCTTCTTTTCCTTTGTGTCTTTTCAATGCTTGGTGAATGTAATGATCAAATGTATGGATGCAAAAACCAATGTAACTTGCAAAAATGTCGATGCACATGTTCATTACATGATGCATAAATGCTTATGACACCATTTCACATTAAGAGAATGTTAAGAGGATTGATTATCTCCCCTTTTTCCTCGTGTCTTAACTAGGTTTCCTATTGGAGGGAGTGATTCCTGCCCCTTGTCTATATTTTCCAATTCATCTTGTTGAAAAAAATCGCATGGTTTCGTATTCCCAACTTGTCCTTGCCCCAACCGATTCCTTCTTTTCAGTTATCTGGTCAAAACCAAAACATAGAGTTAAACTTCATTCAAACTCAAAATTTCATGCTGCTGAACAAAAAAAACTTTTTGCTAGAGCATATCCACACCTCAATTTTAGTTTGTTCTTCCTAAGTCATGTCAATTTTATTTCTTCCAAAACATGTGAAATTGAAGTCTTTCAGAAATTGGTGATCACCATTAGAGACATTTCTAAGCGAAATGGGAAATCAGCTTCACTTTTTGAGTGATTTGAACGGTTTAATGCAACAAGGTCAATGGGCTGATGTAATAAGGTCCAGATTGTCTAGGAAGGCTTTTCATCTTGACAAAGAAGAGAAGGTGAATGTCCTTTTGTCTCGGCTCATGAGTAAGTTTTCTCAAAACATGAATTCCTTAAAACCAAACTTTTTTTTTGGGGAAAAAGTTTTAATTAGGTCTCATCAATCCTCTAATCTCTAAATATGAAATTTTGATAAATGTTAACTTTAGCCATGATAGGTTCCATGTTGGAAGGAAAAAAGTTTAACTTTCAAAATCAATTCCAAAGAAAAGGCTATCTTTTTGGTATGTCTAGGAGTTCCTTGATGCTCTTTGTATTCCTCAAACTGATGGTTTTGGCAATATCAATGTGTGGCATTAGAATTTATTCTTATTCTGCTCTAGACTGCCCGTTTTTGGGTTTTCACCCTAGAGCTTCATTGTTTCTCTTTTTTTTTTTTTTTTTTTTTTTATTGTTTCACCATGTATCTGAGAATTCTAAATTCTTCCACAATGAAATGATAATTCAATGAGATGGGATAAAATCTGAGAAGAAACTTTTCAAGTTAAATATCCACACTTGATCAAAATGGACTTTTAAAACACGTAACGTAGGCTAAGGTTCGTGGTTCAAAAGAAAGGATAAGTAGGTTCAAAATATGTGTTTCAGGGTAATCAGATCAAAGATAATTTTCTGAGGAGGATTCCCTTTGAAACATTTGTCCCTTCTGGACTTCTCTTTCCTTCGTTTGAGTTTTGCTTTTTTTTTTTTTGTTGGCTTTCAATTTGCCATTATTTCACACATTTTTTTTGTGTGTTTCTTTCCTGGCTTTCAATTCACCATCTTTTTCTTTTTTTCTTTTCCCTTATTTTTTCTTGTATCTCCACTTTGACAGAGTGAGCCCGTACTTGTTTGGGAGCTCAATTTGCTTTATTTCTTTCTCCTAGTCAGGACTTATTTCACCATGATTTTTTGAGAAAATCCTTCCTCGTATTTACTCCTCAATGTGGAGAGTGATCCTTGATCAGGGTTCAAAGAAAAAAGAATTCCTTAAGCTCAAAAAGGGTGACTATGGATAATTTCTCTTTGTGAAAGGGATATGAAAGATGACCATTTCTCATATCAAATATGAATATTCTCCTTGAAAAGAAATCCTCAAGAGGAATAGATAATCAGAATTTCATTTTGCATTTGAAAGCATTCGAATTCTCACATTTATGATGTCACAATATTTTTTCTTTTTTCTTTTTTCTTGGGTTTTTTTTTTGCTGCATGCCCCAAAAATTCATGCATGATTCATTTTCAGCCACAAATGATGCCTCATTTTGATTTACCATTGAAGTGAAGATCTTTTGGTTCACGAGAATCCTGCTGTGAAGGAACATCTCAAATTTTATCTTTGAGCTTCTCGTTAAATGAACTTGTTTGGGTTTCAATTTCTTCAAAGTGTTTCCAACACATGGGAGAGAAAATAAAGGTGTTCTGGTTCATCCTGTGGCTCATGTGCTCATAAATCAGGGTGTGGGAAAAGGCTTAGAGACTTGGCATTTGAATTCTTTCAAAAGGATTCGAAGGTTTTGAATCTTCGAGTTTTTGCTATGATTTGTAACATGGCATAACTTTAACACATATCAAACCACGTAATCTACATCTTTTGGAAGATTGTCATGTTTACTTGACTTTCAAGAAATCCACGAAAGAATTTTTCAAATTTTCATTACTCATGACCTTGATAGAGGTTATTCTTTGTGGCTTTTGAGTGGTATTTATTCAACGTGTTTCCTAGGAATCTATCCCCCATGATGATCACCCATTCTTTCGAAACTCATTTCACTATTCAAAGAATATCCTTTTATTTTCAAAATGGAAAATTATCCGTATGGACCTTTATTTTCAGCCTTTTTTGTTTTTTCTTTCATAAATCATATAAACAAGACTTAAGAAGAATATTCAAAACTTCAAATGAGATATGATGTATGATGCTTGCAATTTAAAGTTCATTCATTTCAAACAAATTGAAAGTAAATACAAAGCTTAAAACAAGGTTAAGGATTGCCTCTGACTGGCATGCTACCCTGAGAACACATGATCCTAACCCCGTCATCCTTGATGAGCATCCATGAGCTCTTTGAACTTTGTCTGGTTTACATCAATTACGGCCTGAACTTTGTCTTTGAATGCAATGCAGTTCTTCGTGGAATGCCCTTTAACCCTGCTGTGATACTCGCATGTGGTATTAGGATCATACCGTTTCAGGTAAGGAGACTTCCTGGGCTTTGCAGGTACCACGGAGATCATTTGGCTTTGGACAAGCAATGGAAGAAGTTCTATGTAGGTCATCGAAATTGAATAGTACACCTTTTCCTTCTTTTTCTTACTGCTCTGAGAACGGACTGAACTAAACTCCAGATCATTTGGCATGACGAAATTCTGAGGTGATGTGAAAGGCTTTGAAGCATGATGATGACCGTGCTGAATCCAATGGTCAACATAGGATCGGGGATGTAAATAACCACCAAAAGGATCATCTTGCATTGCACTGAACCCTCTTTTATTTCCGCCTTCAACATTTACAACTTGAACATGCCCCTTAGCAATATCATTTTTCTTTTCGAAAAACATTCCGGCATTAGTATCCACAATTTTCCCTTTCTTTATCCCATCCTCAATCCTATCCACTACAAACAATATATCTGCAAATTCTGAAAAGACATTGCTGATCAACTTGTCATAGTATGGATGTGGGAGGGTATCCACAAACAAAGCATTCATTTCTCTATCAGTAAGAGTTGGTTGAACTTGCAAGGCCACATCTTTCCATCTACGAGCATATTCTTTGTAGTTCTCATTGGGCTTTTTTTTCATGTTATGGAGTGTCAAACGATCTGGAGCCATTTCCAACATGTGCTCGTATTGTTTCAGGAATGCCCGGGCTAAGTCTCTCCATGTATTCACCTGGCCTTTTTTCAACTGATAATACCAATTAGACTCCCCTCCTGTTAGGCTATATTGAAAAACATGGATAAGCAATTTCTCATCATGCGCATGCCCCACCATCCTACTACAATATGCAGACAAGTGGGTTTTGGGGTTTTTACGTCCATCATACTTTTCGAATTCCGGAACCTTGAATTTTGGTGGGATAACCAGATCAGGGATCAAATTAAGCTCTCCTACACTTACTTCATCTCCACCTTCAACAACTCGAATCCTTTCCTCTAACAGCTGATACTTCCTTTGGGAATCTGCCGACTCAGCCTCATTCGACTCATCCATTTTCAACTTTTCCTGTTCAGATGGATCATCTAAGTTCAGGATGTTGCTGGGATTAACTGTATTCTGGCCATCCAAAATCATGACTTCAATTTGACCCTTTTGTGCCTCTAATCTTTATCTGGCGACTAAGTTTTTAGTGTATCCCTTTTCCATGATTGCGGACATCAACTCCATCAGTTTAGCCATTTGATCTCTAGATTCTACTTGAGATTTTGCAAACTGTTCTTGTGATTCGTCTTGTGCCTTTTCTATTCTTTCCAATCTGGTAACTTGTTCATTCTCCATAGAACTAGCCTGTATTAAAAAAAGTACTCAGTTCTTCTTATACCTCTGATTTGAAATGAAAATTCTTTTAAAGATTCTTAAAGCCAAGCCAATTTTCGTTTTATTCTTCCAAATGTGTGAATGATGAATGAGCCAATGAATGTCATTTGATGCAAAAAAAAATTATGCATGGATATATACAGTGGAAACATACTGACCATGTATGTAATAAATATAATGATGCCAACATGATGCAAGCAAAGAATAATAAAATCAATGCATGGATATATGCCATAAATGACTATGTATGTTCCAGATGCATTTTCCAATGAATGACCCTATGAATGCAACACGATATCAATATGATGCATGTAAAGAATAGACAAATGAACATATACAGAAAAATCATGCTGACTATGTATGTCATGAATGCAACTTGATGCCACCAAAATGCATGTATGAATGAAATGTATGGTATGACAAATAATTGATTGGATGCCAAAATGCAAAAAAAAAAAAAGATATCACAGAGGAAATAAGAATAGGAGGAACTTAATCATCAACATCTCATAAATTTGAAACGTAACCAATTCATTCCCATATCAATGTTCGCAAGGTATAAACCATGTTTACAAAATCTGAGTAGTGATTAGAACTGTCTTTACAAGTACTTTATTTTTTCTAGCATCCTAAGGCTATAAGAGCCGACTATTTAAAAGAGTGAAATCCTACTTCATCATATTAGATCAAAGTCTTTCTACATCATTGCAGTAAATCTCCTAATCCTAATTACCATTTTCCAGTCCTCTATCAATCAATATCGTTAGATCCAACCACTTGGCATCTATAAGAGACTGTACTTTGTTCTTGAGTGCATTGTAGTGCTTAATGCTATGCCCAGCAGTCCCACAGTGATAATCACATCTTTCATTCGGATTACACCACTTGGGGTATGGGGGTGACAGGGGTTTCAACGGCACATAGGCAACCAGGTGATTTCGGACCAACATTGGGAAAAGCTCTTGATAGCTGATTGGAAAGGGATCAAAATGCCTTTGGGTCTTATCATGGGGTTGTTTCTTAGTCACACAGAGCCTAGGAGTTGGGGCACTTGACGGTGGCACTAAGGTTCAAACCGGAGTGTTTACATGAGAAGATGGCGGAATAACAAGGCAAGGGTATGGATTTGGACACGGGGCCCTTGGAGGTTGTACATAGTTCGAGGTTTCTATCCCGGATGCTTGATAAGGTGATTGATGAGGAAAGAAATACGAACCGGCAGTTGATGGTGATGGAATGGGATTCAGGGGTCCCGTAGTGATCATCCTAGTAGACAATTGGGCCATAGTAGGGTGGGATACTGGTTTGGACTTAGAGCGGTTTGCAGGTATGGTACAGGATCCAAGATTTCTGTCTTCGGTATTAGGCTCTCTGGTTTAATCATTTTCACGATTTTGTCTATAATTTCATCAGGATTGCAACCTTTGTAACATTGACAAGCACAGGATCTGGCAAGGATTGTATGTTCTGGACCTAAAGGTTTTGGTTGATCCAAAAGTGATGAAGAACTCTGAGAAAATTCCCCCTTACTCTTACCCATATCCTCAAACATTTTTATCAATTTGGCGATTTGTTCTTTCACTTCCCGGATTTCATGTCCAAAATCCTCTTGATTGCGTTCCAAGCATCCAACCGTTCTTCCGATTCTTTCCTCATATCTCGAACCCCTTTCATGCAAATGAAGATGTCATTATTATGAGATCAAGAATAAAATTATGAATGTACAT
Organism: Fremontodendron californicum; assembly: GCA_030761205.1. Taxonomy (NCBI): domain Eukaryota; kingdom Viridiplantae; phylum Streptophyta; class Magnoliopsida; order Malvales; family Malvaceae; genus Fremontodendron; species Fremontodendron californicum. Next base: position 9,432,623 of record JAULJL010000041.1, on the reverse strand, counting down.
GCTCTATTCACATATGCATGAATGTGATGATGATTGATGCATGAAATGTACAAAATGTGAAGATGTTTGAAGGGATGAATTTTCATATTTACAACTGCTTGCATGTCATGCAAAAATGCAAATGAAAAGATCAAGGAAAAGAAGATTCTAACATCACTTTTTTTTTTTTTTAATTTTTTCTTCTTTTTATTTTTTTTTGAATTTTCTTGACAACTATTTTTTTTTGCCATTTTTTCATTTTCTCAAAAGTCTAAAACTAAAAGGAGACTTTTATTATCCTTACCTCACTACTCCAGTACAAAAGCATTTTTTCATCATTTTCTCCTTATTTTTTATTTCCATTTTTTAACTTTTTAAAGAGGAAATATTTTTCTATCATCTTTTTTCTTTTTTTCAAATTCCTTGTAAAGCAATAAAAGATTAGAATAATTAATGCAAAGTAAGAAAATTAATGAACATGTGCCCCAACAGTATCTACTTGTTTAGGCATCACGGTGAATTTTGGGGTTGGATATTAAACTTATTACGGGCGATGTACGTACATCGCTGCCCGATTTATAACCCTTATTCAGAGTGTAAAATAGGTAACAAAAGGTTTAGAAATGTCCCTCCATGTGTTCCTATCTTCGGTGTATCTAATGAAAATTCGGCATGGCTTTGCCTAGGTTTACATTATGAGGGTGAATCGGTTTTAAAGGCCCCGAATTGCTCCTCACCAGTAAAGGTTAGTAAGACACCCCGATAAAAGCAGGTTCAATTCGTTAGAGTATATTTTCCTAAGCCCATACAGAGGATCATCACGAAGGTATTAGGTGCTTTATACTCCGAAAGTGTATCACTAGCCCATACGGAGGATCATCACGAAGGCGTATTTACTTTACTCCCACTTAAAAGGACGGAACCCAGGTAGAGAGTTCATGTTATGCAAATGCAAATATAATGTGTGCGGAGGAACAACAAACCTTTCACTACCTATTCTACACCCCTTATCCTAAATACCCCAACAATTTATTAAAACAACGATCAAGAATAGCGTAACGCATTAACCAACAAGCAATAGTAATATACAACATTAAATAACTAGAAAACAATAATAAAATGCATGTGAATGAATATGAACAAATTTAAAACATTTTATTATTTTCAAAATTCTTCTTTACTTTAAAAAATGTGGGAATTAAAATTAAATACCAATTAAACCAACCAAACCAAGAATTTGATAACACACGACTAATTCTAGGCCTGGCTCTCTAATGTCCCCAGTGGAGTCGCCAAGCTGTCGCAACCTAAAAATAACATAACATAACATAACAAGTCTCATCGCGAGACTTTATTATGCATTACGCGTGACATTAAAAAAATCGAGGAAAATCGACTTAATTCCTCTTAAAAAATGAAGGTTTTGAAAATGACCTTGAAAAAGATATGGAGTCGGCACCAATCTTTTTTATCTAGGTGTGATCGGCCACCTATTAAAACCGGTTTTGTAAAACATTTTAAAATTAATTAAAATATTTTAAAAACCAATTTCAAGTCTGCGTTTTAAACCAGAGAAATCAAAGAAGCAGGTTCGGGACTCAGTTATGTGTATGGAAGGGTTAGCACCCCCACAACGCCTGTATAAAAACGGTACCTTATTAATCGTGTGTTATCTAAAGTCTCGGTAAAAAGTGGGTTTTTAATTTAGTATTTTAAGTTAATTCCCAATTTAAAGAAAAATAATTCCATTTTTAATTGAAAATGATCCGAAATTTATTAATTCAAAATTTTCCTATATTCCCTGACAAAATCGGCAAAATATAGAAATTTTTATTTATTTGGAAAATCTTCCGAATCATTCTCTTTTTTTTTTTTTTTTAAGAAAGATATTCCTTTATTAATGATAATTGATGACATTCTCTCCAGCAAACCCGGTAGAGAACTCATGAATTATTTAACTCGAGAATATCTTTATTTTTATTGAAAATCTTTATCTTTTTCAAAACATTTAAAAAATATATGAACATGAATATATGTAACATAAAGATGATATAATAAAGTCTAGATACTATAATGCAACCTAAATGAGATGACATAATTTAGATGGCATAGCACATTCTAAATGAAACGAAATGATTTAAATAACATAATATTCTAAATGAAATGAGATATCTTAAATGAAATGAAATGTCCTAAATGACATAATATATTTTATATGAAAGGAAATAACCTAAGTAACATGGTATATTCTAAATTGAATAAAATGATTTAAACGACATGGCAAATGTAAATGATATGGCATATTCTAATGACATGGCATATTCTAAATAATATAATCTAAATAACATGGAATATAATCTAAGTGACATGAAATGACATGAAACATAAAATAATGCTATCATGAAATATGCATGAAAATAAAATAAAATAAAAATAATAATGCATGAACATAGTATATGCTAAATAATGTGACACAAATAAATGACTAAATAAAAAATATAGGATAGCATGAAATATTCAAAAATCATATAACAAACAATAATCTTCATAAAAGTGAATCAAAATAATAATAATAATACCATAGAAAAATATCATAGCAAAAATCACATATTAAATAAAATGCATGAACATGGAAAATGCAATGCATGAAAATGTATTTTTTCCTCTAAATAAAGAAATCCGTATATCTAAAAAGATATCCAACTACCTTAGGAAAATATGTCAAATTAAATTTTCTAAAACAAAAAAAACTTTGTGATTGTTTGAAAACAATTTTGAAGAAAAACTTGAATGAAGATTAAAACCCTAACCAAGCTTTTTAAAAATGGCTCTAATTTCCTCAGTTTAAAATCCCGGACTTGACCACCCTTAACCCGAGATTTATAAAATCATTTTTAAAGTTTAAAAAAGCTTAGAAACTATCCTAAGACAGTAGCTAAAGCTTCTAACCAACCCCCTCTAAATGCCTTAGCTAAATTCAACAAATTGTTTATTTTTTTAAAATTCAAATCTGCCTCTATTGTCCAGTTCTAACACACGATTTTTTAAACTATTTTTAAAAATAAAAAATCTAAAAAAAATAATTGAGACTCAGAACACGATGTTTTAACCTATTTTTAACTGGCTTAATTTTTTGATTAAAGATGAATGCCCAGAATAATCGGAAAAGTACTAGTACTGAGTGAAAAAACTGTTTTGCCAAAACATATTTTTTTGCCTTTGATAAAATCATTTAAAAGTCAAAGTAAAAATGTTAGAGACTCTCCTAAAGACCCAGAAACAGTAGCTAACACTTTTAAAAAGTTAGACAAAAATTGGTTGAGTAAAAAAAATCACAAAGGTAGAATAATCAATTTGACAACTCTTTAATTTTCCACAAGTATGCTCTAGTGAGCATGACTTTGAACCATTAATTGATCTATGTCATAAATCATGAGGCAATGACATGGAATGCATGAACATATAGCAAATGAAATGTATGAAATGCATGGTCTAAAGCCTAAATGATAAAGGAAATGCATGATAATTCAAAATAACCTAAATGCCTAGCATGAGTTCGCATGGCAATAAATGCTAACCTAACTTAATATGCATGAAATGCTTGATAATGCAAATGTGGCTTAGACCTAATATGTTATGAATGTGCATGAAAATACTAATGTGACCTAAGACCTAAGTAGCATAGTAATGCATGGCAATACTAATATAATTTAAGACGTAATATGCATGGCTATACCAATATGGCTTAGACCTAAAATGTAATGAGAATGCATGGCAATACTATGAACATACAATGACTAACAAACCTAATACTAATGCTTGAACAAACAGCAACTAATACACAATTTCATGGCATAGTCCTATCTAACATGGTACCTAAACAAAATGCAAATGCACACACAAGGCAAAGAATGCATGAAGAGGCCGAATGGTCACATGGTACTCTAATGCAATCCTATCTAGTAAATAACACAAGTACATGGCAAAACATATCAAGATACATAATGTCATGACATTTTCACAAGCATATGACATACTAAAATCAAAATACATAAGCTCATGACATGAAAATGCAAACAAGTCAAGAAGCAAGATGAAAATGCACATGCAAGGCAAGCAAAAATGGAGTAGTCGAATGGTCGTATGACCAAATATAAAATGCAAACATGTTTATAATGCAAGACATGATACATGAAAAAATGCACAATATGATCAAAATGATCACAAAGGCCGAACCTACAAGGAAAAATCATTAAGCATGAAAAAGAAATATAAAAGAAAATATATCATAGAAAATAATGTAAAGAACATGAACAAAATAATCATAGACATTCAAAGAAAATAATAAGAAAAGCTAGTTAACAAAACAAGGAAAGTTAAGCTCCATGGTTGGTACAAAATGGGCATAGCCTCTCCCCAAATCATAATCACTTGATCTAGTCAAGATCATGAAGCCTTTCCATTTCTTTTCCTTCATTTTTTTTTGTAAAAGATCAGAACCTTAAATACTTATATAAACCTTCAAAAATCATATTTTTCATAACAACATGCAAAGAAGAAAAAAAGAAAAAAAATCAAGCCAAGCATTCCTTCAAATTCGGCCAAGCACAAACTCTTTAAGAAAAATTTATTTTCAACCATTTTTTTTTGAAGAAGAAGAGATGAAAACTTAAGTAAACATTTAAAACTTTGATTTCTATGAAAAATGTAGTAGGAAAACAAGATAGAAAATCAAGAAATCACCATGGAAAACAAGAAGAAAACTATGCTAGAGCTAGGTAGAAATGGCTACCTTCAAGTTCTCTTAGAAAACTTTTTTTTTCTTCAAAAACTTTTTTTTTCTTCAAAAACTTTTTTTTTTCTAAATTAGCTACAGACTTCCATCCTTCAACCTTATGAAAAAACTGATCAACCCCTTCCCCTAATGACTTGGCCGAATGGCATGCCCACAATTGGATGATTTTTGCACTTTTTCTCCTCCAACTTTGGCCCTTAGATTAAGATATTTTTATGACAACATAAAAATGTCATCTTGCCAATTGATATTGCCCTTAATATGTGTACTTAGCCCTTGTAATAACCTCAGCCCTTAGATGAAAATGAGGACCAATCCCATGCACTCCCTTGCTTGGCCCTTTGGGTGCCTACCCTTGGATGAGTTGTGCTCTTCTATTCTTGGCCATTGGATGAGGATTCTTTCATGAAAACATAAAAATGTCATCTTGGCATTTAATCCCAGCCCTGTACATGTGTACTCAGCCCTTGTACATGGCCTAAGCCATTGGATGAAAAGGAACAATCCCATGCACTTCCTTGCTTGGCCGAATGGATGTCCACCTTTGGATGAGTTGTGCTCTTCCATTCTTGGCCATTAGATGAGGGTTCTTTCATTACAAATAAAAATGTCATCTTGGCATTAAATCTTGGCCATTGAATGGTGTATTCAACTTTTCTACAAGGCACCTAATCCATTGGATGAAAGGGGGACCATTTGCAAGGTACTAGTGGTAGCATGTGAGCTTGATAGTGACTAAGGAATTAAATTGATCAAGCTTGCTTCTTCTCCTCTATTTTGGATGATCAAAGGAGGTAAAATCCCAGCAATTCCTTTTTCTTTCATATTTTTCTTAATTACAAATTTGCCCTTTTCGGTTTCATTGGTAAAATGACCTTTTTGACCCCCGAACCTAAATAAATAGCAAAAGGACTCCAAATTCAAGTTTTCTTTTTTTCTTCAATACTTCCAAAATAATAAAAATTGAATTCTGGAAGTTTTCAAAATTTTTCGAGTCCATTTGCTATTTATTTGGATTTTTGTTTCCAAAAATGCCCTTTTGTGCAACCGAACTTTCACCATTTTTTAAACGAGCTCCGCATCCAGATTTTTCTTTACGAATCTATTCCAAATAATTTAAAATTTTGATCTGGAAGTTTTGGTAATTTTTGAAACTTATTTGCTATTTTTTCGGGATTTATCTACTTGAATTTCTGCATAGTAGACCCGAGATTTGGCCATTTTGCAAACGAACTCCGAATCAAGATTTTCTTTCACCAATCTCTTCCAAATAATTTAAGAATGAGATCTATAAATTTTCAGAATTTTTGGAGTTCATTTGCTATTTTCCCAAATTTTTCAATTTTGCCCTTTTGCCTTCGAAGCCCGGTTTTGCTCAAAACAAGTCCGATTTTTAGATTTTCTTCAAACTGTGCCTTGGGATATCCTTGTTTAATCATTCCTCATCAATTATGGTCTTTAGTCTTACCGAATTGGGCCATTTATTTAATTCTTCCAAATTTCACTGAAATCCACCAAAAACCCTAATTCTCGGTTTTCTTCCGAATTGACCTTTATTCCAGTTTTTCTTTCAAGTAGCTTCTTCATTACCCGTAGTCAGTTCTTATCTTTCATTTGGAACCTTCAATTTCGACCAATTTGATCGTTTAAGCACTTTTCCCCAAAATTTTCGAACTAGGGTTTCCTTTTTACTAAATCTCCGTAACCCAACTTCCGAACTCCATATCTTTCAATGTAGACCTCGGATTATCAAAATTCTTTCACCATTTTTCAATTGAACTTCAAATCTTGATTTTGAAAATGGGTTGACTTTTTTAGTAGTTGACTTTTCGGGGTTGACTTTTTTAGGGTTGACTTTTTCAAGTTTGACTTTTTCTATCTGCTTTCTTAAACTAAGTCACGGAGTACCATCTGCAGGATGAGAAAAGTCTTTTTGCATTTTGAAACATCAATTTAGGAAGAAAATATACCTGTTTTAGTGGTCCGGACAAAATTAGGTGTCTACAATTGTCTTTTGATGCTCTCTGAAATTATGTTATAAACATCATCAAGAGCAGCTTGTCTATTATTTTGTAGAATCTTGTAAATGGAGAAAGTCTAATTAGTCGGAAATTCACAAGCAATTTATAGCAAAATTTTAGTTTCATATTCATTATTTGCTTTGTAAAAAAAAAGAAGAAAGAAATGACTATATGGGGAGATTTAGAATGAAGTAAATTTTTTTGGTATAAGGGAAATTACAGTATGATGGTAAGAAAAAGTGATGCAAATGTCATATTTGAATCACAGACTTGTTAGATGTCACATATGGTTGTATAAATCAATTAAGTCCCGAGTTCAAAAAATAAATAAATCAGTTTCAGTTGCTTCAATTCCATCCAACTAAAATCATTGATTAAAAAATTGGACCGGTCGATCGAATCTGAAACTAGTGGCCTGTCCAATTTGAATAGTATATTTAAATCAAGCATTAATCAAACCGAGACAAAACCGGTTCAATCGGTTAAAAATCAATAAAAAAACCGGTTATATATATTTATTTATTTTTTTCAAAATTTCATTTGAAATTAATAAGATTTGAATCATTAACCTTTTAGTTTTATATTAAAGACCATACCATTAAACCAAATGCATATTTTTTTTTATTTAATTATTAATTATATTTAATATTTATTTAACATTAAACTTAGTGTTTAAATATAAAAAAATCATCAAACCGACCAATCCAACTAGTTGGACCGAAAATCGAAGGCCTGACCGGTTCGGCTTCCGGTCTGATTTTCTTAACCTTGACTAAAACTACACTACAGGTGTTAATGGGCCAGGCCGCGACTCAATTTTTTTAAGACCCCTTAACAAGCCCGGATTGAGCTGTCTTGGAAGCTCGTTTCAGTTTAAAAATATTAAAATATTTAAAAAATCAATTTTATATTAATATTAATATATTTTTATAATTAAAAAATATTTTTTATTAATAAACAATAATTCGGACCGGACCAACCCAAATTAGAAGAATTTATGTCTAAGTCCGATACAATACAAATCAAACTTATCAAACCGAACGGATAACTCAATCCTTGAATAGGTCTAAACTAGGCTCCCTAAAAATCATTCACGAATGTAAGAACCCATAACTCTCGAACTCTACGATTTTATAATAACATCTCGAATTTTTAGGATAGTTTTAATTAATATATAATTAGATGTAAAAAACATAATTATATTGAATTATTTTGATCATATGAGAATGGTTTACTTCTAATGTAATAGTAATTCATATATAAATTATAAAATAAATTTCATCTTAATTTTTTTCATATCTACCAAGCATTGGCATTTTTATTCCAAACTATTAATTAAAATTTATATTTGATAAAACAGAGTTCTGATTTGTATTTAATTCTTCCACTTACTATAATATTTCTTTTTTAAAGAGAGTTCTAGTGTATTCACGGTTGACTTCACTTATAATTAAATTTTATAAAATTTTTAAAAGTATCGTCCAAAAGAATTCTGCAATTATTAAATTGAGATGTTAATTAATCTTGAATCTGAATTTTTCATGTACCAAAAAATATTTATATAAATAAATATATTTTTTATTTTTAAAGGGAGTTCTAGTGTATTAACGGTATTTTTGGATCAATAATACAACTTGGATTTTTTTCATATCCATTTTTAATTATATACACTATAAAATACTATTGATTTTTTACTGTCAAACTTTTGAAATTTTGACCATTGATATTTTATTATTTTAATTTTTTTTTTAAATGTATTTGAAAATTATTTATTCTAATTTTTTTGAAAAACAATTTTTTATATATTATTTACTAACATATTTAAAATAAAATGAAGTCAAATCAGAAAAAAATTAACTATATACCTATTTTCGTCAATCCAATTTTTTTCCCACATTTTTACTTTTATAAAAAATATTGAACATAGATATACCTATATATATATATATATAGATAAATATGAATATGAATAGATAAGCAGATAGATACATAGATATAGATCACAAATAAATATAAATATAGATATGGATATGATAAAATATAAATGGATATAGGTTATAAATTATAATATTATACAAAATTAATTTCATTTTCGTAACAAAAAAATTCATCTTAATATTATCAACCATAGACATTTTTATTTCTAATAAATATTGCATAAATTTTATATTCAGTTTTTAGTTCGAAAGGAGCTCTAATTTATATTGAATTCTTTCACGTTATAATCTTTTTTTTAAAAAGATAAGTTGTAATGTATTCGCAGTTGCATTCACCTCAAACTCTACTGAGATACTAATATATAAATCTTCACTGAATTATCTTTTTTATATTGATTTATTAAGGTCTGATATTAGCTTAACTCTTGGTGACGTCTGGTTTAACAAAAGTTAATAAGATTTTATGCATGCTTTTAAGATTTGAGGTTCTTAATTGGATGTGATTTTAAAATGTTTAACCTGTATTTATTTGATTTATAAATTTAATTTATTTTGTTGGTTTTTATGTTTGTTATTGATCCAACCACACTTGACCTAATTAAATCTGGAAATTTTAGCCCTAAAAAGAAGTTTTTACTGAATTTAATTTATTTTGAGTTGTCTTGAAACCTATTTTCTGAATGATTGACGTTTATGCTTTTTATTTATTTTTGAAGTTTTCAAAATTATAAAAACGTTTTGAGAGGCCAAATTGTTTGAAATTAAATTAACTCTTGACCCTCTTTAATGATTACTGTTTGATCACTATAAGTGATTTGTATCAAGCAGCAATAATTCCTAAGCATAATATTCTTTTTTTTTAGGGTTTAGGGTTTATAGTCTTTTATTTGGCTTGGTTCTTTAGGATCGACAGTACAACATTTTTTTTTTCTTTTTCATCAACATTTTTTCGTGTTAGATTAGCATACAATAATTTTCTTATAACATTATCTCTAATTCTTTCTTGTAATTTTATTTTCAGATTCTACGAGCATGGATTTCAAAGGCTTCATTTTTTTTTTAGGGTTTAGGGTTTATAGTCTTTTATTTGGCTTGGTTCTTTTCTTTTTTTTTAGGGTTTAGGGTTTATAGTCTTTTATTTGGCTTGGTTCTTTAGGATCGACAGTACAACATTTTTTTTTCTTTTTCATCAACATTTTTTCGTGTTAGATTAGCATACAATAATTTTCTTATAACATTATCTCTAATTCTTTCTTGTAATTTTATTTTCAGATTCTACGAGCATGGATTTCAAAGGCTTCATTTTTTGTATCATGTTTCTGTCCTTGTTTTCGCTTTCATTTTCATTGGCTGAAAATGTTGAAGTTGTTATAGAAGGAGCAACTTCTATAGCTAGAACTGATAATAATTTCATCTGTGTCACAATTGATTGGTGGCCTCCTGAGAAATGCGACTATAATCAATGTCCTTGGGGAAAGTCTGGACTTTTCCATCTGGTAATAATTATTTATTCTCTTTGATTTGAGTATATATAGATTATAGAGTGTATATTTACTTAAAATCTAACTTTTTTTTTTTTGGGATATTTTTCATTTGTAGGATTTGAACAACAAGATTATGGAAAATGCTATAAAGGGTGAGTTTTGAAGCTATTCTCTTGAATATATATATATATATATATATATATATATATATATATATATATTGTTCTTGATAAGAACAGTTTCAGCATGCTAACTGTGGTAAACTACTTTCAGCATTCAATCCATTGAGAATTAGAGCTGGAGGTTCATTGCAAGACCAATTGGTGTACAATGTAGGAAATAAGATTAAGAAGTGCCACCACTTCAAGAAAAAAGAGAAAGGTTTTTTGTTTGGATTCTCCAAAGGTTGTCTTGACATGAAGAGATGGGATGGGTTTAGGGTTTAGGGTTTAGGGTTTAGGGTTTAGGGTTTAGGGTTTAGGGTTTAGGGTTTAGGGTTTAGGGTTTAGGGTTTAGGGTTTAGGGAACTCAATGAGTTTTTCAACCGAACTAGGTATACATTTACTTTAATAAAATTAGACTTAACCTTTGGCTTTTTTTTTTTTTAATTTCAAAACATTAACTATGATCTGTATTAATCTTGTGTTTTTACAGAGCAAAGGTTACATTCAGCTTGAATGCTCTTATGGGAAGAAAAGAGACTAAAGCTGAGTCTAGATGGAATCTTTGGGTTGGTGATTGGAATCCACAAAATGCTCGGGATCTCATGAAGTATACTATTTCCAAAGGATACAAAATTGATTCATATGAATTAGGTAATTAATGAAGATACTAGCTATCTCAAACTAATTTATATAAGATTGACTTTGATATATTACTAATTTTGCTCCACATTTTATGAATATACAATATTTTGTCAGGAAATGAACTTTGCGGATCTGGCGTAACTGCAAGGGTTGAGGCTAAACAATATGGTAAAGATATGGTAGTACTTAAGAATATCATAAAAGAGTTGTACCCGAATCCTTGGACTCAACCAAAGGTTATAGGCCCTCGAGGTTTTTATGAAGAGGAATGGTTTAACACCTTTTTGAAAGCCACAGGACCAGATGTCCTTGATGGAGTCACACACCATATCTACAATCTTGGACCTGGTATATACATATATATATATATATTTGCATTAATTCAATGTTTCTTAGAAAAACTGGTATATATATTTGGTTGTGTAATTTGATTGATGAATGATTAATACAGGTGATAGTCCAGATTTGATTAAGAATATTCAGGATCCATTTTATTTGAGTCGAATTGCTCAGACATTTAAAGATGTTTCAAATGCCATCGACAAGCTTGCACCATGGTCAGGAGCCTGGATTGGGGAATCAGGTGGAGCTTATAATAGTGGTGGAAAAGATGTGTCTCATACTTTTGCTAATGGTTTTTGGTAGGGGTTTTATTCATTTTCAATTACCCATTATTATTTGTGTATGCCAAATTAAAAATTAGTGATTAATTTTTGAATCTTACAGGTTTTTAGATCAGTTGGGGATGACAGCAACTTACAATCACAAAGTTTACTGCAGACAAGATTTGATTGGTGGAAACTATGGTCTTCTTAATACTACAACATTTATACCCAATCCAGATTATTATGGGTTAGTCTCCAATAATACTTTAATTATCTTATATATTTAATTTTTTTTATTTCACTCTTTAATTAATTTTAGTTTTATTAACATTTGTTACAATATTTTTGGCAGTGCACTTTTGTGGAATCAGGTTATGGGAAGTAAAGTACTCTCTGCTACTCACAATGGTTCTCCATACTTGCGAGTATATTCTCATTGTGCAAAAAAAAAGGTAAGCTTATACTGATCAAAATTAGTTAATATTTTTTTAATTTTTCTATTAAAATTTTGATTATTGGTTTTGCAGCCGGGGGTTTCTCTCATTTTTATAAATTTGTCAAAAAATAGCACTTTCAAGGTTAAGCTTTCAAATGATCAAAATCTACATGTGAGGCCTAACTTTAAGTTCGAAGGTAGCTAGAAAAGAGAAGAGTATCATTTGACTCCAAAAGATGGAAACATTCAAAGTGATGTCGTATTGTTGAATGGAACTCCTTTGAAGCTCACAGATTCATTCAATATTCCTCAGTTGAATCCGAAATTTGTAGATGCTTCTACTCCCATCACTATTGCTCCCCATTCAATTTTATATGTAACTATAAGAGATTTTAAAGCACCAGCTTGTGCTTAGAATTTATTCTTTCTCTTGTTTAGGAACAAAAATGGTTAAGTTTTTTGGTTTTATATGTTAGGATTCGAGTTAGGTTTTCAGATCATATTTATGCATTTTTTTAATTGTTATTAAAATAATTAATTCATTCGATTATTAGATTATTTCCTTTTTATTTTAACATAAGAATTATTATTTTAATTTGAGGCTTGTTTTTTACATTTGCTTGATTTTAATTATTATTTTAATTTTAATTGAGCCCAATCTTGAAATGCAACATTGCATTGAATTGGTGAACCTTAATATCCATTAAGATCATAAATATTAGTAATTTTTTTTTTAGGATTTTATAGATACCAATTAAAAATTATTTAATTTTTTTTTCATTTAATACATTACTTTTATTGAATTCAAAAAAAAAAATAATGCATTAATTATATTTTTTATATATATCCCTGCAAACTTTTTTCTTTTAATAAATATATTTTTCTCTCCTTTAATTTTATGATAATCCAGTGACTATGCTTTGATGGTTTCAAATATATATAAAAATAGATTTTTTTTTTTACTCAATTATGTAATATAAAATAGTTATAACATATAAAGTTGGCAAATGAACTCGTCCGAAAAAGTTTGAAACTGAATTCGACTTGACGTAATAAAAAGTCAAAAGCCTTATTTCGAGAAAATTCGAACTTGAAACTAGTGATGAAAATTAGATAAATAGATCGATTAAATTGAAAATTAGTGATCTATTCGATCCTATTAAGATATATAAAATCGGGTAGATATTGAAGTGATCAAATATCCATTTGAATCGGGTTAGAATGGACCAATTTGATATTGAATTGATTTTAAATATTTAATTCATTATTCATTATTTCATTTTTTTTTTTAAAATGGTAGGATTACCCTTATATTTACATTAATGACTAAGCTATAAGTCTAGCGTATGTTCTTGTTAAATATTTATTACATTTAATATTTTTTAATTAAAAGTCAAGTTTCTACCAACAAAGACTTCCTCGGATAGACTGTTGGACTGATTGAATCGAAAATCAAAAGCACCATTGATTCAACATCTAATCCGATTTTTAAAGCATTATATGAAACTACATGATCATGAAAAGCACAAACTTGAAAAGCATACTTAAATGATTATATCTTATATAAAATCTAAAATGATTTGAACTTGTCAAAACTAAAATCCGAAATGACTTGAAACAAAAACAACCCGAATACAAAATAACCAGTAGCCAAAGTGATCGATCCAAATCCACCCATTTACAATCTATATACATGTCTTTAATATATACAAAACTATTGAATTGCTACATATTTGAAATTAATCAATCTAGTATAAAATTTTTGCTTTTATTTTTTATTTTTTACCAAAAAGTATTTGATTATTATTTTTTTACCAAAGTTTGTAATTATTGGTTATGTGGTCAAATCCCTATAAATATTATTTTTGTTTTTTGTGAAAAAATGTGTTCAAATCCATATAAATATTGTTGAAACTACAAAATAATTTCAATATGAAACACTAATAGTTAAACGGCATTTACAAGAAAAATAAAAAAAAGGGAGGACACCAATTAAATCTAGGAGTAATGTAAAAATTTCCCAAGAGGCCATCAATCCAAACCAACGTAATTCATATGATATTATGATCTTGTTTTACCAATAAAAGTGGCTCCTTCAGCCACAATTTTCACATGGTTATGGTATTGTTGAATGAAACTCCATTGAAACTCTCGGATTCATTGGATTATTGGATCATTTTAATCATTTTTTTTAACATAAAAATTGTGGTTATGTTGGATAATAATATGGCCTACATGATAATTTAATAAAACCAAGATAATTATTTAATTATTTTGATAATTACTTAGGTGATATTATTTTAGTAAATCCTATTCAAGTTAAACTACTTTAGTGATAAGAGTTAAAAGATAACTTCTCAATCTCAGTAACTTTTCAACTCTAGTAATAAGAGTTAAAAGATAATTTTTCTACTCTAGTGATATGATGTTAGAGAGAAATTTTATTATTTGGTGTTACAATATATAAAATTTTATTGGCATCAATTGCCAATTTAACCTATATTATGTTAATCATGTTATACTAATTTTTATAACAGTTGTATATTACTTACTGTCATCAATATTTAAGTAATTTGCAATATCTATCATGAATAGAAGTTTGAGTCCAACAAATTTTATACTACCTAATATCATTATTATTATGAAAAGTGCTTCACTTGAAATTTCGAAACATTGTTTGCAAAAAAAAAAAAAAAACATTGTTTGCAATAGTATCAAATAATAATCATATATTAATTATTAATTATATTTCGTTATATTAATGCAGATTAAATAACTATTGTTAATATTAATAAGCTAGGAATATTTCAAAAAGAATGGAGTATCAAAGTAATATTTCTTTGAAAGGGTAATATTGAGATATATTCCAATGACAATGGCATAGATGAGAAATGGAAAATCATTTTAATTGATGATGATGTAATATTATGATATTTAAATTTTATTTTTATCCCAAATATTTTTTGTTAATTTAGTTTTTAAATTTCAAGGAACAAATATTCAGGTTATGATGTGAATGATGCTGTGACAAAGTTCAAAAATTCTTTTTTTAAATGGAAAAGACTTACACCATAACAAATGGCACAGTGAAAGAAGCATTTGACAAGTTCATTAATATTTATAGTAAACTTGAATTGTCACTAACAACATATTGATGGGAAGAAACCCAAACTATCGATAAATCGCGGAAGCACAACCGAAAGTTTTTTCTCTCTCAATTAACAGAATTTGTAAATACGGTAGCACAATAGCACAAAATATTCTCTAACAACACAAACTCAACCAAGGATAATCACAAAGTATCAATCACACGAGACACACAATTTTACGTGGAAAACCCCTTTAAATCAAAGGGTAAAAATCACGGAACTTGAGAGTCCACTTAAAAACTTCACTATAATCAAAGTGTGGTTACAAGGTCACAATTTTCAGCTACCACAATGAGTACATAACTCTACCTTAGCTATCAACAAGTGATCTTAAAAACAAAGAGAGAGTTGAGAAATTTTACAAAAAAAAAAAAAAAGGAGTTGTTGTTCAGGCACCAGATAGGAAAGCTACAGTGCTCATATAGAAATTCAATCGTACAAAACTAACATCTACGAGTCCTCTAGCCACTGAAAAAATCAGGCCGATCGAACCACGAATGAACCATCGATTGTCAACTTAATCAAAGCTGTGCACAATGAATTTTTCTGCTCTCTCCTTTCTTTCTTCTCTGCCGACACTTTCTTTTTTTTTCTTTTTCTTCTGCCTGCTACACTATTCAATAGCCCCTTGTTTTATATTTAATGAGGCAAGGGTAAAATGGGTTTTCTCTCCACATATGAGGGACCTACACCCAACACATCTACCATTGTAAATGAAGCAACTTCTCTAATCTAGAAGAACATTTTGTTTTATGATTTTATTTCCTTCAATGATGTGAGAAATCATGTTGCCAAGAAATTAGATAGGATTTTTTTAAAGGAAAATTACATATTATTATATTTTTTTAAAAGAACGTGACACAACATATGCCAATTTGAAGGACCTGCACTAGGAGAACAAGAAACTGGGGACAAAGCTGAAGGTTGGAAAGATACTCAGACCATCTTACAGGCGGGAAAGGGAACTTAGCCGACTTCAAGAGAAAGTAGACCAGTGGAAGAGGAAGGCACAAGAAAATGAAGCAAAAGCTGCTCGATTGTCTCGTGAGAGGCAGAAATGTAAAGACATGTATTCTCAAAACTTCCGTGAGTTTAGCTAATTCCTTGCACAAAAATGATAAGCTGAAGGCAGAGCTCGAGAACAAGAGGGCAAGTTGTTCCAAGATGCAAGAAGAGAGAAACTCTCTATAACAAGTAATTCGAGACCTAGAGTAGCAGCTACAAAGCAAGAAGAATCACATCAATGCGATTGTGAAGGAATGAAGGAATAGGGACAATGAATAGAGTTATACATGTGATTTGGCTATGGATGCTAGCATGAGACTGAAAGTCGAGAGCTTGGGAAGGCAACAATACATAGAACACTTGGCTACACAAATCGAAAAAGCTGTGAGAAAGGCCAGGGAGATGGTCGAGAGGGTGGAAGCGCTGAGGTAAAGAATCCAAACAATCGGGGAATACAGACATCATCTGCTTAACTTCTTGGATGAGGACAAAGATCAATATGAGCAGATTAGATGTTTTATGAATATGATTCTAAGAAAATATGTTGATGTAATGAGAACTTTGTTTGGGATCAATGAAAAATATACTTGCTGAAATTTATCTTTGAGCAATTATACCTCAGATGCATTCGTCCATTCATTCATTTTTTCATTCATTTATTCATTCATACATTTAATTAATAATAACAACACCTTTTAAAAGTCATTCTAATTCATGACATTTACCTAGAAGGTACAAGCACAGCTACACCAATGGGAAAACAAAAGGAGTTAGTCATCCGCTCGTATAATACGTGATCACAAGCAAGAGCTATGAAAAATGAACTAGCAACACGAATGGAAATGATGCAAAGGGCTCAATAGGAGGCCTAGAGAGTTCAAAAGGAATTACAAGAACAGTTGGTCAAAACACAAGAGGAATCTCGGGAACAGGTGGCCAAAATGATGGAAATGCTGTTGAGCCTAACGAAAGGGAAAGTGGTAGAAACCTCAAATGCAAGGGAAGAACCTCAACATCAGAAGGGAAGAAATGATGGTCCTACACTCCCACCCTAGACCACTCTGCCTCCGGCCCAAGTAGCACAGGAAGGACAGCCCTAGGTTATTATCAACCCTCTTCCAAAGAACCAGCAAGCTCCAAATTTGAGGAACAACTCTGATAATCCGTTTACGTTCCAAACCTGGATGACCTCGCAGAACTTGAAAATATAAGGAAATGAACTGTGGAACATGAGCAGACAAAGGAAGATAATCAAACGTATGATTAGCTGGAGGAGAGGTTAAGGATGGTAGAGGAGATGGACATCCTTAGAAAGATAGATGCAAGTGAGTTAAGCTTGGTTCCGGATTTGATAATGCCGTTAAAGTTTAAGGTCCAAGAGTTTGACAAATATGATGGCACCAAGTGCCCATCGGCTCACATTACCATGTATTGCCGAAAGATGTTCGGATACACCAAGAATGATAAGTTGCTGATCCATTGCTTCCAGGACAGTCTGAAAGGGTCGGCAGCGAGGTGGTACAATCAGTTGGACTGTAGCCGTATCCATACCTGGAAAGATTTGGCAAGGGCGCCTCTATTGCAGTACAAGCATATGAAAGATCTGACTCCCGATAGATTATCCCTCCAAAATATGGAAAAGAAGTTTGAGGAGAGCTGTAAGGAGTACGCGCAGAGATAGAGGGACTATGCTACTCGAATGCAACTACCCCTCATCGAAAAGGAGATCACCATATTGTTTATCACTATATTACAAGGGCCATATTATGACAGACTGGTCGGCAATGCTACCAAGAATTTTGCCGACATAGTCATTTCCGATGAGATGATAGAAAACGCTATAAAGAGCGACAAGATTGAAGGAGGTGAAGCATTCAATGTTAAGAAAGTGGGGGCAACAAAGAAGAAGGTGCGAGAAGTGCAAGCCGTCTCATGTGAGAGTCGGCCACCACGAAGTTTTACTCTTTACCCTACAAGCCAACTCTACAGTTACTCCCCTAACCTCTACCTATATCCTCCTGCACGACCCCAATACCCAATGAGCTTGTCATAACGTGCCAAATGCGAATTCGACAAGCTAGACGCAAATGAGGAGCACCACTAATCTTTTATAAGGTGTAATTAGGTCACTTATATGAATCTATTCTTTCTAAAGTAGTCCTAAGCTTGACTAAGGTAACCTAAAAATAATAGGTTCTAGTCTATGTTCAGAACTAGGTTTGGAAGTTCAATTACGTGTGGGAAGGATTAACACCCCCACAACGTCTATCCAGGGATAAAACCTAATTAGCCAAGTGTTATCCTGTAGGTCCTAAAATTTAATGGTCGTTTATTGTTTAGTTTAATATTTAAATATTGGAGAAACTTTTCGAGGAATTCTCCATCATGCTGGTGGAATTCCGAGGAAGATCTCCTCACCTCAAGAGTATTCAAGAGAAATCATTTGCTCTCTCGGAGAGGCTTCGACGTCGGATTTATTTTAATGTTTTCTGGAAGACAAATAAATTATTCTAATTCTACACTAAAGTGTCTAATCAATTTTTACTCCTATGAATTATTACTAATAAATTTTGATTTATGATACTAAAATTTTTACCTAAATTTTCCAGCATACTGGCGGAATTTAAAAGGATTTTTCTTACCTAGGAAACTCATAGAAGTCAACCATTTGTGACCCCTTTGAGTTCCATCGTCGGAAAGATCTCAATTTATTTATTTTATTTAATCAATTATGTAAAAGGTAGTGAACATAAAATAACAACTAATCAATTAAAAATTTAATTATCCTAAGAATCAAAATGAAATAAATAAACTTGCATTAAACTTCATATTAATAATTATCGCACAATATATATACATGTATACATATACAAACAAGATTAAATAACAGCAATTCACCAAGTAAAAATTAAACTAAAATAAATAAAAGAAAAAAGCCAAATTTTAAAAATAAATATGTGTAAAAAGAAATGAAAAAAGGGAAAATACAAAAAGAAATAAAAAAAAATCCGTGCATTTGGGTCGGGTCGTCGCGCAGACCCTCGCGAGTTGGCACGCGGGTCTGGCTCGAGCCAACCGCAATCCCTTTAAAACTGAATATTTTTTTTGGCTTTCATTCCTATCTATCTTTATAAAAAAACTATTTTATTCTCTTTTTAGATAATACTCGGCTGCCCTGTTGCTACAAACCCCAAAGTTTTTCTTCTTTCATTTGTCAATGGTTTTAAAACTCTTCTTCTTGAAACAAATGCCCACCTTCATTGTCTTGTCACTCAGTTTCTAAAAAAAAAAGTCTGAGTTTTGTTTTTTTAAATCAATTTCTTAATTTTTTCTTGAAATTTGAAGAAACTAACAATTTATGAAGATCTGCAAAACAAAAGAAAAAGAGAAGAAAGGAAAAAAAAATATTTGTTGTTCAAAAAATCAAAAAACCCAGAAGTAAAGCTTTTCACTGCCTTTCAAAAAAATTTCCTTTAAAAATCTCAGTATCCTCCCCTTTTGTTGTTGTGTAATCTGCTCTTTATAAAGAAGCTTGGATTAGGAATCCTTTCAAAAGGATCTGATCCTTAACTGCCAAAATTGATTTCTTCCCTTGAAAACTCGAATTTGAAAATCCTAATTAATTCCCTAATTTTAGGTTTCAAATTGTCATAGTGAATTTGGGCATGACCGAGAATGAGAGGATTCAGTCAAATTTTGCAATTTCCATCAAAATCGAGAATATAGGTTTCAATTTAAAATAAACCAAAAATCTGCGTCCGAGAATAAAAAGGTTTCAAATTAAAATCGAAGATCTGGATTCCAATTGAGGATTCAAATTACATTAATTTTGGGGATTTTTCAGGTTGAAGAATTAACGAGATTTGATCTCATTTGACTGTGGAATGGAGCCGGTAATGGGGGGAAGGGAAGAAAATGAAATAAAAAGAAAATAAATGAAAAGAAAGAATTTGAAGAACAGAAAAAATGGAAATAAAAATAAAGATATAAAATAAGGTAAATAGTAAAATAAAAAAAGTGAGCTCTTTCTTATTGGGCTTAAATCCCGAGAATGAACCAAAGATGGACAAATCTTAGGTTCGAGAAATAGTCCGATAAAAATCGGGTGTCTACAGAGCTATCGACCACTGACGCCAATACATGCACTATCACCCAGGCCAGCACCCGTATACACAGCACCTGTACCTACTCATAACACGACCAATCCGATAAATAATGTAGGGAACAACCAGAGGGGGCTTCAGCAAATTCAAGAAAGACCCCAGTTCGACCCGATTCCATGACATACACCCAACTCTTCCCCCAGTGAATCCAAAACTACTTGGTGGCACCCATTTTCCTTGAACCCATGAAACCCTCATACCAAGGTGGTACGACCCAAACGCGAATTGTGATTACCATGGAGACAACCCGGGTTATTCCACAAAAAATTACACTGCCTTTAAGCACAAAGTGCAAAACCTAATCAGGGTCGGTTATCTAAGCTTCACAACCAAAGGGGAGCCTAACTTCACTACAAATCCATTACTGGATCATGGAAAAGCATTAGTGAACACAATAATATAAGGAAAAGGGTGCCGAGTGATATCTAGGATTGAGGATGTCCGGACTCATATGGGAAAAGTTCTGGATACTTTGATTGAAGCTGGGCTATTTAAATTAATCAACATGGGCCAGAAATCCTTGGGGCTAGAATCTAATATTGAATGCTTCTACAGGTATCACGGAGGCTTGAAGGGACACACTATCGATCGATGCTCTAATTTTTGAGGCAAAATTCAAGAGATTATGGATAGCAGAATTCTTCACAGAATGGGAAAAAGAATCAGTGGATGTAGTGATTGAGGAAACCTCAAAGGCCACTAAAAAATAGGTTAACCAAAGCCATTGGTTATCTACTGTGAGAAAACCCAGAGCCCGCCAGTAAAGGAAACACCAAGGGCGTCAAGGCCAATAGAGACTATTGAAGTACCAGGTCTCTTCCCGTACAAGAGTGATAGAAATGTGCCTTGGAGACACGACTGTAAAGTTATATCACCAGAGCTATTAATATTGCGCCAGTATTCAATGCTTCTACGGCTGTCGTATACATAACCGGTGTTGGGGTTTTACTAGAAGCGGAAGATGCTATGCACCTAAAGCATCAAAAAATGCCAGAAAAGGGAAAGCTAAGGTCGATGAAGAAAAAACCACCCCAAAAAATGAAGTTGAGCAGAGAACAAACAAGCCAATAACGGAGGAGAAAGCCTGTGAATTCCTCAAATTTATCAAACATAGTGAATACAGTGTTGTGGAACAGTTAAAGCGCTCGTCAGCTCGCATTTCTATCTTGGAATTGTTGATGAATTCCGAAACCCATCGTAGGGCTCTCTTAAAAATACTGAACGACATACGTAGCTCATGATGTGTCCGTGAAAAAATTCGATCAAGTTGTGAGGAATGTGGCTGTTAACAACTTCATAGCTTTCAGCGATGAAAAGATCCCGTCTGAGTGGACAGGCAGTACCAAAGCCCTCCACATCACTGCCCGGTGCAAGGGCCACATCATTGCAAAAGTCCTCATTGATAAGGGTTCCGCATTAAACATCATGCCTATGACTACACTAGTCAAACTACCCATTGGCATGTCCTATATGAAGAACAACCATATGTTAGTACGGGCATTTGATGGAACCCGTAGACAAGTGGTGGGAGAAATCGAGCTACCAATGCAAATTAGGCCTTGCATATTTGGTATCGCCTTCCAAGTTATGGATATCATTCCCTCGTACAAAGTTTTGTTGGGAAGGCTCTGGATTCACACAGCTGACACTGTTCCATCTACTTTGCATCAAAAGGTGAAATTCTGAGTTGAAGAGCAAGTGATGACTGTTGATAGAGAGGAAGACCTGTTTGTATCAAAGTCCTCTAACGTCCCTTACATAGAGGCTATCGGGAAAGCTTTGGAATGCTCTTTTCGGACCTTGGAATTTGTAAATGCCATATTTGTAGGAGAGGGTTCCAAGATACCCATGCCTCGTTTATCTGCGCTACTCAAAGCGGCCTTGTTCAGTTTGTGGGGAAAGGTTGCCGAGCTGGGACTGGTCTGGGAAGGAACCTACAAGGAATCCGAAAGCGTGTAAATGCGATCGAAAAAAAAAGATAAGTTTGGGTTGGGATACAAGCCGACCAGAGAAGACATGGAAATATTGATAAGAAAAAGGAAAGATCAGAGGCTCGCGAGATTCAAGGGTTATGAGATAAAGACCCGAAGGATGTACGTCCCCCACTTCTATGAGACATTTCAGTAGGTGGGTTTTATTTTCCCCGTTTCACCAATTGGAGCCTAGCCTGTAGTGACTTTGGAGGGAATGTTTGTGGGATTCTACATCCAGATGCTAGAGCAAGAAGAAAAGAAAGGAAGCAAGGCTGAAGAAAAGACTATCTACCCATGCCCCATAGGATTTGAATTGAAGAATTGACATGCTATAGATTTGCCTACTGTACTTAGGTCTCTTTCTTTAAACTAAGTCCTCAAACACTTTTGCTCAAGAGTGTTATGAGAGTTTCTTTTGTGCATGGGCTCCTTTTATGAAGTTATCATTCTAATAAATGACAATTATAATGCATTCTGTCTCAATTCATTTTCCATTTCTTTTATAGTTCATCCTTTCTATTTGTCTTTCTATTCAACTATCTATATTCTTTTGCTTCCACCTTTCCAGGTCTCCTAATAATGAATGCGAAAATAGTTTCATCACTGATTCGAAAATCAATTTTGAGAAATGTATTGATATTGATGAAATTGATGATGAAGAGACTACTCTATGACTTACCACCTGACTTGTTGAGATTGATAGAGGTAGAAGAAAAGCAAATTATGCCTCATCAGGAAATAATGTAGATTGTTAATTTGAGAAATGAGAATAATAAGAAAGAAATAAAAATTGGCACTTTACTGCCATTGGCAAAGAAACAATAATTGACAGAATTGCTCCATGAATATGCGGATCTGTTCACATGGTCCTATCAGGACTTGTCGGGGCTTGATACAGATATTGTGGTGCACTGTTTGCCCCTAAGGCTAGAATGCAAACCCGTGAAACAAAAGTTGAGACGAATGAAGCTTGAAATGCTGCTAAAAGTCAAAGAGGAAGTGAAAAAGCAATTCGACGCAGTATCCTGAGTTGATAGCGAATATAGTCCAGTCCCGAAAAAAGATGGGAAAGTACGAATGTGTGTCGATTATCGGGACTTAAATAGGGCTAGTCCAAAAGATAGCTTCCCATTACCCCACATCGATACCTTGGTAGATTATACTACTAGGCACTCACTATTCTCATTTATGGATGGATATTCGGGCCATAATCAGATCAAGATGGCCTCGAAAGACATGGAGAATACCACATTTGTGACGATGTGGGGAACATCTTATTACAAAGTTATGTCGTTTGGGTTAAAGAATGCCGGTGCGACTTATCAAAGAGCAATAGTGACCCTCTTTCACGATATGATGCACAAAGAGGTAGAAGTTTATGTTGATGATATGATCGCAAAGTTGCGTGAAGATGAAGACCACGTGGCTGATCTAAGGAAGTTGTTCGGACGATTAAGAAAGTTTCAGCTTCAGCTCAACCCCACCAAGTGCACTTTCGATGTAATATCCGACAAACTATTGGGATTCATTGTTAAAGAGAAAGGAATTAAAGTGGACCCAGACAAGATAGGTGCCATCTAGAATTTATCTCCACCACGGACACATAAAGAAGTAAGAGGGTTTTTTGGGAAGATTGAATTACATTGACATTTTATTTCCCAGCTCACTACTAGATGTGATCCGATTTTTAGACTCCTCAGGAAGCGTGATCTGGGTGAATGGGACGAGGATTGTCAGACGGCATTCGACAAGATGAAAGAGTGTCTTACCAATCCACCGGTGCTGGTACAGCCTACCCTAGGAAGGTCACTCATTTTGTATTTGGTAGTGCATGAGAAGTCCATGGGAGCATGATGAGACAAGTAAAAAAGAGTAGGCTATTTACTACTTTAGTAAAAAAAATTACAGATTACGAGGCCAAGTATTCGACGATAGAAAAGATGTGTTGTGCACTGGCCTAGGCTGCTCA
Source organism: Fremontodendron californicum (assembly GCA_030761205.1). Taxonomy (NCBI): domain Eukaryota; kingdom Viridiplantae; phylum Streptophyta; class Magnoliopsida; order Malvales; family Malvaceae; genus Fremontodendron; species Fremontodendron californicum. Next base: position 9,408,301 of record JAULJL010000041.1, on the reverse strand, counting down.
TAGACTCCAACAGTATATGTTATGTCATACCACAATGCTTGTCACTAAATTGGATCCTATTAAGTACATTTTTGAGAAACCCTCATTGTCAGGAAGATTAGCAAGATGGCAGGTTCTACTCTCTGAATATGACATCACCTATGTCTCGCAGAAGGCCATAAAAGGGAGTGAAGTGGCTGAATTTCTGGCAGATAGAGCCACAAAAGATTATGAGCCGGTAAAGTTCGATTTTCCTGATAAGGACTTGATGGCTATTTCTCGAGAAAATGAAGATGAGGAATCAAAGAATGATGTATGGAAAATGTATTTCGAAGGCGCATCGAATGCTTTGGGGTATGGTATTAGAACGGTTCTGATATCGTCGAAAGGGAACTACTGCCCACTTACTGCAAGATTAACTTTCAAATGCACTAACAATGTGGCAGAATATGAAACCCGTGTCATGGGACTTCAAGCGGCTATTGCAAAGAAGATAAGTGAGTTACAAGTGTATGGGTATTTTACTCTAGTTATTTGTCAGTTGAAAGGAGAATGAGAGACGAAGGACTCAAAATTGATCCTCTACCACAAGTTCATTCGAAAAGATTCAATTCAACTATCTGCCCTGGGAAAAAAATTAGATGGCCGACACCCTAGCTATGTTGGCCTCAATGTTCAAGATAAATACAGGTGCTGATATCCAGCCCATCAGGATGAGCGTACGAGAATAGCCTACACACTGTACGCAAGTTGAGGAAGAGCCAGATGGAAGGTCGTGGTACCATGACATTCTGTAATATATAAAACATCAGCAGTACCCTGAGCATGCTGCGAAAAATGACAAAAGAATTTTGAGGAGAATGGCGATGGGATTTGTCGCAACCTAAAAAATAACGAGTCTCATCGCAAGACTTTATATTCGTTAAGCGTGACATTAGAAAAACAGAGGAAAAGACGACTTAATTCCTCTTGAAAAATGAAGGTTTTGAAAATGACCTTGAAAAAAATATGGAGTCGCCATCAATCTTTTTTAGCTAGGTGTGATCGGCCACCTATTAAAACCGATTTTGTAAAACATTTTAAAATTAATTAAAACATTTTTAAAACAAATTTCAAGTCTGCGTTATAAACTAGAGAAAATCGAAGAATCGGATTTGGGATTCGGTTACGTGCGGGGAAGGATTAGAACCCCCACAATGCCCGTATAAAACTGTACCTTATTAATCATGTGTTATCTCAAATCTTGGTAAAAAGTCGGTTTTTAATTTAGTATTTCAAGTTAGTTCCCAATTTAAAGAAAAATAATTCCATTTTTAATTGAAAATGATCCGAAATTTATTAATTCAAAATTTTCCTATATTCCCCAACAAAATCGGCAAAATAAAGAAATTTTTATTTATTTGGAAAACTTTTCGAATCATTCTCGTTTTTTGAAAGAAAGATATTCCTTTATTAATGATAATTGATGACATTCTCTCCAGCAAACCCGGTAGAGAACTCATGAATTACTTTAACTGGGGAATATATTTATTTTATTGAAAATCATTATCTTTTTCAAAACATTTAAAAATATATATGAACATGAATATGTGTGACATAGTAAAGATGATATAACAAACTCTAGATAATATAATGCAACCTAAATGATATGATATAATTTAAATGACATAGCATATTCTAGATGGAATGAAATTTCCTAAGTAACATGATATATCTAAGTGAAATGAAATGTCCTAAATGACATAATATATTATAAATGAAATGAAATGTCCTAAGTGACTTAATGTATTCTATATGAAATGAAATGACCTAGGTAACATAATATATTATAAATGAAATGAAATGTCCTAAGTGACATAATATATTCTATATGAAATGAAATGATTTAAATGACATGGCAAATTTAAATGATATGGCATATTTTAAATAATATAATCTAAATGACATGGAATATAACCTAAGTGACATGGAATGACATGAAACATAAAATAATGCTATCATGAAATATGCATGAAAATAAAATAAAAATAATAATGCATGAACATAGTATATATTAAATAATGTGACAAAAATAAATGACTAAATAAAAAACATAGGATAGCATGAAATATTCAAAACCATATAACAAACAACATGACACCATAAAATATAAATGAAAATAATAACAATACCATAGAAATTATCATAGAAAAAAATCATATAATATGTAATATGCATGAATATGGAAAATGCAATGCATGAAAGTGTATTTTTTTTGTTCTTTCAATAAGGAAGTCCATATATCTAAAAAGATATCCGGCTACCTTAGGAAAATATATCAAATTAAATTTCCTAAAATCAAAATACTTTGTGATTGATTGAAAACAATTTTGAAAAACTTGAATGAAAATTAAAACCCTAGCCGAACCACCCTTTTAAAATAGCTCTAATTTCCTAAGTTTGAAATCTCAGACTTGACCACCCTTAACTCAAGCTTTATAAAATCATTTTAAAGATTAAAAAAGTCTAAAAACCAAGCTATGACAGTAACTAAAGTTCCTGTACAAAAGCTAACAGTTCCTAACCAAGCCCCTCTAAATGCCTTAGCCAAATTCAACAATTGTTTTTCTTTTGAATTCAAATCTGTCTCTACTGTCCAATTTTAGACCATGATTTTTTAACCTATTTTTAAAATTTCAAAAAAATGTAAAGAAGATATTGGAGACTCAAAATGTGTAAAACTACACGAAAAAGAATTGGCTTAATTTTTTGATTAAAGATAACTTCCCAAAAAAAATCGAGAAAGTTAGAAAACTGGGTGAAAACTGTTTTGCCAAAACACATTTTTTTGCCTTTGATAAAATCATTTAAAAAACAAAGTAAAAATATTTGAAACTCTCTTAAGGCCCTGCAAACAATATCTAAAACTTCTAAAAACTTGTACAAAAATTGGCCAAGTAAAACAAATCACAAAGGTAGAATAATCGATTTGGGAACTCTTTAATTTTCCACAAGTATGCTCAAGTGAGCATACTTTGAGCCATTTATTGGCCTAAGTCATAACTCATGTGGTATGATATGATATGCATGAACATACAGCAAATTGAATGCATGAAATGCATGATTTAAAACCTAAATACATGGAAAATGCATGGTATAAAGAATATGGCCTAGACCTAACATGAACTTGCATGGCAATAAATGCAACCTAAGTCTAAACATGCATGAAATGCATGGCAATACTAATGAAACCTAGACCTAAAGAATGTCGTGCAATAACACAAATACATAGTATGCTAAATCAAAATGCACAAACTCATGGCATGGAGATGCAAACAAATCAACAAGCAAGATGAAAATGCACATGCAATGCAAAGAAAATGGAAGTAGCCGAATGGTCATGAGCTCCAAATGATGATATTCAATCATGGCATTTTCACAAACATATGGCATACTAAATCAAGATACACAAACTCATGGCATGGAAATGCAAACAAGTCAACAAGCAAGATGAAAATACACATGCACATGCATAGCAAAGAAAATAGAGGTGTCCAAATGGACTCATGCTCACAATGATGATATTTTAGCATGATATTTTTACAAACACATGACATACTAAAATGCAAGGCTAAAAAGAAACATGTTAAACCATGTAAATATGAAGTAAATGCATGCACAAGACTAGACATTTTCACAAACACATAGCACAGTAAGATGCAAACCATGAACAACTCAAACATGTTGAAAACAGAAAATGAAAAATGGTAAAACAAGGAAAGTAAACATGAAAACAAGATAATAAAATAAAAAATGGAGGTAAGTAAACAACAAAATTAAAACAAGCTCCAAATTTTTGTTATTTGAAGAAGATATAAAACATCAAAAACATGCTAGACATCACCAATCGACATGAAACAAAAAGCAAACACCAATCATGAAAATAAAAATAATTAAAAAGTCCATTCGGCCAAGTAGAGGAAAATGTAAAAAAAAAAAAATGATTTTTCATAGTTTTTCAAGAAAGCATGAAAGAAGAACTTGAAAAGAAAGCTTAAAAACATTTATTTCAAAATCAAAATCAAAAGAAACTCACCAAATATCAAATGAAAACAGCAAATCAAGAATGGAAATGCAAAAAAAATGCAAGAGTATGGTGCTTTTAACTACTTCTAAAAGCTATATTGCAAGCTTTTCCTCTTCTTACTTTCTTTTCCTTTCTAAACTTTCTTTTTACTTTTCAAAAAATAGAGAGAAATCAGCCAAGCAAGAGTGAAAAATAAAAGAGACTCCCCTCTCCCTTGAGGTGGCCGGTTGGTGTAGAATAGGCTAGGAGGTTCTAGAATTTTTTCTAACTAATTTGATCCTATGGCCTTTAATCCAATATGCTTTCTATGTAGAATTCTCACCCTTATATTGGAATAATTAGCTCCTAAATATATGATGTCATGAATATGATTTCATAAATAGGATCATAAATATGACATCATCCCTCTCCAACCATTGGTCCATGTGTTGCAAATTCAAAAGCTTGATTACAAAAATAACTAACTTTCTCATCTCTCTTGGCGCTTAGATGAAAAAATCAAAAAATATCCAATCCTCCATGGGCCTTGGCCGGCTACCCCTTCACCTTCTCAGCCCACACTTCATTATTTAATTGCAAGAAAAGGCCCATTTCAGTTTCTTCGATAAAATGACCTTTTTGACCCCCAAACCTAAATAAATAGCAAACGGACTCCAAATTCAAATTTTATTTTTTCAATACTTCCAAAATAATAAAAAATTTAATTCTGAAAGTTTCCAAAAATTTTCGTGCCTATTTGCTACTTTTTTGGATTTTTTCTTCCAAAATTGCCCTTTTGTGGACCCGAACTTTTACCATTTTGTAAACCAACTCCGAATCCAGATTTTTCTTCACCAATCTCTTCCAAATAATTTAAAAGTGTGATCTAGAAGTTTTCATAATTTTTAGAACTCATTTACTATTTTTTCGGGATTTATTTGCTTGAATTTTTACATAGTGGGTCCGGGATTTTCCATTTTGTAAACGAACTCTGAATCAAGATTTTATTTCTCCAATCTCTTCCAAATAATTTAAGACTACAAATTTTCAGAATTTTTGGTACTCATTTGCTATTTTTTCAGGATTTTCATTATGGAATTATGAGTTTAGTGGGCTCGGAATTTGACATTTTGCAAACGAGCTCCGAATCTGGATTTTTCTTCACCAATTTCTTCCAAATGATTTAAGAATAAGATCTGCAAATTTTCAGAATATTTGGAGCTCATTTGGTATTTTTCCCGAATTTTCTAGTTTTGCCCTTTTGCCTTCGAAGCTCGGTTTAGCTCAAAACAAGTCCGATTTTCAGATTTTCTTTTTTGGGCCTTTTTCATATATTGACTTAGAGTTTGTCCAAAAATGCCCTATTTTTACTATCAAATTCCCCTCCGATTTGATTTTTCCTTTTTTCACTATCGGGTATTTCCTCGTTTTTTCGTTTTTTTCTCCAATTGGATCTTTTCTCGGAATTTCTTCAAACTGAGCCTTGGGCTATCTTTGTTTACTCACTCCTCATTAATTAGGGGCTTTAGTTTTATCGAATCAGGCTATTTCTATAATTTTTCCAATTTCACCGAAATCCACTAAAAACCCTAATTCTCGATTTTTTTTCGAATTGACTTTTTCTTTAGTTTTTCTTCCAAGTAGCTTCTCCATTACCCGTAGTCAGTAATTATCCTTCATTTGGAACCTTCAATTCCGACCAATTTGGTCGTTTAAGCACTTTTCCCAAATTTCTCGAATTAAGGTTTCCTTTCTACTGAATCTCCATAGCCCAACTTCCGAACTCCATATCTTTCAATGTAGACTTCAGATTATCAAAATTATTTCACTACTTTTCAATTGGACTTCAAATCTTGATTTTGAAAGTGGGTTGACGTTTTTAGTAGTTGACTTTTCAGGGTTGACTTTTTTGGGGTTGGCTTTTCAGGTTTGACTTTTTATGTCTGCTTTCTTAAACTAAGTCAAAGAGTACCACCTGCAGGATAAGAAAAGTCTTTTTGCATTCTGAAACATCACTTTAGGAAGAAAACATACCTGACTTAGTGGTTCGGACAAAATTAGGTGTCTATAGTTGCCCCTCTTTGTCTATTGCTGAGAATCAAGAATCATGCAAAGATAAACAACACTAATTTTGTCCGGTTAGTGAAATCACATGTGAACAAAAAGGAAAGGGGTTTTCATTTTCATTTTTTGTTGTTGGAAAAGCTGTAAATTGAATATTTTGTCTTTAAATTGAGTTCCTTAACTAATCAAGACTCGACTCGTCTTAAAGAAACGAGTTCGATTTGCAAAGTGATGATTTGGGAAGAACCAATAATCGAAAAGGTTATCTAGGAGAAACTATAGATAATTTTCAAGGTGATGACTTGAGTGAAATCAGAAGTCGAAAAGTTATCTAGGCGAAACCGTAGATAATTTTCAAGGTGATGACTTGGGCGAAACCAGAAGTCGAAAAAGTTATCTAGGCGAAACAATAGATAATTTTCAAGGTGATGACTTGGGCCAAACCAGAAGTCGAAAAAGACCTGGGTGAAACCAGAGGTATTTTCTTAATATGGCATCCGCGGGTCTTATCCATGATTTTACGTAATTGTGCCCGGAGGTCTTAAAAACGGTGCCCAGAGGTCTGATCTATGATTTGGAAAATTAGTGCCCGGAGGTCTTAAAAATGATGCCTGGAGGTCTTAAGAATGGTGCCCGGGGGTTTTATCCATGATTTAAAAAGAACAACTATGCCTGGAGGTCTTAAGAATGGTGCCCGAAGGTCTTATCCATGATTTAAACAGAAAATACCCTGATGACGGTCCCAAGGCTCAACTCATTTGAGAAGCAGAACGAGTTTGATTTTAAAATAAAAGGAAATACCTCGACGATAGTCTCGGGGCTCGACTCATTTGAGAAGCAGAACGAATTTGATTTTAAAACAAAAGGAAATACCTCGACGATGGTCTCGGGGCTCGACTCGTTTGAGAAGTAGAACAAGTTCGATTTTAAAAATAAAAAGGAAATACCTCAACGATGGTCTCGGGGCTCGACTCATTTGATAAAGAGAACGATTTCGATTTAAAACAAAAGGAAATACCTCGACGATGATCTCGGGGCTCGACTCATTTGAGAAGCAGAACGAATTCGATTTTAAAAACAAAAGGAATGCCTGGACTTGGCTCATTTGTAAAATAAATTTTGACTTTGAAAACTAAAAGAATATACCTCAACGATGGTCTCGGGGCTCGACTCATTGGAGAAACAGAATGAATTCGATCTAAAACAAAAAGAAATAGCTCGAGATGGTCTCGGGGCTCGACTTATTTGAGAAGCAGAATGAATTCGATTTAAAACAAAGGGAAATACTAAGAACTATCTTGAGTTTGATTCATTTGGAAAAATAAATTTAACTTGAAAATGAAAAGAACATACCTCGACGGTGGTCTCGGGGCTCGACTCATTTGAGAAGCAAAACAAGTTCGATTTTGGGAAGCCAAAGCTTTCCTGATTTCTGCAATATTATCTAAATGCAATGATGAGAATGACATGCTTTGCAAATGCTTGTATGTTTCCTAAGGATGAATGGAATCAAATGATTGTGACATGATTTCTAATCCATGGTTTCTTTGAGGTTTTCAGATTATCTGACTTCATGACGGAGTCTTCAATTATTCACTGATGCCCCACTTAAAGAAGCTTTCACTCAAGATAAATTGTCAAACAGTCCTAGTTTCTGACTTCGCTGAAATTCACAAATTTTCTGACTTCATGATGGAGTCTCCAACACATTCATTGTTTTCCTTTACTTGGTGAATTTTCCATTAGGATTAGTAGTTTCCAAACCTTTTCTAAGATTTAAATCTATTCCTTAGTAAAACTTTGAAATCCTTTTATTTAAAGATTTTTATGTTTACTAATCATCATTCAATTTAATAACAAACAAAATGCAATCTAAAAAATGTATGAAAGAAATTATGAAACAAGCAAATGTTATGAAAAGAATAACAAAAATTTATTGCAACAAATGTTTTAAAATGGTAAAAGTGAATATCAAGGATATAAGAAACAAATGTAAAGTTATATGTTGTAGATGCCCCTGATGCAGAATATCTTGGACCCCTCCTTTTTCAAATCATCTGAAATTTCTCTTGAATGAGCGATTTATTTGGGAAATCCCTCGGCTTCCATAGTTACGTCAGACTCAGTTTTTTCCTTTTTCCTCTGATTTTCAGATATATTCTCCCTCTTTACACGGAGCACTGATTCAAACCTGAATCAGTACTTGAGTCGCCCTTTACGGGTTTTCAACTCAAGTGTCCCCTATTCGGTATTAAATAGCCCTTTGCAGGTTTTCGGCTTAAACCTCTCATTTTACAATCTTTTTTCATTTTCATTTTTTTTTGTTTTCTCTTTTTGTTTTCTTGTATTCTACCATGCATCTGAGAATTCTAAATGCTTCCAAGGTAAAAAAAAAATGTCAATTCAAAAGATGGGATGAATTCTGAGAAAAACCTTCCAAATTAAATATCCATGCTTGATCAAAATGGACTTTCAAGGTTCGGGTTTAAAAAGAAAGGATAAATAAGCCCAAAGTGTGTTTAAGGGTGATTGGATCAAGGATCATTTCCTGAGGAGAATTCATTCTTGAAAACATTTGTCCTTTTTTAGACTTTTTTTTTCTTTTTCAATCTTTTTTCTTTCATTGCTGGATTTTATTTTCCATTCTTTGATTTCACATTTTTCGATGGCTCTTTTATTTTTCCATGATTTTGATAATTTTTCCTCGCATCTCCCTTCCAGTGTAGAGGGTAATCCATGATCAAGATTCAAAGAAAGAAATAATTCCTAAGGCTCAAAGGGGTGACCAGGGATAATTTCTTCTTAGTGAAGGGAATATGAAAGATGGCCATTCATCATATCAAGCATGGATATTTTCATTGAAAAGCAATTTTCAGGGGAGATAGATATATAGAATTTTCATTTTTACACATGGAATCATTCGAAATTCCTTGTGTATATCATCACACTTTTTCTTTTTTCTTTCTTTTTTTCATTTTTTTCTTCAAGCATAATACATCTTCCATTCATCAGTATTCACAGGATTACTCAAATCATCCCCGCCCATCCGAGTTAGAATCAATGCTCCTCTAGAAAAAGCTCTTTTTACGAAATAGAGTTCTTCCCAATTTGGAGTCCATTTCCCTTGCGGATCCTTCACGATAGGGAGAATTTTCCTTAGTACCAACTCCCATTCTCGAAACTGTCTGGGATGAACCTTCTTGTTGTGGGCTCGAATCATCCTTTTTTGATACAACTGCCCATGACAAATTGCCTTCAATCTTTTCTCCTCGATGAGATTCAGCTGTTTGTGCTTGTTATTTATTGAATGAAAATGTTTAAACAAAAGCCCTATTACAGAAAAAATTCTTAATATCCTTGGGCAAAGATAATTAAGATTGTTTTAAAGTATTACTTTGGAATAGACCTAAAGACTATGGGCAGCTCGATCGCACCCCAATTAGTCAGTCTATATCCTGGTGGACAAGGTCGCACCATCCAGTTTGCATTCTTACTTTCAATTCTTTCCTCCTCAGTCATGCAGATCATCATATCCTGTATCTGCTCACTCTTATCCATATTGAACTTCTCGAAAGCTTGTTCAATCATTATGAGTACATCATCAGAATTCTTTTCTCCGAACAAAAAATCGACTAAGCGAAAGCTGTGATGGAGTGGTGGGAAAGTCATAGGTTCCCACTCAATATCCATACCCGCGAGACGGGCCATCCTTCTTTTTCGGTTCTTCTCCACTTGTTTCGTCTTCTCCTGAGCCTTCGAAAGATATCCTAAACCAAACCGATCCTTCTTTCCAACCATTTCAATTGCTCGGGCCATTCCCTGAAAATACTTTCCAAGACCTTTTCTTGCTCGACAACCCTTTCCCACAGTAGTCCTTACTCCCAACCTTGTATTCTTGGACCACTTCGGTTTTGGAATTTTTCATTCTTCAGTGTTGAATACTGCATTTACAAATTCCAAAGACCAGAAGGAATATTCCACAACATCCTCATTTGGCTCAATGTAAGGGGAACCAATAGATGCAGAGGCTATGATGTCCTATTCTCCCGACAAGTGACCAAACGTCCCTCCATCACAAACTTCAGCTTTTGGTGGAGAGATAAGGGTACAGCCCCAGCAGTATATATCTAAGGCCTTTCTAGTAAGCAATTGTAGGACGGGGTAATATCGATGACTTGGAAGTTCACCTTATAGGTACAAGGACCTATCTCCATCGGGACCTCGATAGTTCCCATTACCTCCCGTCTAGTTTCATCAAAAGCTCTAACCACAATGCAACTTGGCAGCATATAAGAAATATCAACTGGCAGTCTAGACAGGATTACCAAGGGCATCACATTTAACGAAGAATCGTTATCCAAAAGCACCGTCGGTAAGATCTGCCCCTTGCAAGTGGTTGTTATGTGAAGAGGTTTTGTTGATCCAATACCATTGGGTGGTATTTCATCATAACTGAAATATATGTGATTATCTGCTGCAATGTTAGCCACCAGCCTATCTAGTATTTCCACCGATATGTTGTTGGCCACGTATGCCTGATTCAAAACTCTCAACAGGGCATTTCTGTATGGCTCCGAGTTCAGCTGCAATGATAGGATCGAAATCCTTGCTGATTGACGCTGCAACTGCTCAACCACACTATACTCACTATGCTTTATGAATTTTAAAAACTCGCAAGCCTCTTTTTCGTTCACCGACTCTTTTATCTTGTTAACCTGAGCTGACCCCCTCTTTACTTTTTTTGATGAATCCATCTCAATATGGATTGGTTCAGCTGCCTTCTTCCCTTTATCCATTTCTCCATCATTTCTTGTTGATCCCTGTTCAACAACCTTAGGGGCATAACACCTTCCACTTCGTGTTAAGTGCCCCACTCCTGTGATATCTTGCTGACTCGAAGACCCTGGCATAACCATGCTGCAGTCATACTTCCAGGGTGCAACTTTGTTTTCTTTGTATGAAAAGGAAGAAGGCAATTCTATGATTAACTTAGGCATGATTTCCTCAACAACCGGTATAACTTTCTCCTCTGATTCATCGTAATAGATGATCAAAGGTCTTCCTACCCCATAGCCAGCTGCATTCTCAATAACCTCTACTTTCTCCTCTATTTTTTCGTAAAATTGGGCCTCCCTCTCATCCATCATCTTTTGGACTTTAGCCAGAAAGTCCCTACATTCCTGTATGATATGACCTTTACATCTATGGAACGGGCACCAATTCTCCACCCTGTTTGCAATGATTTTTAAATTGTCTCCATCCTCCACCATTCCTGCTTTAACCATTTCGACCCATGCTTTTATCATTGGAGTCTTGACTTCACTGACATACCTTTTTACCCTTTCTGACTTCCCTTGTCAATACTGCATTTACCCAATTCTTAGCATGATCGGGCAATGGATTTCCCGCTACATTTGGCCCATTCTTTGACCCAAATTTCACAACCTCGGAATTGATCAGACTTTGGACTTTCTTTTTGAAGGCAATGCAATCCTCAGCCGAATGCTACACGCTGTTAGCATTTGTTCTGTACCATCTTGGGTATGACGGTGTTAGAGGTTTAAGGTATACGGGTGCAACAAGTTGACCCTGCAATAATTTGGGATATAGTTCACCATAAGTGGTAGGAATCGGGTCAAATGAGGGTTTTTTTATCATTCCTTGGTGAACGTTGGTTATTGTGTACAGTACTCTAAGTGTTTGGGATAGTGTTTCGGGGAATATTTAATTGTGGGGACATGCCAGTTGGAAATGACTGTTGTGGTATATTGGTATAAGAGAATGGATTTTGAGTAAGTTTGTTCACAATAGGGTAGTAAGGATTATACCCCGGGTAAGGTGTGTAGGTGTAGGAGGCGCATAGGATGTAGAAGAAGTATAGGGCCTGGGAGGTGTATATGGTGTAGGAGGTGCATATGGATATTGGTTGATGCTAACTGCATGAGTTTCCTCTTTCTTCTTAGCAGGAAATACCTTCTTCGGAGTGGCAGACTCACCCCCCTCCATTTTTCCATTTTCGATGGCAGTCTCAATCGTTTCGTCGGATATAACCATATCCGTGAAATTCTTAGTGGCACTCCCCACTAATTTGTCATAATACGATGCCTTTCAAGTATTGATAAAAAGAATCATAGTTTCTTTGCTGGTTAAAGGGGGTTGCACTTGAGTGGCTAGGTCCCTCCATCTTTGAGAGCACTCCTTGAAACTCTTAGTAGTCTTCATTTCCATGTTCTGCAATGATAGCCTGTTAGGTACCATATCAGATACATGCTTATAATGCTCCATAAAGGCCTTGGCTAAATCCATCCAAGAAAGAATCTTAGTCCGAGTCAGTTGATTATACTATCGGGTTGCAGACCCCGTCAAGCTATCCTGAAAGCAGTGGATAAGCAGTTTTTCATCATCATCATCATCATGTCCTGTCATTTTTCTGCAGTACATGGTCAAGTGTGCTGATTGGTTGGTAGTCCCATTATATTTCTGAAAATTGGGTACTTTAAACTTGGGAGGAATCACTAAGCCATGCCAAGCTCATTTCTTTGGCATCCAGACTGCCAAATAACTTTGCCCCCTCTATTGCTCTTAATCTCTCTTCCAGCAACTGATACTTCTTCTGAGATTCTGCAGTTTCCATCTTTTTTGGCTCAGCCAATCTTGCATTTTCTTTCTCAGCCAGTTCCTCAAAGTCCGAAACATCAATAATATCACTTGGGTCAGCCCCAATATTACCTTTTCCAATAGAATAATTTTGTGCTTCAGCTGCTGGTTGGATATAAACATAGGAGGCTGCCCTAGTTGGCAGCTTATTTCCCACATGCTGGGATGCTTGGCCCTTCAGATGCACGATTTCAAGTTGATCTTCCTCATTTACCACCCTTTTTCCTGTGCCCTAGTTGGCAGCTTATTTCCCACATGCTGGGATGCTTGGCCCTTCAGTTACTATCTCCCCTTTTAGATTCCTGAACATGTTGACCCATTTCTTTTCATCTCTGTCTTCAGGCCAATCATTTCTAAGGAATTCCCTAATCGGAACTAAAGACTTCATGTACAGTTTGAAGGAAACCTCTTCTATCTTCCAAAAGTGACTTTAAATCCAAATATAAAGGAGTTGTACACACCCTTTAATTCTCCCTTGTCCTTCCCTTTTACAAAAATTCAAAGATCGGATAGTTTTAGCTATGATGGCCTGAGATGGGTTAATTTTTTGTTCCAACTTTTCAAAGAAATCAAACACGGCTATATCCACATGACCCAATATCTTTGGGAATATGATTAATCCGTATATGGCTAAAGCAAAGATGTCCCTGGCTTTTTCTTTATCGGAATGACCCAATATCAGTTGTTGGAGAGTTCCCCACGGAATGCATCCATTTTTCTGCTTTGTGTCCACATGACTCTCAACCCATGTTGTATCCATTCCCGTGATCCTAGCCACTTTCCTCTTACAACTCGAAGGTTTCACTTCCTTCAAATATACCCAATCAGGATTAAGACACTCAATACGTAACATTGTTGAATATTCTTCAATAAGTGGGGTCATATCCTTCTTGTTAAAAGTAAAACATCCATAAACAGGATTCCAAAACTGTACCATAGCCTGAATCAACCCACTATTGACCCTAATCGGAATTAAAAATGCTATATCTCCATATTTCTGAGTGAAGGCTTCTTTCTCTGATACATTCCATTGATTCCAAATGTCGACTAACCCTCGAAGATTATTCTATCTAAAATCCATTTTTACCCTTTCCGGCAATACTGATATATAATCTTTCTTTAGGAAATCACCATCCTCCCTCTGATCTTTTTTCGACCGTGCCCTAACTACTGCATGATCTTCTATACTGAAATAACCTGACACTCCATGAAAGTCCTTTGGGTTGATGACTATCCCGAGGCCAATAAACTTCAAGTGTATGATGGTGTCTATGATGCATGTCAAAGAAAAGAAAACAAAAAGAAATGAATTAGTAAAGAAATGAATTCACAAATATAACATAAATAACATGTTCTTTAAAAAAAAAAAAGCCCGAAATTTTTAACAGAGTTTCAGCATTATGACGCCTTTGGGACAAAATAATAAACTTATTATGAGCGATATGATGTTCGTTCATCATCACCCAATTTGTAAAATCTAACATATAGAAATATGGTAAAAGGTTGGAAATGTTCCTCCATATGTTCTTAACTTCGGGTATCTAACAGAAATCCGGCATGGTTTCGTCGAGGTTCACTATATGAAGGTGAACCAGTTCTAAGGCCCCGAATTGTTCCTTACTGTCGCCTGTGAAGGCTAGTAAGGCACCCCGATAAGAGCGGGTTCAATTCGTTAGAGTATATTTTTCTATGCCCATACGGAGGATCATCACTAAGGCGTAGTTACTTTACTCCCACTTAAAAGGACGAAACCCGGGTAGAGGGCTCATGATATGCAAATGCACGTGTGGTGTGTGAGGAAGAACAACAAACCTTTCACCACCTATTCTACACCCCTTATTCTAAATGCCCCAACAAGATCAAACAATGTAAAGCATCAATTAGGCAAAGAATAATAATATTTAACAAAATAACCAGAGAACAATAATAATAGGTATGCACATGAATATGGACATATTTAAAATATTTTATTATTTTCAAAACTCTCATTATTTTAAAAATATGGGAATTAAAATTAAATACCGAATAAACCAACCAAAACCAAGACTTTGATAACACATGACTAATTCTAGGCCTGACTCTCTAAATCCCTAGTGGAGTCGCCAAGCTGTCGCAACCTAAAAATAACGAGTCTCATCGCAAGACTTTATATTCGTTAAGCGTGACATTAGAAAAACAGAGGAAAAGACGACTTAATTCCTTTTAAAGAATGAAGATTTTGAAAATGACCTTGAAAAAGATATGGAGTTGCCACCAATCTTTTTTAGCTAGGTATGATCAGCCACCTATTAAAACCTATTTTGTAAAACATTTTAAAATTAATTAAAACATTTTTAAAACCAATTTCAAGTCTGCATTATAAACCAGAGAAAATTGAAAAATCGGGTTCGAGACTCGGTTACGTGCGGGGAAGGATTAGCACCCCCACAACGCCTGTATAAAACGGTACCTTATTAATTATGTGTTATCTCAAATCTCGATAAAAAGTCGATTTTTAATTTAGTATTTCAAGTTAGTTCCCAATTTAAAGAAAAATAATTCCATTTTTAATTGAAAATGATTCGAAATTTATTAATTCAAAATTTTCCTATATTCTCCGACAAAATCGGCAAAATATAGAAAATTTTATTTATTTGGAAAACTTTCCGAATCATTCTCATTTTTTGAAAGAAAGATATTCCTTGATTAATAATAATTGATGACATCCTCTCCAGCAAACCCGGTAGAGAACTCATGAATTATTTTAGCTTGGGAATATCTTTATTTTATTGAAAATCATTATCTTTTTCAAGACATTTAAAAAATAATATGAACATGAATATGTGTGACATAGTCAAGATGATATAACAAAGTCTAGATAATATAATGCAACCTAAATGATATGATATAATTTAAATGACATAGCATATTCTAGATGAAATGAAATATCCTAAGTAACATGATATATTCTAAGTAAAATGAAATGTCCTAAGTGACAATATATTATAAATGAAATGAAATATCCTAACTGACATAATATATTCTATATGAAATGAAATGACCTAGGTAACATAATACATTATAAATGAAATGAAATGTCCTAAGTGACATAATATATTCTATATGAAATGAAATGATTTAAATGACATGGCAAATTTAAATGATATGGCATATTTTAAATAATATAATCTAAATGACATGGAATATAACCTAAGTGACATGAAATGACATGAAACATAAAATAATGCTATCATGAAATATGCATGAAAATAAAATAAAAATAATAATGCATGAACATAGCATATGCTAAATAATGTGACAAAAATAAATGACTAAATAAAAAGCATAGGATAACATGAAATATTCAAAACCGTATAACAAACAACATGACACCATAAAATATAAATCAAAATAATAACAATACCATAGAAATTATCATAGCAAAAAATCATATAATATGGAAAATGCATGAATATGGAAAATGCAATGCATGAAAGTGTATTTTTTTCCTTTCAATAAGGAAATTCGTATATCTAAAAAGATATTCGGCTACCTTAGGAAAATATATCAAATTAAATTTCCTAAAATCAAAATACTTTGTGATTGATTGAAAACAATTTTGGAAAACTTGAATGAAAATCAAAACCCTAGCCGAACCCCCCTTTTAAAATAGCTCTAATTTCCTAAGTTTGAAATCCTTGACTTGACCACCCTTAACCCGAGCTTTATAAAATCATTTTGAAGATTAAAAAGGTCTAAAAACTAAGCTAGGACAGTAACTAAAGTTCCTAATCAACCCCCTTTAAATGCCTTTCAACAATTGTTTTTCTTTTGAATTCAAATCTGCCTCTACTGTCCAGTTTTAAATCACGATTATTTAACCTATTTTTAAATTTTCAAAAAGAATATAAAAAAATACTAGAGACTCAGAACATGTAAAACTACTCGAAAACAAATTGGCTTAATTTTTTGATTAAAGATAACTTCATAGAAAAATTGGGAAATTTAGAAAACTGGGTGAAAACTGTTTTGCCAAAACACATTTTTTTTTTGCCTTTGATAAAATCATTTAAAAAGCAAAGTAAAAATATTGGAGACTCTCTTAAGGACCTACAAACAGTATCTAAAACTTCTAAAAACTTGGACAAAAATTGGCTAAGTAAAAAAAATCACAAAGGTAGAATAATCAATTTGACAACTCTTTAATTTTCCACAAGTATGCTCAAGTGAGCATGACTTTGAGCCATTGATTGGCCTATGTCACAAATCATGTGGGCATAATATGATATGCATGAACATACAGCAAATTGAATGCATGAAATGCATGATTTAAAACCTAAATAACATGGAAAATGCATGGCATAAAGAATATGGCCTAGACCTAACATGAACTTGCATGGCAATAAATGCAACCTAAGTCTAAACATGCATGAAATGCATGGCAATACTAATGAAACCTAGACCTAAAGAATGCATGGAAATAACACAAATACATAGTAAGCTAAATCAAAATACACAAACTCATGGCATGGAAATGCAAACAAATCAACAAGTAAGATGAAAATGCACATGCAATGCAAAGAAAATGGAAGTAGCCGAATGGTCATGAGCTCCAAATGATGATATTCTATCATGGCATTTTCACAAACATTTGGCATACTAAATCAAGATACACAAACTCATGGCATGGAAATGCAAACAAGTCAACAAGCAAGATGAAAATGCATATGCACATGCATAGCAAAGAAAATGGAGGTGGTCGAATGGACTCATGCTCACAATTATGATATTTTAGCATGGTATTTTTACAAACACATGACAGACTAAAATGCAAGGCTAAAATGAAACATGTTGAACCATGTAAATAAGAAGTAAAGGCATGCACAAGACTAGACATTTTCACAAACTCGTAGCATAGTAAGATGCAAACCATGAACAACTCAAACATGTTGAAAACAAAAAATGAAATATGGTAAAACAAGGAAAGTAAACATGAAAACAAGATAATAAAATAAAAAATGGAGGTAAGTAAACAACAAAATTAAAACAAGCTCCATATTTTTGTTATTAGAAGAAGATATAAAACGTCAAAAACATGCTAGACATCATCAATCGACATGAAACAAAAGGCAAACACCAATCATTAAAAAAAAAAAAAAAAAAAAGTCCATTCGGCCAAGTAGAGGAAAATGTAAAAAAAAAAAAAAAAAATTGACTTTTCATAGTTTTTCAAGAAAGCATGAAAGAAGAACTTGAAAAGAAAGCTTAAAAACATTTATTTCAAAAAAAAAAAAAAAACTCATCAAATATCAAATGAAAACAGCAAATCAAGGATGGAAATGCAAAAAAAAACGCAATAGTATGGTGCTTTTAGCTACCTCTAAAAGCTATATTGCAAACTTTTCCTTTTCTTACTTTCTTTGCCTTTCTAAACTTTCTTTTTTCTTTTCAAAAAATGGAGAGAAATCAGTCAAGCAAGAGTGAAAAATGAAAGAGACTCCCTTCTCCCTTAAGGTGGCCGGTTGGTATAGAATAGGCTAGGAGGTTCTAGAATTTTTTTTTCTAACCAATTTGATCCTATGGCAGTTTAAGTACCCACATAGTCCCTGTACTGTAGTGAAAAGAGTAATTTAGTCCATGTACTGTAAAAGTGAGCAATTTAGTCCCTGTACAATTGAAATAGGTGCAAATACGTAAAATTGATAAGATGTTAATGAAAACCATTAAAATGTTGACGTGGACTCGTAAAATCTAACAGATTTAGATATATTCCAAGTCATATCTTATTCCAAGTCATTAATTATGTTAAATTTTACAAGTCCACTTCAACATTTTAATGGTTTTTCATTAACATCGTTATCAATTTTACTTATTTGCACCTATTTCAATTGTACAGGGACTAAATTGCTCACTTTTACAGTGCATGGACTAAATTACTCTTTTCACTACAGTACAGGGACTATGTGAGTACTTAAACCTCCTATGGCCTTCAATCCAAGATGCTTTCTATGTAGAATTCTCACCCTTAGATTGGAATAATCAGCTCCTAAATATATGATGTCATGAAGATGATGTCATAAATAGGATCATAAATGTGACATCATCCCTCTCCAACCATTGGTCCATGTATTGCAAATTCAAAGGCTTGATCAAAAAAATAACTAACTTCATCTTCTCTCTTGGCCCTTAGATGAAAAAATCAGAAAATATCTAATCCTCCATGGGCCTTGGCTGGCTGCTCTTTCACCTTCTCAGCCCACACTTCATTTTTTAATTGCAAGAAAATGCCCTTTTTGGTTTCTTCGATAAAATGACCTTTTTGACCCCCGAACCTAAATAAATAGAAAATGGACTCCAAATTCAAATTTTTTTTCAATACTTCCGAAATAATAAAAAATTTAATTCTGGAAGTTTCCAAAATTTGAGCCCATTTGCTATTTTTTTGGATTTTTTCTTCCAAAATTGCCCTTTTATGCACCTGAACTTTTACCATTTTGTAAACGAGATCCGAATCCAGATTTTTCTTCACCAATCTCTTCCAAATAATTTAAAAGTGTGAACTGGAAGTTTTCATATTTTTTTGAACTCATTTACTATTTTTTCAGGATTTATCTGCTTGAGTTTTTGCATAGTGGGCCTAGGATTTGCATTTTGCAAACGAACTCCGAATCAAGATTTTATTTAGCCAATCTCTTCCAAATAATTTAAGAATAAGATCTACAATATTTTAGAATTTTTGGAACTCATTTGCTATTTTCCGGGATTTTCCTTCTGGAATTATCAACTTAGTGGGCCCGAAATTTGACATTTGCAAACGAGCTCCTATCCGGATTTTTCTTTGCCATTCTCTTCCAAATTATTTAAGAATAAGATCTGCAAATTTCCAGAATTTTTGGAGCTCATTTTGTATTTTTCCCAAATTTTCCAGTTTTGCCCTTTTGCCTCCGAAGCTCGATTTTGCTCAAAACAAGTCCAATTTTCAGATTTTCTTTTTCTGGGCCTTTTTCATATATTGAATTGGAGTTGGTCCGAAAACTCCCAATTTTTACAATCAAATTCCCCTCCGATTTCATTTTTCCTTTTTTCACTATCGGGAATTTTCTCGTTTTTCCATTTTTTCTCCAATCGGCTCTTTTCTTGGAATTTCTTCAAACTGAGCCTTGGGATATCCTTGTTTACTCACTCCTCATCAACTAGGGGCTTTAGTTTTACCGAATCAGACTATTTCTGTAATTTTTCCAATTTTACCGAAATCCACTAAAAACCCTAATTCTTGATTTTCTTCCGAATTGACTTTTCCTTCAGTTTTTCTTCCAAGTAGCTTCTCCATTACCCGTAGTCAATGCTTATCTTTCATTTGGAACCTTCAATTTTGACCAATTTGATCGTTTAAGCACTTTTCCCCAAATTTCTCGAACTAAGGTTTTCTTTCTATTGAATCTCTGTAACCCAACTTTCGAACTCCATATCTTTCAATGTAGACCTCGGATTATTAAAATTCTTTCTCCATTTTTCAATTGAACTGCAAATCTTGATTTTGAAAGTCGGTTAACTTTTTCAGCAGTTGACTTTTTGGGGTTGACTTTTCAAGTTTGACTTTTTATGTTCGCTTTCTTAAACTAAGTCACGGAGTACCACATGCAGAATAAGAAAAGTCTTTTTGCATTCTGAAACATCACTTTAGGAAGAAAACATACCTGACTTAGTGGTCCGGACAAGATTAGGTGTCTATAGGATTCTTTCTAAATAAAGAAGTGTTATAAAAAAGGAGTAGCGATCAGACACTTCTAGGGTGTGTAAACGCAACTGAGGCTAAAAGAATACTCAAAGAGATTCACGAAGGAGTTTGTGGAACACATGCAAATGGCCATATGATGGCTAAGCAGATTATAAGAGCAGGGTATTATTTGATGAACGTGGAGAGAGATTGCATTAGATATGTCCGGAAATGCCATAAGTGCCAAATATATGCGGATAAGGTGCATGCTTCTCCAACCGCTCTGCATGTCATGTCAAGGCCTTTTTCTATGTGGGGAATGGATGTGATCGGGCCGATTACCCCTAAGGCCTCGAACAGACATTGCTTCAATTTGGTGGTCATCAATTACTTCACGAAGTGGGTTGAAGCCGCTTCTAATGCTAATGTGACCAAATTCGTGGTGTGCAAGTTCTTAAAGAAGGAAGTGATTTGCCGATACGAACTCCTGGAGAGAATTATTTCAGATAATGCTCTTAATTTGAACAATACCATGATGAGAGAAATTTGTACTCAGTTCAAAATCAAACATCACAACTTGGCACCTTACCGTCCCAAGATGAATAGGGCAGTAGAAGCTGCGAACAAGAATATAAAGAAAATCGTTACCAAAATGACTGATAAGTACAAAGATTGACACGAAAAGCTTTCGTTTGCTCTGCATGCTTACAGAACGTCAGTACGTATTTCTACGGGGGCAACCCCTTATTCCTTGGTATAAGGGATGGAAGTTGTATTACCAATTGAAGTTGAGATCCCTTTTTTGAGAATTTTGATGGAAGTCGAGTTGGAAGAAGCGGAATGGGTTTGAGCCCACTATGAGCAGCTTAATTTGATCGAGGAAAAAAGTATGACGGCATTGTGGCATGGTCAGTTATACCAAAAGCAGATGATAAGGGCGCATAGTAAAAAAAGTTCGCCTTGGAGAGTTTTCGAGAGAGTGATTTGGTTTTGAAGAAGATCCTCCCTAATCAGTAAGATCCAAGGGGGAAGTGGGCACCAAATTGGGAAGGCCCGTATGTGGTAAAAAGGGTATTTCAGGAGGGGCAATGATTTTAGTAGAAATGGATGGTGTGGATTTCTCAAGTCCAATCAATGCTGATGCAGTGAAAAATATTATGCATAAAAAGAAGGAAAAAATTCAAGCTGAAAAACCGACTGGGCAGTTTCAGTAAAAAACAATGAGAGGTTCAAAGTTAAAACCCGAAAAGGCGGTTCGAATTAAAGGATGGATCTAGGTCGAAAATCATAAAAGACGGCCTAGGTGAAAGACAAACAAGAGTTGGGACAACTGACAATAACCCGTTTAAAGTGATAGCATGAGACAAGGGGTTAAAGCAGGTGTCTATAGAACCCTTATTAAAAAAAATACTAATATCTATTATCTTAATGGGTATTAAGGGTCACCAATTTAAACATTTTTTCTTAAAATATTTTACAATCATCCGACGGGTAGTGTATTTTTAGCATAAATATAAGTATTAATTGATGGTTTAAGTCTACGTATTAATTAGAAAGCAAAAGCCGGCTTAGCACCTTGCGGAATGATGTGATGTGATGCTAGCAGATTAGGAAATGTAATTGGAAAGAACATGAACATGAAAATGTAGCTTCTTATCAAACATAAATAAAACAAATAAATGTATAGAACCATTTAGAATCATGTTTTCTTGAGGTGGATCACTAAAAATTATATTAAACAATGAATCTTACAAAATCTGAATTTTGTAAATGATAGATTTTCTAGTGAAAATAACCAAAATCTTAAAGAAAAATAGTGGATAAGTTCCATTACGAAAAATACAATGTTGCATTTCAAGATTCGGCTCAATTCAAATTAAAATAATAATTAAAATCAAACAAATGTTAAAAACAAACCCCAAATTAAAACAATAATTCTTATGTTAAAAAGAAAACAAAATAATATAATAATCGAAAGAATTAATTATTTTAATAACAGTTAAACAAAACAAAAATGCATATGTCGCAACCTAAAAAATAACAAGTCTCATCGCGAGACTTTTACTCATTAAGTGTGACAATGAAAAAACAGAAAAAAAATCTACTTAATTCCCCTTGAAATAAAATAAGGGTTTGAAAACAATCTCGAAAAAGACATGGAGTCGCCACCAATCTTTTTTAGCTAGGTGTGATCGGTCACCTATTAAAACCGGTTTTGTAAACATTTTAAAATCAATTAAAACATTTTTAAAACCAATTTCAAGTCTGCATTTTTAAACCAGAGAAATCAAAGAAGTAGGTTCGGGACTCGGTTACGTGCGGGGAAGGATTAGCACCCCCACAACGCCTATATAAAATGGTACCTTATTAATCATGTGTTATCTCAAGTCTCAGTAAAAAATCGGTTTTAGATTTGGCATTTAAAAATAATTTCCAATTTAAAGAAACATAATAATTTCATTTTTAATTGAAAATAACCCAGAATTTATTAATTCAAAATTTTCCTATACTCCCCTACAAACGCGGCAAAATATAAAAAAATTTATTTATTTGGAAAATTTTCCGAATCATTTTCGTTTTTGAAAGAAAGATATTCCTTTATTAATGATAATTGATGATATCCTTCCCAGCAAACCCGGCACAGAAATCATGAATTATTTTAAGACGAGAATATATTTGTTTTATTGAAAATCATTATCTTAATTAAAAACATTTTAAAAGATGAATATGAACATGTGTGACATAATAAAGATGCAATAGCAAAATTTAGATAATATAATGCAACCTAAATGACATGATATAATCTAAATGAAATGAAATAACCTAAATAACATAATATATTCTAAATGAAATGATATAACCCAAGTAACATAATATACTCTAAATGAAATGAAATAACCTAATATAATCTAAATGACATGAAATGAAATGAAATGAATATGAAACATAAAATAATATTATCATGAAATATGCATGAAAATAAAAACAATAATGCATGAACATAGTAATTGCTAAATGATGTGACAAAAATAAATGATTAAATAAAAAGCATAGAGCAACATAGAATATTCACAACCATATAACAAACAACATAAAACCATAAATATAAATCAAAATAATAACATTATTATAGAAATATTCATAGCAAAAATCACATATCATATAATATGCATGAAAATGGAAAATGCCATGCATGAAAGTGTATTTTTTTTCTTTGAATAAGGAAATCCGTATACCTAAAAAGATATCCGACTACCTTAGGAAAAGACATCAAATTAAACTTTCTAAAACCAAAAATACTTTGTGATTAGTTTACAAAATAATTTTGAAAATCTTGGATAAAAAAAAATCCATGGTCGAACCCCCTTTTCAAATGGCTCTATTTTCCTAACTTTGAAACCCAGACTTGACCACCCTTGACCCGAGCTTTATAAAATCACTTTTTAAGATTAAAATGGCTTAAAATCAACCTAGGACAGTAGCTAAGGTTCCTAATCAGCCTTCTCTTAATGCCTTAGACAAAACAGAAAATCAATTTTCCCTCAAATTCAAATCTAACTATACTATCTAGTTTTAAAACGTGATTTTTTAACCTATTTTAAAAAATTCTAAAAAATCTGAAAAAAATATAGGAGACTCAGAACATGTCTAAATTTATGGGAAAAAATTGGCTTAATTTTTAGACTAAGGATAACCTACCAGAAAAATGACGAAAGTTAGAACACTGGGTGAAAAACTGTTTTGCCAAAAATCATTTTTAAGCTTTTGAAAAAATCATTCAAAAATCAAAGTAAAAATATTGGAGACTCTTCTAAGGACCTAAAAATAGTAGCTAAAATTTCTAAAAATTTGGACAAGAATTGCCTAAGTAAAAAAAATCACAAAGGTAGAAAAATCAACTTGACAACTTCTTTATTTTCCACAAGTATGCTAATGTAAGCTTGACCTTAAGCCATTGGTTGGCTTAAGTCAAAAATCAAGTGGTATGATATGAGATGCATGAACAAACAGCAAATTTGATGTATGAAATGCATGATCTAAGGCCTAAATGACATAGAAAATGCATGGCAATTCAAATTGACCTAATGCCTAGCATGAACTTGCATTGTAATAAATGCTACCTATACCTAATTTGTATGAAATGCATGGCAATGCAAATATAACCTTGACCTAAAATGTCATGAAAATGTATGGCAATACAAAGATATCCTAATGCCTAGAATGAACTTGCATAGCAATAAATGCTACCTAGACCTAATATGCATGAAATGCATGGCAATACAAATATGACCTAGACCTAAAATGTCATGAAAATGCATGGCAATACAAAGATATCCTAATGCCCACTATGTCATAGAAAAATATGCATGGCATGAAATACAATTGCCTAGACTAATATGACATAAGAATCATAATGACCTAAAATCTATTATGGGAGATGAAACATGCATGAAAACCAAATGAAGACCTCTAAAATGACCTAGACTATGTATGACCGAATGGTTCTAGGGTTCTAACTGTCATGAGTAACATGTATGGTATGAAATGAAAACATGGAAACCTAATTCCTAAAATGACATACAAAATATGCATGAAATAAGAACATGGAAACCTAATGCCTAAAATTTCATACAAGATGTACATGAAAATCGAATATGACCTCAAATGACCTAGACTATGTATGGCTGAATTACCCCTAATACTCTAAATGTTAATAGAAACATGTATAGCATGAAATGAATGCATGAAAACCTAATAAAATGAAAATGCACATACAAAGGGAGCATGGGAACCGAATGACCTCTAAACAACATGGAAAAACCTAGCTAGGCAATAACACAAACACATGGTAACCTAAATATGTAAAACCTAAATGGAAGCATGTTAAACTAATAAACATGATAAAAATGCAAAAATGCAAAATGAAGTGATCATGGCCGAATGGTAATGCATGAATATGGCATGGCATTATCACAAACACATGGCATGGTATAGATGCAAAACCTAAATGGAAGCATATTAAACTAATAAACATGATAAAAATGCAAACATGCAAAGTGCAATGATCATGGCCGAACGGTAGTGCATGAATATGGCATGGCATTATCACAAACACATGGTATAGATGTAGAACTAACCTACCACAAACAAGCTAACTTACCACAATCAAGCTAACCTACCACAAGTAAATTATCCTACCACAGTCAATCACATGAACAATATCAAACACAAGATCATCTTTAAAAAGGGTACCATTTGGCCATGTAGAAAGAAAAAATATATAGTAAAATTTGTTTTCTTGATTTCTTATAAAAATACAAAGTAGAAATCCCTCAGAACTTATTTTGAAAAACAAGTTTATTTCATGAAAGAAAATAAAATGACAATCAAAATAGCAAAATTGATGGAGACTCAATTAAGAGTTGTAAACCCAAGTGCAGGTTATGTTCAAGTAATAAATTCTCGGGTGTCCGAGGTCGAACCACAGGGAAGCGTATTAGTAAGTATAAGTTTATAAATATATAAGAAAAAGAAAGTAAACAAGATATTAGGGAATCAACAACAAAACAAGATAAACAAGATATTAGAGAACAAAATAAACAAAACAACATAAAAGAAATTAAACAAGATATAAACAAAACAATAAGAAAAGATGTTGAGGTTAGAGAATCCACTCTTGGTGTTATGCTAAGATTAATCTTGTTTTATTACACAATTGAAATTCACACATAAGGGAGATTCCAATCGGAAGGTTTAGCAATTCAGTCCAAATTGTCCAACGTCCATAGCATATGATATTATGTTCATTTGGTGTCCTCAAAACTCATAAAAAGAGTCCAAGCATTCCTTATGCCAAGGTATATGTCTACAACAAATCAAGGTTATGAAACCAAGCATTTACTGTGCCATTTTCATTGTCAATAATGAATCAAGATCCCTACTTTGCAAGTATGATTTTAAACCAAAAGAAAATATTATCTATACTAGTGTTTATAAATGATGATTCATTTTAGCTCATGTTTAAGAGACTAACCTTAGCATTTACCAAGAGCTTCACCTCATCACCTCAACAATATGATTAGCAACACATACTAGATATGAATAAAATGAAAAGAAATGTAATAAACATAAGTAAAGAAAAAAAAAACTAGAGAAAGGAAAGAAGAAGAAAACTTAGAGAATTTTATTACAATGGCTAATATCCTCCCAATGTATAATATATCCTAATACTCATCCAAGGCCCTCTATTTATACACATTTTGGAGAGCTAAATGACAAGAGACAAGCTTTATAAATTTCAAAGGTAGGTATAATAGGTGGGTGCATTTTTCTAACAATTTTCGTCATATTGTATGACAATTCTGATCAGCCAGCTTGATGGTCGATTTTGTCAATGTTGGAGGCTCGGTCTGATCAAATGGTCTTCTAGAAAAATATACCCCTATCAGTTAAGGATCCGTAGCCGTTGGAATCAGATCATTTGCTCATGTGGATCGGAAGATATGGTCAAAATACCAAAACAGGTCAGCACAGACGTCATTGCACATCAGCCAACTTGATGGTCGATTTCGCTAGGGAAATCGACTCCGTTTCAAGAAGTGTAAAACATGAAAAAGATAGATATGCCTCTTAACTTTACACTGTAAAACATTCAGCCTTATTGCTTCAGTGAAACTCCAGATATAGCGGATATGGCAAAAGGTGTCAGAACTGGAACTGAACTGAATTTGCCCTTAATTGTTGATTTAACCTAGTAATCTGAAATCACTCAAAGAAACTCGTGAAAAACACCAAATTACATAAAAATATAAAATATCATAAACACAATTAGACTAAGCAATAATAACTCGTATTTGACACAAAACAATAATAAAACATAACTAAGAACTATATAATTATACAAGTTATCAAAAATCATATCAACAAAGCATGAAGGAGAGCATGAAAGAACATAGTTCCCTTGCTCTAGCTTTCCAAATCAAAGAGTGGTAAGCAAAACCTTTCTTTTTTCTTCCTCCTTTTCCTTTTCCTTTTCTTTTCTCTTTTCTCTATACTATAGCTACTGCCTCTCTTCCCTTCAGCCAACCTCTCGAAAATCTAAAAATACCCCCCTAAACGCCTTGGTCGAATGGTTTAGAATAGTGTACAAGAATGTTGTCATTTTTTCCTAACCAATTTTGATCCAAAGGCCCTTAATCCAAGATATTTATATGTGAAATTACCACCCTTAGATTAAGTAATCAGCCCCTAACTAATATCATGTCATTATGTTGACATCATCCTTCTCCATGCATTGATCCATGTGTCACAATTACAAAGGCTTGATAATAAAAAAATAAAAATAAAACTACATTTCTATCCACTCTTGGCTTTTGGATGCAATGGCACAGCAAAAATACTCTCCTCATGGGCTTGGTCGTCTGACCCTTCATATTCCAGCCCACTCTCCATTTTTTTAATTGCAAGAAAGGCCCTCTTCGGTTTCTTCGATAAAATGACATTTTTGGCCCCCAAACCTAATTAAATAGAAAACGGACTCCAAATCAAATTTTTTTTTTTTTAATACTTCCTAAATAATAAAAAATTGAATTCTAGAAGTTTTCATAATTTTTCGAGTCCATTTGCTATTTTCTCGGGCTTTTCTTCCAAAATTGCCCCTTAATGCACCCGAACTTTTACCATTTTTCAAACGAGCTCCGAATCCGGATTTTTCTTCACCAATCTCTCCAAATAATTTAAAATTGAGATCTGAAAGTTTTCATAATTTTTTCCGAGCTCATTTGCTATTTTTTCGGGATTTATCTTCTTAAATTTCAGCTTAATGGGCCCAAGATTTGTCATTTTGTAAACGAGTTCCGAATCTAGATTTTTCTTCGCCAATCTCTTCCAAATGATTTAATATTGAGATTTGGAATTTTTGGTAATTTTTTGAGCTCATTTGCTCTTTTTTCCGTATTTTACAAATTTGCCCTTTTACCTCCGAAGCTCGGTTTTACTCAAAACAAGTCCGATTTCCAAATTTTCTTTTTCTATGCCTTTGTTAAATATTGAATTGAAGTTGGTCCAAAAATGGCTGATTTTTACGATCAAATTCCCCTCCGACTTGATTTTTCCTTTTTCCAACATCGGCAATTTCCTCGTTCTTCCGTTTTTTCTCCAATCGGCTCTTTTCTCGGAATTACTTTAAACTGAGCCTTAGGCTATCCTTGTTTACTCACCCCTCATTAATTAGGGGCTTTAGTTTTACCGAATCGGATCATTTCTACAATTTTCCCCAATTTTGCCAAAATCCACCAAAAACCCTAATTCTTGATTTTCTTCCAAATTGACTTTTCCTTCAGTTTTGCTCCCAAATGGCATTTCCATTATCCGTAGTCATTGCTTATCTTCCATTTGGAACCTCCAATTTTGATCAATTTGATCGTTTAAGCACTTTTCGAACTAGGGTTTCTTTTTCACTAAATATCCGTAACCTATCTTCCAAACTCTATATCTTTCATTGTAGACCTCGGATTATCAAAATTCTTTTATCATTGTTCAATTGAACTTTTAATCTTGATTTTGAAAGTAGGTTAACTTTTCAGTGGTTGACTTTTTTGGGGTCGACTGTTTTTTCACATTGACTTTTCAAGCTTGCCTTTTAAACTAAGTCTCGGAGTACCAGAAAAAACTTTTTGCATTCTAAAACATCTTTTTAGGAAGAAAAATATCTGATTTAGTGATCCGGACAAAATTAGGTGTCTACAGCATAAATATGATATGAAAACCTAACTCAAATCCTAACATATAAAATCAAAAAATTTAACCATTTTTGTTCCTAAACAAGAGAAAGAATAAATTCTAAGAACAAGTGGGTGCTTTAAAATCTCTTATAGTTACATATAAGATTGAATGGGAAGCAATAGTGATGGGAGTAGAAAGTTTTGGATTCAGCTGAGGAATATCGAATGAATCTGTGAGTTTCAAAAGGAAATTTTGTTATTTTTTTTTTCTCTGAAATTAGAAAAAAAACAGTCGACCACCTTGTTTTCTTTAAACCCAATTTTCAGTATCGAAAAATTCATCAGACATCGGAAAACTCAAGTTTTAGTATCCGGAGTCAAAAAAATCATTCAACGCCCGAAAACTCAACTTTTCCAATTTGCAATCGCCGGAAACTAAAAATTTCCAAAACTTTTTGTTTAAAAAAAAGAAAACAGAAAACAAAATTTTAAAATTTTAAGTCCTCTTTTCTTTTAAATCAACTTCAGACCTTTCAAAAACAATTTAAAAAAAAAAAAAAAAATCCGAGAAAGAAGGCAACTGTTTACCTTTGTTTTTTTAGAAATTAGAAACCCAGAAATTTTTTTTTATTTTTGCTTTTGTGTTCTTCAAACTCTTTCTTTCAGCCTTAAACAGAAACAAGGAAAATATATATTTTTTTAAAAGTACCTTGAAAAAAATCGAAAGCCTTTTATGCTCTGATTGCTATTGATTGTGGGTGTCCCCGCTTTGTGTGATTATTGTGTATATATATTTATAGGGTTTTTTTCCTTAGAGTCTAAGAATCGGATCTGCCAAAGCAGATCTGATTTTCCTTTTTCTTTTTTGCTTGATTTTTCTTAAGGAATTTCGATACCTTGATCCTCAAGTATTTCTAAAAACAAAAGATTTTTTACTTCAAGTTTTTAATCACTTTTTTTTTTCTTATTTATTTACAATAAAAAAAAAAGAAATGCGAAAATAATAAATAAATAAAAGAAAATAAATAAAAAATGAAAATTAGAATTAGAATAAACATGGGCATCTAATATGGACTCCAAAGTCCATTAACTAAATCCAAATCCATTTAAAGTTCAATAAACAAAACGGGTTGATCCAATTTGGACTTCAAAACTCAGATGAAAATTATCATCAATTTAGGCCTGACCAAAAAAAAAAAACCTAAGGTGAACTTTTAGATTGGATTAAAAGACCTAGGATAATATTGTGTGTCTACACACATGTTTCCTCAATTGGTTAAGGAAGAAAAAAAAAATTGGGTGGAGATGTTCATTTATGTTATTTAATATATTTTAATTATTTACTATTGTAAATATTATTATTGGATAAAATTTATAATATATTTGTTCAAAGATTTTGTCATTACCTACAAAAGCATTGGAGAGAATGCCTAAGGTAAACAACCCGGCACAAAGCAACAGCTGCAGCTTATATTTGTTCATTGTTCTATATAAAAAAATGATTGAATTATATGATTTAATCAAATCACCCAAAATTATTCGATAAGTTATTCAAATAAAATCGATTTACTGTGCCATTTTCATTGTCAATAATGAATCAAGATCCCTACTTTGCAAGTATGATTTTAAACCAAAAGAAAATATTATCTATACTAGTGTTTATAAATGATGATTCATTTTAGCTCATGTTTAAGAGACTAACCTTAGCATTTACCAAGAGCTTCACCTCATCACCTCAACAATATGATTAGCAACACATACTAGATATGAATAAAATGAAAAGAAATGTAATAAACATAAGTAAAGAAAAAAAAAAAACTAGAGAAAGGAAAGAAGAAGAAAACTTAGAGAGTTTTATTACAATGGCTAATATCCTCCCAATGTATAATATATCCTAATACTCATCCAAGGCCCTCTATTTATACACATTTTGGAGAGCTAAATGACAAGAGACAAGCTTTATAAATTTCAAAGGTAGGTATAATAGGTGGGTGCATTTTTCTAACAATTTTCGTCATATTGTATGACAATTCTGATCAGCCAGCTTGATGGTCGATTTTGTCAATGTTGGAGGCTCGATCTGATCAAATGGTCTTCTAGAAAAATATACCCCTATCAGTTACGGATCCGTAGCCGTTGGAATCAGATCATTTGCTCATGTGGATCGGAAGATATGGTCAAAATACCAAAACAGGTCAGCACAGACGTCATTGCACATCAGCCAACTTGATGGTCGATTTCGCTAGGGAAAACGACTCCGTTTCAAGAAGTGTAAAACATGAAAAAGATAGATATGCCTCTTAACTTTGCACTGTAAAAAATTCAGCCTTATTGCTTTAGTGAAACTCCAGATATAGCGGATATGGCAAAAGGTGTCAGAACTAGAACTGAACTGGATTTGCCCTTAATTGTTGATTTAACCTAGTAATCTGAAATCACTCAAAGAAACTCGTGAAAAACACCAAATTACATAAAAATATAAAATATCATAAACACAATTAGACTAAGCAATAATAACTCGTATTTGACACAAAACAATAATAAAACATAACTAAGAACTATATAATTATACGAGTTATCACACCCCCACACTTAGATTGTTGCTAGTCCCTAGCAACGACTCAATAAAAATAAAATAAGAAAATCTAATCTAATCCATTTTCGTTGGAAATCACGGTGGCACTTAGCATGTGACACAAGCCTTTAAACCCCTAGGTGTCCCTAGTGGACGATTTTAGTCTCGTGAGGGTTTGCTAGAACGATACCCACAAACATTGAAAAACTAAAATATAAGTAAACTACATACACTAAAAATATTTACTCCTAATCCTTTCAATATAAATTAGAGACAATCTTTGAACAAGTCTTATAAACTAATCAATAGCTCAAAGAATTTCACAAAAATTCATGCTTGAATGTAAATAAATGAGTTAAGCCAATATTAACATAACATATTTCAATCAAAATAGTGCATATTCAACTTAATCTCAACTTCTCACTATACTCTCATGATTTTCACTCTTTAAAGTAGTGGTAAAGTGTTTACACTCAATCAATCTCATGAAAACAGTTCTACCATATGCTTGCTTGTCCACCTATTCTCCACTATTTAGATCATACAACTTCATAAATCAAGAGGCCTTTTTTCAAGGTTGTAATGGGGCCAAAGGGTTATAATGTGGTTAAAGAACAAAAGGATAAAGATATCACAAAGGTTCCAAAGAGTTCATAGAGTTTAGAGACATAATAAAATCATACAAATAAAACTTCTCAAAACTCTTATAAAGCACATAATAACATAGGCTAAATATTCATGTTGAGCCTTTGCTTCATTCTAACCAACTTTGTAACATCTTTTTCTTTACTTTAACTAGAAGTTCAAGAGAAGATTTGTTTTTTTTTTTAATATGGGAATGTATTTGACAATGATCCCTTTCTTTTTCTCTTGACTTTTGCCTCTTTCCTCCCCCACACTTATCTTTCGTTCTAACCCAAATTTTCAAAAAGTATCCCTTGTTTTTGCAATATGTCTCAAAATATATAATCCATCTTTAGAACAAGGGTAAGGATATAAGTATATTTAGGCTAGGTGTAAGTTCTGGTTACCAATAAAATAGCATATTTAATGTAGGCTCAAATTGGCTCACTAGTGGGGATGTTCTCTTAGAACATTAATAATGGATGGCTGTTTGGCTCTGGTTATAATCCTAATGCCTCTATCATATTCATGTTGTCACATGTATCAATATAGTCTCAAACGGTTTAAAGCAAGTTCTAGAGAATCATGTAATCATAAGAGCACTCAAGAAAGAAATTAGATTGATTTGTATAATGCATCAATCATTATAGGCTCAAAAACTCACAAGGATGATTATACAAGTCAGATTAAGTCTAAAAATGCTTCTTTCTCAATCAACATATCATATTAACATTGGCTCATAAAAAGGTTGACATCAAGCTCAATTCTCATGAAAATCTTCTCACTAATAAATCTGTTTTAGACTTATGCAATTCATATCTCATCATTGTATTAAAAAGGAACTAGAACACATTAAAAAAATAATAATAATAATAAAGACTCATAAAAAAATAGTAGATAAAAATAAAAGAAATCTTAAATCGTTCCCCCCACACTTAATTCTTACATTGTCCTCAATGTAAGTCTATTAACCCAAATGAAAGAATCATGTGTAAGAGAAAAGAACTAATAACATAAGAATAGGAATAACTAAGACTCAAAACAAAACAAACTCATGCAACCTAAATAATCCTAAAATACTTAACAAAAATTAACAAGTAAACATAAAAAGATTAAAATCAAACTGACAAGGTATGTCTCAAGTCTCCCTTACTCAGACCTTGTTCAGAATGAATACTTCTAAATTGCTTAAAACACAACAAACTTTTTTTTTTTTTTTGAAAGAAGAAATCAAACTGACAAGGTATGTCTCAAGTCTCCCTTACTCAGACCTTGTTCAGAATGAATACTTCTAAATTGCTTAAAACACATCAAATTTTTTTTTTTTTTAAATTAGCAAAATATGTCCCTTACCCCCTACTAAAGGTAGAATTTAGGAGATATTACCTGCAGAGGTTGCTAACCACTTATTATAACTGAGACACAACAAACAAAATGTTAGATAATGTCACAAAGACAGAGTGCAATCCACTCCTTGCTCGTCCATATCTCTTTTTCTTTTTCCGAGCGTTTGCGAAACAACCGTAGCAGATAAATACTCATAAGCTTGGAGCTTTTTGAGTAAATCTTCAATGGTTGTAGCAGAAATTATGGTTCTCCTTGCCTCTGAAAACATGAATCCATTTTCCACAGCATTATCTAAATATGAAAGCAAATTACTAAAATAACCATTAATATTAAGCAAACCAATGGGTTTCTTATTTGTGACCAAAGATGACCAAGAAGCCACGCAAGCTATTTCTTCCAATGTACCCAGACCTCCTGGTAAAGCAATGAATGCATCGGCAGAATGGTACATGATTGTTATCCGTTCATGGATACTCCAGACTTGTATTTCCTTACCCACGGTAGGTCCACAAAAACCTGTGAATAGTTTTGGCACGATTCCTAGAACTGGACTTCCTCCGGCATGTGTTGCTGTAGCGACTGCTCCCATTAAACCCGAACTACCGCCTCCATAAATCAACTGGATCTTTTGTTGGGCAAGTATTACTCCAACTCTTATGGCTTCATCAGCGAATTTGTTATTTTTCCCTGGATAAGCACCTCCAAAGACACAAATTTTTTTTTAATGCGTTGGGACGAAGTACTTTCCATTTTTTTTCAAGTGCCTGAAAGAGAATGAGTACATGGTGTAATATATAGAGGACTGAGTAATGAATCAGACAAGAGTAATAATGTCGCCGAAAGTGTATTTGACCTGTCAGAAGAAAATGTTAACCTAACAAAAGATTTTTGCGTGATTTCAGGAAGAAAATCAAAAAGAGAAGAAAAATCAACCGTAAAAGTCAAAAGTAATAATGTCGTCGAAAGTGTATTTGGCATCTTCCTCTGGTTTTACGTCCAGAAACGGCTTAAACGCCTTCTATGAGTCGAGGATATGCTTCCCATCCAGTTTTCTTACAAGCTGGCAAACAGGGTCTTTTAACATCAGATTCCCAAGATGTTGCCATTCCCTTTGGAATTGCGGCCATAAATCAAGAATTTCTCTTTGTACGTCTCCACTAGGATGCGTCTCAAGAGAAAGTTGGATATTACCTAAATTCTCCTTACTCAGTCCATCATTAATGAATTCAATTTTATCATCTCGATTAGAGGACGGAATCCCAATAGAACGACATTTACCGTTACACGTCCATCGTGCACATTTGTGGCAATTTGAACTCATGCGCTTTGCTCGTCGCTTCTTTGCAAAAGTGCTTCTACCTGTACCTGGTAAATGCAGAACAGGAAGATATTCATCTTCACGTACCTTGGCTTCAATTATCCAACGTATGTCTTCAGGAATCCCTTTGTGCATAAGCATTCTTAATCTTTCAAATCGAACTTGGTAAAGCTTCAGTAAAATATTTCGAGGAAAAGGAGGAAATCGTTTCTGCAATCTTGTGAGAATATCATCCATCTTGAAAAAAAAATGAAAAAGAAATTGAAAGAGAAATTTATATACAATATCAGTTTTGTGGGTAGCTGATGGAACCGACTTAAATAATCACGGAGTACCGTTATCCGCCATTTAACCGGGGTTAAAAAAATGTATTTTTTTTTTTTTGAAGATTAGTAAAAATTATATTTACATCTAGTTATTTTCAAAACAAGGATCAGAAAGAAAAACAACCTCTTCTTGAGTAACATGATTTTCCAAAAAGAGTTTGAGTCTTTGTCCATTTACCTTGAATACGTTACCATTTTGAGGATTCTCAATGTCAACTGCTCCATAATGATACACATGTTTAACCACAAATGGGCCAGTCCATCTTGATCTCAACTTACCAGGAAATATGTGAAGTCTAGAATTATAAAGTAGAACTTTTTGCCCAACATCAAATGTTTTTCTTGAAATTAACTTGTCATGAAAGGCTTTAGTTCTTTCTTTATGAATTTTAGAATTCTCATATGCATCATTTCTGAGTTCCTCAAACTTTTGTTTCCAACAATGCTTATCCTGAAAAGAATTTAACAAAGAATCAGTGTGTGAAATTTCTGAAGCATTATCAAACTCACATTCAATTAAATAAGCTTCTAAAGGATCATGGAATGTGGTAGTGGTGTTATGTTCATGAACAAGTTCTTCAATGAAATCCACTTTATGTACTTCTGAATCATCACCAGGTTGCTTGCAAATGTTGAACACATTTAATTCTAAAGTCATATTTCCAAAAGAAATGTTCAAAATACCATTCCTGCAATTTATCAGAGCATTAGAAGTTGCAAGAAATGGACGGCCTAATATAACAGGAATTTGAACATTTGGATTTGAAACAGGATGTGTGTCCAAAACAATAAAATCAACAGGGAAGTAAAAATTTTCAATTTGAACCAAAACATCTTCAACTATCCCTCGAGGAATTTTTACAGAACGATCAGCTAGTTGAAGTGTAACAGGTGTTTCCTTGAGTTCACCTAAACCTAACTGTTGATAAACAGAAAAAGGCAAAAGATTAACACTAGCACCAAGATCAAGCAATGCACGTTCTATTCTAGTGTTTCCAATGATGCATGAGATTGTTGGACATCCAGGATCTTTGAATTTTGGTGGAGTAAGGTGCTGAATGATTGAGCTCACACTTTCCGTCAGAAATGCTTTCTTTTGTACATTATGTTTCCTTTTAACTGTGCACATGTCCTTCAAAAATTTAGCATAATATGGAACTTGTTTGATTGCATCCAATAAAGGAATGTTAATCTTAACTTGTTTGAAAAGTTCATAAATTTCTGCATTTTGATTCAAATTCTTTATTGTTTGCAACCTTTGAGGAAAAGGAGCAGGATGCATACCTTTTTCTTTGTCCAAATTTTCAAGAAGTTCAGACTTACCATCATCCTTACCATTACTTTTCGGAGGGGAAGGAGGATCTTGGTCTTTTGATGGAATGTTTTTGTCAATTGCCTTTCCACTTCGAAGAGTTGTGATAGAACTGGCATCTTCCTGTTGAGTTTCATTGGAGCAAGAAACAAGACATTGAGTAGAAGGGTTAGGCTGAGGTTGAGCAGGAAACTTACCTTTTTCTTGAGTGCGTAATGAAGCTGTCAATGTGGACAATGTGTTTTTGATCTCATTGATGTCCTGTGAAGTTTGGTTATTCGCATTTGCTTGTGTTTGCATGAATGCTTGCAATGTCTCTTCCAAGGTTTGTACACGTGAAGGTTGATAGGAAAAAGTGTTGCCCGGCTTTTGAGATTGTGGTACCTGAACATGATTATTATTCCGCCAACTGAAGTTGGGATGATTTCTCCATTCAGGGTTATACGTTTCAAAGTAAGGAAAAGGCTGTTTAAATATGTTTATGGAATTTACTTGATCATGCAACGCTTCTTTAAGAATGGGAATGTTTGGACATTCAGAAGTGGGGTGTCCCATGATTTCACAAATTCCACAACTTTCTTCATTTTTAACCGTTTTGACTTCTTTTACTTCTCTAAGTTCCATGGCTTCAATCTTTCTAGCCAAATTAGCTACTTTAGCTTTTATCTCATCTTCTTGACTAAAATGATATTTTCCTCTGTTAGAAACAAGATTAGATCTATTGGAACTTTCAGAGGAATTATCTATGTGCCAGGCTTGAGAGTTATCTGCCAAATGGTCTAGGTAGTCAAAGGCTTCTTCAGGTTTTTTTTCTAGAAACTCACCGTTACACATTGTTTCAACAAATTGTTTAGTTTCGGGAGTTAAACTTTCATAAAAGAAACTAATAAGACGCCATTTTTCAAAACCATGATGTGGACAAGAACTTAACAAATCTTTAAAACGCTCCCAGCACTGAAAAAATGCTTCATTTTGATTTTGATTGAAATTTTGAATCTGTCTTTTCAAAGCAGTAGTTTTATGTGCTGGGAAAAATTTCTTTAGAAACTCAGTTTGTAATTCTTGCCATGTGCCAATTGACCTTGGTTTTAAATTATGAAGCCAAATTTTTGCTTTATCTTTTAAAGAAAAAGGAAATAATTTTAGCTTGACAATTTCATTTGTACATTGTTGGTCATTAAAGGTGACACATACATCTTCGAAGTCTTTTAGAAACGAGTAAGCACTTTCCGATTCTAACCCATGGAAATTTGGAAGCAAAGCTATCATACCTGGTTTAAAACGAAAGTTGTTTGCATTGAGAGGAAAAATAAAACAAGAGGGTGATGAGCTTCGAGTTGGTTGCAAGTAGTCACGCATGGTGCGTACTTGTCTATTCTCATCTTCAGCATGAACACTTTCATTGTCAGCCATGGTCGGAGTTGTATTAGAAAGATTACCTGAAAAAGTTTCACAATAAAATCTAACTAAACGACGAGATCTAAAATCACGTCGCCAAACAAGCATAAAACAAAGTTAATATACAGATTAGGCGGTATAACCAGCCAATAAAAATAAAACAAAGTTAATATACAATATAAATATAAATATATAGAAAATTAGGCGGTATAACCAGCCAATAAAAATAAATATAGGCGGTATAACCAGCCAATAAAAATAAATATACTTATAAACTTATATACTTAGTATTGCCTCCCCGGCAACGGCGCCAAAAACTTGATGGAGACTCAATTAAGAGTTGTAAACCCAAGTGCAGGTTATGTTCAAGTAATAAATTCTCGGGTGTCCGAGGTCGAACCACAGGGAAGCGTATTAGTAAGTATAAGTTTATAAATATATAAGAAAAAGAAAGTAAACAAGATATTAGGGAATCAACAACAAAACAAGATAAACAAGATATTAGAGAACAAAATAAACAAAACAACATAAAAGAAATTAAACAAGATATAAACAAAACAATAAGAAAAGATGTTGAGGTTAGAGAATCCACTCTTGGTGTTATGCTAAGATTAATCTTGTTTTATTACACAATTGAAATTCACACATAAGGGAGATTCCAATCGGAAGGTTTAGCAATTCAGTCCAAATTGTCCAACGTCCATAGCATATGATATTATGTTCATTTGGTGTCCTCAAAACTCATAAAAAGAGTCCAAGCATTCCTTATGCCAAGGTATATGTCTACAACAAATCAAGGTTATGAAACCAAGCATTTACTGTGCCATTTTCATTGTCAATAATGAATCAAGATCCCTACTTTGCAAGTATGATTTTAAACCAAAAGAAAATATTATCTATACTAGTGTTTATAAATGATGATTCATTTTAGCTCATGTTTAAGAGACTAACCTTAGCATTTACCAAGAGCTTCACCTCATCACCTCAACAATATGATTAGCAACACATACTAGATATGAATAAAATGAAAAGAAATGTAATAAACATAAGTAAAGAAAAAAAAAACTAGAGAAAGGAAAGAAGAAGAAAACTTAGAGAATTTTATTACAATGGCTAATATCCTCCCAATGTATAATATATCCTAATACTCATCCAAGGCCCTCTATTTATACACATTTTGGAGAGCTAAATGACAAGAGACAAGCTTTATAAATTTCAAAGGTAGGTATAATAGGTGGGTGCATTTTTCTAACAATTTTCGTCATATTGTATGACAATTCTGATCAGCCAGCTTGATGGTCGATTTTGTCAATGTTGGAGGCTCGGTCTGATCAAATGGTCTTCTAGAAAAATATACCCCTATCAGTTAAGGATCCGTAGCCGTTGGAATCAGATCATTTGCTCATGTGGATCGGAAGATATGGTCAAAATACCAAAACAGGTCAGCACAGACGTCATTGCACATCAGCCAACTTGATGGTCGATTTCGCTAGGGAAATCGACTCCGTTTCAAGAAGTGTAAAACATGAAAAAGATAGATATGCCTCTTAACTTTACACTGTAAAACATTCAGCCTTATTGCTTCAGTGAAACTCCAGATATAGCGGATATGGCAAAAGGTGTCAGAACTGGAACTGAACTGAATTTGCCCTTAATTGTTGATTTAACCTAGTAATCTGAAATCACTCAAAGAAACTCGTGAAAAACACCAAATTACATAAAAATATAAAATATCATAAACACAATTAGACTAAGCAATAATAACTCGTATTTGACACAAAACAATAATAAAACATAACTAAGAACTATATAATTATACAAGTTATCAAAAATCATATCAACAAAGCATGAAGGAGAGCATGAAAGAACATAGTTCCCTTGCTCTAGCTTTCCAAATCAAAGAGTGGTAAGCAAAACCTTTCTTTTTTCTTCCTCCTTTTCCTTTTCCTTTTCTTTTCTCTTTTCTCTATACTATAGCTACTGCCTCTCTTCCCTTCAGCCAACCTCTCGAAAATCTAAAAATACCCCCCTAAACGCCTTGGTCGAATGGTTTAGAATAGTGTACAAGAATGTTGTCATTTTTTCCTAACCAATTTTGATCCAAAGGCCCTTAATCCAAGATATTTATATGTGAAATTACCACCCTTAGATTAAGTAATCAGCCCCTAACTAATATCATGTCATTATGTTGACATCATCCTTCTCCATGCATTGATCCATGTGTCACAATTACAAAGGCTTGATAATAAAAAAATAAAAATAAAACTACATTTCTATCCACTCTTGGCTTTTGGATGCAATGGCACAGCAAAAATACTCTCCTCATGGGCTTGGTCGTCTGACCCTTCATATTCCAGCCCACTCTCCATTTTTTTAATTGCAAGAAAGGCCCTCTTCGGTTTCTTCGATAAAATGACATTTTTGGCCCCCAAACCTAATTAAATAGAAAACGGACTCCAAATCAAATTTTTTTTTTTTTAATACTTCCTAAATAATAAAAAATTGAATTCTAGAAGTTTTCATAATTTTTCGAGTCCATTTGCTATTTTCTCGGGCTTTTCTTCCAAAATTGCCCCTTAATGCACCCGAACTTTTACCATTTTTCAAACGAGCTCCGAATCCGGATTTTTCTTCACCAATCTCTCCAAATAATTTAAAATTGAGATCTGAAAGTTTTCATAATTTTTTCCGAGCTCATTTGCTATTTTTTCGGGATTTATCTTCTTAAATTTCAGCTTAATGGGCCCAAGATTTGTCATTTTGTAAACGAGTTCCGAATCTAGATTTTTCTTCGCCAATCTCTTCCAAATGATTTAATATTGAGATTTGGAATTTTTGGTAATTTTTTGAGCTCATTTGCTCTTTTTTCCGTATTTTCCAAATTTGCCCTTTTACCTCCGAAGCTCGGTTTTACTCAAAACAAGTCCGATTTCCAAATTTTCTTTTTCTATGCCTTTGTTAAATATTGAATTGAAGTTGGTCCAAAAATGGCTGATTTTTACGATCAAATTCCCCTCCGACTTGATTTTTCCTTTTTCCAACATCGGCAATTTCCTCGTTCTTCCGTTTTTTCTCCAATCGGCTCTTTTCTCGGAATTACTTTAAACTGAGCCTTAGGCTATCCTTGTTTACTCACCCCTCATTAATTAGGGGCTTTAGTTTTACCGAATCGGATCATTTCTACAATTTTCCCCAATTTTGCCAAAATCCACCAAAAACCCTAATTCTTGATTTTCTTCCAAATTGACTTTTCCTTCAGTTTTGCTCCCAAATGGCATTTCCATTATCCGTAGTCATTGCTTATCTTCCATTTGGAACCTCCAATTTTGATCAATTTGATCGTTTAAGCACTTTTCGAACTAGGGTTTCTTTTTCACTAAATATCCGTAACCTATCTTCCAAACTCTATATCTTTCATTGTAGACCTCGGATTATCAAAATTCTTTTATCATTGTTCAATTGAACTTTTAATCTTGATTTTGAAAGTAGGTTAACTTTTCAGTGGTTGACTTTTTTGGGGTCGACTGTTTTTTCACATTGACTTTTCAAGCTTGCCTTTTAAACTAAGTCTCGGAGTACCAGAAAAAACTTTTTGCATTCTAAAACATCTTTTTAGGAAGAAAAATATCTGATTTAGTGATCCGGACAAAATTAGGTGTCTACAGCATAAATATGATATGAAAACCTAACTCAAATCCTAACATATAAAATCAAAAAATTTAACCATTTTTGTTCCTAAACAAGAGAAAGAATAAATTCTAAGAACAAGTGGGTGCTTTAAAATCTCTTATAGTTACATATAAGATTGAATGGGAAGCAATAGTGATGGGAGTAGAAAGTTTCGGATTCAGCTGAGGAATATCGAATGAATCTGTGAGTTTCAAAAGGAAATTTTGTTATTTTTTTTTCTCTGAAATTAGAAAAAAAACAGTCGACCACCTTGTTTTCTTTAAACCCAATTTTCAGTATCGAAAAATTCATCAGACATCGGAAAACTCAAGTTTTAGTATCCGGAGTCAAAAAAATCATTCAACGCCCGAAAACTCAACTTTTCCAATTTGCAATCGCCGGAAACTAAAAATTTCCAAAACTTTTTGTTTAAAAAAAAGAAAACAGAAAACAAAATTTTAAAATTTTAAGTCCTCTTTTCTTTTAAATCAACTTCAGACCTTTCAAAAACAATTTAAAAAAAAAAAAAAAATCCGAGAAAGAAGGCAACTGTTTACCTTTGTTTTTTTAGAAATTAGAAACCCAGAAATTTTTATTTATTTTTGCTTTTGTGTTCTTCAAACTCTTTCTTTCAGCCTTAAACAGAAACAAGGAAAATATATATTTTTTTAAAAGTACCTTGAAAAAAATCGAAAGCCTTTTATGCTCTGATTGCTATTGATTGTGGGTGTCCCCGCTTTGTGTGATTATTGTGTATATATATTTATAGGGTTTTTTTCCTTAGAGTCTAAGAATCGGATCTGCCAAAGCAGATCTGATTTTCCTTTTTCTTTTTTGCTTGATTTTTCTTAAGGAATTTCGATACCTTGATCCTCAAGTATTTCTAAAAACAAAAGATTTTTTACTTCAAGTTTTTAATCACTTTTTTTTTTCTTATTTATTTACAATAAAAAAAAAAGAAATGCGAAAATAATAAATAAATAAAAGAAAATAAATAAAAAATGAAAATTAGAATTAGAATAAACATGGGCATCTAATATGGACTCCAAAGTCCATTAACTAAATCCAAATCCATTTAAAGTTCAATAAACAAAACGGGTTGATCCAATTTGGACTTCAAAACTCAGATGAAAATTATCATCAATTTAGGCCTGACCAAAAAAAAAAAACCTAAGGTGAACTTTTAGATTGGATTAAAAGACCTAGGATAATATTGTGTGTCTACACACATGTTTCCTCAATTGGTTAAGGAAGAAAAAAAAAATTGGGTGGAGATGTTCATTTATGTTATTTAATATATTTTAATTATTTACTATTGTAAATATTATTATTGGATAAAATTTATAATATATTTGTTCAAAGATTTTGTCATTACCTACAAAAGCATTGGAGAGAATGCCTAAGGTAAACAACCCGGCACAAAGCAACAGCTGCAGCTTATATTTGTTCATTGTTCTATATAAAAAAATGATTGAATTATATGATTTAATCAAATCACCCAAAATTATTCGATAAGTTATTCAAATAAAATCGATTAATTCAATTTTTGAATTTACAAGATCAAACCGATCAAGTCGACCAAGTGCTTTTTTTTAGTTTATGAGTAGATCTTTCCTATCATATCAAATCTTAGCATTTATGATGTAATTAAAGTTGTGTTTTGTTATTGGATAAATTGTAACCAACTTTTTTTTTTGAATAATCAATAAAAAATATTGCAATTACCATTGAGTTTACTGATGGATCATGTATCTTGCTGCTCAAATAATTGAGTTTAAACTGTTTATATCCATTATTGAATTTTATAGCTAAAAAAAAAATCTTTAAAGGATTATTTTGACCAAAAATAAAGACAAGGATCTTTCGTTTTTGCTGTTATGTACCATGTAATTCAAATATATGGTTATTATTTTCAATACAAAGATGACAATTGAACGGGTCGGATTAGATTTAAATCAGGTCGTTTTGGATATAAACTATAAACTTATCATCAAACATAAAACAAAAACAAAAAAGTTGAAAAACGACCTAATCATTTTCACATGAACATGAAAATGCAACTTACCAAACATAAATAAAACAAATAAATGTATAGAACCATTTAAAATCATGCTTTCTTGAGGTGGAACACTAACAATTATATTAAACAAGGCCTACCGTCCAAAAACAAATCTTACAAAGTCTGAATTTTGTAAAATGATAGATTTTCTAGTGAAAATAACCAAAATCTTAAAGAAAAAAAAAGGGATTCGTTCCATCACAAAAAATACAATGTTGCATTTCAAGATTGGGCTCAATTCAAATTAAAATAATAATTAAAATCAAACAAATGTTAAATGAAAACCTCAAATTAAAATAATAATTATAAAATAACCACTATCTTATGTTAAAAAGAAAAGAAAGTAATGTAATAATCGAACGAATTAATTATTTTAATAACAATTAAAG
The DNA here is from genome assembly GCA_030761205.1 of Fremontodendron californicum. Taxonomy (NCBI): domain Eukaryota; kingdom Viridiplantae; phylum Streptophyta; class Magnoliopsida; order Malvales; family Malvaceae; genus Fremontodendron; species Fremontodendron californicum. The sequence continues at coordinate 9,364,120 of JAULJL010000041.1, read as the reverse complement.
AAATAAAAATGCATAAATATGATCTGAAAACCTAGCTCAAAACCTAACTATAAAACCAAAAAGTTAACCATTATTGTTACTAAACAGAAGAAAGAAAGGATTCTAAGCACAGGCCGGTGCTTTAAAATCTCTTATAGTTACATATGCAATTGAATGGGGTTCAATAGTGATGGGAGTAGAAGCATCCATAAACTTCGGATTCAGTTGAGGAATGTCTAATGAATCCGTGAGTTTCAATGGAGTTCCATTCAATAATACGACATCACTTTGAATGTTTCCATCTTATGGAGTCAAATGGTACTCTTCTCTTTTCTGATTTCCTTCGAATTTAAAGTTAGGCCTCACATGCAAATTTTGATCATTTGAAAGCTTAACCTTGAAAGTGCTATTTTTTTTTATAAATTTATAAAAATAAGAGAAACCCCCGGCTGCAAAACCAATAATAAAAATTAAAAATAATCAATTTTTAATAGAAAAAAATTAGAAATAAAATATTAACAAATTTTGATCAATATAAGCTTACCTTTTTTTTTGGCACAATGAGAATAGACACGCAAGTATGGAGAACCATTGTGAGTAGCAGAGAGTACTTTACTTCCCATAACCTGATTCCACAACAGTGCACTGTCAAAAATATTGTAACAAATGTTAATAAAACTAAAATTAATTAAAGAGTGAAATAAAAAAAATTTAAATATATAAGATAATAAAAGTATTATTGGAGGCTAACCCATAATAATCTGGATTGGGTATAAATGTTGTAGTATTAAGAAGACCATAGTTTCCACCAATCAAATCTTGTCTGCAGTAGACCTTGTGATTGTAAATTGATGCCATCCCCAACTGATCTAAAAACCTGTAAGATTCAAAAATTAATCACTAATTTTTAATTTGGCATACACAAATATTAGTGGGTATTGAAAATGAATAAAACCACTACCAAAAACCATTAGCAAAAGTATGAGACACATCTTTTCCACCACTGTTATAAGCTCCACCTGATTCCCCAATCCACGCTCCTGACCATGGTGCAAGCTTGTCGATGGCATTTGAAACATCTTTAAATGTTTGAGCAATTTGACTCAAATAAAATGGATCCTGAACATTCTTAATCAAATCTGGACTATCACCTATATTAATCATTCATCAATCAAATTACACAACCAAATATATATACCAGCTTTTTTAGGAAACATTGAATTAATGCAAATATATATATATATATATATATATATATATATATATATACCAGGTCCAAGATTGTAGATATGATGTGTGACTCCATCAAGGACATCTAGTCCTGTGGCTTTCAAAAAAATGTTAAACCATTCCTCTTCATAAAAACCTGTCGGGCCTATAACCTTTGGTTGAGTCCTGGGATTTGGGTACAACTCTTTTATGATATTCTTAAGTACTATCATATCTTTAGCATATTGTTTAGCTTCAACCCTTGCAGATACCCCGGATCCGCAAAGTTCATTTCCTGACAAAATATTGTACATTCATGAAAATGTGGAGCAAAATTAGTAATATATTAAAGTCAATCTTATATAAATTAGTTTGAGATAGCTAGTATCTTCATTAGTTACCTAATTCATATGAATCAATTTTGTATCCTTTGAAAATAGTATACTTCATGAGATCTCAAGCATTTTGTGGATTCCAATCACCAACCCAAAAATTCCATCCAGACTCAGCTTTAGACTCTTTTCTTCCTATAAGAGCATTCAAACTGAATGTAACCTTTGCTCTGCAAAAACATAAGATTAATAGAAATCATAATTAATTTTTTTAAATTAAATTAAAAAAAAAAATGCCATAGGTTAAGTCTAATTTTATTAAAGTAAATGTATACCCAGTTCGGTTGAAAAAACTCATTGAGTTCATCCCATCTCTTCATGTCAAGACAACCTTTGGAGAATCCAAACAAAAAACCCTTCTTTTTTTTTCTTGAAATGGTGGCACTTCTTAATCTTATTTCCTACATTGTACACCAATTGGTCTTGCAATGAACCTCCAACTCTAATTCTCAATGGATTGAATGCTGAAAGTAGTTTACCACCGTTAGCAAGCTGAAACTATTCTTATCAAGAAGAATATATATATATATATATATATATATATATATATTCAAGAGAATAGCTTCAAAACTCACCCTTTATAGCTTTTTCCATAATCTTGTTTTTCAAATCCTACAAATGAAATATATCTCCAAAAAAAACTTGTTAGATTTTAAGTAAATATACATTCTATAATCTATATATACTCAAATCAAAGAGAATAAATTATTATTACCAGATGAAAAAGCCCAGAATGTCCCCAAGGACATTGATTATAGTCGCATTTCTCCGGTGGGTACCAATCTAAGGTGACACATATGAAATCGTTATCAATTTTAGCTATTGAAGTTGCTCCTGCAATCACAACTTCGACATTTTCTGCCAATGAGAGTGAAAACCATGACAGAAATATTATGCAAAAAATTACGCCTTTGAAATCCATCCCCATAGAATCTGAAAATAAAATTACAAGAAAGAATTAGATATAATGTTATAAGAAAATTATTGTATGCCAATCTAACACGAAAAATTGGACATGAAAATATATATATATATATATATATATATATATATTGTACTGTATAAACCCTAAACCCTAAAAATACTAAAAATAATCAAAGGGTAATAAGTGCGCTTAGGAATTGTTTCTGCTTGACACAAATCCCTTATATTGATCAAAACGTTTTTTATAATTTTGAGAACTTGATAAAAATTAAAAAAAACAAAAACGGTAATCATTGAGGAAAAAAGGTTTCAAGACAACTCAAAATAAATTAAATTCAGTAAAAACTTCGTTTTAGGACTAAAATTTCCATATTTTATTAGGGTAAGCGTTATTGGTTGAATTAATAAAAAAAATAAAACCAACAAAATAACAAATATATAAATCAAATAAATATATGTTAAACATTTTAAAATCATAATTTACGTCAAATTAATAACATGTATAATATAAAAAAGTACCTTGAAAAACTAAGCTAATATTAAACCTCAAAATAAATCGATATAAAAAAATGATTCAATAAATATTTATATATTAGTAGCTCATTAGAGTTTGAGTTCAACTCAACTGCGAATAAATTACAACTTATCTCTTTAAACAAGATTAGGATATTTAGTGAAAAAACCAAATATTAGAGTTTGAGTTCAATTCAACTGTGAATACATTACAACTTATCTTTTTAAACAAGATTAGAATACTTCTTAACGGGAAAGAACTAAATATAAATTAGAATTATTATCCTGTACACCGACAATGGATTTTTTTAACTCCACAAGCGGATTTACATATTTTTGTAATTTTTTATATGATTTATATTTGTACAAACTGACCGCTGGATTTAACAATATAATCGTACTCGTCGTGCACGTAAAATTTTGAATCAATTCGATTATATATCATATTGATCGAGAATATTATTTTTTTTCAATATATATCTAATGGTAGAAAGTTTTTTATATTGGAACAAATAGTTAAACATTTTTAATTTACTCAAAACTCGACGTGCATGATCTACGTGAATAGAACATGAAATATGACAATCGGATAAAAAATATATAAATCGTATAAAAAATTACGAAATTTTTTAACCTCACTTGTGGAGTTAAAATCTCCACCGTCGATGTACAAGACCTCTTTTTCAAACGAAAAAGTAAATATAAAATTTATATAATATTAATTTATTTTTAGAAATAAAAATGTAAATGGTTGATAATATTAAAATATTTTTTTTGTTACGAATATGAAATTAATTTTATATAATATTATAATTTATAACCTATATCCATTTATATTTTATCATATCTATATTTATATTATATTTATCTATAATTTATATCTATGTATCTATCTGCTTATCTATTCATAATTATCTATATCTATATTTATCTTCAATATTTTATATAAAAGTAAGCATATTGAAAAAAAAAAAAAATTATTGACGAAAACACATATTTTAACTTATTATATTTTTATATAGTTAAATTTTTCTAATTTGACTTTATTTTATTTTAAATATGTTAGTAAGAAATATAAGAAAATTTGTTTTTCAAAAACTATAAATAAATATAATTCTCAAATATATTTTATAAAATATTAATTTAACAAATTATTTAAAATGGTTAAACTTGGACTTAATAATTTTTATTAATTTTAAGAAATTCACGTCATTGAAAAAAAAAAACAAGTTTTAATATAACTCAAAAAACTTAAATTCGGTAAAAACTTATTTTTTTAGGCTAAATTTTTTTAGATTAAATTAGGGTAAATGTGGCTGGTGGAATTAATCAATAACAAACATGAAAACCAACAAAATATCTATACCTTATATATAAAAAAAAAATCCCCTAAGGGGTTCTTAGTTTGACACGTGTCCAAGCTTCTTTGCTCAACATGTGATAATTTTTTTTTTTAGTTTTTTATTTTAAAATAATGTATTTAAAGGGATTGGTCCGTACGTTGACTCGCGGGTCGATTTAGGATCCGTACTCAACCCGCTTGGGAATTTTTTTAAAAAAAATTACTTTTTAGTTTTACATCGGGTCGATTTAGGATCCGTATCCAACCCGCTCGGAAATATTTTTTAAAAAAAATTATTTTATTATTTTTAGTTTTTTTATTTTTATTTTAAATGATGTATTTGGAGGGCTTAATCCGAGCGTTGACTCGCGTATCGATTTAAGATCTTACCCGACACGCTCGGAAAAAAAAATTTAAAAAAGAAATTATTAATTATTTTACTTTTTTTTTTAGTTTTAAGTCTTTTATTTTATTTTTAAATTATGTATTTATAAGGGGTTGGTCGACACGTTGACTCGCGGGTCGATTTAAAATCGATACTCGACCCGTTCAGAAAAAAGTTAAAAAAGTTATTTTATTAATTATTTTTATTTTATTTTTAAATGATGTATTTAAAGGGTTGGTCTGCACATTAACTCGCAGAAAGATTTAGAATTCGTACCCAACTCGCTCGGAAAAAAAAAGTTAAAAAAAGAACTTGCTGTTAATCAATGTAACACACGTGTTAAGCTCCTTTGCTTGACAGCGTGCTTTTTTTATTACTTTTATTTTTTTATTTTTTAGTTTTTTTTTTTAGTTTTATGTCGACTCAACGAGAGAATAAAATACAAATCATAATTTTATTTTTTACCTCCTATAAATAAAAAAATACACTATACAATAAAGTTTAAATATTTTTAAAAATGCATATAAATAACATTTGAAAATACATTTATATTACATAATTTATAAATAAATAATTGTCATAAATTTAATTTTTATATTTAATAAAATATTATTATAATTTTAAAATAAAAATTATTATTTAATAATATTTAATTTAAAATTAATTTATTATTATTAATTAATCTAAAATTATTAAAAAAAATTAAAAGAACCCTGCGAAGCGGGTATTTAATTCTAGTATAAATCAAAGGAATGCATGTTAAAAAATTTAAAATCATTCTACATCAAATTAAGCATGCATGATATTTATAGACTAATTAATAACTTACATAGAAATTAGCAAATCTTATCAATATAAATAAAATTATTGAATGAATATGAATTACTATTTCCTTAGAAGTAATTCAATATAGTCATACATTAATTAATAATAATTTTAATCCAAATTATCCTACAAATTCGAGATGTTATTATAAACTCGTAGTGGGGTTTTTCAATCCTATATAATTCCTAGGGTGTGTAGTTTTAGTTGGGGTGGAATTGAAGCAACCCCTAGTCGTCGGCATTCCAAGTAGACATGCTCAAAGCCATGCTACTCACCTGATCCGACAGGTCCGATTTAAATGGGGTCGAGCTTGAGCAAGGTTTTTTCAATTTGATTCGACTCAAATCATTATTCATTCAATAAAAAAAATATTTTTTATATAAATTTAATTATTAAATATAATTTTTTTTTAATATTTATGAATAATAAACCGACCTACGAATTAGTCTGGACTTGGCCCAAACTTGAGTAAAAAAAAATCAGACTGCGATCCTATTTGATTCGATCTATGGATAGATCTAATTTCAAGTCATACTTGGTAGATGTGATGGACTATTGTAGGTTGGGCCTTGGCAACTGTTTTACAAGTTGTGTTTGCCTGTAATAAAATAGGCCTTAAAATCAACTCTAGTGGTTATATCAAGGTAGTTCGTACCGGATCGGTAGGTGTACTATTTTTGTTTTGATATTGGTATGTATCAGTATCGATGTGTTTCGATATACCATTTCGGATTTACCTGTATTTTTCAAATATTTTTTCATATATCTATATGTATAACCTATTTTCAAGTTTTTTAATAAAATATATATTATATACACATGCATATACATATACATCCATTACATGCATATATATGTTTTGATGCAAATATAAATTTTAAATATTTAATATCTAATATCTAAAATTTTTAAACATCAAATAGGTAAAATAAATATTAAAACGTTAAAAAAGATAATAAATTATTATTAATTACGTTAAATAACCTAATTTAATGAAGATATTTTATTTTTAAATGTAATTATGAACAAAATAAAATGATCATGACACAAAAAATTTTAAAATGGTTTAAAAAATCAAATAAGTGAATTTTTTTCAAAAATTTTTTTAAAAAAGAATTAAAATCTTGTACCAATCGGTACGGACCGGTACGTACCGATACTGACCGGTATTGATTGGTAACGACCGGTATAGGCCGGTACGATCGATACGGGCCGATACCAAAACTGAAACGGAACTAAAGATTTTTTGTATCAATTTAATTAAAAACTATAATGTATCGACCGATACCATCGATATTGAAACGTTACCGACCACCATGGATTATTTTCTTTTCTTGGGCTTCAATCGGGATTCAACCCGAATTCAAGAATTAAGTCAAAGAAAAACAAAACTTATAAAGACAAAAATAAGACGCATAATTAAATTCAGACAATTGCATGTTAACTTCAAATTTTATGACATTTGAAGCTTGATTTGGTTACATGCAAATATCAATCTAATTTTGTTCGGATAATTTAACGTAATGGTCAGATAAATGTCCGAACAAATCTCATTTTTAATTGCTTTAATCCGAGTTTCAATTTAGATTATTATTTGAGACTTTTCGGATACAATTAATTCGAATTTATCATCTGAGCTTGTAAACCCAAATTAAAGAGAGCCCAAATGCCATATACAATATTATTTATTTATTTATATATTAATTAAATATATATTTTTTTTTTAAATGAGAAGGAGATGGCAGCCGGCTCTTGGTTTTTTTACTGAGATATAGCCAAAAAAATACTAAAATACCGTTGTTTTTGGATTAATTCCAAAAATCCCCTTTTTTTTTCTAGCTAGGAAATCGCCATCCCCCATGGCGATTTCCCAGCGTTAAAATTTGAAAATTTGTAAAAAACACCAAGGGAAATCGCCATGGGGGGTGGCAATTTCCCTTGGTGTATTTTGCAAATTTTGCAAATTTGATGAAGGGAAATCGCCATGGGGGTGGCGATTTCCCTTCATGTATTATTTTTTTTTTTAAATTAATAAACAAAAATTAAATTTATTTTTTAATTTGATAATTTTATTTTTTATTTTTAAAAATTATAAATTAAATTAAAATATTTTTTTATAATTTAAAAAAAATAAAAAATAATGTATATTTTAGGTTTTTTTATAATTTAATATTATGAAATTTGTTTTTTAAAATTTGTTAAAAACAAATTAGATAAAAAAAATTGAAATTTAAAGAAGGCAACGGTCACATGACCGTTGCCCCCCCCTCCCCCAAGTCCCCCCTCCCCCCACCCCCCACACCCCTCACCCCCCACCCACTATTTTTCTCTATAAATACCTTCCTCATTTCCTTCATTTTTTCATTCTTCTTTCAACAATTACATCTCTTTCTACCAAAAAAATTTCTTTCTACAACAAATTTTTTTTTTCTACAACAATATTTAGAAATGGCTTCATCATCACTATTGAGGTTACAAGAAAATCACATATCGGAGGTTATATTTAACGAGGTAAGTAAATTGTTATATTATTATTGTTTTTTATATTATTATTGTTTTATATTATATTATATTATTATTGTTTATATTATATTATATTATTATTGTTTATATTATATTATATTATATTATTATTGTTTTTTATATTATTATTGTTTATATTATAGTATATTATATTATTATTGTTTTTTATATTATTATTGTTTTATATTATATTATTATTATTTATATTATATTATATTATTATTGTTTATATTATATTATATTATATTATTATTGTTTTTTATATTATTATTGTTTTATATTATATTATATTATTATTTTTTATATTATATTATTATTGTTTTTTATATTATTATTGTTTTATATTATATTATATTATTATTGTTTATATTATATTATATTATATTATACTATATTATATTATATTATTACAATAATTTTGTAATTTTAATTTTTTATATTATATTATATTATTATTGTTTTATAATTTTGTAATTATTATTGTCTTTTAATTTTAATTTTATAGTTATTTATTTATTATATAATTGAATTATTTAATAATTATATAAAAAAATTGAAATTTTTTATTATTATTGTTTTGTTATTTTATAGTTTTATAGTTTTATTTATTAATTTTTAATTGTTATAGTTTTATAATATATTAATTTTTATTATTATAACAGGAAACTCGTCGCGTGTTACATGCGAGGAAATTTACATTGGAGGACCCGCATCCATCTATTATCGACCACTTAAGAAGAGCCGGATTTTATCACGCAAGTCAAATTCGACGACTTTTGATGCAACTCGACTTAATCAGTGCGTTGGTCGAACGATGGAGACCCGAGACGCACACTTTTCATTTTCCATGTGGTGAATGCACGGTCACTCTCGAAGATGTTGCACTGCAACTTGGACTTCCGATCCATTGCGATGCAGTTACAGGCGGAAGCCTGCTAGATTGGAATGAAGTGTGTCAAGATCTATTGGGCTCGGCACCTCCAGATGAGTATGTATCTGGCTCAACGGTGAGACTAACTTGGTTGAAATCGTTTCAAAATCTTCCATTACATGCAACCGAACAACAAATACAATATGCTAGAGCATATATTTTACATTTGATTGGAGGATTACTGATGCCTGACAAATCGAGCAGTCGGGTACATTTAATGTATCTTCCATTGTTACGTGATTTAGAGCATGCGGCAAATTATAGTTGGGGTTCTGCGTGTTTGGCGGTTTTGTATAGAGAACTTTGCCGAGCTACAGTTCCAAAAAGCCATGACATAGGTGGATGTTTAGTGCTTCTACAATCATGGGCTTGGTATCGGCTACCATTTCTTGCTCCGCGCATGGATATTTCGGCTGTATACCCCCTTGCAAGCAGGTAATAATCTTTACTATTTTATTAATTTTGTACGAACTTGTATTTTTATAGGTCATTAAGATATTATATGCATTTTAATAGGTGGAGTAGGAGTACGAGTAGAGATTTTACAGAGACTCCGAGCGATCTTGCAAGTATAAGAGTACGACTAGATCGACTAGGATATGATAAGGTAAATATTTCGATTGTTACATTGAAGTTTTTTTTTATTTAATCCATATGAAACTAATAATTTGTAATAATTATTCGCAGTTTCTGTGGATGCCATATTCCTCGCGTGAAATTATGGCATGCCTCCCATCGGATGCCTACAATAATTTCAATATATAGAAAGCAAACACAGCATTGATATGCTTTTCATATGTAGAGTGGCACCAAACTGACCGGGTGTTGCGACAATTTGGGATGCAACAACCAATTCCTGCAGCCCCGGTGAACCTTGATAAGCTTCACAAGGTCGACATGCGTGGTCGTAATGATGAATTCTGGCCTGCGAAGCATGAACATTGGATCCAATGGTGGAACATACGTTTTCAACGAATTCCGACAGGTTACCCGATTGTTGGTAATAATTTCAACCCATCTGCTGATTACATAAGATGGTATAGAAATGAAGGTCGGCCTTTCGTTTGTCCACCGTCGATGTATGAGGATGTTAGGAGTATGCCATTTACCGGACAAACTTCAGCTCCAGTCCCTCCTACACAGGATATGGATGCTCCTAAACCTCGCCGACAACGTGGGCGAATGCGTCAACCGACCTCATCGGAGTTCACAGCACCGAGGATGTCATTTGATCATCCTGAACCTGAACGGGATCATGGAGTACCATCCAGTCATCGTTATTCCGTAAGTCACCCCGGATATGACGTTGATGAGTGTTACCGACCATCACCGCCAACACCGAGGTTAGATGACCAGCTCCCCATCCTAAGTCCAAGTTCAGCATATCTAACATCCATGTATCAGTTTGGAACCCCTTCGTCAGCATTTGATGGTACATCATTTATGGGTGCATCTAGTAATCAGGTTCCCGTTATGGGTGAACTAGGTGTTGGCTCATCCAGCAGTGGATTTCAAATTTTTGATACAGAAGAAAGGACTGATGACATACAACCGGAACCAGTGGCGGTTATAGCAAGAGGTCGTGGTGGACCGCGAATACGTGCCACTGACGAGGTTGAACGACGGGTGCAACCACCACGCACTAGAAGAGCTCGACACTGTTGCTCTACACCACGCAATAATTAGAATAATTGTAATGTGTTTTAAATTTCTAATATAAATTTATATGTTTTGCATTTCATGTTATTTATTTTAAATTTGTTCGGAAATTAATTGTTATATTTTATTTTAATTTATATCTTAATGTTGTTATTTAATTTTAATATAATAATCCAAATTACATGATAAGTTGATTTTCTTTTTTTCATTTTAATTTAATTTTCTTCTTAAATTTTAGTAAGAAATAAAATTTTAATCATAAATTAAATTAAAATTATTTTATCAAATATCCAGTTTTAAACTATAACAATCTATACTATTATTAAAAACAATGATTAAATTGATGTCACGAGTTAATCGAATACCAACTCAAAAAAACTAATCAAATTAAAAAAATTATTTTACGATACCAACTTAAAAATAACTTCTTTATTTAAAAAAGTGACTCGATAAATTTCTTTAAACAAAAATTTTATTTACATTTTACATCATTAAATTATTTTTGATATAAATTAAATTTTCCTTTTTATAATATTACAAAATTATAAAAAATACAATTTTTGATATAAAAATTTAATAAAAAATATAATCTTCTTTTTAAATTTTAATAAGAAATATATTTTTTTTATAAAATTGTAATAATAAATTAAATTACATTTTTAATATATATTTAGAAAAAATAAATAACCAAACCTATAAAAAAATATTTTAATTTAATTTATAATTTTTAAAAATAAAAAATAAAATTATCAAATTAAAAAATAAATTTAATTTTTGTTTATTAATTTAAAAAAAAATAATACATGAAGGGAAATCGCCACCCCCCATGACGATTTTCCTTCATCAAATTTGCAAATTTTGTAAATTTAACCAAGGGAAATCGCCATGGGGGTGGCGATTTCCCTTGGTTAAATTTGCAAAATACACCAAGGGAAATCGCCACCCCCTATGGCGATTTCCCTTGGTGTTTTTTTACAAATTTTCAAATTTTAACGCTGGGAAATCGCCATAGGGGATGACGATTTCCCAGCTACAAAAAAAAACGTATTTTAGGAATTAATCCGAAAACAACGGTAGTTTGGTTTTTTTTTTTTTTTACTATATCTCAATAAAAAAACCGCCGGCTCTTCCTCCCAAATACCATTTTTCTAACCCTTCCATTTTCAGATTTGCTCTTTCCCTCTTTCTTCACTGTGTTCAAAGTTAACATTAAAAAAAAAAAAAAAAGGAAAATATGAAAAACATGCAGTCTACCAAGAATTATTGTGAAATAGTAAAATGAATAAAAGTTATTTGAAAAAGATAAATGAATAATTACAAATTATTATAAAAGATATTGTAAAGACAAAATTACCCTTCATGAAAAAATTTACTTTTCCTTTTTCTTTCATTAAGGAAATATTATTTTTTAAAATTTTAAGTGAAAATAAATTTTAAAAATAAAATATTTAAATATATATTTTTTTAAAAATTTAAAAAAAAATTAAAAAATAAAGAAAAATTAATTTTAGGCATATTATTTTTATTTTTTAAAATTTTTTATTTAGAAAAAGTAAATAAAAAATTTAAAAATTTATTTTTTAAAATTAAAAAGTTTTTATTTTCAGAATATTTATTTTTTAATTAAAAAGTAAATTAAAAAATAAAAGAAAAAGAAAGGAGAAAGTTTTTTTATCAAGGATAATTTTGTCTTTACAATATCTTTTTAATAATTTCTAATTATTCATTTTTTTTTCAAATAACTTTTATTCATTATACTATTTCACAATAATTCCTATTACATTGCATGTTTCTCATATTTTTCCAAAAAAAAAAAAGCTAACAGCCTGCCTACACCCCCCAACCTACCCAGCCACCCTACATCCCCATTGCTTGGGATAATGTCCATAATCCCAGGAAACTTGGGATTTCTTGGAAAAGTGAATCCTGAAGCTCTACATAGAGCAAACTTCTCCAGATTAAAAAAGGAAAGAGACTCATTCTCTGAAGTATGGTACGGCTCTGAAGAATGAGTATCCGTACAGGATACTGGTACTCATCGGGTACGGCTGGATACGTATCGGTACGTATCAATTTTTAAAAAAAAATAAATAAATAAGAACGGGTACAGCTCGGATACGGCTTTGCTAAATTTTACACTAAAACTCAGCATTTTAATGCACTAAAGCATATTTTTCTTCCCTTCTTTTCATTATCAATAGCATTAGTATGTCCTAAAACATATTTGGAGACTGTTCTTTTCATTGAAGATAGGCAAGGAAATAATGAGATAAACACTGTTAGAGTTTGATTTTCAAGAAGTAGTTCGCGGTCAAAGGTGAGATTCTAATCTTTTTGTATGTTGGCATGAATTTGTATGATAGGCCAGTGAAGGAGTCAGCCTATGAGCTCTTGTTTCACAGAGCAATGGCTTTTGCTTCATATGGTGAGTATTGGAGGAGTTTGAGACGTATCTCAAATACCCATTTATTTAGTCCCAAATAATTGCTATTTAGGTGTCAGATTGGTGTTAAGATGATGGAAGAAATAAAGGGTTTAATGGAAGTAAAAGATGAGGTATTGATAAAAAAAGGTGCTTCATTTTTGGGGTCATTGAACAATGTTCTGGCGGCTGTTGAAGAACAAAGGTGTTTTTAGAGAGGAGGAGGAGGATTGGGAGTTTAGAGAATAAAAAAAATATATTTGGGTCTGCCACCAGACCAGCCCAGACCGGCGGCCCAGCTGATTCGGACCGGCCTGCCAAGAACAAGCCTTGGTCTTGGGCTTGTTTTTTCTTTTGTTGGGCTTCCATGTTCAGTCTTAGTTAGGTACACTTTCCTATCCTTTAAGCCCATTCTATTTAAATGTCTATTTATTTTGTATTTCATACAAATGCTCATATATATATATTTAATTGCCATATATTTGTTTTTTTTTTTTTTTGAATATAGCTGGTTCATAAAATTTATGCATGGATAAAAATTAAAAAAAAAAGAGAAGAAATGGATAGGTAATAAAAATATTTAATCAAGTTTTTCTTTTGCAAGCATATATATATATATATATTTGAAAAATGAAAGAAAACAAATAATGAATAGGATTTCGTGTATGAAAATAAAAATGGGAAAATTAAAAGAATAACTAAAATTTGTTTTTGGTAATGTGTCATATCACACACATTTTATTTAATTTGCTTTCTTAATAGAAAATTTAAAAAAAAAATAAAAAAGAGAATTTTTAGAAAGAAATAAAATGTACTAATAACGAATAATTTGCTCAACATTGTATAAGATAATATACTAAAAAAAATTATAAATAATAATAATAATAACTTACGGATTCTTGCCTAGATGTTGGAAGAATCCTGATATTTTTATAAAATAAGAATATGTTGTGTGGTGATCCTTTTCAAATTCCACCTAGACGTTGTAGAATTTGGGAAGGCTCTCACATACGGCGAAGGTTCATGTTTTATTTCTAAAAAAATAATATAAATAATAATAATAATAATAAAATATTAAAAAAAAATGATAGTCAAAATAATAGTTAAAATAAGTAATAAATAAAATAAAAAAGGGATGATAATAAAAACAATAAAACACATTTTTAATCAGTTCGTTATACTGTCTATTTATTCATGCTTATTTATTTGTCTTTGATCGGCATATCAATATTATTCGTTCAGTTTATAATATGTTATACAACACAAACATTAAATAAAATTTTTCAACAAAAAAGGAGAATTTTCTCGAATAAGAACAATATACTTAAATGAGAATTTTCAAGTGTAGAGATCTTCTCCAAATTCTGCCTAGACGATGGGGAATTTGGGGAAGATCTCACATCGAGGGTTCTCGTATTGCCTTTAAAAAATAAAATATTCCATTTTAAAATTGAATTAATTCATTATTTACGTTGTTGTATATGTCAGATCAAAAAAATGGGAACATATCAATTTCAAGGACCGAGATTAGAATTTTCAAATGTAGAGATCTTCTTCAAATTTCGCCTAGACGATGGGAAATTTGAGAAAGCTCTCACACCGAAGATTCTTATCCTCACTCAAATGAAAATTTTATTTTTAAAAATTAAACAATTTGTTGTTTAATTATTGCTCATTATTTTTATGCTTGCTCTTTCATTATAGTTGATTATTACCTTCATCGTATATCAAATTTTATAAATAAAAAAAAAAAAAAAAGGAAATCAAGAGTTTTAAGAGAGTCTTACGAAATAAAAATTAAATAATATTCCGAGTAAAAACAAGTATTCATATCCTGCCTAGATGTTGGAGAATTTTGAATAATTGTTATTTACGAAGGAACATTACTCGATTTAGAGGAATGTTATGCGAACTCAAAAGCAAAGAGACTCTTCCCAAATTCTGACTAGACATTGGAGAATTCGATGGAAGTTTTCGATGCCAAAGATTCTCATTTTATTCTTAAATGAAATAATTTGTCCTTTTCTACAAATACAGAATTTGTAATAAAGAGTGTTCTGAGAATTATTTTTAAATCAAATTAAAATCGTTTTATCAAGATTAAAGGATGACACATGATTAAATGGTACCATTTTCTAAACGGGCATCGTGGGGGTGCTAATCCTTCCCCACGTGTAACCGACTCCCGAACCCAATTCTGTTTTCTCTCTGGTTTAAAAAGCAGCTTCGAAATTGGTTTTAAAAAATATTTTAATTAATTTTAAAATATTTTACTAAAATCAATTTTAATAGGTGACCAATCACACCTAAACAAAAGCACTGGTGGCAACTCCATTTGTGTGTTAAAATCGTCTATCGATCAAAAAACCGTTATGACAATCACAACCATTACTCTTTTCTAAAAAAATAGCTTAGTTCTCACTTATATGCTCAAAAACTTTTTTTTTCTATCCGATGCGGGATTAATATGTCCTAAAGTACTTTGGCGTGACATTCTTCTTCACCTAATCTTATGATGTCCCGTCTCGGGTAGACCTGTCTAAGAGGCCAGACCTGGGTAAAGATTTTCTTAATTTGGGTCGAGCTAGCTCGAAGTACTATTCATTAAATATACAATTATTTTATTTAAATATAATTATAAAATATATAAAAATATTTTTTAATAATTTATGAATAGTGAGTCAAGCTTTCGGGCCGGCCGAAATGGGCTTAGGTAAGGAAAATAAAATTTTCTAACTACGGCTCGGCCCATGGATAGGTCTAGTCACGAGCTTCTCCATTTTGCCTACCTGTCCCCTGGGTGTTTGGTGTGGAGTCACGGTTGGCCCATCCTACCTACCCCACCCATTAGGGTGCTCAGCGTGGTGTCGGATAGTCAATGGCTGGCTACTTGGCTCTGATACCAATTGTTACGGGACGATTACTCTATTCTCAAAAGACGCACTTAGTAGGATGTGCATCACATCCACTTATATACCTAAAAACCTTCCCTTTTTTATTCGAGTAAGATTAATACACTCTATGTTTTTTTTTTTTTTTTTAAGTGCTTTGGTATAACAATAGTTTATTGATTTAGTTTTAAACATTATTTTGTTGATTTAGAAATTACTTTCTTCAATCCCATCGGTGAAATCGAATTATTAAAACCTTGATGTTAGACCTGTTTATGGATCGGGCCGAGTAGAGATGTTCATGGGTCGGGTTAAGCCGGGTTGGACCGGGCCTATGTATGGTATTAAGACCATACATATTTGTCCAAACCCAGCCCAACCCGAAATATGAGCCTCAAGTTTTGCCCAGATCCGCCCATATTTGTAAATGGATAGTTCAAACCCGTTTAGACCTACCCCTATTATTTTTTCTTTTTTTTAAAAAAAATATATGTTATTTTTTATTTAATATTTAGTAATTTTATATTTTTTTGGTAAGCTCTTAAACATGGACAACTTAACATGTTTTTTAATGTTTACACCATAATATTATATATTTTATCTTTATATGATATAAAAATAAAACTAATATATTATATAATTGGAAAAGGGGCCAGGCTCGGGCCTTAAATGTTAGAGCCAAGACCCAGTCCATTTTTTAAACATATCTCATTTTTTCTCAAGCCCATTTTTCGGGCCTAATTTTTTGTTCAAGCCCTACCAAATATCAGGCAAGCCTTCGGGTTTGGACGGGTAACCCAGCCCTTGGACAGGTCTAGAGTCGAGTCATGGCTTAGAAATTTTTTATTTCTTTACCCAAACTCGGGTTGGGTTAGGCTTGGACCGTCCCGAAAGCCTATTTTAATGTTAATGAAATATTAAAATATTATTTTTATATTACCATTTATATATTTTATAATTAAATTTAAATAAAAAAATATTTTTTAATGAATAGTAATTTGGGCCGGTCTAAATTATTAAAATCTTTGTCCATACTAGCTCAGTTCGAGTCGGACCTATCGAATCGGGCCAGTAGTCCGACCCTTTGATATGTCTACTTGATCTTTTATATTTTGTTTTCTTTTAAATATTAAACTCCAACATATTGCATATTTAAACAAAGCTGAAAATTAAGTTCTTTTTTTTTTTCATTGCAATTTTAAGCTGACTTAATTTAAGAATGCTATTATTATTAATTTATCATTTCAGATTAAATAATCTTGTTGACATAATTATTTTTTTTTCTTGGAACTGTCTCACCATCTATACATTAGTAAACGATGACTTTGTTTGTAGGGACAGCAAACTCTGTTTTGGTTTATTGCCACCTTGATACTGATCTCTTGGATAAGTACCATTTTTGTTATTTTATTTTATGGATTATATATTATTCCATACACATTGAACCAATTTTTTTAAAATTTACGTACGAGATTTGAGAATCTATAACATATGTTTCATTAGGTTATATTTTTTTTTTTTAAAAAAAAATTATACATCACGGGTAAAATTTTTAAACTCTAAAAATAGTATTAAAAAACTATGTCGTGCTATTTTTATTATATATCTTAATCCGTTAATTTTTTATTTTTTAATATACCTTGAAAAGTATGTAACAATTCTTTAACCCATTAGTGAAGTTAAAAGCTTTTACCAAAATGTATGAAATAATTTTTCTTCAAAAATTAATAAATTAATATAATAACTAAATAAACATGTGGTATAACATTATAATCTCATTTATAAATTTTAAAATTTTTACCTTAAATGTATATATAAAAATACATTTTTTATCATAGATGTAAATTAATTACTTATATAGTTTTAGGCTGAAAATTGATACCATGGCATGGATCTAGATTAGACCTGCTCATGGGCCGGGCAGTTCGTCCGACCAGGTAGGCCCGGCCCGTATTGGGTCGGGTCTGGGTTTGATATTTTTGTTTCGGGTCGGTCAGACCCGGCCCGAAACAGTATTTTTTATTATAATAATATTATATTATTTAATTTTAATTATAAAAATATAAAAAATATTTTTTTTTAATCGATGAACAGTAAATTCGAGCCTAACGGGCCGGCCCGGCCTGACCCAGGACCGGTCCTGGGCAAAGAATATGAAAAAAAATCGAGTCGCGACCCGGCCCGGCCGATGAGCAGGTCTAATCTAGATCAGTTTAAATGTTTATATTAATAAGCATAAGGTTCATAGGGATTGAGGCAACTCAATAAAATTTTACTTATTTTAGCCAATAAAAATAAAAACTACACATTTTTCATCTGAATTATATAACTATTATGTACAAGCCATTTTAACCAAAAACTACTCTTGATTTTATACACTTTGGTCAAAATTATCCAAAACATCAATATTTCTTGCTGGTAAATGCATATAAATCCCTACTCAGGTTCAATTTTTATTCTTCTAACAAAACCAAAAAAAAAAAAAAAAATAGCACCTAATTTATTTTTTTTTCATCACCTAATTATAAGCACATGGCTCATTAGGTGCAAGGAAATTATGATTAATGTGCAACCAATTGAATCTAGTAAAGCTTGCGAGTGGTGATCCGCCACTAAGCACCTTAATTCTTCACTTTATTTCACCTTAATCATGACTTTTGGAAATCTACATATATATTTTCACAATTTATTCAAAAAAGGTTCTGATATTCTATTTTTTTAAAGTAAGTTTATATATTTTTATTATACTTAAATAAATCTTCTTCTTTTAATTTATATCCAAATAAATTTTTATTTTAAATAAAAAAATTAATTTATTTTAAGAGTTAATTATTTAGGTATAAATTAAAAATTAAGAATTTATTGAGTGTAAATTAAAAATTAAAGATTTATTTGAGTGTAAATAAAAAGTTAAGAGTTTATTTAGGTAAATTAAAAATATAGTAGTTACGTAGGTAAAATAGTAAAGTTTTAGAATTGTTTTGTTATTTTAGCAAAAAAAACTTAGATTTTTGTTTTTTTCTTCATCTTATATATTGATTTAGAGATAATCTTTTAGATTTTTAAAGTGATTGAGTTAAAGGCAATTCAAGTCAAAAGTATAAAAAAAAAAAAAAGTTTCTTTTAGGTACATAGGGTTGACAAAACTCGAATTGTTTGATGAATTTCGAACTAATTCATTCCGACTTGAGAGATTTTTTTTTTTTTTTTTAACATTGGGCGTGGAGTGGGACGGGACCTTTTTTTTTGTTTGAAAGGCAGAGATGCAACAACCCAACCTCGAATATTAAAAGTATTATTTTACCTTTAAATATTTAGTTTTTAAAGGGATAATAAAGTAATACAACTAAGCCTATTCTTTTTCTTTTTAAAAACCTAAACCTAATTTTTTTTTCTCTCCCTAGATTAAAAACTCATTTATATTGATTTTATATTTAAATTTTTTTATAATATTTTATTATTTGAAAAAAATTAGAAATAACTAATAAAAATTGGATGGAGCGGGGCAGTTATGGATGTAATCGACATCTATGAAAGTGGTAGTAATATTGAAATTTCAACATCCACGACGTAACGAGACGAAAGGCACGGGACAAAACATTCGAATGACGGGACAGTAGCGGATATTGCAAAATTCGCTCCCGCCCATTCTATTGTCATCCCTATAGGTACATATAGGGAGTACTCGTCAATGGGTCTTTCGCTACATAAAAATAAATAAATAAATAATTCCTTCTCCTCTTCACAATTCAAAATGGAATTTTGAGTTTTAACAGTTAAAAGGGTTTCATTAGAAATTAATCAAATAAAAAAGTTGATTTGCTATGCATTAGGCAACTTTGTAGGCAGCACCACAAATAATTGCCCGCTAGCTAGCTAACTAGCTTCATATGATAATATTATTCAAGCAGCCTTCTATTTTAATGACCAAAATTTGAAAGCTAAATTTGTTTTATAGTCATTAATAATAAGGAAAAACAATAAATAAATTAATAAATATAATAAATATAAATATAAAAGAAATGAAATATTTATTTAATGCAATTAGGTAAATATTTAATGCAGTAATTGGCAAAGTAATTTATATCATCTATACTAGTTAATTGAACTGATAGAAAATGTTAAAAAATAGACATTGATTTTTTTTAGATATTTAAAACCTAAACTAAAGACGGTTTCATGGTTAAAAGTACCTATAATTACTTCCAATCCGTCAATGAAAGAATGATTTTTTAGACTAATTAATTTAATTAGGAACTTAACTCTTGCTTTTTCTCTGTTTTTTATGGCAATGAAGATTAGGATGGTAAAATCCGATACGTTCTACGAATTTCGTACTGATAACTCTTAATGGAAAGATTTTATTTTGAAAAATGGAGACGAAAAATATTTTATATATTCCTTTAATATTTTTAGTATATATAATATATATACTATAAAATTATATTTATGAATAAATTATAATTTTTTTATAATATTAAATTAAAAATAATTAATAAAAAAATAAAATGAAACAGTATGGAACAATTATGAATATATCGATATTCATTAAAACAAATATTTTCAATATCTATATAAATATAAAATAAAAATAAATAAGATAATTTTTGTCATCGTCTCGTTTTATTACCATCTCTAATGAAGATGAACCCTTTACGAAGGAACGTAGGATTCGTGCAATATCCTTAAGGATCATGCTGTTGCTATACGGTCCAAACAAATTTGCTAAGAATTCAAATTGTGTCTCACATGTTATAGCATTTTTGTTATAACATTTCTCAAATATTGTTAAAAATAATAAAAATAATATTTTGACAGCATTTTGCATATTGCTGTTATATATTATAATGATCAATAATTACAGCATTTTTAAAATTTTTAGAAGCATTTGACATATGTTGTTATATATGTTATCATATAAAAATACTTTTTTTAGCACTTATAATTGTTATCATTGAAATCTTTTGCAGCAATTGAAAAATGCATGCAAAAATTCTTGAAAAACTGTTATAAAGTAGAAATATCAGCATTTTAATAAATGTTATTATACATATGTAAAAATGCTACTAAAATTAAAATTGAGACTATTAAAATTGAAGCTCAGGGTAATAGTTGGAGCTGGAAAAAACTATTAAAATTGAGACACTTGGCCATCCAGTTCATTAGCCATCAAGATGGAAGATGGATTTGGAAATTCCCTGGAACCACATTCTCAGCTGCAAAAGTATGGCAGGATCTTAGACCAAAGAAACAGAAGGTTAAATGGGATAGACTTTTGTGGTACCCTCACCATATCCCTAAACACTCCCTTATTTCCTGGATGACCATTTTGAACAGATTGCCCACTAGCATGAGACTTCTGAGCTGGGGGTTAGAAGTAGATGTGAATTGCAAGCTTTGCCTCTCTGAACAAGAGACTCGGGATCACTTGTTCTTTGAATGTAGCTTCTCCAAATCTGTTTGGTCGCAGGTAATGCAGTAATGTCAGTTGCAAGTACGAAGTTGTAGTTGGAACAATGTGCTCGAATGGGCTGTTCAGAAGCTCAAAGGTAGATCATTGCTTACAACTATTCTCAAGCTTGCTTGGAATGCATCCATTTACCACGTCTGGAAAGAAAGGAATAGAAGGATACATGGAAATCCATGCAAGTCTCCATTGGAGGTTTTTGAAACCATTAAAGAGGAGATCAGATTCAAGTTGGTAGGCTTAAAAAACTTAGAACTTGATAATGTAAATGCTAACCTTTGTACTGATTGGGGCTTAAGCAACTCTATTTTTCTTTCATCGTTGTAAAGCTAGCTGAGTAGCTAGTTTTTCAGTTTTCATGTAGCAGAGATATTCTCTGCTTCTTGGATATATAAATTTACACTTATCCAAAAAAAATAAAAATGCTACTAAAGACATAAGGCTGCGGTCACATATACAGCACATAAAAAAATGTTTTATCTTACAACAGCAATTTTTTTAGTTTTTACAGCATTTCAAAATGATGTTATATGTCAAATTTGTACAGCTACAATGGCAAGGGAGTATTTTTGTGTCAACTTCAGGGGCAAACTTATTTTTTGAGTTATTTGGCCCAAATTTGAGCTGATTTGTCGAGACCAAATTAATACTAACATTTCTCATCCCGTAACTATTATACTTAACAATTTTAAATATGATACGAAAAAAATAATTAAAATAAGATACGACATAAAAAATAATATAAATATGTATGTGAATGTGTCAAAATATATATAATACAAATTATTGGTATGTCAAAATTTATATAAATATATAATATTTTAAATACGATTATGATACGAAAATAAATTGAACATGACATGAATACATGAATTATCAAATTTAGTAAATATGAATCATATGTATTTAAGTAAAAGATCAACAATCGTGTGATCTATTACTGGTATAGTGTTAAATTCTTTGTTGAGTTGATAGAAATTCGAAAGTCGAAAATCTCAAGTATAAAAAAATTAAATTAAATTTATGTTTGATTTTTTTAAGTAAAAGATTGAATCTATGTGTGATTTTTATCTTATATTATTATTACTTGAGATATCGATCAGATCACATAAATAAATAAATAAAAATTCAAGAAGCGCGATTTTTTATCTAACTCAAGTTTTACCTTATTCACTCAATATATTAATAAACGAAAGGACGCAAAGGGTGGGTTCTAGCGCCAGGCTTGCACTCCAATCATCTCACTATAGACACAATCGTTGAGGTTAGGGGTGTAAATGAGACACTTGTGCTCGCAAGCTACTCGAGTTCTGCTCGAAAAAATTCGAATTCGGCTCGGTCATTGTCGAGCCGAGCTCAAGCTCGAGCTATCGAGCGAGCCGAGTTCGAGTATCTTAATGGCCGACTCGAATAGCTCGCGAGCCTAATCGAGCTTTTTCATTTTTAAATATAAATTTACTATTTTACCCTTAATATATATATAACCCTAAAACCTAATTTTTCTCCCATTTTCACATGTTCTGCCGCTTTCCTTTTCCCTCTCCCACCAGTTCCTCCCTTCTCTCCCACTCCCACCTGCGGCTCTTCCCAACTTCCACTTGCGGCTTCATCTCTTGCCTTTTTTCACTGTTTAGATTTTCATCTTTGATTTATTTTCCTGTTTATCTAGTCTGCCTTTTGTTAGGATCTCATGATGATAGAAAGAACAAGACCTCGATGAGCCTGCCAAGACCTAATCTTGCCATCCTTATGACCGCTCCAAACCAACCTATTCCCGCTATCTACCAGCAAACACATGGCAGGGGAGGTTTATAAGCGTGCCACATCCTCATCACCCCTCTTGACTTTGGCACCAAGGCCATGTTTATAAGCGTACTCGAACCTCCAAAACTGAACCCCACACTCTTGGCTTGCCCATAGCTGTGTTTTGCTACAAGCAATGTTATGTGAAATCTTTTGATTCTTTTGCTTTGTTGGTTACTTTTGCTATTTGATTTCTGTCTTTCTAGATCTGTTAGAATTTATCTTACTTTTTAATAATTTGTTCATTGACTGGTCATTATAGAAAAATTTTCATTATTTATAAATTTAATTAATATAAAATTTGTAAATTAAAATTTTTAATTCGAGCTCGAGTTCGAGCTTGAATATGAAAATCGAGCCTAATCGAGCGAGCTCGAATAGTTCGATTTTATCTCGAGCCGAGCTCGAGCTTCAAAAATGATATTCAATCGAGCTCGAGCCGAGTTTCGAGCCACGAGTTTCGAATCGAGCTCGAGTTTATCACTATTCGAGCTCGGCTCGATTACAGCCCTAGTTGAGGCCAAGTAAACCTCTTCAAGGGTTGGATAACCCATCCAATCCAATAAATCCGGTTCGAATTAAATCGGGTCAGAGTAAAAAAATTTATAATTCAGATCAGTCTAGCTCGATGCGAATTACTATTCTTTAAATAAAAATATTTTTTATTTAAATTTAATTATAAATATATATTATTATTATTATAAAAATAATATTTTAATAATTTATGAACAGTAAAATAAGCTTATGGGTCGGCCCAAAACGGGTTTAGACAAAAGAAACAAAATCGAACCACGGCCTGGCCCATAAGCAGATTTAAGGCCAAGTAATGGATTTTTCTTTCCTTTGCTTTCTCATCCCATCCCCGTCTCTATACATATAAATACGTGTGAGAGCTCCTTCCCTCCGACGCCTCACTCCGAAAACCTAATTCCTTTTTTATTATAAAAGATATAGCAGTCTGAGAATAGAGAAAGACGTTGCAGATGTTGAGATTCGAATCTCAGACCTACTAGATTTCACCTTTTAAGAGTAACTGTATGAACTAACTGGGTTAGATCCTAGATTCAAAAACCTAACCCATTGCTTATAACTAAGAACAACATATCTCAAATTTACATTTCTTCTTCTCAAGATAGCATCTCAACCATACGTTAGAACTTATGGTTAGTTTAGCATTGCTGTTGCGGTTGAGAAAAGCTCAGTTTGGAAAAGTGTGTTTAAAAAGTGCATGCTGTGAAAAAATGCTGTGAAAAATGATAGTTTGAGATTTTTTAGTGTTTAGCATTACTGTGAAAAAATGTTGTGAAAAGATAAAATGTCTAAAAAGGATATCATGTTAAAAAATAATTAACAAGTTATTTTTAATACTAATTGAGTAAATTAATAGTCTTAAGATGTATCAAAATATAAATTATGATATTTAATTTTGAAAATTTATATAAAAAAAAAATTTTTAGATTTTCTTCAAAAAAAAATTATTGCATCCTAAAAATAATTATATTTTTTATAATTTCAGAATATGTAAATATATTATAAGTGGATAATGTTTTTTATTTAAAATAGATTTAAAAAATAAATAATTATTTACACATCATATCATATAAATATATATATATATAATATATAAATGTGTAATATGTGATTATTCAATGGATATAAGGGTCATTTTACTATCAAAACATAAGTTGCCAACTGCAAACACACCTCTGAAGGTGTGCTTGCGGTTGGGTGAGCTTCTGCTACCAAAAAAGGCTTTTATTCCAAACCATTAGTCGTTTAGGATTGCGTTGGTTGTCAAAACGAGCTTTTGGACAGCCAACGCAATCCTAAACGAAGCTTTAATATTTTAATTTAAAGGTTTCAGATTCGAGGTTTTCTTATATTAATATAGCCTTTTTTTTTTATTTCCCAAATTACTTACATTTGGTTTTTATGTACCAAAATGCTCTGATTTTTTACATAGATTGATAAATCGCCTGCCATGGCGATTTTTCTTAAGTTTTTTCTAATTTTTCTTTTATAATTGTATGAAAATCGCCATGACCCATGGCGATTTTCATATATATATATTTTACTTTAAAAAAAATTTAAAAATTATGCAGATGGTGACTCTTGTATATTTGTAAAAAAATAATAATAATAATAACATTTTGTAGTGTGGAAGTCGCCATGGCAGATGGTGACTTCTACACTAATTTTTTTTTAAAACATTTAAATTATAATCGTTAGGGCCAACGGTTATAATTAAAAAATAAAAAATAAATAAATGTTAACAAAGCATTTTAATTCGGTTATTTTTAAAAAATTAAATTTTTAAAGATTCATGAGGACGGCTTCCCAACATTTTAAAAATAAAAATTATATAACAAAATTAAAAATAAAATTTTTATAATTTTAAAAAATAAAAATGTAATAAATTTAAAATTACAAAATTACAAAAAAAAATTTGTATAACTCTTATTTTTTAAAAAATTTAAAATTTTAAATTTTAAAAAATAACTGTTATTTTTTGTATAACGGTTACAAAAATTTAAATAACAGTTAATTTTTACATTTAACCAAAAAATAATAAAAAATTATAATTATATATAAAAAATTAAAAAAATTGTAATTACATATAAAAATATAATTATATAACATGTAACGATAAATAGAAAAAAAACTTCCATAACATGAAATGCGAAACATGTAAATTTATACATTATTATACAAAAATATATTATTCTCGTTGTACATTATTATACAAAAATACATGATTCTCGTTATATTATACATTATTATACAAAAAGTCAATTTATTGTAATTATTTATGGATGAGCTCTCTTATCGCGTGGTGTTAAGCAACAGTGTGAAGCTCTCCTATTGCGTGGTGGTTGCACCCGTCGTTCAACCTTGTCAGTGGCATGTATTCGCGGTCGATCTCGTCCTCGACCTCTTGTTGTAACCGCCACTGGTTCTGATTGTGTGGCATCTGCATGCTCATGGACGGTGCTGTAATGACCCAAATCAGCTGCATCAGTCGACGGAAACTCACTATTGGAGAAACCCATATCTTCTGTATTGAAAAATGGAAACCCACTGTTGGAGGAGCCAACATCTAGTCCACCCATAAAGGAAACCTGACTACTAGATGGATCCACAAATGATGTACCATCATATGCTGACGCAGGGGTTCCAAACTGATACAATGTACTTAGATATGCTGAACCTGGACTTCGGGTGAGAAGATGGTCATGTAACCTCGTCATTGACGGTGATGGTCGGTAACACTCATCAACATCATCCCCGGAGGACTGATGGAATAACGATGACTGGATGCTACTCCATGATCCCGTTCAGGTTCAGGATGACTAAATGACATTCTCGGTGCAGTGAACTCCTCCGCATGTGATGAGGTCAGTTGACGTGTCCACCCACGTTGTCGGCTAGGTCTAGGAACTTCCATTTCCTGTGTAGGAGGGACTGGATTTGAAGTTCGTCCGGGAAATGGCATTCTCCTAACATGCTCAAACTCCGACGGTGGACAAACAAAAGGTCGGCCTTCATCCTTATACCATCTTATGTAATCATCAAATGGTATGAAATTATTACCAACAATGACATAACCTAGAGGAATTAGTTGAGAATGTATATCCCACCACTGGATCCATTGTTGATGCTTCGTAGGCTAGAATTCTTCATAACGCCCAGCATGTCAATCTTGTGAACTTTATCAAGGTTCACCGGTGGTTGCGGAATTGGTTGTTGATCCCAAATTATCGTATCACCCTGTCGGTGTGGTGTCACTCCACATATGCAAAGCATATCAATGCTGTATTTGCTTTCCATATATGACAATTATTGTAGGCATCCGATGGAAGGCATGCCATAATGTCATTTGAAGAATATGGCATCCACACAAACTGCGAATAATTATTATAAATTATTAGTGTTCATATGGATTGAATACACAAACACTTGAATGTAACAATCAAAACATTTACCTTATCATATCCTAGTCGATCTAGTCGTAATCTTATACTTGCAAGGTCGATTGGAATATCGGTATAATCTTTATGATTACACCACCTGTTAAAATGCATATAAAATCTTAATAGACCTATAAAAAATACAAGTTCGTACAAAATTAATAAAATAGTCAAGATTATTACCTGCTTGCAAGGGGGTATACAGGCGAAAAATTCACGCGCGGAGCAAGAAATGGTAGTCGATACCAAGCCCATGATT
This sequence comes from Fremontodendron californicum, assembly GCA_030761205.1. Taxonomy (NCBI): domain Eukaryota; kingdom Viridiplantae; phylum Streptophyta; class Magnoliopsida; order Malvales; family Malvaceae; genus Fremontodendron; species Fremontodendron californicum. The sequence goes on along the minus strand of JAULJL010000041.1, from coordinate 9,336,628 downwards.
GCAGAAGCACTAAACATCCACTTATGTCATGGTTCTTTGGAACTGTAGCCTGGCATAGTTCTCTATACAAAAACCTCAATCACGCAGAAACTCAACTATAATTTGTTGTATGCTCTAAATCACGAAGTAGTGGAAGATACATTAAATGTATCCGGATATTAGCATTCCTCCAATCAAACGTAAAATATATGCTCTAGCAGCATATTTTACCTCTTCTTCACTTGCGTATTCGGGGAGATTTTGAAATGACTACAACCAAGTTAGTTTCACCGTTGAGCCATTTACATACTCTTCTGGAGGTACAGCGTCTAATAAATTTTGACACTTTTCATTCCAATCTAGAAGGTTTGCGCCTGTAACTGCCATGCCATCCAATGGAAGTCCAAGTTGAAGCGCAACATCTTCTAGAGTGATCATGCATTCACTACACGGAAAATGAAAAGTGTGCGTCTCAGGTCTCTATCGTTCAATCAACGCACTAATTAAGTCGGGCTAAAGCATAAATCTTCGAATTTGAGTTGCATAATAAAATCCGGCTCTCTTTATGTGATCAATAATATATGGATGTGTGTCGTCAAAAAAAAATTCTCGAACGTAAGACGCGATGAGTATCATGTTGATAATTAATTAAATTAAATGATTATAAAATTATAAAAAATTAATAATGCAATACAGATAATATTATAAAAATTTACGATACCTCTTGAAATACAACTAAGGATATGTGATTCTCTTGCAACCTCAACAATAATGATGAAGCCATTTTTAAATCAACGTTAAGAGATTTTGTATGGAAGAATGAAGAATTTCAAAGAAATTTTGATTTTTTTTTTTTTTTGCATGAAATAAGATGAAGAAATTTGAGTTTATGAATTAAGTTGGAAGAAATAACGAAGGAGAGGGGGATTTATAGAGATGGGATTAGGGTGTGCAAAAAGTCGAAAAACTGATTAAATCGATCGAAACCGACACAATTCGGTTTTTCGATTCGGTTTATTCGATTTTTGGTAAAATCGATTTGCTTGTTCGGTTACAACGTTTTAATCGATCGGTTTGCGGTTTTTAATTTGTAAACCGAACCGACCGATGAAACCGACAATAAATAAAATAATAATATTAAAACCCATAACCCAACCCATAATTTAAACCCAACCCCATAATCCAATATCCATTAACATAATAGGACCCAATACCCAATAGACCCACCCATCCTATGATTAAACCCATAACCCAACCCAACCCAAATCCAATACCAAATACCAATACCCCATATCCCAAATGCCAAATTCCCATTTCCCTTTTTCTTCCCTCTTTCACTCCCCTTTCTTCACTGTGAAACTGAGAAACCGAAAATTGTATATGTATGAATTAGAAGAAAACCAAGCCTACTTTCTCTTTCCCTCCTTATAATACTCTCATTTTCCCGTTTTCAATTAGCAATTGAACATCCTTTTGCCTATCAGAGCTTTGATAGAAGAGCAGCTATCAACCATGGGTCACTCTAATGTCTGGAACTCTCACCCCAAAACTACGGCTTATGGCAACTATGGCTTAAAACTCTCACCCCAGAACCCATAAATCGGCCTGGGTCTCACGCCTAGTAACTGCTTCTCTCCACTCTTTTTGATTGCTTAGTAAAGTTATAGAAAATACTTAGTATTAATGCTTTATTACTTATTTAGTTTTCTGCAGGATGTTGTCTTTTAGCCTATAAATATGTTAAAGGAATGCAATGAAATTTTAGTTTTCTGATTTTTGAGTGCCTCTCCAACGATTTACATGTTCTTTGTATAGGGTTTTAATGACAGTAGAACCGAGCCAACCGACCAAACCAAACCGATTAAGTTCGGTTCGGTTAGTTCGATTTGGGGTTTTTTGTCGGTCGGTTCGGTCAGTTTCAAAAATTTAATCGGTTATCTGTATTTTGAAACCAAATCAACCGAACCGACCGAACCGACCGAATGCTCATCTAGGTGATTGGGATTTAAAAAAATCTAGGTGATTGGGATTTAAAAAAAAAATAGTGTGAAAGTCGCCATTTGCCATGGCGACTTCCACATTACAAAATGTTATTTTTTTTACAAATATACAAGGGAAGTCGCCATCTACGACTTCCCTTGCATAATTTTTTTGGATCATGACGATTTTCATACAATTATAAAAAAAAAATTAAAAAAAAAAATAAAAAACCTTAAGAGAAATCGTTATGACAGATGGCGATTTCCTAATCCTATGTAAAATTAGTATAAAAACCAAATGCAGGTAATTTGGGGGAAAAAAAACTATATTAGTATAAAAAAAAAAACCCTCAGATTCGAACACTAAAATGATAAAAAAAAATGATCTTATGATATTAAGTATTTTAAAACTTAATGAATTTTCAGATCTCTATGTACCCAAAAAAAAAATGTGAGATCAAACTAGTAATTGGGATTTGATGACACATTGTGAGAAAGGGAAGTGGGTGTAATTGGTATAATCAAGTTTATAGTCTAAGGACAATGGCAAGGGGTGTTGGAAAGCATGCTTATATCGTGCAACCAAGCATCGGATGGGGGCAAATTGTTGTTGTCGTACTCGTTGTTGCAGTAGTTTATATATTTGTTGTTGTTGTTGATTTGCATATCGTGAAGTGCGTTGGCAAAGTGTGAGAAAGAGAGTGTGAAACGGACTTTACGTTAACAACCTTTCCCAACTGTTTTACTCTCCATCGATCTCTTCTAATTTTGCCTCTTTTCAGTTACATTTTGGGTTGGTTTTGGACTTTTCTCTTCTTTGTTTCTCTCCATTTTCCTCTCTTTCACCCCCCCATATCCTTTTTCCAACTAAGCCTATAAATATAAAATTATACTTCCATTTAACTATTCAAAAATCTTGTAAGCTGATCAAGAACATTTTGGCCTTACTAATTTACTCTTACTGTTCCATTGCCCAAAGGCCAAAACCTCCTTCCTTTTCTCCCTCTTCCTCTCTTTGTTTTCCTTTTTATCATCTCATATTCACTATATATTGAAGCCCCACTTCCTCTCTTTCTCTCAAACTCTTTCTATTTCTATTTGATGGAAGCTCCGGAGGAAGTTTCAATGGGGTCTAAAGATCATACCAACATTGTAAAAAGGAAGCGAACCAAGCGTTTGAGGCCTCAATCACCAATCCCTTTTGCCATAACTTCCAATAATTCGATATACGATGGAGATGGAGGTGAATTTGAAGGGATTCCAAATGTAGAGAACAAGAATTATACTCAATATTTGTCACCTTATTCTTCTTCATCTTCTTCTGAATATCAAGATAATACCGAGGAAGAAGAAGAAGACATGGCTAACTGCTTGATCCTCCTCGCGCAAGGCCAATCAAGAGAATCCTCGAAATTACAAGCTGATGGCCACCACGACATGGGAATTTACAACAAATTCTCTAGCAGAAAGTTCATGGAAGAAGCTTCAAATGGGACAGGCAAAGGCGCCGGATACTATGTCTACGAGTGCAAAACTTGTAACCGAACATTCCCTTCATTCCAAGCCCTTGGTGGTCATAGGGCTAGTCATAAGAAGCATAAGGCAGCGTCTGGGGCGGCCATGGTTGATGAGAAAATAAGACAATTCAAAGCAGCTGCAGCAGCATCAGATGAAGAAGAAGCACAATTCATCAAGACTAACAACCTTTCTTCTCTTTCTCTTCAATTGTGTAATAACAATAAGGCTAAGGTTCATGAATGTTCAATTTGTGGGGCGGAGTTTAACTCTGGACAAGCCTTGGGAGGGCATATGAGAAGGCATAGAGGGCCAATTCGTAGTAATGTTAATAGTATTACAGCTAAGACAACCTTATCATTGACAGTACCAATGGCAATGGAATCTCATCAGGAACCTAAGAAACCAAGAAATGTTTTGTCTTTAGATTTGGATCTCAATCTTCCTGCCCCAGAAGACGACCACCGAGAATCTAAATTCCCCTTTGCTTCCAAGCAACAGCAAAAACAACAACAACAGCAACAACAATCTGCTCTTGTCTTCTCCGCCCCCACTTTGGTGGATTGTCATTACTAAACAAGGTTAAAGAATTTTCTTTTCTTTTTTTACTTATAACCAGATTTGTATTATACAATTGATCCAAAGCTGAATTGGGGTTTTGATTCTTTTTTATTTTTCTATTATTTATTCAACATTTATAAGATTCTTTGTTTTTTTTCCCTATATATGAAACTTGAATTCTTGGATGAAAAGCAATGAATAATGTGTTATATTGATAGGTAATCTATCAAAAAATTTCATGTAAAAGTTTCATGATGGGCATCTTTTTCTCTTCTCTTTTTCAATTTGGTTTTTGTTCTTTTTCAATGGGAGGGAATGTGTTAAACACTTGAGAGAGAGTTTAGGCTTGGATTTGTCATCACCGCAAGCAAATTAAAAGCGTGTGGCTTAGGTTTCATTGTATTCATTTACAAGAATACCTTTCTCTCTCTCTCATGTTGGTGTTGACAAAAAATAGAATAAAAGTGTAGGAAAGGTCACTAAGGAACTGCAATTCTCATATGAATCTACCTATTGTTGTTTTTCTCTTTAAATAACAATAATATATTAATTATTATGCTTCTGCAAGCTGTTCCTACTTCACTATTTTTGTTCTTTGCTTTGCTTCTTCCACATCTTTTTGTTAGTTACTAGTATACTCAAAGACAACTAACCACTTAATCGGATTTAATTCAATGGGTTTATATAATTATTTTTTAAATGTTAAATCCAACAAATTTGAATTTCAACATCTATGATTTTTTTTTTTAGAATTGACAATTCGTGTATTCGTATCGTGTTCGTGTATTTTCACGTATTATTATAATAATATTTAAAGTATTATATATTTATATAAAATTTGATACATTAATAATTCGTGTTAATAGATTTAATTCGTTCATGTATTCGTGTCGTGTTCGTGTTATTTTTGTGTCGTATTTTAATTATTGTGTTCGTATCTTGTAATCGTATCCAAAGTTACCAAATTTTTTTTTTTTTAAATACCAAACTATGTCTATGACCTCTTTATAAAAAAAAACAAATAAATAAACACTCCCGGGGAAGTCTTCCTCTGCTTCTTGACCCACAAATCTTACAAATGCACCTCTCCAATTTGGGTTATTGTGATTGACTGTGGATTCAATCTTTTTACAGTCACTATAATTTTCAGTTACCATCAGCACATTGATCTTAATTAATCTAGCTAGTTGTTTAGGTTCAAAATTTATTAAGTAAAAGTCAGTTATATAGTAGATCTTTTTTGACACAATCAATTTCTCTTAACTTATATGTTCACATATTAGTATATCTTTCCCTCTAGCTATTCATAACAGCAAATATCCTTTCTTAAATTAACTTAGTCTGATTTGTAACCAAGAAATTAAATAATGGCTTATTTAATTGTAATGATAGGCCACCAAGACAAGTATCTGACAATGTTAAAAATTGGATTGAACCGATCGATTGGATTGAAAACCGATGGCATGTCTAGTTCGATAACATACATATATATGAAAAACATCAAACCGATCAAACATTTAATTGAACCAGATTATGTTGGATCGATTTGATGTTGAACTAATTTTAAGATTTTTTATTATTTCATTTTCAAATAGTGAAATTTGAATCTTGATTTTATTACATTTTTATTATATTTAGTACTTATTTAACATTAAAAAATCAAAATTTTTATCTTTTAATCTAATCGGTCGGTTGAACCAAAAATCAAAAGTCTCATTGGTTCAACCTCCGATCCAATTAAGTAAGGTTTAATTAAAGAAGACAAATAGCCTTGTAGTCCTTGTATTATAGCTTTTTTTAAGCATCATTAGCTGTTCTTAAGTAAGAGTTTGGTGTCTGTCTACCTCACACACAAGAAAGAGAGAGGGATGCAATAATTTGTAAGGTTGCTATTGACTGTCCCAAGTTGAGCAGATGTGCTAATTCAGGAGTTGAGTCAATTCATCTTTTTGCTAAATAAAAGATGCAAGTTGTGAGGTTAGCTAGAGAATAATGTGCCAAGCTGTTTAGCTAGGTCTTTTAGAATATGGTCTGTTCATGTAATTATAATTGTAATATAATTAGGGGAACTTAATGTTAACAAATTATTTAGAGATTTAGGAAGTTGGGTTTTTATTTTAAGCCTTAATTATGGCATCTAGCCAAAGAAAAAAACTAGTTTAAGGCATTTGACTAAATTTTTTGGATCTAATTTAAGGCATTTGTATATGATATCTACATATACTATCACTAGTAATTAATTATAAACTTCTCGTGCACGATGAGTATATCAACTTTCCTTATGTGTCTAGCACACGAATATTAAGGGCGATAACATGTTAATTAATATGGAAGAAGAGAATTTTGGCCTAAACATACTACAAACCACTAAACTTGTCACTCTTTGCATAGCAAAGAGAGGGCTTAGCTCGGTTGATTCATGGAGTTACCCTTAAGAGGTAGCATCTAGCAGATTTGGATTTTGAATCTCAACATCTACAATTTCTTTCTCTATTCCTAGACTGCGACTTGTTTTGTAAAAAAAAAAAAAAAAAGGAAGAGTGAATAGTTTGTGGCTTCTCTTAAGAGATAAGAGTGAACATTGGCATGAAACACTTGGAATTAGGTTAATTACCAGCATTAATATGGGAGAAAGCAGCTGATAGGATTGACTTGTGCCTTCATCCATAGGTGTTCAGTGATATATTCAGTTGTGGGTAAAAGAAGATGCAACCTTCCAACCAGAAATTAAAAGTTTGTCTTTGAGGGCTTCTAGAGTTGGTAATGACCACATATTTAGTTTTTTTCCAAAAATTTCACGTGCCAAAAGGGGTGAAGGCAAAAATATTGATGAGGTGGTCAGAATATACATATAAAAATTTAAGTAAAAATAAAAATTATGTATGAAATATATTTGTCTAAAGATAAGGTTATTCGTTGGCTCGAATCGGGCTGGGCCTTTTACAAGTAAATTTTTTTGCTATGACTCGACTCAGTCCATAGACAACTCTAATATAAAAATATTAAATGTTTTAACAATACATAAATTCCTTAGAAAGAAATAATTTTTTTTTAATTTTTTAAAGATTGTAATTCTTGTTGTATGTGAAAAAATTTTAATAAGAAATAAAGTCTCAACATCAAAAATATTTATTGTCTAATTAAAATATGTATAAAATTATTTCATATTATAAAAGGAAATCATAAGATTACATATATTTAGAAAAAACAAAATAAGTTAAATGCACAATTCGTATTAGATATTGTAATTATTTAATTTTATTTATTTATTTTTCCCATGAAAAATATTAAACAAAATAATTAATGTAAATGTATCTATTTAATTGATTGAAAAGGTAAATGGAGAGAATTAAGCTAATAATAATGAATGAGTTTAAACTAAAAATGTTATCAAATTTATTATATCAAACAAATTTTACAAATGGGGGCCAAATTAAAGGGGCCAAACAAAATTTGGAGGGGCCAAACATAATTTTACTTTATTTCAAAAGTCTTAAAAAATTTAAGTAAGGGTCAAATTGAAAAGCCAAACAAAATTTAAAAGGACCAAACATAATTTTACTTTATTTCAAATTTCTTAAAAAATTTAAAAGTACCCCCTCCCTTCGCCCGTGCGTGCCAATACTCTATATGTAGAAGTTTGAGGGAACTCATTTTTCATAAGGAAAAACCATGTTGCTTAAAAACCCAAAATATGACGGGTTAAGATTTAAGATTCAATTCATTATTTTATTTTTTTTATCCATTATTTTTCAATAAATTTATCATTATCATTATCATTTACTAATGAAAACTCATTCATTATTTGTTAAAATCATACTAATGAAAAGTGATTAAAAATATACTAAAAAATAATAGAGGGAAATCGAACCAAAATATGTGAGGGGTTGCATGGATGATGATAAATGAAGGTTTAAATTTAAAACCTAAAACCTAAATCAAGATACTGGAATCTCATGAATATTTGATGAAATGAAGATAGAAATGAAAAGAGAGCAAACATTTATCAAGATATTCATTATTATCCCTCTTTTCAAAAAAATTGAGATCTGATTTTTTTATCTAACTGAGATCTAAAATTTGAATTCACTGCATCTTTTCTCCTAGATTTTTTTATATGTACAAAAAAAATACACACATTTTTTATAGAGCTGTTTATGAACCGGGTCAGACCAAGCTTAGATAGTAAAAAAATTGCTTGCGCAAGACTCGGCTTGGCCCGTTGGACTCGAAAAAATTCATTTTACTGTTTATAATATATTAAAATATTAAAAATTATTTTTATATTAATATTCATATATTTTCATAATTAAATTTAAATAAAAATAATTCTTTATTGATTAAATAGTAATTCGGATCAGGCCGTCCGAATCTACAAAATCCTATCTCAAATCAAACGTAATTCAAATCGGACCTGTCGGGCCGACAAATAACTCGACTTTTAGACAACTCTAATTCCCTATAGGTTTCTTTTTCACACGAGAAGTTTGTTTAATCAAATGCCGATTGTTGTTGATATGTGAATATGATCTTTAAATTTAGAACCCAATATTTAATAAGTTAATTTATTCTACTAACTAGGGTAATTCCTTTGGTCCTTTACCAAATTACCATCCTTTCATATAAATATATTGTTCATGCTATGTCATTGAGAATTGACTGACCTAGTGGTATTTTTTTTGTCTCAAATTAATTATTGGACTTTGTTTTTTATTGTCATTTGAGTTTTGGGATCTAAATTCTAAATTCTAAGCATAGTTATAGATGAGTAGGCAGCCATCGTTAATTATATATTTATATCTCTAAATTCTAAGCATAGCTAACAAATTAATGAAAACTACCCTCACATCCTCTCCTCTGATTTTCTTGCCTTCCTTCCACTCATGTGTTGAACCAAACACATCATATCTTTAATTATGGCTAGCATTAATAACCACAAACAAACACATTTTCCACTAATTCAGGCCACTATCACATGACATGAAAAGCCTTGCCTCTCATTATTTCAATTTTGAAAACAATTTCTTAGTAAAGCAAAAGGACTACATTTATATTTAGAAAAATTATTTTATATAGATTAATAGAATTTTTAAATTTTACAAATGAAATTAATAAAATGATATATATGTTTTAAATTTTATTTTTAAAAAATTAAAAAATACATTTTATTAATTTTATTTTTTAAAAAAAATTCATTTATATATTAAAAATTAAAAAAATAATGAATATTTACACGTGGGAACAAATATTAATACGTATAAATATGAACAATTTAGTTTAAATAAATAAAACTAACCTGCCCACCTTATTTAAGCAAGGTATATTGTCAAAGAAATGGGCCTTGACTCAATTTTGGGCTTCTAATTCCAAATACCATAATTTATTATTTTAATAAAAAATGATTGATCAACTTTTAAATTTAAGTTCTAATTATGGAAGGTTTCTAAATAATCTTCGCAAATCATTTTTATGAATTACAAATAGAAAAAGGAAATTGAGCTTTTCTCAATTTTTTTTATTCATTAATTTTTAATAATTCATCTATAAATTATAAAAATCATATTTATAAATAATGATTAAATTATATTAAAAAATGATTGACAAAAAACTAACGAAGGGGATCTTAACCTTAGAAAAGATTTAGCGATGGATTTCTTTAAGATTGATCAATTAAGAGGGTTGGGGCAATGGAAATCAATGATAACTATGTGATACCAGCATATACAAAGGCGAGGTAGAAACTAACCCATATGAGGTAGACTTCTTCAAGGGCCAGATAGCCCAATTGATCCGACAGCCCAATTTGTATTGGATCGGATATGAACAGAATTTTTTCATTTCAAGTCGGTCCAATTCGAAGTATTGTTTACATAATAAAAATTATTTTTTATTTAAATTTAATTATAAAAATATATAAATATTAATAAAAAATAATTTTTAAAATTTTTAATATTATTTAAATAGTAAAACGGATAGGAAGCCCACCCCAGGCCAGGACTTGAATAAAAGAAATAAAAAAATTTCGGACCACAGCTTGATCCATGAGCAAGATTAATATGAGGGTGATGTTTTCAAATTAAATCCAACTAATTAATTTTTTATTTTTTTTGTTGGAGATGAAAGATCATGTATTTTGCCTGTAAAATAGAGAAAGAAACTATCGACATAGATGTTAGTAATTGCTTTTTCTTATATATTTATCTTGACAAAATTATGAAATTTTTTACATCTCAAGCGCAATCTCATTTTTTTTTTTTAAATAATCACAATGTCAAGTTAAGCATTGAACATAGATATTCGCAATATAAATTGTATTTGCTACAAACTTCATTCATAACATTTGCTTGCTTGAGCCTCTTTATGGTTTTAGCAGTACTAATGATCAAAATCATCTCCTTTATGCAACTTTAGAGAGATTATATATTGATGAAGTAGTTGTAGGATTCTCATAGCTATATTATTCGGATTTAAGGTGAGTATCGAATACGAGTATGTGTTCGATATGAGTATATTCAATTTTTAACAAAAATTGAATATATTTGTAGGATCATACTTTGATATCCATATTCAAATATGTGTCGAATATAGATACTTTTGAAAAAATAAAAAATCATGATAATATAATGAAAAACCCTTTCATAAATGTCCGTGATTCTTAAAGGGAATCACGAACTGTTTTGAATCATTACTTTTGCTGAAATTTTATTTTTTATTAAAACATTACAATTGGTTTTGCAAACAAGGGATAAAAATATGTGGCTGTTTTTGAATGGGAATGACGGACGGTCATGTAAGTCAAGTCCTAATATAATCTAGTTTTCTCACAATAAAACTTCTGATATTACAAAACTGATACAAAAAAAAAAAAAAGTTTTAAAATAGAAAGGAAGCAGGGGGGAACAGGGGAAAGGAAGAGGGAAAGAAAAAAGAAACAAAAAGAAACAGAGACAAAACAGAGGAGAAAGGACAACTTGAGGAGACAAAATTCTAACCTTAATATTTCATTAATGCGAAAAGCTATCCTAAAAAAGTAAAAATAAAAACCAAAGTATTTAAATCATCCAATTTATGAGACCCTTATATAGAATATTAGATCTCAAATATAATTTCAATCAAGAATAAAACCCTAATAATGCAGTTTCTGGTTTCTCTTCCATGACTGAATTGAATCAACAGTTCCAAATCCGAAAATTTGGCCGGCTATTGCCTTATGATGCAAACAATTGTAGCAACGTAGATCACAATAATGTGGAACCTATGAACATGAAACAAATTATTATAAGCATTATATAAATAGATAGTATTTTGTAAATACGTAATTATTTTGAATATATTAATTATTTTTTTTTTATTTTCTGATCACCTGGAAGGGACAAAAGAAATGTTTTATTTTTTCTTCAACAATTTTTTATCTCTAGTGGACCTCTCAGTAGGATTCCAACCCAGATGAAGTTCTGACCATCTCTCACAGAAAAAGAATGAATGGATCTTGTAGGATTTTCAAGAAATTCTTCAATTTCTTCTGGAAGCAGATGATTATTCATCCGCTTCTCACATTCAGTGAATAGCATTACTCAAATTATTCATTTTTCTTAAAATACACGTGTTTGACACTTATGTCCGATACATATTCGGACATAAATATGAGGTATGATCTTTCAAATATATGAAAAATTAAGAAAAAAATGAATGTACTCGTTTCGGATACATATTTGTATTTAACACTCACCCAAATCCGGATAACATAATATAGATGTTGGATTATGAAATTAGCATATCCAAAAAGCCACAAAATCATACACTGAGGAAATTCTTGCACTCTATCTCAAATGTATAGGATAATAATCTTATAAAAGTATATATTAAACATTCAAACAATACGCAGAAACACATAAAAATTGACAATTAGTAGTTAAAATTCACTTACCATGTTATTTGTTTGGATGATGCAACACTATTTGTTGGGGCCATAGGAGGTGGAGGTGGAGAGCCAAAGATTCCTGTAAAGAATCAAAACATATATTTAACTGTTACTTAAAACTTTAATCAGAAGAAAAACATAGTCAAGAACTAACTAGACATGCCACTAACAGCAAAGGAGGAGATTTTCAGGGGGCTTCCTTTCCTTGGCAGGGTCAGGATTAGGATCAGGATCATACACTCTCAGATAGAGCTCTTGACTCAAGTATCAATTTTTCAATTGTTGTCATCATGGGTTTAAATTACAGTAGCGGACGTATTTTCGGTTTTTATTGCGGTTGTGGACATAACGAATACTATCACGATCAATTGCGGTGAATATCGAAGTTGAAAAAAAATCGAAACTGCAAAATAACGACCATAAAATTACGTTGCAACCGCTATTTAATTCTAGTTTTGATCTCAAGTTCCACATCCCAGGGTTGTATGGGTATGCAAAAACTGCAGTCCATCTTCTAGGATACACCTGACCAATTAGATTTGAGTGCATGAATTCAGGAAACTAAGAGCAAGCGGTTAAGTAGAAAAATACATCACACAGTGAGAAATTAGTGGAGCAGACCGGACAACAGGATCATAAGTATTGTAAGAGTTAATATGTAAATCGGTCCCCAATTATACATCTTTTAATAATTTAGTATCTAAAAATATATATATATATACATTTAGGTACTTGAACTTTATTTCTATCAAACAAGTTCACCTAATAGATTAATGGAATTATATAAAATGCTAACGTAATTTAGTTCACTCGTCAAGTGTCAAATCAATGTCACGTCAGCATTTAAAAAAATATTTAACTTGACACATGGCGATTTAGTATTGGTCAACTATGACACGTCAGTATTTTATGTAACAACGTTAGTCTATTAAGATAATCTTATGACGAAATACAAATTCAGATACTTGATTATGATTTTTTTTGAGATATCAAATCGTTAAAAGATGTATAATTCAGGAACTAATTTACATATTAATCCTGTTGTAAAAGGAGCGAGAGTTAGGTGTCCATTGTTCATTACCAAACCTGAAAGAGAAGAGGTTAAAAAGATGATGAATGATTTCGCACCCAGTGTGTATGCAGATTCTGGGATATGAAGTTTAACTATATTCTTAAAAGTATTTAGTGGTTTGATTTTACTGGTAGAATTAAGTAAAAGAAAGATATTTTTGTCCCTCATAAAAAGGTATTTAGTGGTTTGATTTTACTGATACAAGATGATTTCAAACATAAGCTTTTTTGTATCCTAGGACTATTCAACAAACCCCTGTTGCATACCATTACTGGTGGGGCGAATTAAACCTAAAGAAAATTAGCATTTGCAACATGCCTTGAAGCCATTTCCTTTAACATTTGATTCTCTTTCTTGAACTCACCATTTTTTAGATCTAGCAATTTGTGTATCCGTTTCGTGTTCGTGTATTTTGTCGTGTCATAATCGTATTTAAGTTATTTTATATTTATTTAAATTTTGATATTTTAATAATTCGTATTATATAGATTTCGAGACATTCGTGTATTTGTGTCATATTCATGTTATTTTTTCGTGTCATGTTTTTAGTTATTTTTTTCGTGTCGTGTCCAATATTACCATATTTACGATATTTTCAGATCCACCCACAAAATTTCGAACAACAGAGGCATCATAGTTCATAGAACTGTTCTTGTAGCATTCATGAAGCAGAAAAGAGCAATCAATTATCTTATATTCAACAAATAAAAAGCTTATAGCCTGAAATTCTCTGTTAATTTTGACCGAAGAATGTATTGTTAATCTATCTTCCTGGAGCTGAAGCAGAGCATATACAGAAGGAATCATTGATTTATAGGCTCAATTTAAAAACTTTGTAAATTACCTTGTAACTTTTCTGATACCAATCACCAATGAAAAAATCAAATTCAGTCTCAGGTTTGGAGAAAGGTACTTTGATCACTTCACGATTATTAACTCGAATCGAATCGTATCCCCCTCCAGCTTTCATGAAGTTAACGGAAGAGGAAGTAGATGAAAGACCCAATCTAATCCTTAACTTGAAACACATAAGTCCAGTTCTCACCAAGTTGGATTGGACAATTTGTTCCTAATGAGAAATTTAAATAGCTGTTGTAATGCGATATTACGATTATTATTTTACGATTTTGAATTTCTTTTCCTCCGATATTATTCAAAATTGACCACGATAGCATTTGTTATATCAACAATCGCAATAAATACGACGTGACAAAAACACATCCATAATCACAATTTATATCCTTATTCCTGACACTCCATCCTGCCATGAGTTTAGTCTCTGCTGTATAGTTTTTCACTATGTTTCTTTCCTGATCTGACATAAACTTAACAAAATCAAGATTACAAGCTTGTTTTTGTCAAATAATACAATGAAAGGAAAAGAAAAGAAATTTTTTTATTTTTTAACATGTAAATAATAGTGGCTCATCCAGATTGTTAAACATATTGACACGAGTATTGTCATAAGTTGTGGCATTGATAAGAGGTCCTGGAAACTTCCCATTTATGCGAATGATTAGACATGTTTATGGGTGAGATTATTCGTTCGATTCAACATGTTCGGTTTGTATTGGATTGAGTATAGATAAGTTTTTTTCGATTTGAGTAGATCCGGTTTGATTTGAATTATTATTTATTAATAAATTTTTTTTATTTAAATTTAATTATAAAATATATAAATATAAAATAATAATAATTTATGAGTTAGTGTATAATAATTATTGAGTTATGTTTTATTATTTTTTTCATAACATTCGAACGATGGATATCAAACACAATCAAAATAAATTAAAATTTATATTTCACCATTATTTTTTTTTACATATAACTTACAATTTGTTTTTCATATATTATAATATGAAATATATTTAGATGTCAAATATCAATAATAATTAAGTGTATTATAATAATTAATTTAATAATTTATTGATGTAAAAAATTGACACCACCGCATTTTGAATAAAAAAATTTGTCATTCATTATTGACGAATATTTAGAGGTTTAGGTTTTCTCTTACTCTGTTTCCAAGTTAAGGTCAGAGACATTCAGATAAGTAAATTTTGTTTCGTTGATGCTTTTATATTTGTTAATATTTGTTATCAGATTCATTTGTATGCGAATATTTTTAATTTAATTTATTTCTGAATATATAATTATATATTTTTAAAATAAATAAAATAAATAAAATATATATTATTTTAAATTAAAATAGATTTTATATGCAAATTATATCAAATTATTATAAAATTTATTATTTTTAATATTAATACAAAATTTAATTATGAAAATAAAAAAAATTTAAAGTAAATATTAATTATTTTTTATTTATATCAAATAAATTGATATTTTTTAAAGTTAATGAAAAATTAAAACTTTTAAAATAAAATAATTCCATATAAAGTTTTAATTTTTTATTTATTATCGAATTGATTCATTTAATAGAAGTGTTTTAATGAAATTAAATTTTTTTACTTATGAATTAAGTAAATCTTATTAATAATAAAAATGTTTATAATGATAATTTAAAAATATAAAAAATAACAATGATTACTTTTGTCAGTTCAAAACAAAATTCACATTCATGATTTTATATAAATTATTTTGATAATTTTATTTTTTTTAAATAATAAATAAATAAAAACACGCATTAACGAAAAGAAGTCTAAGATTTGTAGATTACCTTAATAATGGAAGAGCCACTTTGAGTGCAACACTCATTACCAAGAAGAAAAAAAGTTTACTTTTTTCCATAATTAATATGCTTGGATGAACGTTTCCAGCAAACTTATGATTGCATCTAATCTAGACTAGATTTGATCAATTTTACTAGCAAAGCATTAGAGCCTTCAAGTTCAACTAGAACCGTTCAAAAATTGAGTTATTCGTCCGGATCGACAGATCATTTCAAATTAGATTGAGATTGGACAAGGGTTTTTCAATTTGGGCCTGCTCAACCGGCTCGAATTACTATTCGTTTAATAAAAAATTATTTTTTATTTAAATTTAATTATAAAAATATTAATATAAAAATAATTTTTAAAATATTTTAATATTTATGAACAGTGAAATAGGTTTACGAGCCGAACTCGAACCAAACTTGGATAAAAAAAAAAAAATTCAGTCGCAATTCAACCCGATCCGATCCATGACAAGTCTAAGTTCAACCAAGACATTATTGTTTTCCGTTCAAACCTTCATCAATTGTTTTTTCTTTAAAAAAAAATTAAAAGAATTTTGCATCAATTGTTACTTTTATATGAATTATATTATATATTTATATTATTTATTATCTTATGTATTAATGAGGAAATTTTGGACTCCATAAGTCCATTTATAAAATTGTCACATCTCCATTTAATAATTATGTATTTATTTATGTTAATTTTTTAATTTTCTTAATCATAACCTAATGAATATATGAAAATTCTAAAAATCAAGTTGCGAAATTTAAAGTTACAGTCATTATATAGAGAGAAATGATCTTCTCTATTACTAAAAAATAATGGAAATGTTCATTGATTTCATTTTTCACCATCTATTGACGCATGTAGTTTCAAACAAATCTAATATCAAATTTTGTCCATGTCATTTTATATTTTTTTAAGTAATTTTCATTTTTCATAGATCTTCTTAATCAATTTAAAACCAATAAAATTTAACCATAAACTAATTTTAAAATGTACATATATCACTTTAGGATGAAGTAGTAGATATTTATACTATTTTTTAAACTGAGAAAATCTTTCAATTAGATTTATTTATGGACCGAACAACTCGTGAAACTCGTAAATTTGGCTATATTTGGGTCAAACTTTTGACAAAATATTTCAAGCCCTAGCCATGGATAAAAAATTAGATTGAACCAGTCAATCAAATTGGTTTAATCGAGAATTGAAGGTCTGATCGGTCCAGTATATATAAAATTGAGATTTATTAAGCCGATAAAAAATCGGTTCAATTGATAAAAAATTAATTTTATATATTTTATTATTTTTTAAATGATGATATTTGAACCTAAATACATATTTTTATTAATTAATTATTTATATATTTATTATTTATTTAATATTAAAATTATTTTAATCAAAATGATCTATCCAACTTATTAAATCAATGATCAGAAGTCTTTTTGATTTGTCTTCCAATCTGATTTTTTAACTTGACTCTATCTACCATAGAATATTATGTTATCTATAAAAATTATTTAAATATTTTACATAATAATGGGCTAAAACAAATTCGAATGAACAGGCAGAATCTGAGATTGAGCAAACCTTTTTTTTTTTTAAAAAGGGTTTACTTAATTAGTGTCTATAAGTATCGATTAAAAATTATTTATTTATTATTTAAAAAAATTACATTTAATACATCACTTTTATTTGATTAAAAAAAAGTAATACATAAAATATACTTTTCTTTATATATATATATATATATATATATATATCACCTTAATCGTTGCCTAAATCACTGGTTAACATTTTCTTTTTAAAAATAGGAAAAAGTATTTTTATCCCCCTCAAGTTTCATAAAAAATACACTTATCCCTTTAAGATTTGAAAAACACTCACTTAGCCCCTAAAGTTTAACACAAAATACACTAACCTCTTAAAGTAGTATTTCTAAGTTAATTTTAAATAAAAAGACAAAATATACCTTTTGTTAGTTATTAATAATTTATTTTTGTTTTTATTTTTTTTTATTCAATTTTTTTTAACTACAAAATTATCTTTAATTACTATCAAGTTAAATTCAATTAAATTATATTCTAATTCAAATATAAATGTTAAATATTTTAAACTTATGCTAATATGGACTGATTCAGTTGGTTGAATACTCATTAGCGTCTTGACAAGCACCAGAGTTCGAGTCTCACCAGCAGTTTTACTTGGTGAGTGATCTATAAGTACCACTGTTAGCCATCTCTAAAGCCTGTGGCGTATTCTAACCATGAATTTGGTAGTCTCCTCTCACTTAAACTTTTTTCTACCAAAAAAATATTTTAAAGTTATTTTTAATTCAATTATATATATTAACTTTAATATTAATATATTAAGTTATTTTTATTTAAAAATAAATTAATTCCCATTATTTAAAAAAAATAATGATAAAGAAATTGATTAAAATAAAAAATAAATTAAAAATCATATTTTTAATATTTAAAGTAAATTTTGAATAAATATTAATTTGATTAACAGAATGCTAACATAATTATTTTTCTAGAGATAAATGTGTTTTTCAAAGTAATAGAGTAAGTTTATTTTTAATAAAATATCATGAAAGATAATTATATACTTTTTTTATTCTCCTTTAATTTTTTTCATTTTTTCTTTAATCAATTCATTATCACTAATTTTTTAAAATAACGATAATTAATTAATTAAATTAAAAATATTTTAATAAATTTATTTCAAAGTTATATATAATTGAATTAAAAATAAGTTTAAAATATTTAACATAAACTTGAATTAGGATATAAATTAATTAGAATTTAGTTTAATAGTAATTAAAGATGATTTTAAAATTAAATAAATTCTCATTATTTTGTAGTTAAAAAAAGTTTTGAGTAAAAGAAAATGAAAAAAAATGATTAATATTTAACAAAGGGTATTTTTATCTTTTTATTTAAAATTAACTTAAAAATAATATTTTTGGGGGTTAATGTATTTTATGCCAAACTTGAGAGGGGTAAGTAGGTATTTTTCAAACCTAAGCGGGATAAGTGAATTTTTTATGAAACTTAAGTGAGGTAAGTGTCTTTTACCCTTAAAAATATAAAGGACCTGACCGACCCATAAACCCTCTACTTTGGTAGACTCATTTAAGAGTCAAATTACCCGTTCAATACGACAAATCTAGTTCGTATTGAATCGAATTGGAATAAAATTCATTTTAATTCAAACCGTTTCAATCCAAATTACTATTTATCAATAAAAATAATTTTTATTTAAATTTAATTATAAATATTAATATAAAAATATTTTTTAAAATAATAATATAAATTTTCAAACTCAATCTCACCCAAATTTTAAAAAATTATAGCACGACCGACCCAATCCAGCTCTACCACACAATGAACAACAATTTTGTTTTGAATTTTGATGTGAGTTTGAAAAGTGGGACAGGATTGAAGATTCAAAGATCAATAATAACCTACTGGTAAAAAACAACCTGATGCTTTGCTTTGCATAAATATCCGAGTCAATGTTTAGCCACAAAGTCACAAACCACTGCATGTAATCCAAGAATCTGGCTGCCAATTGGTCACTCTCTCCCACGCCTGCCTCAAAGCCCGCCCGCTCGCCTTGATCTTTGAGCCCATCGTCATTGGGGAAATTTAGCTGAATATAGATTTTTTTTTTTTAATTTTCAAATTATTAAATTTTTTTATTTATCACAATATTTCGTTTTCGATTTTTTTATTTAAATATAGCTAAAAAATTTTTTTCTAAAATACAGTTACTTTTAGATTATTTCTCAAAATACGTTGGTTTTAATACTAGCTGGGAAATCACCACAGCATCAAAAAACTCATTTTGGCTAAAAATACAAAGGGAAATCGCCATGGGGGGTGGCGATTTCCCTTGGTGTTTTTTGCAAATTTTGCTAAAAATACCAAGGGAAATCGCCACCCCCCATGGCGATTTCCCTTCGTATTTTTAGCCAAATTTGCTAAAAAGATGAAGGGAAATCGCCATGGGGTGGCAATTTCCCTTCATGTATATTTTTTTTATTTAATAAACAAATTTTAAATTTTTTTTAATTTGTAAATTTTATTTTTTAAATTTAAAAATTATAAATTAAATTAAATTTCTTATTAAATTTAAATAAGGAAAAATTTTTTTCTTATAAAAATTAAAAAAACAAAATAATATTTCTGCTTAAATTTGTATATCAAAAATTTTATTTGTAAGTTTTGTTTTAATTTTAAAAATTTGTAAGTTTTGTTTTTTAATTTTAAAATTTATAAATTAAATTAAAATAATTTTTTTATAATTTAAAAAAAAAAAGAAATTTCGTAAGGTATATTTTATTATTTAAAATTTATGAACAATTTTTTTTAAAATTTTGTTAATTGATTTGTATTAGATAAAAACAAAAAAACTTGCATTACATTTTCATAAGCAAACAAGTGAAATTCTGGAAAGCAAAAAAAAAAAATTCAACTATATTTCAGTCTATCAAATGCTGCAGAAAATATTGGAACTTGATTGTTTCTGCAATGGATAAGACTGATGATTTAGGGTTTTAGACAGGTTTCAGCTATTTTCCAGTCCATCAAATGCTGCAGGCAGAAAATATTGGAACTTGATTCTTTCTGCAATGGATAAGACTGATGATATAGGTTTTTAGACAGGTTTCAGCTATTTTCCAGTCCATCAAATGCTGCAGGCAGAAAATATTGGAACTTGATTCTTTCTGCAATGGATAAGACTGATGATATAGGTTTTTAGACAGGTTTCAGCTATTTTCCAGTCCATCAAATGCTGTAGGCAGAAAATATTGGAACTTGATTCTTTCTGCAATGGATAAGACTGATGATATAGGTTTTTAGACAGGTTTCAGCTATTTTCCAGTCCATCAAATGCTGCAGGCAGAAAATATTGGAACTTGATTCTTTCTGCAATGGATAAGACTGATGATATAGGTTTTTAGACAGGTTTCAGCTATTTTCCAGTCCATCAAATGTTGTAGAAAATATTGGAACTTGATTCTTTTTGCAATGGATGAGACAAATGATGGGATTTATCAATCACATTTTGCATTAAATAAGTTATAACTTTTTCAGTCAAATAGTCCTAGGCAAAATATCAGAATCAGATTCCATCCTATACAAAGGATGGGATTTGTCATCTGGTACAACATAATGAACCATTATAAATTCATAATACTTATGAAGGTTTACAATACCCCCTACAACAGTTTTTCAATCAGATTTTTCCTGAGTGCTAAAACCTCCTCATTCTCATTCTCATCCTTCTATATTTCTTCTTTCTTTTGCGGAGTGAAAATACCTACATTCTCATCTTTCTTAGTTTCATTACTACACAACATGAGCAATAGAGTGATCGCATTGGTCTACTATAATGGCCAAATTCATAATATTGACGAAGGTGCTACCTTTGATTGTGA
Source organism: Fremontodendron californicum (assembly GCA_030761205.1). Classification (NCBI taxonomy): domain Eukaryota; kingdom Viridiplantae; phylum Streptophyta; class Magnoliopsida; order Malvales; family Malvaceae; genus Fremontodendron; species Fremontodendron californicum. The sequence goes on along the minus strand of JAULJL010000041.1, from coordinate 9,315,468 downwards.
ACGTCCAAAAAGTTTTCGTGTTGAAGACGACGTCACATTAGAGGAACTGAAGCTGCAAATTCATACAAAAATTAAAGCTGGAAATAGAAAAAGAGTTTCAGAGGTTAAGTACAGGCATCCTCTTTCTATTGGTGAAGGATGTGTCCGATATAGAACATTTCCACTTGAAGATGATGATGATGTCAGATGCATGTTTTATGCTCATGAGACATTTGCAAATGTTGGTGTCCTTGAGTTATATGCTGACATAGATGATGTTGACGATGATTGCGTCCCTTCAAATGTTCGCACAACAGAAAACTTTCCCATAGAAGATTATGATTCTGGGTCGTTCTATGTTCACACTACATACGACGTTCCCACAGAAGAAGTCGTGCCCTTATCTCAAGCTACAACTTTTCAGACTTCATTAGTCTCACAAACCCTAATTCCTACTACCCTCGAAGATGAGCTAGTTGGAGTCCATGGTGAAGATGTTGGTGAATTTAGTGAGCAGGAAGAGGATGCTGAATTCGCAAGTGATGACAATACTGATTCTGACCCAGACGTCGTCCCTGCTGAGATCAACACTCATGGAGATATCAACACTCATGGAGATATTCCCCCATATCAGGCTGCATCCCATATGCATACACTGGATCTGGAGGCAATGCATGTGCCGGAATTTCCAGAGTATGCTCATACATTAGCTATGCCTCTGACATTTGATCCATCTGCAGTTGATCTGTGTGTTGGGTTACAATTCCCAACGAAAGAGGCTGTGCTTTCAGCTATCAAGCACTATAACATCAAAAACTCTGTAGATTACAGAGTAATTGAATCTGAGCCGACGAAATATTATGCCAAGTGCGTAATGTATGGGAATGGGTGTAATTGGAGAATAAGGGCAACTTTTATGAAGAAGAAACAGCTATGGGAGATTAGAAAATATGAAGGGCCTCATACTTGCACATCGGGGAGGATTTCACAAGATCATTGCAAGTTAGATTGTAACATGATCTGTTCATGCATTTTGTCATTGGTCCAAGCAAATCCGGAGATTTCCGTTTCAGTTTTGATCGCTGAGATGCGAATCCGGTATGGATACATCACCTCCTACAAGAAAACATGGCAAGCAAAGCAAAAGGCAATTGTTCGAGTATTTGGCGATTGAGAAAGATCGAACAATGAGCTACCTAAATGGTTAGGTGCAATGCAACATTTCGTGCCTGGTACAATTGTGGAATTGCAAACGGTACCTGCATATCACGTTGATCGACTGGTCCAGGGTAAGAGAATATTCCATCGACTATTTTGGACATTTAAGTCGTGCATTGAAGGGTATCCGTATTGTAAACCTATTGTGCAAATAGACGGTACTTTCTTATATGGAAAATACAAAGGTACATTATTGTTAGCTATTGCACAAGATGGCAACCGAAACATACTGTCAATTGCCTTTGCCATTGTGGAGGGTGAGACAACAGAGGCTTGGTCATTCTTTCTCAGTAACTTGCGCAGACACGTGACAAAACAGCCTGGCATTTGCTTGATGTCTGATCGACATGAAGCCATCAAAGCTGCGATTAGACGCGATGGTGGATGGAATCCTCCACACGCATATTCAGTGTACTGCATTCGACACATTGCAGCGAACTTTATGAAAAAGTTTAACAATAAGGAATTGCGTCGACAAATTGTTAACATGGGTATGGAATCAAATCATAGTTATTTTATCTCTTATATTTCGTTTAGCATATAAAATAATATTGAAATTCACAAGTTTTTTGTTTTAAAATTTATTAGGATACGAGTTGAGGCGACCGAATTTTCATTTCATGTATGACAATCTTCGTGGAGAAAATGCAGAGGCGGCTAATTGGCTTGATAGGATCCCCAAGGAGAAGTGGGCGCAGTCATATGATCAAGGAAGACGTTATGACCATATGACAACCAACCTAGTTGAATCTATCAATTCGGTGTTGAAGGGAACGCGTCATCTTCCCATTACTACTTTAGTGCAATCAACATATTATAGGTTGGCTGCACTTTTTGTTAAGATGGGGAACAAGCAAATTGCCATGATGGAGGGAGGGCACACATATTGTGAAACAGTCACACAAGCTCTGCAAGAAAATCGCAGGAAAACTAACTCTCACATTGTTCGTAATTTTACGCGAGCAAATCAATCTTTTCTGGTTGAAGAGTTAGTTGCTCCACAAGAGGGTGTTTCTGCAATGAAGTACAAAGTCAACCTCAGTGACATGTGGTGTGATTGTGGAAAGTTTCAAGCACAAAGGTTCCCTTGTTCACATGTAGTTGCTGCCTGTGCACATGTCCATGTAGATTGCATGCAATATGTGGACAAAGTCTATAGACTGGAAACTATATTGAATGTTTATAGACATGAGTTCGAAGCTGTTGGAAATGAAGGTTACTCGCCTCAATATGATGGTCCAGAAGTGTGTCCCAATCAAGAAATGCGGAGAAATCCACATGGTCGGCCAAAATCAAGTCGTATTCGTAATGAAATGGACCTCAGGGAGAAAGGCCAACCAAAACGTTGTGGATTATGCAGAAACGAAGGTCATAACCGTCGAAATTGTCTGCATCGATTTGGCACATTGGGGGAGACTTCGCATCAACAATAAATGAATTACATGTTTTTCTCAACTTATCATGTACTTTGGATTATTATTGTACATATAAGGGAAAATGTAATGCAAGTTTTTTTGTTTGTTTTTTGTTTTTTGTTTTTATCTAATACAAATCAATTAACAATATTTAAAAAAATTTGTTCATAAATTTTAAATAATAAAATATACCTTACGAAATTTCTTTTTTTTTTTAAATTATAAAAAAATTATTTTAATTTAATTTATAAATTTTAAAATTAAAAAACAAAACTTACAAATTTTTAAAATTAAAACAAAACTTACAAATAAAATTTTTGATATACAAATTTAAGAAGAAATATTATTTTGTTTTTTTAATTTTTATAAGAAAAAAAAATTCCATATTTAAATTTAATAAGAAATATAATATAATTTATAATTTTTAAATTTAAAAAATAAAATTTACAAATTAAAAAAAATTAAAATTTGTTTATTAATTAAAAAACAAATTTATACATGAAGGGAAATCGCCAACCCCCATGGCGATTTCCCTTCATCTTTTTTGCAAATTTGGTTAAAAATACCAAGGGAAATCGCCATGGGGGGTGGCGATTTCCCAGCTAGTATTAAAAACAGCGTATTTTGGAAAATAATCTAAAAGCAACTGTATTTTGGGAATTTTTTTTAGCTATATTTAAATAAAAAAACCTTTCGTTTTCAATACAGATAAAATAACAAAAATTATACAAAAAAAACTCATCATTAAATGACAACTTTCTTTGTAGATTTTAAAAAAAATAATAAATTATACATGAAGAAGTAGTCGTCCGAGATGACGATTTTTCCACATTAATTTTTTTTTTTAATGTTGGAAAGTCACCACTTAGGATGGTAACTTTCCAGCATATATAAATATATATAAAATTTAATATTTTAAATAATAAAATTAAAATTATATAATTTATAATTTTAAAAAAACATAAATTTAATAAATTTTAAATAAATAAAAAAAAAACAATTTTAAAAATTTTTAAAAATTATATAAATTTTTTTATACAATTTTTATATATTTTTTTAACTGTATGTATATAATTTTATATATTTTTTAACGATATGTATAGAATAACTATATGTATAACGATATTATTATTGATGTGAACTTTCTTCCGATGTACCAAATTGATAACGACATTTTCGACGGCTATGACATTTATTCTTGCATAATCCACAACGTTTTGGTTGGTCTTTCTCCTAGAGATCCATTTCATTACGAATACGAATTGAAAGAATTCAATTGATATTACGATAAATCATCAATATTTTTTAAATTTTTTGTAAATTATTATTTTTTATTTAAAATTTATTAAATTTTTATTTTTTAAAAATAAAAAATAAAATAAAAATAAAATTTTAATAAATTTAAAATGTATTATATTATATATATATATATAGGGAAGTACGTAATTGGGGTAGGGACTTCCCAAAATTAAAAGATAAAAAATTAATGTGGGGAAGTCGCCATCTTAGGTGGTGACTTCTCCATGTATAATTCATTTTTTTTTATATAAATCTACAAAGGAAGTCGCCATCTCATATGTCGACTTCCCTTGTAAAATTTTTATTATTTCATCTGTACTGAAAACAGAGTATTTTGATAAACAAAAAAAATCAATAATTTTAAAATTTTAAAAAAAGTTATATTCAAATAAAAAAAAACCTCGTCATTGCTTGCCCCATTTTATTTTTTAAATTTAGTAATTTTGAAGATATATAAAAATAGAGAAATATTAATCAATGTCAAAGTATTGATTAAGGTAATATATATAAAAAGAAAAGTATAATTGTAGACAACTAATTTTGTCCGGGCCACTAAACAGGTATGTTTTCTTCCTATATTGATGTTTCCGAGTATAAAAAGATTGTTTTCATCCTGCAGGTGGTACTCCGAGACTTAGTTTAAGAGGGCGAGCACAAAAAGACAAACTTGAAAAAAAGTCAACCCCGAAAAAGTCAACCCCAAAAAGTCAACTACTGAAAAAGTCAACCCACTTTCAAAATCAAGATTTTAAGTTCAATTGAAAAATGGCGAAAGAATTTTGATAATCCGAGGTCTACATTGAAAGATATGGAGTTCGGAAGTTGGGATTTGGAGATTCAGTAGAAAAGAAACCCTAATCCAAGAAATTTGGGGAAAAGTGCTTAAACGATCAAACTGGTCGAAATTGAAGGTTCCAAATGAAAGATAAGCACTGACTACGGGTAATGGAGAAGTCACTTGCAAGAAAAACCGAAAGAAAAGTCAATCCGGGAGAAAACCGAGAATTAGGGTTTCCAGTGGATTTCGGTGAAATCGGGAAGAATCACAGAAATGGCCCGACTTGGTAAGACCAAAGCCCCCAATGGATGAAGAATGGTTAAAAAGGATGGCCCAAGGCTCAGATTGAAGAAAATCCGAAAAAGTTTTGAGCAAAACCGGGTTTCGGAGGTAAAAGGGCAAAATTGGAAAAATTTGGGAAAAATAGCAAATGGACTCCGAAAATTATGGAAAATTTGTCAATCTCATTCTTAAATCATTTGAAGGAGATTGGCAAAATAAAATCTTGATTCCGAGTTCGTTTGCAAAATGGCCAAATCCCGGGCTTCTTATGCAGTAGTTCAAAAAGATAAATCCCGGAAAAATAGCAAATGGACTCCAAAAATTCTGAAATTTTGCAAATCTCATTTTTAAATTATTTGGAAGAGATTGGCGAAAGAAAATCTTGATTCCGAGTTCGTTTGCAAAATGGCCAAATCCCGGGCCTCCTATGCAGTAATTCAAGCCGATAAATCCCGAAAAAATACCAAATGAGCTCCAAAAATTATGAAAACTTCCAGATCACACTTTTTAATTATTTTGAAGAGATTGGTGAAGAAAAATCTTGATTTGGAGCTCGTTTAAAAAATGGTAAAAAGTAGGGGCATAAAATGACATTTTGGGAAGAAAAAATCCAAATAAATAGCAAACGAACTCGGATAATTTTGAAAACTTCCAGAACTCAATATTTTATTATTTTGGAAGTATTAAAAAAAGAAAAATTGAATTTGGAGTCCGTTTGATATTTACTTGCATCCGGGGGGCAAAATGGTCATTTCACCCAAGCAACCGAAAAGGGCTTTTTTGGGCCTTTCAAAAATCAGAGCTGGGCTGGAAAAGAGAAGTGCTGGCCTGCCCAAGCCCAAAGGAAGGAGGAAGCTTGATTTTTTTTTTTCTTTCAATCAAGTGGTTAAAAATCAAGAGTTAGTTAACCATTCTCTTTGATCAAGCCATGGTGATTAAACCACATAGGTTAAGAAAGATGTCAACATTATTTTTGCATAGCTGTAATTTGAGAGGGCTGAGATGCTAATCTAAAGGTGGTAATTTCATGACTTTTCATCTTGAATTATTGGCCATTTGATGGAAAATAGGTTACACAAAAATGACAACATCTTTGAGGCTATATAAGCATCATTTAGGCCAACCCTAAAGGAGAGAGGCAGATTTTGTTTTTTCTTTTCCATTTTGGTTGATTTCTCTTAGTTTTTCTTAGTTTTTATCTTCTTGGTTGAGAGCAAAAAAAAAAAAGAAAAGTTTAGAAAAAAAGGAAAGTTTGAAGAGAAAAGCTTGAAATATTAGCTTCTTGAGGTTGCTCTTGAGCACCAACTCTTGCACTTTCATTTTCTATTCTTATTTTTTGCTATTTTAATCTCTACTTGGTGAGTTTTCATTTTAAAATAATGTTTCTTGTTCTTCCTTCATTTCCTTTCTTAAGTATATTTTTCTTACATTTTATTTTTACAATAAACTCACCATGGCCAAATGGCCTACATTATTTATTTTAAGTTGTTGTTTTTGATTCATTTTACCATATTGTTTATGCTATTTTCTTTATTTTTGATGTTTTAAATATTATGTTATTTCATGTTCTTAAGTTATATTTAATTTGGTTGCTTTGTTTGTTGCCATTTATGTCTTAGATATCATGTTTTTGCATTTTTAATTTTCTGTTTTCATGTTGTTTAAATTTGAGCATGTTTTAGAGTTAGCATATTAAGTGTTTGTGAAAATGCTTGTGTGATTCTTTGCATGATTCTTGTTTTATATCTTAGTGAGCATGTTTTAGATTTGGTATATTAGGTGTTTGTGAAAATGCTTGTGTGATTTTTGTGTTATGACTTAGTTTTTCATGCTAGCATACCAAGTGTTTGTGAAAATGCCATGCTTGTTGGAGCTTGGGGCCATTTGGCTACTCCATGTGTTTTGCATTGTGTGTTGTATTTTTGTCATGCTAGTTGTTAGGTTTTTGCATTTGCATGATATTTGGTTGGATTTTTGAATTAAGCATGCCTTGTGTTTGTGAAAATGCCATGCATGTCTTAGGTCTAGGTTACATTAAATGCCATGCAAGTTCATGTTAGGTCTAGGCCATATTATTTATGTCATGCATTTTCCTTACATTTAGGTTTAGATCCATGCATTTCATGCATTATGTTTGCTACATTGTTTCATGCATTTCATGTTCATGCCACTTGAATAATGACTTGAGCCAATTAATGGTTCAAAGTCATGCTCTCTTGAGCACACTTGTGGAAAATTAAGTTTGTCAAATTGATTATTCTACCTTTGTGATTTTTTTACTTAGCCAATTTTTATCTAACCTTCAAAAAGTCCTAGCTACTGCTTTGCAAGTCATTTTATGAGTTTCAAATATTTTTACTTTGGTTTTTAAATGATTTTATCAAAAGCAAAAAATGTGTTGGCAAAGCATTTTTTTTTCCACCCAAAACTCGTACATCTCCGATTTTTCTGGGAATTCATATTTGATCAAAAACTTAAGCCGATTTTTTCTCGTATAGTTTTACATGTCCTGAGTCTCCAATAATTGTTTCGGAATTTTTGGAATTTTTAAAAATAGGGTAAAAAATCATGGATTAAAACTGGACAGTGGAGTCAGAATTGAATTTAAAGAAAAACAAAGCAGTTTTTTTTTCCTCCAAAAACTCGTACATCTCCGATTTTTCTGGGAATTCATCTTTGATCAGAAAATTAAGTTGATTTTTTCTCGCGTAGTTTTACATGTCCTGAGTCTCCAGTAGTTTTTTTAGAATTTTTGGAATTTTTAAAAATAGGGTACAAAATCGTGGATTAAAACTGGACACTGGAGTCAGAATTGATTTTAAAGAAAAACAAAGCAGTTTTTTCTCCTCCAAAAACTCGTACATCTCTGGTTTTTCTGGGAATTCATCTTTGATCAGAAAATTAAGTCGATTTTTTTCCTTGTATTTTTACATGTCCTGAGTCTCCAATAATTTTTTCAGAATTTTTGGAATTTTTAGAAATAGGGTAAAAAATCGTGGATTAAAACTGGACAGTGGAGTCAGAATTGAATTTAAAGAAAAACCAATTTTCTGTTTTGGTTAATTTACTTAGAGTGGGCTGATTAGGAGGGTTAGCTACTGACTTAGGGTAATTTCTAAGCCTTTTTAAACTCTAAAAATGGTTTTTCAAGTCCCGGATTAAGGGTAGCCAAGTCCGGATTTTTTAAACTTAGGAAATTAGAGTCATTTTAAAAAATTTAGCCCAGTTTTTATTTTTAATTCAAGCTTTTCAAAATTGTTTTCAAACAATCACAAAGTATTTTGGTTTTAGAATATTTAATTTGACATATTTTCCTAAGGTAACCGGATATCTTTTTAGATATACGGATTTCCTTAATTAAAGGAAAAAATACATTTCATGCATTGCATTTTTATATTCATGCATTTTATATAATATGTGATTCTTGCCATAATAATTTCTATGTGTCATGACATTTAGGTTGCATTATATTATTTAGATTTTGCTATGTCATTTTATTTATGTCATGCCTATACATATTCATTTCTTTTAAATGTTTTCAAAAAAAGATAATGGTTTTCAATAAAAATTAAGATATTTCCGAGTTAAAATAATTCATGAATTCTCTACCGGGTTTGCTGGAGGGAATATCATCAATTATTATTAATAAAGGAATATCTTTCTTTCAAAAAAAAAAAAAGAGAATGATTCGGAAAGTTTTCCAAAACTAATAAAAATTTCTATATTTTGCCACGTTTGTTGGGGAATATAGGAAAATTTTGAATTTATAAATTCCGGATCATTTTCAATAAAAAATGGAATTATTTTTTTTAAATTGGGAATTAACTTGAAATACTAAATTTAAAACCAACTTTTACCGAGACTTGAGATAACACACGATTAATAAGGTACCGATTTATACGAGCGTTGTGGGGGTGCTAATCCTTCCCCGCACGTAACCGACTCCCGAACCCGCTTCTTTGATTTCTCTGGTTTAAAACGCAGACTTGAAATTGGTTTTTAAAATGTTTTAATTAATTTTTAAAATATTTTATAAAACCGGTTTTAATAGGTGGCCGATCACACCTAGCTAAAAAAGATTGGTGGCGACTCCATGTCTTTTTTAAGGTCATTTTCAAAACCTTCATTTCTAGAGGAATTAAATCGACTTTTCCTCGGGTTTTTTCTTTAAATGTCACGCTTAACGAATAATAAAGTCTTGCGATGAGACTCGTCGTTATTTTTTAGGTTGCGACAGCTTGGCGACTCCGCTGGGGAATATTAGAGAGTCAGGCCTAGAATTAGTCGTGTGTTATCAAAGTCTCGGTTTTGTTGGTTTTATTGGTATTTAATTTTAATTCCCATATTTTTTTTAATAAGGAGAATTTTGAAAATAATAAAATATTTTTAAATATGTTCATACTCATGTGCATGCATTTTATTATTGTTCTCTAGCTATTTAAGGTTGTATATTATAACTACTTGTCGGTTAATGCGTTACACTATTCTTGAATGTTTTAATTGTTAGGACATTTAGAATAAGGTTTGTAGAATAGGTGGTGACAGGTTTGTTTTGTTTCTCCACACACACTACACGTGCATTTGCATAACATGAATCCTCTACCCGGGTTCCGTCCTTTTAAGTGGAAGTAAAGTAACTAAGCCTTCGTGATTGATCCTCTGTATGGGCTAGTGAAACACTTTCGGAGTATAAAGTACCTAATGCCTTCGTGATAATCCTCCGTACGGGCATAGGAAAATATACTCTAACGAATTGAACCCGCTTTTATCGGGGTGCCTTACTAGCCTTCACCGGCGACAGTGAGGAACAATTCGGGGCCTTAGAACTGATTCACCCTCATATAGTGAACCTAGGTGAAGCCATCCCGAATTTCCGTTAGATATACCGAAAATAGGAACACGTGGAGGGACATTTCTAAACTTTTTGTTACCTGTTTTACACTCCGAATAAGTGTGGTAGATCGGGCAACGATGTACGTACATCGCCCGTAATAAATGTGATACTCCGCCTCGAAGGCATTGTGATGCCTAAATAAGCAGATATTGCTGGGGCAGATGTTCATTAGCTGTTTTTTTTTTAAAAAAAAAAAAAAAAAATCCTTTTTCAAGCATTTTTGCATGTGGCACATTTCATGCATGTGTAAATAAAGCATGTACATTTTTGGTTGTATTATTGATCTCATTCTTTGCAATAAACAGTTGGTAATTGAATTTGATGATTTCATAAAACCGGTAGTGTCACATGAATATTTGCATATTGTACCATAGTAAGATCCACCCTGAAATTCTTTTGAAAATGATGTGATTGGTTTATCAAAAAAAAAAATAAAAAAAATCAAAAAAAAAATTGGAGGCAAATCCTGCATAATGAGATTTTTGAATAGTCCCACCAATTTCGTGTAATCATTGATTTCTTTGTATATACCTTTGTGTTAATTCATTTATTTTTGCATGTATCATTTTGACATCATATTATAGTCATAGCATGCATGGTCATTCATTGTAAGATACGTTTATGACATGCACAGTCATTATCTGTATATACCTGGCATTAGATTGCATCCATAGCATACATAGTCATCATAATTTCTCTGTATATGTTCATGCATTAATCATTAGTTTATTCATGCACATAGGAATAGAGCATGTACATTCATAATTGTATTCCTAATCTCATGACATTTTCATTTGCATGAAAGGGATTCGAGATATGAGGAATGAATCGGAGGAACGATTGGGTGCTTTGGAACGCAATCAAGAGGAATATGGACATGAAATCCGAAAGGTGAAGGAACAACTTGCCAAATTGCTGAAAATGGTTGAGGATATGGATAACAGTAAAGGTGAACTTTCTCAGGGCTTCGCATCATCTTCGGATCAACCAAAACCATTAGGCCCAGAACACATAATCCTTGCTGGATCCTGCGCTTGTCAATACCACAAAGGTTGCAATCCTGATGAAATTATGGACAAAATCGTGAAAATGATTAAACCTGAGAGCCTGATACCAAAGATAGAAACCTTGGATCCTGTACCATACCTGCAAACTGTTCGAGGTCCAAGCCAGTATCCCCACCCTACCATGGTCCAATCGTCCATTGGGATGACCACTACGGGATTCCTGAATCCCACTCCATCACCAACAACTACCAGTTCATACTATTTCCCTCATCAACCACCTTATCCAGCATCTGGGATAGGAACCTCGAGCTATGTACAACCTCCAAAGGCCCCGTATCCGAATCCATACCCTCACCATGCTGTTCCGCCACATCTCCATGTAAACACTCTGGTTCGGACCTTAGTGCCACCACCAAGTGCCCCAACTCCTAGGCCATGTGTAACTAAGAAACGACCCCAGGATAAGACCCAAATGCCTTTTGATCCCATTCCAATCAACTACCAAGAGCTCCTCCCTATACTGATCCAAAATCACATGGTTGCCTGTGTCCCATTGAAACCCCTGTTACCACCATATCCAAGGTGGTATAATCCAAATGCAAAATGTGATTATCATTGTGGAATTGTTGGCCATAACATTGAAGACTGTATGGCATTCAAAAAGAAAGTGCAAACTCTTATAAATGCCAAGTGGTTGGATCCCACGACACTGATTGATAGAGGACTAGGAAAGCGTCATTAGGATTAGGAGATTTACATCATTGAGGTGGAAAGACTTCGGTCTTATATGATGTAATAGGATTTCACTTTTTCAGTAGCCGGCTCTTATAGCCTTAGGATGTTAGGAAGAATAAAGTGCTTGTAAGGACAGTCTTAACCACTGTTCAAATTTTGTAAAACATGGTTTATACCATTGTGAATGTTGATGTGGGAATGAATTGATTATGTTTCAAATTAATGAGAGGTTGATGATTAAGTTCCTCCGATTCTTATTTCCTCCGTGATATCTCTCCCTTTGCATTTTGCATCCCATCAATTATTTGTCAGGTTGCATTCATGCATTCGTAATCAGCATGATTTTTCTGTATATATCTATGCATTAATTTGCTTATTACATACATCATGATTAGCATTAGGTCACATTCATGACACACATGGTTAGTATGATTTTCTTTGTATATACTCTGTATCAATCATTCATTGTTTGCATGTATCATAATTGACACCATGTTGCATTCATAGAACATATGAACATTCATTGGGAAATATGCTGAAATGCACATGATCAGTCATTGCATATATCCATGTGTTGATTTGTTTATTCTTTGTTTGCAACATGTTGGCATTGTGATTGCATTTATTACATATATGGTCAGCATGTTTCCATTATACATGTCCATACATCATATTGTTTAGGCTTCACATGCATCAAATTGCATTCATGGCTCATTCATCATGACATACATTTTGGGGAAAATAGAATAGAAGTTGGCTTGGCTTTAGGAGTCTTTGAAAGAATTTCCATTTCAAATCAGAAGAAGTACTGAGTACACTTTTAATACAGGCTGGTGCTATGGAGGATGAACATGTTGCCCGAATGGAAAAAATGGAAAGGGAACAGAGAGAATTGCGAGAACAGCTAGCAAAATCTCAAGCAGAATCTAAAGGTCAGATGACTAAATTGATGGAGCTGATGTCTGCCGTAATCAAAGGAAAAGGATACACCGAAAACGTTATCGCCAGAGAAGGGTTAGAGGCACAAAAGGGCCAGGATGAGGTCATAATAAGTGATGCCCAGAACACTGTTAACCTCGTCAATGTCCTAAACTCAGATGATCTAGCTGAACAGGCAAAGTTGAAAAGGGTTGCAGTAAATGAGGTTGAGTTGGCAGATTCCCAAGGGAAATATCAGTTGTTAGATGAAAGGCTCCGGGCAATAGAAAGAACAGATGTATTCGGGAGTGTGGAGGCGAAAGAACGATGCTTGGTCCTCGATTTAGTCATTCCTCCTAAGTTCAAGATCCCTAACTTTGTGAAATATGACGGGACGACCGATCCATCAGCCCACATCACTATGTTCTGCCGGAAGATGACGAGTCATATAGGTAATGATAAGTTTTTGATTCACTGTTTTCAGGATAGCCTCAGCGGGTCCGCAATTAGGTGGTATAGTCAGTTGAGCAAGGACCAGATACGCTCTTGGAATGATTTGGCTAGGGCTTTTCTAAACCAGTACAAGCATATGACCGACATGGCGCCTGTCCGTCTCACATTGCAAAATATGAAGAAAAGAGCTACTGAGAGCTTCAAAGAATATGCGCAACGGTGGATGAGCCTGGTCGGCCAAGTACAACCGCCTTTAACTCAGAAGGAAACCACTGTCCTTTTTGTGAATACACTACAGGCCCCATACTACGATAGACTTGTCGGCAACACCATGAAGAATTTTTCGGACATGGTAATTTCAGGGGAGATGATTGAGAATGCTATCAAGGATGGGAAAATTGAAGGAGAAAGAACATCCAATACCAAGAACAGGGCATCTGAAAATAAAAAGGAAGATACCCAAGTCGTGGAAGACTTTGCCCCATCTCCCCAATTCTCCTCGTATCAGCCATTTAACTCTACCCTGAATAATGTCTCTCAAGGTTTTTATCCCTACCAACCAATGACTGCAACTACACCAGAATTTACATCTGTCTATCAATCGAACATCCTCGGGAATAATCGAAGGGGGCATAAAAAGCGAAAAATAAATCAGGTTGACCCGATTCCTGTGACATACAGTGAGCTACTACCTCAACTCATCCAGAATCACCTTGTGACACCCATGCAAATAGCGCCTCTGAAGCCCCCTTATCCGAGCTGGTATGATGCTAATGAGTGTTGTGGGTACCATTCTGGCAATCAAGGTCACTCAACAGAGAACTGCCCCGCTTTGAAGTACAAGCTCAGAGATCTCATCAAGGCTGGTTCGATAAGTTTTGAAGATGGGGAAGCCAAGTGTCACAAGAAACATTGTGCATGATCATATTAGGTTTTTGACACATGTAGTTCTATACACTGTGATGATGAAAGCACTTGTCTCATGTTAACATCTACATGAATTAAATAAATTTTGAATTTTAAATGCTTTGTGTTTGTTGTGTTTCAACAATAACTTGAATTTGCAAAAACAAGCATTAAGGAATTTTTAGTGATGGATAGTCTCAAGAAGATTGATGATCAGTGTTACAAATGACCCAATACCTTCTCCATTCTCTTTAGGTTTTCCTAAGCCTAAATCTCTTAAACCAAGAGCACTTGAAAGACCTAATGCTTCAAGGGATATGAATGATTTGACTTCATAGAAGTATTGTCATTGCAGAATAAGCAAGGATGTAAATCCTAGTCTAGGCTATAAACAAAGGAATGAACTTTTTGAAATTTTTCGAATTCCTTGAAATTCAAACAAATGAGACATTCTTTCAAGAGTCTAGATTTTGATAATTTGGTGTGTGTCAAGATTGTGCTAAAACCATTCATGACCTTTCCCAATAACCACAAAACACTAATTGCCCAAACATCACTTCATGATTGACATCATGGGGCACAATGATTAAACTAGATTATCCTTTGTCCCAGAGAAAACCTGTTTTTGGGTCGTATTTTCCTTGTCTCTTCAAAGAACTCAGATTGGAAACTCAGCCTTTTCAAAATAGACCTAGACTTGCTATGTTCCTCGTTGATACAAATTCTCAAGGTTAATCAAATTGGGGCATCATATGTGGAAATTATGGATACATGGTGAATAAGGATGGATTAAACGCATGAATCGTTGGGGCATGCGATGAAAAATGAAAAATGAAAAAATTTGTGATATCATGCATATGAGAATTCGGATGATTCCAAAGTGCAAAATGAAATTCTGAATATCTATTTCCCCTGGGGATTGCTTTTCAAAGTGAATATTCGTGCTTGACATGAGGAATGGCCATCTTTCATATCCCTTCACACAAAAAAGAAATCATCCATAGTCACCCCTTTTGAGCCAAAAGAATTCTTTCTTGTTTGAACCTTGATCAAGGATCACCCTCTACACTAGGGGGCAAATGCAAGGAAAGATTTTTTTAAAGATCATTGAGAAATGTGTCCTAGCTCAAAGACAGATGCAAAGCAAATGGAGCCCCGAATAAAGACGGGCTCACTCCGTTGAAAAAGAATGGGGGCAAAATGAAAAAAGAAAAAAAAGAAAAATGTGTGAAAGATATGGCAAATTGAAAGCCAAAAGCAAAGAAGAAAAAAAAAGCAAAGTCAAAAGGAAAGAAATGTCCAAGAAGGAACAAATGCTTCAAAGAGAATCCTCCTCAAAAAAATAGATCCTTGATCTGATTACCCTCAAACACATATTTTGGGCCTATTTATCCTTTCTTTCTGAACCCTAAGCCATGGCCTACGTTACGTGCTTTAAAAGTCCATTTTGATCAAGCATGAATATTTAATTTGAAAGGTTTTTCCTCATATTTTATCCCATTTCATCGAATTATCATTTCACTAAGGAAGAATTTAGAATTCTCAAGTGTATGGTAAAAATGAAAAAAAATGGAAAGAATGGGACTCTAGGGCGAAAACCTAAAAACGGGCGGTCTAGAGTAAATTTGGAAATTTTTGATGCCATCTGTGCCGATACCCAAAAAAAAAAAAAAAAGGTCATCTTAAAAAAAGGTGGTCATCGAGGAACATCTAGGAATTCCTGAACCCCCCAAATTGTCAGCTCTCATTCGGAGGATTGTCTTCAAAAAACTGAAACTTTTTTCCTCCAAGATCAAACTTTTCGATTTAAACATCCCAGCCAATCTTGACGATTGTCAAAAAGCCTTGATATGGAAACTAAAAGAATGTTGAATTTGCTTGGTTCTCAATGAATTCATGATTTATAAAACCTGTTCCATTTGTGAGCCTAGAAAGGACATACATTTTTGTTGTGAAGTTTTCCTGGAAAAGCCAGAATCTTGTTATACCAAGCCTTGCCAATCCCAGTTGAAAAAACCCAGATTAATACTTAGAGAATTTTCTAACAGTGATCATCAGTCATCAAAAGATTTTTACATCATACATTGTGGAGTTAAAATTTTTGGCTTAGAAGTTTTCCTTAAATAAGCAAAATTGTTTTTCAAAAAGGGAAAATAAAAATATTTTTGAAATACCCATTTTTGATGTTGACATGAGACAAGGATTTTTCTAACCCAAAGATATAGAACTGCCAGGATAGGTCCTGACTTCCAGATATGAGAAGAAGATATCGAACCCAGTTCAGATCTCTGTTGATGAAAGTTTGAAAACTGTTTGGGCAAAGAGAATAGCCAAAATGAATTGAAGATATACTCTGATTTGAAGAGGAAAAATGAATTTGAGAGGCTAAGCCAAAGTCTAGAAAAACAACCAGGGGCATTTGCATCACTCATGAGTACTCATCTCTTTATCGAGCTTTTGCATCTGCACAGTGTCGGAAAGCATTTGCATCATTCATGGGTATTTGCATTGGCATTATTCCATAAGCATCTGCATTTTACCTTTACATTTACATTCTTCATGGAATTCGCATTTGTGTCATCTCAAGCAATTGCATCATTTCTAGAATCATTGCATTTTCATTATTGTGTGGTAATTGTAGTTACACCATTCATAAACCAGTTACATGAACACAATTAATAGGGGCATCTGCATCATGAAACATGGGCATCAATCCAGGCCATTTGCATTTGCACTAAGAAATATTTTACATTTGCACCATGAAGCATGAGCACCTTGTTAAAAGACATGTGCATCTGCATCATTTCTCAAAGCTTCTGGTGGGGATATCCAAAATTTTACAGTTTTTAAAAAGTGAACAAGTCTTCGGTGGTGATAGCTGAAGCCTCTGGTGGAGATATCCAGAGTTTTATAATTTTGAAAAATGAGAAATTTTCTTCTGGTGGGGATATCGAGAATTTTACAATAAGCAAGTCTTTGGTGGTGATAGCCAAAGCTTCTGGTGGGGATATCCAGAATTTTACAGTTTTAAAAGTGAACAAGTCTTCGGTGGTGATAGCTGAAGCCTCTGGTGGAGATATCCAGGGTTTTATAATTTTGAAAAATGAGAAATTTTATTCTGAAGGAGTTACCCAGAATTTTACAATGACCAAGTCTTTGGTGGTGATAGCCAAAGCTTCTGGTGGTGATATCCAGAATTTTGCAGTTTTAAAAGTGAATAAGTCTTCGGTGGTGATAGCTGAAGCCTCTGGTGGAGATATCCAGGGTTTTATAATTTTGAAAACATGAGAAATTTTATTCTGAAGGAGTTACCCAGAATTTTACAATGAGCAAGTATTTGGTGGTGATAGCCAAAGCTTCTGGTGGTGATATCCAGAATTTTGCAGTTTTAAAAGTGAACAAGTCTTCGGTGGTGATAGCTGAAGCCTCTGGTGGAGATATCCAGGGTTTTATAATTTTGAAAACATGAGAAATTTTATTCTGAAGGAGTTACCCAGAATTTTACAATGACCAAGTTTTTGGTGGTGATAGCCAAAGCTTCTGGTGGTGATATCCAGAATTTTGCAGTTTTAAAAGTGAATAAGTCTTCGGCGGTGATAGCTGAAGCCTCTGGTGGAGATATTCAGGGTTTTATAATTTTGAAAAATGAGAAATTTTATTCTGAAGGAGTTACCCAGAATTTTACAATGACCAAGTCTTTGGTGGTGATAGCCAAAGCTTCTGGTGGTGATATCCAGAATTTTGCAGTTTTAAAAGTGAATAAGTCTTCGGTGGTGATAGCTGAAGCCTCTGGTGGAGATATCCAGGGTTTTATAATTTTGACACATGAGAAATCTTCTTCTAGATGAGTTATCTAGAATTTTATATTGAGCAAGTCTTTGGTGGTGATAGCCAAAGCTTCTCGTGGAGATATCCAGAATTTTACAGTTTTAAAAATGAAGAAGTCTTCGGTGGTAATAGCTGAAGCCTCTGGTGGAGATATCCAGGGTTTTATAATTTTGAAAAATGAGAAATCTTCTTTTGAAAGAGTTATCCAGAATTGTTTTTCAACATGTGCATCTACATCAAGAAGCATTTGCATCAATCTAAGTTAGTTAAATCTGCATCAAGAAAGTTTGCATCAAATCAAGTCATTTACATTTGCATCAAAGACATTTGCACCAATCTAAGTCATTTGCATCTACATCAAGAAGCGTTTGCATCAACAAAAGACATTTGCATTTGCATCATGAAGCATTTGCATCATCTCTTAAAGCTTTCAAGTATAATCGATTTCGTTTTCTTAAGGCGAGTCGAGCCCCGAAATCATCGTCGAGGTACTTTTTTTATTTATGAACAAGTCTTCGGTGGTGATAGCTGAAGCCTCTGGTGGAGATATCCAAAGTTTTTTTTTTTAAAGTCCTTTGAAAAGGTAGAAAGTCTTCGGTGGTGATAGCTGAAGCTTCTGGAGATGATACACAGAATTTTACAGTTTTAAAAATGAGCAAGACTTCGGTGGTGATAGCTGAAGCCTCTGGTGGAGATATCCAGAGTTTTAAAATCCTTTGAAAAGATAGAAAGTCTTCGGTGGTGATAGCTGAAGCTTCTGGAGGTGATACCCAGAATTTTTACATAAAAAAAAATGAGCAAGACTTCGGTGGTGATAGCCGAAGCTTCTGGAGGAGATATCCAGAATTTTAAACACAGCTGAGAACAAGACAGGTTAAGGCCCCGAGACCATCGTCGAGGTCACTACTTTTCTTGCAAATCGAATTCGTTTCCTTAAGACGAATCGAGCCTTGTTTAGGCAGGCAATTCAATTTAAGGACAAATCTTCAATTTACTGTTTCCAAAAAAAAAATTCAAAAAAAAAAAAGAAAAAAGAGAAAAAAGAGAAAAAATGAAAAAAATAGAAAATGAAAAAAGAAAATGAAAAATGCAAAATGCAAAAATGAATGAAGAAGAAAACCCCTTTCCTTTCCATGTGATTTCACTGACCGTACAAAATTAGTGTTGGTTTATCTTTGCCTGATTCCTGATTCTCAGCAATAGCCAAAGAGGGGCAGCTGTAGACACCTAATTTTGTCCGGGCCACTAAACAGGTATGTTTTCTTCCTATATTGATGTTTCCGAGTATAAAAAGATTGTTTTCATCCTGCAGGTGGTACTCCGAGACTTAGTTTAAGAGGGCGAGCACAAAAAGACAAACTTGAAAAAAAGTCAACCCCGAAAAAGTCAACCCCAAAAGTCAACTACTGAAAAAGTCAACCCACTTTCAAAATCAAGATTTTAAGTTCAATTGAAAAATGGCGAAAGAATTTTGATAATCCGAGGTCTACATTGAAAGATATGGAGTTCGGAAGTTGGGATTTGGAGATTCAGTAGAAAAGAAACCCTAATCCAAGAAATTTGGGGAAAAGTGCTTAAACGATCAAACTGGTCGAAATTGAAGGTTCCAAATGAAAGATAAGCACTGACTACGGGTAATGGAGAAGTCACTTGCAAGAAAAACCGAAAGAAAAGTCAATCCGGGAGAAAACCGAGAATTAGGGTTTCTAGTGGATTTCGGTGAAATCGGGAAGAATCACAGAAATGGCCCGACTTGGTAAGACCAAAGCCCCCAATGGATGAAGAATGGTTAAAAAGTATGGCCCAAGGCTCAGATTGAAGAAAATCCGAAAAAGTTTTGAGCAAAACCGGGTTTCGGAGGTAAAAGGGCAAAATTGGAAAAATTTGGGAAAAATAGCAAATGGACTCCGAAAATTATGGAAAATTTGTCAATCTCATTCTTAAATCATTTGAAGGAGATTGGCAAAAGAAAATCTTGATTCCGAGTTCGTTTGCAAAATGGCCAAATCCCGGGCTTCTTATGCAGTAATTCAAAAAGATAAATCCCGGAAAAATAGCAAATGGACTCCAAAAATTTTGAAATTTGGAAAATCTCATTTTTAAATTATTTGGAAGAGATTGGCGAAATAAAATCTTGATTCCGAGTTCGTTTGCAAAATGGCCAAATCCCGGGCCTTCTATGCAGTAATTCAAGCCGATAAATCCCGAAAAAATACCAAATGAGCTCCAAAAATTATGAAAACTTCCATATCACACTTTTTAATTATTTTGAAGAGATTGGTGAAGAAAAATCTTGATTTGGAGCTCGTTTAAAAAATGGTAAAAAGTAGGGGCATAAAAGGACATTTTGGGAAGAAAAAATCCAAATAAATAGCAAACGGACTCGGATAATTTTGAAAACTTCCAGAACTCAATATTTTATTATTTTGGAAGTATTAAAAAAAAGAAAAATTGAATTTGGAGTCCGTTTGATATTTACTTGCATCCGGGGGGCAAAATGGTCATTTCACCCAAGCAACCGAAAAGGGCTTTTTTGGGCCTTTCAAAAATCAGAGCTGGGCTGGAAAAGAGAAGTGCTGGCCTGCACAAGCCCAAAGGAAGGAGGAAGGTTGATTTTTTTTTTTTTTTTTCAATCAAGTGGTTAAAAATCAAGAGTTAGTTAACCATTCTCTTTGACCAAGCCATGGTGATTAAACCACATAGGTTAAGAAAGATGTCAACATTATTTTTGCATAGCTGTAATTTGAGAGGGCTGAGATGCTAATCTAAAGGTGGTAATTTCATGACTTTTCATCTTGAATTATTGGCCATTTGATGGAAAATAGGTTACACAAAAATGACAACATCTTTGAGGCTATATAAGCATCATTTAGGCCAACCCTAAAGGAGAGAGGCAGATTTTGTTTTTTCTTTTCCATTTTGGCTGATTTCTCTTAGTTTTTCTTAGTTTTTATCTTCTTGGTTGAGAGCAAAAAAAAAAGAAAAGTTTAGAAAAAAAGGAAAGTTTGAAGAGAAAAGCTTGAAATATTAGCTTCTTGAGGTTGCTCTTGAGCACCAACTCTTGCACTTTCATTTTCTATTCTTATTTTTTGCTATTTTAATCTCTACTTGGTGAGTTTTCATTTTAAAATAATGTTTCTTGTTCTTCCTTCATTTCCTTTCTTAAGTATATTTTTCTTACATTTTATTTTTACAATAAACTCACCATGGCCAAATGGCCTACATTATTTATTTTAAGTTGTTGTTTTTGATTCATTTTACCATATTGTTTATGCTATTTTCTTTATTTTTGATGTTTTAAATATTATGTTATTTCATGTTCTTAAGTTATATTTAATTTGGTTGCTTTGTTTGTTGCCATTTATGTCTTAGATATCATGTTTTTGCATTTTTAATTTTCTGTTTTCATGTTGTTTAAATTTGAGCATGTTTTAGAGTTAGCATATTAAGTGTTTGTGAAAATGCTTGTGTGATTCTTTGCATGATTCTTGTTTTATATCTTAGTGAGCATGTTTTAGATTTGGTATATTAGGTGTTTGTGAAAATGCTTGTGTGATTTTTGTGTTATGACTTAGTTTTTCATGCTAGCATACCAAGTGTTTGTGAAAATGCCATGCTTGTTGGAGCTTGGGGCCATTTGGCTACTCCATGTGTTTTGCATTGTGTGTTGTATTTTTGTCATGCTAGTTGTTAGGTTTTTGCATTTGCATGATATTTGGTTGGATTTTTGAATTAAGCATGCCTTGTGTTTGTGAAAATGCCATGCATGTCTTAGGTCTAGGTTACATTAAATGCCATGCAAGTTCATGTTAGGTCTAGGCCATATTATTTATGTCATGCATTTTCCTTACATTTAGGTTTAGATCCATGCATTTCATGCATTATGTTTGCTACATTGTTTCATGCATTTCATGTTCATGCCACTTGAATAATGACTTGAGCCAATTAATGGTTCAAAGTCATGCTCTCTTGAGCACACTTGTGGAAAATTAAGTTTGTCAAATTGATTATTCTACCTTTGTGATTTTTTTACTTAGCCAATTTTTATCTAACCTTCAAAAAGTCCTAGCTACTGCTTTGCAAGTCATTTTATGAGTTTCAAATATTTTTACTTTGGTTTTTAAATGATTTTATCAAAAGCAAAAAATGCGTTGGCAAAGCATTTTTTTTTCCACCCAAAACTCGTACATCTCCGATTTTTCTGGGAATTCATCTTTGATCAAAAACTTAAGCCGATTTTTTCTCGTATAGTTTTACATGTCCTGAGTCTCCAATAATTTTTTCGGAATTTTTGGAATTTTTAAAAATAGGGTAAAAAATCATGGATTAAAACTGGACAGTGGAGTCAGAATTGAATTTAAAGAAAAACAAAGCAGTTTTTTTTTCCTCCAAAAACTCGTACATCTCCGATTTTTCTGGGAATTCATCTTTGATCAGAAAATTAAGTTGATTTTTTCTCGCGTAGTTTTACATGTCCTGAGTCTCCAGTAGTTTTTTTAGAATTTTTGGAATTTTTAAAAATAGGGTACAAAATCGTGGATTAAAACTGGACAGTGGAGTCAGAATTGATTTTAAAGAAAAACAAAGCAGTTTTTTCTCCTCCAAAAACTCGTACATCTCTGGTTTTTCTGGGAATTCATCTTTGATCAGAAAATTAAGTCGATTTTTTTCCTTGTATTTTTACATGTCCTGAGTCTCCAATAATTTTTTCAGAATTTTTGGAATTTTTAAAAATAGGGTAAAAAATCGTGGATTAAAACTGGACAGTGGAGTCAGAATTGAATTTAAAGAAAAACCAATTTTCTGTTTTGGTTAATTTACTTAGAGTGGGCTGATTAGGAGGGTTAGCTACTGACTTAGGGTAATTTCTAAGCCTTTTTAAACTCTAAAAATGGTTTTTCAAGTCCCGGATTAAGGGTAGCCAAGTCCGGATTTTTTAAACTTAGGAAATTAGAGTCATTTTAAAAATTTTAGCCCAGTTTTTATTTTTAATTCAAGCTTTTCAAAATTGTTTTCAAACAATCACAAAGTATTTTGGTTTTAGAATATTTAATTTGACATATTTTCCTAAGGTAACCGGATATCTTTTTAGATATACGGATTTCCTTAATTAAAGGAAAAAATACATTTCATGCATTGCATTTTTATATTCATGCATTTTATATAATATGTGATTCTTGCCATAATAATTTCTATGTGTCATGACATTTAGGTTGCATTATATTATTTAGATTTTGCTATGTCATTTTATTTATGTCATGCCTATACATATTCATTTCTTTTAAATGTTTTCAAAAAAAGATAATGGTTTTCAATAAAAATTAAGATATTTCCGAGTTAAAATAATTCATGAATTCTCTACCGGGTTTGCTGGAGGGAATATCATCAATTATTATTAATAAAGGAATATCTTTCTTTCAAAAAAAAAAAAAAAGAGAATGATTCGGAAAGTTTTCCAAAACTAATAAAAATTTCTATATTTTGCCACGTTTGTTGGGGAATATAGGAAAATTTTGAATTTATAAATTCCGGATCATTTTCAATAAAAAATGGAATTATTTTTTTTAAATTGGGAATTAACTTGAAATACTAAATTTAAAACCAACTTTTACCGAGACTTGAGATAACACACGATTAATAAGGTACCGATTTATACGAGCGTTGTGGGGGTGCTAATCCTTCCCCGCACGTAACCGACTCCCGAACCCGCTTCTTTGATTTCTCTGGTTTAAAACGCAGACTTGAAATTGGTTTTTAAAATGTTTTAATTAATTTTTAAAATATTTTATAAAACCGGTTTTAATAGGTGGCCGATCACACCTAGCTAAAAAAGATTGGTGGCGACTCCATGTCTTTTTTAAGGTCATTTTCAAAACCTTCATTTCTAGAGGAATTAAGTCGACTTTTCCTCGAGTTTTTTCTTTAAATGTCACGCTTAACGAATAATAAAGTCTTGCGATGAGACTCGTCGTTATTTTTTAGGTTGCGACAATAATTAATAGTTTTTTTTAATTTAATAAAAATAATATATTAAATGCAACAAAAAAAATTTCTAAATTGATAATTAAATAATCATTAATAGGTGCTTACGGATACCAATTAAGCGAACCCATAAAAATATGATATAAATACGATACGTTTAATAAATATAATAATAATAATATAATAAATATGATTAACATGTTATATTTAATACACATATCATATTCGTATTTAAAATTTTGATATATTTAATAATTTATATTGTGTTTATATTTATACTATTAATACTAAAAAATAAAAAAATGTTAATCAATATCTAGTAATACTTATTGAAATATTATTAAAAAATAAAAATATAATTAATTGTATTTTAAAATTTAATAAAAAATTAAATTAAATAAAAAAATTAAATTAATAATTAAATAATTTTTAATCAATATCTATAAACATCAAGGAAAAAAAATGTTTTTTAACAAACGAAAATCTAAATTCTTGCACTCAAAGGCAAAGCTTCCCTTGTTTACGTCAAGGTCAGGCCACTTTGCCATTGTCTAATGATAATTAGGGTGGGACCATTTGAAACTTTTATAATACATATGTATTAATATAGGATCATTGGTAAATTAATCTTATTGCAAAATAAAATTTAAGAAAAAATTGATCCACTGATTTTTTTTTTTTTTTGAGAATTAACATAACATTTACCCTACTAAAAATAAAATTTAGGAATAAATTGTCATAACTGAATTTTTTTTTGAAAATCAACATAACATTCAGTAAATGAATTTGGTGTATCAATGCAAAGTAGAAATAGTAATGAAGATAAATATATATATATATATTATTATTTATCCACTAATTTTTTTAATATTAAAAATAGTTTTGATTTTGCAATGAAAATAACGAAAATTTGGGTACCGATTTTGACTATTCAAATAATGTTTTCAGCAATGAAAATAATGAAAAATTTATTACTTAAATCTACTTGGTGAATAATTGTTTGATTAGGTTTATTAAAAATGTATTTGATATATTAGTGAAGAATTTTCAATATATGAAAACTTTTCAAGATAACTGTAAAAGAAAATCTTCACAGTGAATTTTTTTAATTATTATTTCATATATTGATAATGAAAATTTTAAATTTTACATGATTGCTATATGTTCATTTATTAATTAATAATAATTAATATTTTTTAAAATATATCTTAATTAATCTGTGTTAATTCCTCAATTTTATTTGTGAAATTTAAAATTTCACTATATATAAAATAATTATCCATTTTTGCTATTTGCGCTTAATTTTTGCAATGACATTATTGTGTTGAAATCTGACAAGATTACATGACTATTGAAATTTAGCATGATTATAGTTGATATATTTGACTTAGCCGTAAATTAGCAATTATAATTGACTTAGGCAATCTTAGATAGCTGTTACCTTTACTTTTGTTATTACAAAATTATACCCATTAGAAAACGTTCATATCTTTTCTTTAGATTAGCTTTTTCTTTAGTATATATTGTAACACAAACCCTTTGTACATATAAGACAAAATACACATTTTTCTTCTTCTCATATTCAATTTATTCTCTTTATATTTTATTTTCCCAAATTTTTCATGATATCAAAGCAAAGCTCTTGGGAAAGATAATTTTTTCAAATGACTACTTCTTCATCCATTCGGTGTTAACAACCAAACTAGTCACCGTTCGGTGTCTTCTTGCCATTGCCGCAGCCAAAGAATGGTCTCTTCATCAATTAGATGTTCAAAATGCCTTCCTTCATGGCAATCTAAATGAAGAAGTTTATATGCTTCTGCCACCTGGCTACAGTCGACAGGGGGAGAACATGGTTTGTCGACTTAACAAGTCACTTTATGGTTTAAAACAAGCATCCCGCAATTGGTATTCTAAATTCTCTTGTGCCATGCGCAAGACTTGTTTCCAACAATCCATGGCCGACTATTCTTTATTCACCAGAACACATGGAGACTCTTTCACGGCAGTGTTAATCTATGTTGATGACAATGATCCGACAGCAATAATAGCTCTAAAAGAATTTTTACATAAGCAGTTTTGGATCAAAGATCTTGGGAAGTTAAAATGTTTCTTTGGAATCACTACAAACAAATTGCCATATAGTGACGGTCCAAAAAGCGTCAGTAAATCTTAAAAATCCGTCGCTAAAAGTCCTAAAACCCTATACCGACGGTCAAAATGACTATTCCGACAAAAAATTAAGCGACGGTAAAACCCTCGTCGGTATAGACCTATACCGACGGAAAAGGTGACCGTCGGAATAGGATGTATAGCCTATACCGACGGTTTTATGCGTCACTAATGTTACTACCGTCGGTATAGCCTATGTGGGGTAGCCCCTTTTACACCTTACCTATACCGACGGATTTTGTATCCGTCGGTATATATATCGCATCTATACCGACGGCTGTTGTAGCCGTAGGTCTAGATATCGTATCTATACCGACGGATTCTGTAGCCGTAGGTATAGATATCGCATCTATACCGATGGCTACCGTATTTATACCGACGGATTCTGTTTCCGTCGGTATAGATACCATTGATATACGTATACCGACGGTTTTTTTTTGTGTCCGTCGGTATAGATTAAAATGTAAAATATACAAATAACCTATAGCGACCGTTTGTCGTAAATTAACTGACGGTTTACTCGATCAGTATACTATACATTTTTTGTTGTTATATGAACTGTCTGTAGAGAGGTCAGTAAAAATAAATTTTTTTCATATTTTCAATTACTAATATTGATATATTTATAATTTAATCCAAGATAAAAAATCCATTATAAGAAAGTACAAAAACATTATAAGAAAGTACAAAATATTTCATAATATTAAAAATAAAATTACAAATAAATTGTCTTAATTATATAACTTGAAACTCAAACCTTTCACCATCCCACTCTATCCAGCCTGCAATCCGAAGTCATAAGATAATATTCTCAATAGAAAAACGTGGATTTCTAAAGAGATCAAATTTCAGTCAAAGTGATAGGAAATAATGGTGAACAACATAGCAAACTGAGCACAGATGTAGACAAATATAAACAAAGTTGCATACATTATTTCATAGAAATTGAATACATTCAAAGAGGCAAAGTCAGGGTCCACAATTTTTCTCCCAAAAAGGCTGCTTATATATTGTCTAAAAGAGCCTTGTGAAGAAAATGGATTACCCCTAAATTTCAGAGCAAGTTAACAGTCAATTATAAAGTAAACTCCCCACCCCCAGGTCCAACATCCATTTAAGTTGGTAAATGCTACTTATGATCAGCATTAACAACTATTGAAATAAATCTACCTTATGATTCAAATATCCAGCTAGCGCATTGTATCTTCTCTCCTAAAATTTCCAAATCCATCATTTTGAATTTATTTGCCAAAAATTTCATCTCGTTGTAAAGAAGCAAAATAATAGGTATAATACTGAAGTTCACCAAAACCAAGTCATCACAAGAACGTTAACAAACATTCCAACAGGGAATAATTAAGTTCCAAGCTATTGATGAACAAAGAAAGAGCGGCCAATATCACAATTCTCAAGCATTAGAAGCAAAAAGAATTACAGGTCATTCCAAAGCACGGATTTCTCATGTAATTTGCATGAAGCTCCATAATTCCATGCTTTCTTATCTCTTTAACTTAAATTTTTTTCCAATTCACTAAATGCTTCAAAATTTGAAGGGGACAAGCTTTTGTTAATTTACTCATACGTAGAACTTCTAAAATCCAACCAAAAGAAAATCATAAAGCCTGCTTTTCCTAGATTGAAGATACTTCGAAATTTCCAGGTTAATTGCATTTTGGTGCACTTAATATGCATAGAAATGAAACTTTGACTGATTTTGGTTCCATGTGAGATGAAATTCTTGAAAAGAACCCACTTCCACTTTAAACAGAACATAGTTCAATTTCCAATTACAACTACTTCAGCCAAAGATATAAATACAAATATAGAAAATAAAATCGAAGGAACTGCCAATAAGCTAGAATATTAAACCAACTTAACATATACTTGAAATACTAACCACGCTGATCAAGCACGGTGTCCGACTTCCAAAACCCAACCTGCCTCTGCCACAATCCAACACAAGAGTCCGATTCCAAATGGGTAGTTTTTGATTTCTTGGAGAATCTGAACTGGGGAAGCTTTTTGAGCTGTTTTGAAGAAAACCCAGATGAGGGGTGAGAGTGCAGCAAGACAACCAAGGATTTGCCCTAAGCCTGCGTCTGGATGGAGGCTAAAGCAAGAAGAGAAGTAAAGTCAAATGTCGATAGAAGCAAAGTAAAAAACAATCAGTCCGTTTAAAATGCCCTAGGGTTAAAAAAAAAAAATCAGTCTAAGGCACAAATGAAATGGATTTTTTAGTGCGAAAATGAAAGGATATTGTGCCCAAATAAAATGGACTTTTACTGACGGAAAAAAATAGAAAAAACCGTCGGTAAAAGATACCCCTATACCAACAGTTTTTCATTAACCGTCAGTATAGATATATCTATAGCAACGGAAATTTTGTGCGTCGGTATATGGTCCGTATATTCTGACGGTGACAAAAATCCGTCGGAATAGACACTTTTTACCAACGGAACGGACCGTCGGTATATATGAGTGTCAGTATAAACCCTAAATTTGCTTGTGGTGTATATACCAACGGTTTTCTACTGACCGTCGGTATAGGTATACCTATAGCAACGGATAATTTGGGCGTCGGTATATGTTATGTATATTCTGACGGTTAAAAGAATCCGTCGGAATAGAAATTTTTTACCAACGGATCGCGACCGTCGGTATAGATGAGTGTCAGTATTTTACCATTTGTTTGTAGTATATACCAACGGTTTTTCATTGACCGTCGGTATAGGTATACCTATAGCAACGGACTAGTGGGGCGTCGGTATATGTTATGTATATTCTGACGGTTAAAAAAATCCGTCGGAATAGATACTTTTTACCGACGGATTTCGACCGTCGGTATAGATAACCGTCAGTATATGGCAATTTGTTTGTAGTGAATAGAAGTGGCACACTCTAAGAAAGGCATTTCTATTTCCCAACGTAAATATACTTTAGATGTGCTTGATGATATGGGACTTCTTGGAGCTGCACCAGTCACTTTTCCAATGGAACAGAATTTGAAGCGCACACCGTCAGAAGGTGAACTTCTTAAAGAACCATCGAAGTACAGAAGGCTTGTTGGTCGGCTTATTTACCTCACGATTACGAGACCTGATATTACCTACGTTGTGCATCTTCTCAGCCAGTTCATGAATCGACCACGAAAACCACACCTAGATGCTGCAATTCGAGTACTTCGATACCTAAAGGGAACGCCGGGACAAGGTTTGTTATTTCCTATACAAAATGATTTCAAACTAGACCTGTTCACGGGCCGGGCAGCCCGCCCGGCCCGGCAGGCCCGGCCCGTATTGGGCCGGGCCTGGGTAGGATATTTTATGTTCGGGGCCGGCCCGGCCCGGAACAGTAATTTTTATTATAATAATATTATTTTATTTAATTTTAATTATAAAAAAATTATTTTTTATTCCAATGAACAGTGTTTCGGGCCTAAACGGGCGGGCCTGGGCGACCCAGGCCGGGCCTAGGCAGAAAAAAAAAGGGCCGCGGCCCGGCCCGGCCCATGAGCACCTCTATTTCAAACTAACTGGATATTGTGATGCAGATTTTTTTCAACTTTGCTTATAAATAACTGTAAATCCTATTTTAGATCTTTCTATTACTTACAAGTTACAAATAAGAAATAACATGATATTTGAATAGTTTCTTTTAAAAAAAAAAAAAATACACATTTTTGCACAACGAAGAGTAAATTATCAAACACTTTAGCATTTTTAAAAAACAAATTGTATACTCTTTTCGTTTTATTTCGTTTGCATTTATTTGATTTTAAAATAGTTTTACAAAATTGATTTTAGTGTATTTGTTATATCAAATTCAAATCCCAATTAATCAATAATCAAGGCACTGACGGATCTTGACATTTGATTTTAACGGTGTCAATTAATATTTTACCAAATCTTTTTTTTTCTTCATGAAACGTATCTTATTATATTAATATAAATCTATGCAAGCAGTATACTAATAAAAAATAGGGTTTCAAAATTATAAACTTTATCAATTTATTAACAAATGTATAAAAAAACATAATACATCAAACAAATAATTTTATGCATAATATATTAAATAAATAATCTTATTTAAAATTGAGCAACTTTCTTTTAAAAATATGAATACACTAATTGCTAAACAATATTTTTTTTTATCAAAATGAGAAAAATAAAATATTCTATTAAAATAATAAAACTGAAAGTTTGAGTTTCGAAGTTAAGGTATTTTTATAATCTTTTATAAAATACTTTCAATCTAACTTTTGTGTTAATAAAAATATACATGATAACAGAGAAAAAGATTTAGGATAGAAATAGAATTAAAAATGAAAAATGATATGAAAACAAAGAATTATACTTGAGTAAAAAAGAAAAAAAAAATTAAGTTTGTTATTTGGTTGGAGACTTAAAGTTTTATTAAAAAAAAGTAACTTTTTTTTTTTTATAAAAATTACATGATTATGATTTAACTTTTGTGAGAAACCTTTTGATTTTAAGAATTTGTGAGTTATGACTAATTAGTACTATACAAATATTAATGTGATTTTAATCCTTTTAAATTGTAATACATAAAATTAAGTAATAAGATCACATAAATAAACAAAATTAATAATTTTAATTTAAAATAATCATTTAAATCTATTTAATATATATACTAAAGGGAATTTATAATTTTTAGGGGGGCAAGGCCCTCTCTAGCTCCCATTACCAACCGCCCTTGAATCAAAGCTATGAAAGTATAATCTAATAATATTTTAATATTATTTTAAACAGTGACATGGACTTTCGAATCGGTTCAGATCCAGTTAGACACGAATTTAGGTAAAAAAAAAAAAATGAACCTCGACCTGACCGAACCCATAAATAATCTAAAACTTGAACAAATTAATGAGTACTTTGACTTAATCTCAACAATCTCTAATATTAACTTATGAGCATTTTCATTGGTTCTTATTAATCTCAAATCAAATATTCACATCCATGAGAATTCTTCTTTAGTTTCATGAAATCTCTACACACCTTACAAAAATCCTACTTAAATCAAATCGAGACTTTCCAATTAACTTGACCATTAAAAATTACCTCATCTTGACCATCAAGCAAATTTGTTTACCAAGTAAACTTAAATCACCAATAATATCTTCAGCAAATCTAAAAAAAATTATTAAATCTTTTAAGATTTAAATAAATATTTTTAACAGTATTTTATATTGTTTTTTATAAAATTAATGTTTCGCTCTTTTAATGTTAAAAGTAAAAAAAAAAATCAATTTAAATTATAAAAATAAAAATATTAATTGTTAAATAAAGCTAATAATTTTGAAATATCCAAAGCAAAAGAGAGGTGAAAAAAAAAATGAAGGGTGTAATCATTAAAAAATATGTATCTATAGACATTAATTAAAGTGGTATTATAAAAAAAATGTGTTTGACTTAATGGTATAATTTTTACTATATGATTAAGAGGTTAAAGGTTCAAATCTCATGTAAGTTTTCACTTTGAGTAGCATGGATTAAAAAGTATGTTCTAAAGAATAGTAGCATATGGCAGTTGCCGATAGCTGGAGCTGGAAGAAGCTCCTAAAGTTACAAAGTCTTGCACTCAAATTTACTCATCAGCATGGGGATCTATTAATTTTGAAGTTACCTAGCCCAAACTACAAAATAGCTCAAGTCTGGAATGAGCTAAGGCACCAGAGGGAGAAAGTCATTTGACATCGAATTGTATGGTGTCATTTCCATATCCCACGGCATTCTATCATTGCTTGGCGGGCAACACTTAATAGACTGCCTACAAAAGATAAAATGCGCTCATGGGGATGAGCCTTTCTACAGTATGCATACTTTGCAGTGTTGAAGAGGAAAGTCAAGACCATATGTTCTTCAATTGTGTATACTTTAAGCACTTATGGCTCGGATTACTTCTTACATGTGACAATAGAAGAATAATAGGTCCTTGACAGGAGGAGCTCAATTGGGTAGTGAAAGAATGTAAAGGCAAAGCATTGAGCCCAACAATTAAGAGGATCATGGAATAAAAAATCGGATCGGCCGATCGAACCGGTTGAATTGAGAATCGGTGGTCCGTCTGATCCGGTACTATTTCTTGAACCGGTTTAACTGATAAAAAACATTTTTTTTTGTAAGTGGTGAAATTTGAACCCTTAATCTCTTGGTTTTATAATACAGGTCATACTACTAAGTCAAATACATATTCGTATTAATTATTTATTATATTTATTACTTATTTAACATTAAAACTATTTTTATATATATTTAAAATCATTTTTATTAAACCGGCCGGTCCAATCAGTTGATCAATTAGATCGAAAATCAGAGGTTTGATTGGGTCAACCTCTGGTCCGATTTTTTCAACATTAATGAGGATGGCCTAAACCGTGTGTATATACAATGTATGGCAAGAGGGGAACAGAAGGCTACACGGAGAGCAGAGCATGAACTTTTCAATTTTATAGTTAGAATAGTAAGGATAGATTAGTTGGTGTGACAAACTTTAGATACAATAATGTAAATAGTATACTCATAGAGACTTAGGGACTTGGCACAAATGTACCGGGATAAATATCCTTTACGAGTTATATAGAGTTGATATTGTTGTAACAAAGTTTTTTTTCTTCTTTTTGGATAAATAAACAAATTGTTTATCCACAAAAATTCTAATTAATTGAACTTTATGATAATAGTGTATTAAATTTAAAAAATTTCTAAAGTGACATTTGAATTATCCTTAATAATTATTAAGTGTTTATAACTTCTTATAAAAACAACTATTAAGCTGCATTCTTGACAAGTTTTATAAATACTTTAATAATTTTTAAAAGTATATTAAAAATAAAAAATAAGTAAAAAAACGAAACACAAATTCAAAAAGCAGGTCCCACAAAAACTTTACTTGCCTTAATGGAAAAGCATTTGATGGAAAAAACTATTTTTGGATTTGGATGATGCATGATGCAACTTTCTCGCATTGTTAGGGTTTTACTTGAATTCCCGTAGAAATCAAGGAAAATGACTCTCTCTTACATTTTTGTCTTATTCTCTTTTTACTATTTGTTTTTATCATCGCACTTAAATTTAATAATTTTAAATACGATATAAAAATATAATATAAATATGTATATTTAATAAATATAAAAATTATATAATAAATATGATATAAAATATTTAAACACGATTAATATAATATATTTAATATAAATATTATATTTATATTTAAAATTTTAATCTATTTAATAAATTTTTATTGTATTTATGTTTATACGTTTGATTAAAAAAACACACAAATGTAAATTGCCGGATCTCAACATACTTACTATTTATGGATATATTTTTATTTCCAAAAAGGTTTTCCATCTTTAGAAATGGTGAGAAGACATTTATCCCCACAAGTAATTGCTTTAAAAAAAAATACAACTACTTTCTTTTTAAACCTTTGGACAATGTATTGGTATGACTTCAATAATATTTATTATCTTTCTAGTTATCAAGATCAAATTTGTAAATTTAAAGTTTTTATTTGGTTATCAACTTTTAAGATCCACATACCACGGCAAATCTTAGTACATGTTATGCTAATAATAAACAATGAAAGATAATTATAATTTTAGTCCTAAAATATAATTATATTTTTTTATATCAGTCCTAAATTTTTTATTTATAAACATTCAATCATAAAAGTTATCAATGTGTTAAAAGAGTCTTTTGATCACTTTTTGAACTGAAATGTCAACTGAAAGTTTATATAAAAAATTTATTTGACATATAATGAATCACATGTGTAATTTACGTGATATTTCATTCATTTATAAAATATTAAAAAAATTAATTGTCAAAAGAAAAAAATAGCTCTAAATAAAAGATAAAAAAAAAAATTATACTTCATTTCATTAAGAGGGCGTTTGGTGCCTTCTCAAGAATCGTTTTCCATGGAATGTGATTCCTGAGAATATAACTTTACAGCATTTGATATACATGAAAAAATGTTGATTAAAATCCTGGGAATGTGATGGTAATTTCGAAATTACCCTTATCAAAAAAATATAAATTTTATTCATTTTAAAATTTTTCAATGATACTTATTATTAACAAATATTCGTACTAAATAATTAAAAATAATATTTTAATTGATAATTTGAGTTACTTTTAGGATAAAAAATATTTATTAATAATAAAATTTTGAAATTATTCTTATGTAGTTGAAAAATTAAAAGGCTGGATACAAATTAAATATTATTTAAATATATTAATGATATTTATTATTAACAAATACTTGTACTAAATATTTAAAAATAATATTTTAATTGATAATTTGAGTTATTTTTATGATAAAAAAATATTTTTTAATAATAAATTTTTGAAATTACTCTCATGTAGTTGAAAAATTAAAAAATATATGTAAATTAAATATTATTTAAATATTTTAATGATATTTATTATTAACAAATATTTTTACTAAATATTTAAAAATAATATTTTAATTGGTAATTCGAGTTATTTTTATGATAAAAAATATTTGTTACTAATAAATTTTTGAAATTACTTTCATGTAGTTGAAAAGTTAAAAGGCTATATAAAAATTAAATATTATTTAAATATTTTAATGATATTTATTATTAAAAAATATTTGTACTAAATATTTAAAAATAATATTTCAATTGGTAATTTGAGTTACTTTTATGATAAAAAAATGTTTGTTAATAATAAATTTTCAAATTTACTCTCAAGTAATTGAAAAATTAAAAGACTGGATGCAAATTAAATATTATTTAAATATTTTAATAATATTTATTATTAATAAATACTTGTACTAAATATTTTAAAATAATATTTCAATTGATAATTTTAAATCAAATTGGAAAAAGATAATTTTGTCTTAACATTTTTTTTTTTTTACTTTTCAACTAAATGGAAAGTTACTTTTCCACCACATTTCAATAGAATTATATTCCAATGCTTGTGGAAAAGTAACTCTCCAAGGAAAGTTACATTCCCAGAAAAATGAGCAGTTTTTAGCATACCAAATATGTGAATCACTTTCCCATCAATTACTTTTCATGGAAAGTAATCACTTTTCATCATACCAAACGCTCTCTAAAGGTTGTTGGTTTAGTGAGAAATAGAGAAAAATTGTTGGTTTATTGAGAAAAGAGAAAAGTAAAAAAATGTAATGATTTTTTGAATTTGTTTATAAGAAGGTTGGTTTTTTTAAAATTATTTTTTTAATATTTTATAAATTATTGAAATGATATTCATGTGTGCTCATTATATATCAGCTAAGCTTTTTGTTAGTGTTTTTGTTTGAATAATAACTGAAAAATTAAATTTTAGAACTGAGTGTTTATATCTAAAAAATTTAGGATTGAAATGAAAAAAAAATATGTTATATTTTAAGACTAAAATTATAATTATCTCTAAACAATTATGTTACATAAAAACGAGAGTTTTTAATTATATATATACATACACATTATTGATTATGGATGATCTCGAAAAAAGGGAAATTGAATTTGAATTTGATATACATATATAAGTAAATAATGTGATTATTACTGTTTCAATTAGGTATAATTGAATAGAGTCGAGCTCACATAATAAGAAATTCGTGTTCGATTGAGTTTTTTTTTTTTTTTAAAGTTCGAGTTCAATTCAAGATAAAAAAATAAATTACTTGAGCTCACTCGATTAGGCTTGTTTACTTAATAAAAATGAATTCGATTTTCATATTCGATTTCAAACTCGATATTTGTGTTTTAGTTCAAGCTCGAATTGAAATTTTTCATTACCAATTAAAAGTAATAAATATATATTAAAAATAAAAAATCTCACTTGACCGACATTAGGATACTCGTCTGATAACTTGAGCCGTCGAACTCGAGCTCAAGCTCGGCTCGCCAATGTTCAAGTAGATCTGTCCACGGGCTAGGTAGCCCGCCCGACCCGTGTTGGGCCGGGCTTGGATAAAGTATTCAGTAATTCGGGCCGACCAGGCCCGAATTACTATTTATTAAATAAAAAATATTATTTTATTTAAATTTAATTATAAAATATATATAATTAATATAAAAATGATTTTTAATATTTTTTAATAGTGAAACGAGCCTATATGGGCCGGTCCAAATGGGCTTGGACAAGAGAAAAAAATATTTTTCGTGCCCCGGTTTGGCCCAACCCGATCATGAACAGGTCTATATTCAAGTCAAATTCAAATATATTCTGAATTAAATTCGAATAACTTTTAACACAAATATCTCATTTACATTAAATTACAATAGTTTAAGAAAAATAAATTTTGACACAAAAAAATTTCTATTTGATTAATTAAAACTTTAAAAACCCACAAAGTGACTTTTACTATCTTAAATTGCCTACTCGCATGTCTTAAAAAAATTTCCAATGAAGAATGTGAAGAAAATTATTATTTTTTAAAAATCCTTTTCAACCAAACCAAAAATTTAATTTAGAAGCAACAAAAAGAAAATGGTACCACAACTAAAACTTAGGCGTTTTTATTTGAATATTGATAAAAAAAAAATCAAACTATCGATAATTTTTTTTTTTTATTTATTTATCAAAATAAGCTTTTTTTAGTTTGACAAAAATTTAACAAAGAAAGTGGCCAAATGATATGGCAACTTCTCAATATTTTTTACTTTAAGTTTTGTTTTTATTAGTTGGGAAGTCTGTCATTTGAAATGGCAATATCCCAACATTTTACTTTTTTTTTTTAAATTTTTTAAAATTTATAATATTATTATTTTTATATATAATTTAAAAAATATATATAAATTTTTTAAAAAGCATATTTTAAATTTTTATTTTAAAAATTCGTATTATATAAAATTTGAGAAATTCGTGCCGTGTTCGTTTTTTTTTTTTCGTTTCGTTTCGTGTCGTGTTTTTATTTATTTTTTCGTGTCGTGTTTGTGTCCAATGTTGTCAGATCTAATACAACTAAAGCACAATGATATAAGTGACTTTGTAATATCAGTGTGCTTTAGTTGTGTTAGACCTGACAACATTGGACACGACACGAACACGTCAAGAAAAAAAAACTAAAAACACGACAAGAAACGAAAAAAGTACGAACACGACACGAATATCTCAAAATTTATATAATACGATTTTTAAATTTTTTTATAAATTAAATAATAAAATTATATAAATTTTTAAAATAAAAATTTAGAATATGCTTTTTAAAAAAATGTATATATATATTTTATATATAAAAAATTTAAATTATATATAAAAAATATTGATATTATAAATTTTAAAAAATTAAAAAAAAGGTAAATAATTGGAAACTCGCCATTTGAAAAGGCGACTTCCCAACTAATAAAAACAAAACTTAAATAAAAAACGGTGGAAAGTCGCCATATCATTTGATGACTTCCCAACATAAAAAAATAAAAATTTTTAAAAGTAAAGCGTGGAAGTGACTATATAATATGACGACTTTCGTTCGTTATTTTTTTAAATTTTTTAAAAATGTATCAAGGGAAGTCAACATATGATATGACGACTTCCCTTGTTGAATTTTTGACAAACAAGAAAAAAATATTTTGATAAATAAAAAAAATTATCAATAATTTAATTTTTTTTATCAATATTCAAATAAATTTACCCTAAAACTTATCTAACAATCCCATTTCTTTCCTTAACCCATTTCTCTAAATTCCCCCACTATTTCGTTACCATATTTATTTATTTTTTAAAATAAATCATTTCAGGTTTCCTTTACCTTTTTGGTAAGAAGTTTTTTCCATTTTCGAAATTATTTTTATATCATCAAATTATTATAACAAAGTCCGCTTTCAAAATTAGATCAAATAAGTATTCATATCGATATTATTTTTTATATCATTATGTTTAAAATATTATATATTTATATAAATTTTAATATGTTAATAATTTATGTTATATAAATTTTGATACATTCGAATATTCATATTATTTTTGTGCAATATCGTATTTTTTATCATTTTTTAATTTTTTTTATATCATATATTTATATTGTATAATCGTGTCATAGATTATCAAATCTATTTAGAATGAAACAGATTTTAAAAAAAACTATTTTTAGTGTTTTACCATATAACCATAAATAATAAATACAACAATAAAAAAAAAAATAATAACAATTTATTATTTTACTCAGCTCTGCTAAAATCAATATAGTCGGTACCGTATTATATCGGCTGGTACGTACGGATTTTAAGGTAAACTGAAACGATACTAGTATCGTATCGTTTCAGTTTTTGTATCGATCTGTATCGATTGTATCAACCTGTACCGATCTGTATCGATCAGTACCGATATGTATTGATTCATATCGATTGATACAAAATTTTGATTTTTTCAAAATTTCATTTATATAATTTTTAAAAAATCAATTTTTAATATATTTTTATGTCATGATTATTTTTATAATTATATTTAAAAATAAAATATATTTATTAAATTAAGTTATTGAATATAATTAATAATAATTTATTATATTTTTTAATATTTAGTTTATTTATTTGATGTTTAAAAATTTTAAAATTTTAAAAATTTATAATTTTAAAATTTATATTTATATTTACATATAAATTTTTATATAATGAAAGTATATTTGCATGTGTATATAATATATATTTTATTAAAAAATTAAGAAATAAATTATATATATAAATATTTGAAAAATATGAATAAATTAAATAAAATATATTAAA
Source organism: Fremontodendron californicum (assembly GCA_030761205.1). Classification (NCBI taxonomy): domain Eukaryota; kingdom Viridiplantae; phylum Streptophyta; class Magnoliopsida; order Malvales; family Malvaceae; genus Fremontodendron; species Fremontodendron californicum. The sequence goes on along the minus strand of JAULJL010000041.1, from coordinate 9,276,875 downwards.
ATATATTGATATTGATACGTATTAATAACAAAATAAAAATGATACGTACACGATACGATACAAATTATCTTGGCTAAACCCAAAAATAAAAGTGAAATTTCTTGCAATCGAAGGTACCTTGTTTCTTCACCATCAATCCAAAACTTTTTTTTTTTTCATTTCATTTCTTCTTAACTCTTCCGTCACCCAGGAAAAGACCCTATTTTCCAATTCCCCAAAAATATAGCTATGCGTGGTGAAAATTCTTTAGCTATAGTTACAGGAACAACTGCGGCGGCGAAGACGGGAGGTTCAGCGACGGCCTTAGCACCTGGGTTTCGATTCCACCCAACAGATGAAGAGTTGGTTAGCTATTACTTGAAAAGAAAAGTTTCAAACAAGCCTGTCAGATTTAACGCTATTGCTGAAGTTGATATTTACAAGAATGAACCTTGGGACCTTTCAGGTTGATTTTTTTTTTTTTTTGGTTTTTTTTTTTTTTATATATTTTTCTGTTTGTTTAGATAGGCTGCTTAAATTTGCTGAAATTTTAGAGGTTATCTTTAAATTTTATTTTTGGTAAAGCTGTTTTTTTAAAGGTTTTTTTTTTGAAGGTTTCTGAGTTGAAAATTTGAGAATATAGTGAAATAATTGGTTTTTGTTTTCCCTTTTGAATATTTCTCTACTTGGGTAAATGAAGTATTATTCAAAGTTGATTTCTTTTTTTTTTTAAAAAATTAGAAGGATTATCTGTTCAAAATTTAAGAATCCATGAAAATATTGGTTTTTTTTTTTTTCTTTTTTTTTTTTCTTTCTATTGTTCAGCATTTCTTTACTAGTTAAATGCAGTATTTTTTGCTATCACTTTCTTCTAAGAAATGGGATTTTTGGATATTAATTTTTCTTTTTCTTTTAAGCTATTTAGAGTCTTTGTGGATTTCTATTCCTTTTATTGTTTTTTTTTTTCCCTCTTTTGGGTTTTTTGTGAGTACTTGGATATCATTCTTACACTGTTTTGCTGGGGTTTACTGGGTGCATTTTATTTCATTTTAAGCTAAGGTACTGAAGTTTCTTCTTGCTGGTTTGTTTTTAGACAAGTCAAGGTTGAAAACCAGAGACCAGGAGTGGTATTTTTTTAGTTTATTGGACAAGAAATATGGGAATGGAGGAAGAATGAATAGGGCCACAAACCAAGGGTACTGGAAGGCCACAGGGAAGGACCGAGAGGTTCGCCACAATGCGCAGCTTATTGGGATGAAAAAGACACTAGTATTTCATAGTGGGAGAGCTCCAGATGGGTTGCGAACCAATTGGGTTATGCATGAGTACCGGCTTGTTGAAGAAGAATCGGAAAGAATTGGGGCATTGCAGGTTTGAGACAATTTAAATTGATCTTGATCTTGATGGTGATCTGTTATGTATGGTTGCGAGTATTGATGTTATGGTTTACACTTTTATTTATAATTTAGGTTGTACCACATTTCAGCTCATTTTCGATGACATGAAGATGTAACATGAAATACTTAGTACATTATGCATTTGGTGATGGATTTTGCTGCATTGGTCTGATTATACTGAACAACTGACATACATGAGATGCATTTTTCTGTATGGAAAAAATGAGATATGAGGTATGATGAGAAAATATGAGTTTGAATTGTTTGCATATCTGCTGCTTTGGTTTCATCAAAATCTGGTTGCTGAGAAAATTTAGGCAATTAATAGTAAATGTGATTTAGGTTGTCATGTGTTATGATGTTTTATTTGATACAGTGAATAATGTATGTGCACCTAGCTTGAGTTAGGTAGAAATCAGACTTTAGTCTGTAGGGCCGTTAGTATTTTGAAACCTTATGTTTAGAAGTCAGCTATTTTCTCTAAACCAAACTTTACTATTGTACAATTGTGGAAACTAATCTTATAAGAATTGTTTCTTTTCTTTTTTATTATTTTTTTTTCTCTCTTTTTGGTGGAGAAGGGGTACGTGCTATGTAGAGTATTTCATAAGAATAATATAGGGCCACCCAATGGAAACCGATATGCACCTTTCATTGAGGCAGAATGGGATGATTGTTCAGCAGCTTTGGTTCCGGGAGTAGATACTGGGGATGATGTTGTAGCTGGAAATGATGCGATTGCCGGGAATGATGTGGCAGCTGCTGAGAATGCAGTGATTGAAAGCAATGGTGTTCAAAGGATTGGTTTTGAGCAGGTTTGTGCTTTATTTTTTATTGCTACTGCATTTTTATAATATTGAACTTTATTGTAGGTGCTCATAATTTTCACAGTGTTGAACTTTTCTGTAGTTTCTCGCTTTGATGACTTCACATATTTTAAAGTATCATTATCATATAACAATTTCACCAACTTAATATGGCTAGCATAATGTGTGATGGCCTGCAAGTGATGCATCATGGGAAGATAAGCCTCTATAATGGTTTAATCAAGATAATTAAACATGCATCTGAAGAGCATTTCTTTTTATAAATTCCCTTATAAATCTTGGTCATTTTGGGTAATTTATTATTTTTAAGTGTTCCTCTTGTCTATGTATTTGCAATTAATAAAAAGAATAGTGAACTTCTGTGCTTCTGTGTGCTGACAAAATTGAATAATTACTATACTTATTTGACATTTTCATTGAATGAAAGATTCCATGCATAAGAACTGTCTCATTTATCCCTTCATTTGTCTCAGAAAATTCTTCTAAAATGGTGAATAATATTGTGATAGCCTGCCAAGCTCTCACTTATAAGGATAGTTTTATAAAAGCAAGTTTTATAATTTTATAAATGCACTTAATAGTCTATCCTTATATGGGAGGAACTTTCAATAAATTTGTATTATATAATGCTTTTGAGGTTGGATTTGCTAGGATATTTGGTAATGTGCTCTTTCTCTTGGTGCCTTTGTGGAGATATTAGAGTTGCCAAGCAATCCTTGTGACTAGTACAGGTGGGATGCAATACTAGGCACAAGATAGGGATTGGGATTGAATTAGTTACTTCCTTTTAGTAGAATTGGGACAAGCACCCATCTGCACTCCTATGTTGGAGAACCTTTTTAGTTCTGATAAACATAAGGTTGATATGGTATGGTGGACTGGGAGTGACTTAGAGGCCTGATGATTGTATCTGTTAAGTAGTTGAAATAGTACAATCTCAACCGTTCTTCCTCTTCATTTTCATTGTATTAATGCATACCTTTCCCGAGCCTGAGGGATAACAGTATGGATTTCCTTCGGGAATATCAACTAAGCTCAAGACTTTTCTGGTATCTCTTGGCTTTGAAAAAAAGAGTGAAGCATGTGGACTTCATAGAGGCTCAACCAATGATGCTTGGACATCCATGATATGAACTAGTTTTTTTTTTTTTTTTTTAAAATTTATTTTCCTTTTTTGGGGGGTGGGAGGGCTTGTGATCTATGTTACTCAGACTCGGATGTGAGTGTCAGACACGAGTATGTTCAATTTTTCTAAGATTTCTATGTATTTGGAGGGTTCTTGGAGGATCATATCCCCATACCCATGTCCGGATGTGCATCGGACACGGGTGTTGGACACGGGTACTTCAAGAAAGTTGAAGAGTCGGAGCAACATAGCTTGTGATTACAATAATCTTTAAGAGGACAAGGCATTTGTAGATATTTATAGGAACCTGGTCCTGGTGAGAGATGGTTTTTGCTTATTTGCTGTCATTTTGTCAGTTATGGCTTAAAGAATGTAAAAGATCTGATATGTTACATTCTGTTCGTTTGTTCTTTTTTCTAATAAAAAAATTGTCTTGTTGATTACTAAGTAGGTGGGAAAGTGTGTGTTAAACATGTTCCTATAAGCTTAGAGCACGCTTTGCAATCATTGTATTGGATTAGATATCTGGATTTCTGGCACTTACAAATTTGGATCTTGCTATGTTTCCTGAAATAGATGAATAATACTATGAATTTGCGAGAAAGCCTCTGGCTATGATGCGAGTATTTCCCAGCATTGCTTTTTCGTAGTCTAGATATTCTCTTCAAATTATAGGATGTATTAGCTTCACTGACAAGCTCATGGAGCGTAAAGTTGTCAAAATTTTACTTCTTGTGCTGGCTACTACAACAATATAATTTCCATGTCTTTCGAAAGTAAAAGGTTCAGGATTGGCTTTGCTTAAATGCTTTTGGCTGAATTTGCTCTCCCATGATGTAAGGTAAATTTAGAACAGTGGAGCATTGCACCCTGGTGTGAGAATCTATGTTACTCGGAATCAGGTGTGTCGGATACTACTATGTATCCGACATGGGTATGTTCAATTTTTTCCAAGATTTCCATGTATTTAGAGGATTCTTAGAGGATCATATCCCCATAGCCATGTCTAGATATGCGTCGGACACAAGTATTTAAAGAAAAATGAAAAGTCAGAGCAACATAGGTTAGAATTGATACCAAACTGATATCATGAGCATTTAGCTCTCAAACTCAGGGTCTCACTATTCTTAACTCACTAGGGAAATGGAGTCTACTTAGACCAACTCTGCAAAACAATTTAATTCAAGGAAGTCTAGGCTTTTTACTTTATCATTAAGCTAATTGTATTGTTATTCTTTTGAGTAAACTTACAACCAGCCTAAAGACTACAGCCAGATAAGTAGTTTGGTCCCAAATAGCGAGTAAATTTTAACTGTCATGTGCGGTAATCTTGGCATGTTTTGACTTTAGAAAGAATCATGTGCATGATTTTTCACTTTAGCCGTGATGCTGCTGCCTTTTTCCGGTGTTGTCCCTTAGAGAAGGCAGAGTGGTGGACTTCGTAGATTAAATGTTGTACTGAAATTCCTATAGAGTATTAGTATTGATGCTATGAAGCATCTTGACAATGAATGATGCGATTCGGGTTGTTTAAACTGAATTGATTTTGTTCTGCATCTCTTCATGTGTCATGTAGCACTTGTTTTTTCTTTTGTCATTTTTCTTTTAAGCTTAAATCGGTAAATGTTGTTTGCTTGTGAATTCAGTTTTATTTTTATGGAATGGGCTGGACTTCTTTCACATATATTTCATATTCCAGTTTTGAAAATGGACCTAACAAATCGTATTTGATTCTTAGTTCTACTATGATTATCATTTTTATGTTTTTGTTTCTCCTAGTAATGAAGTATTCAAGGCTTTATATGCATTAAGATGAAGTTTTATTTGCATTGAAGTATAAAGTTCAAACCTATATTACTTGGACTCGGGTGTGAGTGTCGGATACGGGTATGTCTCCGATACGGGTATGTTTGATTTATTCTAAGTTTTTTCATGTATTCGGAGGGTTCTTAAGGGATCATATCCCCATACCCATGTCCGGATATGCGTCGGACATGGGTGTTGGACACGGATACTTCAAGAAAAATGAAGAGTCGGAGCAACATAGGTTCAAACCATAACGGTGCGATGGCCGCGGATAGTTAGACACTGTATTGGTTTAGTTGTCATCTCTACCTAAGGTTTTATGCATCCGACTTCGTTTTAACTTTTTCTTTCGTCTATATGTTGGATAATAGTAAAACAGTTTTATTAACCAATTATCATCTGCCCCTTGTATTCTTAAGCCTCGATTGACGAATTGCTTCTGAAGCTTCTTTTACACTGGCAGGAGATTCAATATGCCGATGAGGATGCTCCGTCTAATGATAAAGTTCCGAGAGTTCCGAGGGAGTCGCTGAATGAGAGAACAGATGACTGTCCTCCATTACCTCCTCCATGCAAGATTGAGAAACCAGATAATTGCCCTCTGCTATGCTTGCTTAATAGAGAAGCACCCTTACCTCTACTCCAGTACAAGAGAAGACGCCATAATGATTCAGGACCTAACCATGCAAATGTTTCTGAGAATTCAACTAGAACGACGACTCAGGATCGTTGCTCATCTACAACAACAACAGCAGAGACGACTACCACAACATCACCGTCATCCGCGACAACAACGGCAATATCTGCACTCTTGGAATTTTCTTTAATGGAATCTATAGAACCCAAAGTGAATCCTCATGTTCCTCCACCAACATATGATACTGCTAATCTAGATTCAATGGTGCCTCCTGGCTGCATGAAACTTATCAATGAATTGCAGACTGAGATACACAAGATTTCTGTTGAGAGGGAGACATTGAAGCTTGAAATGATGAGTGCTCAAGCTATGATTAACATTCTCCAGTCAAGAGTAGATTTCCTTAGTAAGGAAAATGAGGATCTAAAGAGGAGCAAACGTGAATCCAGGATTTAGTTCAGTTAGTTTATGCTCTCATCTTTAAGAGGTGACGGCATTAAGCAGATTTTGCATTTGAATTTCAACATCTGTTATCTTTTTTTCTATTCTTAAACTGCGATTCCCTTTGTTACCAAAAAAAAAAAAAAAAAAAGAGCTACTGTGATGCGTAGCATGGGAGCCTAAGTACTCTTGCTGGTCTTTGATTTCCTTATTGTTCCCTTATTTATTGTTCACCAGTGCGATTGTAAAAATAGGATGACATTAGCATTTGGTTTGTTTTTGAACAATGTTGTAGCTTTCCTGCTTATTTAAGCCTAGTTTATGATGTATTTTAAATTTACCGAAATTTTCCCTTCTCAAACAATAGAGATGGATGATTGCATTTTTGGTGATTTCAACTATTCTTTAGTTTCCAAGAACTCAAACTTTTTTATGGCAAATTTAGTATTGTTGTTAGAAAAAAGTTTGGAATAAAAAAAATATGTTAAAAAGTTATGATGGAAGAATATAATTTAAAAGTTTTAAGTGTTTAGTATTGTTGTAAAAAATGTTATAAATATGAGAAATGTTCAAAAAAAAAAATAATATTAGAGACGTAGGGATGTAGGGATAATATGTTATTTTTATTCTAAACACATTTTATTATCGTTTGGAAACCAGGGTTTTGACCACAAAAACTTTTTTTTTAGCATTGAGGTTGAACAAAGGTAACTTTTAAACACAAAAACTATTTCAACCTCAAACGAATCTTGATAAGTTGTAGTTATCAATTAATGTTTTAAACATATTTGTAATAAGAATAGTATCCGGAGGAAAATAATTACCAAGTATCTTAACAAAGTTATATATATATATATATATATATATATATATATATATATATATATATATAAAGAGGAGGATCTACTCATATTTGTGTAAAACTAAATTAATTTTATTCTTTTATATGATTTATATTTTAACAAACGACTGTTGGATTTAACAATATAATTGTACTTGTCGTGATTGTAAAGTTTCAAATTGATCCGATATCTCTATCATATCGATCGAGAATACTGTCTTTTTTAATATATATTTAACGATTGAATTTTTTTATATCCAACAAATAGTCAAACATTTTTAATTTATTCAAAACTTAACATACATGATTTACGGATTAAACAAATATATATACCCAGATAACAATTCGCGTTTTGTTTGGAGACTTATATAATCAGTTTTTAATTAAATTATTATTACATGTTAAAGAAAATTTTATAAAAGTAAGTATATAATGCAATAGTTCAATCCATTAACAATCTTAAAATTAAAAGCTCTTAGTAAATATTAACTTCTAATAATTCAATCTGATTAACAACTTCGTAAAATTACACAAAAAAAAAAATATATATATATCTACTCTGGTTAAAATATCCAAATTAATTATTTAAAATTTCACAAATCCATTTATATTCGAGTAGATTTGTTCATGGGTCGGATAATAGCCCGATTTTTTTTTCTTACTCAAATCCGATCTGTTGGCATGGTTTACTATTTATAAATATTAAAATATATAAAAAATTATTTTTTATATTAATATTTATATATATTATAATTAAATTTAAATAAAAAATAATAATTTATTAGATGAACAATAATTCAAACCGAGTTGAGCTGACTCGAATAGAAAAAATCTCTATTCAAACCCAATCCAATTTGAGACGAATCTATCCATTCAGCCTTTGAACAAATCTATCTATATCCAAAGGCACTTATCATTAATTAAAAAGATTTGAAGTTAAGTTTCATTTATTAGATAGATAGATAAATATATTCTAATTTGATACATCTAATTAATTTTCTTTCATTTTATAAGTCCAATTCCCTTCATTGAGATTTTAATATGAGAGATGAGATTTTCAAGTTGAAAATTCTTTTTCTAAAAGGTGAAGGCTTAACTGCTTTTTTTTTTTTTTTCCCTGCAAAATTCACTGCAAAATTCTCTGCTACCCTATTACTTTACTTTTTGCAAATATCCAAATAAATAAAGGATTATTATCTGGTACATTGTCAGTGGACTTTTTTAATTTCACAAGCGGTGTTTACACATTTCCATAACCTTTCATCCGATTTATATTTTTTTAATCCGATCGTTGTATTTCATGTTCTATTCGTGTAAATCATGCACGTCGAGTTTCGAGTAAATTAAAAATGTTTAACTATTTATTCTGAAGTAAAAAACTTTCAACCATTAAATATATATTAAAAAAGACATTATTCTCGATCGATATGATAGGGATATCAGATCGATTCGAAAATTTGCGTGCATGACGAGTATGATTATATTGTTAAATCCAACGGTCGCTTTGTAAAAATAGAAATCGTATAAAAGATTAAGGAAGTGTGTGAACACCGCTTGTGGAGTAAAAAAAGTTCACTGACGGTGTACCAGATAATAATCCATAAATAAATACTGATATAAAATTATTGCCTGAATACGAATATTCAAACAAATAGCCTTTATGGTTCTTATTCATTGTTTGTTGTTTGCTGAGGGCTGATGGAAATGGTTCTGAGAAATGACAATGGCTGATCCAAATAATCCCAACGGTTATAACTATATCAAACTCAACAAATAAAGGGATAAAATCCTTTTCTATGTTATCTGAATTTCAGATAAGTATCGGATACGACTATGTATTTGATATGGATATACTCAAATTTTTTAAAAATATTTTTATATATTTGAAGAATCATACTCTATATTCATGTTCCAATAAATGTAAGATATAGAAGTCGAATACGAATGCTTTAAAAAAAATTAAGAATAACATTGATTCTTCATGAATTCCATGATTCGTGATGATGGTCTTCAGCTAATCTTTAATTTGGTGCACACGTCAGGTTAATGACACAAAGTATATACAACCAGATCTTACATGGTTTTTTTTTTTTTTTTGGTCTCCTAAATCAGTTAGTCCTAATCAATGATAAAAAAAAATGGGCTGGCCGGTTTAACAGAAAATCGATAGGTCTGACGGTTCAATAACACCCATAGAACCGAAAAAAAGTAGAACCGGTTAAAAATGGAAAATCGAAAAAACCCAATAAAACCGGAAAAAATAATTTTTTAATAATTTTGAGATTTTTTAAAACTCAATTGGTTACAAATTAAAAAGTCATAAATTAGACTAAAATTTTAAATGGTAACTTGTATTATTTTTTTTATTTTAGATATTTTTTTCTGATTTGTTCTTATTTTTCCTTTTTTTTGAATTATTTTTAATTTATGTTTTGTTTTTTTGCTATAATTGAATTGGCCGATTCAACCGGTTGAATCGAAAATCGAAGATTTGACCGGTTCTATTTCTGATCCGTCTTTTATTCCTTGGTCCTAATTGCCATTGCCAATGATCCTTTCCTTTTCCCATTCTTATCAAATCTCCGACAATCCTGCCATTTCTCAGTTCTAACTTCTTTGTTCTATCTTCGGCATTTTCTTGCTATTCTCAGTTCTAGCTTCTTGGTTCTATCTCTGGTAATATTGCTATTTCTCAGTTCTAGCTTGTTGGTCTATGTCCGTCTCATCTCAGTTCTAGTTTATGTTATTCGGATTCTTTATTTTTATTAAAATACTCATATCCGACACATGTGTCTAACACATTCAGATATAGACGTGTCTAACACATATTCAGATATGATTATATGGTAGAATCCTCCAAAAATATAAAAAAACTATGTTACTCATATTCAAGTTTGAATGTCAAACACGGGTATGTGCCCAACACGAGTATGCTCAATTTTTTAAGTTTTTTTCATGTATTTGGAAAGTCCTTTGAGGATCATATCTCCATATCCATGTCCTGATTTGTATCGGATACGAGTGTTAAATATGAATACTTCAAAAATAAATAAAGAGGCAAAGCAACATAATGAAAAAACTTTGAAAAAATTAAACATACCGTTTTGGATACATATCCGTATCCCACACTCGTTCCGAATTCGGATAACAAAGATGCAAAATTTTAATCATAAATAAGTTGAGTTCAAAGTCCAGCCTAACATTCCATTAGGGACAAAATGCATAATCAAAAAGTAAGAAACTGCAGCAATTTAGAACTTAATTTTTCTATTGTTCTAATTTTGCAAACAAACTAAAAGCACAATAAAAGAGTTTTGAAGGCAAAAACAAAGATCAAGAGTGCTTATTGTTATTGAAACTACAGGGTCAAAACAATGCTATATGAGCCAGCCAGCCTCACTAGTCATTTTGTATTAAACCTGTTCATCATCCCCCTAACCTAAAATGGAACTAAAATTCCAGAAACATGAAATTCTTTCATCTTTGTCCTTGATGCCTTGCATCTTCTACTCTTCACAAAAGACTGTCCCACCAGGTTACTCCCTTCCCGTCTTGGAGCCGCTCTTTCTGGACCTCTTTTTTCCTCGTTTTCCGGTGGAACTGCCTCCAGAAGAGACTTGGGCAGCGTCGGCAGGGTGAACAGGCACATGATGCCCAGGAACCAAAGCAGGGAACCCAACAGCAGGGATTCTGCAAAGCAACAACGATAAACGCTACTCAACAGAACTAAAAGATTAAACCATCATTATAGCCAACTATCATAATAACCAACAAGAATACAAAAAAGCATCAAGTTTGTCCAAGGCCAGTGAAGATCGTTAAGGCTTTAATCTTTACGGGATAAGAAGCATATTAAGGCAAAAAAACAGCGATCGTCTTGAAACCTATACTTCTCCACTAACAGGTTTATGCGAGTAGGAAAAAGACTTTAAACTTTAAAGTTAAAAACAAAACCAATTGTGTACATTTCTCATTCACTATGCTAGTACTCCTTTTCATTTAGTTCGTTGATTTGTAACACACACAATTATATTGAAATACATCTGCACTTAAAAAAAGAAAAACCCTAATCAAACTGCAGCTGACAAGGGCAAGGTTGAACATTTCCCAACACCATTATGATTCGAACCAGAAGAACTAAAAGTCGAAAAAGACACATGGAGAGGCCGTAAACCAGCATCTATTCGTGAAAAGACAAGACTACTTTTTTTTTTTTTTTTTAATTTGGCTTTGTTGATTTGTGATGCAGACATTATGTATATAGACATACATCTACACTAAAGAAAAATCCTAATCAAGCTTCAGCTAATGCGGGCAAGGTTGAACATTTCGAAACCCCTTTATGAGTTCAAACTTAGAAGAACATAACTTTATGGGTACAAATTTTCTCTCTCTCTCTCTCTCTGTTTCTGTGATCAGATAGGACAAAAGTTATGTTGCTCCAACTCTTCATTTTTCTTGAAGTACCCATGTCCGACATCCGTGTCGGACGCATATTCGGACATGAGTATGAAGATATACCATCTAAATACATGGAAAAACTTAGAAAAAATTGAAAATATCCATGTAAGACACATACCCGTATCCAATACTCACACCCGAATCCGAATAACATAGACTAAAAGTCGAACAACAGACTTGGAGAGACTGTAAACCAGCATCTATTTGTGAAGACAAAAGACTACTTTCTTCCTATTGTAATATAAATAGAAGACAATGGAATCAAGCAAGAAATAGTTTTGTGAATCAAATCATACCCAACAAGAGCACAGCAGACTCCTGCTCGGCCGAGGATGCATCAAATGCACAACCCTTGTTCAATGTTAGACGAAGAGCTTGATTCTCTGCAATAAAGCACTGAAGCAAGCGGCTCAGTCTCCTACATTCCCCTTCTAAATACCTACTCTTCATCTCCAGATCCTTAACATATATCTTCTTCCTCTCCCTTGATCTCACAGCTGCATCTCTATTTCTCAATTGCCTACAAAATTATCAGATCAATCAATTACACTAAAACCATCTAAATTATCTTCAAACCAGACAAGTAGCATGTAATGCAAACCTGTATTATAAATATGTGTAATTTAATCTTTAATTTTTTAAAATTAAAGAAAAAAAAATCTTGTGTAATTTAATTTTTAAAATTAAAGTAAAAAAGTCACGGCATTTAAATATCTGTAAATTGTTGACGTAGATGGTAGATTTTAATGTCTAACGTGACACCAATAAAAAATTATTATTTATGACATGGAAAAGATACCATTTTTTTGCAAATGCCATCCCTTATTATTTTTTTTTTTTCAATTTTAAGAGATTAAAGATTAAATTACACATATATTTATAGTATAAGGACTAATTTATATTAGATGATTTCAGCAAAGAAAATTGAAATAAAATACAATTCAGTATTCCAATTCAATCACCGAAAGGAAAGGCCAGAAACCATATCAAGAAATTCAAATTTGATAAAGAAAAAGGAACCTCAAAAACAGATAAATTGGGAATGTCCATTTATACCTTCTCTGTTTCTTAGCAATGGGATCATCATTATCAATCTTGATGTGGGTCTGGTTTTGTTTGTCGAAAGCAGTATCATCGATGACCTCACCGCCGCTGCCACTAGGAGGTGAATCAACCAATATATCCGCCAAAAAATCATTAGAGACAGGTTGAATCTCAACCCTATCATCAAAATGATCGTCCTCCATTAAAAACTTCTCGATCTCACCTACCCAGGAAGACCCAAGCAGTTTTTCATCGGGAGATGGGGTGGACATAGGTTGAGGAGGCGATTCTGTTACCGATTCTGGTTCATTTTCTAAGATATTTCCAAGATTGGGAAAGTCAAACTCAAACAACAGGTTATCCCAATTGATTTCCTCCATAATTACCCAAACAATAAGGAAAGGAAAGTTGAAATTTATTAGTATTTATATACAGAGGAAGAAGAAGAAGAGAGAAATCATGTACAAGGTCGGAGGAGCAGTGCTTGAATTTGAGTCGAAATTGAATCAATCAAAAGAGAAAACAGACGCCTACTTATAATAAATAAATTGTGTTTCCTTAGAGACGAAGGGACGTCTGACTCATTCGCTTCACACTTCTAAGTTCTATTAATCACGTTCACGGAGGAAGGATTTTACTCTGCGCGTGAGTATATATTCCTTTCAGTTAACTCATATTATATAATCAGATTTTTTTTAAAAAATCAATTATTTATTATATATTACATATAATAATTAAATAATAAATATTTATTTCAGTGATTCATTAATGATTCTGATAATAAATAGTTGATTTTTTTTTTTCAAAAATCTGATTACGCTGCATGAGTTGAATAAAAAAGATATATGCTGACGTGGAATAACTGTTTTATACAATCCCTTCTCCAAATTCACGTACTAGAATAAAAATCCTCAAGCCACGGGATGGCAAAATCCTGGAAACTACTATTTCGACCCATCCTGACCTGTTAAGGACGGTTTTTTGTCTTGAAAGTTGGGACTTGAGTAGGTACTAGGGGTATAATCGAGTCGAATCGAGCTCAAACTGTAAGAATCTTGAATTTAAAGCTCGGCTTAAACTCGATCGAGATAAAAATCGAACTGTTCGAGCTCGCTCGATTAAGCTCGTTTATTTAGTAAAAAATGAGCTCGATTCTCATGCTCGACTTCAAACTCAATTATTTGTGCTCGAACTCGAACTCAAATTCGACTTCAAATTGAGTTTTTAATACTAATTAAATATATATAAATAAAAAAGTTCGATTAGGTTTGCGAACTATTCGAGTCAAGAATTAGGATACTCGAATTCGGCTCGCTTGATAACTTGAGCTGCTCGAGCTCGAGCTCGACTCGACAATGACCGAGCCGAATTCGAGTTTTTTTGAGCCGAACCTAAGTAACTTGTGAGCACAAATGTCTCCTTTACACCCCTAGTATGTACAACAAGTGGGGTATTACATTTTATCTATACTATTATAAAATCTTTGATTGAATTTGTGTCACGAGTTCACAAATCAAGTGATATCAACTCAACTAAAATTTTAGACATTCACTCTGTGAGTGAAAATATATTTTTTAAAAAATAAATAAATTATGTATTAAAAATTAAATATAAAAAAATTGGTATTTTTTTTTTAAGTGGAAAGTTTTTAGAAAGAAATGAGTAAAAATTTGATAGTTTTTTGAAGTGAGTAGTTTTTTTAGAAGATAGGCTTTTTTTTTTTTTTTAAGTAAATAGATAGTTTTTTTTATTAAAAATATTATATAAAATATTAAAAGACATAATTATCCTTATATAATTTTTTTGATTTTATAATTTTATTTGGTTGTTTTGTCCTTTCACCAATTGAGTTGGTGTCACTTGAGTCGTGACACTAATTCAGTCACTCTTTTTATAATAGTATAAATTAGAAAATTAAAAAAAAACAAATAATGTTATTTTAATAAATAGAAAATTAAGAGTGTTTGTGTCTTTTCACTTAAAATAATAATTAATTATCCATTTAAAAAAAAAACTATTTATTTTTTTACATACAAATAAAACTACACACATTTTTACTTAAAAAACTATTGTTTTTAATGCATTTTTTCTTAAAAAAAATAATTTTAAAGAAAAAAATTCACCCACATAGTGGGTGTGTAAATTCTAGTTTTACATAAAAAATAAATAAAATATTAATCAGTGTCTAATGACACTAATTAAGATAATATTTATAGAAAAAAGTAATTAATATATTACTTTTTCTTGAAAAATTCAATAAAAATAATATATTAAATGTATTTTTTTAAAATGATAATTAAATAATCTTTAACTAATAACTATAGATAACCGTTTATCGGACTCAATAAATAATTTTATACTAAAAATAAAAAATAAAATAATTTTTAAAAGATAAAATGCAAATGAGTGATCTAAATTTATCGCCAATATTTTAATTAGTGAAAATTTATCATTATAATTTTAATTCTGGAATAAATTTATTATCATACTTTTAATTTCGAAGCAATTAGAGAATATTAAGTAGAATATTTTGTTAGAAATTATTTTACAATTTAAAAAATAATTTTAAAATGATATTGAAAAAAATAACCATGAGTCTAAAATCTAATTTTTTATTTTACTTCTTTTCTTGTTTTATCATGAATTTTTTACTAAAATATAATTCCATGACTTTTTTCTTTTCTTTTTTCCTTTTTTTTTTTTTTCATTATTATGATTTTTTACTAAATGAAATGTCATGTTATGACTTTGATTTTTTTCTTTGTAATGTTATTTGCAAAAAAAAAAAAATTATAAATAAGCTTTTAACGAAATATTTTATGAAACATTTTTCAATTATTATATCATAAATAAATTTACTTCAAAATTAAAAGTATGATGGTAAATTTATTCGAAAATCAAAAGTATAATGATAAGATTGTACAAATTAAATGGCTAATGATAAATTTAGACTAGTCACATAATTAGAGTGATAAATTT
Organism: Fremontodendron californicum; assembly: GCA_030761205.1. Lineage (NCBI taxonomy): Eukaryota > Viridiplantae > Streptophyta > Magnoliopsida > Malvales > Malvaceae > Fremontodendron > Fremontodendron californicum. Next base: position 9,261,337 of record JAULJL010000041.1, on the reverse strand, counting down.
ATATTATCCCAAAAACTTATATCTAAGTTTTTAATTATTTAAAAATACTACTTATTTTTACACCCAAACATACCTCTTACATTTTACTTCAATAATTTTAAAAATAATAATACATTATTTGCTAATATAAGACTTAATATTTTGCTAATACACTATTTCACCATTTTTAAATTAAAAAACTAAATACTTTAATCTTAAAATTAATCAATCTATTATAAAGCTCAAGTAGAGAGTTCCGTACTGACATCTGTTAGCACATTATTCGTTGGCTCTTTTCCTTTTGCCCATTTAATCTTGCAAAACGACATCGTCTCATGCTTGTTTTCATTATTTTTAGGTAAAATGGTGTCATCTTATTCCGTGTTAAATATTTACTATCTGATACATTAAATGTTGATGCATAAACTGTCACATCTCTTAAAGAATTAGCTCATACATTTAATTTTTACCCATTTATACGGCTGCCCGTCTAAATCTCCATACACCATTTTAACCATCAGATCTTTTACATCTTTTTACGGTGTTTATCTTACCTGGTGTTTTGTCAAGCTTGAAGTTTTTTTTTTTTTTTTTTTAAAAAATAATCAAAAAGGCTTTCATTAATTCAATAAATCAGGGTTACAAAAATCATTTGGGGCAGAGCCCCACCATATCTTCTGTTCTCCCACATGACAATCAAGCTTTGTTAAATTATGAGCAAACAAGTTATCCATACGTTTAATATGAACAAAACGACATGTCCCACATAGGGGTGTAAACGAGACATTTGTGCTCGCAAGCTACTCGAGTTCGGTTCGAAAAAAATTTGAATTCGGCTCGATCATTGTCGAGCCGAGCTCGAGCTCGAGCAGCTCGAGCTATCGATCGAGCCGAATTCGAGTATCCTAATACCCGACTCGAGTAGCTCGCGAGCCTAATCGAGCTTTTATATTTTTAATATATATCTTTATTATTTTTAATTATAAATTTACTATTTTACCCTTAATATATATTTAAAAACCCTAAACCTAATTTTTCTCCTCCTCTCTCACATGTGCCGCCTATTCCTTCTCCCCCTCCCCCTCCCAATCCCAACTCCCACCAGTTCCTCCTTCTCTCCCACTCCAAGTGCCAACTCCCATCTGCAGTCTCTCCCTTCTCTCCCACTCTACAGTCAATCTTCATATCTCGCAAGCTGCAAAGTACCGTTCTTGACCAGTAGTGTCCCAGATCTGAGCCTTAACACTCTTTTGTTCAATAACAAGAGTTCTAGTTTGAAACTCAACTCCAATGGTAGCTTTGGAATCTAAACTAAACTCGTTTCTAGCAAATCAAGCAAGAATCTGGGACTTACCCACAGCAGAGTCACCAATCAAAACTACCTTGAAAACATAGTCAATCTTCTAGCTTGGGTCTTCGACCCTCCTCCACTAGCCATTTTTTCTTGTTTTTCTCTTGTAGTTCCCAGTTTTTCTATCAACAGCTTTGTTTTTCCACTTGGTTTTGTTTTAATTTGTTTCTCCCCTCAAATATAGCGAAGCGAGAGAGTAGGGGGCGGGGGATTGGGCTATTGTCTTTTTATGATTTGAAGAATATTTGTTGTTGTTTAGGTCTTTTTTTTTCTGCTACATGGCCAGAATCTTGTACCTTTTATAAAATTTTCCTTAGCTTCTTAATAAATATTTGGCTTAACAAAAAGAAATAGAGTAAATGGAAGCTGGTTTCTGATGAAAAACTTAATTTTTTTTTTTTTTAAAGATTGATATATTATTGTTAGAGGAGCAATTTAGTAGTACTTGTTAATTATGGAGAAGGTGCTTGGATTTTAATTATGTAGTGCTTGTCTGTTGTTAGGAATGCTTTTGGCATGTTCTCTATTGTTGTTTTGATGTTGTTTTCTTGTTGAGTGTTTGATTTCTTTCTGGGCTGCTTTGAGATCTTTTGGCATATGCATGTCGTTCATGCTACATATATCAGTCTCTTATGTGAATGATGCTAGCTTGATCTTTTGTCATAGGCATGTTGTTTTCTTGTTGAGTGTTTGATGTCTTGATTTTTAGTGATTTGTTCATTGTTTGATCATTATACTATTGAACAAATTTTATTATTTATTAAATTTAATTAATATAAAAAATTGTATATGTAAAAATTTAATTCGAGCTCGAACTCGAGCTCGAGTATGTAAATTGAGTAAACGAGCTTAATCGAGCCGAGCTCGAATAGTTCGATTTTATCTCGAGTCGAGCTCGAGCTTAGAAAATAATATTCGGTCGAGCTCGAGCCGAGTTCCGAGCAACGAATTTCGAATCGAGCTCGAGCTCGAGCTTGTCATTATTCGAGCTCGGCTCGGCTCGATTACAGCCCTAGTCCCACATTGTAGAGTAAAATCTAAGATATCTTCAACCAATCCACCCCACTCCCAGCAACTAGGGCTCTGACTATTTATTTCATTAATCGCTAAAAGGGAATTACTTTCCACTACTACACTGAAAATCCTCTGCTCTCCAACTAATTCCAACCCAAACAAAATAGCCTTCACCTCTGCATGAAGAACGTTGTCAACTTGTTCACAGCTAGTGACCCCACACAACCTAACATTTGAATCCCCAACCTAGCAGTTTTTGAATTTGAAAAGAAAGCAGCATCAACATTGATTTTAATGGCACCTGGTAGTGGTGGTCTCCATCCAGCCTCATAGTGTCCCATTCCTAGAGTAGAAGTTTGCATCGGCTGTGCCATCTTAAAATCTTCGATCAACTTTCTTGCCGAAGAGCAAACAGTAGTGGGCATGCGACAAATATGATTATGAAAGCTATCGTTTCTGTTATGCCAAATCATCCAAAATATGCTCATACAAAGCTCTAGCATGTATAAGAAAAAGGAGTATGGGAAAAGCAGATGAATAAAGGCTGAAAATCAACTTTCTCTTTCTCTCTCTATTCTCTCGTCTTGCTTTCTTTCTCATAATCCAATTGAAAAAAAAAAGATGGCAAGAGGATCGGGGAAGAGCCAGAAAGGGGATGGTTGAGACTGGAAGTAGAGGAAATCAATTCGGTGGTGCTGGTAATTGTTTTATCTTCCTTTATATCTTTAACTTTTGACCATTATTTATTATATTTTTCCTTCTTCTTAGGCCTCAAGAGTTCAAATCCTTAAAATGTAATGTTTACTTATGTTTTTTTTACAGGCAGTGGAAGAGGAGAGCCAAGGACTTCCAATGTGGTTAAAAGTGGGACTCCTCAGAAAGTTCTACCTATTGAAATTTCAGCTATTCCATTAGATTGAGCTAAATAGGATGACTGATAACTTTGGTACAAAGGCTTTGATTGGAGAAGGTTCTTATGCCGAGTTTTGTATGGAAAGTTTAATGATCAACCTGCAACAATAAATAAGCTGGATACTGGTCTTCACTAGAACCAAATTTTGCTTTGGAGCACATGTGAGACAGAAAACTCTTTTCTTTCCCATATTAAAGTGTTTTGTCTAGAATTTAAGTTTGATTCCATGTTATTTCTGCAATGATTTTTTCAGTTATCAGTAGTTTTAAGATTTAAACATGAACATTTTATGGAGTTTTTGGGTTTTGTTTGGAGGCAAATAATAGAATCTTAGTATATGAATAACCAGGGATTTAAATTGCGGTCGTGGACACGTTTTCAGTTGCGTTGCGTTTATCGCGATTGCTAAACATATTGGACATCTTTTAATTACTTAGGATTGGGCTTGAGCATGTTCAGCCCATAGTTAAGCTAGATAAAATAAAAAGTTTAACTATGTGCTGAACATGCTCAAGCCCAATCCTAAGTAATTAAAAGATGTCCAATATGTTTAATGAAGGTAGACCCCACTTAGCTTAATAGATATATTACATAAGCTACATAAGTTATGCCCAAATGCCTAAGTAATTAGAAGACTTAAAATAAGCCCAAATAAGCCCTCTTAATGTGCCACCTTGTGTTCTTGAATCACATGGACCAAACTTGGATGCAAGCCCATCTTGCATGTTGAAGTTTTTCTTGAATAACTTGCAACATGGCCCAAGTGAATTCCATCTATTCTTGCCATGTTTCCTAGACCTTCTTGGATCTTGGCCTATATAGAAATTGCCATGGGATTGGACCATCTTGGATCCTATCATCCAAGATTGAGTCAAGACAAGGTTAAGCAATGTGTGGATCCCAAGCTAAATAATGACTACCCACCAAAAGCAATGTCAAAGTACTTGAGAAGTCCCTGTATTATATCATCTAATGCAAATTAGTCACTCTACTATAAAATTGAGTAATTTAGTCCTTGTACTTTTAAAATTGAAGCAAAAAGGTAAAATCACTAACTAATGTAACAAAAACTGTTAAAAAAGCTGACGTGTCATTTAACCTTGTCTTTATTTGATGATGTGGAACCAATAAAATATATTATTTTAAGCTGACGTGGACAAAATAACAAATTAAGTTGGCAAAATAATTTGATATGGCATTTTTGCCAACTTAGTTTGTTATTTTATCCACGTCAGCTTAAAATAATATATTTTATTGATGTCACATCAGCATTTGACATCTACATCATCAAATAAACACAAGTTTAAATGCCACGTCAGTTTTTTTTAACAGTTTCTGTTACACTAGTCAATGATTTTATCTTTTTGCTTTAATTTTAAAAGTACAGGGATTAAATTACTCAATTTTATAGTAAAGAGACTAATTTGTACTAGATGATATAATACATGGATTTCTTAAGTACTTTCACCCCAAAAGCAATTGGCCAAGGTTGTTGTCTCTTATGATATATTATTTTCATTACGACTTTCTGGTTTTTAACAGTGCACTTTATTGTTCCTAGCTATGATTTTTCTTTAAATCTTACTTACATCTCGGTTGGTTGTTTGTACTATTTATTTGTATTATAGGGTTTTGAGAAATCGGAGGATGATCAACTATTCCCTGTAATGGATTCGACTTCTCTCTATTCCATTTTGATTGATTGGAGAGACTAGTCCATACTTATCTTTTAAAAAAAATTTTGTTTTAATATTTTTAACGGGAAAATCTAACAGTAATGGCCCTTGTGTGCTGGTGCTTGGATATATTAAGTTTTTAAAAAATTAAAAAAAAGAGAGATATTTTCTCATCCTCAGATCTCCTCGATGCCAGTAACAAAAGTAGGTGACTGTAATAGGTGTTCTAAAATATATATATATAAAAAAAATTGGAATGCATGATCTATATATTATCTTATGATTCTATTGCTTGGAAGACTTCCATAAAGATGCAACTATAAAGCGATCAAAAGGTGCTATTCAGGACGAGGCTGCATTGAGAAAGGATTTGAGGAATTTGGTTGCTGTTGGGGAAGAGGCTGCGCCACATAAACAGCCTTGAGAGTCTGAGATGGGGAGCAAGGATTTGAGGAACCTGATAGGGGATGAGGCTGCACTACTTGCGGTTCAGGACGAGGCTGCATTGAGGTAAAATTTGAGGAACCTACTTACTGTTGGGGAAGAAGTAAATCTCAACCCTTTCGTTAACAGAAGAAGTAAAGGCAGTTTGTAATGAATTTGCGGTGTTTTTATTTATTTATTATTTTATGTTTTTTTAAAATAAATCTCAACTTTTTATTATATTATAATACATATGTCATCATCTTAAGTATGAATTGATCTCCAATTCATTTAATGGACTGGAGAGGAGCCTTGTCCCCCTGTAATAATTGAAACTGACTGTGTTACAGATATTTCTAGCAAATGTTTAGGGAGGTGTTTTGTCGTTTTTATCAAAATCTTTTGGTCTTTTATGCCCAGCAAATCAAAAAGAAAAGAAAGTGACTTTATTATTTTTATTATTTTTAATTATACTATATTCTATACATATATATCTATAACAAAAAAATCTAACTTTTATAATATAAAGTCGATTATAATACTACATATTTTATAATATTATTTTGATTTTATAATTTTATTTTAGTTTATTTATGAATAGATATGTCAGTCATTTTCTTCACACAGCATTTTCTAAATTTTTTCCACAAAAATTATTCTGATTACACATCTGATGCCTTGTTGATTACCAACCCAAGAAAACCAACTGTGACTTGCATTTTAACATAACTAGAGAAAAGATCTCGTTTCGTCGGGGTATTTTTAATTTTTTTATAATCTTTTAATTAATTAATAATAAAAAATTAATTTTAAATTATATTATATTAAATAATAATAATTTATTTAATTTTTATTATAATAATATTAATATAATGATATTTTATTAATTATGAAAATTAAATCTATGGTAATTATTTATTTAAAAATTATGTAATATAAATGCATTTTCAAATATTAATTATATATTTAAAAATATTTATATTTATATTTTATTGTATATTGTATATTTTTATTGGTATAATGATTAAAATAGCCCTCGAACTATACCAAAATGTTCATTTAAGCCCTTATTCTTTTATTCGTAGCAATCAAACCACACCTAATTTTGTCCGGACCATTAAATCAGGTATGTTTTCTTCCTAAAGTGATGTTTCAGAATGCAAAAAGATTTTTCTCATCTTGCAGGTGGTACTCTGAGACTTAGTTTAAGAAAGCAGACATAAAAAGTCAATTTTGAAAAAGTCAACCTCAAAAAGTCAACTACTAAAAACGTTAACTCACTTTTAAAAATCAAGATTTGAAGTTCAATTGAAAAATGGCGAAAGAATTTTGGTAATCCGAGGTCTACATTGAAAGATATAGAGTTCGAAGTTGGGTTACGGAGATTCAGTAGAAAGAAAACCCTAGTTTAGAAAATTTGAGAAAAAGTGCTTAAACGATCAAAATGGTCAAAATTGAAGGTTCCAAATGAAAGATAAGCACTGACTACAGGTAATGGACAAGCTACTTGGAAGAAAAATTGAAGGAAAAGTCAATTCAAAAGAAAACCGAGAATTAGGGTTTTTACAGAATTTTGGTGAAATTAGGGAAAATTACAGAAATGGCCCGATTCGGTAAAACTAAAGCTCTTAATTGATGAGGAGTGAGCAAACAAGGATATCCTAAGGTTCAGTTTGAAGAAATTCCGAGAAAAGAGCCGATTAGAGAAAAAACGAAAAAAAACGAGAAAATTCCCGATAGTGAAAAAAGGAAAAATCAAATCGGAGGGGAATTTTATTGTAAAAATTGGACGTTTTAGGACCAACTTCAATTCAATATATGACAAAGGCCCAGAAAAAGAAAATCTGAAAATCGAACTTGTTTTCAGCAAAACCGGGCTTTGGAGGTAAAAGGGTAAAACTGGAAAATTTGAAAAAAAATACCAAATGAGCTCCAAAAATTCAGAAAATTTGCATATCTCATTCTTAAATCATTTGGAAGAGATTGGTTAAAGAAAATCTGGATTCAGAGTTCGTTTGCAAAATGCCAAATCCCTGGCCCACTATGCAGAAATTCAAGCAGATAAATCCCAAAAAAATTGCAAATGAGCTCGAAAAACACTGAAAATCTCCAGATCTCACTTTTAAATTATGTGGAAGATATTGATGAACAAAAACCAGGATTTGGAGCTCGTTTAAAAATGGTAAAAGTTCGGGTGCACAAAAGGGCAATTTTGGAAGAAAAAATTGAAAAAAATAGCAAATGGGCTCGAAAAAGTTTGAAAAATTCTAGAATTCAATTTTGTATTATTTTGGAAGTATTAAAAAATGAAAATTTGAATTTGGAGTCCTTTGCTATTTATTTAGGTTCGGGGGTCAAAAAGGTCATTTTACCGAAAAAATCGAAAATGGCATTTTCTTGCAATTAAAAAAATGAAGTGTGGGCTGGGAATGTGAAGAGGCAGCCGGCCAAGGCCCATGGAGGAGTGGATATTTTTTGATTTTTTCATCTAAGGGCCAAGAGACCAGAGGAAGGTAGTTTTTTTTCTTGATTAAGCCTTTGAATTTGCAACACAAGGACCAATGGATGGAGAGGAATGGTGTCATATTTATGACATCCTATTTATGATATTATCTTCATGAAATCATATTTAGGAGCTGATTATTCCAATCTAAGGGTGATAATTCTATATAGAAAGCACCTTGGATTGAAGGCTATAGGATCAAATTGGTTAGAAAAAAAATTCTAGAACCTCCTAGACTATTCTACACCAACCGGCCACCTTAAGGGAGAGGGGGAGTCTCTTTCATTTTTCACTTTGGCTTGGCTGAATACTCTCTATTTTTTGAAAAACAAATAGAAAGTTTAGAAAGGCAAAGAAAGTAAGAAGAGGAAAAGCTTGCAATATAGCTTTTAGAGGTAGCTAAAAGCACCATACTCTTGCACCTTTTTTGCATGTCCATATTTGATTTGCTATTTTCATTTGATATTTGGTGTGTTTCTATTGATTTTAGTTTTAAAATAAGTGTTTTTAAGCTTTCTTTTCAAGTTCTTCTTTGATACTTTCTTGAAAACTCTTAAAAACAATTTTTTTAAAACTTGATTTCTAGGGTTGGCCGAATGGTATTTTTTTAAATGGTTGGTTTTTTTGTTTTTGTTTCATGTTGTTGGTGATGTCTAGAATGTTTTTGATGTTTTATATTTTCTTCAAATAACAAAATATGGAGCTTGTTTTAATTTTGTTGCTTACTTACCTCCACTTTTTTATTTTATTATCTTGTTTTCATGTTTACTTTATTTGTTTTACCATTTTTAATTTTCTGTTTTCAACATGTTTGAGTTGTTCATGGTTTGCATCTTACTATGCTATGTGTTTGTCAAAATGTCTAGTCATATTTACATGGTTTAACATGTTTCTTTTTAGCTTTGCATTTTAGTATGTCACGTGTTTGTGAAAATGTCATGCTAGGATTCCATCACATTGAGCATGTATCCATTCGGCCTCCTCATTTTCTTTGCTTTGTATGTGCATTTTCATCTTGTTTGTTGATTTGTTTGCATTTTCGTGCTATGTTTTTGTGTATTTTGATTTAGTATGCTATGTGTTTGTGTTATTGCCATGCATTGTTTAGGTCTAGGTTTCATTTGTATTGCCATGCATTTCATGCATGATTAGACCTAGGTTGCATTTATTGCCATGCAAGTTCATGTTAGGTCTAGACCATATTATTTATGCCATGCATTTTCCATGCCATTTAGGTTTTAAATCATGCATTTCATGTATTCAATTTGTTCTATGTTCATGCATCTCATGTCATACCACTAGATTTATGACTTAGGCCAATCAATGGCTCAAAGTCATGCTCACTTGAGCATACTTGTTGAAAATTAAAGAGTTGTCAGATTGATTATTCTAACTTTGTATTTTTTTTACTTAGCCAATTTTTGTCCAAATTTTTAGAAGTTTTAGCTACTGTTTGTAGGTCCTTAAGAGAGTCTCCAATTTTTTTACTTTGATTTTAAATTATTTTATCAAAGGCAAAAAAATGTGTTTTGTTAAAACAGTTTTCACCCAGTTTTCTAACTTTTTCGATTAATCTGGGAATTATCTTTAATCAAAAAATTAATCCAATTTTTTCCCGTGTAGTTTTACATGTTCCAAGTCTCTAGTATTTTGTTTAGATTTTTTTTTGAAAATTTAAAAATAGGTTAAAAAATCGTGATTTAAAACTGGATAGTAGAGTCATATTTGAATTTGAGGGAAAATTATTTTTCTGTTTTGGCTAAGTTACTTAGAGGGGGCTGATTAGGAAATTTAGCTACTGTCTTAGGGTGGTTTCTAGGCCATTTTAAATTTAAAAATGATTTTATAGAGTTTGGGTCAAGGGTGGTCATGTTCGGGTTTTCAAATTTAGGAAATTAGAGCTATTTTAAAAGGGTAATTCGGCTATGGCTCATTTTCATCCAAGAATTTTCAAAATTGTTTTCAAACAATCACAAAGTGTTATTATTATTTTTTTAATTTTAGAAAATCTAATTTGATGTCTTTTCCTAACGTAGCTGAATATCTTTTTAGGTATACGAATTTCCTTATTTAAAGGAAAAAGTACACTTTCATGCATTGCATTTTCCATGTTCATGCATACTATATAATAAGTGATTTTTCACTATGATAATTTCTATGGTATTGTTATTATTTTTATTTATATTTTATGATGTTATATTTGTAGACACCTAATTTTGTCCGGACCACTAAAACAGGTATGTTTTCTTCCTAAACTGATGTTTCAGAATGTAAAAAGACTTTTTTCATCCTGCAGGTGGTACTCCGAGACTTAGTTTAAGAGGGCGAGCATAAAAAGTCAAACTTGAAAAAGTCAAGCCGAAAAGTCAACCCTAAAAAGTCAACTACTAAAAAAGTCAACCCATTTTCAAAATCAAGATTTGAAGTTCAATTGAAAAATGGTGAAAGAATTTTGATAATCTGAGGTCTACATCGAAAGATATGGAGTTATGAAGTTGGGTTATGGAGATTCAGTAGAAAAGAAACCCTAATCCGGGAAATTTGGGAAAAAGTGCTTAAACGATCGAATTGGTCGAAATTGAAGGTTCCAAATGTAAGATAAGCATAGATTACGGGTAATGGAGAATCCACTTGAAAGAAAAGTCAATCCGGGAGAAAACCGAGAATTAGGGTTTTTGGTGGATTTCAGTGAAATTGGAAAGAATTACAAGAAATGGCCCGATTCGGTAGGAATAAAGCCTCTAATGGATGAGGAGTGATTAAAAAGGATAGCCCAAGGCTCAGTTTGAAGAAAATCTGAAAATCGGATTTGTTTTGAGCAAAATCGGGTTTCGAAGGCAAAAGGGCAAAATGGGAAAAATTGGGAAAAATAGCAAATAAACTCCAAATATTCTGAAAATTTGCAAATCTCATTTTTAAATTATTTGAAAGAGATTGGAGAAAGAAAATTTTGATTCGGAGTTCGTTTGCAAAATGGCCAAATCCCGGGTCTTATATGTAGTAATTCAAGAAGATAAATCCCGAAAAAATAGCAAATGAACTCCAAATCTTCTAAAAATTTGTAAATATCATTTTTAAATTATTTTAAAGAGATTGACTAAAGAAAATCTTGATTCGGAGTTCGTTTGCAAAATGGCCAAATTTCGGGTTTCCTATGTAGTAATTCAAGAAGATAAATCGAAAAAATAGCAAATGGACTCCAAAATTTTTGAAAACTTGCAAATCTCGTTTTTAAATTATTTGGAAGAGATCGGCAAAGAAAATCTTGATTCGGAGTTTGTTTGCAAAATGGCCAAATCCCGAGCCTCCTATATAGTAATTCAAGCAGATAAATCCCGAAAAAATACCAAATGAGTTCCAAAAATTTTGAAAACTTCCAGATTACACTTTTAAATTATTTGGAAGATATTGGTGAAGAAAAATCTTGATTTGGAGCTCGTTTAAAAATGGTAAAATATGGGGGCATAAAAGGGTGATTTTGGAAGAAAAAATCCAAATAAATAGCAAACGGACTCGAAAATTTTTGGAAACTTCCAAAATTCATTTTTTATTATTTTGAAAGTATTGAAAAAATAAAATTTGAATTTGGAGTCCGTTTGCTATTTATTTGCATCCGGGGGGCAAAAAGGTCATTTTACCTAAGCAACCGAAAAGGCCTTTTCTTGCCTTTCAAAAAAATCAATCTTGGGCTGAAAGAGGGAGTGCTAGCCGGCCAAGGCCCAAGGAAGGGAAGGAGGATTCTGATTTTTTTTATCAAGAGGCCAAAAATGAAGAGTTAGTTAGTGATTTTTTTATCAAGCCATTGCAAATAAGCCACATGGGCCAATGCATGAAGAGGGAGAGTGTCAACATAATTCTTAAACAGCTGTAATTATGGACAGCTGATGGCCTAATCTAAGGGTGATCATTTCATGTTTTAAACATCTTGGATCATGAGCCCTTGGATGAAAATTGGTTGGAGGAAAAATGACAACATCCTAGTCATGAGAGAGGGAAGTTTCGACCACCCTAAAGGAGGGCTCTCTTTCATTTTAAGCTCACTCTCATTTTTTAGATTCTCTCTTGTTTTGGCTGAGTTTTCTTTCCATTGTTGCAAAGGAAAAAGAAAAGTTTAGAAAAGAAAAGAAAGTTTGAAGAGAAAAAGTTTGAAAGATAGCTTCTAGAGGTTGCTTTTAGCACCAACTCTTGCACTTTCTTTGATTTTCCATTCTTGTTTTTGCTGTTTTGATTATTATTTTGGTTAGTTTTCTTTTGATTTTTCTTTTTAAATAAGTGTTTTTTAATGTTCTTTTTAAGTTCTTTCTTCATCTTTTCTTAAAAAGGTTCTTGCAAAATTTTTTTTTTCTCTTGATTCCTTGACTTGGCCGTATGGCCCATGATTTTTTGTTGTTGCTGTTTTGCTTTGATTTTTCATGTTATTTTGATACTAAATAAAGTCTTGATACTTTAAATTTTCTTCTACTACATATACTTGAAGCTTGTTTTAAGTTGATTGCTTGCTTATTTCCATTTATGAGTTTATTATCATGGTCTTGCATTTTTTATTTTCTGTTTTTAAAATGTTTAAATTTGTTTATGTTTTATATTTTTTAATCCATGTGTTTGTGAAAATGCTTGTTAGTTTTAATACCTCTACTTTATATTTGCATGATTTGAGTGTTATATTTTAGTTAAGTATGTTAGTACATTAAGTGTTTGTGAAAATGCCATGCTCACTTGGAACATGAGGCCATTCGGCCACTTCATGTATTTTGCTTTGTGTGTGCATTTTTGCTATTTTAGTTGATAGGTTTGCATTTGCATGGTATTTTATTGAATATTTGGTTTAAGTATATCAAGTGTTTGTGAAAATGCCATGCTTATTTGGACATGAGGCCATTCGACCATTTCACATTATTTTGCTTTGTGTGTGCATTTTTGTTATGTTAGATGATAGGTTTGCATTTTCATGACATTTGGTTGAGTATTTGGTTTAAGCATGCCTTGTGTTTGTGTTATTGCCATGCATATTTTAGATGTTAGGATTGGTTTCTTTTGCCATGCATGTCCATGCATTTTAGACCTAGGTTGCATTAAATGCCATGCAAGTTCATTTAGGTCTAGGTCATTTTATTGATGCCATGCATTTTTCATGACATTTAGGTTTAAACTCATGCATTTCATGCATTATGTTTGCTGTATTTTTCATGCATTTCATGTCCATGCTACTTGACTCATGACTTAGGCCAATTAATGGTTCAAAGTCATGCTCTCTTGAGCATACTTGTGGAAAATTAAAGAGTTGATTATTCTACCTTTGTGATTTTTTTTACGTAGCCAATTATTGTCTAACTTTTCAAAAGTCCTAGCTACTGTTTGTGAGTCATTTTGTGAGTCTTAAATATTTTTACTTTGATTTTTAAATGATTTTATCAAAGGCAAAAATGTATTTTGGCAAAACAGTTTTTTCACCAAGTACTCGTACTTTCCCGATTTTTCTGGGCTGTTACCTTTAATCATAAAATTAAGCCAATTTTTTACCGTGTAGTTTTACATGTCATGAGTCTTCAATCTTTGTTCTAGATTGTTTTGAATTTTTAAAAATAGGGTAAAAAACCGTGGCTTAAAATTGGACAGTGGAGTCAGAATTGAATTTAAAGGAAAATCATTTTTTTGTTTTGGTTAAGTTACTTAGAGGGGGCTGATTAGGAAGTTTGGCTACTGACTTAGGGTAGTTTCTAAGCCTTTTTAAACTCTAAAAATGATTTTTTAAGTCTCGGGTTAAGGGTGGTCAAGTCCGGGATTTTAAACTTAAGAAATTAGAGCCATTTAAAAAAGGGTTTAGCTAAGTTTTTTATTTTTAATCTAAGCTTTTCAAAATTGTTTTCAAACAATCACAAAATTTTTTGGTTTTAGAATATTTAATTTGACATATTTTCCTAAGGTAGCCGGATATCTTTTTAGATATACGAATTTCCTTAATTAAAGGAAAAAAATACATTTTCATGCATTGCATTTTCCATATTCATGCATTTTATATAATATGTGATTTTTGCTATGATAATTCCTATGGTATTGTTATTATTTTGATTTATATTTTTTGATGTTATATTAATTATTATATGGTTTTGAATATTTCATGATATCCAATTTTTTTATTTAGTTATTTTTTTTTGTCATATTATTTAGCATATACTATGTTCATGCATTATTATTTTCATGTATATTATATGATAGCATTATTTTATATTCCATGTCATTTAAATTATATACCATATCATTCATATTTGCCATGTCATTTAAATTATTTCATTTCATATAGAATATGTTATGTTACCTAGATCATTTCATTTCATGTAGAATATATTGTTACCCAGGTTATTTCATTTCATTTAGGATATATATTATGTCTTTTAGGATATTTTATTTCATATCATATGACTTAGGACATTTCATTTCATATAGAATATATTATGTTTCCTAGGTCATTTCATTTCATTTAGAATATATCATATAACTTAGGATATTTCATTTAATTTAGAATATGCTAAGACATATAAATTATATCATATCATTTAGGTTGCATTATATTATTTAGATTTTGCTATGTCATTTTATTAATGTCATGCATATTCATATTCATATTTTTTTACAATGTTTTCAAAAAAGTAATGATTTTCAATAAAATAAAGATATTCTCGAGTTAAAATAATTCATGAGTTCTCTGCCGGGTTTGCTGGGGAGGATATCATCAATTATCATTAATAATGGAATATCTTCTTTAAAATGAGAATGATTCGGAAAGTTTTTCAAACTAATAAAAATTTCTATATTTTGCCACGTTTGTTGGGGAATATAGGAAAATTTTGAATTTATGAATTCCGGATCATTTTTAATTAAAAATGAAATTATTTTTCTTTAAATTGGAAATTAACTTGAAATACTAAATTTAAAACCAACTTTTTACCGAGACTTGAGATAACACACGATTAATAAGGTACCGTTTTATACGGGCGTTGTGGGGGTGCTAATCCTTCCCCACACGTAACCGAGTCCTGAACCCGTTTCTTTGATTTCTCTGGTTTAAAACGCAGACTTGAAATTGGTTTTAAAAATATTTTAATTAATTTTAAAATATTTTATAAAATCGGTTTTCATAGGTGGCCGATCACACCTAGCTAAAAAGGATTGGTGGCGACTCCATGTGTTTTTCAAGGTCATTTTCAAAACCTTCATTTTTTTAGAGGAATTAAGTCGACTTTTCCTCGGTTTTTTTTAATGTCACGCTTAACGAATAATAAAGTCTTGCGATGAGACTTGTTATTTTTTAGGTTGCGACAATATTGTTTGTCATATGGTTTTGAATATTTCATGCTATCTTATGCTTTTTATTTAGTCATTTATTTTTGTCACATCATTTAGCATATACTATGTTCATGCATTATTATTTTCATTTTCATGCATATTTCATGATAGCATTATTTTATGTTTCACATCGTTTCATGTCATTTAGATTATATTCCATGTCATATATATTATATTATTTAAAATATGCCATGTCATTTAAATTTGCTATGTCATTTAAATCATATCATTTCATTAGAATATATCATGTTACTTAGGATATTTCATTTCATTTAGAACATATCATGTTACTTAGGATATTTCATTTAATTTAGAATATATCATGTCACTTAGGATATTTCATTTCATTTAAATTATATCATGCCACTTAGGTTGTATTATATTATCTAGACTTTGCTATGTTATTTTATTTATATCACACATATTCATATTTTTTTAAAATGTTTTGAAAAAGATAATTATTTTCAGTAAAATAAAGATATTTCCGAGTGAAAATAATTCATGAGTTCTCTGCCGGGTTTGCTGGGGAGGAAATCATCAATTATCATTAATAACGGAATATCTTCTTTAAAACGAGAATGATTAGGCAAATTTTCCAAATTAATAAATTTTTTTAATATTTTGCCACGTTTGGTGGGGAATATAAGAAAATTTTGAATTAATAAATTTCGAATCATTTTCAATTAAAAATGGAATTATTTTTTTTAAAGTGGGAATTAACTTGAAATACTAAATTAAAAACTGACTTTTTACCAAGACTTGAGATAACACACGATTAATAAGGTACCGTTTTATACGGACGTTGTGGGATGCTAATCCTTCCCCGCATGTAACTGAGTCCTGAACCCAATTCTTCGATTTTCTCTGGTTTATAACGCAGACTTGAAATTGGTTTTAAAAATGTTTTAATTAATTTGAAAATGTTTTACAAAACCGGTTTTAATAGGTGGCCGATCACACCTAGCTAAAAAAGATTGGTGGCGACTCCATGTCTTTTTCAAGGTCATTTTCAAAACCTTAATGTTCCAAGGGGAATTAAGTCGACTTTTCCTCGGGTTTTTTAATGTCACGCTTAACGAAATATAAAGTCTCGCGATGAGACTTGTTGTCTTTTAGGTTGCGACAGCTTGGCGACTCCACTGGAGATATTAGAGAGTCAGGCTTAGAATTAGTCGTGTGTTATCAAAGTCTCAGTTTTGTAGGGTATAATTGGTATTTAGTTTTAATTCCCATATTTTTTTTAAATAAGGAGAATTTCGAAAATAATAAAATATTTTTAAATATATCCATATTCATGTGCGTGCATATTATTATTGTTTTCTGGTTATTTTGGTGCATATATTTATTTATTGCTTAATTGATGATTTATGTTGTTTAGTCTTATTGGGGTATTTAGAATCAGGGTAGTACAATAGGTGGTGAAAGGTTTGTTGTTCCTCCTCACACACTACACTTGCATTTGCATAACATGAGCTCTATAATCGAGTTCCGTCCCTTTAAAACATATTCTACTACCTTGAAAAATAACAAGTCTCATCGCAAGACTTTATATTCATTAAGTGTGACATTAAAAAAAAACTGAGGAAAAGTCGATTTAATTCCTCTTGAAAAATGAAGGTTTTGAAAATGACCTTGAAAAAGACATGGAGCCGCCACCAATCTTTTTTAGCTAGGTATGATCGGCCACCTATTAAAACCGGTTTTATAAAACATTTTAAAATTAATTAAAACATTTTTAAAACCAATTTCAAGTCTGCGTTTTAGACCAGAGAAATCAAAGAAGCGGGTTCGGGACTCGGTTACGTGTGGGGAAGGATTAGCACCCCAACAACGCCCGTATAAAACGGTACCTTCTTAATCATGTGTTATCTCAAGTCTCGGTAAAAAAGTCGATTTTAAATTTAGTAGTTCAAGTTAATTCCCAGTTTAAAGAAAAATAATTCCATTTTTAATTGAAAATGATCCGGAATTCATTAATTCAAGATTTTCCTATATTCCCCAACAAACGTGGCAAAATATAGAAATTTTTATTAGTTTGAAAAACTTTCCGAATCATTCTCATTTTAAGGAAGATATTCCGTTATTAATGATAATTGATGATATCCTCCCCAGCAAACCCGACAGAGAACTCATGAATTAT
Organism: Fremontodendron californicum; assembly: GCA_030761205.1. Lineage (NCBI taxonomy): Eukaryota > Viridiplantae > Streptophyta > Magnoliopsida > Malvales > Malvaceae > Fremontodendron > Fremontodendron californicum. The sequence continues at coordinate 9,243,994 of JAULJL010000041.1, read as the reverse complement.
TTTAACTCGAGAATATCTTTATTTTATCGAAAATCATTACCTTTTTCAAAACATTTTAAAAAAATATGAATATGAATATGTGTGACATAAATGAAATGGCATAGCAAAGTCTAAATAATATAATGCAACCTAAATGGTATGATATAATTTAAATGTCATAGCATATTCTAAATGAAATGAAATATCCTAAGTCATGTGATATATTCTAAATGAAATGAAATGACCTAGGTAACATGATATATTCTATATGAAATGTAATATCCTAAGTCATATGATATATTCTAAATGAAATGAAATGAACTAGGTAACATAATATATTCTATATGAAATGAAATATCCTAAGTCACATGATATATTCTAAATAGAATAAAATGATTTAAATGACATGGCAAATATAAATGATATGACATATAATCTAAATGATATGAAATGACATGAAACATAAAATAATGCTATCATATAATATGTATGAAAATAAAAATAAAAATAATAATGCATGAACATAGTATATGCTAAATAATATGACAAAAATAGCTAAATAAAAAGCCTAAGATAGCATGTAATGTTCAAAACCATATAACAATTAATATAATATCAAAAATTTAAATCAAAGACAATAACACCACCATGAAAATTAAAATAGCAAAAATTACATATTATATAATATGCATGAATATGGAAAATGCAAAGCATGATAATGTATTTTTTCCTTTAATTAAGGAATTCCGTATATCTAAAAAGATATCCGGCTACCTTAGGAAAATATATAAAATTAAATATTATAAAACCAAAATACTTTGTGATTGTTTGAAAACAATTTTGAAAAGCTTAGATTAAAAATAAAAACTTAGCTAAACCCTTTTTAAATGGCTCTAATTTCCTAAGTTTAAAATCCCGGACTTGACCACTCTTAACCCGAGACGTAAAAGATCATTTTTAGAGTTTAGAAAAGGCTTAGAAACTACCCTAAGTCAGTAGCTAAACTTCCTAATCAGCCCCCTCTAAGTAACTTAACCAAAACAGAAAAATTATTTTCCTTCAAATTCAATTCTGCCTTTACTGTCCAGTTTTAAAGCACGATTTTTTACCCTATTTTTAAAAATTCAAACAAATCTAAAAAAAATACTGGAGACTCAAGACACATAAAAATACACGGGAAAAATCATATTAATTTTCTAATTAAAGATGACTGCCCAGAAAAATCAGGAAAGTACGAGTACTGGGTGAAAAAACTGTTTTGCCAAAACACATTCTTTTGCCTTTGATAAAATCATTTAAAAATCAAAGTAAAAATATTAGAGACTCTCTAAAAGACTCACAAACAGTAGCTAACACTTTTGAAAAGTTAGGCAAAAATTGGCTAAGTAAAAAAAATCACAAAGTTAGAATAATCAATTTGATAACTCTTTAATTTTTCACAAGTATGCTCAAGTGAGCATGACTTTGAACCATTGATTGGTCTAAGTCATAAATCAAGTGGCAAGGACATGAAATGCATGAATAATACAACAAATATGATGTATGAAATGTATGATTTAAAACCTAAATGATATGGAAAATGCATGGCATAAATAATATGGCTTAGACCTAGCATGAACTTGCATGGCAATAAATGCAACCTAGGTCTAAACATACAAGAAATGCATGGTAATGCTAATGAGACCTAGACCTAAAAAACATGCATGGCAATAACACAAACACATAGCATGCTTAAACAAAATACTCAACCAAATATCATGAAAATGCAAACCTATCAACTAACATAACAAAAATGCACACACAAAGCAAACAACATAGGGTGGCCGAATGGTCTCATGCTTAAAATGAGCATGGCATTTTCACAAACACATGATATGCTAACATGCATAGCTAAAGAATAATGCTCAAATCATGCAAATATAAAGTAAATGCATGAAAACCAATAGGCATTTTCACAAACATATGGATTACAAAATATAAAACATAAACAAACTTAAACATTTTGAAAACAGAAAATCAAAAATGCAAGACAAGTAAAATAAATATGATAACAAGATGATAGACTCAAAAATAGAAACAAGCAAGCAACCAAATTAAAACAAGCTTCATATTTATGTATTAGAAGAAGATTTAAAGCATCAAAACTTGTTAAATATCAAGAATAACATGAAATAAAAAATGCAAACAACAACTATAAAAAAAACTAGGCCATTCGGCCACCTCAAAAAAGAAAAGAAAAGTTTCAAAAGCTTTTTACAAAAAGAATCAAGAAGGAACTTAAAGAAGAATATTAAAAAGCACTTATTTAAAAAGAAAAATCAAAAGAAACTCATCAAATATTAAATGAAAACAGCAAATCAAGAATGAAAAATCAAAGAAAGTGCAAGAGTATGGTGCTTAAAGCAACCTCTAGAAGCTATATTTCAAGCTTTTTCTCTTCTAACTTTCTTTTCTTTTCTAAACTTTTCCTTTTTCCTTTCAACAATGGGGAGAAAAATCAGCAAAAACCAAGAGAGAATAGAAAGTGAATAGCTAAAGATGAAAAGGGAGAGAGACCCCTCTTGTAATGGCCGAATGCCCCCCCAATGCTAGGATATTGTCATTTTGTCATTCAACCCATTTTCATCCAAAGGCTATTGATCCAAGATGTTTAAAATATTAAATTATCACTCTTAGATTAGGCCATCAGCTATCCATAATTACAGCTGTTCAAGAATCTTAAGCAATTATGTTGACACTCTCCCTCTTCATGCATTGGTCCATGTGGCTTATTTGCAAAGGCTTGATCAAAAAATAACTACCTTCCTCTTCATTATTGGCCTTTTGATTAAAAATCAGAAAATATCTATCCATCCTTGGGCCTTGGTTTTGAAAGTGGGTTGACTTTTTCAATAGTTGACTATTCGAGGTTGACTTTTCAAGTTTGACTTTTTATGCTCGCCTTCTTAGACTAAGTCTCGGAGTACCACCTGCAGGATGAAAAAAGTCTTTTTACATTCTGAAACATCAATTTAGGAAGAAAACATACCTGTTTTAGTGGTCCTGACAAAATTAGGTGTCTAGAACATGAGCTTTATAATCGAGTTTCGTCCCTTTAAGTGGAAGTAAAGTAGCTACGCTCTCATGATGATCCTCCGCATGGGCTAGCAAAATACTTTCGAGTATAAATTACCTAAGCTCTCGTGATGATCCTCCGCATGGGCTAGGGAAATATACTTTAATGAATTGAACCCGTTCTTATCGGCGTGCCTTACTAGCCTTCACAGGCGACAGTGAGGAACAATTCGGGGCCTTTTAGAACTTCGTTCACCCACATATAGTGAACCATAGAGCCAACATAGGCGAAGCTCTACCGAATTTTTGATAAATATATCGGAGTTGGGAACACATGGAGGGATACTTCTAATCTTTTATTACCTATTTTACATCCCAAATAAATTTTGTAAATCGGGCAGTGATGAACAGACATCGTTTTGCCTGGGATAGATTCGATACCCCATCCCAAAGGCGTCGTAATGTCGAATTTTCATTGAGACATCTTGTTTACTTTATATTATTTGTTATTATTTGATTTCTTCACCTTTACTAACTTGTTTCTTTTTCATGCATTTTTTGGTGTCATCATAATACATAGGGAAAGTTATTGGCCTCGGGATAATCTTCAATCAAAAGGGCTTTCATGGAGGGTTAGGCTAGTTCGATAGTGGAAGAGCATGCAGGGGTACGACAGTGGTTGGAATTAGAGCAGAGAAGAGATGGGGATTGTTTAAAATAGGGATATATATCAGTATTATCAGAACGGGTAGAGTTAGATATCCAGCAAAGTGATCTCCGATGGTTGATAGATATTTGGAGTCAATGGGATGTGTCAGAAAAGAGGATTTTCACTCAGATATATGGAGACATAGCATTGTTGATACTGGTTAGAATTAATAGTGAGTTGATTCAGGCTATGATACATTTCTAGAATCCTGCTTACTGATGCTTCACCTTCAACAAGGAAGACATGACACCGACCATAGAGGAATATTCGGCTTTGTTGCGTATTAAGGATACCATCTCGGATCAGATTTATTTGAAGGATTCAAAGACATTAGGGTTTAAGAAGAAGTTAGCTAGGATTGTGGGAATGGACAGTAAATGGGTCGATGCTCATGTGGTTAAGAAAAGGGAAAAGTGAGTGTATTCCTTGGGATGCCATCTAATCTTTGATCCAAAGTCACCCAAATAGAGAGATTGCTAGGGATATTTTTGCTTTAGCTGTATATGGTTTGGTTATTTTTTCGGGGACACTAGGACGTGTCGAGTTAGCCATAGTTGAACTTTTTGAGAAGTTAAGACATAAGATAGATCCGTCTCCAGCCATTATAGCAGAAACTATCCAATCTTTGAATTTTTGCAAAAGGGAAGGAAAATGGAGATTCAGGGGATGTATTCAACTTCTCTATGTGTGGATTCAGTCATTTTTGGAAGAGGGAGGATGTTTTTTTCAAACCATATTTGAAAACCCTAGTACCGATCAATGAGTTCCTTACGATAGATTGGCCTGAAGACAGAAATGAAGAGTAGTGGATCAAGCTGTTCCGAAATCTTAAAGGTGAAATGATAACTTGGAGAGCTCCATGGATGATTCCTATGTCGATATTATACAAATATGGAGACAAGTCAGGGGTTCCACTACTCGGGATTTGGGGAGCCGTGAGCTACGCACCTCTGTTGGTGCAAAGACAGGTTGAATCTCGACAGTTCACACCCGCGACTCATGGACTGGGTCTATTAGAGTTCACTTATGGAGAAGAGGGTTACTCAGGAAAGGTGCGGGGAATAATTGAAGCATGGAAAAAGACCTATTGGATAAAGGTAGCCAGATATGCCTGCATCGTCACACCCGACTACCTAGCATTGAGAGAAAAGAGGGTTAATGATAGATTGTTGGCATCTAATTGGGAAGAAGTTCAATTCTTGAGTTCACCACCAAAGAAAGTACCATCAGAATTAGAAATTGTAAAGTCGAAATTTGGAAAAGAAAAGGCCCAAATGAGCAAAGAGCTTGCCCTACTTCAAGAAGAGCTTGAGGATATAAAAAATAGGGAATCAGCCCGGGAAAATGAAATGGAAAAGATTAAGAGAGAAAGCACAGTTAAGGGCGATCTTTAGGAATTACACTTGGAAAACAAAAGGTACCACTTCGAGCTCAGATTTGAAGGGACCCTCAAGACTTCTTGGGAATGGGAGCAAGAGGTCAAAAACCTCAAGAAGGAGAATAACTATTGGAAAGAGAGAGCGAAGCATGAAGAAGCCTGAGCCAATCAACTAGAGAAGCAAGCTAAGGAAAGTTTACATAATGATGTTTCTGCTGACATGTCTAGGAGCCATGAACAAGTAGGGGTCAGATTGAAAAGCAAGGCAATCAAAAGAGGCCTGTGAAAGAAAGTCCAAGATCCGAGGGAGTTACTATAGGACTAATATTTTGTAACAGCACTTTGAAGTAGATAGGCGAATTATGGATTTGTCTTAGAAAGTGATCCTTTTATTTTATCTTTGATGTATTTCGTTCCAAGAAATCAATGAAAGACCGTTTCGTTGGAATTATCTTGAGGCCAATACTTTCAAATGCATTCATATTTTTTTTTTATATATTTCGTTTATTCATTTGTAAATTTATTCATAGTTGTAATCATTCATTTTTTTTATGATTATTCAGTCATATTCATATACTTAGTCACTTATTTATTCCTTTTACTTGTTCATTCATTTATTCTTTCATATTCATATACTTAGCCACTTATTTATTCATTTTACTTGTTCATTCATTTATTTTTTCATATTCATATACTTAGTCATTTATTTATTCATTTTATTTGCTCATTCATTCACATTTAGTCATTCATTCATTTTTAATAAAATAAAATAATGTGTCAATAAATTTCTAATCCATGGTTTTTTAAAACTTAAAGGTAAAATCGGGCGCACTCCAAAAGAAACGGATTTTCGACACCACTACAACACTAGATCTCAAGCTAGGATCATGGAGAATGATCATCTTGCTCGTATTGAGAGGATGGAATGGGTTTAAAGGGAACTACAGGAACAGCTGGTTAAGTCTCAGGAGGAATCAAGGGAACAAATGGCTAAACTTATGGAAGTGATGAACGCCCCATGATGAGACAGAAAGGGCCGGGGGAGATTTCGATCACAGGAAAAAGGGTGGTAAATGAGGAAGATCAACCTAAAATCGTGCAGCTGGAGGGCCAAGCATCCCAGCATGTAGGAAATGAGCTGCCAACTGGGGCAGCCTCCTATGTTTATATCCAACCAGCGACTGAAACACAAAATTATGCTCCTGGAAAAGGTAATATTAGGGTTGACCCAAGTGATATTATTGATGTTCCGAACTTTGAGAAACTGGCTGAGAAAGAAAAAACAAAGTTGGCTAAGCTGAAAAAGATGGAAACTGTAGAATCTTAGAAGAAGTATCAGTTGCTGGAAGAGAGATTAAGAGCAATAAAGGGGGCAGAGTTATTTGGTAGTCTGGATGCCAAAGAAATGAGCTTGGTACATGGCTTGGTGATTCCTCCCAAGTTTAAAGTACCCGATTTTGAGAAATATAATGGGATTACCAACCCATTAGCACACATAACCATGTACTGCAGAAAAATGACAAGACATGATGATGAAAAACTGCTTATGCACTGCTTTCAGGATAACTTGATGGGGTCTGCAACCCGATAGTATAATCAACTGACTCGGACTAAGATCCATTCTTGGATGGATTTACCAAGGCCTTTATGGAGAATTATAAGCATGTATCTGATATGGTACCTGACAGGCTATCACTGCAGAACATGGAAAAGAAGACTACTGAGAGTTTCAATGAGTACTCTCAAAGGTGGAGAGACCTGACCACTCAAGTGCAACCCCCTTTAACCAGCAAAGAAACAACGGTGCTTTTTATCAATACTTTAAAAGCACCATATTATGACAAATTGGTGGGCAGTGCCACTAAGAATTTCATGGATATGGTTATATCCGGCGAAATGATTGAGACTGCCATCAAAAATGGAAAAATGGAGGGGGTGATCTGCCACTCCGAAGAAGGTATTTCCTGCTAAGAAGAAAGAGGAAACTCACGCAATTAGCATCAACCAATATCCATATGCACCTCTTACACCATATACACCCCTTAGGCCCTATACTCCTTCTACATCCTATGCACCTCCTACACCCTACACACCTTACCCGGGGTATAATCCTTACTATCCCAATGTGAACCATCTTACTCAAAATCCATTCTCTTGTACCAATATACCACAACAGCCATTTCCAATTGGTGTGTCCCCACAAATAAACCTTCCCTGAGACACTGTCCCAAACACCCAAAATACCATGCGCAACGACCAACATTCACCAAGGAATGATAAAAAAAACCCTTATTTGACCCGATTCTTACCACTTATGGTGAACTATATCCCAAATTGTTGCCGGGTCAACTTGTTGCACCCGTATACCTTAAACCTCTAACACCGCCATACCCAAGATGGTACAACGCAAATGCTAACTGCGTGTATCATGCGGGGATTCAGGGGCATTCGATTGAGGATTGCATTGCCTTCAAAAAGAAAGTCCAAAGTCTGATCAACTTTGGGGTTGTGAAATTCGGGTCAAGAAATGGGCCAAATGTAGCGGGAAATCTATTGCCAATCATGCTGAAAACTAGGTGAATGCAGTGATAGCAGGGAAAGTCAGTCAGGTGAAGAGGAGTATCAGTGAAGTAAAGACGCCAATGTTAAAAGTTTGGGTCGAAATGGTTAAAGCCGATATAGTTCAGGATGAGGGCAGTTTGAAATTGGTGGCAAGCAGAATAGAAGATTGGTGTCATTTCCATCAATGCAAAAGACATACCATACAGGGTTGTGGGGATTTTTTGGTTAAAGTCCAACAGATGATGGATGAGGGTCGGGCCCAATTCTACGAGGAAGCAAAAGAAGAAGTGGGTGCTACGAAAGATACAACTAGATACGGTATATGTAGACCTCTAATCATTTACTATGATGAGCTAGAGAAGGTTACTCCAGTTATTAAAGAAGTCGTGCCTAAACTGATCATAGAATTGCCATCCTCTTTTTCATATAAGGAAAATAAGGCTGCACCATGGAAGTATGATTAGAGTATGGTTATGCCGAGCACTTCTAGTCAGCAGGTAGCAACCGACATAACAGGAGTGGGGCACTTAACTCGCAGTGGGAGATGCTATGCCCCTGAGACTATTGAGCAAGGTCTACCAGGAAAGGGAAGGGAAGTAGATAAAGGGAAGAAGGTAGTTGAACCGGTCCATATTGAGATGGATCAGTTAAAAAGAATGGAGAAGAATTCAGTCCTGATGGAAGAGCCGATAAATGAAAAAGAAGCTTGTGAGTTTTTGAAGTTTATAAAGCATAGCGAGTATAGTATGGTCGAGCAATTGCAGCGTCAACCAACAAGGATTTCAATCCTTTCATTGCTACTGAATTCGGAGCCGCACAGAAATGCCTTGTTAAGAGTTTTGAATCAAGCATACGTGGCTAACAACATATCAATGGAGAAACTATATAGGCTGGTGGAAAATATTGCCGCAGACGATCACATATATTTCAGTTATGATGAAGTACCATCTAATGGTATTGGATCAACAAAAGCTCTTCACATAACAACCACTTGCAAAAGGCACATACTACCGATGGTGCTTTTGGATAATGGTTCTTTGTTAAATGTAATGCCCTTGGCAACCCTACCTAAACTGCCAGTTGATATTTCTTATATGCTGCCAAGTTGCACGGTGGTTAGAGCTTTTGATGGAACTAGACGGGAGGTAATGGGAACTATTGAGGTTCCTCTGGAGATAGGTCCATGTACCTATAAGGTCAACTTCCAAGTCATGGATATTAATCCATCCTACAATTGCTTATTAGGGAGGCCTTGGATACATTCAGCTGGGGCGGTACCCTTATCTCTCAATCAAAAATTAAAGTTTGTAATGGAAGGGCGCTTGGTTAGTGTGTCTGGAGAAGAGGATATCAAAGCCTCTACATTCACTGAATCCCCTTACATTGAGCCAAACGAAGATGCTGTGGAATGCTCCTTTCGGTCTTTGGAGTTTGTAAATATAGTATTCGTCACTGAAGGACGAAGAATTCCAACGCCAAAGTTGTCCAAAAATACAAGACTGGGAGAAAGGACTACTGTGGGAAAGTGTTGTCGGGCAGGAAAAGGTCTTGGAAAGTATATTCAGGGAATGGCTCGAGCAATTGAAATGGTTGGAAAGAAGGACCGGTTTGGTCTAAAAATATCTTTCGAAGGCTCAGGAGAAGAGGAAACAAGTAGAGAAGTACCGACAAAGGAGGATGGCTCGTCTCGCGGGTATGGATATTAAGTGGGAGCCTATGACCTTCCCACCAATCCTTTACAGCTTTCGCTCAGTCGATTTTCTGTTTGGGGAAAAAGATTCTGATGATGTATTGATAATGATTGAGCAAGCTTTCGAGAAGTTTCATATGGATAAGGGTGAGCAGATACAGGATATGATGATCTGCATGACTGGGAATGAAGGAATTGAGAGTAAGAATGCAAACTAGATGGTGCGACCTTGTCCACCAAGATATAAACTGACCAATTGGAGTGCAACCGAGCTGCCTATAGTCTTTAGGTCTATTCAAAAGTAATACTTTAAAACAATCTTAATTATCTTTGCCTGAGGATATTAAGAATTTTTTCTGTAATGGGCTTTTGTTTAAAAAAATCTTCATTCAATAAATAACAAGCACGATGCATTTTCTTCATATTGATGTGTCCATATTCTTTCATATGTGCTATTTATTCTTTCTTTCATTGTATATATATTTTCCTATATTGTTTCTTCCCCACCTATTTACAAGTGTATGGATGCGGAATATGAGGACCTTCCTGTCAGTAATTCTGAAATTGATTTTGAAAGACCCATTTGCATTGGTGATTTTGAGGCCAACGAAGATACTGAGGATTATGGTCTACCTCTGGACTTATTAAGGAAAATAGAACAAGAGGAGAAACAAGTACTTCCTTATAAGGAGCTATTGGAAATGATAAATTTGGGAAGTGGTGAGGAGATAAAGGAGGTTAAAATTGGGACCACATTGTCTTCATCAATAAATGGTGAATTGATAGCTTTGCTCCAGGAATATGTAGATGTATTTGCATGGTCATACTAGGACATGCCAGGTTTGGATCCAGATATTGTGGTTCATAAGCTCCCTTTAAGGCCGGAGTGCAAGCCAATTCAGCAAAAGTTGAGAAGAATGAGGCCGGACATGCTGTTAAAGATAAAAGAGGATGTGAAGAAGCAATTTGATGCTGGGTTCTTAGAGGTAGCAAAATATCTAGAAAGAGTGGCAAATATTGTTCCAATACCAAAGAATGATGGTAAGGTGCGGATGTGCGTCGATTACCAAGATCTGAACAAGGCAAGTCCCAAAGATAATTTCTCTCTGCCCCACATCGATACTTTGGTGGATAGTACTGCGAAGAGTTCCTTGTTTTTTTTCATGGACGAATTCTCGGGATACAATCAGATTAAGATGGCACCAGAAGATATGGAGAAAACCATATTTGTTACAATGTTGGGAACACTCTGCTACAAGGTAATGTCGTTTGGGTAGAAAAATGCTGGGGAAACATATCAGAGAGCCATGGTGACCTTGTTTCATGATATGATGCATAAGGAAATTGAGGTCTATGTTGATGATATGGTTGCAATGTCACAAGGAGAAGAGGAGCATATTGCGAATCTTAAGAAACTCTTTGAAAGACTAAGAAAGTGTCGACTCAAGCTAAACCCGACAAAATGCACTTTTGGAGTCACTTCGGGGAAATTGTTGGGTTTTGTTGTTAGCAAAAGGGGAATTGAGATTGATCCGGATAAAGTGAAGGCCATCCAGAATTTGCCACCACCGCGTACTCAAAAAGAAGTGAGAGGCTTTTTGGGAAGATTGAATTACATTTCTCGATTTATTTCTCAGTTAATAGACAAATGTAATCCAATATTTAAGCTACTTCAAAAACGTGATCCAGGAGAATGGGATGAAGGGTGTCAGATCGCTTTTGAAAAAATTAAGCATTATCTATCAAACCCACTAGTATTAATGCCACTTGTTTCTGATAAACCAATGATACTGTATTTATCAGTATTTGAGAGATCCATGGGTTGTGTCTTAGGGCACATGATGAGACTGGGAAGAAAGAACAAGCGATTTACTACCTCTGCAAGAAGTTTACAGATTATGAGCTGAAATATTCTTCGATAGAAAAGTTGTGCTGTGCCTTAGCTTGGACTGCTCGGAGGCTCAGACAATACATGTTGTACCATACGACGTGGTTGATTGCCAAGCTAGATCCAGTCAAGTACATGTTGGAAAAACCTTCTTTGTCAGGGAGGACAGTAAGATAGTAAGATTTGTTATCAGAGTATGACATTATATATGTAAGTCAGAAAGCTATAAAGGGGAGTGCAGTAGCCGAGTCGAGTAGTTAAAGATTTTGAGCCTCTGAACTTTGATTTCCCGAAAGAAGGCTTGATGTGCGTCTCGAAAGAAGATGAGATTCCCTCTAAAAAGAAGAAAATATGGAAGATGTATTTTGATGGGGCATCTAATGCCATGGGGAACAAAATTGGTGCAGTCCTCATATCCGTAGAAAAAAGATTATCCTTTCACTGCCAGATTGGATTTTGATTGTACAAACAATACTGCAGAATATGAGGCATGTACTATAGGCCTTCGTGCTGTCGTAGATAGAAAGATAAAAAAATTGAAGGTTTTTGGAGACTCAGCTTTAGTGATATATCAATTGTGCGAAGAATGGGAAACCCGAGATGCAAAGTTAATTCGATATCGAGAGCTCATACTGAGTTTGTTAGAGGAATTTGAAGAAGCAAATTTCAATTACTTCCCCCAAGAAGAAAACCGAATGGCGGATGCTCTTGCTACTTTGTCATCAATGTTTAAAGTGAATAAAGGGGCTGAAATTGTGCTGATAAAGATGAGCATATATGAGTCTCCTGCCCACTGCTTGAGTATCGAAGAAGAAGCAGATGACCTCCCTTGGTATAATGACATCTTGCAATACATCAAGAGTCAACAGTATCCAGAACGAGCAACAGAAAATGACAAGAGGACTCTGAGAAGGCTAACAATAGATTTTGTTCTAGATGGTGAGATTCTCTACAAGAAAGGGAAAGATCAAGTCTTATTGAGATGTGTCGGATCTGCCGAAGCTCGGAGAATCATAGAGAAAGTCCATGAAGGAATATGTGGCACCCATGCCAATGGTCAGATGCTTGCTAAGCAGATTATGAGGGCAGGATATTATTGGCTGACAATGGAAGGAGATTGTATCAGTTATTCTTGGAAGTGCCATAAATGCCAGATATATGTAGATAAGATCCATGTGCCGCCATCGCCATTGCATTTCATGACCGCACCATGGCCATTCTCAATGTCGGGAATGGATATGCTTGGGCCTATTACCCCGAAAGCTTCAAATGAACATTGTTTCATCCTGATGGCCATAGATTATTTCACAAAGTGGGTAGAAGCTGCTTCTTATGTGAATGTAACAAAGTCGGTGGTATGCAGATTTGTTAAGAAGGAAATCATATGCCTACATGGATTGCCAGCAAGAATTATTTCAGATAATGCTCTCAATCTGAATAATAAGATGATGAGAGAAATGTGTACTCAGTTCAAGATCACGCATCATAATTTGGCACCTTATCGTCCGAAGATGAATGGGCCAGTAGAAGCAGCCAACAAAAACATCAAGAAGATTGTTGAGAAGATGACTGATGTGTACAAGGATTGGCATGAGATCTTGCCTTTTGCTCTTCATGCATATCGTACCTCGATTCACACATCTACAGGGGCAACGCCATTTTCTTTGGTATATGGGATGGAAGCAGTACTACCTATTGAAATTGAGATCCCTTCACTTCGTGTTTTAATGGAGGTTGGCCTAGAAGAGGCAGAATGGGTAAGAGCTTGTTATGAACAGCTGAATCTTATCGAGGAGAAAAGATTGAAGGCAATTTGTCATGGGCAGTTGTATCAGAAAAGGATGATTCGTGCCCATAACAAGAAGGTTCGTCCCAGTCAGTTTCGAGAAGGGGAGTTGGTACTAAGGAAAATTCTCCCCATAGTGAAGGACCAGCGAGAAAAATGGGCTCCAACTTGGGAAGGACCCTATGTGATAAAAAGAGTTTTTTCTGGAGGAGCATTGATTCTAACTCGGATGGACTGGGATGATTTGAGAAATCCCATGAATGCTGATGAATTGAAGAAGTATTATGCTTGAAGGAAAAAAATAAGAAAAGAAAAAAAAAAAGGAAAAGTTGATGCTGTGCACATGGAAATTCTAATGATTCCAAGTGTAAAAGTGGAAATTCTTATATCTATCTCCCCTGAGGATTCCTTTTCAATGAAGAATATTTTTGCTTGATATGATGAATGGCCATCTTTCATATTCCCTTCACTAAGAAGAAATTATCCCTAGTCACCCCTTTGAGCCTTAGGAATTATTTCTTTTTTTGAACTTTGATCAAGGATCACCCTCTACATTGGAGGGCAGATGCGAGAAAAAATAATCAAAATCATGGCAAAAAAAAAAAGAGTCATCGGAAAATGTGAAATCAAAGAATGGAAAATGAAAGCCAGCAATAAAAGAAAAAATATTGAAAAAGAAAAAAAAAAGTCAAAAAAAAAAAATGGCAAATGATTCAAGAATGAATTCTCCTCAGGAAATGATCCTTGATCCAATCACCCTTAAACACACTTTGGGCCTATTTATCATTTCTTTATAAACCTGAACCTTGGCCTACATTACGTGCTTTAAAAATCCATTTTGATCAAGCCTGGATATTTAATTTGAAAGTTTGTTCTCAGAATTTATCCCACCTTTTGAATTGACATTTTTACTTTGGAAGCATTTAGAATTCTCAAGTGCATGGTAGAATACAAGAAAAAAGAAAACTAAAAATGAAAATAAAAAAGAATGTAAAAGGAGAGGTTTAAGCCGAAAACCCGCAAAGGGCGACTTAATACCGAATGGGGGACACTTGAGTTGAAAACCCACAAAGGACGACTCAAGTACTGGTTAAGGTTTGAATTAATGCTCCGTGTAAATGGGGAGAAAGTATCTGAAAATCAGAGGAAAGGGGAACAAATCAGTCTGACGTAACTACGGAAGTCGAGGGATTACCCAATTAAATTGCTCATTCAAAAGAAGTTTCAGATGGTTTGAGAAAGGAGGGGTCCAAGATATTCCGCATCCGGGGCATCTACAACCTATAACTTTACATTGGTTTCTTATATCCTTGATATTCACTTTTACCATTTTAAAACATTTGTTGCAATAAATTTTTGTTATCCCTTTCATGACATTTGCTTGTTTCATAATTTCTTTCATACATTTTTGAGATGCATCCCGATTGTTATTAAATTGAATGATGATTAGTAAACATAAAAATCTTTAAATAAAAGAATTTCAGAGTATTACTAAAGAGTAGACTTAAATCTTAGAAAAGGTTTGGAAAATTCACCAAGTAAAGGAAAACAGTGAATGTGTTGGAGACTCCGTCATGAAGTCAGAAAATTTGTGAATTTCAGCGAAGTCAGAAATTGGGACTGTTTGACAATTTATCTTGAGTGAAAGGTTCCTTAAGTGGGGCATCAGTGAACAATTGAAGACTCCGTCAAGAAGTCAGATAATCTGAGAACCTCAAAGAAACCATGGATTAGAAATCATGACACAATCATTTGATTGCATTCATCCTTAGGAAACATACAAGCATTTGCAAAGCATGTCATTCTCATCATTGCATTTAGCTAATATTGCAAAAATTAGGAAAGCTTTGGCTTTCCCAAATCGAACTCGTTCTACTTCTCAAATGAGTAGAGCCCCGAGACCGCCGTCGAGGTATGTCCCTTTCATTTTCAAGAATAATTTATTTTTCCAAATGAATCAAACTCAGGATCATTCTTAGTATTTCCCTTTGTTTTAAATCGAATTCATTCTGCTTCTCAGATGAGTCGAGCCCCGAGACCATCGTTGAGGTATTTTATTTTGTTTTAAATCGAATTCATTCTGCTTCTCAAATGAGTCGAGCCCCGAGACCATCATCGAGGTATTTCTAATTGTTTTAAATCGAATTCATTCTGTTTCTCAAATAAGTCGAGCCCCGAGACCATCGTTGAGGTATATTCCTTTAGTTTTCAAAGTCAAAATTTATTTTACGAATGAGCCAAATCCAGGCATTCCTTTTGTTTTTAAAATCGAACTCGTTCTGCTTCTCAAATGAGTTGAGCCCCAAGACCATCGTCGAGGTATTTTCTTTTGTTTTAAATCGAACTCGTTCTTCTTCTCAAATGAGTCAAGCCCCGAGACCATCGTCGAGGTATTTCCTTTTGTTTTAAATCGAATTCATTCTGCTTCTCAAATGAGTCGAGCCCCGAGACCAGCGTCGAGGTATTTCCTTTTGTTTTAAATCGAATTCATTCTGTTTATCAAATGAGTCGAGCCCCGAGACCATCGTCAAGGTATTTTCTTTTGTTTTAAATCAAATTCATTCTGTTTATCAAATGATTAGAGCCCCGGGACCATCGTCGAGGTATTTCCTTCTTGTTTTTAAAATCGAACTCGTTCTGCTTTTCAAATGAGTCGAGCCCCGAGACTATCGTCGAGTTATTTCCTTCTTGTTTTTAAAATCGAACTCGTTTTGCTTCTCAAATGAGTCAAGCCCCGAGACCATCGTCGAGGTATTTCCTTTTGTTTTTTAAATCGAACTCGTTCTGCTTCTCAAATGAGAGCCCCAAGACCATCGTCGAGGTATTTTCATTTGTTTTAAAACTCGTTCTGTTTCTCAAATGAGTCAAATATTTTGTTCTAAAATCGAACCCGTTTCCTTAAGACGAGTCGAGCCTTGATTAATCAAGGAATTCAATTTAAGGACAAAATCTTCAATTTACAGCTTTTTAAAAAAATGAATGAAAAAATGAAAAAACAAAAAAATGATGAATGAAAACCCCTTTCCCTTTCCTTCACATGTGATTTCACTAACAGGACAAAATTAGTGTTTGTTTATCTTTTCCTGATTCCTGATTCTCATCAATAGCCAGAGAGGAGCAACTGTAGACACCTAATTTTGTCCGGACCACTAAATCAGGAATGTTTTCTTCCTAAAGTGATGTTTCAGAATGCAAAAAGACTTTTCTCATCCTGCAGGTGGTACTCTGAGACTTAGTTTAAGAAAGAAGACATAAAAAGCCAATCTTGAAAAAGTCAACCCACTTTTAAAATCAAGATTTGAAGTTCAATTGAAAAATGGCGAAAGAATTTTGGTAATCCGAGGTCTACATTGAAAAATATGGAGTTCGAAATTTGGGTTACGGAGATTCAGTAGAAAGAAAACCCTAGTTCAGTAAATTTGGGGAAAAGTGCTTAAACGATCAAACTGGTCAAAATTGAAGGTTTCAAATGAAAGATAAGCACTGACTACAGGTAATGGACAAGTTACTTGGAAGAAAAACTGAAAGAAAAGTCAATTCGAAAGAAAACCGAGAATTAGGGTTTTTAGTGGATTTTGAAGAAATTGGGGAAATTTGCATAAATGGCCCGATTCGGTAAAACTAAAGCCCCTAATTGATGAGGAGTGAGTAAACAAGGATAGCTCAAGGCTCAGTTTGAAGATATTCTGAAAAAAAGAGCCAATTAGAGAAAAAACGAAAAAATGAGGAAATTCCCGACAGTGAAAAAAGGAAAAAACAAATCAGAGGGGAATTTGATTGTAAAATTGGGCATTTTCGGACCAACTCCAATTCAATATATGAAAAAGGCCCAAAAAAAGAAAATCTGAAAATCGGACTTGTTTTGAGCAAAACCTGGCTTTGGAGGCAAAGAGGCAAAACTGGAAAATTCAGGAAAAATACCAAATGAGCTCC
Organism: Fremontodendron californicum; assembly: GCA_030761205.1. NCBI lineage: Eukaryota > Viridiplantae > Streptophyta > Magnoliopsida > Malvales > Malvaceae > Fremontodendron > Fremontodendron californicum. The sequence continues at coordinate 9,227,015 of JAULJL010000041.1, read as the reverse complement.
AAAAAGTTCTGAAAATTTGAAGATCTCATTCTTAAACCATTTGGAAGAGATTAACGAAAGAAAATCAGGATTCGGGGTTCGTTTGCAAAATGGCAAATCTCGGGCCCAATATGTAGAAATTCAAGCAGATAAATCCCGAAAAAATGGCAAATGAGCTCGAAAAATTTTGAAAATCTCCAGATCTCACTTTTAAATTATTTGGAAGAGATTGGAGAAGATAAATCTGGATTCGGAGCTCGTTTAAAAATGGTAAAAGTTCGGGTGCACAAAAGGGCATATTTTGAAGAATAAATTCAAAAAAATAGTAAATTGACTCGAAAAATTTTCAAAACTTCCAGAATTCAATTTTTTATTATTTTGGAAGTATTAAAAAAGGAAATTTTGAATTTGGAGCCCGTTTTCTATTTATTTAGGTTCGGGAGTTAAAAGTTCATTTTACCGAAAAAACCAAAAAGGGCATTTTCTTGCAATTAAAAAAAATGAAGTGTGGGCTGGGAATATGAAGAGGCAGCCGGCCAAGGCCCATGGAGAAGTGGATATTTTCTGATTTTTTCATCTAAGGGCCAACAGGGGAGCGGAAGGTAGTTATTTTTCTTAATCAAGCCTTTGAATTTGCAATACATGAACCAATGGATGGGGAGGGATGATGTCATATTTATGACATCCTATTTATGACATTATCTTCATGACATCATATTTAGGAGGGATGTGATTTTTTTTTTACTTAGCAAATTTTTGTCCAAATTTTTAGAAGTTTTAGTTACTGTTTGTAGGTCCTTAAAAGAGTCTCCAATTTTTTTACTTTGATTTTTAAATGATTTTATCAAAGGCAAAAAAATTTGTTTTGGCAAAACAGTTTTCACCCAGTTTTCTAACTTTCTCAGTTTTTCTGGGAAGTTATCTTTAATTAGAAAATTAAGCCAATTTTTTACCATGTAGTTTTATATGTTCTGAGTCTACAATATTGCTTTTAGAGTTTTTTGAAATTTTAAAAATAGTTTAGAAAATCGTGTTTTAAAACTAGACAGTAGAGTCAGATTTGAATTTGGGGGAAAATTATTTTTTTGTTTTGGCTAAGTTACTTAGAGGGGGCTGATTAGGAAATTTAGCTGCTATCTTAGGGTGGTTTCTAGGCCATCAGAGTTCGGGGCATTGTGATCGAGTCCGGGTTTCAAATTTAGGAAATTAGAGCTATTTTAAATGGGTAATTCGGCTATGGCTCATTTTCATCCAAGAATATTCAAAATTGTTTTCAAACAATCACAAAGTATTTTTTTTTTTTAGAAAAATCTAATTTATGTCTTTTCCTAAGGTAGCCGGATATCTTTTTAGGTATACGGATTTCCTTTTTTAAAGAAAAAAATACACTTTCATGCATTGCATTTTTCATGTTCATGCATACTATATAATATGTGATTTTTTGCTATGATAATTTCTATGATATTGTTATTATTTTTATTTTTATTTTATGATGTTATATTATTTTTCATATGGTTTTGAATATTTCATACTATCTATGCTTTTTATTTAGTCATTTATTTTTTTCACATCATTTAGCATATACTATGTGTCGCAACCTAAAAAATAACGAAGTCTAATCGCAAGACTTTATTATTCGTTAAGCGTGACATTAAAAAAAACCGAGGAAAAGTTAACTTAATTCCTCTAGAAAAATGAAGGTTTTGAAAATGACCTTGAAAAAGACATGGAGTCGCCACCAATCTCTTTTAGCTAGGTGTGATCGGCCACCTATTAAAACCGGTTTTATAAAATATTTTAAAAATTAATTAAAACATTTTAAAAACCAATTTCAAGTATGCGTTTTAAACCATAGAAATTAAAGAAGCGGGTTCGGGAGTCGGTTACGTGCGGGGAAGGATTAGCACCCCCACAACGCCCGTATAAATCGGTACCTTATTAATCATGTGTTATCTCAAGTCTCGGTAAAAATCAATTTAAAGAAAAATAATTCCCTTTTTAATTGAAAATGATCCGAAATTTATAAATTCAAAATTTTCCTATATTCCCCAACAAACGTGGCAAAATATAGAAATTTTTATTAATTTTGGAAAATTTTCCGAATCATTCTCTTTTTAAAGAAGATATTCCGTTATTAATAATAATTGATGATATCCTCCCCAGCAAACCCGGCAGAGAACTCATGATTTATTTTAACTCGGAAATATCTTTATTTTATTGAAAACCATTATCTTTTTTTGAAAATATTTAAAAGAAATGAATATGTATATGCATGACATAAATAAAATGACATAGCAATACTTATCCAAAAAAAAAAAAAAAAAAATGACATAGCAAAATCTAAATAATATAATGCAACCTAAATGACATGACATGATTTGAATGCCTTAGCATATTCTAAATGAAATGAAATATCCTAAGTTATATGATATACCCTAAATGAAATTAAATGACCTATGTAACATAATACATTCTATATGAAATGCAATATCCTAAGTCATATGATATAATCTAATTGAAATAAAATATTCTAGATGACATAATATATCCTAAATGAAATGAAATGACCTAGGTAATATAATATATTCTACATGAAATGCAATATCCTAAGTCATATGATATAATCTAAATGAAATAAAATATTCTAGATGACATAATATATCCTAAATGAAATGAAATGATTTAAATGACATGACAAATATGAATGGTATGACATATAATTTAAATGACATGGAATAAAATAATGCTATCATATAATATGCATGAAAATAAAAATAATAATGCATGAACATAGTATATGCTAAATAAAAATAACTAAATAAAAGCATAGGATATCATGAAATATTCAAAACCATATAATAAACCATGTAACATCAAAAAATATAAATCAAAATAACAACATTATCATAGAAATTATTATGGCAAGAATCACATATTATATAAAATGAATGAATATGAAAAATGCAATGCATGAAATGTATTTTTTCCTTTAATTAAGGAAATCCGTATATCTAAAAAGATATCCGGCTACCTTAGGAAAATATGTCAAATTAAATATTCTAAAACCAAAATACTTTGTGATTGTTTGAAAACAATTTTGAAAAGCTTGAATTAAAAATAAAAACTGGGCTAAATCTTTTAAATGGCTCTAATTTCCTAAGTTTAAAAATCCGGACTTGACTACTCTTAACCCGAGACTTGAAAAACCATTTTTAAAGTTTAAAAAGGGTTAGAAACTACCCTAAGTCAGTAGCTAACCCTCCTAATCAGCCCACTCTAAGTAAATTAACCAAAACAGAAAAATGATTTTTCTTTAAATTCAATTCTGACTCCACTGTCCAGTTTTAAGCCACGATTTTTTACCCTATTTTTAAAAATTCAAAAAATTCTGAAAAAAATACTGGAGACTCAGGACATGTAAAACTACACGGAAAAGAATCAGCTTAATTTTCTGATTAAAGATGAATTCCCAGAAAAATCAGAGATGTACGAGTTTTGGGTGAAAAAAACTGCTTTGCCAAAACACATTTTTGCCTTTGATAAAAATCATTTAAAAATCAAAGTAAAAATATTTGAAACTCATAAAATGACTTACAAACAGTAGCTAGGACTTTTTGAAAGTTAGATAAAAATTGGCTAAGTAAAAAGAAATCACAAAGGTAGAATAATCAACTTGACAAACTTAATTTTCCACAAGTGTGCTCAAGAGAGCATGACTTTGAACCATTAATTGGCTCAAGTCATTATTCAAGTGGCATGAACATGAAATGCATGAAACAATACAACAAACATAATGCATGAAATGCATGGATTTAAACCTAAATGTCATGAAAAGATGCATGGCATTCATAAAGTGACCTAGACCTAAATGAACTTGCATGGCATTTAATGCAACCTAGACCTAAAATGCATGAACATGCATGGCAAATAAACCTAACTTAATAACTAAAATATGTATGGCATTTTCACAAACACAAAGCATGCTTAATCCAAAAACTCAATCAAATATCATGCAAATGCTAACCTATCAACTAACATGGCAAGAATGCACAAAAAATGCAAAAATTCCAAGAGGGCTGAATAGCATAATGTAACTAGCGAACATGGCATTTTCACAAACACTTGGTATACTAGCATACAAAACTAAATCAAATGACATGTCAATGCAAAAACCTACCAACTAACATGGCAAAAAATGCAACACACAATGCAAAACACATGGAGTAGCCAAATGGCCTCAAGCTCCAACAAGCATGGCATTTTCACAAACACTTGGTATACTAACATGCTCAACTAAAATATAACACTTAAATCATGCAAAAAACCACACAAGCATTTTCACAAACACTTAATATACTAAATCTAAAACATGCTCAACTAAGATATAAAACTCAAATCATGCAAAGACCACACAAGCATTTTCACAAACACTTGATATACTAAATCTAAAACATGGTCAAATTTAAACAACATGAAAACAGAAAATTAAAAATGCAAAAACATGATATTTAAAACATAAATGGCAACAAACAAAGCAACCAAATTAAAATATAACTCAAGAATATGAAGTAACATAACATTTAAAACATCAAAATCAAAGAAAATAACATAAACAATATGGTAAAATAAATCAAAATAGCAACTTAAAATAAATAATGTAGGCCATTTGGCCATGGTGAGTTTATTGTAAAAATAAAATGTAAAAAATATACTTAAGAAAGAGATGAAGTAAGAACTTAAAAGAACAATAAAAAAAAACATTTATTTAAAATGGAAACTCACCAAATAGAAATCAAAATAGCAAAAACAAGAATAGAAAATCAAGAAAGTGCAAGAGTTGGTGCTCAAGAGCAACCTCAAGAAGCTATCTTTCAAGCTTTATCTCTTCAAACTTTCCTTTTTTTTTTTCTAAACTTTTCTTTTTTACTCTCAACCAAGAAGAGAAAAGCTAAGTAAAAACTCTAAGAACTCAGCAAAAATGAAGAAGAAAAAATGAAATTCTGACCTCCCTCTAAGTGCTAGCCGAATGGACCCTATAATGGCTCAAGGATGTTGTCATTTTTTTGTAACCAATTTTCCATCAAATGGCTAATAATTCAAGGTGAAAAATCATGAAATTACCACCTTTAGATTAGCATCTCAGCTCTCTCAAATTACAGTTGTTCAAGAATAATGTTGACATCTCTCTTGGCCTATGTGGCTTAATCACCATGGCATGATCAAAGAGAATCTCTAACTAACTCTTGATTTCTAGCCATTTGATTGAAAAATCAGAAGCTTCCTCCTTCCTTTGGGCTTGGGCAGGCCAGCACTTCTCTTTTACAGCCCAACTCTGATTTTTTTAAAGGCCCAAAGAAGCCCTTTTCGGTTGCTTGGGTGAAATGACATTTTGCCCCCCGGATGCAAATAAATATCAAACGGACTCCAAATTCAATTTTTATTTTCTTAATACTTCCAAAATAATAAAATATTGATTTCTGGAAGTTTTCAAAATTATCCGAGTCCGTTTGCTATTTATTTGGATTTTGTCTTCCCAAAATACCCTTTTATGCCCCTACATTTTACCACTTTTTAAACGAGCTCCAAATAAAGATTTTTCTTCACCAATCTCTTAAAAATAATTAAAAAGTGTGATCTGGAAGTTTTCATAATTTTTGGAGCTCATTTGGTATTTTTTCGGGATTTATCGGCTTGAATTACTTCATAGGAGGCCCGGGATTTGGCCATTTTGCGAACGAACTCCGAATCAAGTTTTTATTTTTCCAATCTCTTCCAAATAATTTAAAAATGATATTTTCAAAATTTCAGAATTTTTGGAGTCCATTTGCTATTTTTCCGAGATTTATCTTTTTGAATTACTACATAGGAGGCCCGGGATTTGGCCATTTTGCAAACGAACTCCGAATCAAGATTTTATTTCGCCAATCTCTTCCAAATAATTTAAAAATGATATTTTCAAAATTTCAAAAGATTTGGAGCTCATTTTCTATTTTTTCGAGATTTTCCTTTTTGAATTACTGCATAAGAAGCTCGGGATTTGGCCATTTTGCAAACGAACTTCGAATCAAGATTTTCTTTCGCCAATCTCTTTCAAATTATTTAAGAATGAGATTGAACAAATTTTTTAGCATTTTCGGAGTCCATTTGCTATTTTTCCCAAATTTTCCAATTTTATCCTTTTGCCTTCGAAACCCGATTTTGCTCAAAACAAGTTCGATTTTCAGATTTTATTCAGTCTGAGCCTTGGGCTATCCTTTTTAATCATTCTTCATCCATTGGGGGCTTTGGTCTTACCAAGTCGGGCCATTTCTGTGATTCTTCCCGATTTCACCGAAATCCACTAAAAACCCTGATTCTCGGTTTTCTCCCGGATTAACTTTTCTTTCGATTTTTCTTGCAAGTGACTTCTCCATTACCCGTATTCAGTGCTTATCTTTCATTTGGAACCTTCAATTTCGACCAATTTGATCATTTAAGCAATTTTCCTCAAATTTCTCAGATTAGGGTTTCTTTTCTACTGAATCTCCAAATCCCAACTTCCGAACTCCATATCTTTCAATGTAGACCTCGGATTATCAAAATTCTTTCGCCATTTTTCAATTGAACTTAAAATCTTGATTTTGAAAGTGGGTTGACTTTTTTAGGGTTGACTTTTTTGGGGTTGACTTTTTTTCGGGGTTGACTTTTTTTCAAGTTTGACTTTTTGTGCTTGCCCTCTTAAACTAAGTCTCGGAGTACCACCTGCAGGATGAAAAAAGTCTTTTTACACTCGGAAACATCAATATAGGAAGAAAGTATACTTGTTTAGTGGTCCGGACAAAATTAGGTGTCTACACTATGTTCATGCATTATTATTTTCATTTTCATGCATATTTCATGATAACATTATTTTATGTTTCATATCATTTCATGTCATTTAGATTATATTCCATGTCATATAGATTATATTATTTAAAATATGCCATGTCATTTAAATTTGCTATGTCATTTAAATCATATCATTTCATTAGAATATATCATGTTGCTTAGGATATTTCATTTCATTTAGAACATATCATGTTACTTAGGATATTTCATTTCATTTAGAATATATCATGTCACTCAGGATATTTCATTTCATTAGAATATATCATGTCACTTAGGATATTTCATTTCATTTAAATTATATCATATCATTTAGGTTGCATTATATTATCTAGACTTTGCTATGTCATTTTATTTATATCACACATATTCATATTCATATTCATATTTTTTTTAAATGTTTTGAAAAAGATAATGATTTTCAATAAAATAAAGATATTCTCGAGTTAAAATAATTCATGAGTTCTCTGCCGGGTTTGCTGGGGAAGATATCATCAATTATCATTAATAACGGAATATCTTCTTTAAAACGAGAATGATTCTAAAAATTTTTCAAATTAATAAAAATTTCTATATTTTGCCATGTTTGTTGGGGAATATAGGAAAATTTTGAATTAATATATTTCGGATCATTTTCAATTAAAAATGTAATTATTTTTCTTTAAATTGGAGATTAACTTGAAATATTAAATAAAAAATTGACTTTTTACCGAGGCTTGAGATAACACACGATTAATAAGGTACCGTTTTATACTGCTGTTGTGGGGGTGCTAATCCTTCCCCGCATGTAACCTAGTCCCGAACCCAATTCTTCGATTTTCTCTAGTTTATAACGCAGACTTGAAATTGGTTTTAAAAATATTTTAATTAATTTGAAAATGTTTTACAAAACCGGTTTTAATAGGTGGCCAATCACACCTAGCTAAAAAAGATTGGTGGCGACTCTATGTCTTTTTCAAGGCCATTTTCAAAACCTTCATTTTTCTAGAGGAATTAAGTCGACTTTTCTCGATTTTTTTAATGTCACGCTTAATGAAATATAAAGTCTTGCGATTAGACTTGTTATTTTTTAGGCTGCGACAAAACCATCATTTAAGTTTAAGTTGAATGAAAAATGTTAATGTCACTAACGACATAGTTAACTCGCTATGTAATCGAACATGTGGACGATAAAATAAATGATATGTCAGTTTTTTATCAAATAAATAAATTTAAACATCAATTAAACTTAATTATCATGATATAAAACAAAACAAAACCTTTACTCTCCCTCATACATCTACGGTCCAAACAACCTTCCTATTAAATTTGAAAGAAAAAAAAAATCCCGTCAATATTTTCAACATCAACCAAAACATGGATAAAATTCTAAGTAATAAAATCAAGCCTCAAAATCCTATCTTAAATTTAAAATCGAACTAAAGAACTAAGGTTACATATTACTTGAGTTAGTATGAGTGGAGGAACATAGACATTTCAGATGAAATAACATAAAAACCCAAAAGTAGAGAAAGAAATATTAAGCAAATAAGGCTAAGAGAAGTTGCTGATAATTTTTTGTTTTTTTTCAAGTTTAGATTTGTCTTCCTAATACACATATGTTGTAGTAGCCGTTATATTTTAAACATATTGGGTTATCGTGTTGGGCCTTGTTAGTAAATGGCCTAGGTCCACATATTGCCTGTGTCAGTTTTGCTAATTCTGCTTTGTTATTTCTGTTATGTCAGTCAGTGTGCTGGAGTCTGTTATGGATCTGAATATTAGGAAAATGAGGTAGCATAAAACGTTTGACCATGAGGAATGGAATATACAGAAATTGAGTCACAACAACTATCTCTCTCTATATACTTTTTCTCTCTTTTCTACTGCTTTTCTTCTTCTTCTTCTTCTTCTTAACTACAGGGATATCTTCTGGTTCTATTCTTCCTTGATAATTGTTGAGCTGCATTTTTTGGTATCAGAGCCTCGTTCTTGGCTTCCATGGCAGAAGGCGTTACTACTCGTTTGCAGCAGAACGTTAACCAACAGCAACAGGAGCTTCTCAAGGTCCAGGCAGATGTTCAGCAACTGGAAAAAAAATTTGAGGATCGTTTTAAATGCTTCCGTAATGAGATGAAGGCAGAGCTCAAGAATTTCTTGGAGCTCTTGGCTAACAAGGAAGGGATTGTTACTGGCAAAAGGGTTGTCACAGAGGTTGCTTCGCATATTGGATCAACGGGGAATGACTCAAAAGATCGAGCACAGGTCTTGTCACGCCTATGAGCAAATGCCCTGCTACTGAGCATGACTACGCCAGATCATACAAACTGGAGTGCCCTCAATTTGTTGGTGATGATTTTAAGAATTGGCTGTTGAAGCTGGCGTAGTATTTTGAATCTGAAAGAGTTCCAGAGGCAGCAAAGGTTCGAACCGTGATGCTGAGCTTGGGGGGACGAGCACTTCAATGGCATCAATATTTTGCCAAGTCTCATGGTGGTATTGATAAGCTGAGCTGGGTCAAGTATTTGACAGAGATGAGAAACAGATTTGCCCCATCGAACTACGAAGACCCTATGGCAGAGTTAGTCTCTTTGAAGCAAACAGGTACTGTTGATCAGTTTCATGAAGAATTCTTAAGTCTCATTAATTTTCTAGAGCTTTCGAATTCATATGTGTTGAACATTTTTCTTAGTAATTTGAAATCTGAAGTTTCTCAGCCTGTTAAGTTGTTTCGGCCAAAGACTTTGAATGAGGCCCTGCATTTAGCCAAACAGGTGGAGTGCATTTTTAGTCCAACCAACAAGAAACCTCACCCCATTCCCAGCCCTGCACCAAGACACTCATACGCAAACACTACCTATAGCTCCCATACCAGCACCTTTAAACCCAATTCCATTCCCCTTTCTTACCTACACCAAAACTACCTTCTCTCACTGGGCCCCTATCACCTACCACACAAAAGCCTTATGTACCACGAACAAATCGTTCCAATGCTGCTTATCCCAAACCTGCCTTAACCCCCAAAATGGAAGAAAAAGAAATGCAGGGGAATTTGTTATTGGTGTGGCTCTAAATTCACTATGGGTCATCGATGCTTAAAATCACAATTGTATCAGTTGATCACTGATGTTGGCGCTGACGATGTGGAACCTGAGGTATTTTTCGATTGTGTAGAGACCCCTGACGCAGTACTATTTGAAGGGTATCAGGTGGAGCCTGCCCTTTCTCTACATGCCATGCTTAGTACTGCTGACTACCAAACTATGAGGGTACAAGGTATTATCCGAGGCCATGCACTGGTCATCCTTGTCGATTCAGGTAGCACACACAATTTCATAGATTGTACTGTAGCCAAAATGCTAGGCTTGTGTTTTGACCTCAAGCTCGTATGCGAGTTGCTATAACTGATGGAGGAAGCTGTTTACTACTGGTGTGTGTAGTTCAGTTCAGTGGAAGGTACAAGCAGAGACATTCTTGATAGATTTTCTAGTACTGCTTTTGAAAGGGTGTGATCTTGTCTTGGGTGTTCAGTGGTTGTCCTCTTTGGGTCCCATATTGTGAGATTTTGCAACTTTAACAATGTAATTTCAATAGCAGTCTCGCTGGTTGACTTTGCATGGGTTGCCTCCTGACAATTTGCAGCTGCTTAATTCTAAGCAATGCTCTAAAGTCTCGCTCTCTTCACTGAATGATAATGGTCCATTTCCCTATGCTTTCATGCTCACTGATGCTTCTCAGGTGTATTTGCATATTTCTGATGCTGTATCAGTTTCACCTTCGACTGATATTGGGTTACAGCAACTACTACAAGAATATCATGCACTCTTTGTCGAACCTACTGATCTTCCACCATGCCGATCACATGACCATAAAATCCTCTGAAGGATGAGTCTCAAACTGTGAAGTTACGACCTTATCGACACCCTGCCATTCATAAAACAAAACTTGAAAAAATGATCACTCAGATGCTTGAAGCTGGAATCATTCGAGACAGCAAAAGTTCTTTTGCTTCTCCCATTGTTATGGTAAAAAAGAAAGATGGGTCTTGGCGCTTGTGTATTGATTACAGGCAGTTAAATCAACTCACTGTGAAGGACAAATTTCCTATTCCCTTAGTGGAAGAGTTATTTGATGAATTGGTCAATGCTTCATACTTTTCCAAGTTGGATCTGCTCTCTGGTTATCATCAGATTCGTATGCACGAGGGTGATATACACAAAACAACCTTCAAAATGATTTTCTGGTCATGCCGTTCGGACTTACAAATGCCCTTTCCACCTTCCAGTTCTTGATGAACTCTTTGATCGAACCTTACCTCAGGCGATTTGTTCTTGTCTTCTTCAATGACATTCTTGTTTACTCACCTTATTGGGAATCACACTTGGACCACCTCAAGGCTGTGTTTGATGTTTTGAGGGCCAATACATTATTTGTCAAGCTCAGCAAGTGTGCCTTTGGAGCCACTGAAATTGAGTATTTGGGCCATGTCATCAGCAGTAAGGGTGTGGCCATAGATCCCAGCAAGGTATCTTGTATAACTGATTGCCCAATTTCCAAGACTGTCAAGCAATTGAGAAGCTTTCTAGGGCTCATTGGCTACTACAAACGGTTTGTGAAGAACTATGGTGTGATAGCCAAACCCTTAAGAGACCTGCTGAAAAAGAAAGCTTGGCAATGGACTGATGAAGCTACTACATCATTTCAACGCCTAAAAAGGGTTATTACCACTGCCCCTGTTTTGCTGAATTCATTGTCGAGACTGATGCTTCTGGGGTGGGAGTGGGTGTTGTCCTCACTTAAAAGGGTCGACCCTTAGCTTTTTACAGCAAAGCCTTGGCACCTCGGCACCAAGCTCTTTCCATCTACGACAAAGAGATGCTGGCTGTGTTACTTACAGTCAAAAAGTGGAATTCCTACCTTATGGGCAGACATTTCAAAATAAAAGCTGACTACCAGAGTCTTCGTTTCCTGCTTGAGCAATAGGCCACAACCCCTGCTCAGCAACTTTGGGTCACTAAAATGATGTGGTACAATTATGAGGTCCTTTACAGGACTAGCAAGAGCAACACTGTAGCCAACATTCTGTCTCACAAACCTAAGGTTGTTGAAGCACAGTTGATGTCTACCACACTGATCACTACTGATATGTTACAAAGAATCACGAGCTCTTGGGAAAGGGATTCCAAACTCCAACAGTTGATTAAGGACTTAGAGCAATCCTCTGCTGGTGGTTCTAAGTATACTTGGCAGGCAGGCTTTCTGAAGAGAAAGGGTACGTTGGTCGTTGGCAATCAGTGGGACTTGAAAAAGGATTTGGTTGGCTATTTCCATGGTAGTCCTCTGGGAGGCCATTCTGGTGTCAATGCTACTACAAATCGGATTGCCAGCGTACTGTATTGGCGCGGTCTGCGCAAGGATGTGAGGCGAAGGGTTCGCGAATGTCACATATGCCAACATAACAAATACGATAACTCTGCCTATCCGGGGTTGCTCCAACCTTTTCCAATTCTTGATCGTATTTAGTCTGATGTTAGTATGGATTTTATCGAGGGACTTCCAAAGTCTGCTAGACATGATACTATCCTGGTTGTGGTGGATCGGCTCTCTAAGCAAGCACATTTTATGTCCTTGGCTCACCCATTCGCAGCTCTTCAAGTTGCTCAAGTGTTTCTCAATCAGATTTTTCTCCTTCATGGCATGCCTAGGACCATCATTTCTGATCGTGATCGACTTTTTATGAGTCAGTTATGGCGTGAACTATTCAAACGGTTTGGAACTAAGCTTAAGTTTTCCATAGCCTATCATCCTCAAACAGATGGCCAAACCGAAGTTGTCAACCGCTGCTTGGAGACGTACCTTCGTTGTATGACTGGGGAGCGACCTCATGAGTGGAGCCAGTGGCTGGCACTAGCAGAGTGGTGGTACGTTACTTCCTACCACTCGGCTATACACACTACTCCCTACCAGGCTGTGTATGGACAAACCCCGGCTGTCCATTTACCCTACTTAGCTGGAAAGTCCTTGGTGGCTGTTGTCGATCGCAGTTTGCAAGCTAGAGAATCTGCCATCAACATGTTAAAGTTTCATTTGCAACGAGCTCAGAACAGGATGAAGGTTATGGCTAGAGGTGGCAAAATGAACCCGAACCCGAAAACCCGCCCAGGAAAACCCGAACCCGCCCAAACTCGATTTGACCAAAAAGTCAAAAACCCGAACCCGAAAAAACCCGAACCCGAATGGACCCGAACTCGAATGGATCCGAACCCGAATGGACCCGAACCCGAATGAGCCCGAACCCGAATGAGCCCGAACCCGAATGGACCCGAACCCGAGACCGGCCCGAACCCGAACCCGAATTTAATACTAAAAATAAAAATAAAAATAATCAAATTGCAATTAATTAATTTTTTTTTTTTTACAAAGCAATAACTTTAATTATTAATTTTATTCTAATTTTTTTAAATAATTTAATTAAAATTTAAAATTTAATATATATATATATATATATGATGATGATGAAATAATAATTTTATCAAAAAGTAAATTATATTATGTACTTATAAGTTATAACTTTAACGTCTCATATCATGATGAATTTACAATCTAAATATTTTAAATTTTTGAAAATTTTAGAGATTTAAAAAAAATAAAAATTGACACTAATTAAATTATTCTTTAAGGGTAAAAAAATTTGACAATAATTCAATTATTTTGGCCTTTTGGGTTATACTTATACGGTTAGGTTAGAGTGGGTTTAATTGGATTATGGCTTTCATGGGATTTTATTTTAGCGGGTGGGTTTAATGGGGTTTTGGGTTTTATGGCCTTTTGGTTTTTGGTATATTTATTATATATTAATAAATAATCATATTAATTATATATTTATTACGTATAATTTAAATATAAATTATATTTTTTTAGTACTACTTTATAATTTATACTGATGAAAAAATATAAGTACTCAATATATATATATATATATATATATCTTGACTATAAGCATAAAATTTTTGCATTTTATAAGTATATAAACGAATAGATGAAGATCAGAATTTATTTTTAAAAGTTTTTTATTTTATAGTGAATATAAATTATAATGTATTTATATTTTGACATTCGAGTTCATCAAATCAATTATTTTAAATATTTATATGATTAAAATATAATATATCATATTTTTTATAATAAATTATTTCAAAATTTGATTTTATATAACAAATTAATTTCTTATTCTTTTGGTGCTAACAAATATTAATTTTTAAAAATAAATATAATTAAAAATATCATATAATAGCAAAAGTATAAAAATATTAATAAATTAATAATTTGTTTTTAGATATAAATATTTAAATTACGTAAAAATGATTACATCTAATATAAAATAAAATGATGTAAAACATACCTGAATCCAGACCGAACCCGAACCCAGACCGAACCCGAACCCGAATGGGCCCGAACCCGAATGAGCCCGAACTCGAATGGGCCCGAACCCGAATGAGCCCGAACCCGAATGGACCCGAACCCGGATGGACCCGAACCCGAATGAGCCCGAGCCCGAATGAGCCCGACCCGAACCCGCCCAATTGCCACCTCTAGTTATGGCTGATAAGAAACGTTCTGAACGCGAACTTGCTGTGGGTGACTGGTCCTACCTGAAGTTACAGCCTTATCACCAATGCACTGTTGTCTCGCATCACAATATGAAACTAGCTCCCAAGTACTATGGTCCCTTTCAGGTTCTTGAAAGGATTGGCAAAGTCATTTACAAGCTCCAGCTACCTCCAGGATCCAAGGTCCATTCCACTTTCCATAACTCTCAACTGAAAAAGCATATTGAATCTATCCCAACTCAACGACAGCTTCCTGTGATCGATGACCATGGATCAATTGCTAAGGAACCAGTTCTCATTCTCGATAGGCCTATGGTGAAACGTGGAAACAGAGCTGTTACCGAGGTCCTTGTCCAGTAGACTAATTCTTTTCCTGAAGATGCTTCATGGGAACTCCTGCACAAGCTGCAACTCCAGTATCCTGCATTTAATCCTTGAGGACAAGGATTATTTCATTAGGGGGTATTGATACACATATGTTGTAGTAGCCGTTATATTTTAAACATATTGGTTATCATGTTGGTCCTTGTTAGTAAGTGGCCTAGGTCCACATATTGCCCGAGTCAGTTTGGCTAATTCTGCTTTGTTATTTTTGTTATGTCAATCAATGTGCTGAAGTCTGCTATGGATCCGAATCTTAGGAAAATGAGGTAGCATAAAACGTGTGACCGTGAGGAATGGAATATACAGAAATTGAGTCACAACAACTATCTCTCTCTTTTTACTTTCTCTCTCTTTTCTACTGCTTTTCTTCACTGCAGGGATTTTTTCTAGTTCTATTCTTCCTTGATAATTGTTGAGCTGCATTACTTTCGTTCTCCACAATTCTGTTATCCTACTACACCAACCCTGCATCTCTAACTATTCCATCTTTAGTTTCCCTAATCACGAAATTGTCAAATTCTCTCCAGTAGAATCCCTTCAAAATTCAAAAAATTTGTAAATCGAATCTCCATTCTAGCTTCAATCTCCATTCATCATCCATCGTAATTTCATGCTCTCGCTTAAGGATATCAATAGATGCTCAAGCCTCGTCGACACTCGATCAAATAAGTCTAATAAACCCACCAATCGATCAACTCTCAGTGCCGACAATGACTTGGCTAGAGGAAGAGATTGATCGAGCAAAATCTGGGTTAATATTATTTTCTAAAATATTATTAACGTATTATATTTATTTTAATTAAGTGTAAATATATTTTCATCAATATTAAAATTTAGTATTTTTAAATTTATTTATTTAAAGATAAATTATATTGTCATCAAATTTATCAACGTGTTTGTCACATCATCTTATTTTGTGTATCTCTATGCCATGTGTATGTTGACAAGGCAGATTAACTATGCTGTTAGCGAAATCAACATTTTTCATCCAAATTAAATTTAAATGACACAAAATAATAGATTGATGGCTTGATTGCTCCAAATAAAAGAATAGGGGTTTAAATGAACATTTTGATATAGTTTGAGGGCTATTCATTATGTTATTTTTATTTATGGGAGGTAAAAAATAAAATTATAGTTTGTATTTTATTCTCTCATAGGATCGATTTTTTCAAATAAGTTAACAGCAAGTTCGTTTTTTTTTTTTTTACTTTTTTTTTCGAACGAATTGGGTACGGATCTTAAATCGGCCTGCGACTTAACATGAGGACCTATGCCTTTAAATATATCATTTAAAGTTAAAATAAAAATAATTAATAATTTTTTTAAAACTTTCTCCCGAGTCGATCAGGTACGAATCTTAAACCGACCCGCGAGTCAACGTGCGGACCAACCCCTTTAAATACATCATCTAAAATTAAAATAATTTTTTAACTTTTTTCCCGAGCCGGTCGGATACGGATCCTAAATCGACTCGCGAATCAACATGCGGACTAACCCTTTTAAATACATTATTTTAAAATAAAAGAAAAAACTAATTAATAAAATAATTTTTTTTTCAAATTTTTCGTGCGGATCGGGTACAGATCCTAAACCGACACGCTAGCCAATATGCGGATCAACACCTTTAAATACACCATTTAAAAATAAAATAACTAAAAATAATTTTTTTCCATTTTTTTCAAGTTGGTCTATTACGGAACCTAAATCAACCTGTGAGTGAACGTATGAGCCAACCCTTTGAATACACTATTTTAAAATTAAAATTAAAATAAAAATAATTAATAAAATAAATTTTTTATTTTAACTTTTTTCTCTAGCAACTCGGGTACAGATCTTAAATCGATCCGCTAGTTAACGTGTAAACTAACTCCTTTAAATACATCATTTAAAAATAAAATAAAACTAAAAATAATTAATAAAATAAATTTCTTGTTTATTTTTTTTTCGAGCGGGTCGGGTATGGATCCTAAATTGACCTGCGAGTCGACATGCAGATCAATCCCTTTAACTTTTAAAAATAAAATAATTAATAATTTCTTTTTTTCTTTTTTAACTCTTTTCGTGCGTTGGGTATGAATCCTAAATTGATCCGTGAGTCAACATGCGGATCAACCCTTTAAATACATAATTTAAAAAATAAAAACTAATAACTAAAAAAATAAAAATAAAAATAATTAATAAAATAATTTTTTTTTATTTTGAGCGGGTCGGGTACGGATCCTAAATCTACCCACGAGTCAATGTGCGGACCAACCCTTTTAAATACATCATTTAAAAATAAAATAAAATAATAAAATAATTTATTTTTTAATTTATTTTCTCGAGTGGATCAAGTACGAATCTTAAATCGACCCGTGAGTTATCGTGTATAAATCCTTTTAAATATATTATTTAAACATAAAATTAAAAAAATTTAAATCTAATAAAATAAATAAAAAAAAAAAAGTTTATCACGTGTCGAGCAGGACCGTATAGTTTTTTTAATTATAGATTAGGACAAAATTTTCTAGGGACAATTTCAAAAAAGTCTCTTGAGTCTTAACTCTTAAGAATTCAAAAATTATATATAATAAATTTGATTAAAACCCAATTCAAAGGAAATTAAAAAACAGGTAAAGCACTCGTGGTTTGGTTTTCATGAGTTTACATCTTGAGAGTCTTCTGGGAAACTTACTATATGAAATAGTATTATTTTAAAGTATTTAATATTAATATAATAATTTTGTATTAAATATAACTATTAAAATATTACTATTTGAAATATTAAAATATTAATATTTTAATAATAAATATTTTTAATATTTTAATATTTATATTAATATTATTATTTGGAAAATAAAATAAAATTTTCACAAAATAACCAACAACAGAAAATATTTATGTCAAAATTGAATGTTAGGGATGGCAATAAAGCAAAGACAGGGGCGAGGATTATCTTTTTCATCTTAGTTTCATTTTTGAATGGATGTTCAAAATATCTGTTTTCATAGATAAAAAATAAAAAAAAAATTACAAATTGAGATATAATTTGTTAAATGAAATATGATAGCTGGACAGTTGACATGGTGTGTTAATAAATTATTATATAATGAGAAAAAGTATTGAATGATCCATTATATACTTTAAGTTTTTAAGCTTTGATGGAACCTGATGTTAAAGGTCTTATTTGAGAGAAAAATTTTACGTTAAATCTATGTTTTCAATTAATTATTTAAAATTCTGTCAAAAACTCAAAAATTATCTATTGTGTATATATATATTATATATATATATATATATATTAACATGTAATAATAAATAAATATAAAAATCACATTAAAGGGTTTTTCACCCGCAACGAAGCGCCCACGTTCACTAATTTCTTTTAAATTTTCAAGCAGGGAATAGAATTGAGCGATAACCTAGTAAAAAATTACACTAAAACCATCCTATTATCATTTTTTTCATGAAAGTAAAAAAAGGAACGAACAAAAAGGATTTTATTTTTATAAAATACACAAATATATAAATATATAAGTTTCATACATAATTTTTAAATAATAACAATATCATTATGAATTTATTTTCTTGTGAAGTAGAGGTGTTCATTGGTCGGATCCAGCCTATGCATGGTATCAACATCATATTTATTCGTCCAAGTCCAAGCCCGACCCGACCTAACAATTCAAGTCTGAAATTTTATCCAAACCTGCCCAAATTTATAAATGGGTAACTCATATCATTTTTTTCTAAAAAAATTAAAAATATATTTTTTATTTAATCTTTAGTAATTTTATTTTTTTTATTAAGTTTTAAAATATAGATAACATATTTTATAAATTTTATACTATAATATTGTATATATGTTTATTCTTTATATGATATAAATTATATAATATATATAAATACAAAATAACATATATTATAAATTAAAATGAATTGGGTCAAGTTAGGTTTTGACCTTAAATGTTTAAGTTAAGACCTGGTCTATTTTTAAATAGACCTTATTTTTTTGTCTAAGCCTATTTTTCAAACCTAATATTTTTGTTCAAATTCTCCCAAATATCGAATGCACCTTCGGATTTTAGCGAATAGCCCAACCTGTACACAGGTCTACTGTGAAGATGCAATAGTTGCATACTTGAAAGATAAATTACATTCCATTTCTGGAATTGCAGCTGAAAGATTGAATATTGATTAAAGAGATTGTTTTGCTCTTGCTGCAAAAATTGATAAATAAACAATGGACTTTCAAGAAATAATGTACTTGTCAAAGTACATGATACACTCTTCTTGTTAAAACCTTAGTGTCGAATACGAATATGTGTTCAGCTCTTGTATATTCAAAATTTTTAAGTTTTTCCATATATTTGAAGAATCATACCCCCATACGTCTGAATATGTGTCGGACACTTCATGCCATTCGGTTATCTACATGCCATCACCATGACCATTCGACCACCATGATACTTCATACATGTCATTATATTTTTATGCCATATCATTCATATAGCATGTCATTTGCCATGTCATTTAGTGTTTGAGCCCATTTTATGTCATGATTAAGCATGCCATGACCATTCAGTCACCATGACTTTTAATCCATGTCATTCTATTTCCATGACACAATATTCTCATGCCACGCCATTTGGTTTGCCAGGTCATTGTGATTGTCTCATTTTGGTTTGCTGTGTCGATTTCATTCACATAACATTCAGTACCATGTCATCACTTTATGCCATGTCATTCTGAGAATGCTTATCATGTTTTGGTAATCATACATTCTTTAATGTCAATTTGCACATTTATAATTAGAAAAAAAAAAATCGAATAACATAAATTAGAAACAAGATGATTCAGACTATCTGGTGTAATGACCATGATGATACACGGCAAAAGGAGCCAGCTAACTGGCAATCAACAATACAAGATCAAAGGTACAAGCTGGAGACTAGTATTTTTATTTAATCTTTAGTCCCAATCTACCAAATGGGAAAACGTTGGATGCTATGCCTACTCATACAATAAACAACGTAGTATACATGTAAATTGTAATTTTCATTTTTCTTCTTTCTTTTGTCCAACAGCTGATTTGAGGGAAATGGACAAATAATTGGAAGAAAAAGCTGAGCATGATTTACATTTCTCCAGGAAGCATTGTATCCTCAGGTAGATCACAGAAAGCAATACCCTGGAAAGTGAAGATAAAAAACAATTAAAATCATTGATATGCTGCTTTCAGCAAAGGAATGAACCATGTTTACTGTTGTTATTTGAAAGGGTTAATATGTAAATTGACTCTCAAACTATACACTTTTTAACAATTTGGTACCTAAAGAAAAAAATTCACAATCAGATACTTGAACTTATATTCCGTTAGCAGATTACCTTAATGGACTAACGCTGTTATATAAAAAAATGCTGTCGTATCATGATTGATCAATACTAAGTCGTCACGTATCAGATCAAATATTTTTTAAATACTGACACAGCATTGACCTGACACGTGACGACTTAGTATTGGTCAAGCAAGTCATGTCAGCATTTTTATGTAACGGTATTAGTTCATTGGGTTAACTTACTTGATGGAAATAAAATTTAGGTACTCAATTATATAGTTCAGAGGTCAATTTACGTATTAACCCTATTTGAAATTTACCTCCCCTGTAAGGTGAGCCACACATCGCTTCTCAGCTAGCAACTCCGCTTCTGTCTGCAAATTAGTTGGTGTAAAAATGTAAGAAAATGAGTGTGGGAGTGAGAGTGTAGATTAAAAACAAAGGCATATATACCTTTCTAATTCGGTTGAGCAGATAGTCATCGAAGATCACTTCCTTGACAAGTTCATAATCACCATCTCCCTACACAATGTAATTCAAAATGGTATTTCAAATACTGCCTTAAATCTGATAAGAGTGAACAAAAGGATTTCAAAAAAAAAAAAATCTTTGATTTCATACTTTTGATCTGCATGGCATGCTGAAAACGATATCCTCTGCTATACCATATGGATTGCCATTGGTATAAACCTACATTTGCATTGTAAAAAGTGAGAATGGAAATGCAATTGGAACAGCAAAAACTCAATGAGGAATCATGTTCAAAGAATAGTAACTAATATGGCATTTTTATTCTAGCCATAGTATGCTTTTCGACATGGCAAATAGTGTAGAGAAGCTCAATCAAACACATACATAGAAACTAATGGCTTGGATCAAAATTTTCTTACTGCATGTGTATATATGAGTTAGGAAATAGGAATCATATGCAAATGTGCACTTCGATCCGTTTTTGCAATATTTTCTCCCTTACAGTGGAGATTAGACACAAAATCTATGTTACGACTATTCATTTTCCTTGAAGTACTAATTGGAGTACGATCCTCCAAATATATGAAAAAACTTAGAAAACATTAAGCATACCCGTGTTATACACATGTCCGAGTAACATAGCTCAAAATAGTAAAGGATTAAAGGAAATGTATCTCAAATATACAATTACTTTCAAAGGATTCTCCCTTTATGGAAGGTTGGGGCATAAATTATTTCTCAACAATGGTAAAGATGGTGTTAATAAAGGCGAAATATATATGCATGCAATAATGTGTTTTATATGGGGATGAACTTACTCCAGAAGAAAACCAATCACCCTCAGGTGTGGGAGTTACTAGAGACTTGATGGCATCAAGTATTGACACAGCAGTAGATGCAGCTGAAGATCTTCCCCATTTCTGAATTAAAACACCACCTCTCTGCAAAATCAAATTTAAGGCCCAAATAGTTGATGAAATTTTATTCAGCATTCCAGCTATTTCAAAAATTTAGTAATAATAGTTCCACATATTTTACCTTTTGGACCTTTTCAGTAAACTCCTCTTCTAACCATTTGTGATCCTTGATGACCTCTTTGACAGGTAGGCCATTGATTCTAGCATTTAGGAAGTCTGGAACCTAGTCAAGGTCGCATAAAAACTATCTTATGACAAAGTCTTCAGAACCTAATAATCTATGCATTTTCTAAAACAGTTTTTATTACCTGAGTGGTTGAGTGATTTCCCCAGATTGTCATATTTGACACTTGATCATAGAAGACACCTGCTTTAAGGGCAAGCTGCAGAAACAATTGCTTTAATGTAAAACCTATGTTACTCGGACTCGGATGTGAGTATCGGATACGGATATGGATCCGACATAGGTATGTTCAATTTTTTATAAGTTTTTCCATGTATTTGGAGGGTCATATCCCCATACCCAAGTCCGGATATGCGTCGGAAACGGGTACTTCAAAAAAAATGAAGAGTCGGAGCAATATAATGTAAAACTGTACTTTTTGTTATTATATTTGCAGGTGAAAATTAATAACAAACTATTACTGAAACAGGTATTACTCAAGCAAAGCATATACCTGGCATTTTGCTCTATTTTCATCCAACCTAGTCAGTGCATGAAAATTCTTTGCAGGTATATTTGGAGCATTTTTCATACAAATTAAGGCACTGCATCAGAAAGAATAAAATAATGAATTAGAGGCATTAAAGGAGCCTAAACTACTTAGGAATCAAGCACAGTGAACAACAAAGAGATGATGTATATGCATTTTGACAATGAAAGCAGCAGCAGCAGCTACGATGGCAAAGATCCTTACTTAGTATTGCAGGGATTGCCCACTACCATCACCTTGACATTACGAGATGCAGCAGCATTGAGAGCTTTTCCCTAAAATGTTAGAACCAAGGTCATGAAGAGCAGCTTGATTTTAACATGTCATAAAAAATAGGGAAAAGTATATTTACCTCAGGTTTGATAAAAAATATACTTACTCCTTTAAGGTTTAAAAAATACCCATTGATCTCCTAAGATTTGGCATAAAATACACTAACCCCTTAGATATTATTTCTAAGTTAATTTTACATGAAAATACAAATATACCTTTTTGTTAATTATTAATCTTTTTTTTTTACTCAAAACATTTTTAACTATAAAATTATTTTTAATTACTATCAAGTTAAATATACATATTAAATATTTTAAACTTATGCCAATGTGGATTGATTCAGTTGGTTGACGACTCATTAGCGTTTCGACAAGCATCAGGGTTCGAGTCTCACCAGCAGTTTCACTTGGTGGATGATTTATAAATACCACTGTTAGACTTCTCTAAGGCCTGTGGCGTGCATTGATCCTGGATTGGGTAGCCTCACCTCACTTAAACTTTTTTGTATCAAAAAAATATTTTAAATTTATCTTTAATTTAATTATATATATTAACTTTGATATTAATATATTATGTTATTTTTATTTAAAAATAAATCAATTATCATTATTTAAAAAAGTTTAATGATGAAGCAATTGATTAAAACAAAAAATGAAAAATAGACCAAAAAAATAAAATAAAATCATATTTTTACTATTTGAAGTAAAATTTGAATAAATATTAATTTGATTAACAAAATGCTAACATAGTTACTTGAAATAAAATGTGTTTTTCAAAGTAATAGGGGTAAGTTTATTTTCAATAAAATCTCATGAAAGATAATTATATACTTTTTTATTCTTTTTTTTTTCTTTAACCAATTTCATTATCACTAAATTTTTAAATAACTATAATTAATTAAATTATTAAAGATATTTTAATAAATTCATTTCAAAGTTAATATATAATTGAATTAAAGATAAGTTTAAAATATTTAACATGCACTTGAATTAAAATATAACTTAATTAAAATTTAATTTAATAGTAATTAAAGATAATTTTAAAACTAAATAAATTTTCATTATTTTGTAATTAAAATAATTTTTGAATAAAGAAAATGAAAAATAAATAAAATAATAATAATAAATGATTAATAATTAACAAAGAATATATTAGTTTTTTCATTTAAAATTAATCTAGAAATAATATCTTAGAAGGGTTAATGTATTTTGTGCCAAATTTTAAAGGATAAGTGAATTTTCTATCAAACATGAAAAAAGTAAATGTCTTTTACATTAAAAAATGAATAAATAAATAAAAGATCTGAAAATGAAAGAACCTGCTCAGCGAATATCTGCCCATTGATGTCTAACAAGCCAGCTCGTTCCATTCCAGGCCCTCGCGGCTTTGCTCCAATCAGAAGAGCCCATTCAGCATCTTGGAACACCTCGTATGGATTTATTCCAATACTAACCTCCCTCAATAGAGGAAACAAGGAATCTTCAAGTTCCATTGCCACTCCTGCATGCATTAGGACATCAACTTTGAAGAGAGTTGCAGCATTTACAAAAAAAAAAAAAAAAGAAAAAAAAAAAAGAGCCATTATATATCTTCCTTGCATACAAAGAGTTTTCAGGAGACAATTTTCTCCAAATTAAAAGTTACTTCAAGTCTTGAGTTTTTCACAATAAATGCCCCAACAATAGTTCGGATCTATGTTATTCTGACTCTTCATTTTTCTTTAAGTATCCGTGTCCGACACCTGTGTTCGACGCATATCTGGACATGGTATGGGGATATGATCCTCCACATACATGAAAATCTTGGAAAAAATTGAACATACCCGTGTCCGACACTCTCACCCGAGTCCAAGTAACATAACCCATTTTTCTCAAGAAAAAAAAAAACATTTTTCCTCTTCTTGAAATGACATCTACTTAACTCAATATTTGTCATAAGAATAACTGAAGAACCATACCTTCAAGAGCCTGTATTGACCTTTCAGATCCCAATAGTTTCAGAGCGATAGGCTGATTTGGTCCAAAGACCTCACCAGATGCAAGCTGGAAAAGCAAAACAAATTAGCAACTAATTTATGATAAATACAAATTCCATGAATTAATATGAAGTGCTATTTTCTCCTCTGAAAATATGCCCAGGACATGAATGTAGTACCGTAGTTTTCACTCCTGTAAAGAAAAGATAGTTTTACTCTATGTTGCTCCGACTCTTATTTTTCTTGAAGTATTTGTGTCCGACACTCATGTCCGACATATATTCGGATATAGATATGGAGATATGACCTTCCAAGGACCTTCTAAATATATAGAAAAACTTGAACATACCCGTGTAGAACACATACCCGTATTCGACCCTCACACCCGAATCCAAATAACATAGGTTTCACTATAAAAGAGACTAAGCAAGATACCATCAGGCACCAAACTCAATAATTATTATTGGAGCATTTTTTGGACACGATGGAGGTATATCTCCTTTGTTTCTATAGCATTTAAATGAAAAAGGCAATGCAATGAGTAAGGTGCAAAATTTTAAGGAATAGAATAAGATCACTATAATTTCAATTGAATAATGCTCTAAAAATGGTAACTATAATACCATTTGCTGTTAAGATTCCATTATATGCACTTCCATTAAAGGACAGTCCTACCCAACCATGCAGCTAAATTGAACCAAGGCTGCATTTAGTAAGTTTATTTTACCTCACATGCTACTCAACTTTAATGATGCACAGTC
The DNA here is from genome assembly GCA_030761205.1 of Fremontodendron californicum. Taxonomy (NCBI): domain Eukaryota; kingdom Viridiplantae; phylum Streptophyta; class Magnoliopsida; order Malvales; family Malvaceae; genus Fremontodendron; species Fremontodendron californicum. The sequence continues at coordinate 9,201,768 of JAULJL010000041.1, read as the reverse complement.
TTTCCTTAGTAGCTATAAAGCACAGATACTTCTGTCAGGAGAGTGTTCAAGTGTCAGACACGTTCCAACACGTGTATAGCTGAACACATATCGGACATGCGAGGACACGTCAAAAAAATAAAAATAAAATCAGGCATGGTCAAAATATGGTCAAGACACGGCTGGACAAGTCCGCACACACGATGAAGGTTTTCTTTTTTTTTTGCATTTTTCTTCCAATAAGAAATCAACAATGAGCAATTTGGTTCTAATGGATTTTTTAATGTTCAAGTTTTTAAAATTAAAAAATAAATTTAAAAAAATTTAAAAGCTATTTGCATGTTAATATTTGATTCAAAAATATCAATTTAAAATTTTTATTGTATATATTATATAAAAAATATTTTCTTTTGTCGTATCTTGCCGTATCTGTATTCTAATTTTCTAAAAGTTCCCGTATTACCATGTCCGTATCGTGTCGTATCCGTATTGCGTGTCCGTATCCGTGCTTCCTAGCTTAGTAGCAACCTTTATTTAGTATAGTCCGTGTTATAGAAGGGCATTTAGCTTATTAACTGGTTAAGCAGCAACTATGGATGATGATAAAGTCACATAGGAAAAGAAAGAAATATATAACTAAGAGCTACAATGAACATAAATGGGATTTAAACTTATATCAAAGTTACTTACTTTGAAAAGAAGATGGTTAGAGATCATCCCAGCAGCACCAGAAACAGCTATATTAATTAATTTCTTCCATGATTTTGTCTCCTCTTCCTGTTAACAACTAAAACAATGATATACTGATGCCACTATGATTTAAATAATTAAAAAAATGTGCAACCATGAAAGATGACCAAATTGTCCGAAAGGAAAAAAATTCAGGTGACTAAATATTGGGCTTCAAAACAAAAAAGTAAGTCACCTTAATGATATTAGGGGTGTAAATGAGACATCTGTGTTCGCAAGTTATTTGGGTTCATTACAACCGGTTATAAGAACCGAATTCCAAAATTCTTGAGGGTGAGATGGAGTTTAATCTCATAAGTAATAAGTAGGGATGGCAAAACACGATCCGCTCCACGGATTTTGCATCGATCAGATTCGAATGGGGAATTTTTTTTTTTTTTTTAAGTGGGGCGGGTGAAGTGGACGGTTTTGGTAAATGCTTACTCCACTCCGCCTTTTAAAATTACTATTTTACCCCTTAAAATATTTTTTATATGCCTTTTATATTTTTAATATATATTAGATATTTATACTAAAATCATATATATACTAATATTGTATATTATATATATATACTAAAAAATTAAATATACTAAAATTATGTTTATGAATAAATTATAATATATTCTTTTACAATATTAAATTAAAAATTATTAGTAAAAAAGTGAGGTGGAGCAATGTGAAATAGAGTAGAGCAGTATGAAGCGGTTATGAATGTAACCGACATCCATAGAAACGGATGTTTTCAACATCCATACAAAAATGAAGCCGAAGTGAATAAGGCAATCCTTATCCCCGTCCCGCTCTATTGCCATCCTAAGTCATAAGTAACTAAAACTACAAAACAATTAGTTAATCATGAAGTATAGAAGTAATAAAGATGATATAAATGAAACTGTTTACTATGGCTTTTTTCAAGTTTACCTTTTTTTCACTTACTTTCATTTGCTTGCCTAAAATGTTGCTATAAAGCAAAATTATAATCAATTAAAAATAAACATATGATCAAAATTCAACATATAAAGAATTCTTCTACATATAAGGAAAATCATGCACTATATTTTTAATTTTATTTCTCCAAATTTTTTTGTTTCTTTCTTTGTTTTTTTTCTCATATGCACTTTTTGCTTAATAAAGCCGCAAAAAGCAAACACTAAAGCTACCAATGAAATAATACCTAAATTATTCATACCAAAAAAACAGCATCAATGCCCTAATACTACAACCATTTTCCATGAAATTAGCTGATGTTATTCGACTCTTCATTTGTCTTAAAGTATTCGTGTCCGGCACATATTTAAACATCGGTATGCTCCAAATACAGTAAAATCTTGATAAATGAATGTTCGATAAATTAATAATCTCAATTAATTAATAAAATCTCGCAGTTCCAACTCAAGCCAATGTATTAAAATAATAACTACGCTAAATGCATAAGATAATAATTTTTTATAATTTTTTAGGGCCCAACAAATATATAAATTAATAATTCTTAAAATAATTTAAAAAAATACATAAAAAAATCATATAATACTAAAAAATTTCACTTAACAACTTTTACATTCTCATTTAAGCTCTTTCTCAAAATATGCATCTAAAATTATTTGTTCTTTCTTTGTACCTAAATCAAACTGAACTTCATACTTAAATTTTTGCAGTGCACACACCACATTCAGTACATTTTTTTTATGTTGTAGCTGGCAGTTTTCTATGTAAATATTAATTATTAACTTTATCTAGTGTTTTTCATTTATAAGTCATTCATGTATCTTAGTAAAAGAAAATAATAATATACATGTATAAGGATTAAAAACATAAAAAAAATTATAAATTAATAAATATTAATTTATAGATAAATGAATAGTTTATTCATTTATCCATACTTAAATAACATCTTTAAAATAATATTCTTTTAGTCCCCATAATATTATCTTATAGGGTTTTACTGTATATGAACAAATATAATAAAAAAAAAATACTCTTATCGGACACATACTCTCATATCTAACCGCCACTCTCGAATCCGCATAACATAGAAACTAGGTAGGAAAGAAACCAAAACAAAAAAAACTACTTACAATAACGAATTAACTTAATTTTCTCTAGTGATAGCACTAAGATTGGTTACAAAACATATTACTATATTAAATAAAATTAAAAAAATAAAATAAAATAAAAGAGGAAAACATACAGCTTTGAGATCATAAGTGAGGCAGAAGACACCATAGCATTCAGTCTTCCCCTTGGGACTCTCAGCTTGTACTGGTATCGGGGTTTGAACTTGACTAAGAAACAAAAACAAGCAAAACCCATCCAATTATAAAGCAAGAAAAACCATAAAAAAAGTGTTCAAATTTAAGTTTTTTTTTATTTTTATTTTTATTTTTTAAGCTTACTCTGATGCAACAGAGCATGAGATTGTAGAATTCCTGGTTCTGGGTATCGGTCGAAACGAACGGCGAAAATGATCAGAGAAACGTGAGAGTGAGAGCTGTGAAGAGTGAAAACGGGTTGTCGTTTTGGTATAGGAAGTTGATAACTCTGCCACCGCCATTTGCAGCAGAGTCTTAGTATAATTCAAAAGAAACAGAGCAAAAACAGAGGCAAAGAGGGAGGAAGGAAGGAGGGGGGTGATTTGAAATGTTAGTATACGGCCATGGAAATGACACTTGTCAATTAAATCTCATCCAGAAATCTAAACTCCTATCTTTTGGATTGAATTTTGGTTTTGGTGGGCTGGACTTTCTGTAGCGGGGGAGTGGGAATTAGAGGTGTTAATTTTAGAGATGGTAATTAATGGATAGTAATGAATTAGATAATTGATATTATATGATTTTTTTTTTTGGATTTAGATAATTTTTGAATTCGGATATTGGATTTATTATTCGGATTTAGATATAAATTTTTAGATATCCGATATTCAAATCTGTTTTAATTTTAATGTAGTTAGTGTCGAATATTCGAATCCATATTTTTTATATGGATAACGGATTCGGATATCTGAATTCGATATTTATTTATTTATCTATTTAATTTTTATTTAATTTTATATTCTATATTTTTTTAAAAACAATTTAATAAATTTGGATATTTAACGGATTCAGATATCCAACGGATATTATTATTTAAATCGGATACGGATTAGGATAGTAATATTCGAATAGAAAACGAATAATAAATGAATTCCAATTTTAAATAAATTAAACAAATTTAAATATTTAAAAAATTATAAATATTCAATCTGTTATCATCTCTAATTGATTTATAGAAATGTGTTATTTTTAAGGGGGTGTTTTGTCGTGGCAAGACCAAGGATTTACAATGGGTTTTGGCTCATAGATTATTAGTTCCATCCAATGGTCTTATGACTTGATAGATAATCTTTTATTCAATTTTTTCAAGATTGATATTCTTAAAATGGTTCATAGTCTACGATTTTTAAGTCTTAATCCACAGATTGTATATAAACATATCGAAACTATATGATCCAATTTTGTATTTTACGAGATTGAAACCTTTTTGAAAAGTTCATTTAGGATTATTTGTTTAATAAAAAAAATTACTTTTAAAAAATAATTTTTGTATTTTTAAATGTTTATTTCGTAAAAAATAACTTTGATCAAAGAAAAATGAATTCGGGCCAACAGAAACTTATTCTTTTTTCTGAAAATTGTTCGAAAGCTGAAGAAAGCAAAAAAAAAAAAAAAAAAAAAGATGGGTCCCTTAAATATAGGGATCAATCCCCTAAATATAGAAACTAAAGCAAAATAAAATTAAAAAAATGATCGATCCTCTAAGTAAAGAGATCAATCTCTAAGAAAAAAAAAAACTAAAAGAAAATATCAATGCAAAATTTTCAAAAATACAATCAAATAATAAAAATATTTTTTACAAAATCATTCAAACAACAGAAAAAAATATTAGCTTTTTAAAAAAAATTAATTAATTTTTCAAAAATTATTTTCATAAAATCAATTTTCACGAAACTAACGGACTCTTAATCCGCTATATATCTTTCTAATTTATGGATGAGAAAACTTTTTGGATGTTTGAATTTATAATGTGAGTTTATGAATTTATTGTATTCATGAATTTATGAATTCCATACGTTGATACAATTAACTGCTTTTTTTCCAATGAAAAGAAAAACAAGATGGATTTATTTGAGATTCACTCCTAGATTAATTTTCTGAAGCTGTTAAAACATCCATTTGATGAGATTTGTTTGAAATGTAAAAAGATTGCATGTTTACTAGCATTCTAGCAACAACGCAATGTGCTAAGCCCAAAGGAGACAAAAAATCTAGTTAATAAAATTAAGCCCAAAAGGAGAGAAAACACATTGTCATGCTATGCTTCGACTTTGAATTAATCTTGTTTAAAGGTCGGGCTACTCGTCCGATCCAGTAAGCTCGACTTAAATTCGATTAGATCTGGATATGAAATTTTATAATCCAGTTCGACCCTAATCACTATTTATTTAATAAAAAAATATTTTATTTAAATTTAATTATAAAAATATATAAATATTAATAATTTTTTTAACATTTTAATTTTTTTTGAATAGTAATACGAGCTTTTGGGCCCGGCCTAGATTGGGCAAGCAATATGGAAAAATTCGGACAGCGACCCGGCCCATGGACAGGTCTATTTTGAATCATAATGCTCTCATATATATTTTACACAAATATCTTTAAAAAGGACATAAGTGGTTTAGCATTAGATTTGTCTATGAATCGGGTTTGATCAAGTTCGAATAATAAAAAAAAAATTGTATGTTCAAGGCTCAACCCGATCTATCGGGTTCGATAAGTCTGAATTATTGTTAAAAATATATTAAATTAAATTAAATTTTATATAAATATTTATTTATTTTTATAAATAATTTGAGCGGAATAAAATTAATCCAAATTTAAAAAATCATGTCCCAATCTCAGTCCTTTGAATAAGTCTATTTAAGACTCGAAAGTTGAAACTCTGTCTCAGAAGTCCAAAGTTCGAGTTTTAGAAAGGACGAGATGTGATTTATAAGCAAGAAAGGATATTGCCTTGTACTTGAAAATAGATGAAAATAGATCCCGTAATTTTGAATACGATATATAAAAAAATAATTAAAAAATGAGATAAAATATGATATAATATAAAATATATAAAATACAAATACAATATAAATATATAAACGTATCAAAATCTATATAACATGAATTATTAACATATCAAAATTTATATAACTATATAATACTTTAAATACGATTATAATACGTAAAAATATACGAATATGATATGAATACATAAATTATTAAGTTTACTTCAAAATCATATATACCAAATAAATATTCATTATATATATATATATTATACGAATTTAGAGATGGCACCCATTCGTCTCAAATGGGATGTTTTTTTCTTTTTCTTTTTTAAGCGTGGTAGACAGATTTTTACGTGATAAGGGGGCAATACATTGAATTTATATTTAATATACTGTTAGTGTATAGATCTATACAATGATAGTGCATCGATGTCACCTGTTAAAAGTTAAGTTGTAGGGTTAGAATTAGAATTAGTGTTAAGGTTAAGGGTTAGTTTTTTAATAAGGTGTCATTGTAGGATTAACTATCAGTGTGTAAACCTATACACTGATAGTACATCAAATACAAACCCAATAAGTATGGTATATAATTGTCCCAAGTAGGGATGGCAAAACCCGATCCGACCGATGTATTTCGAACCAATCCGATCCGAATGGAGAGGTTTTTTTTTTTTTGAACAATGGAGGCGGAGCGGGGCGGTGCGGTTTTTTTTGTTTGAAAGGCGGGGATGGAGCAATTGTGGTAATTGCCTGCTCCGCACCGCCCCGCCTCGAATACTGAAATTACAATTTTACCCTTAAATATTTAACTTTTAAAAAAATAATAAAATAATATAATTAAACTTATTATTTTTATTTTTCTTTTTAAAAACTTAAACCTAATACTTTATTTTTTTCTCTTCCTAGATTAGAAACATGTTTATATTAAATTTATATTAAAATTTTTTTATAATGCTTTATTATTTGAAAAAAATAAAAATAATTAATAAATATCGAATGGGGCGGAGCGGGGTGGTTATGGATATAACCGACATCCATGGAGGCGGTAGTGGTATTGAAATTTCAACATCCACGGCGGAGCGGGGCGGGGGCGGGGCAGAGCAGTGCTATGGCGGGCGGGGGCGGATACTGCAAAATCCGCCCCTGCCCCGCTACATTGCCATCCCTAGTCCCAAGTCCCAACTCGCCCGTACACTTATTTAAAAGTCGGGTTATTTATACGGTTTGACAAATTTAATTTAAATTTGATTGAGTTTAAAATGAAATATTTAAAATTTGAATCGGTTGATTCAACTCAAATTACTATTTAGTAAAATATTATTTTATCTAAGTTTAATTATGTAAATATATGAAAATTATTTTAATATATTTTAAACAATAAAACGGATTTTTCAAGCCCAATGAATTGAGTCTTGGGCAAACAAATTTGTTTGCTATCCGAGTCTAACACGATCCCATCCAGCCAAGGAACAGCTCTACCCGCTCGCTTATATTATTATTTATCTTCTAAATATTGTTATATTTTATATTTTAAAAAAAATTAACTAGTTAAATTTAAATATTTATGTTGAATTTGAGATGTTGAAGCTTAACTACGTACATATATGATAGTTTCTTTTCTTACAATTTAACTAAAATAATTTTATAAAAAAAAAAAAAAATAGTATAGGAGTAGACCTGCTTAGGGATCGGGCTATTCGTTCAAACTCGAAACCCGTCCGATATTTGGGAGGGCTTAGACAAAAATATTAAGCCCGAAAAATAGATTTGGACAAAATTTTAGATCTATTTTCTAAACAGACCGGGCCTTGAACAGAAAAAAATAGACCCGGGCCCGAATAGTCAAGGGTGTTCCTGGTAGTCAATGATGTTGCAAAATTCTTCCTTCTCTCTATCAGAAAGCCAAGGGTGTGCCTGCACAAGGGTAGAAATAATTACAAACCTTGAAAAGTATAAATTCTATTTAAATCAAAAGTTGGTTCTGTAAATTTAAACCTTGAAATAAATATCAAGTGCTCTATAGCCCGTCATGCAAAGGTCCTGAAGATTTTGGAAGGATCTCTACAAGGAACGTATCTTTCTTGGTTTTAAATTTATTCTAGAAAGGTTTTGTTGAAGCATGAAATCTTGATTTTGTTTTTGAATTTGGGTGGGCCGAGCCGGGCCTGGATATTATTTTAATAATATGAGCCGGGCCTGATCACAAAAATTTGTCCATATTTCGGGCTGAGCCTAAGCAGACACAAATGCTCTTAGTATCCTATCTGGGTCCGACCCGGCTCATGAACAAATCTATATAAGAAGGGTGGACCGTGGATTTGGATGTTTAAAAAAAAGGATGAAGGCAAAAATTTGACATCCATGACAGGATGGGCGGGGCGAATGAGTTAACCTCCGTCCCGCCTCGCTCTCTTGTCATCTCTAATTAAATTGTATAATATATAAATTTTACAAATCAAATAAATTAAGATGCTGAGAACAAAGTTTTTAGTGAAAATGAATACAAAATATTCCAACAGCCAAAATCCAAAAAAAAAAAAAAAATGTGACATCAATTTGAGATTTGGAGGCATTCATTTTTCTTGCATGATGTAATGATATTAAGGTTCTTAAAATTGTGACAAAAAATCTAGTTGAAGATAAGAATTGGGTGGGTAAATAACATACAACATGCTTGTTTGATTTTTGGTGATGATTTATAGGTACAAGAAATTATTGGACAAAAGCAAAACTCCAAAGGGTTTGTCTCTATCTCTTTATTGTTTTTTGGTGTCACTTTAATTAGTTGCCACTAAAAATGTGCTGAAACCCTTTGAAATTTTCTTACATTTTGTTGTCAAAAGCCCCGTATATTTCACAAAGACAAGAAATTATCACATCTCCATGCCATTGTCACTGAAAGTTCTATCGCCTTTAGTATCATTTTTGTTTCTTAGTTCATACTTTCTCCCTCCTTTTAATTCTAACCACAATTTTTTTTAAAAAAAAAAAATAGAGTTCTATTGAATTATTAAAGAAGCTTCTCTCTAGCTAACGTGAGTTGATTCAGTTGGTTGAATATTCATTAGCACTTTGGCAAGCATCTGGGTTCAAGTATTACCAACAATCCCATGTGGTGGGTGATGTATAAGTATCACGGTTAGCCCTCTTTAAGGCTTGTTAATAAGTGCTTAATTTCATACATTTTCATATATTATTTCCTTATACCTTGTGCTTTAATTCTTAAGTTCCTTGACATTTTACTATGGTTTTGTGAATTATATGTATTTTGGAAGAGATGAAGTGAAAACATGTCAAATATGATGTTAAAGAGCTTATAAAGTCACAATCATAAGATGGAAAAAGACTTGGGAGTCAAAAAGATCAAATTCTTGTACAAAGTAATAAGGCAGATTTGACCTCCGGAGCTTGTTGCTAAGAAATCATGATGTTAAAGTCTTTATTTGAAGAAACTTCCTCTTGACTTTTGAAGCTGACTTGAATACTTTTCCAACGGTAGTTTACACGTCCAAATAGGACAAGAAATGGTCATCCAAATCAGCTGACAAAGTGCGAGAAGATACAACAGCCAAGAAACCGAAGATAGGAAGCTCAGCAACCAAAAGCCACACAAGTCAGCAAGGTTGGCACCGCGGCGCTGGAAGTTGGTGTCGTGGCGCCAACCCTACTGCCCCTAAACCTGCAAAAACAGCAAAAATCCAGATTTTTGCCAAATTTGCAAGTTTGTGCCTCCTAGCTTCCTTGATCAGCAAGAAAGGGTTTCCAAGGTCTTAAAGCTCTATAAATACCATCTTTTGAGCCACAAACTATGACATACTTTTGATTATTTATCAATATTCTTCTTCTTCTCTATTCTCTTAGTTTTATTTTAGTTTTCTTCTTAGTTTTTTTTTTTAATATTTATGTTTATGTTAACTATGCCTATGCAAGGCTAAACTCCTTTTTTGTTAAGGGTGATTTCAAAGCCCTAAACATATTTTGTAATTAATTTTCAGATTCTATCTATTTTTAATTTTCTACCAAAGTTGCTTGTGTTCTTCTATAAAAAAATTTCATGATGTTGTCTTGATTTGTTTAGGATGCATACTAGATAGATCTTGATAATTATCTAATGCTAGTTTAGGAGTTTTGTTACGTAGCTTATCTTGATTTCTATTTAATAGTGGCAATTTGTGATTAATGATTATGTTAAGATTTTTACTAATTGCAAAGTGGAACATAACCTAAGTTAAACAATTCATGTTCATGCTTTTGTTGCTTAGATCAACTTATCTTTCTCATCATAAAGCTGCTGTCAAATTAAATTTAGAGATGTTTATCCTAGATTGCTTGATAGTTAGAGATTAAGTAGTGGCGTTCGTCCTGCTTAACAACGAACTAAGGAATGATTGGGATAACACGGGAAGTTGTTATCTACGGTTGTTAACTTTGATAGATAATTGATATTGATAGGTCTGAATTTGATTCTTAATGATGTCTAGTGGTGGAGAATGAACTTTTAGCCATATTTCTCATATCTGATTACTTCTTGTTTACTTGCTTTCTTATTTTTATTGTTTGCTTAAGTATTAACTGATTTCAAAACCCCTTTAACTTTTGTTTTCTTTGAATTTAAGCTTTAAACTAGTGATTTATAAACTAAAAACCAATCTCTGTGGATTCGACCCTTGCATGCTACTTTACTATAATTGATCATATTAAGTGTAAGATTTAATAAAGATACACTCTTTTGAGTGCATCACTTGTGACATGCTCTGACCCTGAACTGTGATAGTTTCCCTTCACTTAAACTTTTGAAAAAAAAAAAAAACTTTCTCTCTATTTTTTTTTTAATTTTAAATTTGATAGATTTTTTATGCACTCAAAATACTGTATCTTATTTAACCTTGCACTTAGAATAGCCAATTGTCAAGTATAGTAGTTAGCAAGGGTCGAGTACACAGGGATTGAGTTTTAATTTATAAGTTACTAGTTTATAACTTAAGTTCAAAAAAAATAAAATTAAAGGGGGGTTTCGAAGTAGTTTTAAAATTAAAGTAAACAAGAAAAGTAAGACGCAAGTAAGTAAGAGGAAATCAAATATGAGAAATATGGTTAAGAGGTCATTCGCCACCACTATACATCATTGATAATCAACATCAATTAACTATCAAAACTATCAACCGTAGATAACAACATCGTATGTTACCCCAATCCTTCCTTAGTTTGTCGTTAAATAGGATAAACATCACTACTTAATCTCTAACCATTAGACAACCTAGAATAAACTCTCTAGATTTAATGTAATAGCAGCTTTATGATGAGAAAGATATGTTGATCTAAGCAACAAAAGCATAAACATGAATTGTTTAACTTAGGTTATGTTCCACATTGCAATTCTTGAAAACCCAACATAATCATTAATCATAAATTGCTACTAATGAATAGGAAATCAAGATAATTACGGATCAAGACTCCTAAACTAGCAATAGACAATTATCAAAATCTATCTAGTTGGCCATCTAAATAAATCAAGACAAATATCATGAACAATTCTTATAGAAAAATATAAGCAATCTTGATAGAAAATCAATGTATGATAAAATCTTAATATCAATTACACAACATGTCTATGGCTTTGAAATCACCCTTAACCAAAAAAAAGTTTAGCCTAGCATAGGCATAATTAACATAAACATAAAATAAAAAAATGGAGAAGAAGAAGAAGAAGAATGATGATCCTTAAGTCTCCTTAAAAGATATCTAGTTTATGGCTCAAAATATGATATTTATAGAGTTTCAAAACCCTGAAAATCCTTTCTTGCAGCACAAGTAACAAAAAAAAATCAGAAAATTGCATATTTTGCTATTTTTGGCAAGTTTGGTTTTACACCCATCACCAGCTTCCCAGGGTTGCAGCGCTTGCTCTCGAACTTTTGGGCACCACGACGCTGGTCGCTAAATTTTCTTCCGCATCTTCTCGTACTTCCTTAGCTGATTTAAATGACCATTTTTTGTCCGATTTGGGAGTGTAATATACTGTTGGAAAGGTATTCAAGTCAACTCCAAAAGTCAAGAGGAAGTTTATTTGAATAAATTTAACATCATGTTTTCCTTGCAACAAGCTTCGGAGGTCAAATCTGTCTTCTTGAAATGTTAAGGGCATTTCGATCCTAATTTGTCTGTTTGTGAGGGCAAAAGAATCTTTTGGCTTAAATGATTTGAAAAAAAAAATGAAATAGATCTGCCAAGAGGGAGAGATGGAGAAAAGGGGAGAGGAGAGAGAAAAAAAGGGAGAGGAGAGAGAAGAAGAGAGGGTGGTATTTTCCCTTTGTATTAAAAAATATTACTATTGTTTACTATTTTCTTATCGATTTTTTAAGAAAAATATGAATTAAAAATAATCGTAGTAGTTGATTTATCCCTTTGTATTTATCAAATTGAATTTAAAAAATATTAAAAAAGTATAAAAAGATAATAAGAAAAAAGGAGAAATTAAAAAAGATAATAATGTTATATCTTTTATTTTTTCTTTATTTTCATTCGTTAAGGCTTTTTTTCAAACAAGTTTAATTTAAAATAATTTAATAAAATCATATACATTTTTAATAAAAATATATAAATCTCGCAACATTGCGCTGGTAAAATTTATAGTTGAAAATTAAGCATTAGTAGTTAATTTGGCCCTCAGCTGGAGCTTCGATGTTTAGAGCCATGTTTCATCAAAGGGACCTAATTCTTGGTTGGTCTCCTCTAGCCCTAGACAATTATTAGGATCGTAAATCAATCGAGTTTGAATGAATAAACTTATGTTTGTGTTCATTCATTTATTTTTGAGCATGTTTGTGTTCGTTTCGTGTTCATTAATGATTTTTAAAATTGTGTTCGAGCTCGGTTCATTTAAATAAATGAACTTATTCGCAAGCATTAAACAAACATGTACATGAACATAAAATTGAATATGTTCGCGAACAATTAAAAATTTATTCATATAAAAATAAACAAACAAATAAGTCATTTTTTTAACAACAATTTTATTAATAATGAGAAAATGGAAAAGAACCACAAACTAATGGCTCTAGCCAATACAAATCGAGACCCTAAAAATTAAGCTACCCTTCGAGCTCGATGCACGTTTCCTATAAACCCATACAAACTAAATAAAGAGATGTAAAACTTCCTAACAAATATGATCTCATTTAGAATCTCTTGAAACGATATAAACCAATCTACCCTCAAATAAAACTAGCCAATGACCTATTTAAACTACCATTTAAGCAAAGAGGTAGCTTGAAACCCTTAGGCTTCTCTGTGTTGCCCAATCTGCCCAAAACTGGTACTCAAAACTGTCACCAAACAATCAAAAGCAATTGACAGAATACTATGGCTTCTCCTCAAACATTGTCAGCCATAACCTAATGCCATGGCTTTGTTTCGGGGGCTGCTGCACTATGAATCTGCCTGCATGGCACCATAACATGACGCCGACGTTGAGGCGTTGAAAGCACAGTCGTCGCTGGAAAGATGTTACCGCTGCGCTGAGTTACTGCCTGACCCGTAACCCCTGCCTGATTGCGTGTTGCTACTATGATGTAGTAAACCGATTCAAACTTTTCAGTCATGAAAGTAAAAGAAAGCCCTGAAAAACGCTACGTGTTAATACAGTATCACCTTGGCAAAAACGTGTAACCCCAAAGACCCTCTATATAGTTCACACGGATGACCGAATAAAACACTTATTATAAAACCTACATCGAATTCTACCCTTCACACATTCTCCCCAGAATAATATTATTTGAAAGAAAACCTATAATGTTCTACCCATCTTGTAAAAAACTTACAAGATTCCCATAATTCCCCAAAGATCACATGGTCATCAAATATGAATAACAATGGAATATTGCAGCTATAGTCAGTAATATCACCTGTACCTGCACAAAACAACAAACGTCAGGAAAAAAAAAACACTTTTGTAATGTATCCGTCGATTGAACTTTCATACAGCCCCAATCCTTGTTAATCGTTTACCCATGCCAGAATATCGTTGTCTCTACTAACACCTAGCCTAGCAAGAGCATCCACAAAAGAATTAGCAGACCGCCCTTTGTGAACAATCCTACAGCCATTCAGTTTTCCCATTATCCTATCAATCACCATAAATGAGGAATTAAGATGCCAAGGCCTTATCTTGCTAGACTTACACCATGCAATTGCTGTTGTGGAATCACTTTCAACTTCTAAATTTATGACCAAAAGCTGTTTAGATTGAACCATCTCAAAAGCTTCCATTATTGCTCTCATCTCCGCCTCATTTGAGTCCATTACACCCACAAACTTTGAAAACATAGCCAGTACTACACCTTTATCATCCCTTAAGACCCCCTATACCTGCTGGTCCTGGTTTCCCATTCACAGATGCATCCACATTAAACTTCCACCAATTTGCTTCAGGAACTGTACATTGTAAAGATATTTTAGCTTTTTCTTTCTTTTTTGTTACCAAAAAAGAACAAGGATTATGAATAAGCTCTTCCATAGAAGGAATTCACTTGGCCATTTTGCCCAACACCACTAAGTTAATCTGCTTTTAATCATAAACATCAAAGAATTAACACCGATATTCCTATCTTCAAATACCACTCCATTTCTCCACAATCATATTGTCCACAAAATATCTGCAAATAGCATGAACCATACATTCTCATTTGGTGATGTTGGGATCAGTGTCATCTATTGGACGAACCAATCTTTGATTGAATTCGATAAAACCATGCTTATCTTCCACCATGCATAGACGAACATCCATATTTCCCCAACACATCTACATAACAGAAATAGATGGTCTATTGTTTCAACATCAAATTTACACAATGGACAATTAATCATATCACCTGTTAAAATATTGCATTTGTACAGATACAACAAGATTGATAATCTGTTTCGAAAAAACGTTCATATGAAAACCTTCACTTTTGGGGGTATAAAGCCTCGCCATTTGTGAGTATCAAAAAAACTATCCTCCACTACATTCCCTTCAGCTGCTCTTCTAAAACATTTCGATTTATAACGACCATCTAAGGAAGGTTTCCAAATCAACCTATATTTCCTGTTTTTATCCAATTGAACCTCACTGATTAAATCCAGTAATTGTTGCCATTGTGCAATTTCCCAATCAAAAACCTCCCGACGCAATGTTATCCTCCATCTCCACACATCTCCATCCTACCACCCAAAGTTATTAACTGCCACATTTTTCACCGAGGAAAGAGCATACATTCTGGGGAACATTTCCTTTAGAATCTACTCATTTAACCATTTGTCCCCCTAAAACAAAATGGAACTGCCATCTCCCTGAAGCAACCCTATGTTTGCAAAAATATAGTGCTGAAAATTTCCCCCATCACTCAGTGGTTCAATAATACCCTTCCATAGTGTTGATATACTAACCCTTGGATCATGTCTTGGGATGAGTTCACTGACGTCCATTTTGTATTTCTCACAAATGACCCTTTTCCAACTACTATCATGTTCCTCCGCAAATCGAAATATCCACTTGTTGAGTACGGCTCTATTTTGAACCTCAATCGAGATTACACCCAACCCACCATTATGAACGCTCCTACAGAATATGGGCCAACTCACTAAATGCAGCTTGTGTCTGTCATTATTTCCATCCCAAAAAAAATCTCTCTATAGCTTCTTAATCCTTTTGATAACATCAACCGGTGCTTCGAACAGTGACAGGAAGTATAACGGCATGCTAGCCATCACCGCCTTTATCAAAGTTAATCTTCAAATTTAAGTTATTATTAAATATAAAATAATAAAATGCAAATACTGTTAAATTTAAGTTATTATTAAATATAAAACAATAAAACATAAATATTATTAAATTTAAGTTATTATTAAATATAAAATAATAAAACACAAATATTATTTATTATTTTATAAATAAAATAAAATACACATAATAATATTATTATATTATAATCGAACAATAAATGAATTTTAAACAGGTTTTAAATGATTTTATTAAAGAGTTTTAAACGAGTTTGTTCGTAAAAATAAATGAACTGAACATATATTATTCGAGTTCGATTCGTTTAATAATCCAACCTTAAAATCTTGTTCATAATCGTTTATTTAACTAGATAAACGAACATAAATCATTTGTCGAACGCTCTGTTTATTTACAACCCTTCAATTGATCTTTTACATTTTTTTTAATAATCTCGAAATTACAACTTCGACGCTCCTTTAACTATTTTCTGTACTTTGACAAATCTTACTAACTTTTCTCCAAACTCTCCAACTACAACCGAAAAACACATC
This sequence comes from Fremontodendron californicum, assembly GCA_030761205.1. NCBI lineage: Eukaryota > Viridiplantae > Streptophyta > Magnoliopsida > Malvales > Malvaceae > Fremontodendron > Fremontodendron californicum. Next base: position 9,185,660 of record JAULJL010000041.1, on the reverse strand, counting down.
TAACAGACACAATTATATTGATTGGATTATTCAAACCTTCAAACAATTTGTTTTAAGAGGTAAAAATTCAAACTTGACCTAGCCATCGTTATATAAAAGGGTTAAGATTTAAAGATGGAGTTCCTCCTTCGGCATGTTTATATAACTATATTTTAGATAGTCGATGTGGATCAATATCAGTGGCATTATTGCTTTGAATAATGTTAATTTACTTCTCCAATGTGTAAGGACTGTCTATGCAAATATTATACACAGGTTATAGCTATAGCCTAGGTTGATTCAATTCTTTTAAATGGGCGGCAGAGGAGTAATTCAATAGGTTTAAATTAGTATTTATTGGAAAGGGACTGCCATGTCTTATTATTAGGATTTTTCTAGGCTTAGGGCATCAAAAAGAAAAATCGTCTAATTTCTTGACTCTATCACTTTGTCACCTTCCCATAGCTAGCCGGCAACTAAGTACAAATATAAAACACTAATTACCTCCATAATCATCCACTATTAGTGATGATTGATGAATCTTCGATGATTTAATTTTTTCAAATGGTTGATCGTGAAAGTAAATATATGAAAGTACTAAGGTTTAGAATCCGATAATACGTGTATTCGTGTTGTGTTTATTTGTATTTTCATGTGTCATAATCGTGGTTAAAATATTATATATTTATATAAATTTTGACACTTTAATAAGTTGTATTATATAAATTTTAATACGTTCGTATATTTATATCATGTTCATATTGTTTTTTCGTATCGTTTTGTATTTTCTACTGTGTTTTAATTATTTTTCTCATATCGTGTCCAAAATTATCATCTAATTTAAATAGTAAATATATGAATTATAATGTTCAAAATGAATTAAGTAAAGACGCATAACATTACTTATAACGTAATAAGTAAATAGTATCTTTAAAAATTAAAACATCAACTACTAATCACCAGTCATTCAAATTATTTTTTAGGCGTAATGCAAAAGTAAGTCCTCGAATTATGATTAAATTCGTACTTAAGCTTTTATTTTTTTTATTAGTGTTAATTAAGCCCTCAACATGGCATTTAATGTCAATTGAATCCAATTTGAATGCAAAAATGCTAACGTGATTAATGGTCCAATTAACTCATCATATATGTCTTAAATAAGCCACGTCGTTAGCTAGCCAGGTCACAGTTTTTCGATAAATTAGGTTATTTGAAACCAAATAAAATATTGATAACTCGATTGACACAAATAAAAAAGTAAAGGCTTTGTGAGAAATTTATCATAGATTGAAGACTTATTTTATCGTTAAGCCTATTTGTTATCTGCAATAAATTCTTTAGATATAAAATTAAACAACTTATAATAAAAGGAAGTGTATCAATTGGGAATTTAAGCTTTAATTTCATCTGCTTCTTTTTAATGGTACATCGAATTAGAAAAGGGAAATAAAAATGGAATTCCTAAGGACATCATAGGGTTCTTCGGGAAAGAACCACCAATTGGTAATTCCATATATATGCAATTGGTTTGATGAATTTAATTCAATATCACATTTATTACTTGAACTTTTAGTTTGGTTTTTTACGTATTAAACATCGTAAATCCATAATAAAAAAATGATATTTGATTAAGTGATTAAAACTGTAATTAAAATTACAAGAGTTAAATCATTTACAAAACATTTTTACAAAAATAAAATAACAATTTACAACGATTAAATCCCATTCCAAATCTAGTTCAACAAAAAACCAACAATTTATAAAGGTTAAATTAATTAGGCCTGTTTAAGGTCAAGGTTATTTGTTCGGCTCGATGGATTTTACTTGGGATAAGATATTTAAACTCGAGCTAACCTAATTTGGATTGCTATTTCATTAATACAATTTTTTTTATTTTAAATTTAATTATAATATATATTTTTAATATTTAATGTATTTTAAAAATAAAATTAACTTTTTGAGTTCGATGGACTAAATCAGATTGGATTTTAGACAAATAATTTTTTTATTATTTGAGTCTTATTCGATCCAACTCGGTGAACATATCTATACAAACCAATGAATTGATAAACAGATAGGTTATCAATTTGATTTGGATTATTATCCTATACACTGGCGGTAGACTTTTTTAACTCCACAAGCGAGATTTACACACTTTCGTAATTTTTTATACGATTTATATTTTTTTAATCCGACCGTCGTATTTCGTGTTCTATTTGCGTAGATCATGCATGTCAAGTTTTGAATAAATTAAAAATGTTTAACTATTTGTTCCGACGTAAAAAGCTTTCAATCGTTAGATATATATTGAAAAAGATAGTATTCTCGATCGATATAATAGGGATATCGGATCAATTCGAAATTTTACGTGCACGATGAGTACAATTATATTGTTAGATCCAATGGTCAGTTTGTACAAATATAAATCGTATTGAAAATTACGAATGCGTGTAAACCCCGTTTGTGAAATTAAAAAGGTCCACTACGAATGTATAGGATAATGATCTTTTGACTTTTACCCACTATTTTAACGAACGAAAAAAATAATAATTAAGCACCAATTATATTTTAGGTTTGAGATTTTTTTATTTTTTTTTTCATTAAGTTTTTCTTCATTATTCATTTAATAATATCATCCAAATGTATGGGATTGTAAATATGAATAATGATAATTTTAATACTTGAAAATAGTGAGGAGAAGCCGAAATAGTTCAAGAGTTTATCCGTCCAACTCGAATTATTATTTATTAATAAAAAATATTTTTTATTTAAATTTAATAATAAAAACATATAAAAATTAATATAAAATTAATTTTTTAATATTTTTTAAATAATGATTCGGACTTATGGACTAACTCGACCCGATCATGAACACATCTAAGCCGAATATACTTTATTATCATTATTTTAATTCAGAGGCATTCCCCATTGGAAACAACAAAGTTACATCATTAATCTTGGGCTTATCGACGGTAGAGAGTAGAGACATGCATAAAACCAAATTAACAAAACTTACATATCCTAAACTAAACTCAAAGTTTAGTCTTAGGCCTTTTGCTATAGCATAGCAAAGTAATCCAAAAAACATGTCAGTTGAAGAGTCTTGGACCGTCCCCGTCGTCAAGGAAGAATCCGGCGATGCTCAGCCTCTGATCAACCGGAGCGGCGGCTTCGATTCGCGTACCGGAATTTATACTTCGGTCCTTCAACTTAGCGACCATCTCAAAGTTCCCACTGATCCTAACCTTGACATTGCCTCATTTGTGTTATCACAGTTCCCTCATCCTCATATTGCTGAATCAAAAGTTGCATTCATTGATTCAGCTACAAACCAGCAACTCACATATGCTCAACTTCATCGATCGATTCGATCGCTTGCCTGTGGCCTTTACCACCTCGGAGTCCACAAAGGCGATGTTGTGTTCCTTTTGTCCCCTAACTCACTCTTGTACCCAACAATATGTCTTGCAATATTCTCAATTGGTGCAATACTTTCACCTGCCAATCCAATCAATACCCCTTCGGAAATAGCTAAACAAGTACTCGACTCGGGTGCTAAGTTCGCGATCTCAGCTCCCGAGGAGTTACATAAATTCGCACAAACTCAGGTGTATACAATTGTCACATCTCGTCAATCAAATGACGACGATGATTCATTATCTATAGAAGAATTAATCGAATGCTGCGATCCACGTGAATTACCCGAAATTAAGATTAAACAGTCCGATACCGCTGCTATATTATACTCTTCGGGCACTACCGGAACAAGCAAGGGTGTTGTATTAACTCATTCAAATTTAATAACAACGGTTAGACTTGTAAGATGGTATGCAGAAGGAACATCATCTCAAAATGATATATTTTTAGGGTTCATACCGATTTTTCACATATACGGGCTCATGTTTTTCGGGCTAGGACTATTTTGTTGTGGAATCACGACTGTGTTAATGCAAAGATTTGATTTCCAGGCAATGGTGAATGCAATTCAGGCTCATAAAGTTAACAACATTCCTGCAGTTCCCCCAGTGGTACTTGGCCTGGTGAAATACTGCAAAGGTAATGTTAAAGTAATAAATGTAATCCCTAATATCGTATCGTAATCCTTAATATATCGTATTGTACTTCATAATATATTTAATTACATTTATTATTTTAACAGGTAATAGTAGCTTGTCAACCTTGAGAAGGATCGGTTCAGGAGCTGCACCTTTAAGCAAGGAATTGACTGATTCATTCAGGGCACAGTTTCCATGGGTGGAGCTCAGGCAAGGCTACGGGCTAACCGAAAGCTGTGGTGCAGCCACGGGGTTCTTGTCAGACGAGATGGCTAAAGCTCATCCAGGGTCATGTGGGTTGCTGATGCCAACTTTTAGTGCAAAGATGGTTGATATTGAAACAGGTTTGGCTTTGCCACCTTACAAGGAAGGGGAGCTATGGTTAAAAGGTCCTACAATTATGAAAGGGTACTTAAGAAATGAGGAAGCAACGGCTGCAACAATAGATAAAGATGGGTGGCTTAAAACTGGGGATCTTGGTTACTTTAATGAAGATGGTTTTCTTTATATTTTTGATAGGATAAAGGAGCTTATCAAGCATAACGGGTATCAGGTATTTTTAAAACCGCTATTTAAATTTTGGTTTTAACTCTAATGGCATTTTCAACAACAAATTTTAGCTTTGATTTAATTGTTGCAGGTGGCTCCAGCAGAATTGGAAGCAGTGCTTTTGGGCCATCCCAATATCCTGGATGCAGCAGTTATACCGTGCGTGCCCTTAGGGAATTACTATATATGGAGGTGTTTATGTGTGTATTTTGCATGTTTATTTGACACTGTTTTTGATTTTTTCCAGGGTTGAAGATGAAGACTCAGGGCAGATACCAATGGCATATGTGGTAAAAGCAGCTGGTTCTTCACTCACTGAGGACGAAGTCATTCAATTTGTAGCTGGCCAGGTTCGTCCTATGGAACTCTTTTATCTTCTTTACCCAAATAGTTTAGTTATGGTACTTGGACTCTTCATTTTTTTCAATGTATTATGTGTCCGATAAATATTTGAACATAGAAATAGAATATGATCTTTTAAATATATAAAAAAAAACTTTAAAAAAAATTTAAATATACTCATATTCGATAGTCACTCGATTGAATCTGAATAACATAGGTACTTAGATCGGTTAGAACTTGAGGTTTGATCATAGAAGTCTCAAATTCTAATCCAAAGATGGACGTGTCCTAAGGGACACTCAGCAATTAGAGTTTCAGATTTCATAATTTCTTAGTGAAGGCATCAGGTTTTAATCCTGGAAATAGACCTCTTAAGTTGCTTTTAACATTGTTGTTTGCATAATTTATGAAGTCAAAAATTGCGTTTCATCTTAACAGCAATGTTAAATGCATAAAAAAAATTGATTTTTGCTGTTAAAATCATGATTTGGCAATCAAAACCAAAAAGTAAAAATTTTTGATTTTTGCAGTTCAATCGTACTTTTTAAAGATAAATGATTTTATTACCTTAACATCTCTAAATTTTATTATTTTATGCATATTTTTTTGGACATTTCAATTTACCAGAGTATTTTTTTTACACCAATGCTAAACACTTAGGCCTCGTTTAGCATTGTTGTTGGCATAGCTTTTGAGATCAAAAGTTGCTTTTCATCGCAAACACAATGCTAAACGGGTAAAAAAAATTTGAATTTTGCAGTTGAAACCATGATTTGTCAACCAAAATAAAAAAACCAAAAAATAGAGTTTTTGGGATTTAAAAGTTAGCTTTTGGATGAAATGATTTTATTATCCTCATATCTCTACACTTTTATTTTATTAAACATTATCTTTTTTTGACATTTTAATTTCTGACAACACTTTTTCACAGCAATGCAAAACACTTAAAAGATTTTAAATCACACTTTTTAAACATACTTTTTTCAACCAAACTTTTTCTAACCCAAATTTTTTTCAACAGTAATGCTAAACTAGCCCTTAAAATTCTTAAGCTACAATTTTCCTATCACACTTTAAAAAACACTTTTTTCAATTCAATTTTTTATTTTCATTCCAAATGTTTTTCAACCATAATAGTAAACTTTATTATATTACTTAAAATTATTATATATTAAATAAAAAGTAAAGTAAATTGAAAACTCTATGAAAACTTGTTTGCTGTGTATAAAATTTTTCAGGTGGCTCCTTACAAGAAAGTGAGAAGAGTGGCATTCATAAATGCCATCCCAAAGTCAGCAGCCGGCAAAATCTTGAGGAAGCAGCTGATTTTACAAAGCCAACAGCAATTGCTCTCCAAGTTGTAACTTTTATACTTCTGTCATATATTGTACTAGTTTACAAAAGCTACACAAATTATGATGAAATGGTGTTAGTTAGGTACTTCTTGCATTAGGAGTGAATAAATGGATTATTCCATTTTTAAACAATTATGTTATCTATATATTTAAGGTTGGTTGTTATCAAAGATATATATATATATATATATATATATATATATGAATTCAGGGCTTTTAATTTAGTTGGTTTATACCGTCTATTTTAAGAAGTGCCATCGAGTAAGTCTAAGTTCGAATCTCAATACTGCAACAATTCCCCTATTCTCAAGTTGTGGCCTCGTTTGTATCAAAAAAAAAAAATTGCTTATATTAGACTTGATCAAGGATTGGGCTATCCTCCCAAGCCTGAAGGCGCATGCGATATTTGAGAGGGTTTGGACAAAAATATTAGGCCTAAAAAACGAGTTTGGGCAAAAAACGAGACTCGTTTAAAAAAATAGGTCGAGCCTTGGACATGGCATTTTTATCGATACCCGGCCTGGCCCGTTTTTCTGTTACTAATATAAATTTTTAAGAGGATCGATCCTCCTTTAAAAGGAATCGATCATTTTTTAAAAGGGAGGGATCGACCTTATTTTGTGTATAATTTTGGACAGATTTGTATGAGTTTGGGTAGTGTCTTTATAAAAGGGACCGAGTTTGGATAGAATTTTTTGCCTATATTCTGAGTCGAGCCAGGCCTAGACAGACACAATCTTTGTTAATATAGGGTCTAGGCCCGAACCTAACCTGACCCGGCCATGAACAGGTCTTGTTTATATGTTTTTCTATGAAAGATTGTTTAGGATTTTATTTTATTATTTATTTGTTATTATTTAGATGAAAACTGCCTTGTTTTATTAGAGATAATCATCATGGTTTAAGAAATGTAAGTTGAATTTAGTAAAAACAAATAACGCTGAGTTTTTCCTTTGAAAAACCTCTTTTCCACTTTCTTTCTTTTTGATCTACTAACATATTATTTGGTATCAAAGACAGGTCGAGATATTAAGTCATCAGCTCGTCAAGATAGAAAGTTCTATCAGTGAGATCAAGAAACTATGTCAAGGAACTATGTGCTTCCATAATATTGTATTTGGATCAATTGATCTCTCAAAAATTTTGAAGCTATCAATGATTTTCACAGGGGCAAATCCAAGGAGGGGGCAAGAAGTGGTCTTGGCTTTTCAAAACTCTTAGGTTGTTAATAATTGTTTGATTCAAAAAATGATAAAAAATTATTTTAATTCCAAAAAATTTATAATTTGATTATCTTTTATTTCGATCCCCAATATAAAATTTTTGGGTTCGTCCCCTGAAATTTCGCTATATTAAGCATTGCTAGAAGGTCATCCTAAATTAGAACTAATCCACAATTTTAAGGATATGGCAGAATTTGACCATCTGTCCTTTATATCAATTGCAAGATCATTAAATTCCTTACGACAAAGAAGTTGATTTTTTATTTGATCAATCACAATTTCATAAGATTGGAATTAATTGATCAAATAACTGTGTTTTTATGTTGGAATGACTCGGTTAAAGAATCTAGCTATATTCATTTTGATTTTAGTTTATTTAAGCATGATTCCTCAACAATTGAAGTAACAAGGAAGGAAATGGAGAAAGGCAAATGCTGGTTTTCAAATTTTAACCCTTGAGGACAAGGGTCGTTACCAAACTCTTACATTAGAGAATAAATGGATTATTCCATTTTTAAACAATCATGTTGTCTATGTAATTATAATTAGTTGTTACCAAGTTATGTTTATTTACAAAGATTATTTAGGATTTTATCTTTATTATTTAGATAAAAAATTATGATCATCTTAGAAATAAGTTGCCTTTATAAAAGATCACCTCCTGATTTATGAAATGTAAGTTGATTTGTGGGTTTTTTTGTTTCGCGAAAAATGATCAAAAATCATTTTTACTTTAATTTGGAAAATTAAAAACCATTTCTACCAGTCAGCTATAGACCCTCTAATAATTAAAAACCATTTTTACTTTAATTTGAAAAATTACAGATTATAAATGTTGCAATGCTGATGACAAAACTGTATGAAAATTGAAAGGCAGTCCCAACTCCAACTCCTTGATGCTTGAGGAACCATTTGCTGTTAATGGCTAACAGATTATGCAAAGAGGGAAATGCAAGGATTTTCAAAGACAACAACAAAAAAAGGATTGATCTTCAATTCAAAGCATTTTGAATAAACTTTACCCAACTCACTTGTATCAAGTTTTTCAATTTTATTAAATTAGATGATCAATTATCTAAAAAATTTAAGCGGATAGAAAATGACAAAATTATTATATTTAAGTTATAACACGTCTTCTCATGTGCAAACCGAATCAATGATTAATGGACTTGCACATAAATCTACATGTAGAAGAAATGTGCAAATTGAAAAAGGATTAGACATTAGAGTAGCAACGCACAGCCCGATAGACAACAAAACATTGGGTGAAGAAATATTAAAAAAGAAAAGCAGTTGCCAAGATTCGAACTGGAAAACTCTGACAGACAACATGTTTAATTTATTCACCCAGAAGAATAAGCACTTGCAAAAAATGGAGTTTGCTACCATTGAGACTTAACAGCACTATTGCTTTAATTTTCCTTCCATTCAAACTGATATTTTGCAGTGTCAGAATTCTGCTTTATGCTTGGCCAATATCCATGTTCTATCACCAGGAAGGCTTTTTTCTTTTTTGGCTATTTTAGTAGTCCTGTTTTCATTTTCCATTGTTGACATGCAAGAGTTCCTCGGATTTCGATTGTTATTTGTGTATATATCTTGGTATTTGACAGAACCTAAAGGTTAATATTCATTTGATCCATAAATGAAAAGAAGTACATTAACAAATTCAAAAACTTTTAGGTTCATATATATTGTAATAAGTACAAGTAACACCTCCTGGACTTATTAATACGTCTAGCAACACTTACCCAATTTGGAGCTAATGCGATCTAAAAGCTGAAAGTACTTGATTCTCCAAGTTCTGCTGAACAAAACAGGACCTGAAACTACCCAGAAACCTACCACAAATCCTAATGCCATGCTCACATAAAAGTAAATCCATTCCATTTCAACTCCATTACTGCCCTTTCCTCCTCCATTGACAACATTGGAACCATCTGAACCACAGCTCTCATTCAATGGAGCTCCACAAAGCTTGTTACCAATAAAACTGGATGCATTCAGACTTTGTAATTGAGTGCTTAATGGGATTCTTCCAGTTAAATTGTTCCAAGACAAGTTCAAATGGCTTAGGAAGGACAAGCTTGCAATGCTTTGAGGGATTTCACCAGAGAGTTTATTTGTGGAAAAATCCAGAGATTCCAACAATCTCAATGCGCCTATGTCGTCAGGAATTTTTCCAGTCAAAGCATTATGTGACAGATTTAGTGATTGCAATCCGAGAAGGCTTGTTACTTGCTTGGGAATCTCTCCTGATAAAGCATTTTCAGAAAGGTCCATGCTTCGTACCAGTTTCAGAGTGGTGCTGTAAGCAACCAGTTTTCCTTTCATTACCAGTAATGCATCATCTACAAATCTTCCTTCTGATGTTTTGTAGCTTACACCTGTATCCTCATCATTCTTCTTGGCCATGGCTGTAAAGTTTCCGATGCACCTTGGTATAGACCCAGATAAATTGTTGTTCCCAAGGTCCAAAATTTGGATTGAACTAAGAGTGCATAGCTCCTCAGGAATTGCACCATGGAACTTGTTTGAATGAAGACTGAGGAGGAATAAACCAGGAAGTCTTCTGCTGAACCATATTGGTATATTTCCAACAAATTCATTTTCAGAAATATCAATGGTGACCAACTTTGTACAATTTTTCAATGAAAAAGGTAACTCACCAAAGAGCTTATTCTTGCGTAGGTGTAATGACTGAAGGGAACTCAGACTTCCCATTGAGTTGGGAATTACACCAGTAAAGCTGTTATTATCTAACTTTATGGCGATCAAACTTTGCCAGTTCTCCCAACAATTGGGAATGTCACCAGATAGAAAATTTCCTCCAAAGTTGAGTATTTCCATTTGGCTTGTCTCATTCATCCCATCACAAAAGAAATCAAATATAGATCCGGAAAAGGAATTATTGGAAAGATCCAGAGCACCCACAGCAGAGGAGACTCGAGGTAATGAACCACTGAAGTAGCTTGAACTCAAGTCAATTATGGAATATGAATTCATATTCAAACTTGGAACCTCTCCATGGAATTGATTGTGAGAGAGATTCAATAATGTCAACTGCAATGAAATGTTCCAAAACCAAGTTGGAATGGTATCAGAAATTCCCGAGTTCGATATGTCCAGATACCGTAAAGGCTTTTGTGTATGAAGCCATAACGGAAATTCAGGCCCTATGTGCCAAGATGATAATCCTAGGACTTCAACTTGAAAAGGAGGAACCCAACCATGCTTAACTTTCAACCTTAATGAGTTGCCATCTGCATAAAAGGTCCTCAACCTTGTAAGATTGGCAAAGTGGACTTCAGAAATAACTCCTTCCAAGAAATTATGATACATCTCTGCATCTTCTAAACTTGCTAGCTGCCCAAAAGATGTTGGGACGCTCCCATTCAATTTGTTATCAAAGAGGTATAGCATTTTCAAGGATGAAAGCTCTCCCAAAGACATGGGGATCACACCAGAAATTGAATTGCCCCACAAAGAAAGGATAGCCAGCTTCTTAAATGTCCCAAGTTCATTGGTCAAGGGACCGAAAAGATGACAGTTACCTAAAAACAATTCCTCTAGTCTATCAGAAATACATCCTGAAAGAATTTTCAGGATAGTGGAAATGTCTTGATTTAATTTGGTACCTGTCAAAGAGATTGATTTCAAGTTGCAAAGATTTCCAAAAGATTGTTCAATTCTCCCATCGAGTTCATTGAATGACAAATCAAGGGTAATTATAGAAGTCAAGTTTCCAATGGAACTAGAGATTGTACCGTGCAAATTACAAGAGCAAAGGTTTAGGACCTGAAGGTGATTCATTCTATACAACCCAAGAGGTAATGAGGAATTGAGCTGATTGTAAGCAAGGTCAAGGTGCCTAAGAGAAGTCAAGTTTTGAAAACCATCTACTGGACCTTGTACATTGCTTCCTTGCAAATTAAGATAAGTTAAGGTTCTGAGTTGAAAAATCCAACTTGCAACAGAAGAAATGTCAAAATGGTTCCAGGAAAGGTCAAGGACAGCAAGGGATGACAAGTTAACTTTGGCTAACGGAGGAAAGTGATAAAGGCCACAGTATGACAAGCTTAGTTCAACCAAAGAAGGAAGTGTGTTTATCTCCTGTATCCAGTTGGAAGCTTTGCTAAGGTCCACAAAACTCAAATCAAGGTGTTGTAACCTAGAAAAACTAGAAAGCCATTGAAGATTTTCGACATATAACCCGTAACCTTGAAGACTAAGATGGTGTAAATTAGAGAGATTTCCAAGTTGGAAAGGAATCATACCTTCAAAGCCAGCTTTAGAAAGATTAAGGTATCTCAAACTTTGCATAGAGCCAAGAAAATTTGGGATATGACCCTCAAACATATTGTCGCTCAGGTCCAGGTAGACTAAATATTTCAAGTTGAGTAAGGAAGAACTTAGCTTACCACCCAACTTTGAGTTGTCATAAGCTTGATCCTCAGAATTAGAAGCAACACCATTCAATGGAGGGTTTCTCAGATGGAGTTCGCGAACATGGCCAGTCAGGCTGTCACAAACAACTCCAAGCCACTTACAGCAATCTCCTCCATCATCAGCCCAAGAGATTAGCCTATTTGAAGGATCTATCAGCTCATGTTTGAACATAAAAAGTGTTTGTCTCTCAGTTTCAATGCAACTCCCATTGGATTTTCCATTGGAAAAGCTGATATTTAAGGTTGTTGCCATGAACAACCCAAGGAAAAGAATTGTAGCTGCAGCCATTGATCCTTTCCTCACTATAATATGTTACTTTATAAAGAACTTTTGCCTACTGTGAGAAGCTTATAACTAATTAAAACCAAAAGGGGGGTTGAGCAGCATTGAAATATTTATTAGCCATGGTTGACTACATGTGTTCATTCTCAATGTCCTAGTCAATAGCCAACTTGCTTAAACTTAGACCCAAATCGTTTGTAGAAATGGCAGGACTAGAATTTATGTATAAATAAAATAATTTCTTTGATTATTAATTGTCAACATATATAGGTCAATTCATGATGAAAGACTAATAAATTTTCAGTTGAATGTTCAGAGGTTTTCTTTTTGTTGGCAAAAGTTCACTTAATTAATTATTTTTCCAGTGATAAAAAGCTAAAATCCTATACAACTTAAAATTAGTTTTTTTCTTTTCCTGATACATAAAAATTATATTCTTGCCTGGCTATTTATAAAAATATAAACTCAATAATCTTTAATTAATAGTAAAGACCTTGGCCTATATTTTAAGTGGCTATGGATTTATTTTATGCATACTTTTTCTTTTTATGATAAAATCTTTAATTAAAAATGATTATTATTAAAAACTAAAAATTTCATTATTTTAATTGAAATTTTTATTTTAACTAATCATATTGATGTATTATATCATCCATGTTCAATGAACATATAAAATAAACTAATCTATATAAAAGTAAAAATGTTAAAAAACTTTTGAACTAAGAAAATTAATATTATTGTTCATTATATTTTTAAATTATCATTTTAAATATTTTATATTAAATTAATATTAATAAGATCTATCCAGTCTCATAAGTAAGAACTCTAATTCTATTAAAAGAGTTTTATTAAATCAAGTTATTTGATTTATAGTTATGAATTTTAATTTTTACATACATGTTAATGCGAGTTTTTGTTTATATATTTTAACTATTTGTACACAATATATGCAACTATATTTTTAATAAATATTATTCTTTAAAAAAAAAAATATATAAGTTTTATTCATCCAAGCAACGTGACCCGTATTCCAAGTGCAATATTGGTCATACGTGACCCACCGTGTTTCAACCGCAATTTTGATCAATCTAAAGTCATCTTGCTTTTCACAAACGTCAAAGGAGACTAAAAAGTTTTAAGTTAGGGAAGCTAGCAACCGTGTTTCAAGCGCAATATATAAATATAAAAGAGAGATTCATTTATATTAATGTAAAATTAAATTAATTTTATATATTTTTGTAATTTTTTATATATTTATATTTATTTAATTTATTGTCGTATTTCATGTTTTATTCACGTAAATCATGCACGTCAAGTTTCAAGTAAATTAAAAATATCTAACTATTTGTTCAATGTAAAAAACTTTCAACCGTTAAATATATATTGAAAAAAAAAACAGTATTTCGATCAATATGATAAAAATATCGGATCGATTCGAAACTTTACGTGCACGACGAGTACGATTATATTGTTAAATCCGATGGTCGATTTGTTAAAATATAAATCGTATAAAAAATTACGAAAGTGTGTAAAATTAATTTAATTTTATATTAATATAAGTGAATCCTCATAAATTAAATTAATTATATATATATATATATCACTTAGAGGTGGCAAAATGGGCTGCCGACCCATGACAGACACTGGCACTGCCCTTATTGCTATATGGACAGGTCGTGTTTGGCATAACCTTTGTAATAGTATTAGGTTGAGTCAAGATTTTTTGATCCATGGATTAACATGATACGGTTCATGATGAGTCACAAGTTGATATGTGGCACAATTCAGTATGGCACGACTCCTATTTTTTTTTTTTTTTCATTTGATTCTTATTCGTCACATTTTTAATTTTTTTGAAATTAATTAATGAATATTAAGTAATGATTAATTTTTTTTCATATGATATACTCATTGATTTATTTTTTTTTAATTATAAGAGCCAACGTCATTTAATCCGCAGTTCATCATATCTCCAAAGTCCTTTTAACAAAATAAAAAAATTTCAAAGTTCTTTTAACTAAAAAAATTTAAAAAACTTTAAGCCAAAACACGTGGACATAGGTATTTTAAATAGAATCATGTAAATCATGTATCTAATTTTTTTTTTACTCTTTTTAATAATTATGACACTAAAATAATAAATAAAAAAACTAAAAATTAAAGAAAAAAAATTTACATGAGAAAAAAAAAGAAAAAGAAAAAAGTATTAGGCCAAGCTTGACCTAGCTCACAATGTGTCGGTAGAGCTAGGAAGGTAGACCTGAACTCGAAATCCGCTCGATCCGATCCGAATTGACTTAAAAAATTAAAGGTTCAAATATGAGAAAATCCAAATCCGAAAAATTTTGAATCGAAAAAGTTCGAAGCTGTCAGGATCTGAACTCGTAAAAATTGGAATCCCGTACAAACCGAATCCGAGATCGATCCGATCCGAAACCCGTAAAAAACCGAATTTATAACCGAAAAAACCCGAACTATAATTATATGATTTTATTTAAAATAAAAATAAATGATAAAATTTTTAAAATAAATATATATTTTGAAAATGTATTTATAATTATTATAAAATTATATTAATAATGTCTCATCAATAAAAGTAATTAATAGTGAATTTTTATATTAGATTACAAATAAAATTAATTTGAAACACATTAAATATAATATAAAATATTTTTTTTAGTATTATCCTTATTATATTAACAACAAGTGACCATGAAAAATAACAAATAATTTTATTAATTTAATGTTTGATTTTTTATTTTTATAAAATAATCATTTACAATATATTTATTGTACTTATTCCATATTTAAATTTAAATTTTAATATAATAATAATTAAATATACAAAAATCATATTATAATTTCAACACATGATGGAACTTGATGTTTTGTGTAACACTAATAACATTATTAACAAGATTAACTTTAAATCATATTTCTCTGAATGTTTCAAACATATAAAAAATTAAATTTACTTGAAGATAAAAATATTGTCTTATAAATTAAAATATAAAGATTAAAAAAATTAAATAACTAAATTAAACAATACAACATCCAAAAAAAATATATTTAAATAAAAGATATTCTTTAATTCCTAAAATCAAACAAATAAAGTTTTTCGATTCTTAAATATAATGCCTCAAGTCACTCCAAATTTAACATCCAAAATTTGAACCTGCAAATTACAATTAAAGCAATCACAATTATTCTTAATAATTTTTTTAGGAAAACTTTTTTTATCAACAATTAAAAAAGAACTATTAGTGTAGACACCTAATTTTGTCGGGACCCTCTAAACAAGGTACATTTACGTTCAATTTAGATTTTTCTAAGCTCATTTATCCAAGTGGATGGCAAATTTGGTGGAAATATGGAAGCTCGTTTTTTTTAAGTGGATAGCAAATTTTTGGTGGAAATATGGAAGCCTATTTTTGCTTAAGTAATAGAAATTTTGGTGGAACTATGGAAGCCCACTCTTTAATACCCACGTGGTAGGATTTTTTTTGTTGGAAGAGGATGACCCATTTTTCAAAACCAAATGAAAAAATGATGGATAGAAAATGAATAGCCCAACTTGTGTAAAAAATATATGGAGAGCCCAACTTTAGGAGTCCATGTAGGATTTTTTTGTTGTTGTGGGAGGCCCAAATCTAAGATCCATGTAGGAAGATGGATGAGGGGTGAGTTTAGAATCATGTAAAAGTTGTAGGAGTATTGTGTAAATAAGTGAGATAAAGTTGTAATTAAAAATGATGAGTAGAAGATATCCTTGGGGGGGGGGGGGCTAAATGGCATGTTAGTAAATAAATGGATAGGTTATAAGAGCAAAGGACACGAGTAATCTTATTAGTACATGAGTTGGCATTTTTGACCAATAGGAGCCATTCTTGGAGGCTAAGTTGGATGACCATTGGCTAGCCAATGGGTGGTAAACTTAATGAGGAATGGGTGAATCCCATTGGTTAAAGCATGTGATGTTGCCAAGTGGCTAAAAAAGATGACACTAGAAGCTTGTAGAGATTTTTTGGCCAAGGCTATTAGGAGGCAAAGAGAGATATATATTTTTTTTCACTCATTCATCCACTCTTGAAAAATCACTAAGGAATAGAGAAAAGAGAAAGAGAAAAAATAAGAGAAAGGTTGAGAGCTTTTCTTGAAAAGTTTAGTTAAGGTAGCCTACATTCTCTTCTCTTTCAATAGTTTTTCTATTTTTCAAGCTTACTTCTTTCTTTTCCTTCTTCATGTTATTTATTTCTTCTCTTTTAAAAAAAATGATGAAGTTATGAGCTTGATGATCTTAGAGTTTTCAAAGTGATGGTTAGGCCGGATTAACAATCCATGTGGCTAACCTTGAGCCAACTTCTTATTTTGCTAAGAATGACCATCTATGATATTGCTATTCTTGTTATTTTGATATTCTATTTTTGTTATTTCTATTACTATTTTTGTTATTTTTATTACTCTTCTTGTTATTTCTATTTTTGTTATTTCTATTACTATTCTTGTTATTTCTATTGCTATTCTTGTTATTTCTATTCTTGTTAGATTGATATTGCTATTCTTGTTATTTCTATTACTATTCTTGTTATTTCTATCCTTGTTATTTTGATATTGCTATTCTTGTTATTTCTATTCTTGTTATTTTGATATTGGTATTCTTGTTATTTTGATATTTGTTATATTTCTTGCCATGGTCCATTGTGGTTGATAATGATCTTTTCTTATGGTTTTCTTTTTTAAAAATGATGAAGTTATGAGCTTGATGATCTTAGATTTTTCTAAATGATGGTTGAACCGGATTAACAATCCATATGGTCAACTTTGAGCCAACTTCTCATTTTGTTAAAAAATGCTATCTATGACCTTTGGCTTATAGTTTTGCCATCTTTATTTGTCATTTATTATTGCTATGGTTTATTATGGAGCACTCTTGATTATTGCATATTTTTCTTTCTTTAAAAAAGAGTAGTTATGAGCTTGATGACGTTGGATTACTCCAAGTGATGGTTAGGCTGGATTAACATCCAAGAGACCAACCTTGAACCAATCACTTTGCTTGCATTAAAACATGTTAATAAAATCATTTCCAGCATGATTTTGGTTAGGATTAATCAATGGTCCATAGCCAAAATCTTGTCTTTCAAAAGGTTGGAAAAAGTAATGTTTTAAAGGTTGGATATGATGATTTCGGGCAACATGAATCCAATGCATTTTCTATCCAAATAAAAAAAAATGTTTTAACCTCATTTAATATACTCTTAGATGAGTCAATGGTTAAAATTTCAGATTTTTTTGAGTTTTCCTTAAGGGTCTAAAAAATAGTTTTGACAAAACCAATTTTAGGTAGATATGGTGATTTTGGGCAATATGAGTCTATGTATTTTTTTTCCAAACAAAAAACCGTTTTAACCTCATTTAATATACTCTTAGATGAGTCCATGGTTAAAATTTTAGATTTTTTTTAGTTTTCCTTAAAGGTTAAAAGACTAGTTTGATAAAACCGAGTTTTGGTGGCTAAAACGAGCTTTAAACAAGTAAAAGTTTGGAATGTTCACACCAATGGGAGGGACTGGACGGGACCCTTAGGGGCTGTTTTTAAGTTGTTGTTTTTGTCATTCAAGGTTTAAAAAAATGAGGTCTTGATAAACCGAGCTATAGGTAATTAAAACGAGCTTCAAAATCAAGTCAAATTTTGGGCATTTTTGCTCTAAGGGCATTCGGCCAAGTAGTGTTTTTCTAAGAAAATTGCATCTTTTGATTTCTTTGGTTTTAAAGCATTGGATAAAGGCTCACTTAGAGGTATTCGGATGCCAAACAAGGGCATTCGGATATTCCCCCTAATCAGAGCAAAATTCGTGCTCAAAAATTCATTTTTCTTAAAATTCAATCTAAGTTTCTTTCAAAGGTATATGGATACCTCCTTAGGTATTCCGATGCCCTCTCTTCAAGAGAAACACATTTCGATAATGGTCCCACTTTTTCAAGCATTTCATATTAAAAAATGTTTTTCCAAGTTTGTCATAAAAATATGCTTTTTTCGATTTCATAGACATTTGGCAAGAATTAGTTCTTAATCTCTACCGGGTTAGCCGGGGAGGTTAGAAAATTATTCAATGCACGTGTTTATGAAATCGTAAGGTATGGTTTTTGTTTTATTCAGAATTACATGTGTTAAGTGAAAGGATGTTTTCCAAAGATTTGTCGGTTCTGCCGGGGAGTTAGGTAAAATGTTTCGACATTTGTCATTTACGTAATTTCATACATGAAAATGTGCATACATGGAAAAGATTTTTAATAATGTGGTGTGCATGTTCCATGTTCATGATATTTTGAATAATGTACATATAGATACCTAATTTTGCCCGGACCACTAAAACAGGTATATTTTCTTCCTAAATTGATGTTTCAGAATGTAAAAAGATTTTTTTCATCCTGCAGGTGGTACTCCGGGACATAGCCTAAGAAGATGAGCATAAAAAGTCAAACTTGAAAAAGTCAACCCCAAAAAGTCAACCTCGAAAAGTCAACTACTGAAAAATTCAACCCACTTTCAAAATCATGATTTGAAGTTCAATTGAAAAATGGCGAAAGAATTTTGATAATCCGAGGTCTACATCGAAAGATATGGAGTTCGAAAGTTGGGTTATGGAGATTCAGTAGAAAGGAAACCCTAATCCGGGAAATTTAGGGAAAAGTGCTTAACGATCGAATTGGTCGAAATTGAAGGTTCCAAATGAAAGATAAGCACTGACTACGGGTAATGGAGAAGCTACTTGAAAGAAAAACTGAAAGAAAAATCAATCCGGAAGAAAATCGAGAATTAGGGTTTTTGGTGGATTTCAGTGAAATTGGGAAGAATTACAAAAATGGCCCGACTCAGTAGCTCTAAAGCCCCTAATGGATGAGGAGTGATTAAAAAAGGATAGCCCAAGGCTCAGTTTGAAGAAAATCTGAAAATCGAACTTGTTTTGAGCAAACCGGGTTTCGGAAGCAAAAGGGCAAAATTGGGAATTTTGGGAAAAATAGCAAATGAACTCCAAAAATTCTGAAAAATTGCAAATCTCATTCTTAAATCATTTCGAAGAGATTGGCAAAAGAAAATCTTGATTCGGAATTCGTTTGCAAAATGGCCAAATCCCGGGTCTCCTATGTAGAAATTCAAAAAGATAAATCCCGAAAAAATAGCAAATGAACTCCAAAAATTTTCAAAATTTGAAAATCTCATTTTAAATTATTTGGAAGAGATTGGCGAAAGAAAATCTTGATTCGGAGTTCGTTTGAAAAATGGCCAAATCCCGGGCCCCCTATGCAGTAATTCAAGCAGATAAATCCCGAAAAAATACCAAATGAGTTCCAAAAATTATGAAAACTTCCAGATCACGCTTTTAAATTATTTGGAAGAGATTGGTGAAGAAAAATCTGGATTTGGAGCTCGTTTAAAAAGTGGTAAAGTTTGGGGGCATAAAAGGGCAATTTTGGAAGAAAAAATCCAAATAAATAGAAAATGGACTCGAAATTTTTTTTAAACTTTCAGAATTCAATTTTTTATTATTTTGAAAGTATTGAAAAAAGAAAATTTGAATTTGGAGTCCGTTTGCCATTTATTTATGTTCGGGGGGAAAAAGATCATTTTACCTAAGAAATTGAAAAGGGCTCTTCTTGCCTTTTAAAAAATGAAACATGGGCTGGAAAAAGGGGGGTTGGCCGGCCAAGGCCCAAATATAGGTAGGAAGTTTCTGATTTTTTAATCAAAAGGCCAACAATGAAGAGAAAGTTAGTTATTGTTTGATCAAGCCTTTGCAAATAAGCCACATGAACCAATGCATGAAGAGGGAGAGTGTCAACATAATGGCTTAAGATTCTTGAACAGCTGTAATTGTGGATAGCTGATGGCCTAATCTAAGGTTGATAATTTCATGTTTTAAACATCTTGGATCAATAGACTTTGGATGAAAATTGGTTGAAGGAAAAATGACAACATCCTAGCCTAGAGGGGGGATTCGGCCACACTACAAGGGAGGACTCTCTCTTTCATTTTCAGATGGATTCGCTCTCTATTCTCTCTTGGTTTTGGCTGATTTTCTCTCCATTGTTGAAAAGCAAAAGGAAAAGTTTAGAAAAAAAAAGAAAGTTAGAAGAGAAAAAGCTTGAAAGATAGCTTCTAGAGGTTGCTTTAAGCACCATACTCTTGCACTTTTTTTGATTTTTCATTCTTGATTTGTTGTTTTGATTATTATTTTGGTGAGTTTCTTTTGATTTCTCTTTTTAAATAAGTGTTTTTAATGTTCTTCTTTAAGTTCCTTCTTGATTCTTTCTTGTAAAAAGCTTTTGAAAATATTTTTTCCTTTTGTTTTAGGGTTGGCCGAATGGTCTAGTGTTTTTTAGAGTTGCTGTTTTGCTTTGTTATTTCATTTTATTCTTGATATTTAATAAGTTTTGATTCTGTAAATCTCCTTCTAATACATAAACTTGAAACTCGTTTTAATTTGGTTCTTGTTTATTTCTAGTTTTGAGTCTATTATCATGTTTATTTTACTATTCTTGCATTTTTTATTTTTTGTTTTCAAAATGTTTAAGTTAGTTTATGTTTTATATTTTTTAATCCATGTATTTGTGAAAATGCTTATTGGTTTTCATGCCTTTACTTTATATTTGCATGATTTGAGTGTTATTCTTTAGCTAAGCATGTTAGTATATCACGTGTTTGTGAAAATGCCATGCCCATTTTAAGCATGAGGCCATTCGGCCACCCTTATGTTGTTTGCTTTGTATGTGCATTTTTGTTATGTTAGTTGATAGGTTTGCATTTTCATGACATTTGGTTGAGTATTTTGTTTAAGCATGCCATGTGTTTGTGTTATTGCCATGCATATTTTAGATTTAGTATTGGTTTGTTTTGCCATGCATATTCATGCATTTTAGACATAGGTTGCATTAAATGCCATGCGAGTTCATTTAGGTCTAGGTCATTTTATTGATGCCATGCATTTTTCATGTCATTTAGGTTTTAAATCATGCATTTCATGCATCATATTTGCTGTATTTTTCATGCATTCCATGTCCTTGCCACTTGACTTATGACTTAGGCCAATCAATGGTTCAAAGTCATGCTCTCTTGAGCATACTTGTGGAAAATTAAAGAGTTGTCAAATTGATTATTCTACCTTTGTGATTTTTTTTTTACTTAGCCAATTTTTTGCCTAACTTTTCAAAAGTGTTAGCTACTGTTTGTGAGTTATTTAGAGAGTCTTTAATATTTTTATTTTGATTTTTAAATGATTCTATCAAAGGCAAATGTGTTTTGACAAAATAGTTTTTTTACCCAATACTCGTACTTTCCTGATTTTTCTGGGTGACATCTTTAATCAGAAAATTAAGCCGATTTTTTCCTGTGTAGTTTTACATGTTTTGAGTCTCCATTATTTGTTTTAGATTTTTTTGAATTTTTAAAAATAGGTTAAAAAGTTGTGCTTTAAAACTGGACAGTGGAGTCGGAATTGCATTTGAAGGAAAATCATTTTTCTGTTTTGGTTAAGTTACTTAGAGGGGGCTGATTAGGAAGTTTAGCTACTGACTTAGGGTAGTTTCTAAGCCTTTTTAAACTCTAAAAATGATTTTTTAAATTTTCGGGTTAAGGGTGGTCAAGTCCAGGATTTTAAACTTAGGAAATTAGAGCCATTTAAAAAAGGGTTTAGCTAAGTTTTTATTTTTAATCTAAGCTTTTCAAAATTGTTTTCAAACAATCACGAAGTATTTTGATTTTAGAATATTTAATTTGATATATTTTCCTAAGGTAGCCGGATATCTTTTTAAATATACGAATTTCCTTAATTAAAGGAAAAAATACATTCTGATGCATTGCATTTTCCATATTCATGCATATTATATAATATGTAATTTTTGCTATGTTTAATTTTCATGATGGTGTTATTATCTTTGATTTAAATTTTTGATATTATATTATTTGTTATAATGTTTTGAATATCTCATGATATCCTATGCTTTTTATTAGTTATTTTTGTCATACTATTAAGCATATGCTATGTTCATGCATTATTATTTTAATTTTTATTTTCATGCATATTATATGATAGCATTATTTTATATTTCATGTCATTTAGATTATATGCCATATCATTTACATTTTCCATGTCATTTAAATTATTTTATTTCATATAGAATATATTATGTTACCTAGGTCATTTCATTTCATGTAGAATATATTATGTTACCTAGGTCATTTCATTTCATGTAGAATATATTATGTTACCTAGGTCATTTCATTTCATTTCATATAGAATATATCATATAGAATATATCATATAACTTAGGATATTTCATTTCATTTAGAATATGTTAAGACATTTAAATTATATCATATCATTTAGGCTGCATTATATTATGTAGACTTTGCTATGTCATTTATTTATGTTATACATATTCATATTTTTTAAAATATTTTCAAAAAGGTAATGATTTTCAATAAAATAAAGATATTCCCGAGTTAAAATAATTCATGAATTCTCTGCCGGGTTTGCTGGGGAGGATATTATCAATTATCATTAATAAGGGAATATCTTCTTTAAAATGAGAATGATTCGGAAAGTTTTTCAAACTAATAAAATTTTTTATATTTTGCCACGTTTGTTGGGGAATATAGGAAAATTTTGAATTTATAAATTCTGGATCATTTTCAATTAAAAATGGAATTATTTTTCTTTAAATTGGGAATTAACTTGAAATACAAAATTTAAAACTGATTTTTTACCGAGACTTGAGATAACACACGATTAATAATGTACCGTTTTATACGGGCGTTGTGGGGGTGCTAATCCTTCCCCACACGTAATCGAGTCCCGAACCCGCTTCTTTGATTTCTCTAGTTTAAAACGCAGACTTGAAATTGGTTTTTAAAATGTTTTTATTAATTTTAAAATATTTTATAAAATCGGTTTTAATAGGTGGCCGATCACACCTAGCTAAAAAAGATTGGTGGCGACTCCATATCTTTTTCAAGGTCATTTTCACAACCTTCATTTTTCAAGAGGAATTTAGTCGACTTTTCCTCGGTTTTTTTTTAATGTCACGCTTAACGAATAATAAAGTCTTGCGATGAAACTTGTTATTTTTAGGTTGCGACAGCTTGGCGACTCCATTGGGGACTATTAGAGAGTCAGGCCTAAAATTAGTTAAGTGTTATCAAAGTCTCGGTTTTGTTGGTTTAATTGGTATTTAATTTTAATTCCCACATTTAAAAAAAAGGATAATTTCAAAAATAATAAAATATTTTTAAACATGTCCATATTCATGTGTATACATATTATAATTGTTCTCTGGTTATTTTTGTGCATATATTAATTTATTGATTAATTGATGACTTATGTTGTTTAATCTTGTTGGGGCATTTAGAATAAGGGATGTAGAATAAGTGGTGAAAGGTTTGTTATTTCTCCTCACACACTACACGTGCATTTGCATATCATGAATCCTATACCTGGGTTCTGTCCTTTTAGGTGGGAGCAAAGTAACTAAGCATTCGTGATTAACAATCCGCATGGGCTAGTGAAACACTTCTGGAGTACTAAATTACCTAAGCCCCCGTGATTAACAATCTGTATGGGCTAGGGAAATAGACTCTAACGAATTGAACCCGCTTTTATCGGGGTGCCTTACTAGCCTTCACCGGCGATAGTGAGAAACAATTCGGGGTTTTTAGAACTAATTCACCTTTATATAGTAAACCTAGGCGAAGCCATGCCGAATTTCCAATTAGATATCCCGAAGTTAAGAACACATGCAGGAATATTTCCAATCCTTTTACCTTCTATTCTACTTTTCGTATAAGTTTATTTTTTCGGACAATGATGAACGTACATCACAATGCCCGTAATAAGTGTTGGTATTTCGTCCCAGGGTTGTTATAATGCCGAAATTTTGTTGGCATCCTCAGGGATAATTATTGTCTTGGATTATATGTTTTTTTGTATTATTCGAATTTATTCCCGTTACTAAATTCATTTTCTTTTTGTTGTTGTTTTTTTCATTTTTTTTTGTATTCTTGTCATCATTTTTTGCACATGGAAGGTTATTGGTCTCGGGATAATATTCAACCAAAAGGGCTTTCATGGAGAGTCAGAGTGTCTCAATGGTCGAGAAGCATTTAGAGGTTAGGAAACAGTCCGAGAAAGGTCAGCAGGATAATGGGGATTGTTTGAAGATGGGATATGTGTTAGCATTACCAGCTGAGGTTGATCTTACTATCAGGCAAAATGATCTCCAGGAATTGATGGATATATGGAATCAATGGAACATATCAGAAAAAGAAGCCTTCACTCAGACTTATGGGGATATAGCACTGTTAGTTCAAGTTAAGGTCAGTGGTGAGGTGATCCGGGCTATGGTGCAATTCTGGAATCCCGCTTATCGGTGTTTTACCTTCAACCGAGAAGATATGACTCCAACCATAGAGGAATATTCGATCTTGCTACATATTGAGAACGTTATTCCCGACCGTATTTATTTGAAGGATACAAAGACGCCGGGTTTCAAGAAAAAGGTCTCTAAGATTCTGGGAGTGGAAAGAAATTGGGTCGAAAGCCATGTTGTCTGAAAAGGGGTAAGCTACTGTATATCATGGGATATTTTATGGACCTTAATCCATAGCCATTCAAGAAAGGAGATAGTTAGGAATATTTTTGCTTTGGCTATCTATGGTTTAGTTATCTTCCCAAAGATATTAGGGTATGTGGATGTGGCGATATTTGATATTTTTGAGAGGCTTGAACAGAGGATAAACCCAGCCTCGGAAATTATAACAGAAACAATCCGATCGCTGAATTTCTGTAAACGAGAAGGAAAAGGGCGTTTTGTAGGTTGTATACAGCTCCTTTACATATGGGTTCAGAGCCATTTTTGTAAACAGGAGAATTTCCCTCTTCGCTCGTATTAGAAGTCTTTTGCACCAATTGGTGAATTTCTTAAGAGGGATTGGCTTGAAAATAGGACTGAGGAACAATGGATCAACATATTTCGGAATGTCAGGGCTGAGATGATAATTTGGAGAGCTCCATGGATAGCTCCTATGCCGACATTGTACAAGTGCGAAGATAAAGCTTCTGTTCCATAATTGGGAGTATGGGGAGGAGTGAGCTGTACACCACTGTTGGTACTAAGACAATCGAAATCCCGTCAGTTTACTCCTATGACCCATGACCTTAGTAATTTGGAATTTTCTTATGGAGAAGATGGATACTCGGAAAAGGTATGTGAGATTGTAGTAGCATGGAAAGAAAGTCATCGGGTGGAGGTAGCTAGATATGCCGACATCGTTACACCGATTACCTGACATGGAGGGAATTGAGGGTTAATGATAGGTTGTTGACATCAAATGGGGAAGAAGTTCAGCTTTTGAGTTCACCACACAAGGAAGCACCATCGGAGTTAGAAATTGCAAGGGCAGAATTCGAAAAAGAAAAGGCCCAAATGAGCAAGGAAATTGCCCGATTGCAAGAAGAGCTTGAGGATATGAAAAGTAGGGAATCAGCTCGAGAAAGAGAAAAGGAAAAGATCAAGAGAGAAAGGGACACTGCTAAAAGCGATCTTCAGGAATTACACTTGGAGAACAAGAGGAACCGTTTCGAGCTCAGATTCGAGGGGACTCTCAAGACTTCCGGGGAATGGGAACAAGAAGTCAAAAACCTCAAGAAGGAGAAAAACTATTGGACAGAGAGAGCAAAGCATGAGGAAGCCCGAGCCAATCAGCTGGAGAAACAAGCTAAGGAAAGCTTACATGGTGATGCTTCTGCTAACATGTCAAAGGGCCGTGAACAAGTAGGGGTCAGATTGAAGAGCAAGGCAATCAAAAGAGGACAGTGAAAAAGGTCCAAGATCCGAGGGAGTTACTATAGGACCAGTGTTTTGTAATAGCATTTTTAAATTAGGATAGACAGATTATCAGATTGTCTTAAGCAATGATCTTTTCTTTGATGTATTTAGTTCCAGGAAATCAATGAAAGATCGTTTGGTTGGAACTATCTCGGGGCCAATATTTTTAAATGCATTCATCATTCATTTGTTCTTTACTTTATATATTTTGTTTGTTCATTCATTTATATTTATAATCATTCATTCATTTATTCTTTATAAATTGTTCATACACTTAGTCATTTATTTGTCCATTCATTTATTCTTTATAATTAGTCATTCAGGTTCACACACTTAGTCATTTACTTATTTGTTCATTCATTAACATTTAGTCATTTATTCATTCATTCATTCATTCATTCATTTTTATAAAATAAAATAAAAAATGTGTCAATAATTTCTAATCCATGGTTTTTAAAACTAAAGGTACAATTGGTCGCACTCAGAAAGAATTAGACTTTCGACACCCTTACAATACTCGATCTCAAGCAAGAGCTATGGAGAACGATCAGCTTGCTAGAATTGAAAGGATGGAAAGAATTCAAAAAGAACTGCAGGAACAATTGGCTAAGTCTCAAGAGGAGTCACGGGAACAAATGACCAAAGTCATGGAGATGAGGAGTACCATGATGAGGCAGAAGTGGCCAGGAGAAAATTCAGTACCAGAATGGGGGCGGTAAACTAGGAAGATCGACCAGAGGTGGTACAGAAGAATGGCCAGACATCCCAGCCTGTGGGAAATGAACTTCCGACTGGGGCAGCATCCTATATTTACATCCAACCAGCGGTCGAAGCACAGAATTTTGGTCCTAAAAGGGGTAATATTGGGGTTGATCCAATTGATGTGGACGTTCCAGACTTTGAAGAAATGGCCGAAAAGTAAAGGGCAAAGATGACTGAGTTGAAGAGGGTTGAAATCCCAGAAAAAATATCAGCTGCTGGATGAAAGACTGAGGGAAGTTGAAGGAGTAGAACTATTTGGCAGTCTAGATGCCAAAGAGATGAGTTTAGTGCAAGGTCTGGTGATTCCTCCAAAGTTCAAAGTACCAAACTTTGAAAAATATAACAGAACTACCAACCCATCAGCGCATCTAACCATTTATTGCCGAAAGATGACCGGACATGATGAAGACAAAATTGCTCATCCACTGTTTCCAAGATAGCTTGATAGGGTCCGCAACTCGATGGTATAACCAGCTTACGCGTTCTAAGATCCGTTCCTGGATGGATCTAGCCAAAGCTTTCATGGAACAGTACAAGCATGTGACAGACATGGTGCCTGACTGTCTAACCTTCCAAAACATGGAAAAGAAAGCTACTGAAAGCTTTAAAGAATATTCTCAGAGATGGAGAGACCTGGCTACACAAGTGCAACCCCCTTTAACCAACAAGGAAACTACAGTGCTTTTCATCAATACCCTTAAAGCACCTTATTATGATAAATTGGTGGGAAGTGCCACCAAGAACTTTGCAGATATGGTGATATCTGGGGAGATGATAGAGTCTGCTATTAAGAACGGGAAAATGGAAGGGGTGAGTCTGCTACCCCGAAGGGAGTTTTTCCTACAAAGAAGAAGGAGGAGACACATGCAGTCATTTTCAATCAAGACCCCTATACACCTCGTACACCATACACACCTCGTAGGCCTTATACTCCTACTACATCTTATGCACCTCTGACACCTTACACACCTTACCCGGGGTATAATCCTTACTACCCCAATGTGAACCACCTTACCCAAAATCCATTCCCCTATACCAATATACCACAACAGCCGTTCCCAACTGGTATATCTCCATAAATAACCCTTCCTCGAAACACTTTCCCAAACACTCAAGGTCTCGTGTGCAATGACTATCGTTCACCAATGAACGATCAAAAACCCCAATTTGATCCCATTCCTACTACCTATGGTGAGCTATATCCTAAACTACTACAAGGCCAACTTGTCGGGCCCGTATATCTTAAACCTTTGACCCCACCATACCCAAGATGGTACAATGCAAATACCAACTGTGCATATCATGCAGGAATTCAGGGGCATTCAACGGAGGATTGCATTGCCTTCAAAAAGAAAGTCCAAAGCTTAATCAATACCGGAGTTGTGAAGTTTGGGTCAAAGAATGGGCCGAATGTAGCGGGAAACCCATTGCCCGATCATGCTGAGAATCGGGTAAATGCAGTATTGGTAGGGGAAGTCAGAAGGTTAAACAAAATGCCAGGAAAGTCAAGACTCCGATGTTAACAGTATGGGTCGAGATGGTTAAGGTAGGAATGGTGGAGGATACAGACAGTTTAAAAATGGTTGCAAAGAGAGTGTAGAATTGGTGCCCGTTCCATAAATGTTCAAGTCATATCATACAAGACTGCGGGGAATTTTTGGCTAAAGTCCAAAATATGATGGATAATGGAGAGGCCTAGTTTTACGAGGAGACAGAGGAGGAAGTAGAGGTTATTGAAAATGCGGTTGGCTATGGAATAGGAAGACCTTTGATCATCTATTATGATGAACCAGAGAAGACTACTCCGGTTGTTGAGGAAATTACGTCCAAGCTAATCATAGATTTGCCTTCTTCCTTTTCATACAAGGAAAGCAAAACTACACCATGGAAATATGACTGCAGCATGGTTATGCCCGGGTCATCAAGTCAACAAGATATTATAGGTGTGGGGCACTTAACACGAAGTTGTTGAACAGGGATCAACAAGAAAGGATGGAGGACTGGACAAGGGGAAGAAAGTAGTTGAACCAATCCATATTGAGATGGATTTGTCAAAAGAAGTAGGAGGGGATCAGCCCCGATAAACAGGATAAAAGAGCCGGTGAACGAAAAGGAGGCCTGTGAGTTTTTAAAGTTCATAAAACATAGTGAGTATAGTCTGGTTGAGCAATTGCAGCATCAGCCCGCAATAATCTCCATCTTATCCTTACTATTAAACTCAGAGCCACAAAAAAATACCCTATTAAGAGTGTTGAATCAGGCATACGTGGCTAACAACAAATCGGTAGAAAAGTTAGATAGGCTAGTGGGAAACATTGCGGCAGACGACCATATATTTTCAGTTATGATGAAATACCACCCAATGGTATTGGGTCCACAAAGGCTCTTCACATAACAACCACATGCAAAGGGAATATACTACCAAGGGTGCTTCTGCATAATGGTTCTTCATTAAATGTAATGCCCTTGGCAACCCTATCTAAGTTTCCAATTGATATATCTTATATGTTGCCGAGTTGCACAGTAGTCAGGGCTTTCGATGGTACCAGGAGAGAGGTAATAGGAACTATTGAGGTTCTTTTGGAGATAGGCCCATGCACCTATACGGTGAACTTCCAGGTCATGGATGTTAATTTATCCTATAATTGCTTGTTGGGAAGGCCGTGGATACATTCAGCAGGGGCTGTACCCTCGTCTCTCCACCAGAAGCTGAAGTTTGTGATGGAGGGCCATTTGTTCACTTTATCAGGAGAAGAAGACATAATAGCCTCTGCATCTACTGAATCTCCTTATGTTGAACCCAATGAAGATGCCGTAGAATGTTTTTTTGGGTCTTTGGAATTCGTAAATGCGGTTTTCATCGCTGAATGACGAAGAATTCCAAAGCCAAAGTTGTCCAAGAACACAAGGCTGGGAGTAAGAACCACCGTAGGAAAGGGCTGCAGGGCTGGAAAAGGTCTTGGGAAATATCTTCAAGAGATGGCCTGAGCAATGGAAGCAGTGGGAAAGAAATATCGATTTGGCTTAGGGTATCTTCCGAAGGCCCATGAGAGGAGGAAACAAGTTGAAAGGAACCAACAAAGGAGGATGGCCCGTCTCACGGGTATGGATATTTGAATGGGAACCCATGACTTTCCCACCAATCCTTCACAACTTTTGCTCTGCTGGTTTTCTATTCGGAGAAAAGAATTCAGAGGATGTACTCATAATGATCGAGCAAGCTTTTGAAAAATTCCATGTGAACAAAAGGGGGCAGATTCAGGATATGGTGATTTGCATGAACGAGAAAGAATGGATGGGAAGTGACAATGCGAACTGGATGGTGCGACCTTGTCCACCAGGATATAGACTGACCAATTAGAGCGCGACTGAGTTGACCATCGTTTTTAAGTCTATTCCAACATAATACTTTAAAAAAAAAATCTTAATTATCTTTACCCAGAGATATTAAGAGTTTTTTCTGTAATGGGCTTTTTGTTTAAACATTTTCATTCAATAAATAACAAGCACACTGCATTTTATCCATATTGATATGTCCATATTCTTTCATTTTTGTTATTTATTTTGTTTTCATTATATATTTTTTCCTATATTGTTTCTTCTCCACCTATTTACAGGTGTACGGATGCGGAATATGAGGACCTTCCTGTCAATAATTCTGAAATTGATTTTGAAATACCCATTTGCACGGGTGATTTTGAGGCTAACGAAGATACTGAGGATTATGGTCTACCTCCGGATCTATTAAGGAAAATAGAATAAGAGGAGAAATAAGTACTTCCTCATAAAGAATTATTGGAAATGATAAATCTGGGAAATCGTGAAGAGATAAAGGAAGTCAAAATCGAAACTTTAATGTCATCATCAATAAAGGGTGAATTGATAGCCTTGCTCCAGGAATATGTGGATATATTTGCATTGTCTTACCAAGACATGCTAGGGTTGGATCCGGGTATTGTGGTTCATAAGCTCCCTTTAAGGCCAGAATGCAAGCCATTTCAGCAAAAGTTGAGAAGAATGAGGCCAGACATGCTGTTAAAGATAAAGAGGAGGTGAAGAAGCAATTTGATACTGGATTCTTAGAGGTGGCAAAATATCCAGAATGGGTGGCAAATATTGTTCTAGTACCAAAGAAGGATGGCAAGGTGAGGATGTGCGTTGATTAGCGAGATTTGAACAATGCCAGCCCTAAAGATAATTTCCCTTTGCCCCATATTGATACTCTTGTGGATAGTACGGTGAAAAGTTCTTTATTTTCTTTCATGGACGGATTCTCAGGATATAATCAGATCAAGATGGAACCGAAAGATATGGAGAAAACCACATTTGTTACAATGTGAGGAACCTTCTGCTACAAGGTAATGCCATTTGGGTTGAAGAATGCTTGGGCAACATATCAGAGAGCCATGGTGACCTTCTTTCATGATATGATGCATAAGGGAATTGAGGTTTATGTTGATGATATGATCGCGAAGTCACAAGGAGAAGATGAGCATATTGCGAATCTCAAGAAGCTCTTCGAACGACTAAGGAAGTTTAGACTCAAGCTAAATCCGGCAAAATGCACTTTTGGAGTCACCTCGAGAAAATTGTTGGGTTTTGTCGTCAGCAAAAGAGGAATTGAGATTGACCCGGATAAAGTGAAGGCCATTCAGAATTTGCCACCATCTCGTACTCAAAAGGAAGTAAGAGACTTTCTGGGGAGATTGAATTACATTGCTCGGTTTATTTCTAAGTTAACTGACAAATGTGATCCAATATTTAAGTTACTTCGAAAACGTGATCCAGGAGAATGGAATGAAGGTTGTCAGATTGCATTTGAAAAGGTTAAACATTATCTATCCAACCCACCAATATTAATGCCACATGTTTCGGATAAACCAATGATACTGTATTTATCAGTATTTGAGAGATCCATGGGTTGTGTTTTGGGGCAGCTTGATGAGACTGAAAAGAAAGAACAAGCAGTTTACTACCTCAGCAAGAAGTTCATAGATTATGAGTTGAAATATTCATCAGTAGAAAAGTTGTGCTGTGCCTTAGCTTAGACTGCTCGAAGACTCAGACAGTACATGTTGTACCATACAACGTGGTTGATTGCCAAGCTAGATCCAATCAAGTATATGTTGGAAGCACCTTCTTTGTGAGGAATGACGGCAAGATGGAAGGTTTTATTGTCAGAGTACGACATTGTATATGTAAGCCAAAAGGCTATCAAGGGCAGTGTTGTGGCTGAATTCAAGCAAGTCGGGCAGTGGAAGATTATGAGTTGTTGAACTTTGACTTCCCGGATGAAGATTTGATGTATGTTTTGCAAGCAGATAAGATTCCCCTGAAGAAGAAAGTATGGAAAATGTACTTTGATGGCGTATCTAATGCTATGGGGCATGGAATCGGTGCAGTCCTCATATCCCCAGAAGAAGATTATTAACCTTTCACTGCTAGATTGGATTTTGATTGTACAAACAATACTGCCGAGTATGAAGCGTGTACTATGGGCCTTCGTGCTGCAGTGGACAAAAAGATCAAAGTATTGGAAGTTTTTGGAGACTCAGCCTTAGTGATATACCAGCTACGAGGAGAATAGGAAACCCGAGATACAAAGTTAATCTGATACCGAGAACTCATATTGAGTTTATTGGAGGAATTTGAAGAAGTGAATTTCAATTACTTTCCTCGAAAAGAAAATCGAATGGCAGATGCTCTGGCTACTTTGTCATCAATGTTTAAAGTGAATGAAGGGGCTGAAGTTGTGCCAATAAAGATGAGTATATATGAATCTCTTGCCCACTGTCTGAGTATTGAAGAAGAAGCAGATGGCCTCTCTTGGTATAATGACATCTTGCAGTACATCAAGAGTCAACAGTATTTAGAACAAACAACAGAAAATGACAAGAGAACTCTAAGAAGGCTAGCAATGGGTTTTGTTCTAGACAGTGAGATTCTCTACAAGAAAGGAAAATATCAAGTCTTGTTGAGATGTGTCGGATCTGCCGAAGCTCGGAGAATTATAGAAGAGGTCCATGAAAGGATATGTGGCACTCATGCTAATGGTCACATGCTTGCTAAACAGATTATGAGGGCATGGTACTATTGGTTGACAATAGAAGGAGATTGTATCAATTATTCCCAAAAGTGCCATAAATGCCAGATATATGCAGATGAGATTCATGTGCCGCCATCGCCATTACATGTCATGACTGCACCGTGGTTCTTTTCAATGTAGGGAATGGATATGATCGGACCTATTACCCCGAAAGCTTCAAATAGACATCGTTTCATCTTGGTGGCCATAGATTATTTCACAAAGTGGGTAGAAGCTATTTTCTATGCGAATGTAACAAAGTCGGTGGTATGTAGATTTGTTAAGAAAGAAATCATATGCTGTTACAGGTTGCCAGCAAGAGTTGTTTCGGATAATGCTCTTAATTTGAACAATAAGATGATGAGTGAAGGTGTACTTAATTCAAGATTACACATCATAATTCGGCACCTTACCATCCGAAGATGAATGGGGCAGTAGAAGTAGCCAATAAGAACATCAAGAAGATTGTTGAGAAGACGGACGATGTGTACAACGATTGGCATGAGATCTTGCCTTTTGCTCTTCATGCATATCGTACTTCGGTCCGTACATCTATAGGGGCAATGCTGTTTTCTTTGGTTTACGGGATGGAAGCAGTGCTACCTATTGAAGTTGAGATCCCTTCATTTCGGGTTTTGATGGAACTTGGCCTAGAGGAAGCAGAATGGGTTAGAGATCATTATGAACAGTTGAATCTCATCGAGGAGAAAAGATTGAAAGCAATTTGTCACGGGCAGTTGTATCCGAAAATGATGATTCGAGCCCACAACAAGAAAGTTCGTCCCAGACAGTTTCGAAAAAGGGAGTTGGTACTGAGGAAAATTCTCCCTATAGTGAAGGATCCGAAAGAAAAATGGGCTCTGAATTGGGAAGGACCCTATGTAGTAAAAAGAGCATTTTCTGGAGGAGCATTGATTTTAACTAGAATGGATGGTGAGGATTTCAGAAATCCCGTGAATGCTGATGAACTGAAGAAGTATTATGCTTGAAAAAAAAAGTGTAATGCTGTGCACATGGAAATTCGAATGATTCCAAGTGTAAAAATAGAAATTCTATATATCTATCTCCCGTGTGAATTGCTTTTTAATGAGAATATTCATGCTTGATATGATGAATGGCTATCTTTCATATTCTTTTCACTAAGAAGAAATTATCCTTAGTCACCCCTTTGAGCCTTAGGAATTATTTCTTTCTTTAAACCTTGATCAAGGATCAACCTCTACAATGGAGGGCAAATGCGAAGAAAAATAATCAAAAATCATGGCAAAAAGAAAGCCATCGAAAAATGTGGCAAATGAAAGCCAAAAAAGCATAAAAAAAATAAAAAATAAAGAAAAGAAAAACCAAAAAAATGGACAAATGTTTCAAGAATGTGTTCTCCTCAATGATCCTTGATTCAATCACCCTTAAAAACATTTTGGGCCTATTTTATCCTTCATTTCTAAACCTGAACCTTGGCCTACATTATGTGCTTTAAAAGCTCATTTTGATCAAGCATGGATATTTAATTTGAAAGGTTATTCTCAGAATTCATCCCATCTTTTGAATTGATATTTTTACCTTGGAAACATTTAGAATTCTCAGATGCATGGTAGAATACCAAAAAAAAAAAATTCAAAAATGAAAAAATGTAAAAGGAGAGGTTTAAGCCGAAAACCTGCAAAGGGCGACTTAATACCGAATGGAGGATACTTGAGTTGAAAACCCGCAAAGGGCAGCTCAGGTACTAATTAAAAGTTTGAATCAATGCTCCATGTAAAGGGGGAGAAAAGATCTGAAAATCAGAAGAAAGGGGAACAACTCAGGCTGATGTAACTACGGAAGCCGAGAGGTTACCCAAGTAAATTACTTGTTCAAGAGAAATTTCAGATGGTTTGAAATGGAGGGGTCCAAGATATTCCGCATCCGGGGCATCTTCAACCTATAACTTTACATTTTTTTTCTTATATACTTGATATTTGTTTTTACTATTTTAAAAATTTTCTTGCAATAAATTCTTGTTATCCTTTTCATGACAATTTTTGCTTGATTCATATTTTCTTTCATACATTTTTGAGATGCATTATGATTGTTATTAAATTGAATGATGATTAGTAATAAAAAATCTTTAAATAAAAGGATTTCAAAGTATTACTAAGGAATAGATTTAAATCTTGGGAAAGGTTTGGAAAGTTCACCAAGTAAAAGAAAACAGTAAACGGGTTGGAGACTCCATCACGAAGTCAGAAAATCTGTGAACTTCAGCGAAAGCTAGAAACTGATATTGTTTGACAAATTATCTTGAGTGAAGGTTTCCTTAAGTGGGGCATCAATGAACAATTGAAGACTCCGTCATGAAGTCGGATAATCTGTGAACCCCAAAAAAACCATGGATTAGAAATCATGACACAATCATTTGATTGCATTCATTCTTAGGAAACATACAAGCATTTGTAGAGCATGTCATTCTCATCATTGCATTTAGCTAACATTGCAGAAATCAGGAAAACTTGGACTTCCCCAAAGTGAACTCGTTCTGTTTTTCAAATGAGTCGAGCCTCGAGATCACCGTCGAGGTACATTTTGTTTCAAATCGAATTCATTCTGTTTTATCAAATGAGTCGAGCCTTGAGACCACCGTCGAGGTATTTTCTTCTGTTCTAAATCGAATTAATTCTGTTTTATCAAATGAGTCGAGCCTTGAGACCATCATCAAGGTATTTCCTTCTGTTTTAAATCGAATTCATTCTGTTTTATCAAATGAGTCGAGCCTTGAGACCATCGTCGAGGTATTTCCTTCTGTTTTAAATCAAATTCATTATGTTTTATCAAATGAGTCGAGTCTTGAGACCACCGTCGAGGTATTTCCTTTTGTTTTAAATCGAAATCATTCTGTTTTATCAAATGAGTCGAGCATTGAGACCACCGTCGAGGTATTTCCTTCTGTTTTAAATCGAATTCATTCTTTTTTATCAAATGAGTCGAGCCTTGAGACCACCGTCGAGGTATTTTCTTTTGTTTTAAATCGAATTCATTCTGTTTTATCAAATGAGTCGAGCCTTGAGACCACCGTCGAGGTATTTTCTTTTGTTTTAAATCGAATTCATTCTGTGTTATCAAATGAGTCAAGCCTTGAGACCACTGTCGAGGTATTTCCTTTTGTTTTAAATCGAATTCATTCTGTTTATCAAATGAGTCAAGCCTTGAGATAGTCGTCAAGGTATTTTCAAATCACGGGTAAGGCCTCCGGGCACCAGTCTTAAGGCCTCCGGGCACCATTCTTAAGACCTCCAGGCATCTTTTTTAAAGTCACATACAGCGTATTTTTTTAAACTCACGGGTAAGGCCTCCGAGCACCATTCTTAAGACCTCCGTGCACCATTCTTAAGATCTCCGGGCATCATTTTTTAAAGTCGCATACAACGCATTTTTTTTAACTCACGAGTAAGGCCTCCGGGCATCATTCTTAAGACCTCCGGGTATCATTTTTAAAGTCGCATACAGCGCATTTTTTTAAATCACGGGTAAGGCCTCCGGGCACCATTTTTAAGATCTCTGGTGGAGATAGCCAGAGTTTTACATTTACTTGAACAAGTCTTTGGTGGTGATAGCCAAAGCCTCTGGTGGAGAT
The DNA here is from genome assembly GCA_030761205.1 of Fremontodendron californicum. NCBI lineage: Eukaryota > Viridiplantae > Streptophyta > Magnoliopsida > Malvales > Malvaceae > Fremontodendron > Fremontodendron californicum. The sequence continues at coordinate 9,149,085 of JAULJL010000041.1, read as the reverse complement.
ATCCAGAGTTTTAGATTTGCTTGAGCAAGTCTTTGGTGGTGATAGCCGAAGCTTCTAGAGGAGATACCCAGAATTTTAAACACAGTTTAGCACAAGACAGGTCAAACCCTAGAGACCATCGTCGATGTCTTTTCTTCTCTTGCAAATCGAACTCGTTTCCTTAAGACGAGTCGAGCCTTGATTAGTCAGGGAATTCAATTTAAGGATAATATCTTCTATTTACAGTTTTTTTTTCAAAAATAAAATGAAAAATAAAATGAAAAAAATGAAAATGAAATGAAAAAAGAAAACCCATTTCCCTTCCCTTCACATGTGATTTCACTAACTGGACAAAATTAGTATTTGTTTATCTTTGCCTGATTCCTGATTCTCAGCAATAGCTAAAGAGGGGCAGCTGTAGACATCTAATTTTGTCCGGACCATTAAAACAGGTATGTTTTCTTCCTAAATTGATGTTTCAGACTGTAAAAAGACTTTTTTCATCCTGCAGGTGGTACTCCGAAACTTAGACTAAGAAGATGAGCATAAAAAGTCAAACTTGAAAAAGTCAACCCCAAAAAGTCAACTATTGAAAAAGTCAACCCACTTTCAAAATCAAGATTTGAAGTTCAATTGAAAAATGGCGAAAGAATTTTGATAATCCGAGGTCTACATCGAAAGATATGGAGTTCGGAAGTTGGGTTATGGAGATTCAGTAGAAAGAAAACCCTAATCCGAAAAATTTAGGGAAAAGTGCTTAAACGATCTAATTGGTCGAAATTGAAGGTTCCAAATGAAAGATAAGCACTGACTACGGGTAATGGAGAAGCTACTTGAAAGAAAAACTAAAAGAAAAGTCAATCCGAAAGAAAACTGAGAATTAGGGTTTGTGGTGGATTTCGGTGAATTTGGGAAGAATTACAAAAATGGCCCGACTCGGTAGGACTAAAGCCCCTAATGGATGAGGAGTGATTAAAAAAGGATAGCCCAAGGCTCAGTTTGAAGAAAATTTGAAAATCGGACTTGTTTTGAGCAAAACCGGGTTTAAGAGGCAAAAAAGGCAAAATTAGAAAATTTGAGAAAAATAGCAAATGAACTCCAAAGATTCTGAAAAATTATAAATCTCATTCTTAAATCATTTTGAAGAGATTTACGAAAGAAAATCTTGATACGGAGTTCGTTTGCAAAATGGCCAAATCCCGGGTCACCTATGTAGAAATTCAAGAAAATAATTCCCTAACAAATAGCAAATGAACTCCAAAAATTCTGAAAATTTGAAAATCTCATTTTTAAATTATTTGGAAGAGATTTGCGAAAGAAAATCTTGATTCGGAGTTCGTTTGCAAAATGGCCAAATCTCGGACCCATTTATGCAATAATTCAAGCAAATAAATCCCGAAAATATAACAAATGAGTTCCAAAAATTATGAAAACTTCCAGGTCACACTTTTAAATTATTTGGAAGAGATTAGTGAAGAAAAATATGGATTTGGAGCACGTTTAAAAAGTGGTAAAGTTTGGGGGCATAAAAGGACAATTTTGGAAGAAAAAATCCAAATAAATAGCAAATGGACTCGAAAAATTTTTTAAACTTGCAAAATTCAATTTTTTATGATTTTGAAAGTATTGAAAAAAGAAAATTTGAATTTGGATTCCGTTTTCAATTTATTTATGTTCGGGGGGCAAAATGGTCATTTTACCTAAGAAACCGAAAAGTGCTCTTCTTGCCTTTTAAAAAAGTGAAACATGGAAAGAAAGAAGGGGGGTTGGCCGGCCAAGGCCCAAAGATAGGTAGGAAGATTCTGATTTTTTAATCAAACGGCCAACAATGAAGAGAAAGTTAGTTATTTTTTTATCAAGCCTTTGCAAATAAGCCACATGGACCAATGCATGAAGAGGGAGAGTGTCAACATAATGGCTTAAGATTCTTGAACAGCTGTAATTGTGGATAGCTGATGGCCTAATCTACGGGTGATAATTTCATGTTTTAAACATCTTGGATCAATAGGCTTTGGATGAAAATTGGTTGATGGAAAAATGACAACATCCTAGCCTAGAGGGGGGGATTTTGCCACACTACAAGGGAGGACTATCTCTTTCATTTTCAGATGGATTCACTCTCTATTCTCTCTTGGTTTTGGCTGATTTTCTCTCTATTGTTGAAAAGCAAAAAGAAAAGTTTAGGAAAAAAAAAAATAAAGTTAGAAGAGAAAAAGCTTGAAAGATAGCTTCTAGAGGTTGCTTTAAGCACCATACTCTTGCACTTTCTTTGATTTTCCATTCTTGATTTGCTTTTTTGTTTATTATTTTGGTGAGTTTCTTTTTATTTCTCTTTTTAAATAAGTGTTTTTAATGTTCTTCTTTAAGTTCCTTCTTGATTCTTTCTTGTAAAAAGCTTTTGAAAATGTTTTTTCCTTTTGTTTTGGGGTTGGCCGAATGGTCTAGTGTTTTTTAGAGTTGCTGTTTTGCTCTGTTATTTCATGTTATTTTTGATATTTAATAATGATGAGAACCAAGCTGGTATTGGACTTCAAGATCCATTGCATGTTCCTATTGGGCCTATTACAAGGTCAAGATCCAAGAAGCTCAAGGAAGCTATGCAAGGATTGGTAAAAAGGACTTGGGAAGAATCTACAAGTCTTTTAAGCAATGTCAATCCATTCAAGTTGGGCTGCTTGAATGAGAAAGACCAAGAATTGGTCCATGTGATCCAAGCTTCACATGATGGGCCATAGAGGAATTCAAGGGGGCGGCAATCTTAATGAATTAGTGGGCCTGTTTTTAGTTCATTATCTAATATGAAGTGGGGACCAATTCATTAATGTTGTGGCGCCTAAATTAGAAGCTTTAGTTGGGTCTTTTAATTACTTAGGCTTTTGGGCCTGCTTTATGTATTATGTCCATTAAGCTTGTGGGGTCTATCTTCATTAAACTTGTTGGACATCCTTTTAATTATTTAGTTTTTGGGCTTGAGCATGTCCAGCCCGTATTTTATATATTATTACTTAGTAGATTAGGGTTTTTGTAGGGAGGCTATAAATATATGTCTTAGCCGCCTACTTCAATTATCTTTTGATCAATTAAGTCTGATTTTATTCAGTGAGAGTTTTCTCTTTTTAGTTCTTGAAAGAACTTAGGAACTTATCAAAGAATTCCTTCTTTTTGGCGTTCAACCTATCAAACTTAGGTTCTTGAAACGAGAGTTCTTAGGGTTTAGATTACATGCTTAATCTAGGTTCTTTGAAACAGGCTTTTAAGGGTTTAAGTTTTCTTTGCCTGAATCTTGGCTTTTCTGGGTTAGGTATTTCAATTTGTTAGTGGGTTCAAAGGGTTTAACCCCTAGGGTTCACATCAGTTGGTATCAGAGCACTATTGCTGCACCACTTACTGAAGTTATTAAAAAGAATGTTGGTTTTCATTGGGGCAATGAACAAGAGAAAGCATTTGTTAATCTTAAAGATAGGTTATGTTCAGCACCTGTTTTAACATTACCTAACTTTGACAAAGCTTTTGAGATTGAATGTGATGCCTCAGGAATAGGAATTGGAGCTGTTTTAATGCAGGAAAAGCGTCCAATCGCATTCTTCAGTGAGAAGCTTAGTGGAGCGGCGTTGAACTATCCAACTTATGACAAGGAGCTCTATGCACTTGTTAGAGCTTTGGAGACATGGCAGCATTACTTATGGCCTAAGGAATTTGTGATACATACTGATCATGAGTCATTGAAACATCTCAAGGGTCAAGGTAAGTTGAATAAGAGACATGCTAGGTGGATGGAATACATAGAGACCTTTCCTTATGTCATTAGATATAAGCAAGGTAAGGAAAATATTGTGGCTGATGCTTTATCTAGGAGGTATGTATTTCTCACATCTATGAATGCTAAGATGCTTGGATTTGAATATATAAAGGATGAATATGCCAATGATGCTGATTTTTGTGATGTATACATAGCATGTGATAAGACAGCATTTGGTAAATTTTACAAGCATGATGGTTTTTTGTTTAGACAAGATAAACTATGTGTGCCTAATTGTTCTATGAGAGAGTTATTAGTGCGTGAGGCACATGGTGGTGGTTTAATGGGACACTTTGGTGTCAAGAAGACCTTAGAAATATTGTATGAACATTTCTTTTGGCCTAAAATGAAAAGGGATGTTATTCGCATATGTAATATATGCATTACATGTAGAAAGGCCAAATCTAAGGTTTTACCTCATGGGTTGTATACACCCTTACCAGTTCCTAGTGAACCATGGGTAGACATATCTATGGACTTTGTATTGGGTTTACCTAGGACGAAAAGGGGTAGGGATTCAATTTTTGTGGTAGTGGATAGGTTTAGCAAGATGGCACATTTTATCCCATGCCATAAAACTGATGATGCAACTAACATTGCTGAATTGTTCTTTAGGGAGATAGTGCGCCTACATGGTGTTCCTAGAAGCATTGTATCTGATAGAGATGTTAAGTTCCTTAGTTACTTTTGGAAGGTTTTGTGGGGGAAATTGGGTACTAAACTTTTGTTTTCTACTACTTGTCATCCACAAACTGATGGGCAAACTGAAGTAGTTAATAGGACTTTAACGCAACTTTTGCGCACTGATAACTCGTATAATTATATAGTTTTTAGTTATGTTTTATTATTGGTTTGCGTCAAATACGAGTTATTATTGCTTAGTCTAATTGTGTTTATGATCTTTTATATTTTTATGTAATTTGGTATTTTTTTACGAGTTTCTTTGAGTGATTTCAGATTACTAGGTTAAATCAACAATTAAGGGCAAATCCAGTTCAGTTCCAGTTCCGACACCTTTTGCCATATCAGCTATATCTAGAGTTTCACTGAAGCAATAAGGCTGAAATTTTAACCGTGCAAAGTTAAGAGGCATATCTATCTTTTTCATGTTTTACACTTCTTGAAACGGAGTCGTTTTCCCTAGTGAAATCGACCATCAAGTTGGCTGATGTGCAATGACGTCTGTGCTGACCAGTTTTGGTATTTTGACCATATCTTCTGATCCAAATCAGCAAATGAGCTGATTCCAACGGCTATGGATCACTAACTGATAGGGGAACATTGTTCTAGAAGACCATGTGATCAGATCAAGCCTCCAATATTGACAAAATTGACCATCAAGTTGGCTGATCAAAATTGTCATACAATATGACGAAAATTGTTAGAAAAATGCACCCACCTATTATACCTACCTTTGAAATTTGTAAAGCTTGTCTCTTGTCATTTAGCCCTCCAAAATGTGTATAAATAGAGGGCCTTGGATGATTGTAAGAGATTGTAGATTGGTAGGATATTAGCCATTGTAATAAAATTCTCTAAGTTTTCTTCTTCTTTCTTTTCTCTAGTTTTCTTTTTCTTTATTTTCTTCTTCTTCTTTCTTTCTTTTATTTCCTTCTTAGATTCTCTTTAATTTTATGTTTATGTTTACAATGCCTATGCTAGGCTAAACTTCTATTTGGTTAAGGGTGATTTCAAAGCCCTAGACATGTTTTGTGATTGATTTTCAGATTCTATCTATCATTAATTTTCTATCAAAGTTGCTTATGTTCTTCTACAAAAATTGTTCATGATGTTGTCTTGATTTATTTAGGTGTACAACTAGATAGATCTTGGTAATTATCTATTGCTAGTTTAGGAGTCTTGATCCGTGTAATTGTCTTGATTTCCTATTCATAAGTGGCAATTTGTGATTAATGATTATGGTCAAGTTTTCAATAATTGCAAAGTGGAACATAACCTAAGTTGAACAATCCGAGCTTATGTGTTTGTTGCTTAGATCAACCTATCTTTCTCATCATAAAGCTGCCATTAAATTGAATTTAGAGAGCTTATTCTAGGTTGTTTAATGGTTAGAGATTAAATAGAGAGCTTGTTCTATTTAACGACAAACTAAGGAAAGATTGGGATAACAGAGCTTGTTGTTATCTACGGTTGTTAACTTTGATAGTTGGTTGATATTGATAGATCTGAAATTGATTCTTAATGATGTCTAGTGGTGGAGAATGAAACCTTAACCATATTTTTCATATTTGATTCTTCTTACTTACTTGTTTTCTTACTTTTCTAGTTTGCTTATTTTTAAAAGTATATTTATTTTTATTGGCTGGTTATACCGCCTAATTTGTATATTAACTTTGTTTTATTTTTATTGGCTGGTTATACCGCCTAATTTAGTATATATATTTTTATTGGCTGGTTATACCGCCTAATTTAGTATATATATTTTTATTGGCTGGTTATACCGCCTTGCATCTTATTCTTATTATTTACTTTAGTTTAAATCTGGCTTCAAAAACCCCTTTTCTTTTATTGTTCTTGAATTTAAATTTTAAACTATTAACTTATAAACTAAAACCCAATCCCTGAGGACTCGACCCTTGCTAACTACTATACTTACAATTTATCTTTTTAGTGCAAGGTTAAATAAGATACACTCTTTTGGGTGCATCACGCACTGTTATACAAAAGAACTTGAAAACTTGGGAAGAATGTTTGCCATTCATAGAGTTTGCATATAATAGGACTGTGCATCTACTACTTCTTATTCTCCATTTGAGATTGTTTATGGTTTTAATCCATTAACTCCCTTAGATTTAATGCCTTTACCTGTTGATGCAAGGAATAGTTTGAATGGGAGTAAGAAATCTGAATTGGTGAAGTCTCTTCATGAAAAAGTAAAGCTTCAAATTGAGAAAAAGATTGCAAAAGTTGCTTCACAAGCAAACAAAGGCAGGAGGCGAGTTACTTTTGAACCAGGTGATTGGGTTTGGGTTCATATGCGCAAGGAAAGATTTCCAGCCCATAGGAGAACCAAGTTGCATCCTCGAGGAGATGGGCCTTTCCAAATCCTTGAGAAAATTAATGACAATGCTTACAAAGTAGACTTACCAGGTGAGTATAACGTTTCTGCTTCATTTAACGTTTCTGATCTTTCCCTTTATGATGTAGGTGATGATTCGAGGTCGAATCCTTTGGAGGAAAGGGGGAATGATGAGAACCAAGCTGGTATTGGACTTCAAGATCCATTGCATGTTCCTATTGGGCCTATTACAAGGTCAAGATCGAAGAAGCTCAAGGAAGCTATGCAAGGATTGGTAAAAAGGACTTGGGAAGAATCTACAAGTCTTTTAAGCAATGTCAATCCATTCAAGTTGGGCTGCTTGAATGAGAAAGACCAAGAATTGGTCCATGTGATCCAAGCTTCACATGATGGGCCATAGAGGAATTCAAGGGGGCGGCAATCTTAATGAATTAGTGGGCCTGTTTTTAGTTCATTATCTAATATGAAGTGGGGACCAATTCATTAATGTTGTGGCGCCTAAATTAGAAGCTTTAGTTGGGTCTTTTAATTACTTAAGCTTTTGGGCCTGCTTTATGTATTATGTCCATTAAGCTTGTGGGGTCTATCTTCATTAAACTTGTTGGACATCCTTTTAATTATTTAGTTTTTGGGCTTGAGCATGTTCAACCCGTATTTTATATATTATTACTTAGTAGATTAGGGTTTTTGTAGGGAGGCTATAAATATATGTCTTAGTCGCCTACTTCAATTATCTTTTGATCAATTAAGTCTGATTTTATTCAGTGAGAGTTTTCTCTTTTTAGTTCTTGAAAGAACTTAGGAACTTATCAAAGAATTCCTTCTTTGTGGCGTTCAACCTATCAAACTTAGGTTCTTGAAACGAGAGTTCTTAGGGTTTAGATTACATGCTTAATCTAGGTTCTTTGAAACAGGCTTTTAAGGGTTTAAGTTTTCTTTGCCTGAATCTTGGCTTTTCTGGGTTAGGTATTTCAATTTGTTAGTGGGTTCAAAGGGTTTAACCCCTAGGGTTCACATCAAATAAGTTTTGATGCTTTAAATCTCCTTCTAATACATAAACTTGAAACTTGTTTTAATTTGGTTGCTTGTTTATTTCCATTTTTTAGTCTATTATCATGTGTATTTTACTATTCTTGCATTTTTGATTTTCTGTTTTCAAAATGTTTAAGTTAGTTTATGTTTTATATTTTGTAATCCATGTGTTTGTAAAAATGCTTATTGGTTTTCATGCCTTTACTTTATATTTTCATGATTTGAGTGTTATTCTTTAGCTAAGCATGTTAGTATATCATGTGTTTGTGAAAATGCCATGCCCATTTTAAGCATGAGGCCATTCGGCCACCCTTATGTTGTTTGCTTTGTGTGTGCATTTTTGTTATGTTAGTTGATAGGTTTGCATTTTCATGACATTTGGTTGAGTATTTTGTTTAAGCATGCCATGTGTTTGTGTTATTGCCATGCATATTTTAGATTTAGGATCGGTTTGTTTTGCCATGCATATTCATGCATTTTTTACATAGGTTGCATTAAATGCCATGCAAGTTCATTTAGGTTTAGGTCATTTTATTGATGCCATGCATTTTTCATGTCATTTAGGTTTTAAATCATGCACTTCATGCATCATATTTGCTGTATTTTTCATGCATTTCATGTCCTTACCACTTGATTTATGACTTAGGCCAATCAATGGTTCAAAGTCATGCTCTCTTGAGCATACTTGTGGAAAATTAAAGAGTTGTCAAATTGATTATTCTACCTTTGTGTTTTTTTTTTTACTTAGCCAATTTTTTGCCTAACTTTTCAAAAGTGTTAGCTACTGTTTGTGAGTCATTTAGAGAGTCTTTAATATTTTTATTTTGATTTTTAAATGATTCTATCAAAGGCAAAAAAATGTGTTCTGACAAAACAGTTTTTTACCCAGTACTCGTACTTTCATGATTTTTTTGGGCAGACATCTTTAATCAGAAAATTAAGACGATATTTTCCCATGTAGTTGTACATGTTCTATGTCTCCAGTATTTGTTTTATATTTTTTTTGAATTTTTAAAAATAGGTTAAAAAATCGTGTTTTAAATCTGGACAGTGGAGTCATAATTGAATTTGAAGGAAAATCATTTTTCTGTTTTGGTTAAGTTACTTAGAGGGGACTGATTAGGAAGTTTAGCTACTGACTTAGGGTAGTTTATAAGCCTTTTTAAACTCTAAAAGTGATTTTTTAAGTCTCGGGTTAAGGGTTGTCAAGTCCAGGATTTTAAACTTAGGAAATTAGTGCCATTTAAAAAAGGGTTTAGCTAGGTTTTTATTTTTAATCTAAGCTTTTCAAAATTGTTTTAAAATAATCACAAAGTATTTTGATTTTAGAATATTTAATTTGATATATTTTCCTAAGGTAGCCGGATATCTTTTTGGATATACGGATTTCCTTAATTAAAGGAAAAAATACATTCTCATGCATTGCATTTTCCATATTCATGCATATTATGTAATATGTAATTTTTGCTATGTTTAATTTTCATGATGGTGTTATTATCTTTGATTTAAATTTTAGTTATTATATTATTTGTTATATGGTTTTGAATATCTCATAATATCCTATGCTTTTTATTTAGTTATTTTTGTCATATTATTTAGCATATGCTATGTTCATGTATTATTATTTTTATTTTTATTTTCATGCATATTATATGATAGCATTATTTTATATTTCATGTCATTTAGATTATATGCCATATCATTTACATTTGCCATGTCATTTAAATTATTTCATTTCATATAGAATATATTATGTTACCTAGGTCATTTCGTTCCATGTAGAATATATTATGTTACCTAGGTCATTTCATTTCATATAGAATATATCATATAACTTAGGATATTTCATTTCATTTAGAATATGTTAAAACATTTAAATTATATCATATCATTTAGGTTGCATTATATTATTTAGACTTTGCTATGTCATGTTATTTATGTCATACATATTCATATTCATATTTTTTAAAATGTTTTCAAAAAGGTAATGATTTTCAATAAAATAAAGATATTCCCGAGTTAAAATAATTCATGAATTCTCTACAGGGTTTGCTCGGGAGGATATCATCAATTATCATTAATAATGGAATATCTTCTTTAAAATGAGAATGATTCAAAAAGTTTTCCAAACTAATAAAAATTTCTATATTTTGCCACGTTTGTTGGGGAATATAGAAAAATTTTGAATTTATAAATTCTGGATCATTTTGAATTAAAAATGGAATTATTTTTCTTTAAATTGGGAATTAACTTGAAATACAAAATTTAAAACTGACTTTTTACCGAGACTTGAGATAACACACGATTAATAAGGTACCGTTTTATACGGGTGTTGTGGGGGTGCTAATCCTTCCCCACACGTAACCGAGTCCCGAACCCGCTTCTTTGATTTCTCTGTTGTAAAACGCAGACTTGAAATTGGTTTTAAAAATGTTTTAATTAATTTTAAAATATTTTATGTTTTAATAGGTGGCCAATCACACCTAGCTAAAAAAGATTGGTGGCGACTCCATATCTTTTTCAAGGTCATAAACCTTCATTTTTCAAGAGGAATTAAGTCGACTTATCCTCAATTTTTTTTAATGTTACGCTTAACGAATAATAAAGTCTTTCGATGAGACTTTTATTTTTTAGGTTGCGATAGTACATAATCCATGATTTTTTATTTTTGATTATTCAATAAATGTCATATTGATTTTTTATTTATTCATGCTATGTGATGCTTAAATATCCATGCTAAATTTTTATGTCATGAGATAATAAGTGCCATGTTAATTTGTGATTATTTCATGCCATGTGATGATTAGTATCCATGTTGATTTTTAGTTTATGTCCTGAGATAATTAGTGTTCACATTATTTCTCTCATGTTGCATATTAATCATGTTTGCATATTCATATTCATGATAAATGATTTTTAATACAAATGGATGTTTTAATAAAATGAGGTAATGTTCCCGAGTTAAAATAATTCATGAGTTCTCTGCTGGGTCTGCCGGGGAGGATATCATCAATTATCATTAACAACGAATATCCTTCTAAAAATAGAATGATCCGGATGATTTCAAAACGAAGAAAACTTCTATATTTTGCCGGGTTTGCCGGGGAATATAGAAAATTTTGTGATAATAAATTCCAAATCATTCTCAAAATAATATGATTATTATTTTTTAAAAGGGAATTATTTTTAAATATCGAATCTAAAACCAACTTTTATCTAGACTAATGATAACACATGATTAATAAGGTACCGTTTTATACGGGCATTGTGGGGATGCTAATACCTTCCCCGAGACGTAATCGACTCCCGAACTCGCATTTTGATATTCTCTGGTTTAACACAAATTCTAAAATTGGTTTTCCAAAATGTTTTAATTAATTTTAAAATGTTTTATAAAAATTGGTTTTAATAAGTGACCGATTATACCTAACCAAAAAGATCGATAGCGACTCCATTTTTTTCGAAGTTGTTTTAAAACCCTCATTTATTTACGAGGAACCATTAACGGTCACGAGATTGTTATGACAATTAGAAAATAGAGTATCAACATATATTACAATTAGAAACTCTTAATCTCTATTCCTTCATAAGACAATTAATTCAACTTCAACATTCCTTCCCAATACCAATATTTTATCTTTTTCTTTATCTAATAAAAAATATGTAAATAATCATGTAATCATTTAAATAATAAAAACATTAATAAAAATATAATCAATGATAGTACAATCTTACCATAAGAGTTTATGGATACCTCGTATTCATACAACCAATTAAGAATGGTAATCAATATTTTTGCATTATCATGTGTAAGACAATTTCTTCATTTGTTGATAACTCTACCACCCATACTCGTAAGATAATTTCTTCGTTCGCTTCTATAAATGTTGATTTGGAAGTAACTATGGTAATTGGAATACTCAATATATCTTTGGTCATTAATGAAGGGCGAGATATCGTATTTGATTTTTCTTCTAATAATCAAGAACATCAAGTTACTTTTCATAATTTTCTCCATTCTTATCCAAATATAAATCTAACTCTGTTATATGTGATATAGACCCAATATTATAGCTTTTAAATCCCTATAATAATAAAGTAAAAGTTCATATATCAAATTATAATAACAAATGTATATAAATTGATTAAATTATTTATTATCTAAAAAATAAGTAATAGTATAATAATTTAATATAGTAATTTAAATAATTAATTGATTATATCTAATGTTAATGTCAAATGGTCAAATATTAAAATTATATCAATACTATATAAATTAGCTTTTATATATAATGGTTTCTCAAAATTTCTAAGTAGTAATTATTAAAGTTAAACCAACTAATTGGTATTCTTTTAGTGTCTATTATTCAACATTTTAATTGAATATTTGGTCAATCAGTGTACATAATTAGATCTAATATTGTTATGTTAGTATTTATAATTATGTCCAAAATATATATATATATATAAATATAAGAACAAATTCTTGAAAATTTAAATTACTCTTAAAAAATTATAATACAATGACTAAAAAACCTAATAAAGCAAAATTAAAAATTAAAATTTTTTGGAGTAAATGACTAAGAGTCTAATGACTTATTGAGTTAAGAGTAAAAAAGTCATTTATATAAATGTTTAGTGGGTTTTAGTTATAACTTGTTTCCTCATAATGATTTTCTTAAACGTAGTCCAATGATTTTTTACGATTATTTTTTTTAGTGTTACTTTATATTTATTTTAGCACACTTGTAAAAAAAATTCTTATATAATTATTAATTATAGTTATATTGAATACAAAATATCATAAAAATAAAAAATATATAAGTATATAATCGTTGCAAAATAATAAGAAGTATCAAAAATGTACCCAAAAAAATTATTCATACTATAAATAGATATATTGAACTTATATATTTAATTTTATTTGAACTTAAAGGATATTGGACTAAAAATAATGGATATTATTCCAATACAAATATTGATACTCAATGTATAAATAAAATTATTATATAATTTATATTTATATAAATATTTATTAATTTTTAAAATTTTAAATTTAGTATTTTTTTCACTATGTAAAAAGTAAAATTAATTATTACATTCGAAATTAAAAAAATATTTATTGTTGGTATATGCCTAGAGCCAATGAGATTGGACATGGGATATACAGTTAATAAAGCAAACCCATCACTATTATATAGTGATACAAGGTTTTCCTTCATATTAGTACGACGATAAAGAGTTATTAAGTACTAATTGGATGAAGCCCATGGAACATATTGGCCTTGCAAAGGAATTATAAAGAGTTATAATTGTGAGATCTTTATGAATCAAAGCCTTGTTCCTCAAATCGTTCCTGGTCATTGTATTGCCAAGATGGGGTATTGGCAATGCTCAAATACTAGTATATACTTATGAAGTAAGCAACCGATCTCATAGGTTGAAGTATGAGGGATACTTGGGATAACATATAGGTGTTTGTCTGTTGAGCAAGTTCATTGAACATGGCCCGCTATGAGAACTCCATTGGTATAGTCACTCCAGTGTTTATGGAAATGTTCTCACCTACCAGTCATGTAAATTAGTCCTCTGACTTGTGATACCAGGTCATCTTGTACGGAGAGTGTCATACTTTGATTCCATCACGAACAGGTCCCAAAAAGGGATGGTTATGGTAGGGTGGTTCTGGGTATGACATGAACCAGACAAAGATGAAGGAGTGAACCAGAGAGGATTCACCACTCCAAGTGACATCAGAGACATATCTCATCTGTTCTTGGCTTCGGTTAACTTGATAAAGTCTTTGGCCAAAGCATGATGGATTTAGGAGAAATTGTTTCTCTAAATTCATATGGTTAACCATAAGCTGCGGGAACTAATATGGATTGAACATGAGTAGACATTGCACCATGCTCATGGACTTTCCGGGATATCAGATGAAAGGACCGTATTACACTAATAGGCTCGTTACTGAAAGGTTTCAAAGAGGTCGCTTTGACTTCTGAACATTTGGATGGTCATGATGGGTTACTAGATCCTGCTCTTGATGTATGAGTATATGTTAATGAGATTAACTTATACTCATTACCAATATGTTGGAAACCTAATGGGCCACACACAATAGGACAGATATGTTGGATTAAACTTGGGATTTGATTAAGTAAGACTTAATTGAATAAAAGGTTAAAATAGAGGAACTAATTGAATAAGATTCAATTAAGGTAGGTTAAGACATAATTTGGATTTATGAAATCCAAATATAGATGTCTTAACAAGACAATATGGATAGGCTTGTCTTAAGTAGACTATCTAATTGTAGACATGTCTTAAGATAAGTTGTCTTGGCCGATAAATTTGAATTATACGAAGTGAGAACAAGTTTCTCATATTCAAAGAGTTTAATTACGAATTAAATTCTACCAGCTGAAATTTAACTAAACCGAACCTGGACACTATAAGAGGAGTATTAGGCCAAGCTTACTAAGAGTTAGTAGTTGACCGATACTTGGTAATTTAAAGAGTAAGAGTTACTCTTTAAAAAGGAGTTTTAAAGAAATTAAAACACCATTATTTACTCCTTCACTTAATAGTGGCCGGCCATAATGAATTCAATAAAGAGTAAATTGTATTTTTGGCAAGTAGAGGTTGGTGGTATGTTTTAATAAGGAAAGAAAAGAAAGTCTTTACTTCCCTAGGTTAAAAATACAAGGATTCGGTAAAAAGAAAAGAAGGAGGAGCCGCACCACTTGCCCTAGCATCTACTTTTTGTTTCTTTGTAATTCGTCTTTTGAGGGTTTTAACTAAGTGAGAAAAAATTGATTTTACTCTAAGTGTAAAAACACAAAAAAGAATTCGGCCAAGGCCAAAGAATCCACTTTGCCGTACCTTCCTTTGTTCTTCCTTAGAGTTTTTCTTGTTCATTGAAAAGAAGAATTTGTTCTTGTTGTTGTTTCGACCAAGGAAGAAAAATAAGAAAAGAGAACCTTTTGATTTTGATCAAGAGTCAGCCTGCTAGCAAAGGCGAATCCCTGAGCCTTTTGAAGGTTCCAACAACTGTTCGTGTGGATCAACATTAGAGGCAACACACTTGAGTTGCTTGTGGCCTTGGAGAGATCGTGAGTATATCATCTAGTTGCTACATTAGTGTTTGGAACGGCACACTCAGGATTATGATATCTTGAGTAGATATGAACTCTAAATCATATAGGTAATTTATTGTTTTAATTGTTTTAAACCCGTGTAAATCGAAATCCAAAGATCATGAGGGATTCGGGTACTTCTCTGATTTAATTTTGCTACGTTATTTTTATATTTATGTATAAGCATGAACCCAGATTTCCCAACATTTATAACATATAAAATTCCAAAATTATTCGAATCCGTCCAAGCCCGCCTGAACTCGAATCGATCCAAACCCGAAAAAACCTGTATCCAAAATAATTTGAGCCCGAAATAGCTCGAAGCCAAAATTATCCAAGCCCAAAATGTTCGAATCTGAAAATATCCGACCCCAAGATAATCCGAACCCGAAATAACCCGAACCCAAAGACAACCCGATCTGAACCCGCCCGTTTGCCACCTCTAGGTATCGGGCCTAGCATGAAAAAACTCATAGCATAGCCTGGCCATAACTCATGCTGAGCTAAGGGTTTAGAATTTAAACCTAACCAGACATGGTCCATATTATAAGCAGGCTAAGTCGACGTGACCCGACAAGGTTCGGACCCAATAATGTGTTGGAATTGGTTTTATAAAACATGGTTATTGGGCACTTTTGAGGCCAAATTATTTGTGGGAATCCACTCACTTTTGTGGTTAAAATTTTGTTGGATTTTGTACTACAACATGAGTTATTTAACATGGAACATTAAAATGTTTAAAACCAATTATAGGTGAATGAGAAATTGATATCAAAGAACCTTTGGATGGAAAATTTTCAAACCCTAAAATTCTATATTATTTTATAGATTACAAGCTTGTCTTATGGTTTGGTTCATGGACTCGGGTTTGGTTAAATGGAAAATATTTTGTTGTTTAATCCCTGTCTAATCAGTAACATTTCAGTCTCTAAATGTCTTTGTGCATGATCCAAAACATTAATTATGGTGTGATATACATGAATGTTATTTATGGAGATTCATGAATTATGGACATTCATGAATTATGGATATTCATGGATTATGGGCATTCATGATTATGGATATTCATGAATTATGGACATTCATGAACTATAGACATTCATGAATTGTGAACATTCATGAATTATGAAATTCATGAACATAATTTATGTACATTCATGAATTTGAATATTCATCATAATTAATGTACATTCATGTATCATGTACATTCATTTGGGTAATTAATGTTTAGGTCCCTAAAGTCCTATAAATAGGTGCTTTGATAGGATGGGAAATTCATTCAAACAATTCAACAATTCTTAAGCACATTTCTGCCTTTGTTGTTCCGGTTCTAAGGTTTTTGTTTTATTTGTTCTTTCTACTCTAAAGCTTAGGAGTCTGTCATTGTAGAGAGAAAATTGAATCAAATTCCTTAAGTTCGTGGACTTTGAAAAGCTGTGCAAATTTTCAAGGTGGTGTTGTTGAAATCCTGGGGAGGCAATTGCACTGAAACCGTGTGCACCATGTGACGGGCAATTTTGCCTTAAGGACAAAGTGTTCAATCCTTGGCAACAACGTTAAGTTCTTTATTCTTCAATTTTGTCTTCTCTAAGTAAGTTCTCTAATATTCTATTTAAGGGCAAGCTATTTAATTGTTGCAAGTAAATATTTTTCAACAAGGTTTTTAAAAATATACAAAATATCTCCAACAATCTTAAGGAGAAATTCTTTTTTTTTTTTTTGTTTATTTGTTTTCTCTGTTGGGTTACCTGCTTTTCATAACCAATATTTATTTTGTTTATAAATATTGGTGCTTGGATTTTCTTATTTTATATGCATGCTTAATATCAATATTTTAATTTATTATTATATTGATGCTAGTGTTTATTTAAATTGTGATTAAACCAATATCTTAATTTATTATTATATTGGTTTTTGGTTTTGATTGTCAATATTTATTTTATATTGGTTTCAAATAACATAGCATCTACTTCTTTTCAAACTTCTGAAAATGTTGTGGCTAAGACTTCTTCGGAAGGGAGGATTTTACCATCACCTTCGTTGGTGCATGGTGAGAAACCTGAAAAATTCGATGAGTCGAACTTTAAGAGGTGTCAGCAAAATATGATGTTTTATCTGACCACCTTAAACTTGGCTAAGTTCTTAACTAACAAGCACCTCAAAACTTGTGGGGGAGACAATTTTATTTGCCAATTATATACTTAATAAAGTACCCCACAAGAAGTTGAAAAAAAACACCATATGAATTCTGGAAAAAAAAGAGACCTTTTTTCAAATACCTCAAAGTGTGTCTTTGTGAATAACACTGACAAGAGCTATGCCATTGTATGTCTATATGTAGACGACATGTTGATTTTTGGCAGTAATGAGTAAATGATCAAGTCTAAAAAGAACATTTGATGCACTCAAAAGAGTATATAGTTTATTTAATCCTTGCACTAAAAAGATCGATTGTAAAGTATACTTGTTAGCAAGGGTCCACAGGGATTGGATTTTAATTTATAAATTACTAGTTTATAATTTAAGTTCAAAGACAATAAAAGAGAAGGGGTTTTAAATTTGTTTATAAAGTAAAGAAAACAAGAATAGTAAAAAAAAAAAAGCAAGTAAGCAAATAAGTAAGAAATCAAATATGAGAAAAATATGGTTAAGGTTTCATTCTCCAACACTGGACATCATTGAGAATCAATAATCAGATCTATCAACATCAATTAACTATTAAAATTATCAACCGTAAATAACAACAAGCTCTGCTACCCCAATCTTTCCTTAGTTTGTCGTTAAATAGAACAAGCTCTCTATTTAATCTTAGTTTGTCGTTAAATAGAACAAGCTCTCTATTTAATCTCTAACTATCAAACAACCTAGAATAAGCTTTCTAAATTCAATTTGATAGCAGCTTTATGATGAGAAAGATAGGTTGATCTAAGAAACAAACACATAAGCTCAGATTGTTCAACCTAGGTTATATTCCACTTTGCAATTAGTGAAAACTCTAACATAATCATTAATCACAAATTGCCACTTATGAATAGGAAATTAAGACAATTACAGATCAAGACTCCTAAACTAGCATTAGATAATTATCAAGATATATCTAGTTGGCCACCTAAACAAATCAACACAAAGATCATAAATAATTTCTCCAGAAGAACATAAGCAATTTTGATAGAAAATCAATGATAGATAAGATCTGAATATCAATTACACAACATGTCTAGGGCTTTGAAATCACCCTTAACCAAAAAGAAGCTTAGCCCTATCATAGGCATTGTTAACATAAACATAAAAAGAAAATAAAACTAAGGAGAAAACTAAGAGAATGGAGAAGAAAAAGAAGTATATTGATAATAATCAAAACATCTATAGTTTGTGGCTCAAAAGATGGTATTTATAGAGCTTCAAAATCCTGAGAACCCTTTCTTGCTGCACAAGAAAGTTTAGAGGGTCAAATTTGTGGGTTTTTTTTTTTAATTTTTGGAAGGCTCATCCAGCACTGCAGTGCTGGCTCTCAAAATTTTGGGGCGCCGTGGCACTAGACTCCGGCATCGTGGCGTTGGTCGCTGATTTTTATGATGCTCCTTCTCGTACTTCTTTGGCTGATTTGGATGACTATTTCTTGTCCTATTTGGATGTATGAACTACCGTTGGAAAGGTATTTAAGTCAGCTTCAAAAGTCAAGAAGGAAGTTTCTTCCACTAAAGAATTTAACATCATGTTTTCCTTGCAATAAGATCCGGAGGTCAAATCTGCCTTCTTACTTTGCAACCAGAAATTGATTTTTTTGACTCTCAAGTCTTCTTCCATCTTGTGATTTATGATTTTGTAAGCATTTTACCATCATTATTGACATTTTTTCACTTCATTCTCCTAAATATACCTAAAATTCAAAAACATAATATAAGTAATCAAAATTAAGATCGAAAACATAACTAAAACTAAGAATAGAAAGGACATAAAATATGTATTTTATGAGCTTATCAAATACCCCACACTTAGCTTTTTGCTAGTCCTCGAGCAAAACAAAATCAAAATATGAAAAAAAAAAACTAATCTAATCTAATCCACTTTCGTAGGTGTAGACACCCGATTTTATCCGGGTCTGTTAATCCGAGACTTAATTTGACTTTTACAAAGTCAGTTATTATTGGGTTTTAAGATTCAGGTCTAGTTTTGTCCAATAAAGTCCTTGGTTCGATTTGAGTCTTGTTTGGCCTGTTTTAGTTCTTTTTTTCCTAGATTTAATTTATCGAGCCTTGGAGCCCACTTGTTTTGTAACTATTACTATTCTTATATTAATATTATTATATTAGTATTCTTATTCTTATTCTTATTATATTATTATTATTATATACTACTATTATATTTATACATTACTACTATTATAATATTATATATTATTATTAAAATCAAAGAAAATTAAAAAAAAGGGTAACTGAATCTGTGAAATTAATTTTAGGATGAAAAAACGTGTTGTTTGGTTTCCTTGGAACCAAAGGAAAAATCTATAAAAAAAAAAAAAAGGAAATGTTGGGGTTTTGAATCTGTGAAAAAATCAAAAGAAATCAAAGGAAAAAAATTAAAAAAAAAAAAAAAAAAAAAAAGAGGAAAGAAATTGGATCTACTAGCAGATCTGATTCTTAGCCATCAAGTTGAATCCCTAAGATTTCTACCCTTTCAATCCCTATAAATACCCACCCCAGTGCACACACAGAAGACAACACAAAGAGTAATCATCAGAGATAGTGAGTGATAAGTGCTTAAATTCATGTATTTTCATATATCAATTCCTTATATTTTATGCTTAGTTCCTTGAAATCCGTGATAGTTTATTATGGTTTTGTGTTTTGTATGTGTTTTGGAAGATAAGGATTGATATGGAGTTGAAAAGAATGAATTTGGACAAGAAATGAAGCTTCAAGCACAAAGGAAAGCTGACTGCCCATCAAGGAGACACTATGTGGCTAAACCTAACCTAAAACCTTCCATAAATAAGCTAGTGGTGTATCATATACTCTTTATCCATAAAAACCCTAGTTGGAAAAACCATTCCCACACCTAAAGGAGGGCTAGCGGCAGCTTTTATTCCACCATGAAGAATGTCACCCGCCACCTTCATTTAACCATGCATGGGATGCTTTAATTTATCCTTTGATAAATACCCTAGCTGAAATATATGTCTTTCTTTGTCAAAGTAGGATTAGTGGCTGTCAACTTGCATTAATTGCAAGAATCTTTCCTTACAAAGTAGGAGAATTAAATCAGCCAAGACTTTCCTTCCGTACACTTACTTTGGCTGCAAGTTTGTAATCTCTCCTTATTAAAGAGTGCTTTGACTACAATTAATCATTTCTTTCCTTATATCTACATTCCTTGGCTGCCAAGTATTCCTTCTTTCCTTAAAACACAAAAGTTAGCCACTTTTCCTTAACTTTAGCCGCAAGTCAGCATTTATTGAAGGGAGAGCTGAAATTCACTTGTTTGATGCCCTAGCTATTGCCTATAAATAGAGAACAATGGGGCAAACAAAAATCATACTTCTCCAAGCTACAAAGTTCTGATTTCTTCTTTGTTTCTTTGTTTTGAGAGAGCAATAGGCTGGATAATTAATATTCTTTTTCTTCTTCTTTCTTTCTTTTATTTTCTTCTTAGATTCTTTTTAATTTTCTGTTTATGATAATAAAGCCTATGCTAGGCTAAACTTCTATTTGGTTAAGGGTGATTTCAAAGCCCTAGACATGTTATGTAATTAATTTTAAGAATCTATCTATCATTGTTTTCTATCAAAGTTGCTTATGTTCTTCCATTAAAATTGTTCATGATGATGTTTTGATTTGTTTAGGTGTACAACTAGATAGATCTTGATAATTATCTACTGCTACTTTAGGAGTCTTGATCCGTGTAATTGTCTTGATTTCCTATTCATAAGTAGCAATTTGTGATTAAATCAAGTTTTCGATAATTGCAAAGTGGAACATAACCTAAGTTGAACAATTCGAGCTTATGTGTTTGTTGCTTAGATCAACCTATCTTTCTCATCATAAAGCTGCTATTAAATTGAACTTAGAGGGCTTATTCTAGGTTATTTGATAGTTAGAGATTAAATAGAGAGCTTGTTCTATTTAACGACGAACTAAGGAAATATTGGGGTAACAGAGCTTGTTGTTATCTACGATTGTTAACTTTGATAGCTAATTAATGTTGATAGATATGAAATTGATTCTTAATGATGTCTAGTGGTGGAGAATGAAACCTTAACCATATTTCTCATATTTTATTCTTCTTAATTACTTGTTTTCTCATTCTTATTGTTAACTTTAGTTTAAATCTGATCTCAAAATTCCCTTTACTTTTGTTTACTTGTTTTTAAGTAATAAACTAATAATTTATAAACTAAAACCCAATCCCTGAGGACTCGACCCTTGCTAATCACTATACTCTACAATTGATTTTTTTTAAGTGCAAGGTTAAATAAGATACACTCTTTTTGGTGCATCAGATAGCAAAAAGGCTTCGTTTTTTTTCTCAAGGTATATTTTTAAAAAAAAATTATTTTTTCTGTTGAAAGTTAAAAATAACGTTGAAGAACATAAAATAAAAATTTTGTTTGGGTTCTCAGATTTCTTTTTTTTAAAATTTGTTTTCGAAAAACTCGAAATTGATTTGAAGTTTTAAAAACCGAATTTTTTAAAATATATATTTCTAGAAATTTCCCAGTTTCCGGCAGCGGTTGAATTTTTTGGCATCCGAAATCTGGGTTAGGGGTTTGATTTTTTGAGAGAGAATTTTTTTTTTTAAAACATTAGAAATGAGGTTTCAAAAAAAAAAACTGAATTTTAAAGCCTGGGGTCGGGTCCTGCCCGACATGCTCGTCGACCCCCGAGGGTCCGTCGACGACCCGACCCAGATGTATATTTCATTTTTTTATATTTTCTTTTCCTATTTTCTTTTCTTATTTTCTTTTCTATTTTCTATTTTCTATTCTGTTCTGTTCTATTCTTTTCTATTTTCTTTTCTTTTCTTTTCTTTTGTATTTTATTTTATATTTTATTTTATTATTTTTGTATTAGTTTAATTTGATTATATATATATATTTGAATTAATTTAATTTGATTATATTTTATTGTTTATGAAATTAATTTAAACTTTTATGTTTATATTTATTAATTATTATTATTAATTAACTGATTCAAGTATATATGTTCTCATCATGAATTTTATTTTATTTATTGTTTATGTGTTTATTTAGCATGATTATTAATTGGTTTATTGATTGATCGTTTTTATTATTTATTTGTCTATTAAATCTTTAGCATGATTTTATTATGTTTGTTAATTAATGATAATTTAATTAGATTTATTTTATTTCACATAAATATCTTTCATAATTTATTGTAATAATTCAAATTAAAGATAAATTAAAACTATCCGATGATGGAATTTTAGGGCAACGCAAACGGTCGATTTTCTAAAAATTTCTAGGTGAGAAGAGAGTTTCCTAAGTTCCGCCAATGATGGAGAATTTAGGTAATGATTTTCAATATTATTGGTCAAAGTTTATTTTTAATAAAATATGTTACAATAACAAGATAATTTAAAATTAAAACGTAGGATTTACAATTATCCTTTTTCATAAAACATTTAATAAATCCGATGACGGAGCCTCTTCAGGGGAACAAATGGTGTCTTTTGAATACTCTTGAGGTGAGGAGAATTCTTTTTGGTGTTCCGCCGACGATGGAGAATACCTTAAAGAAATTTTCCAATATTTAATAAATAAATTAAATAAAAATTAAAGACCTTTTAATTTAAAAACCTAGGGTAATATTTAACTAATTAGGTACCGTCCTCTCAGATGGGCATTGTGGGGGTGCTAATCCTTCCCCACACATAACCGTACTCCCGAACTTAGTTCTGTTAAAGTAGACTAGGACCTATCCTTTTAAGTGCCTTCGTCGAGCTTAGGATTACTAAAATTGGATAGATTCTCATAGGTGACTAATCACACCTAGAAAAGATGATTAGTGGCGACTCCATAATTTGCATCTAGCATGCTAAATTCGCATTTGGCACGTTATGATAGTTTGGCGACTCCACTGGGGGACTTTAGAGAGTCGAGCCATTAATTAGTCATATGTTACCCTAGGTTTGAATAAATGGTCTTTAAATATTTTTTCTATCTTTATATGATTCCTTGCATGTTTATTAACTATTTTACACACACTACACGTGCATGTGCATAATATAAGCCCTATACCCGGGCTCGTCCTACTAGGAGGGGGTAAAGTACCTACGCTCTCGTGAGGTGATAACCTCCGCATAGGCTAGCGGAACACTCTAGGGTGTAAAGTACCGAAGCTTTCATGAGGTGATAACCTCCGTATTGGCTAGGAAAATACAAGCACCCAAATTGAACCCTTTCCGTTTGAAGCCTATAATGGGCGAGGATCGGGGTGCCTTACTCATCCTCCATGGATGAAGTTAAGGAGCAATTTGGGGACCTTTTTAGATTGGTCAAATATCCAAACCCAGCATATAGTTAAACATCTAAGTGGCCAACTTTAGGATAGAGCCATGCTCCACCCTTATGTAGACTAATACCCAATTTAGGACACACTTACTTTTCTTACATATGTATTTGTGTTTTATCTATGATTTTATTTTGTCTTTATTATACTAACTACTTTATTTCATTTGTTCAACATCATGCATCATTCAGATCATCATAAGGAGTATTTTGCTACACAACGAGTTTAGGTAGATTGAATCTAGTCTACATCCATGGAAAACCTACTCGAGTCCATATCTGCCAAGAGCGAGTCTTCAGACAACTTGAAGACCAAATCTGAGGAAGTCCAGAAGAGGTTAGGGAATTGTTTGCCACCAGATTTTGTAGAGAGAGTCCACCTGAAACTCGAACAGAATGATCTCACCAACTTGATGAGCATTTGGAATTCTTGGGATAGATTGAAGCGAGAGAATTTTTAGAAAAAGTATGGGGATGTGGCCTTACTCCTTCCAGTTGAAGTGGACAACAATTTGATTCAGGCTATGATACAGTTTTAGGACCCTTCTTATAGATGCTTCGTGTTTAATGAAGTGGATATGGTGCCAAAAATTGAAGGATACTATGTCCTACTACATCTTGATTGTCCCAATCCAGATAAAGTCTTTTGAAAGAACAAGTCCGGGTATCGCAAGAAATTGGCTGAAATGGTAGGGATTAGTCAACAAAAGATTGAAGAGAAACAAAAAGGTAGAAGTACTTGTGTTCTTTAGAGCTTTTTGCGAGACTTCATCATCAAGTGCCCTGATGATGATAAAAGCATGAGTATGATGGCTTTAGCTATTTATGGAATGGTGGTCTTTCCAAAAACTTTGGGATATGTGGAGATTGCCTTGGTATATTTTATTGATCAGATTGAGCATCAAGTAAATGCGGCCCCAACCATCTTGGTAGAAACTATTAGATCCCTGAATCATTGTTGACAAGTTGGCGAAGGACGTTTCACTGGATGTGTACAACTGCTCTATATATGGAGAAAGAGTCACCTCGAATGTAGGGAAGCAAATTTCGCAAACCATATCTCACATCGAGCATTCCTATCAAAGAGTTCTGCAACAGTAAATGGCCTGCACCAAAATTGAAGAAAGATTGGATGATATTCTTGCGCCAGCTGAGAAGTCAAGATGTGATATGGAGAGCTCCATGGATGCTTCATGAGTCTATACTTTACAGTTGTGGAGGCCAACATTGGGTTCCTCTTTTGGGCTTAAGGGGGCCATTAGCTATGCTCCGACTATGGTTAGAAGGCAAACTAGATTGAGCAATTTATCCCTATGACACATAGACTTAATTTGTCGGAATTCACTTATACTGATGAGGGAGCATGGAGAAAGATTGAAGAAAGCATCAAGGCATGGAAACAAACTGTTAGGGTAGACCAAGGGAGACTTACATATGACATTACTCTTGAATATTCAGTGTGGCACGTTAAGCGAGCCAAAAACATCAGGCTTCTTAGAGAAAGCGGTTCCCACTCTTTGGTACAGCCAACATTGCTTGATCCATTGCTCACGATGGAATGAGCCAAACGAAAGCTTCAACAAAAGAAGGAAGGGTTGGGGCATGAAAATAAGAGACTCCAAACCGAGTTGGCCAAGACAAAGGGAGAGTTAAAAAAACGAGATAGGGAGGTTCAAAAGCTCAATTAAGACTGTGATAGTTGGAAGATGGCCTTCAAGGATCTGAACGTGACTTCTTCACTCAAGACTTCTGAACTTCAATGAGTGGAAAACGAGAATGACAAGCTGAGATTGCAACTGGTAGAACAAGAAGAGGAATGAGAAGAGATAGTTTTATCATTAAGGCTATTGGAAGAAGAATGTGAGCAAGTCAGAAATGCCAATATGAAGAAACAAAACCTGTTGAGCCATATGTTCAACCAATTTAGTAGGGCAGCTTACAAGGCCGATGAAATGAATGAAAGAATCAAAGTATTAAAAGCGGGTGTGCCTCATTTCCAACCAAATGGCCAGCAATTGTTCGAGCTCTCGGAGGAAGCCCAATACCATTATCGCAAGATTATAAAGTTTCTCTGGAAGCATTAGGATTTCATTACACTGTTAGGATTTTCTTTTAGGATTTTCATGGATGTAGTCAGGAAATTTTGAGACAATTTTTCAATAAAGATTCCTTTTATCTATAAAGTGTTGTGTGGCAAGTACTCTTATCATACATCATGCATTCATTCATTCATGCACTCATAAAAAGAAACATGACTCTAAAAAAGGGGATTAAATTGATATTCTGATTATTAAAATTTATGGTAATAAAGGTTCAAGGATAGCTCGATCATCCCAAATAATTCGTCACTCCTACAACACTCGTGCGTAAGCAAAAGAAATGGCCTAAAAACAAGCAAGCAATATTGAACAAATAGAAAGGACTCAAGAGGAAATGAAGGGTCAGCTTGAGAAAATGATGAACTTGCTCATGAATCTTAACAAAGAAAAAGGGGCAACTGAAGGAGTCAACCCAGAAACTCCTTTATATCCTCCAGGTTTTTACCATGCTCAAACATCTCATGAGTCACTATCACCTCCACTCATGGGAGGATATCCTTATGTGCCAACAACTGGTCCAGTCCAATTTCAAGAAAACGTTGCTCCTGCACCCACTACAAAACCACTAGACCTAATCCAAGTTCCTAACTTGGATGATCCAAAAGAAGTTGAGAATATGAAAGTTGGAACTTCTGAAGATCCAATTTCCCAAACGATGGTCTTATTGGAGGAAAGGCTTAGAGCAATAGAGGGAATGGATTTCTATGGATCCATGGATGCCCCGAACTTTGAAAAATATGATAGAATTAAGTGTCTATTGACTCATATCATCATGTATTGCAGGAAAATGGTTGCCTATACCAATGATGATAAATTATTGATCCATGTTTTCCAAGATAGCCTCACAGGCTCAGCTGCTAGGTGGTATATCTAGTTGGATAGGACCCGAATTCACTCATGGAAAGAATTAGCAAGGGCATTTATGGCTCAATATAAGCATGTAGTTGATATGTCCTCTGATCGTCTATCACTGTAAAGTTTAGAGAAGAAAGCTACTGAAGGCTTTAAGGAGCATGCAAAAAGGTGGAGAGACATGGCTGTTCAAGTCTAACCACCTTTCACTGAAAAGAAGACCACAGTATTATTTTTCAACACTCTTCGGCCTCCATATTATGATAGAATGATTGGAAACGAATCCAAAAATTTCGTTGATATGGTGATATCTGGCGAATTATTGAAAACGCCATCAAGAATAAAAAATTAGAGAGTAGAGAAGTATCAAGCCGAAAGAAGGGAGGGGCGTCCAAGAAGAAAGAAGAGGTGTAAATGGTAAGCTATGAAGAGAAACAAACCAAAAGCATGACCTCATACCACCCATACCAAATGTATCCACCACCTTATCCTACCAAAAATAATGTGGCTCCAAGTCCATATTTCTATCCTCATCACCACAACCAAATTTCTAACCCCATGTTCGTCCTTCAGCATTTTCCCTTATGCCTCGCCAAACAGCTCAGTCCACTCTTCAACCAAACAATTTGGCCAACACCTAAAAAAGGCCCCTAAACAAAGCCCCAATTGACCCGATACCCATGACCTATACTGAATTGCTTCCTCAACTCATTAAGAACCACCTTGTCGCACCTGTTTACTTGGAGGCATTGAAACCTCCATATCCAAAATGGTATGACTCCAATGCCACCTATGACTATCATTATGGGATTGCAGGTCATGCTACAGAAAACTATATCGCCCTGAAATACAAGGTGCAAAGCTTAGTCAAAGCAGGCTTGTTAAGCTTAGAAGATAAGGGAAAACCTGATGTCAATGGTAATCCTTTACCATATCGCACAGGGGCAGCGGTCAATACCTTAGACGATGACAAAGTTCAAATAATCAAAAGAAATATGGAAGAGGTACAGACTCCCATGGCTCTAGTATTCGATGCTTTGTTGAAAGCTGATATGTTTCACCCAACACCGATGAGTCAGGGCTCTCATCATGAGGAGCATGATCCAAGGAAAAGTTGCAAATACCATATGAGGGTGATGTGACATTCCATTGAAGATTGTGTTGAATTCTTTCAAAAGTTGCAAAAATTGATGGATTCATCTCAAATTGAGTTTTATGAAGAGTATGGGTCAGGCTCAGTGAATCCAATTGAAGAACCCCCAAGGCCTGCTAAAGTCAAACCAGTAACCATCTTTTATGAAGGAAAACCACAGTCCAGGCATACTCGCATACCCATTATGACTGTCAACGTTCCAAGTCCCTTTTCATACCAAAGTGATAAGAAAGTACCTTGGAAATACGACTGTGATGTCATAGTCCGAGGCCAGAATAGTAACTTAGTAGCCGTTGATATAGATGCTACCAATATAAATGGAGTAGAAGGAATGACTCATAGTGGACAATGTTATACTCCGACAATGCTCGAAAAAGAAAAAGGATATAGGAAAAGGGGATAAAACCAATCTAGTAGTAGTCTCCGATGAAGAATTAGAGAAGCCAGTCATTGAAATGGCAGCTTGCAAATTTCTGAAACTAATCAATCATAGTGAGTATAGCATGGTCGAACAGCTGGACAAGATGTCGGCCCGGATATCCTTGCTCTCATTGCTTTTGAATTCTGAAGCACATTGCAATGCACTATTAAAGGTATTGAATCAAGCATTTGTGGCTCATAACATATCCATTGAAAACGTGACCACATTGCTGAAAATTTGATGGCCACCAACTTCATTGCTTTCAAAGATGATGAAATTCCCCTTAATGGTAGGGATAATGCCAAAGCCCTACACATCACGGCCAAATGCAAGTCATACTTTGGCTAAAGTCCTCATTGATAATGGTTTCTCTATCAATGTCATGCCTATGACCACTTTGGTTCGTTTGCTAATTGACACATCAGATATGAAGATCAGTCACATGGTTGTGAGAGCCTTTGATGGAACCAGAAGAGAAGTGTTAGGGGATATTGAAATGCCTTTGAAAATTGGTCCTTGTCCTTTCAATGTGAAATTTCAAGTGATGGACATAACACCCTCATATAGCTGTTTGTTGGGTAGGCCTTGGATCCATATGGCAGGTGCGGTGTCATCCTCCCTACATCAAAAGGTTAAATTTACTAGCTCTCCTCTTGTCCTATAAGATTAAGTGCTTGACATTTAATCTGCTCGAGCAAGGTTTGAGACCTGGTAAATCAAAAGAGACCAAAGAAAAAAAAAGGTTAAATTTTTCATGGAAGGCAATATGGTCTCAATATCTGAGGAAGAGGATTTGTTGGTAACCCAACCTTCCACCATGCCTTATGTGAATGTTGCTGAAGAATCCTTGGAGTGTTCTTTTAGATCTTTCAAATTCGTCAATGCAAGTCATGTAGGCGAAAGATCAAAAATGCCTGTCCCAACCTTTTGTACGGTGATTGTCAAACAAATAATTGAAAAAGGCTGGCTTCCTAGGAATGAACTTGGGAAAACCTTCAGGGAATTAAGAAGCCATTGGTGGTACTTGGCAATGAAGGAAGGTTCGGTTTGGGGTAACCCACTATGGAGGAGATAGAGAACATCAAGAGAAAAAAGATGATAGGGCATGAACACAAGTCAAAGAAGTTGGTTTTTCCTCCTCTTTATGAAACATTTTGTTCAAGAGGATATTTCTATCCGGACACAAATGAGCTCACAAAGGAAAGGCCTGTGCTAACTCTAGAAGGTGTTTTCTCTGGGCTTTCAATTCACATGGTAGAAGATGGATGACGCTAGGTCAGATGGAAAATTTGCTTGTGTATCCAACTCCTCCAAGCATTGAATTGAAGAATTGGATAATGATTGAGCTACCAGTTATCTTTGAATCTTTTGAAAAGTAATGTAATAAAATTCTAAGTGCTCTCGCCCTAGAGCCTTAAGAAAGTCTTTTATGTATGGGCTATTTATCTTTTCAATAAAGTGGAAATAATAATGCATTATTCACTATATTTCCTCTTTCATTTCCTTAATTTCTTGTCCACATACCAACCCATACTGTATTATTTTCACTCATTTTCAAGCTCCCAAATAATGAACACAAAGACAATCATGACAATTATCTGGAATTTGATTTTGAAAATTCAATTCATGTTGGTGAACTTGATAATGAAGATGATTTAGAAGATTACACTTTATCTCCAGAATTATTGAGGTTAATGGAACAAGAAACGAAACCAATTGAACCACATCAAGAAGTTACTGAAATAGTCAATTTGGGAGATGCAAAAAATAAAAAAGAGGTAAAGGTCGGTACATCATTGCCACCTGATCAAAAGCAAAGATTGAAAGAATTGCTCCAAGAATTTGTTGATGTATTTGCATGGTCATACCAAGATACGCAGGGACTGGATACAGATATAGTAGAGCACAGATTGCCTTTGAAACCAGAATGCAAGCCAGTGCAACAAAAGCTGAGACGAATGAAGCCAGAGATGTTGTTGAAGATCAAAGACGAAGTGAAGAAATAGTTTGATGCAGGTTTCTTAAAGGTAGCCAAGTATCCGGAATAGATAGCCAACATAGTCCCAGTGCCTAAGAAAGATGGGAAAGTGCGTATATGTGTTGATTATCGCAATCTGAATAAGGCAAGTCCGATGGATAATTTTCCTTTGCCTCACATTGATACCTTTGTGGACAATACTGCTAGATATTCAATGTTTTCATTCATGGATGGTTTTTGGGGCTATAATCAAATCAAAGTGGCTTGAGAAGACATGGAGAAAACCACATTCGTGACGATGTGGGGAACATTTTACTACAAAGTCATGCCTTTTGGTTTGAAAAATGCTGGAGCTACTTAGTAAAGAGCAATGATCACTCTCTTCCATGACATGATGCACAAAGAGATTAAGGTGTATGTAGATGATATGATTGCAAAATCTCGAGAAAAAGAGGATCATGTTGCCAATCTTAGGAAGTTGTTTGAAAGATTGAGGAAGTTCCAATTGAAACTGAATCCTGCTAAGTGTACGTTTAGTGCTAAATCCAAGAAATTATTGGGTTTCGTGGTCAGTGAAAGAGGAATCGAAGTAGATCCAGAAAAGATAGGAGCTATCCAGAATCTATCTCCTCCTCGCACACAAAAAGAAGTGAGAGGCTTCTTGGGGAGATTGAATTATATTGCTCGATTTATATCTCAACTCACTTCTAAATGTAATCCTATCTTTAAGCTTCTTCGCAAACGTGATACTGGCGAGTGGAATGAACAGTGTCAAGTAGCTTTTGGAAAGATCAAGGAGTACTTGTTAAATCCACCAGTATTGGTACCACCGGTTTCGGGAAAACCTTTGATCCTATATTTGACTGTGACTGAAAATTCCATAGGATGTGTGCTGGGACAGCAAGATGAAACATGCAAGAAAGAGCAAGTTGTCTTTTACTTGAGCAAGAAATTCACTGATTACGAGTCTAGATATCCGCTATTAGAAAAGATGTGTTGTACGTTAGCCTGGACAGCTCATAGACTCAGATAGTATATGCTATATCACACAACATGGCTTATAGAAAAATTAGACACTCTCAAGTACGTTTGTGAAAAAACTGCACTGTCAGCAAGAATGGCGAGATGACAAGTCATGTTATCTGAATATGATATTGTCTATGTGTCTCAAAAGCAATAAAAGGAAGTGTGATTGCCGAATTCCTTGCAAATCATGCTTCAGAAGATTATGAACCCATGAATTTAGATTTCCCTGATGGGAATCTAGTGATCATTGAAGAAAGAGAAACCGAGAAAAAGCCATGGAAAATATTCTTTGATGGAGCTTCCAATGCACTGGGGCACGGTATTGGGGTAATTTTAATATCACTAGATGGTAATTATATTCCAATTACTGGAAGATTGGATTTTAATTGTACCAACAACATGGCAGAATACGAGGCATGTATTGATGCACTCAAAAGAGTGTATCTTTATTAAACCTTGCAATTAACATGATCAATTATAGTAAAGTAGCATGCAAGGGTCGAATCCATAGGGACTGGTTTTTAGTTTATAAGTTACTAGTTTAAAACTTAAATTCAAGAACAATAAAATAAAAGGGGGTTTTGAAATAATTAAAAGTAAAGAAAACAAGATAATTAAAAAGCAAATAAATAAGATGAAATCAAATATATAAGAGAAGTATGGTTAAGGTTTCATTCTCCACCACTAGACATCATTGAGAATCAATTTCAGAACTATCAACATCAATTAGCTATCAAAATTATCAACCGTAGATAACAATAAGCTCTGCTACCCCAATCTTTCCTTAGTTTGTCGTTAAAAGAATAAGCTCTCTATTTAATCTCTAATTATCAAACAACCTAGAATAAGCTCTCTAAATTCAATTTGATAACAGCTTTATGATGAGAAAGATAGGTTGATCTAAGCAACAAACACGTAAGCTCGGATTGTTCAACTTATGTTATGTTCCACATTGTAATTCTCGAAAACCCAACATAATCATGAATTACAAATTGCCACTTATGAATAGGAAATCAAGACAATTACACGGATCAAGACAATTAAAAATTGCAACTTTCACGACTATTGCACTGTTTCCACTTCGTTAGCTGATTTGGATGACCATCCATTGTCCGATTTAGGCATGTAAACTATTGTTGGAAAGGTATTCAAGTCAGCTTCAAAAGTCAAGAGGAAGTGTCTTCAAATAATGTCATTAACATAATAATTTCCTTGAAACAAGCTTCGAAGGTCAAATCTGCCTGATCATCTAGCACTAAGAATTTGATCTTTTTGACTCCCAAGTCTTCTTCATGACTCAAGAGGTCTTTAATCAAGGTTGTAATGGGGCCAAGGGGTAAAAATGTGGTTAAAGAATAAAAAGGAAAAGATTTCACAAAGGTTCCAAAGACTTCATAGAATTTAGAGACATAATAAGATCATACAAATAAAACTTCTCAAAACTCTTATAAAGCACATAATAACATAGGCTAAATTTTCATGTTGAGCCTTTGCTTCATTCTAACCAACTTTGTAACATCTTTTTCTTTAACCAAAAGTTCAAGAGATGATTCAAAAAAAAAATTCATTTTTTTATAGGAATGTATTTTGACAATGTTCCCTTTTCTTTTTCTCTTGACTTTTGCCTTTCTCCTCCCCCACACTTATTTTTTGTTCTAACCCAAATACTCAACTAAAAATATCCTTTGTTTTTTGCAATATGTCTCAAACATTCTAATTCATCTTTATAACAGGGTAAAGATATACATGTGTTTAGGCTAGGTGTAAGATGTGGTTATCAATAAAATAATATATTCAATGTAGGCTCAAATTGGCTCACTAGAGGGATGTTCTCTTGGAACATCAATAGGGATGGCTATTTTTGGCCCTGGTTATAATCCTAATGCCTTAATCATATTCATGTTGTCACATGCATCAATATAGTCTCAAAAAGGTTTAAAGCAAGTTCTAGAGAATCATGTAATCATAAAAGCACTCAAGAAAGAAATTAGATTGAAATGTATAATGCATCAATCATATAGGCTCAAAACTCACAAGGATGATTATACAAGTCAATATTAAGTCTAAACATGCTTCTTTCTCAATCAACATATCATATTAACAATGGCTCATAAAAATTGATTTCAAGCTTAATTCTCATGAAAATCTTCTCACTAATAACTAGTTTTAGATCTATACAATTCATATCTCATCATTATATTAAAAGGAACTAAAACACACTAAAATTAATAATAATATTAAAGACTTAAAAAAAATAATAGCCAAAAATAAAAGAAATCCGAAATCCTTTCCCCCACACTTAATTCTTA
The DNA here is from genome assembly GCA_030761205.1 of Fremontodendron californicum. Lineage (NCBI taxonomy): Eukaryota > Viridiplantae > Streptophyta > Magnoliopsida > Malvales > Malvaceae > Fremontodendron > Fremontodendron californicum. The sequence continues at coordinate 9,115,731 of JAULJL010000041.1, read as the reverse complement.
CATTGTCCTTAATGTAATGCTATCAACCCAAATGAAAGAATCATGTGTAAGAGAAAATAACTAATAACATAAGAAAAGAAATAACTAAAACTCAAAACAAACTAATAAAACCTAAACAAACCTAAAACACTACATAAACAATAAAAATAATAAAAGGAAAAGAAAGCAAATCTGAGTATGACAGGTTAGTAATTTCTTCATTAATTGGGCTACCTTCCCAATTAGTACTTGAGTTAAGTTGTCCAACCTAGCCAACACCCCTTCTTGACTTTTTAGACTTGTCAGGCTCATACATGAAACTTCCCAAATTTGTGCGTTTGATAGGAAGCTTTCTTTGCTCAACAGTGGATGCATTCTCCATTACAAGTATTATTCCATCATCTTTTGTAGTGCATTTCTCATCGAGGAATGGAGCATATTTTGGTACTTGTTGAATGGCATCCACAAACAAACTGTTTAAGGTTTCTAGCATGTTTTTTTCATGTTGCTCCTCCTTGAACTTTGCAAATCTACTAGGAAATGGTGGAGAAGAAACATTAGTAAAAAATTGGAACCTTAAACGTTACCTCAGGTGTCAAAGTACTCTCCTTTGGAATTAAAGCTTCATTATCTTCAAGAAATAAATCCATCTTTAGTTATTCCTCATCCTCGGGTTCCCTTGGATTTTCTGATTCATCCTCAAGTTGTGTGACACTAACATTCTCCTTTGGATCAATCATAGTTTGGGAAGGGAGTTGTTCACGTAGTTCCTCAGATCCTTCTTCTACCCGTCGCGCCACACCACTAGCCAATTGGCTCATTTGTGTTTCCAAATTCTGGATACTTACCTGAAGACTTGTCCTTGTTTCCTGAATGTTTGCCTCTATTTTCTGTTGAAATTGCAAATTATTAGCAGCAAAAGTATTGACAAGTTCTTCTAAAGACGTACCTGAACTTTGAGGTGGGGGCTGTAAAAGATCTGGTTCTTGAGACCATGACTAATTGAAGCTCGATGGATAATTGTAGTTGGCATAAGGATCTATTTCTTGATAATTTCTCGAGTAGCCATAATTAGTATGATTCCACCATCCCTCATTATAAGTGTTTGGGAAAGCATCATATTGTTGTCCTTGGAACCCTTGATGGCTTTGGTATCCTCCCACATCATGGGCTGGTTCAAAATTAAGTTTTTGATAGTATGGGCACCAATTAGTTGGATGATCCATCATGAAGCACAGTCCACACTGCCTTGACTGTTGAATCTTACTTATGGCCACTTGTTGAACTATAGAGATGAGATTGTCTAGTTGGTTTTGAAGATTCTGAAGTTTTGATGTAGCACCTGCCATGTCTTCTTGCTTGAAATCTGAAAAGAAAAACTTGTATGTACAAGAAAAATAAAATTAATTACAACTGAAAATAAGAATAAACCAAGTAACGAATAAACTAAAGAAAACAATCCCCGGCAACGGCGCAAAAAACTTGATGCACTCAAAAGAGTGTATCTTTATTAAACCTTGCAATTAATATGATCAATTATAGTAAAGTAGCATGCAAGGGTCGAATCCACGAGGATTCGGTTTTAGTTTATAAGTTACTAGTTTAAACCTTAAATTCAAGAACAATAAAATAAAAGGGGGTTTTGAAATAATTAAAAGTAAAGAAAACAAGATAAGTAAAAAGCAAATAAATAAGATGAAATCAAATATATAAGAGAAGTATGGTTATGGTTTCATTCTCCACCACTAGACATCATTGAGAATCAATTTCAGAACTATCAACATCAATTAGCTATCAAAATTATCAACCGTAGATAACAATAAGCTCTGCTACCCCAATCTTTCCTTAGTTTGTCGTTAAATAGAATAAGCTCTCTATTTAATCTCTAATTATCAAACAACCTAGAATAAGCTCTATAAATTCAATTTGATAACAGCTTTATGATGAGAAAGATAGGTTGATCTAAGCAACAAACACGTAAGCTCGGATTGCTCAACTTATGTTATGTTCCACATTGTAATTCTCGAAAACCCAACATAATCATGAATTACAAATTGCCACTTATGAATAGGAAATCAAGACAATTACACGGATCAAAACTCCTAAACTAGCATTAGATAATTATCAAGATCTATCTAGTTGGCCACCTAAACAAATCAAGACAACATCATGAACAATTTTTATAGAAGAACACAATCAACTTTGATAGAAAACTAATATATGATAGAATCTGAAAATTAATAACATAACATATCTAGGGCTTTGAAATCACCTTTAACCAAATAAAGAAGTTTAGCCTAGCCTAGGCATAGATAATATATACATAAAACTAAATATAAAATAAAAGAATAGAATAGAATAGAGAAGAAGAAGAAGAAGAAGAAGAAGAAGAAGAAGAAGAAGAATGATGATCCCTTGAGTCTCCTCAAAAGATGTCGATAGTTTGTGGCTCAAAAGATGGGATTCATAGAGCTTTTTGACCTTGGAAACCCTTTCTTGGTGATCAAGGAAGCTAAGAGGCAAAATAAGGCAAGTTTGGACTTTTTTCGGATTTTTTTTGGTTTTGCGGTTTTTGAAGACAGCAACTCAGCACTGTAGCACCAGCGGCCAGCGCTGCAGCACTGACTTTCTGACTTTTGGGCGTCGCAACGCCGACTTCGCTTTCGCGACTACTGCACTATCTTGTACTTCGTCAGCTGATTTGGATGACCATCTGTTGTCCGATTTAGGCGTGTAAACTATCGTTGGAAAGGTATTCAAGTCAGCTTCAAAATTCAAGAGAAAGTTTCTTCAAATAATGTCTTTAACATAATGATTTCTTTGAAAAAATCTTCGGAGGTCAAATCTGCCTGATCATCTAGCACTAAGAATTTGATCTTTTTGACTCCCAATCTTCTTCCATCTTGTGATTATGATTTTGTAAGCTCTTTACCATCATTATTGACATCTTTTGACTTCATTCTTTTAAATATACCTATAATTCAAAAATATAATATTAAGATCGAAAACATAACAAAAACTAAAGGTAGAAAGGCATAAAATGTATATTTTATGAGCTTATCATGTATAATGGGCTTACAAGAAGCAATCGAAAGAAAAATCGATATGCTAGAAATATATGGGGATTCAGCCCTGGTCATTTATCAGTTACAAGGAGGATGGAAAACAAGGGATTCAAAGTTAATCCTATACCAGAAGTATACAACTGAGTTGACCAAACAGTTTGACAAAGTTAATTTTCAACACTTGCCTCGGGAAGAAAACCGGATTGCTGATGCTTTGGCTACTTTGGCCTCTATGTTCAAGTGTGACGCGAATGTTAAAATCTAACCCATTAAGTTGGATATAAAATGATCACAGGCGCATTGCACAAATGTTGAAGAAGAAGTTGATGGGCAACCTTGGTATTATGATGTCATGCAATACATCAAATATTAAAAATATCCAGAACATGCATCAAAAAATGATAAAAGGCTCATCCGAAGAATGGCAGGAGAGTTTTTCCTCAATGGAGAAATCTTGTACAAAAGAAGCCGAGATCAAGTCCTCTTAAGATGCATGAACATTATAGAGGCAATGAAGATACTTGAAGAGGTTCATGATGGAATCTATGGGGCACATGCCAGTGGTCATATGATGGCTAGACAGATTATGAGAGCAGGCTATTATTGGTTAACAATGGAAAATGATTGTATTAGTTATGCTCGAAAATGTCATAAATGTCATATCTATGCAGATAAAATTCATGCTCTTCCCAATGCTTTGCATATTTTGGCACTCCCATGGCCTTTTTCAATGTGGGGCATGGATGTGATTGGCCCCATTTCCCTAAAGGCATCTAATAGACATCGGTTCATCTTTGTGGTAATTGATTACTTTACCAAATAGGTAGAAGCATCTTCGTATGCAAGTGTGACACGATCAGTGGTGTGCGGATTTATAAAAATAAAAAAAAGATAATATGTCGATATGGACTTCCAGAAAGAATTATCTCGAATAATGCTCGTAACCTAAACAACAAGATGATGAAAGAAGTCTGCACTCAGTTTAAGATCCAGCATCACAATTCTACGCCATATCGTCCAAAAATGAATGGGGCAGTAGAAGCAACTAATAAGAACATCAAAAGGATCGTGGAGAAAATGACTGACACATAAAAAGATTGGCATGAGAAGTTACCCTTTGCCTTGTATGCATATAGAATGCCAGTGCGTACATCTACTGGGGCAACGCCGTTCTCACTTGTATATGGGATGGAAGCTGTTCTACATGTTGAAGTAGAAATTCCTTCTCTAAGAATTTTAAGAGAAGTTGAATTAGAAGAAGCTGAATGGGTGCGAGAGCGATATGAGCAGTTAAACCTTATTGAAGAAAAAAGGCTTACGGCACTTTGTCATGGTCAGTTATACCAGAAAATGATGATAAGGGCATATGATAAGAAAGTTCACCCTCGACAATTTAAAGAATGAAAGTTGGTTTTGAAGAGAATTCTCCCAGGTCAACATGATCATCAAGGAAAATGGACGCCAAATTAGGAAGGTCCATATGTGGTAAAAAAGGCATTCTCTGGTGGAGCATTAATTTTGACAAAAATGGATGGAGATGAGTTGTCAAATCCAATCAATTCTGATGCTGTGAAAAATAATATTTTGCTTGAAAAAAAGGGGAGGGCTCAAGGTGAAAACCCGAAAAGGGCAGTTTGAGTCAAAATGAAGGACATCTAAATTGAAAACCTGAAAAGGCAGCTTAAATGCAAGGCACAATAGCATCATCCAGAAACCTCAAAAGGCTGGAGGCAATATGGAGTTTGATGAACTCAGAAGGATCATGGACATCAATGTGATTGAATTTTTAAAAAAGAATTCTAGATTAATTTAATATTGTCCTTATGTTCATTGTTTGGATATTGCTACCAAATCCAAACCCTTTCTTGTACTGAATTGTTAATTAGATCTTTTCTTTTGGACCAACTTATTCTTTTTGATAATAAAGTTCTTCCCTTCGATCATTGCAACAATTTCAATTCCCTTGCTTCCCCGGTGGAAATGTATGATGATGCATTATATTTGTCATGATTTTGAAATATTTAAATAAAATCAATAATTATGAAAGGCTCTACATTACTTTGAAAATGAATTTTAAAGATAACTAGGACAAAGAAAGAGGCAAAGATGTTGAAAGAAAGTGGAAAAGACATACACTTAAGATTGAAAGTCATTGAAGAAGTTTTTGATGAAGTACATGTGAAAAATTTAAGACGATTTAGTCGATAAGACTATGGATCATCCTTGGAAATGGGGTTTACATGAAAAAAAATGGAGATGATGAGCTTGAGAATCTCTTTACCACAATTGAAGATAAATGATGATTACATTTGTTGCATTTGCATAGCATATTAGTCATCTCATACATTACATTCATGACATTAGTTGTAATTCATGATACTCATGCATATATTGCATTTGTAGTTTAAGTAAATACTTTGCATACATTTGTGCATACATTTATGACATTCATGCATTCATGATATTCATACATCCCTTACATTCATACACAGCATGCATTCTATGGCTTTGAGTCTTAAATCGATAAAGGAATGATGATTGGTTTAAAATTCAATAAATAGGAAACCTTGATTAAGGAGAACTTCTTCAGAATAAATGTTTTGTGAACCTCAGTTGAGGAATCCATAGGTAAATTTTTAACCTCAATCGAGGAAACCTCTGTTAAATTAAAATCTTGACTTAAGGAAAGTTTTTGAAATCTGGTTAAAGAAAATTGATTCAAAATTTCGAGCTGAATCCTCAGTGGAGGAATGCTTTTAAAAGATCCTCAGTAAAGGAATGTTTTCTTTTAAAGATCCTTAGTGGAAGAATGTTTTCATTTTAAGATCCTCAGTGGAGGAATATTTACTTTTTAAAGATCCTCAGTGGAGGAATGTTTTCGTTCTAAGATCCTCAGTGAAAGAATATTTTCTTTTCAAAGGTCCTCAATGGAGGAATGTTCTCGTTTAAGATCCTCAGTGGAGGATATATATATATATATATATATATATATTAAATTTCTCAATGGAGAAAAATTTTCTTTTAAAGTTGATGCCTCAGTGGAGGAGTACATTCCTTTTAAAATTCTTCAAAATTTCAAATGTGACGGGTGTCTATGTCTTTGAACAATTCCTGCTTCACAGAAAATGCACAAAGAGGGGCAACTGTAGACACCCAATTTTATCCGAGTCTGTTAATCCGAGACTTAATTTGAATTTTACAAAGTCCGTTATTTTCGAGTTTTAAGATTCGGGTCTAGTTTTGTCCAATAAAGTCCTTGGTTCGATTTGAGTCTTGTTTGGCCTGTTTTAGTTCTTTTTTTCTTGGATTTAATTTATCAAGCCTTGGAGCCCACTTGACCGGCCCACTTGTTTTGTAAATATTACTATTCTTATTAATATTATTATATCAGTATTCTTATTCTTATTATTATTATTATTATTATTATTATTATTATATATTACTATTATATTTATACATTACTACTATTATATTATTATTAAAATCAGAAAATTCAAAAAAAAAGGTAACAGAATCTGTGAAATTAATTTTTGGATGAAAAAACGTGTTGTTTGGTTTCCTTGAAACCAAAGGAAAAATCTAAAAAAAAAAAAAAAAAAAAAAAAAGAAGAAGGAAATGTTGGGATTTTGAATCTGTGAAAAAATCAAAAGAAATCAAAGGGAAAAAAAAAAAAGGAAAGAAATCGGATCTGCTAGCAGATTCGATTCTTGGCCATCAAGTTGAATCCCTAAGATTTCTACCTTTTCAATCCCTATAAATACCCACTCCCAGTGCACACACAGAAGACAACATAGAGAGTAATCATCAGAGATAGCCAAAAGGCTTCGTTTTTTTCTCAAGGTATATTTTTTTAAAAATATATTTTTTCTGTTGAAAGTTAAAAATAGAGATTGAAGAACATAAAATAAAAGATTTTTTTTTGGTTTCTCGGATTTCTTTTTTTGAAAATTTGTTTTCGAAAAACTCGAAATTAATTTGAAGTTTTAAAAACCAAATTTTAAAATATATATATCTGGAAATTTCCCAATTTTTGGCGATTGGTGAAACTAGGAAAGGATGAAGTTTCCGGAGGCGGTTGAATTTTTCGGCCACCGAAATCTGGGTTCATCTAGGTTAGGGGTTTGATTTTTGAGAGAGAAAACTTTTTTAAAAAAAAAAAACATTAGAAAATGAGGTTTAAAAAAAAAACTGAATTTTAAAGCATGGGGTCGGGTCCCCCGCGACCCGCGCGGCTACCCGACCCAGATGTATATTTCATTTTTTTTATATTTTTTTTCTTTTCTTTTCTATTTTCTTTTCTTTTATTTTGTATTTTATTTTATATTTTATTATTTTGGATTAGTTTAATTTGATTATATATATTTTTTGAATTAATTTAATTTGATTATATTTTATTGTTTATGAAATTAATTTAAACTTGTATGTTTATATTTATTAATTATTATTATTAATAACTGATTCAAGTATATATGTTCTCATCATGAATTTTATTTTATTTATTGTTTATGTGTTTATTTAGCATGATTATTAATTGGTTTATTGATTGATCGTTTTTATTATTTATTTGTCTATTAAATCTTTAGCATGATTTTATTATGTTTGTTAATTAATGATAATTTAATTAGATTTATTTTATTTCACATAAATATCTTTCATAATTTATAGTAATAATTCAAATTAAAGATAAATCAAGACTATCCGATGATGGAATTTTAGGGGATTGCAAACAGTCGATTTTCTAGAAATTTCTAGGTGAGAAGAGAGTTTCCTAAGTTCCGTCAATGATGGAGAATTTAGGTAATGATTTTCAATATTATTGGTCAAAGTTTATTTTTAATAAAATATGTTACAATAACAAGATAATTTAAAATTAAAATTTAGGATTTGCAATTATCCTTTTTCATAAAACATTTAATAAATCCGACGACAGAGCCTCTTCAGGGGAACAAATGGTGTCCTTTGAATACTCTTGAGGTGAGGAGAATTCTTTTTGGTGTTTCGCCGATGATGGACAATACCTTAAAGAAATTTTCCAATATTTAATATTTGATTAATAAATAAATTAAATAAAAATTAAAGACCTTTTAATTTAAAAACCTAGGGTAATATTTGACTAATTAGGTACCATCCTCTCGGATAGGCGTTGTGGGGGTGCTAATCCTTCCCCACACGTAACCGTACTCCCGAACTTAGTTCTGTTAAAGTAGACTAGGACCTATCCTTTTAAGTGCTTTCATCGAGCTTAGGATTACTAAAATTGGATAGATTCTCATAGGTAACTAATCTCACCTAGCAAAGATGATTAGTGGCGACTCTACAATTTGTGTCTAGCATGCTAAATTCGCATTTGGCACGTTAAGACAGTAGGAAATCACGGTGGCACTTAGCATGTGACACAAGTCTTTAAACCACTAGGTGTCCCTAGTGGATGAGTTTAGTCTCGTGAGGGTTTACCCAGACGATACCCATAAACATTGAAAACATAAGAAAAATTAACATATACTAAAAATATTTACTCCTAATCCTTTCAATATAAATTAAGAAAATCATTGGATAAGTCTTATAAACTAATCAATAGTTCAAAGAATTTCATAAAAAATCATGCTTGAATGTAAATAGTTTGAGTTAAGCCAATATTAACATAACATATCTCAATCAAAATAGTGCATATTCAAACTTGATCTCAACTTCTCACATGGGATACTCTCATGATTTTCACTCTTTAAAGTAGTGGTAAAGTGTTTACACTCAATCAATCTCATGAAAACAGTTCTACCATATGCTTGCTTGTCCACCTATTCTCCACTATTTAAATCATACAACTTCATAAATCAAGATGTCTTTATTTAATGATGTAATGGGGCCAAGGGGTAATAATGTGGTTAAAGAATAAAAGAAAAAGGATATCACAAAGGTTTCAAAGATTTCATAGAGTCTAGATACATACTAAGATTTTACAAAGAAAACTTCTCAAAACTCTTTAAAACACATAACATCATAGGCAAAATATTCATGTTGAACCTTTGCTTCATTCTAACCAACCTTGTAACATCTTTTCTTTAACCAAAAGTTCAAGAGATGATTCAATTTTTTTTTGTTTACATGAGAGTGTGTTTTTACAATGCTCCATTTCTTTTTCTCTTGACTTTTGCCTTTCTCCTCCCCCATACTTATCTTTCGTTTCTAACCCAAATTTTCAATAAGTATCCCTTGTTTTTGCAATATGTCTCAAACATTAAATCCATCTTTAGAACAATGGTAAAGATATAAATGTGTTTAGGCTTAGGTGTAAGTTGTGGTTACCAAAGAAATAGCTTATTTAATGTTGGCTCAAATTGGCTCACTAAGGGGGATGTTCTCTTGGAACATCAATAGGGGATAGCTGATTTGGCCTTGGTAAAAATCCTAATGCCTCTATCATATCCATGTTGTCATATGTATCAATATAGTCTCAAACAATTTAAAGCAAGTTCTGGAGAAACATGTAATCATAAGAGCAAACAAGAAAGAAATTGGATTGATATGTATAATGCATCAATCTTATAGGCTAAAAAACTCACAAGGATGATTATACAAGTCAATATCAAGTCTAAACATTCTTCTTTCTCAATCGACATATCATATAAACATTGGCTCATAAAAAAATGATATCAAGCTCAATTCTCATGAAAAATCTTCTCAATAATCAACCAGTTTTAGACTTATGCAATTCATATCTCATCATAGTATTGAAAGTAACTAAAACACACTAAAAACAAATTAAGATACTAAAAACAAGCAAAATAACTAAAGGAAATCCTAAATTCTTCCCGCCACACTTAATTCTTACATTGTCCTCAATGTAATGCTATTATCCCAAATGAAGGAATCATGTGTAATAGAAAAGAACTAATAAGCAAAACAATTAAAAAAACTTAAAAAAACATTAAAAGATAGAATGATGGAGAGTAAGAAATAAAAAATCTGATTATAATGTGTGCTTCCATCCTTTTGGGTTGCCTCCCAAGAAGCGCTTTGTTTAGTGTCCTCAGCCCGACTTACTAAAACACACAAACAAACAAAAATATTAAAAACTCAAAACAAAACAAAACTAATGAAACTTAAATAAACCTAAAAAAACTAAAAAAATTAATAACAAAACAAAGAGAGAATGAAGAAAAAGCAAATCTGATATGGCAGGTTGGTTAAACTTTCATCAATTGGGTTGTCTCCCAATTAGCATTTGAATTAATGTCTTCAACCTAACCAATACCCTTTCTTGGCTTTTTGGGATCTTCCAGCTCAGGCATGAGACTTCCCGAATCTTTGCGTTTTGGAAGCTTTCTTTGCAACACAGCAGATGCATTCTCCACCACAATTATTATCTCATCACACTTTAATTTGTTCTCGGTGGTGTATAGCTCATCGAGAATGATGCATATCTTGGTACTTGGTTAAAGGCATCAAGAAAAGGTATATTTACTTGTACTTTGTGGAAGGTTTCCAGAATTTGTTTGTCATGTTCCTCCTTCTTAGACTCTGCAAATCTACTAGGAAAAGGTGGAGAAGAAGCATTAGTAAAAATAGGAACCTTAAAAGTTACCTTAGGTGTCGAAGTACTTTTAATTGGAATTGTAGCTTCATTATCCTCAAGGGTTGAATCCCTTTCTCTTTTTGGTGCTTCCTCAACTTGTTCCCCATTTCTCAAGATCACAGCACTAGCATTAGCTTCCTCAAGTTTTTCAAATCTTTGTTCTACTAATCTCACCACATTACTAGCCAATTGGCCCATTTGAGTTTCTAAACTCTTGATACTTTCCCTTGTTTCCTGGATACTTGCCCTTGTTTCCTGAACACTTGCCCTTTTTTCCTATTGAAATTGCAAAGTATTGGAAAAGATTTGACAAGATCTTCTAAAGAAGTACATGAGTTGTGAGTCACAAATGGAGGCTGGATAGATCTGGCTGTTGAGGCCATGGTTGATTGAAGCCAGATAGATGATTGTAATTGGCATAAGGATCAACTTCTTGATAATTTCCCGAATAGTTGTAATTAGTATGGTCCCACCATCCCTCATTGTAAGTGTTTGAGAAAAGATCATACTATTGTCCTTGGAATCCTTGTTGGCCTTGAAATCCTCCTAAATCATAGGCTTGTTCAAAATTATCTTCTTGGAAGTATGGGCACCAATTGGTTGGATGATCCACTATAGAGTTCCATGCTATCTCTCCTTGCTTTGATTAAAAAGAATACCTGTATAAACAAGAAAATAAAAATATAAACAATTAATTAGAACTAAAAATAAACCAAGTAACAATTAAACTAAGGAAATCAATCCCCGGCAATGGCACCAAAAACTTGATGCACTGAAAAGAGTATATCTTATTTAATCCATGCACAAAAAGATCAATTGTAAAGTATAGTAGTTAGCAATGGTTGAGTCACAGGGATTGGGTTTTATTTTATAAATTACTAGTTTATAATTCAAGTTCAAAGACAATTAAAGAAAGAGGGTTTTAAATTTGTTTAAAAAGTAAAGAAAACAAGAATAGTAAAAAATAAAAAAGCAAGTAAGCAAATAAGTAAGAAATCAAATATGAGAAAAATATGGTTAAGGTTTCATTGTCCATCACTAGACATCATTGAGAATCAATAATCAGATCTATCAATATCAATTAACTATTAAAATTATCAACCGTAGATAACAACAAGCTCTGCTACCACAATCTTTCCTTAGTTTGTCGTTAAACAGAACAAGCTCTCTATTTAATCTCTAACTATCAAACAACCTAGAATAAGCTCTCTAAATTCAATTTGATAGCATCTTTATGATGAGAAAGATAGGTTGATCTAAGCAACAAACACATAAGCTCGAATTGTTCAACTTAGGTTACGTTCTACTTTGCAATTAAAGAAAACTCTAACATAATCATTAATCACAAATTGCCACTTATGAATAGGAAATCAAGACAATTACGGATCAAGACTCTTAAACTAGAATTAGATAATTATCAAGATATATCTAGTTGGCCACCTAAACAAATCAAGACAAAGATCATAAAAAAAATTCTCGAAGAACATAAGCAATTTTGATAGAAAATCAATGATAGATAAGATATGAATATCAATTACACAACATGTCTAGGGCTTTGAATCACCCTTAACCAAAAAGAAGTTTAGCCTAGCATAGGCATTGTTAACATAAACATAAAAATAAAATAAAATTAAGGAGAAAACTAAGAGAATGGAGAAGAAGAAGAAGTATATTGGTAATAATCAAAACATCTATAGTTTGTGGCTCAAAAGATGGTATTTATAGAGCTTCAAAACCCTGAGAACTCTTTCTTGCCACACAAGGAAGTTTAGGGGGTCAAACTTGTGATTTTTTTTTATTTTTGGAAGGCTCGGCCAGCTTTGCAGCGCCAGCTTTGCAGCGCTGTAGCACTGGCTCTCGAACTTTTGGGGCTCCGTGACGCTGGTCGCTGATTTTTCTGATGCACCTTCTAGCACTTCTTTAGCTGATTTGGATGACCATTTCTTATCCGATTTGGATGTATGAACTACTGTTGGAATGGTATTCAAGTCAGCTTCAAAAGTCAAGAGGAAGTTTCTTCAAACAAAGACTTTAACATCATGTTTTCCTTGCAACAAGATCTGGAGGTCAAATCTGCCTTCTTGCTTTGCAACCAAAAATTGATCTTTTTGACTCCCAAGTCTTCTTCCATCTTGTGATTATGATTTTGTAAGCACTTTACCATCATTATTGACATCTTTTCACTTTATTATCCTAAATATACCTAAAATTCAAAAACATAATATAAGTAATCAAAATAAAGATCGAAAATATAACTAAAACTAAGAATAGAAAGGGCATAAAATATGTATTTTATGAGCTTATCAACATGTTAACTAAAATGTTTGACATGAAAGACTTGGGTGTTGCGGATGTCATATTAGGAATCAAAATTTCTAGGACATCTGATGGATTTATATTGTCTCAATCTCATTATGTTGAGAAAATTCTTGACAAATTTTCTAAAGGTGACAATAGCATTGTCAAAACACCAATGGACTTGAGTGTACATCTGTCCAAAAATAAAGGTGAAGGAATACACCAACTGGAATATTCTCGAATAATTGCTCTTGACAAAGTTGGAGATAAAGCCGAATGGCTTCAAATTTCTTAGAGGATGTTCCATGTTGGCCAAAGCCAGTGCCAGCAATTTGTATCCATTGTGACAGTCAGTCAGCAATTGGAAGGGCACAAAATAGCATGTATAATGGTAAGTCTAGACATATATGTCGTAGACCTAATACCATTAAACACTTGCTCTCAAATATAATTATTTCAATTGACTATGTAAAGTCAAAGGAAAATATTGTGGATCCGCTAACAAAAGGTTTAACAAGAGAGCTTGTGTATAATTCATCGAGAGGAATGGGCTTAAAGCCTTTAAGAGACAAAAATGTTATGATGGTAAACCTACCTAGTTGACTGGAGATCCCAAGATCTAGGTTCAAAGGAAAAACTAAGTCATATTGCACTTTAAGTAGTACTTGAAAATAATTATTTCCTGCCTATTCTTATGATGAAAAAGTGCTAGCTGCAACGAGATGAGGATGAGCTGAGCTCATAATGATTCTTATATCTTGGTTTCCAAGTGAGGTATAAGCAGAATACTCTTAATGAGAGATCACCTATATGAATGAGAAACATGGTCATTTCTTTGAGAATTTCTAAAAGCTGAATTCTCTAAAGCATTCATGAAACTAGGAGTTGTTCAGGCCAAAATGAACACAACCATGAGAACTACTGGAATCTCTAGGTAGAAACTATATGAGTACTATTGTCTTGGTTTACACGAAAGGCTGAATAGTTCAAGACATCGCGTTCACTAATTAACCGAGTAAATTCGATGGTACTTCACTAGGGAAGGTTCAAAGCCAAAAGCTACCTATCCTGATGTAGTTTTCTTCCAATTTAATTTTCTCTCTACGAATTCTTTGAGTCTTCGTACTGGTCAGACAATTTTCATTCATGTGGGGGATTGTTGGAATTGGTTTTATAAAACATGGTTAATGGGCACTTTTGAGGCCAAATTCTTTATCGGAATCCAGTCATATTTGTGGTTACAACTTTGTTTGATTTTGTATTCTAACATGAGCTATTTAACATGGAACATTAACATGTTTAAAACCAATTATAAGTGAATGAGAAATTGATCTCAAATAACCTTTGGATGGCAAAATTTCAAACACTAAAATTCTCTATTATTTTATAGATTATAAGCTTGTCTTGTGGTTTGGGCTGTGGGCTCATGTACTCGGGTTTGGTTAAATGGAAAATATTTGCTGTTTAAACCTCGTCTAATCAGTAACATTTCAGTCTCTAAATGTCTTCGTGCATGATCCAAAAAATTAATTATGGTGTGATATACATGAATGTTATTTATGGAAATTCATGAATTATGAAGATTAATGAATTATGGAGATTCATGAATTATGGATATTCATGGATTATGGACATTCATAAATTATGGACATTCATGAATTATGAAATTCATGAACTATGGACATTCATGAATTTGTGGACATTCATGAATTATTAAATAAATGAACTTAATTTATATACATTCATGAATTTGATCATTCATGTGCTATGTATATTCATCATAATTAGTGTACATTCATGTATCATGTACATTCATTTGAGTAATTAATGTTTAGGTCCCTAAAGTCCTATAAATATGTGCTTTGATAGGATGGGACATTCATTCAAATAATTCAACAATACTTAGAACTCATTTCTGCCTTTGTTGTTCTGGTTCTAAGGTTTTTGTTTTATTTGTTCCTTCAACTCTAAAGCTTAGGAATCTGTCATTGTAGAGAGAAAATTGAGTCAAATTCCTTAAGTTCGTGGACTTTGAAAAGCTGTGCAACTTTTCAAGGTGATGTTGTTGAAATCCTGGGAGGCAATTGCATTGAAATCGTGTGCACCATGTGACAGACAATTTCGCCTTAAGGACAAAAGGTTCAATCATTGCCAACAACGTTAAGTTTTTTATTCTTCAATTTTGTCTTCTATAAGTAAGTTCTCTAATATTCTATTTAAAGGCATACTATTTAATTATTGCAAGTAAATATTTTTCAACAAAGTTTTTACAAATATACAAAATATCTCCAATATAATGAACTACGCTTGGTTGGCCTAACCTGCTCATTTTTGTCAACTCTTGTATACTAAGGGCTAATTTAGCATTGCTGTTGAAAAAAACTTGGGTTTAAAAAAAACTTGGGCTGGAAAAAATGTGTTTAAAAAATTTGGTGAAAAAAATGTGGTTTAAGAATTTTTAAATGTTTAATATTTCTGTGAAAAAATGCTATAAGGAATTGAAATGTCAAAAAAATATGTTTAAAATAATAAAAGTTTAGAAATATGAGAATAATAATGTCATTTTACCAAAAAGTCAGCTTTCGAACTACAAAAACTCAATTTTTTTGGTTTTTTTAGGTTATCAAATCATGATTTTAACCGTAGAAGTTATAATTTTTTACTCGTTTAATATTAAGATTGCAATAAAATATAATTTTTAATCTCAAAATTTATGCCAATAATAATACTAAACGAAACTTAAGAAGTTTCTTTGTATTTCATGAGCCACTCGCCATAACTGTATTACAAAATGGCATGTACCACTACGAGATTATCCTTATTTCTAAAGATTTCAATTCGCTCCATGGCATCAAAATGAGAAATATGCCCGATTAGAATAAAAATAATATTTCTCACGTGATTATTTAATGGATCAAGATAAATGTGTTAATTATTTAATAATTATTTAAGTGATATTATTTTAATAAATTATGTTCAAATTAAACTACTCTAATGATAATAGAGTTAAAAATAACTATTTTCTATTTCAACAACCGATTAGAATAAAAATTCTTTGATGGTAAAAATTAATTCTAATTAATTATCAGATATAGATCTTCAGCCGAGTCTATATTTATTACCAAGGGTGTAGATAAGGGGGCATGCTGGGGCTTAGGCCCCCTTTAAATTTTTTAAGTTTCTTGGAATACCTTACATCATTATTTGAAAATAAGGTATATTTATATTTGCCCCCCTTAAAATTTTTAAGTTTCTTGAAATACCTTGTATCATTATTTGAAAATAAGGTATATTTATGTTTAGCCCCTCCAAATTTTTTTAATTTGGTTTCTTGTAAAATTTGTAGTTTGATATAATAAATTTAATAACATTTTTGGTTTAAACCTTATTACTATTATTAACTTAATTTTCTCTTTTTACATTTTCAATCAATCAAATAGGTATATTTACATTAATTATTGAGTTAATATTTTTCATTTTATGCTTATAAGGAAAAAAAAAGTTAAACCATTACAATATTTAATACAAATTATATATTTAATTTATTTTAATTTTTTTAAATGTCATGTAATCTTATGTTTTTCTTTGGGTAAATTTGAAAAACATGCTCTCTAGATTAGAATAGTTGTTAAATGGTCTAATGATGTAAAATAATTTGTAAAAAATGAAAAAAAAAAATTGTTAGGAAAAAAGTTGTAATATCAAAATTACCTTTAATAGAATAACTTTATTCCTCTTCATTTTCTCCTCAATCATTCTCTCTCATTTTTTCCTCCCAGATTTTCCTGTCTCTCTCTCAACCAATATCATTCATTCTCATTTATCTTGTTACAAATTTTTTTTAAAAAAATATAATTGATTATTGTGAACTTACTGTTTATGAGTTTTTAAAAACTTTAAATTACTGAAAAGGAAAAAAAAAATCAAGGCTACTGTCAATTCCTTTGCTTGAGTTCTTTTTTCTTGGCCAAGATGGCTAACATAGATTCATTCCTCTTTGATCAGGATGCCCCTTTTCCACCTGGCTGCACCTTTTCTTGGCCAAGATGGCCAAAAATAAATGAATTTAGACATTGATTTTGTCTTTTCCACCTGGCCATTTTCTCCTGATCAAAGAGACCATTTTTTTGTTATATTTTATTTAGGGCATAATTTTTTCTTTGATCAAAGGAGAAAATGGCCAAGATGGAGAAAATAATTTTACCAAGATGGCCAACTCGATCCATGTTGCATTAACAACTAAAAAGGAGAAAATGAAAGAGGAATAAAGTTATTCCATTAACCATAATTTTGTCTTTACAATTTTTTTTCTAATAATTTTTTTTCATTTTTCTTTTATAAATTATTTTACATCATTAGACCATTAAACAATTATTCTAATCTAGAGAGCATGTTTTTCAAATTTATACTTTTTCTTTTATATATTAAATAATCAATGCAGAGATTATAATTTTTTTTAACATTGAGACTTTAACTTTTATTAAATTTTTTTATATATGCAACATGAATTATAATATTTAAAAATTAAAAAATTAGGAATTTATATATTGTTTATGATTTAAATATTATATATAATATTTAAATTTAATGTTTTCATTCTAAAGTTGTTCATGAATCGGGTTAGGCCAAGCTCGGATAGCAAAAACTTTGCTTGCCCAAGGCCCAATCCAGCCTATGTAGCCTTTAAGGCCCTTTTTTTTAATATTAAAAAATAATTTTTTTATATTTTATTTTTAAAGATATTTTATAATTAAAATTAAATTTTAAATTTTAAATTAAAAAATAAACCCGAGCCGAGAACAGGCTTTAAAAGCCTATTCAGGCCAGACCTATCGAGCCAGACGGATAACTCGACTCTTGAACAAGTCTATTTCATAACAACTTTTACTTTACTTTAAGGGGATGTTTGGCGCTTTCACATGTCATGATTCAAATGGAATGTAAATCCTGAAAATGTAATTCTTGAGAATATAATTTCTGAAAATGTAACTTTACAGCGTTTGGTATACATGAAAAAGTGATGATTAAAATCTTGAAAAAATTACATTGACACGTTTGGTTCACTAAACACTTTACTAGGAATGTGATGGTAATTTTCGAAATTATCCTTATCAAAAAATGTAAATTTTATTAATTTTAACATTTTCCAATGATATTTATTATTAACAAATATTGTGCTAAATATTTAAAATACATAATTTTTAAAATTATGTCTATGAATTGAACGGCTCAAGGAGATATTCTTTTGAAATTTTTTCAATGATACTTATTATTAACAAATATTTATACTAAATATTTAAAAATAATATTTCAATTGATAATTTTTAAAATTGTGTCTATCAATTGAACGACTCTAGGAGATATTCTTTTGAAATTTTTTCAATGATATTTATTATTAACAAATATTTATACTAAATATTTAAAAATAATATTTTAATTGGTAATTTGAGTTGCTTTTAGGAAAAAAAAATATTTGTTAATAATAAATTTTCGAAATTACTCTCATGTAGTTGAAAAGTTAAAAAGATGGATATAAATTAAATATTTTAATAATATTTATTATTAACAAACATTTGTACTAAATATTTAAAAATAATATTTCAATTTATAATTTTTAAAATTATGTCTATCAATTGAACAACTCTAGGAGATCTTCTTTTGGAAATTTTTTAATGATATTTATTATTAACAAATATTTGTACTAAATATTTAAAAATAATATTTCAATTGGTAATTTGAGATACTTTTAGGATAAAAAATGTTTGTTAATATAAATTTTCAAAGTTACTCTCGTGTAGTTGAAAAGTTAAAAGGCTAGATATAAATTAAATATTTTTTAAATATTTAATGATATTTATTATTAACAAACACTTGTACTAAATATTTAAAAATAATATTTCAATTGGCAACCTTAAACCAAATAGGAAGAAGGATAATTTTGTTTTAATATTTTTTTTAACTTTTCAACTACATGGAAAAGTTACTTTCCCACCTCTTCTCATGGAAATCACATTCCAATACTTATGGAAAAGTAATTCTCAAAGGAAAGCTACATTCCCAAGGAAATGTGTATTTTTTTAGCATACCAAACATGAAAATAATATTCCTACCAATTAAATTCTTAGGAAAGTGATCACTTTCCATCATACCAAACGCCTTACGGAGTATGGAATTAAATAACTACCGTAACGTAATGTTACGATCTTTATTTTACGGTTTGACTCTCTCAGTCACCGATATTCACCGTAATTGGGGTGTGAATGGTTAGATATTCATAACGGTTAAACTCACGATCGTGAATTAGATATATATAAATTAAATTTACAACTTATGAAAACAAAATTCTTTTATAAACAAAATATTATAAAACATCATAAATTATTTTAAAAAGTATTAAAAAAATTATAAGTATAATTATTATGTTTTATGATAAATTATGCAAAATGAAAAAAAAAAAAAAAATTCCACGACTGCGATGACCACAATACTGCTATAGCATCCGTTACATCGAAAATACGTTTACAATCCAATTTAAATCCCTGAAAACTACTACAATACAAAAGAATGAATTCTACCCTTCTTAAAGAACATATAACAACTGAAAATTAAAATTCAAAAGAGGATAGAAAAAAACAAATAGGCAAAGCATAGAGGAGAGGTCAAATTTAAAATATATATATTAAAAAATCTGTAATAAAGTGAGTTACCGAAATTTTTCCTGAGGTCTTCATGACACCTAAATTTAAATAGGATAATTTTGGACACGATATAATTATCTAAACCAAACATGTTACGTGAAAAATAACTAAAACATGATACAAAAATAATATGAAACGAATAAATAAACGTGTCAAAATTGGCTTTTTTATCCAAATATTACTTTTTTCTATTTTATTTCTCAAATTACCGATCATTCGATTTTATTTACCGAAATGCACTGGTTTTAGATAATGGCGGTTTCCAAACACAAAGAAATATTTATATAAAAAAAAAAAACACATAGGGGCGGCTTCTCAATATGAATTTTGTAATTTGTTTTTATCATGAGGAGAAACCACCCTCCATGAGGGCGGCTTCCCATTACTCTAAACAAAATAGCAAAATTAAAAATAAAAATTATATAATTTATAATTTTAAAAAATAAAAAATAAAAAATTAATAAATTTTAAAATTTTAAAATTTAAATAACAAAATTAAAAAAATAACAATTTATAAAAAAATAACAATTTATAAAAAATTTAAAAATTATATAATTTGTATATATAATTTTTTTATATACAATTTATGTATTTTTTTAATTAGATGTATACAATTTATATTTTTTTAACTTACGTATACAATAATTGTATGTATAACAATATTATTGTTGATACGAACTCTCCCTCGATGTACCAGATTGATAAAGACATTTTTGACGGCTATGACCTTCATTCCTACATAATCCACAACGCTTTGGTTGGTCTTTCTCCGGAGGTCCATTTCATTACGAATATGAGTTGATTTTGGCCGACCATGTGGATCTCTTCGCATTTCTGGATTGGGACACACTTCTGGACCATTATATTGAGGCCAATAAGTTTCATTTCCAATTGGTTCAAACTCATGTCGATAAACATTGAATATAGTGTCCAGCCTATAGATATTGTTCACATATTGCATGCAATCAACATGGACATGTGCACAAGCAGCAACTACATGTGAACAAGGGAACCTTTGTGTTTGAAACTTTCCAATGTCAAACCACATGTTACTAAGCTTGACTTTGTACTTCATTGAAGGAACTCCCTCCTGTGGGTCTTGTAACTCTTCAATCAGAAAAGATTGATTTGCTCGTGTAAAATTATGAACAATGTGAGAGTTAGCTTTCCTTCGATTTTCCTGCATGGCCTCTATGACTGTTTCACAGTATGTGTGCTCTGCCTCCATCATTGCTAGTTGTTTGTTCCCCATCTTAACAAAAAGTTCAGCCAACCTGTAATATGTTGACTGCACCAAAGCAGTAATGGGAAGATGACACATCCCCTTCAACACTGAATTGATTGATTCAGCTAGGTCGGTTGTCATATGCCCATAACGTTTTCCTTCGTCATATGACTGGGCCCACTTGTCTTTTGGGATCTTATCAAGCCTAATAGCCACCTCTGCATTTTTTGAACGAAGATTCTCATAGTACCAATTAAATCGGGGTCGCATCAACTCGTATCCTGATAAAATTGAAAAAAAAGACTTGTGAATTTAATTTATTTTATTTATTAAAGGAAATAGAAGAGATAAAATAATTATGATCCGATTCTATACTCATGTTAACAATTTGTCGACGCAAATCCTTATTGTTAAACCTTTTCATGAAGTTAGCTGCAATGTGTCGAATGCAGTACACAGAATATGCATGTGGATGATTCCATCCACTACCATGGCGTCTGATCACAGCTTTGATGGATTCATGTTGATCAGAAATCAAGCATATACCAGATCGTATTGTCACATGTCTATGCAAATTAGTGAGAAAGAATGACCAAAACTCTGTTGTCTCACCCTCCACAATGGCAAAGGCAATTGGTAGTATGTTTCTGTTGCCATCTTGTGCAATAGCTAACGACAATGTTCCTTTGTATTTTCCATATAAGAAAGTACCGTTTATTTGCCCAATAGGTTTACAATACGAAAACCCTTCAATACACGACTTGAATGTCCAAAAGAATTGATGGAATATACGCTTACCCTCGACCAGTCGAGCACCGTTATATGCAGGTACCATTTGAAATTCCACAATTGTACCAGGAACAGAATGTTGTATTACACCCAACCATTTAGGCAGATCATTGTACGATCTATACCAATCGCCAAACAGCCGAACAATTGCCTTTTTCTTTGCTTTCAATGATTTCTTATAAGAGGTTATGTAGCCATACCGAATTCGCATCTCAGCGATCAAAACTGAAACGGTAATCGCCGGGTTTGCTTGCATCAATGACAAAATGTAGGAACAGATCATGTTAGAATCTAATTTACAATGATCTTGAAAAATCTTTCCCGAAGTGCAAGTATGAGGCCCATTGTATGTTATTATCTCTCATACATGTTTATTCTTCATAAATGTTGCCCTTATGCTCCAATTGCACCCTCGCCCATACATTTTACACTTACCATGATATTTGGTAGGCTTAGATTCTATTACTCTGTAAATTATAGAGTTTTTGATGTTGTAGTGTTTAATAGCTAAAAGCATGGCCTCTTTCATTGGAAATTGCATCCCAACACAGAGATCAGTGGTAGATGGATTCCAACTCATAGGCCTAGCTAATGTATGAGCATATCAGGAAATTTCAGCACTTGCAATGCCTCCAGATCGAGGGTGCGCATATGGGCTGCCGGCTCATATGGAGGAAGAACTCCAAAAGTGTTGATATCAACGGCGACGTCTTCGCCAGAGTCATTGTTGTCATCACTATCATCGAATTCAGCATGCTTTTCATGCTCACTAAAGTCACCAACATATTCACCATGGGCTACCTGGTACAGATCAGGATCAACACCAGATGAACTCAATCTAGCAGTGTCCATTCCAACGCCTCTAATTGGAGAGTCCATCACAATGAGGCTACCCGGCCTGTATAGCTCATCACCCATGCATCTAGGAATTGTTGGTGACACTGACGAAGTATGAAACGATTTATACCAATTATTAATCAATGTATCTAGAGGAGGTTGACATTGAGTAGTGTCATATGGCCATGACACTTCTGTGGGAACATTTGAAGGCCCACAATTATCATCAACATCCTCTAGGTTAGCATATAACTCAACTACACCAACGTTTGGAAACTGTTCGTGAGCATCAAACATGCATCTCACATCATCATCATCTTCAAGTGAAAAAGTCCTCTATCAGACACATCCTTGACCAATAGAAAGAGGAAGCCTATACTTAATCTCCGATACTCTTTTTGTATTTCTAGCTTTGATTTTTGTATGAATTTGTACCTTGAGTTGCTCTAATGTGACATCTTGATCAACACGAAAGCTTTTAGGACGTTTACATTCAAAGGTAACACCTTCATCACTATTACAAATTTGGCTATTATAATAGCCAAATACGATCAATCTGTTGCTCATTTTCTGTAGTAAGATCAGAAAACAACAAGTAAGGATGAGAATGATGAGGTAGTATCACTAAGATTAGAAAACAACAAGAATGAGGAGAGAATGACGAGGTAGAGAAAAAATGAGAATTAGGAGAGAATGATGAGGTAGTATTATACTTATAATGGCTTCATCCTGTAAGTAGTCTCATCCATGCAGTAGTCCTATCTGTTGTACCAAAAAGAATCCTATTCTCAATTTTAATGTGAGTAGTCTCATCCATGTAGTAGTCATATTTGTTGTACCAAAAAGAATCTGATTCTCAATTAGTCAATTTTAATGTGAGTAGTCTCATCCATGCAGTAGTCCTATATGTTATACCAGAAGGAATCTGATTCCCAATTGTAATATGAGTAGTCTCGTACTTACATTAGTCTCATCTGTTGTACCAGAAGGAATTTGATACTTGTTCATGTTCAATTTTCCACAAAATTAAATAATCAACCACTACTTTATACATTATTATACAAAAATACATTATTCTCGTTATACATTTTTATACAAAAAAGCATGATTCTTGTTATATTGGAGGGACTCATATCTTCTGTATCTAAAAATAGAAACCCACTGCTGGAGGAGCCAACACCTGGTCTACCAAAAATGGGAAACTGACTACTAGATGGACCCACAAATGATGTACCACCATATGCTGAAGCAGGGGTTCCAAACTGATACAGTGTACTTAGATATGCTTAACCTGAACTTTGGGTGAGGGGCTAGTCATCTAACCTCATCCTTGGCGGTGATGGTCGGTAACACTCATCAATATCATCCCCGGGGTGACTGATGGAATAACGATGACTAGATGCTAATCCATGATCCCGTTTATGTTCAAGATGACTAAATGACATTCTCGTTGCAGTGAACTCCTCGACATGTGATGAGGCCGGTTGATGCGTCCGTCCACATTGTCGGCTAGGTCTAGGAAGTTCTATTTCCTGTGTAGGAGGGACTGGATTTGAAGTTCGTCCGAGAAATGGCCTACTCTAACATCCTTAAACTCCGACGGTGGACAAACAAAAGGCCGGCCTTCATCCTTATACCATCTTATGTATTCATTAGATGGTATGAAATTATTACCAACAATGGCATAACCTAGAGGAATTCGTTGAGAACATATATCCCACCACTGGATCCATTCTTGATGCTTCGTAGGCCAGAATTCATCATGACGTCCACGCATGTCAATCTTGTAAACCTTATCAAGGTTCACCGATGGTTGCGGAATTGGTTGTTGCATCCCAAATTGTCGCATCACCCTATCGGTGTGGTGCCACTCCACATATGCAAAGCATATCAATGCTGTATTTCTTTCCATATATGACAATTATTGTAGGCATCCGATGAGAGGCATGCCATAATTTCATTTGAAGAATATGGTATCCACACAAACTGCGAATAATTATTATAAATTATTAGTGTTCATATGGATTAAATACACAAATACTTGAATGTAATAATTGAAACATTTACCTTATCATATCCTAGTCGATCTAGTCGTAATCTTATACTTTGTAGGTCGATAGGAATACCGGTATCGTCTTTACGATGGCTCCACCTATTAAAATGCATATAAAATCTTAATAGACGTATAAAAAATACAAGTTCGTATAAAATTAATAAAATAGTCAAGATTATTACTTACTTGCAAGGGGGTATACAGGCGAAACCTTCACGCGCGGAGAAAGAAATGGCAGTCGATACCAAGCCCATGACTGTAGAAGCACTAAACATCCATCTATGTTATGGCTCTTTGGAACTGTAGCTCGGCACAGTTCTCTATACAAAAACCCCAAACACGCAGAATCCCAACTATAATTTGTTGTATGCTCTAAATCACGAAGTAATGGAAGATACATTGTAACACCCTGTCCAGATAATCTACCTAAAATCCGGCAGGGTTTCCTTTCTATCTCAACTATAACCCTCCTGCAAATAACACTCAATTCATATCCTCAACCAGCAATATTCCTCTATACTATTATCACATATATCCATACATATTCAAAAATTATCCATGATCAATTTATGTTCAAATCAAAACATATTGATCTATTGTCTCATATCTTCAAATATATACAATATATCCAAAAGTAAACCTATCTCAGCAAGGTTTACTAGATAAAAACATCAAAAGATCAAGACTTCAATAAATTTTTAATATGATGTCCACCACGTCAAAATACTATTTGAAGCAGAGAATAGAGGAAGGTTGCAATCCCAACACCTAACTGTCACCTGAAAATGAGAATATGAAAAGGTGAGATATATGAATATCTCAGTGAGTAGACAAACTTTTAAAGCGTGTGAAAACCATAATGGTAATCTGTAAAGCATAATTGACATTTTCAGAATAAATAATAATAAAATCATAATGAGTAATTCAAAGACGTAGCAAGCTTTTCAAATGTATAACAATATTATAATATTAAATCAATGTATTAAATCTATGAAGTAAATCAAGTTACGTATAATTGGGCTCCAACTTATTGTCATGCATAAGAATACATCCATGAAATAACCAGGCAATATCCATGTAGGCATACTAGTAGCCGGCCCCAAAGGCCAATACCACCATAGGACGCCCCAAAGGCATATGTGTCACTATGATGTGCCCCCAAAAGGCAAATATAACGGGATAGGGACTCTGGAGGTGGCTCCCACCACAAAGGCGTAGCACGCAGCTCCCATACCCCAGTCTAATATCACGGAATGGGGACTCTGGAGGTGGCTCCCGCCACAAAGGCGTAGCACGCAGCTCCCGTATTCCGGTCTAATATCACGGAATAGGGACTCTGGAGGTGGCTCCCGCCACAAAGGCGTAGCACGCAGCTCCCGTATTCCGGTCAAGGAAATAATCTCATACATTAAGTCAGGTGGGGCCAAAACCATGTACGTCAAATTCTATGTAAAATCATATTTCATAAATCAACCAACTTACTCGATATAATATTTTTTGAAATAAAAATACTTTAACAATAAATCAATTCATATGATTAAATATCGTATATACCTTTATTACGTAAAATAATTATTATGCTAAAAATATATATATAATTATAATTAAAGAAATTTCAAATAACTATAGTTGTCGTCTACTCATAATCCTTGAGATGATCTCACTGTACACTTCGACCTGAAACTTCGGGATCCACAGGTGACGTCGGATCTACGTGGCCTAGAGATTAACGATAATTAGTATCTATACATACTCAAAGCATTACACACTTATGAATTCAACTTAAATCTCATAATCTTCCCTCAAGGTCAATACTAATTTCTCATACTCAAAACAACATATCCTTGATTTTTAATATCATTTACATAACCATTTTCTCCATAATTCAACTCCATATTCATGTCCTTATCAAATTCCTTTCTAGTACTCCATGCCTTAGAGATTTTCATAATCCATAACCATCAATAGTACTATATTTATCTTAAGCAATAAATTCCATACTATCAAGCTAGATTATAAAATCATAACTTGAGTTTGGTACCAATAAGTCTAATTTATGAAGAAAATAACTAACTTAGACAATTAGAACAAAATCTTGGTCAAATTTGATAAATCCCGAAACTATGCTGAAACAGGGGTCACACTGAACAGCCAACTTCACCGAATTTTATCTTTTTAACCGCTTATCGGTTTTGGGTGATTCAAAAACCAAAATTCTCATATTGAAGTCTAGTTTCTAGGAAAAATATCAAAAAAATACAAACCCAGCTGTGCCGAACCCAGAAAATCCGAACAGCAAGCATGCTCAAATTCCCCTGTTTTGCTTTTTCTTCCCATTTTCTTGTTCATGCTTTCAAATCCTTTTAATTCTTACCAAAAATGAGTAAAATTCATACTTAATAGATGGATTTCAGACCTTAACATGTTTATGGAGCTAAAATCTTAGCATGCTCAAGTAGAATATCTAAAGAAATAGAAGAATTTATCAAGAAACTAACCTTGGATGTAATTGTTGTTGAGATTTTTGGTGGAGTTGTTTGAAGAGAATTTTGAGAGAGAGGGAGGATGGGAGGCCGGCTGCCACTTGAAGAAGAGAAGGAAAATTTCTAGTGTTTTCGGGAGATCACTTGAATATAAGAGATATTTTGTTTTGTTTTTTGTATAATTGCATATTGGTCCCTCAACTTTTTATAAATAACCATTAAGCCCCTAAACTTTTTTAATATGTTCAATTTGATCCTTTCTTCTTTTATTTCCTTCACTTATAACTTCTTACCACTTTCCAAGTTTGTCCTTAAAATTTTCGGAATTTAACTTTACATGATTATACGTAACCTCGGTTGTTACATACATTAAATGTACTCGATTGCTCGATTTGTCAGGCATTAGCATTCCTCCAATCAAACGAAAATATATCCTCTAGCAGCATATTTTACCTCTTCTCACTTGCATGTTCGGGGAGATTTTGAAAGGACTGCAACCAAGTTAGTTTCACCGTTGAGCCCCTGACATACTCTTCTGGAGGTACAATGCCCGATAAATTTCGACATTCTTCATTCCAATCTAGAAAGCTTGTGTCTGTAACTGCCATGTCATCCACTGAAAGTTCGAGTTGAAGCGCAACATCTTCTAGAGTGATCGTGCATTCACCATACGAAAAATGAAAAGTGTGCGTCTTCGATATCCATCGTTCAATCAACGCACTTATTAACTCACGCTCAAGCAGAAATCGTCGAATTGCATAATCAAATGCGGCTCTCTTTAAGTGGTCAATAATAGATGGATGCGGGTCGTCAAAAGAAATTTTCCTCAAACGTAAGACGCGACGAGTATCCTGTTGATAGTTAATTTAATTAAATAATTATAAAAAATTAATAATGTAATGCAGATAATATTAAAAAAAAATTACTTACCTCTTGAAATACAACTGAGGATATGTAATTCTCTTACAATCTCAACAATGATGATAAAGTCATTTTTAAATCAACAAAACATAGAGAAAATTTTCACTTTCAAAGCTAAGAGATTTTGTATGGAACAATGAAGAACTTGAAAGAGATTTTGATTTTTTTTTTTTTTTGTATGAAATAAGAGGAGCTTGAGGAGATTTTAATTTTTTTTTATATGAAATAAGAGAAAAAAATTTGAGTTTATGAAATAAATTAGAAAAAAGAATGAAGGAGAAGGGGTTTTATATAGAGACGGGATTGGGGAAGGCAACGGTCACTTGACCGTTGCCTTTAGTTTTTTTTTTTTTTTTTTAATTTTAAGGGGAAGGATCGTTATATTTTAAATTTATTTAAAAAAAAAAAGTAATGGGAAGCTGTCCTCATGGAGGGCGGTTTCCCCTCATGATAAAAAAAAATACAAAATTTATATTGAGAAGCCGCCCCTATGCAAAATTTATATGGAGGTGGCTTCTTCATGTGTTTTTTTTAAAATTTTTTTTTTTTGTGTTTGTAAACCGTCATCATTGACGGCGGTTTTCAAACTATATCTAAAACCAGCATTTTTCGGTAAATAAAATCGAATGATCGATAATTTGAGAAAAAAAGAAGAAGCAATATTTGGATAAAAAAGCCGTTAAAATCTATATAACACGAATTATTAACGTATCAAAATTTTTATAAATATATAATATCTTAAAAATATTTATAATATATAAAAATACACAAATATGATATAAATACACAAACTACTAAATCTAATGGCACCGCAAACATGTGTTTGTAAATTGATGAAATGCACGACAACAAGTCCATTAACTATTATTATTAGATTCCAAACAATGAAAAAAAATTCATATGCCACCAGCCATTAAACAGAACACCTGATTTGTCAGCATTAGGTTCAATCTTCAGTTTGAAGTCGCATAAGTATCTGTTTTTCAATCAAAAACTAGTAAGATTTTAAAAAACTATTGTATATATATAATGGATATATATAATATATATATGTATGTCTATATTATTAAAAAAGTATTATTTAAGTACTTTTAAGAAACTATTATTTAAGTATTTTTTTTAAAAAAATAAAAGATTAACCGTGTAAAACAAAAGTAAAAATCTTAGTTTCAATTTAATTTTAAAATATGAATTTTGTTAACCAATAACTTTAAAATATTTTTTATGATTATTATATATTATTAATATTTTTATTTAATATATTAAAAATAATAAATAAAATTATCAAATTATCGTATTTAATATAATATTATTAATATAAATGATATTAACAAAACTTAAAAAATATTTTAAAAATATTTATTAACAAAATCATTAAAATTTTGTAATATTTAGTAAATAATAGATATAATAATAAACGGATAACTGGAGATTTAAAAAAAAATTAACAACGCACAGACACCGACAGACAACTAGCCCGTATGGCCGTATCACCTAAAAATTAAAAAAAAAAATGTTTTTCAAATCTTACCGGCGGGAATTTCTTTTCTCTCTCTTTCACATTTTCTTTTTCAAAATTTTCTCTTAAAAAAAATCGCTTTCTTTCTCTCAAACTTTCTCTAGATTTGCTTTGTTCACCCGATTCAAACTCAAGTACTTCCCCTTCTCTCTTCTCCAAATTTCTTCATTTTTTAATTTTATTTTACTCTTTTTCTCTCCGATGCTATTTTTGATAGTTGATTGAGTGCAGGAAAAACGAAAGTGAAATGAAATTTTTTAAAAAACCTTAAGCATTTGGCCTATTTTAAATTTCCTTCACTTTCTCAGCTCCCAAACAGTGCTACATTTTGAAACCTTTTAGTAGATTTAGGGTTTATGTTATCTGTTCTTCTTGAAAATCGAAATTAATTCTAATTCCAAGTAGATTTTAGATTCGAATTACTTCTTTATTTTTATTTATTTTTTATTGCTTAGATTGAAAAGAAGCAGAAAGTAAAAAATTGTGGAATTAAAAGGATGGGAATAGAAGAATACCATGTAATAGAGCTAGTAGGTGAAGGCTCTTTTGGTAAAGTATATAAAGGAAGGCGAAAATACACAGGCCAGGTAATTTCTAAATTTTCCATTGTTTTAAATTTTTAATTTTTTGACCAATTTTTGTAATTTTATTATATATTTTACAATATTAGACTGTAGCAATGAAGTTTATAATGAAGCATGGGAAAACTGAGAAGGACATCCATAACTTAAGACAGGAAATTGAGGTATTATCTAATGCTTTTTCTTGTAAGATTTATCAATGCTTATGCTGTTTAATCTTTTTTTTTTTATTTATATATATATGTATATTTATAATTTGAGATTTAACTTCTTACATATTGCAGATTCTGCGAAAGTTGAAGCATGAAAATATCATTGAAATGATTGATTCATTCGAAAGCCAACAAGAATTCTGTGTTGTTACTGAATTCGCGCAAGTAATGATCTCCTTTCTTCTATATATGATGTGCAACAACTTATTAATTTGGAAAAATATTAGAAGTTGATGGAATTTCTTCGTATGCAGGGTGATCTATTTCAGATTCTAGAGGATGATAAGTGCCTTCCTGAGGAACAAGTTCAAGCAATTGCTAAGCAATTGGTACTTTCATCTTACAAATGTTGCTATCAAAGTGAATTGTTTGATTTCTGGCTTTAAGCTCACTGGTTTGCTTAACATGGGAATTCCCTTTTTTTGGATGTTATTATGTAGGTGAGGGCGTTGCATTACTTGCATTCCAACCGGATCATCCATCGTGACATGAAGCCACAAAACATTCTCATTGGTGCTGGCTCTGTTGTTAAGGTTGGTTAGTTAGATGATATGCATGTGTTTTTAGATAGTGATTTTAACACTGTGTCTGTAAAGAGTAGTCATATTCTGGTTTTTAGTTAGGAGTTGGCATCATTTTTTTTTTTTATCATTATGCTAATTGTAAAGTGTACACCTTTCATATTCATGTTCCACTTTATTCTAATTTTTCTTCGAAGAAAATCTTTTGTTTGTAACTTATGCAGTCATTCAATTATTGCAGCTTTGTGATTTTGGGTTTGCACGTGCAATGTCCACTAATACTGTTGTTTTACGATCCATAAAAGGTTTGCCTGATATTAGTACCAACATGGCTTTTTAACTTTTCTATTACTCAACCACTTTAAAGAGTGTCCTGTGGATTTTCCTTTAATTATGCTAGCTCAGTAATGCTTTTACAAATGGTTTTCAGGCACCCCTTTGTACATGGCCCCAGAGCTTGTGCGAGAACAGCCCTACAACCACACTGTTGACCTGTGGTCTCTTGGAGTTATATTGTATGCACATCTTTTTTTCTAATTTTATAGTCAGGAAGCTCTTTGTTTAATTGGTTTTTGCTAGATGAATCAGATTGCCATTATGTCCTTTATTTGTTGTTCACATTGAATTGAACACTAGCAATAAATCCCACAGGTATGAATTATTCGTTGGCCAGCCTCCCTTTTATACAAATTCAGTATATGCACTCATCCGGCTCATAGTTAAGGTACACATTAGGAGGAATCCTCATTTTAAATTTTTTTCTCATTCAGAACATTATTAAGGCACAATTACTGAAAATATTTTTTTGTTAAAATATATTTTGCCTTTCCAAACTTTAAAATATGGTGTGCCAAGGAAACACTAATTTACCAGCAACATTTCAGGATCCAGTCAAATACCCTGATGAAATGAGTGCGAGTTTCAAAAGCTTTCTGAAGGGATTGCTTAACAAGGTTTTTTTGTTGTCTAGATGCAAAATTTATATTTTAATTTGCTTTAACTTTGCTTTCAAGTTGAAATCTTGATTTCGTTTCTAATATCATTCGAAACAGGTACCTCAAAATCGATTGACATGGCCGGCACTTCTTGAACATCCATTTGTTAAAGAAACCTTAGATGAAGTGGAGGCCAGGGTAATGTATCTAATGTCTGCAAAATATTATTCTTCCACTAAACAAAAAGCAATTCGAAATTTTGTTTACTCTAAAGCAACAAGAGCGTATACTCCTTGCAAGACAATTGCGATTTTATCTTCTATATAAGAGAAACTTGTTTATTTTTTTCTTTTCTAAATTCATAGAATATTGAAGTCTAATTTAGTGAAACATTCAAGGAGGTGCGTGCTACAACCACTACAGCCAGGCAATCTGATTTTGCATTGAGGGGTGAGGAAAACAATATCCAAACACCAAATGGTATATTATCACTTTTGAGAGCATTGCATTCACTGCTTATTTGCAACATATTGGTTTTACTGTGTTTTGACCATCATGAACTATTATGTCATAGGTAAAGACGATTCTCCTGCTGCTTCAGAGACTTGTAATGCTCCAAGCCTTCAGAGTGATGCTCAACAATATAGTCCTAATACAGTCCAGGGAAATTCTGTACTTCATGAGGAGTTTCCTGGATTTTCAAATCCCAATGATGTTAAACTGACAGGTAGACAATGTTACGATGTTGTTTTCAGTTCATATTAGTGCATTAGTGAATCAAAATAAGGGATAGTAAAAGAAGTTCGCAAGAATCAGAAAAATTGGGTGGGTTGGGGAGAAATAGAACTAGGGAGAAAGATCAGAGAGGATCAATAGAGAAGAAATCTCAAGATCAATATCCCACAATCTCAAGAATTGATCATCCAAAATCTACTAGAAACTAAAACAACAGAGGTACCTATATCTAAAAGGTAATCCTAATTCCCTAATACTTGGACGATAAGGAAAACACTGATCAATATAATATAGCCTAAAAAGTAAAAATCCTGAACCTATACAGTAAAAATTACATTAAACCATAAAATATAACAAAATTACAAAATCTAATCTTAAGTTCAAGCAACTCCTTTGATGGTGCATTGGTTAGTGGAACATACATTAACTTTTGCTCACAGGTGATGACTTATACTATAATTTTGGAAATGAAATTCCTAAAGTAAGTTCAAACCATGTGTCCTTGCATAATTTTGTTTATTTATTCTTTGATCTTATCATTGTTTCTTTTTGTCAGATTCCCCATAATTTGCCTATGTGTGTGAGTTACTTGACTATTGTTAGTTTTGTTTGACTTGCTTTGGAAACTAGGTAGACCCAGTTTTGAACTTGAATGAATTTCCTAAAGTAGTCTGAACTAGCTCTTTTCTATTTGTTTATGGTTTTAAGGTGATCAAAGTTCTGGTTTTTTTTGTTGTTTAATTAAGTTTCAGTTCCTTTTAACAATTGATACCTCTAGTTTTTAATTTGTGATATTTGACAAGGTGAAAGAAATAAATCAGTGATCATTTCCTCCGGTGCTTCATTTGCTTTTTTGTTTGTTGTTCTTGTGCATGTTGCAACTTTTTCATGTAAATATAACCTTCCTTTTGTTAAAGAGGTTTAGATATTCTAATGGAAGCTATAAACAAAAAAACCTGTTCAATACGGGGTCAAAGCCTTTATGATGAAGCAACTGATGCTCTATAGAGAAATTTGTCCTCACTTCGCTCAGAAAATAATAGAATCTTAACTTACTGTTATTCTAAGAAAATTGGTAAGATAGCTGTTTTTAGGAATCAAGAACTCACTGTTATGCTGTATTCATTAACAATATATAGGTACAAAGTGGTAAGTTATACAGATTTTAGACAGGCTAAAACTATGAGATAAATACATGATAAGTATTTTAAATAGGCTAAGACTATGAAATAAATACATGATAAGTACAAAATAAATACAAAAATTAAAATAATCAAAATGCTTCAATCTAATCAACTGAATTATTTATCCTTTTCAACTGTTATTAATGCCAATCTTGTTGTCTCTAGTGTTAGTATTCTTTAGTTTTATTATCTCTTTGGCAATTGATTTTCTCTATACATCTCATTGTTCGCATATTATGACTTATATATCTCTCCAGGTAACCTGGCATTAGACAGATTAGAAAATAACTCCCGCACAGTTAATGGCGCACAAATTATTGGTCAGGATAATGAAGCATTAGCACTTGTTTTGCTGCCAATCAAAAGATGGTCAGAAGGATCACAAAATGCTTGCAGGTAACCTTGAGTTTATGGATCATCTTTATTTAGCATTGAGTTTCTAACTTGATTGCCTGTTGCTTATATTAGTAATTAATTAATCGTAGCTTTAGTTCTCTCTTTTTTTTTTTTTTTTTTTTTTCTTTTTTTTTTTTTTCTTTCTATTTTCTTGTTTCCCCTATGGATCAAAACATGCTCAAAGTCGGTTGACAATTTCTTTTTAGGTTGCCTTCTGAGATTATGAGTTATGACCAGCTTCCATTGCAAGACAATTTTTTTGGCTTAGATATGAATGTGAAATTGCTAATGGTTTATGATAAATTTAAGCAGTTATTCTCATTTTGTGGGTGTTATATGACTAATTTATTTTAGGTTCACATATTTGCTGTTTTCAAGTCCTTTATGTAGGACACATTTTTAGTAACTAGTTTCTTTCCATTTGATGAGGGCTTAGGTTTTTTTTCTTTTTTTTTTTTTGCAATGGTCTCTACCATGATTTGGATACTAAACCTTATGTGTACATGCTAAGCAGTAAAACTGAACCAGGAAAGGGGGAAAAAGAGGTGATACTTTCTTAGTGGAATATTAACAATCAGCATAACACAGAATGTGTAATTAATTCTACTCAGGAAACAGAATACTTAGTATATCCAAGCATTAAGGTTAAACATATCTCTCAATTTCCCATTTTCCCCAATTGCTGATTGTTTATCGTAACCATTACCAAATTGGGTTGATAAACACTAGATTCCAGGGAGAAATTCACACATTAAAATGGCGCAGGATAAAAATGAAAATTTCATGTCCGAGACTCCAAGTGAAGCATTGCATTCATACATTATCAATGAAATAAAATAATTGGAAAAATGTAGTAATTGCTAAGTCACTAACCAAAAGACATCTCAAAGATTTCAAGACCAAGAAGTAGCATTAGGAAGCTGGAATCATAATTCATAATCATCATGGCGCAGTTAGGGCAATGATTGTTTCATGATGGTTTAGGTAGATTTTCTTGAAAGATAAACCTCATAATATTTTATCAAATGTAATCATTTTGAAATGTTGGCTATAATGTTGCTCTTCCATTTGGTCATTTTGTTAGCGTCATTCCATGGTTTACGAAGCTTCTATAGTGGTTCAATGTACATTTCCTTGAATTAAATACCTGATGTCCATTGATGATTTCTTGAAGTCAATTCTCATTTTATAGTGACTTGTACAGGGATCAAGATATTCTCCATTCAAGTCAGTCATTGAGAATTCTTTCAAATTTAGTTGCAGCTGGGGCTCTCCATTCTGGTGGCATTCTGGATGAAATAATGTGTGAACTTCTTAATTTCACTGCCATTTTAGTTGGTTCGAAATCATTTGATATTAATGAGTTAGTAGCAAAGGTATACAACTAATTCTCATCTAGAAATTTCTATCCCCCATTTCCACTACCATTTTGCCATGCTAACGTGGGCTTGGGTTTTATGCATAAAATTGGCCATTTTCATGCTTACTCTGGTTTTGTAAATGGCCATCCATTTTTTTGTATCACTGTGTTTTCTTTTCCTTCTACACGCGGCCGTATTTTTTGTTTTCTTTTCTGTCAAGTATGTTGAACTTTCACTATGGATTTTCTGAAAACAAATGACTTTATCATGAAACGTTATTGAAGAGATACCTAAGCATTGATCACTAAATCATTTACAAAGTCAAATATACTTTTCTATTATTATATCTGGCTGAAACTTCTCTTGTTACCTGCAGAGTTTTTCAGTTATTAAAATCCTGTTGGCAGAAAATAACGAAAGTTATGTTGCCGGTTCATATTTCAAACACTGGGTTGTCTTAGTTGAAATTTTCTCACAGGTATAGTTTTCTATGGTTTATATTGGTCTCCACCAACAATTCAGTCATCTTACTTAAGCTCCCTCATTTTGTTTATATAGGTTGTCAGCCACATTGAAGATGCCTCTGGGAGAGTTTTCTCTGAGTCTTGTGCGTGCATCACAACTATATTAGTTAGAGTATCTCAGCGTCTTCGAGCATATTCTTTAACTCAGGTTCCTAAGGGAATCTCTTCTCCCTCTATGGTGAATGAATCATTGAAACAGATTTTGGACCATGCTGTAACATCCCGTTTGGTGGACCATTTATGTTTATGTTTAGCAACTTCAGGCTCAAGTCTCAGTTCCGGATCCACAAATATGCTGCTTGCTGCTTGTGAAGCATGTAGGGCTATCTGGTCATTGATGGATGCTCATGAAATTTTTTTCATGAAGGAAAATCCTAGTTTGTTTCCCTTGGATGCTTTGCGGAGTCATTCTTTGGTTCGACTTGACATCAGAGATCATGCCTGCGGTTGGCTGGCCGGAACAGAGTCAGCAAAAGTTGTTGATGCAGTGACTAGGGCATTTGTGAGATCAAAAGCTGTGCATTTTGCTATAGTCAATTGCCTTCATCAACGTGTAGAGCAAGCACTATCTGCTGCTATTCAGGTATTTTTACCCTTAACTGAAAATTCTTCCGTACAGAGGAGCAGCTGAATACTTTAATTAACATTTATTTTATATCTTAATTATTTTTGGTTGCTCAGTGACAGTGTAGCATAATATATCAATATATTTCTTTCTTAACTTGTTTCAGATTTTGTCAAGATGTTGCCTCCACAATGGAATTATTCCAACTGTTCTTTGTGGCCTTCCCAGTTCCCTGCCTGTTACTACTGTTGTTAGCGGCGGAGCGGATGGTACCATTGTTTCAGAGCTATTCTCTATATTATCTTTATGTTCATCATTGAACAAAGATGCACAAACAGAGACAGCTAACTTGAAGTGTAAAATAAGCAATCCTCCTGCCTTGACTCTGCATTCGTGCCTTCTCCTTGCTACAATTGCTCAATGTTTAAAGTCTACTGGAAGAAATTCTGCGTTATTTATGCTTACAACCTCCCCAAAGAAGCAGCTCTCTCGACTTTCAATCCTTGCTCAGCATGTTTCTTCTAATGATACAACTATAACTTCATTACAACCTCATTCTGCATCAGCCATGCTGGCTCTTGCTTCCATTCTATCACTTGAAGGTGGACTGTCTGTTGAGTCTTCCATATCTGAAATTGCAGTGCCCTTGATTCCTCCAACTAGCACACTTTGTGATCACCTTAAAATATCATCTGACAGTGAAAATAAAGTTGGCCCTAAGAACCCTAAAGCGGTTCTCTCATATTGGCATGGTCTTAGGGATGGATGTGTAGGCTTGTTAGAATCCAAACTGAAATGGGGAGGACCATTGGCTGTACAACAGTTGATTGCAAGTGGCATCCCGTTGCTTCTTATTAATTTTTTGGCCAGAAACCATTCAAGCGCTTCACGTCAAGGAGTTGGTAGCCCAAATGGTGGAGTTGGCTTATCACCTATAGGAGTTGTATGGGCAGTTTCATCAATATGTCACTGCCTTTCAGGTGGAGTTTTAACCTTCCGGCAAACATTGCTCAGTAGTGAACACATGAAGCTCATATGTAGTTTGATATCTGATGTTCATCTCAAGCTTGTCAGGTCCTGGGTTGGGCCCGGTGGAGGGAAAGATGGAGTCAGAGATACAATAAATACAGTAATTGATTTCTTAGCGTTTCCTTTTGTTGCTGTACAAAATGCTCCTGGATTGCCAGCTGCTACTGCTTCTGTAAATAGTGGGTTCATTCTCAACATGGGTTCACCTGCTGGGAGAGTATGCATTGAAGACAAGGACATGGTGAAAGCAATTGTGGAAGATATGGGAAAATATATTAATATCCTCCTGGAGGTTAGCTCCTGTCGCTTTCTTTCTTATTTAGGCCATAGGTTGGCTTTTATCCTGCCTGCTTTCTTGTGGGGTTATCATGAGAAAATGTGCCATTCAAGGAGGTTTTTTCTAGCTGACTGGTGCTTGGCTAATGGACGCAGTTTATAACTTGTATCTGTCCGTTCAGTGCACAAGACTGTGCACTGCTTTAAATAAGCAACTCAGTAACTTTCTAGAGATAATTTCTTATTTCTTTAAGTGCTTTTTGCCCCCTCAACCCAACAAAAAATGGTCATGGAAAAACACATGTTTGATGGGATTGTCTGCTTTCCCAGTCTTAGTTTTGATGTGAATGGTGTTTACAGTACTAAGATGGCCTCAAGTTATTGAGACCCTATACTTTCTTCATTTAATATCTTCTGAAATTCTCAGGTGGGAGTGCCTGGCATCTTTCTTCGTTGTTTGGAACAATTAGAGTCAAAGGATCTGGGAAGGGCTGTTGCCTTTCTTGCCAAAATGATAGGACATCGACCACTTGCAGTTCAACTTGTAGGGAAAGGGTTGTTGGATCCAAATAGAATGAAAAGGTTGCTTGATTCTTCAAGTCCAAGAGAAGCCACACTGGACACTTTGATGATTGTTTCTGATCTAGCTCGCATGGATAAGGTCAGGTTATGTTTTCATTAAATAGTTCCTGCTGCATCATGAGATGTGAATATTAACTTAGGTCGTTTCCATGGTTAAATTTAGCTTTCTAAAACACAGTGCTTGAGACACATGTTTTCTAAAATTGAATGATTGGCTCAGCTAGCAACTTAACATGAAAACCTTTTCCTATTTGAGCAGTCTTATGAAGGTGAATGTTTTTTAATTTCGATAATGGAGTCTTTAGTCACCATGATTGAGTTGTTACTCTTTCATGTCCTTCGTAATCATCGTGTTTGATGTAAGTTTAATTCCTGAAATAATTTAATTGACGCCTTCCCCCTTTGTACCTTATTTTTGTTTGATTTTTCTTCTAGGAGATACAAAAGTAAATTTGCGGGCTTTTAGATGCTCTTTAAAGGGAGGTGAATGTTATGTTACTCGGATACGGGTATGTGTCCGATACGAGTATTTTCAATTTTTTTTTCCAAGATTTCCATGTATTTGGAGGGTTCTTGGAGGATTATATCCCCATATCTATGTTCAGATATGTGTCGGACACGAATACTTAAAAAAAAAAAAAAAAATCAGAGCAACATAGAATGAATGTGTACCAGAAGCCCAAGGTCTGAATAATGAATTTTGGATAATGTGGTCATGCAGGGTTTCTATGAATTCATTAACGGGGCTTCAATTTTAGATACTTTACGGGGTTTTCTCACTCATGAAGATCCCAATGTTCGTGCCAAAGCTTGCAATGCTCTAGGCAACATGTGTCGCCATAGTGCATACTTCTATGATTCACTGGTAAGTATCAGACAATATGTAGCTATGTTTGCCATGGTAAACTGTAAGAACCATTATTCTATAATTTCTGTCAACATTTTAAAATTCATTACTTGCACTTTGGAAACTATTTGGAGATAAACATTGTGATTATTTAATTGTTATTGGTCATTGAACACAAACACCATATAAAAAATTATATTGCAGGCTTATGATACTCGGATTCGGGTGTGAGTGTCGGATACGGGTATGTGTCCGACACGGATATGTTCAATATTTTTTTTTTCTTCATGTATTTGGAAGATCCTTGGAGGGTCATCTCGTACTCATGTTCGAATATGTGTCGGACACGGATACTTTAAGAAAAATGAAGAGTCGGATCAACATAGAATGCAGGCTATTAGTTGTCAGATTCTTACTGACCAATTTGATTATGTAGGCAAGACATCACATCATTGGGCTCCTTATTGATCGATGTGCCGATCCAGACAGACGGACAAGGAAATTTGCATGTTTTGCAGTACGATCTGTTCATAACTATTATGAAATTTAGCAGCAGCATGCCTTCGGCTCTGTGGCTATGGCATATTATGCATATATAACTTAAAGCTGCTTATTAATTCTCTCCACAGATTGGAAATGCTGCCTACCATAATGATATGTTGTATGAAGAACTGAGGAGATCTATACCTCAACTAGCAAAGTTGCTGCTTTCAGAAGAGGAAGACAAGACTAAAGCAAATGCTGCAGGTGCACTGAGTAATCTTGTACGCAACTCGAACAAGCTCTGCGAAGAAATCATCTCTAAGGGGGCCATGCAGGTATGTTGACATAGTGCATTAAATCTTTAGTGTTATTGCTTGTGTGAATATTTGACAACAATATATCAAACAAGCTCTGGGAAGCAGTGCAGAACTTTTATATGGTCTCTAGTAAGCTCTTTAGGTCCCAAGAAGTCGCAATTTTTGAGTCAGTAAGTAATATTTGGTTTCAATGATGTGCATGCTTTTGAAGTTTTTTCTTGTCAAAAAACCGTTGATTGTATTTTGACCTATGTTACTCGGGCTTGGATATGAGTGTCGGATATAGGTATGTGTCTGACATGGATATGTTTAATTTTTTAA
Source organism: Fremontodendron californicum (assembly GCA_030761205.1). Classification (NCBI taxonomy): domain Eukaryota; kingdom Viridiplantae; phylum Streptophyta; class Magnoliopsida; order Malvales; family Malvaceae; genus Fremontodendron; species Fremontodendron californicum. Next base: position 9,075,421 of record JAULJL010000041.1, on the reverse strand, counting down.
AAAGCTTTTTTATGTATTTGGAGGGTCCTTGGAGGCTCATATCCCCATACTCATGTCCAAATATGTGTCGGACATGGGTGTTAGACACAAGTACTTTAAGAAAAATGAAGAGTCGGAGCAATATAGATTTTGACTGCAATAGGGCCCACAAGACATAAGCAACTAGAGGTATCCATGGATCGGGCCAAGTTCGGAAAATTTTATTTTTCGCTTGTCCAAGCCCGGTCCGAGCTTGGCCGGATTTAAAAGCCTGTTTCACTATTTAAAAAGTTATTTTTATTTTTATATTAATATTAATATTTTTATAATTAAAATTAAATAAAAAATAAATTTTTATTAAATGAATAGTAATTCGGATTAGATTGATTCGGATTACAAAAATCTTATCCAAATTTGATTCAATTCAGGTCGGGCAAGTAATCCAATCCATGGACAAGATTATTTCTTACCATCAAATTTACCATCTTGATTACAATAACTTGAATGGTGATTCTTGCTTGCCTTTTTTTCTCTCTTATTGGCAGGCATTATTAAAATTGGTAGCTGACTGTTCAGTAGTTGCTTTAAACCCAAGCAAAAAAGATTCTATTAATGAATCACCATTAAAGATAGCTCTTTTTTCACTGGGAAAGATGTGTGCATATCCACATTGCCGACAGTTCCTCCGTTCATCAGAATTGTTCCCGGTGATCGGAGGGCTTCGGCAATCCCCAGAATCAAGCATTGCAAAGCTTGCCTTAGCTATTATCAGCAAAGTTACTGATGCATGACGCCTTAAGGTAAAATATGTTTAATGGTCATTTCTTTTGACCTCACCAACTTGATTTCCACTAAGTCATTGATGCTAGTTCTTGGTTGGTAATGTTGAGTCTTAAAAGAACAAAAAAAATAACAAATGAATCTGAATCTTGTGATGGAAGAAATATTCTGAGCTATAGATACTGTAAAGCATTTCTGTATATATATGTTAGTATTATACTATTATGTCATGTTTGGGAATATGAATTTGAAAAGTTAGATTTGGATTTCATTTGTTATATAAAATTGTGATAATGAAATGTATACATTAGTTAAAATTCAACATGATTGTATATTTGAAAGGTATAAAAACATGAATTTCAAATTTATAAATACCTATAGGTATTTCAAATTCACCACTACAAAGGCATTCAACAAATCCCTGAATTTGAAAAATAATTATGAATGTTATATTTACATGTGTTTTACTACACAATTATACTATTTTTGAAATCCAAATCTATTGTTTGAAATTCAAGTTTCCAAATGTAACCTTATAGTATTTGATGTTATTGTTCAATCTGCTAAGAACATGTGATAATTTTTTTTCCTATAGAAAAACATGATTGTTCATCTCATATTAACGTTGGTTTTATGTGCTTCAGCCATTGCTTTGATGTAGATTTGATAATTTTGAACATGGCACGAACATCATAAGAAAATAATTAAAATATTATATAAAATATGATACGACATGAAAAAATAATACGAAAATAATATAAATATATGAATGTGTCAAAATTTATATAACATAATCTGTTAATATGTCAACATATAAATTTATATAATATTTTAAACATGATTATGACGTTAAAAATTAAGTCGAACGTGTTACGACCGATCAAAAGTTTGAGCTAATGGCAGGTTTAGGGTTGGACAATGTCCATGAATACATTGTTCAATTGTTGGGACGTGCATGTTTCCAAGTCCCAACCAATGTTAGTTTAGCCAGAAAGCAACCCAACCTGGCATGCCAAATTGCCAATTGACTTGATTTGGTGTTTGATAAATTGAACAAAATTCACACAATTTAAAAGCAGGATTTTGAGTTCTAAAAAATTTAATACTGAATTTCCGATATAAAATTGATTTAAATTAAAAAAAATAACAGGGTTAGAGTATGTTCAAACAAAGATGCTCGCAGACGCCAAGAATCAGTAGCCTATCTTCAAGCTGGCGCTGGTATATAAGAGTGTAAATGAAACACTTATGTTTGCAAGTTACTCGGGTTTGATTCGAAAAAAACTCGAATTTGGCTTGGTCATTGTCAAGTTGAGCTCGAGCTATCGAGCGAGCCGAATTCGAATATCTTAATAATTGGCTCTTGTGGCTCGTGAGCCTAATCGATTTTTATTTTTATTTTTAATTAGTATTGAAAAATCTTAATCCGAACTCGAGTTCGAGCACAAATAATCGAATTTGAAGTCTAGCATAAAAATCGAGCTCATTTTTTACTAGATAAACGAGTCTAATCAAACTTAATCGAACAAGCTCGAGCAGTTCGATTTTTATCTCGAATCGAACTCGAACTTTAAAATTAAAATTTGATCGAGTTTGAGTTTGAGTTTGAGTTTGAGTCGAGTTTCAAATCTCGAATTTCGAGTCGAGCTAAAGCTTCTTACCGCTTAAGCTCGACTCAGCTTGATTACACCCCTAATATAGTAGCAGGCAGTGACCTGATGCCCGAGCACCTTGAATGCTAAAGCAAGGCTACTGGCCTTGCCCTTTTATTAGACACTAGGAGTTGTTGGCTAAACATGATCAGCCAATTAAACTTTTCTTTTCTACGAGACTATCAATTACCAATTAACATTAAGTCATTTGGGAGCTAATAGAGTTTTAATCATGCTCTCCCTCAAGTTCGCCTTCTGCTAATTCCTACATCCTTCTTATCTCAGTAGCAATCCCTCCTGCTTTGCATCTGTTTCAAGGGTTTGTCGGGCATCTCCCTTAATCACAAACCTTAGTAGTTGAATCTGCAGTGTTGAGAATCACATTTTATGAGACTAGGCTACTGGCTTGACTAACGTGAGTTTTAACTTATCAGAGATTTAAATACCAGTTGCAATATCATGTATTTTACGGTTTTGGTTCTTTTCGTCATTAATATCTATCGTAATTGATCGTGACAATATTCATTACGTCCACAACTGTGATAAACGCGACGCGACTGAAAATGCATCTGCGACGACTAATTAAATCCCTGTAACTTAATACAGATACTTAATACGATTATATGACACGTGAACTACACGAGATATGTAAGATAAATCATGATCTTATTGATTAATTAGTTTGTGATTAAAGAAAAAATAATTATTAAAAGGAAGATTTGTGAATTCTAAAAAAATACGGACTATGAATAAACTAATTAAGTCTAGGCAGAAAAGAAAAGCAAACTATTAGTAAAATAACTATAGTATCATATTTTGGATTTCATATTAATTGAGTTTTTAATTTCTTTTTTTTTTATTATATAAAATTAGTAGTATGATTATTAGTATAATTGTTTGTAGGCTTGTAAATCATTAGTTAATAGTATAAGTTTTAATATATTATTTTAAATAATTTTTAGACATATCACATATGCAAATATATAGAAAAAAAAATAAATAAATAAATTAAAGGTTACATTAAAATTTAAGAACAATGAAGTATAAAATAAAAAAAAATAAAAACTATTTTAAATACTTTCAACTTTATCTTAAAAAAAATCTCTTTTAGATGATTTTTAAAAAATAATCACCATTTTATTCTTTACAGTTCTTAGAAAAACATTAATCTTTTGTTCGCAACTCAATTATCTACACATAAATTATTTTTTCTTATATTATTATCTTAAGACGAGTGAGAGATTGAAATTACAAGTAGAAAATACAATATTTTGATAAAGTTATTATTTTAACATATATATTGATTTTTATTTTAAAATAAATCAATAAAAAGAGATCATAATAAAATTGATAGTTAAAAAACTATTTAATTACAATTCGATCATTCTTATTTTTAATATTAAATTCGGGTTTATGATCAGGTTGGTCTTGGGTCTGGGTCTTTTCGGGTTTAGGTTTTTCGAGTTCGGGCTATTTTGGGTTCGGGTTCGGGTTCGAGTTTGAATTTTTGACTTTTTTGATCAAATCGAATTTGAACAGATTCGGATCTTATCGGACGAATTTTCGAGTTCAGATTCATTTTGTTACTTCTAGTCTGAAGGTAGATGGATCCATATCTCCTTTCATTGGAAACTTAACATTCCGTAGAGAAGTTAACCTGCATGAGAACAGGTTGCAAGGTAATATCCTCTAAGAAACTCAAGGTTTAGCCTAGTTATTTTATGCAACTACCTTAAGTAGTAACATTCAATAAGTTTAGATTCGAATCTTAACATCTGTAATTTTTTTTTTTTTTTTTTATGATTTCTTTATATATATATATATATATATATATATATATATATATATATAAAATATCCCCAGGAACTAGGCAGCTTGAGGTGGCTTCGATTCCTAGATCCAAGTCATAATAATCTCCAAGGCAAAATCCCCATAGAGCTTAGCAATTGCTCAAACCTAATCACCTCGAGAACCTTGGAATTACTCGTTATCGGTAGGTAACCTATTAGGTAGTGTTCCTCCATTAATTTACAATCTTTCCTCTATGGTGGGATGTTGGCTGCTAATTTATTTTATGTTACATTAATTTTCAATAATAATTGTTGTATTTGTGTCCGATTCTTCATCGATAGGATAGGACATATAATATGTATCGGATATTTCATCATAAAAATTGACATGGTCTTTGTGAGTTGTTACTTTTACAATTGGAGGAAGAGAAAAAAGAAGTTTGATTCGTCATTTCTCTGGTTTGATCCATATATCCACTCCCATATCTTCTTTGGACTTTTTTCTTTTAATCTTTGTATCTTGAATACTCAGTTTCTCTTGAACAATGCCGTTAATCCTTCGAATAATTTAAATTGAATTTGGATAGTAATTAGAGATGGGGATAAAAAATTGATCGATAAAATAGACAAAAATATACTAATTGATATTGATATTGAAGCTGAAACTATGGCTATTGCGGAATGAGTACTTCCGGTAAAAAAATAAATTTTAAAAAAATCATTGTATTTAAATATGAATACAAATGATATAAAAAATTTAAATACAATAATTAAATCAAACAAAACATATTTAAATATAAATAATTTATAAATTATATAAATAAATATAAAAATAAATAAACATATTTATTTATATGTGATATTACATTATTTGCATTTAAATATCTTTATTTAAGATATTGATTATAAGATATATCAACGTACTCGTATATAATTTTTGAATCCTTTTAGTAGACTTTGCGAGTCCAAAATTTTAAACAAAAAAGAGTTAGACACACGAAAACTCGAATTCATGTAACATAGATCAATCGGGCTCAATGTTCTCATTATCAGATTAAATTAGATCTATGGATGTATTCCTGAAGGAATTTGTAATCTTGTCAGCCTCAATATGATGGCAGGTGTTTGGTGTTTTCCCATGTCATGATTCTAATGGAATGTGATTCTTAGGAATGTGATTCCTGAGAATGTGATTATTGTTAATGTGATTCCTGAAAATGTGATTCTTGTGAATGTAACTTTACAGCGTTTGGTATACATGAGAAATTGCTGATTAAAATCCTGAGATGTGATAGTAATTTTTGAAATTACCCTTATAAATATATATTAATTTTAATATTTTTCAATGATATTTATCATTAACAAATATTTATACTAAATATTTAAAAATAATATTTTAATTGATAATTTGAGTTACTTTTAAGATAAAAAAATATTTGTTAATAATAAATTTTCGAAATTACTCTCATGTAGTTGAAAAATTAAAAAGCTGGATGCAAATTAAATATTTTAATGATATTTATTTTTAACAAATATTTGTACTAAATATTTAAAAATAATATTTTAATTGATAATTTGAATTACTTTTATGATAAAAAAATATTTGTTAATAATAAATTTTCGAAGTTAATTTCCTGTAGTTAAAAAGTTTGACTTTCCTTGAAGAGAATCACTTACCTAAGTGTTTGACTTTCCTTTCATCCAAACTTTTTTGGATTCATAAAATCGATTAAAAAATTGTCTGAAAATAGAATACAAGTACATGAATATATTAATTAAAAAAATCAAAAAATTATATTAATATAAATTTTTTTGTATAAATAAATTTTATTTTCTATTTTCCCCTACTAATATGGGAGTGCTTGAAGAAATTGGTGAAAACAGGCAAGGATTAAGTAGGCCAAACATGAAAGGAGAGATATGGGAGTGCTTGGTTACTTTCACTAAAAAAATAGGCAGCAGGCAGAAGCAACAGGTGGATCAGAATCAAACAATATATATATATATATATATATATATATATGTTTTGAATCCATATATAATTGATATTTGAGCTTTATTTTTGCATTGAAATAATTATAATTTTAGTCCTAAGACATAATTTTTTTTTTTTTCAGTCCTAAAATTTTTAGAAGTAAATATTCAGTCTTAAAATTTGTTAATATGTTAAAATTAGTCTTTCAATTATTATTCAAATGAAAACACAAACAGAAAACTTAGTTAGCATATAATGAACACATGTGGATGACATTTCAATAATTTATAAAATATTAAAAAATTATTTTTTTTTTAAAAACCTCCTTATAAAGATTAAAATATCACTACATTTTTTTTACTTTTTTCTTCTCTCATTAAACTAATAGCTTTTCTCTCTTTCTTACTAAACCAACAGTCTTTAATTAAATAAATTAGAGTTTTTTTTTTTTTAATCTTTTATTTGGAACTCTTTTTTTTTCTTTTGGCAAATAATTTTTTTAATATTTTATAAATTAATGAAATGCTACGTAAGCTTCACATTTGATTCATTATATGCCACATACGTTTTTTTTCTATAAATTTTCAATTAGCGTTTTCGTTCGAAAAACGACTAAAAGACTCTCTTTTGATACATTGATAACTTTTAGAACTAAATATTTACAAGTACAAGTTTTAAAACTGATTAAAAAAATGTATATGTTTTAGGATTAAAATTATAATTACCTTTTTTGCATTTGTACGTTCAAATCCTGTGTTCGGGCTCAAAGATTTAATCCTGGAGAGTAATTCCCTAACGGTAATCAATTTTCTCACTAAACATGATATTATCTAGACCTGATAATTTGTATATCTATATTTTATTTGTGTATTTTTTTTTATTATAATCGTGTTTAAAATATTTTATATTTATATAAATGTTGACATATTAATAATTTGTGTTATATAGATTTTGACATGTTCATGTATTTGTGTTGTGTCCGTATTTCTTTTTCATATCGTATCGTGTTTTAGTTATTTTTTTTCGTATCGTATTCGTGTCGTGTAATCATATCGTGTCCAATATATACACCTAATCATATATGAGATAGCCAATGTCAATGACTAGGGAAATATATATATATATATATGTATATATGTATATATATATATATATATATATATATATATAAAGAAAGATTCACTTATACTAATATAAAATTAAATTAATTTTACACACTTTTATAATTTTTTATATGATTTATATTTTCTTAATTCAACTGTCGTATTTCATGTTTTATTCACGTAAATCATGCACGATAAGTTTCGAATAAATTAAAAATGTCTAACTATTTGTTCGATGTAAAAAAAATTTCAACCATTAATTATAGGGTTAATAGGTAAATTTGCCATCATACTATAGGTGGATATTGAAACTTGCCACCATACTTTATGTTGATTGATATTTACCATTGTACTTTTGAGATAAGAGCAAATTTGTCACTATACTTTTATTTGGTTGAATTTTACCACTAAACTTTGATTTTTGATTTAATTTTGCCACTCAAATTTGATTTGAAAGATTTAAAAAAAAGATTAATTTATAAAAAAAAATTAAAAATTAAAAAATTAGCATAAAATTTTTATTTTATTGAAAAAAACTTTTTTTATCATTATTTATTAAATTTTAAATATTAAAATAAAATATTTGAAAGAATTAATTAAATTTTGACTTAAAATCATCCAAAATCAAAGTTAAGTAGTAAAATTCAATCAAAAATCAAAATCTAGTGGCAAAATTCAATCCAACAAAAGTAGAGTAGACCTGCTCATGGGCGGGACGCGGCCCGATTTTTTTTCAAAATTTTTACCCAAGCCAGGCCCTGGGTCGAGCCGACTGGGTAGGCCCGAATTCACTGTTCATAATATTAAAAAATATTTTTTATATTTTTTATAATTAAAATTAAATAAAATAATATTATTATAATTAAAAAAAATTGTTTCGGGTTGGGCCAGGCCGGCCCGGATTAAAAATATCCTGCCCAGGCCCGGCCCGTAGCGGGCTGCCCGGCCCATGAGCAAGTCTAAAGTAGAGTGACAAAATTCAATATTGAGTTAAAATATAATGGCAAATTTGCATTTAATCCCAAAATTACAAAGACAAATATCAATTAAAATAAACTATAGTGATATATTTCAATATCCACCTATAGTTTAGTGGCAAATTTGCCTCTTAACCGTTAATTATATATTGAAAAAGACAGTATTCTCGATCGATATGATAGAGATATAGGATCGATTCGAAACTTTACGTGCACGACGAGTACAAATATATTGTTAAATCCAACGATCAATTTGTTAAAATATAAATCGTATAAAAATTTATAAAACTAATTTAATTTTACAATAAATCCTTCCTTTCTCTATATATAAATATATGCTAATTTCACTAACATACTAAGCATGGGATTGGTCCATCACAACATCCAACCACGCCCTTTGCCAACTAAAAACGTAAAAGAACATTAATTCCTCATATAAAAGACTATCAGCTTAATTCATTTGTAAATAATTTTCTCTTCCCAATGGATTCTATAATTCAGTTCATAATCAGGGTGTCTGTCTATAAGCAATATTTGTTGCATAAAAAATTAGCTGTAACTATAAGCTTAAGTTTTCACTTCATTAATTAATTATCCAAGAAATTAGTTTACATAATTTTGTTTTTATCTTTCATTAATATTGTATATTAGAGGTGTTCATGGATCGGGCCGAGCCGGACTGTAACTAAGGAAAAATTATTTTTTTCTTGTCCAAGCCCGTTTAGGACCGGGTCTGAGCGGGCTCGTAAGCCCATTTTACTATTTATAAATTATTAAAATATTAAAAAATTATTTTTATATTAATAATATTTTTATATATTTTATAATTAAATTTAAATAAAAAATAATTTTTTATTATTGAATAACAATTCAGGTTGGATCGAATTATAAATACTCTTGAACAGATCTATTGTATACCATTAATTATCAGTTGAAGGATGGCATTTTTAAACAAAGTGTGAATCCAAATCCAATGGGTGAAGATAAAATGCATTGAGAGTTGGTAAAAAAAAAAAAAAAAAAACATAATACATATGCTTGCCACTAATACTTGGTCTTCCATAGTGCCTTCCAGTCCATCTTTCGGCACCAAGAATCCACATTTTCGACAAATGTCATCAGATTATCCAAAGAATCAAACAAGGTTGAAAAAAAAAGAAAGAAATATTAAACATTAGAATTTAGGCTTAAGTCTAAAAATGTTCAAGGGTTGCTGGTCCAACGTAAGGATTTTTTTTAAGTTGGATTGGTCATAACTATTATTCATTAAATATTTTTTTTAAATTTAATTATAATATATATAAATATTAATATAATTTTTTTTAATATTTTAATAATTTATAAATAATGAAATGGATTTCGAATCTGTCTAAGCCTGACTCGAAACGAACTTGGATAAAAAAAAATATTTTTAAGCCGCCACATGATCCATGAACAAATCTAGACTTAATTCGAATGTCACTTTTTTTTTTTATGAGCCGGATTCCAACAAAATTGGGGTTCATTCCCGTGCTAACTTCCTATGTACCAAAAAAATATATATATTAAACAGTCCGCTCACTAACAATTTGAAAATTAGATCATACTTTTTTATTTACTTACAATCTTTGTCAAACTGTTTTTTGATTTCAAAAACTATAACTAGCATTGTTAAAAATGTCCAAACTATATCTCATTCTTAATGTTAGAGCGATCATAAAAAAAAAAAATCTCAAAGCATTTAAATTGGAGGTGTTTTGGAGAATCTGAACACATAAACATAAAAAATTATTTTTTATTACTTGATTTTAAGTTAAATATTCATTTTAATACTTAAAACTTAATTATCAACGCCTATTGATACTTGCATATAGTGTGAAATTGATAATAAGTAACTAAATTGATTTGAACATATTGAACACTCTTAGAGATAATAAGTAACTAATTTTTTGTGCAAATATTAGTAAGTGCTTAATAGCTGTAATTCATTCAAAGAATATAGTGTGAAATTGATTGTAGCCTTTAATTCCCCCATGGTATTTGGATCAATGACTATGATGGCTTGAATGCCATGATTGAAAGCAAATGGCAAGCAAGCATGCTAGAAGATGGAGACATATTGGTAGCCAAACAAAGTAGTAGAAAGTAAAATGCCACTTGTGACAATTCCACTAACAATTTCTAAGAGAGGGAATTTGAGTAGGTGAGTTAGTGGTAGATCTGTTCTTATATTGAGTTGCGATCCGAAATATTTTTATATTTTTTATTTAAGTTTGGTTTGAAGCAAGTTCGTAAGTTCGAATCATTGTTTAAAAAATATTAAAAATAATATATTTATATTTTATAATTAAATTTAATAAAAAATATTTTTTTATTAATAAATATTAATTCGAGTCGGGTTGGTCCGAATTAAAAAAAATACTTGCTCAAACTCGACCAAATATAAACTGGATTTATTGGGCAAGACAAGTAACCCGACTCTTGAACAAATCTAATTAATAGGTATATTATATTTGTGGCTTTGGATTTTTAGGTTTCCTAAAAGCATAACGGGTCGAAATGACTAACACCATGAGATGATCATTCTTGATCCGCTTAGGTAAATCTTGTAATGGTATTTGTTTGTATTTTTTTTTATAATCGTGTTTAAGGTGTTATATATTTATATAAATTTTTTACATATTAATAATTCGTATTATATAAATTTTGATATATTCGTATATTCATATTATTTTGATATTATTTAATATTTTAATTATTTTTTCATATCATATTCGTATATATAATTTTGTCACGTCTGAAATTATTATTTTTACGCGTAGGGTTACATTACTTTTTTTCAGTTTGGGGTTTTTTTTATTGGATTATAATATTATTTGAAGTTTGCCAAGAATATGTGCATGTATAGCAATGATGAAAGGATAACTCTCCCATGTCCCATCAACAAGTGAGGGACCAAAGTTTCAAAAACAATATATATGTTTTTTTGGTTCTAGAAATTGTCATGTTTTTGTCATTTTGGTTTTGACTTTTAAACATGTTTTTAGTGGCAATTATAATTATAGTTTATGATCGATCGTGATCATTTACAGCTATTAATACATTAGTGATGAGATTCAAAAGAAGAAATTAAATTGCATTATTAATTGATTATTACATATGACATGACTATGACAAGGGAAGTATTTATGGATCAGATTTAGGTTGAGTCTAGATTTTATATTAATAAATATTTTGTTTATTTATGTCTGATTTGGCTCGAAATATGAACAAAAAGTTCTGTCTAATCCCAATGCAATAATGTAAAACTATTATTTATATTCGTCCAAATTTATAAACAAATGGATCAATTCTTATGTAAAACAGTAAAAGTGATCAATCCCTATATAAAAAGGATGGATCTTTTAAAAATTTATCTTAATAATAGTAAAATGGTTGGGTCAAGTCGGAATTGGATAAAAAATGTTATGTCTAGCCCGGCTTATTTTTTAAATGCATCTCATTTAATCTCATTTTTTGTCCAAACTTATTTTTCGAATCCAATATTTCTATCCAAACCCCCTCAAATATTAAGTGAGCTTTCGTGCTTGAACGAATAATCCAATTTTTAAACATGTCTAATATCAATTATAAAATTAAAGGAAAATATTGGGATGAGGGAAAATGTGCCTTATTGGTATTTACAATAAAATTGAAGATCATGTTTTGACAGAAAAGCATTCCCCTTCCACTCTTCTCTTACCATCTTGTCTTAAGTTACACAAATTCGAGTATCGGTATCCAACATTGGTATGTGTTTGTGTGTCTGACTAATATTTTGTTTAAAATTTTGGACTCGTGGAATCAACTAAAAAGGATCAAAAAATTATATATGGGTACGTGAATGTGTCTTATAACAATATCTTAAATAGATATATAAATACAAATAATGCAATACCATATATAAATAAATATGTTGATATAGTTCTATATTTATTTATATAATTTTATATAAATTATCATATTTAAATATATATTTTTTGATTTAGTTAATTTCATTTAAATACTTTTTATATTATTGTATTCATATTTAAATACAATGATCTTTCTTAAATTCATTTTTTTGTCCCAAGTACTCATTCTTTAATAGTCATAACCTCAAATTGGACATCAATATCAACCAATACACGTTTACCTATTCCACCAATCAGCTCTCCATCTTCATTTCTAACTAAACCGCAACTTCAGTTCAAAAAATCTAAAGGATTAATGGTACTGTTCAAGAAAAACTGAGTATTCAAGATACAAGGATTAAAGAGGAAAACCAAACAGGGAAAAAGGAGTTGATGTATGAATTAAACTAGAGAAATGGTGAACCAAACTTCTTCTTCTTCCTCCTTCAGTTGTAATAGTCATAAGGATCATGTTCACTTTTGTGATAAAATTCAAACACATATTCTGCGTCCTATCTTAACGATGAAATGCCATACACAGATATACAATCATTATTGAAGAGTCCATGTAATAGAGATCTTGCCTATCAAGAGAAACACTAGAAAACCATGGCAATTTTGGGAGGCTGAGACTAGAAACAAAGAATAAACCATGTTAAAACTATTGTGTTTACATTCTTTGTGATTGTGAGTGATGGAATTATCTTTAAATTAAAACTGCATGTCGACCAAATAACATATCTATTAATCCGAGGTAAGTGATAGCAAAATCATAAGTTGCAAAGACAAGTTCACATTGTGTTATTATAAGTAATTATATGATTGTCATCATAATTAAAGATTTGTGGTGTATGAGAAGTCCATGCCAGGGATTTAAATAGTGATTGTAATGTGATATTATGGTCAATATTTTGCGGTTTTGGCTCTATCTGTTGTAGATATTCATCATAATGTGATATTATGAATGATTAGCGGTATGTGACGGTTAAACTCACGATCGTGAATTACATTTATATAGATTCAATTTACAACTTGTGAATAATTTTTTTTCTTTTATAAATATAAGATCATAAAATGTCATAAATTATTTTAAAAAATATTAAAAAAAATATATTATTATATTATAATTATAATGTTTTACAATAAATTATGCAAAATGAAAAAACAAATTCACGATCACAATTACTACAATAATCGTGATAATCACAATCCAACCAAAAACGTATCACAACCGTAATTTAAATCCATGATGCATACAATCAACTCAAGTAAGCATTCTAATATCAACCGAGAACGGAGAAGGACAAAAATATAGACTATGATATGACATATGAATGCATCCCAATTGGTCCCATCCCACTACCAAAGTATATATTCTATAGGAGCTTAAGTCAAAAGTGGGATGCAATAAAAACCTTATACTGAAATTGCATGCAGACAGAAAAAGACAGTAGTCCACCACCGTCACCACCCCACCGCCAACACCACTAACAATCCCAAGCAGGAATTTTAATTATAATTGCGGATGTATTTTCAATCACGTCGTGTTTATTGTGGTTATGGATGTAAAAAATATTATTACGATCAATTTCGATAAATATCTACGATGAATATCGACGACGAAATGAACAAAAATCGTAAAATAATAAATTACAACCGCTATTTAAATTTATCCCAAGAGAAAAAAAAACACGTTCCCCCAATCATTATCATCATCTCAACCTTCTTTTAGTGACCGATGCTACTAGAATTTCAGCTAACTTTGGAGAGATTTAAATTAATTTAAGGTTTTTTTTTTCCCCTTTGATGCGCAATGCCTATAAATAGAGACCCTTGCCTTAAACTTTTTTCTCAATCAACAAGGCTTGTTTTACGTAGATTTTAAAGCTGCATTGAGCCTTTTCTGTGAGGTCCGTTTGAAAATGGGCAGTTGTAGGGTTATCGGTGCTGCATTCTTGATTTTGCTCCTTGCGGACTTAGCCTTTGCTGCTAGGTCATTTAAGGCTGTAGGAAAAGGAGGTGGTGGTGGTGGTGGAGGAGGAAGTGGTGGAGGTGGTGGTGGCAATGGTTTGGGGTCAGGTTCAGGTTATGGTTCTGGAAGTGGCTCCGGATATGGTTCAGGAGCTTATGGTAGTGGAGGAGGTGGAGGTGGAGGTGGAGGTGGTGGTGGGGGCGGAGGAGGTGGCTCTGGATACGGTAGTGGGTCTGGGTACGGGTCTGGATCCGGGTCAGGGTATGGGTCTGGTAGTGGGATAGGAGGAGGCGGAGGCGGTGGTGGAGGTAGAGGAGGTGGTGGCGGTGGAGGCAATGGAGGCGGATCAGGCTATGGATCCGGATCAGGGTATGGAAGCGGGTCTGGAAATGGAAATGGAGTTGGTGGTGGTGGTGGTGGTGGTGGTGAAGGTGAAGGTGGTGGCGGAGGTGGCGGCAATGGTTCTGGCCAGGGTTCGGGCTATGGAAGTGGGTCTGGTAGCGGTGGAGGTGGAGGTGATCATCACTCACCAAAAATTTAATGAAGGATGCATGAATTCTACTTAGCCGTATATTAAAATCTTTATCATTTTGTAATTTTGAAAATAAAAATGCAATGTTTATCAGTACTGCATTCATTTCCATATATATAATTATTTAATTATAAATGTTTTTAAGACTTCAAGTCTTTTGTAAGGGTTATTATAAGATCGGGAACAATAAAGAATTTCAAAAAATGGTGATTCCAGTACTTAAAAAAAATTGTTTCCCACTCACGTTTATTTTGGTTTCATCTTGACATAAGTTTGAGATTCGAATCTTAGGATCTATTAGATCTAATAATTTTGAACATGACACAAAAAAAAAAATTAAAACACGATACGACACGAAAAAATAACACGAACTCGACATGAATAAACGAACGTATCAAAATCTATATAATATGAATCATTAACGTATCAAAACTTATATAAATATAAGAGAAATGTTAACCAGTGCCTAGTAGCACTGATTAAGGTGATATATTTAGAAAGAAAAATGTAATTAATGAATAACTTTTTATTGAATTCAGTAAAAATAATGTATTAAATGCAAAAAAAAAAAAAAATTAAAGAGATAAATAAATAATCTTTAACCAGTACCTAACAGCAACCACCAACTGACGCTCTAACTATGCTTGAACACATCCATGAAGATTATCAAACATCAACTACCTACAAAACATGTTTGATTTAACCATCATAGATGTATCTATCTTTTGTACAAATCAGTTTTGCACACTTTGTAGAGTCTAACATTGTCTCCTTAACTTCGGTCATATGCTGTCAAACAGTTTTATTCTGATATATACAAAATATAACTATATTAATATCTTGCTCAAAGCTCAGTACAAACTACAATCAAAGCATCGCGAAGTCTAAACAATAATTAGCTATAACTATAAGCTTAAGTTTTCACTTCATTAATTAATTATCCAAATAATTAATTTACATAATTTTGTTTTTATCTTTCACTAATATTGTAGGCCATCAACATCAACCCATTATCAGTTTAAGGAAAGGTTAAATCGGTGTCATCTTTGATTTCTGATCCAATCAGTTTAATCGGTTGGACTGGCCGGATCATTTAAATAAGATTTTAAATATTTTTAAAATGATTTTAATGTTAAATAAATATTAAATATAGTAAATAATTACTAAAAATATACATTTGGCTTAATGGTAGAGTTTTTAGTATAATTCTAAGAGTTTATGGGTTTGAATCTCATCACTTACAAAATATATTTTTGAAAAAAATAAAAATAGTTTTTCCTGATTTTTTTTTTCTTTTTACTGGTTGAATCGGTTTTAGATCGATTCAAGTGATCCTCGATTTTTGTATAGCACCGAATCGAAAAGACCTTCAATTCTCGATTGAACTGGTCTGACTAGCCTATCCGATCCGATTTTTTCAACCATGGTTTAAGGATGACATTTTTAAACACAGTGTGAATCCAAATCCAATGGGTGAAGAAGGGAATCTGAAAATTCATTTAAAAGAGATGGTAAACCAAAAAAAAAACATAATACATAATGTTTGCCACTAATCCTTGATTTTCCATGATGCCTTCCACTCCATCTTTGGGCACCAATTAAGAATCCACATTATCAATTCAAACTAGCTATACCATAATTATATCTCTGTTAATCAATTTCATTTTAATTAGAGGGTAACATACGAAACCACTTCTAAACATTTTCGACAAATGTCATCAGATTATCCAACGAATCCAAATTAAACATTAGAATCTAGGCTTAATTCATATGGTTCACTTATTTTTCATATGAGCGGGATTTCAACAAAATTAAGGTTCGTTCCCGTTCTAACCTCTTATGTACCAAAAAATATATATTAAACAGTCAAACTCACTAACAATTTGAAAATTAATGATCATACTTTTTTATTTACTTAGAATATTTGTCAAACTGTTTTTTACCTCAAAAACTCTAACTAGCATTGTTAAAGAAAAATGTCCAAATTATATCTCATTCTTAATATTAGAACGATCATAAAAGAAAATCTCATATCATTTAAATTGGAGGTATTATGAAGAATCTGAACAGATAAACATAACAATTATTTTTATTTATTATTAATTGATTTTAAATTAAATGTCCATTTTAATATTTAAAACTTAGTTATCAACTTGCTCTAAATTTGAACATATTGACCACTCTCAACCTATTATAGAGATAATAAGTAACTAAATTTTTTGTGCAAATATTAGTAAGTGCGTAGTAGCTATAATTCATTCAAAGAATATAGTCTGAAATTAACTCTAGCCTTCCCCTATGGTATTTGGATCAATGAATATGATGGCTAGAATGCCATGATTGAAAGCAAATGGCAAGCAAGCATTGCTAGAAAATGGAGGCATATTGGTAGCCAAACAAAGTACTGGAAAGTAAAATGCCACTTGTCAATCTAAACGTATATTTTAAGAAAGAAGACAATTCCACCAACAATTTCTAAGACGGGGAATTTGGGTCGGTGAGTTAGTGGGTTATATTTGTGGCTTTGGATTTTTAGGTCTCCCAAAAGTATAATGTGTCGAAATGACTATCACCTTGAGATAATCATTCTTGATCCGCGTAAGCCTACATTACTTTTTTCAGTTTGTTTTTTTTTTTTTTATTTATTTGATTATCATATTATTTGAAGTTTGCCAAGGTATGTATAGCAATGATTCTACGTACGATTCGTATATTTGTGTCGTGTCTATATCATTTTATTGAAACATAATCAGATTTAAAGTGATATATATTTATTTTAATTTTAACATGTTAATTCATGTTATATAAATTTTGATATATTTATGCATTTGTATCATATTCGTAATTATCTTTTTGTGTCATGTCATATTTTATATCATATTTAAAAAAAAAAATTTGTATTATGTTCATGTTATATAATCGTATCGTGTCCAAAATTATCAGATTTAACAATGATAAAAGGATAACTCTCCCATATCCCATCAACAAGTGAGGGACGAAAGTTTCAAAAACAATATATATGTTTTTTTCATTCTAGAACTGGCATGTTTTTGCCATTTGGTTTTGACTTTTAAACATGTTTTAGTGGCCATTATAATTATAGTTTGTGATCGATCATGATCATTTACAGTTATTAATACATGATTGGTGAGGTTGAGAAGAAGAAATTACATTGCATTATTAGTTGATTAATACATATGGCACGACTATGACAAGTGTGTCAACTATAAACTTAAGAAAAACATATTGGGATGAGGTAAACTGTGCCTTATATTGGTATTTAAAATAAAAATGAGGATCAGGTTTTTGATAATTAAAAAAAAAAAATCCACTTGGTCTCTTCTCTTACCATCTGGCCTTAAATTACACGGACTCCGTTATCAGTATCTGATATTGATATGTGTTCGTGTGTTTAATTCGTTTTTATTTTATTTTAGACTCATGAAGTTAGTTAAAAATGATCAAAAAATTAAATACAGGTACGTGGATATGTCTTATAATAATGTCTTAAATAAAGATATATAAATACAAATAATGCAATACCATATATAAATAAATATGTTTATTTATTTTTATATTTATTCTAATTTTATATAAATTATGTGATTTAATTAATTTTATTTATATTATTGTATTCAATTTAAATACAATAATTTTTTTAAAATTCATTCTTTTTAGCAGAAGTACTACTTTCTTAATAATCATAACTTCAATTTGGACACCAGTATCAGCTAGTAAAACCAATCAACTTTCCATCTTTATCTCTAGTTACACCCAATTTTGGTTCAAAAAGTTCAAAGGATTAATGATACTGTTCTAGAAAAATTGAGTATTTAAGATACAAAGATTAAAAGAGAAAAATAGAAAGGGAATAAAGGAGTGGATGTATGGATTAAATCAATAGAAAGAATGGATCAAACTTCTTCTTCTTCATCCTCCTCCAGTTGCAACAATCACAAGGACTATGTTCACTTTTGAAATGAAGTGTTGGACACATATTCTATGTTCTATCCTACTGACTAAATATCGAATACAGATACGACAACCATTATTGAAGAGTCAATATAACATAGATCTTGCCTATCAAGAGAAATACTAAAAAAAATTGGCAATTTTGGGAGGCTGAGACTAGAAACAAAGAATAAACCATTTTAAAACTAATGTGTTTACATTCTTTGTGATTGTGAGTGATGGAATTATCTTTAAATTAAAATTGCATGTCGACCCAAATAACATAACTTATCTATTACTCCAAGGTAAGTGATAGCAAAATCATAAGTTGCAAAGACAAGTTCACATTGTATTATTATAAGTAATAATTATATGATTGTCATCATAATTAAAGATTTGTGGTGTATAGAAAGTCGATGCCAAGAATTTAAATAACGGTTATAATATAATATTATAGTCAACATGTTACGATTTCGATTCTCTCTGCTGTAGATATTCACGTAATTGGGGTGTAAATGGTTAGCGATCTGTAACGGTTAAACTCACGATCTTGAATTATATGTATATAAATAAAAGATCATAAAGTGTCATAAATTATTTTAAAAATTATTAAAAATATATATTATGATTATAATTATTATGTTTTACAATAAGTTATAAAAAAAAAAATCACGATAGTGATTACCACAATAATCACGATAATATTCGTTATGTTTACAATCGCGATAAATAAAATCCGACCAAAAACATATCACAACCGTAATTTAAATCTCTTTTACGTACAATCAACTCAAGTAAGCATTCAAATATGAACAGAGAAGGACAAAAATATATACTATGAAATATGAATGCATCCCAATTGGTCCCATCCCACTCCCAATGTATATATTTTATAGGAGCTTAGTTCAAAGTGGGATACAATAAAAACCTTATACTGAAATTGCATGCAGACAGAAGAAGAAAGTAGTCCACCACCGTCACCATCCCACCACCAACACCACTAACATAATGAAAGTTATCGCAGTAAATATCAACCGTAAATATCGACGACGAAAAGAATCAAAACCAACCACAAAATAATGACCGTAACGACCGCTATATAAATCTTGATCCCAAGAGCAAGAAACACGTTCCCGCAATCATTATCATCATCTCAACCTTCTTTTAGTGACAGAAGCTACTAGAATTTCAGCTAACTTTGGAGAGATTTAAATTAATTTTAAGGTTTTTTTTTTTTCTCCCCTTTGATGCGCAATGCCTATAATCTTAACTTTTTTTCTCAATCAACAAGGCTTGTTTTACACTTTTACGTAGATTTTAAAGCTGCATTGAGCCTTTTTTGTGAGGTTTGAAAATGGGCAGTTGTAGCGTTATTGGTGCTGCATTCTTGATTTTGCTCCTTGTGGACTTAGCCTTTGCTGCTAGGTCATTTAAGGCTGTAGGAAAAGGAGGTGGTGGTGGTGGTGGAGGAGGAAATGGTGGTGGTGACAATGGTTTGGGGTCAGGTACTGGATATGGTTCTGGAAGTGGCTCCGGATATGGTTCAGGAGCTTATGGTAGTGGAGGAGGTGGAGGTGGAGGTGGTGGTGGGGGCGGAGGAGGTGGCTCTGGATCAGGCAGTGGGTCTGGGTACGGGTCTGGATCCGGGTCAGGGTATGGGTCTGGTAGTGGGATAGGAGGAGGCGGAGGTGGTGGCTGTGGAGGCAATGGAGGCGGGTCAGGCTATGGATCCGGATCCGGGTATTGAAGCGGGTCTGGATATGGAAATGGTGGTGGTAAAGGTGGAGGTGGTGGTGGTGGTGGTGGTGGTGGTGGAGGTGGTGGCAATGGTTCTGGTCAGGATTCGGGCTATGGAAGTGGGTTTGGTAGCGGTGGAGATGATGATCACTCACCATAAATTTGATAAAGGATGAATTCTACTACTTACTTTTTTTTTTTGCTAATTCAAAGGTATATTATTAATAAGATGTAACAGAAGGACAGCAAGCTCTCACAAAAGTACATCAACTACTACTTACTACTTAGGTAGCCGTATATTAAAATCTTTATCATTTTGTAGTTTTGAAAATAAAAATGCATGTCTATCAGTACTGCATGCATTTCCATATATATAATTATTAATTATAAATGTTTTTAAGACTTCAAGTCTTTTGCAAGGGTTATTATAAGATCAGAAACAATAAAGAAGGATAATAGTTGTCAACGCCTCAAATAGTATAATAGTTCTAGTGCCTAATGCGCCTTAAATCCTTGTCAACGCTGTTAAGAAGTTGGAAGAGTTCTAGTAGATAAGAATAGTTGCTTCGTTACGGATTTAGTTTTTAATCTATTATTATACTATTATTATCAATATTATATATATAAATACCAATTTCAAAAATGCAAATAGCATACGATATATATACCCTTGATAATTTATTATATTAATTATTTTATCCTTAATTATTGATTTTTTTATTAAATTAATAAAATATATACTATTTTTTTAAAACATTAATATTGACTAATTTTGGTTTATTTATTTTCTTTTTTTATTAAAATTCTTTTTATGAGAAGAACGCTTTCAAATTTATTGTTACAAACAATAATAATAAGGTTTTAAAAGAATATTAGAAAAATATTTATTAGTTAAGAATTAAGATTTTATTTATTTAGCTATTAGGTTACGGAAAACTTAAAACACTATTTACTTGATGAGAATCGAAACGAGAAAATATAATCAAAGATGATGATTAAGATTAAATTGGTAGACGATAGGACATGACTTTGATCATCAAATTATTATTAAGTTACAATATTATATTTACCATATGAGATTAGACAAGAATGGTTTTGACATAAATATATAATAAGTAACAATAAATATATAATATTTTAGTAACCTTTGATATGACTTTGGTAACATTTGATATGATTTGAATAGCCTTTAATATGATTTTAATAGTCTTTAATATGATCTTGATAACCTTTAATATGATTTTGATAACCTTTAATATGATTTTGAAAACCTTTGATATAATTTTGATAACATTTGATATGATTTTGATAACTTTTAATAAATTTTCGTAACCTTTGATATAATTTGATAACTTTTAATATACTTTTGGTATCCTTTGATGTCATTTTGATAACCTTTCATATAATTTTAGTAACCTTTGATACAATATTAGTAACCTTTTATATAATTTTCGTAACCTTTTATATAATTTTGATAACTTTTGATATAATTTTGATAACTTTTGATATGATTTTATTAATCTTTGATATAATTTTGATAACTTTTGAGATAATTTTGGTAACCTTTGAAATAATTTTAATAACCTTTAATATAATTTTGATAACTTATAATATAGTTTTGGTTAGTTTTTGATATAATTTTGATAACCTTTATAATAGTTTTGGTAATTTTTTATATAATTTTGATAACCTTTGAAATGATTGTGATGATTTTTTATATGAATTTAATAGCATTTGATATGATTTTAATAATATTTGATATAATTTTGATAACGTTTTGAAATAATTATATTAACCTTTGATATAATCTTGGTAACTTTCGATCTGATTTTGATAACATTTTATATGATTTTGATAGTCTTTGATGATTTTGGTAACCTTTGATGTAATTTTAGTAACTTTAATATAATTTTGATAACTTTTGAAATAAAATTTTGACAATTTTTTATATAATTTTAATAACTTTTAATATAATTTTGGTTTTGGTAAACTTATGATATAATTTTGGTAACCATTGATATAATTTTGATACCCTGTAACATGATTTTGGTAACTTTTAATATAACTAGATAGATGTCCGCGCTTCGCTGCGAGCATGTTATCGGATTTGAATTGATACTTTGCAATAAATTTGAAAGATAAAAAAGCAAGAGAAGTAAAGATAATTTAGAAAAATAATAACTCCCATCGTTATACGACACCTGATATAAAATTTAGAGTTATTTGATATGGTCAATTAGATCCGACAATTTCGAACATAACATGGAAAAATAATTAAAACACGACACGAAAAATAAAATGAACATGACACAAATACACTAACGTTTCAAAATTTACATAAAATGAATTATTAACGTGTCAAGATTTATATAAATATATATAATAGCTTGAATACTATTATGACAGAAAAAATAACACGAACACGACGACACGTGACACAAAATTGAGAGTTATTTGAATAGTATCAATTAGACTTGACAATTTCGAATACAACATGATTATACGACACGAACAGAACATGAAAAAAATAATTAAAACACGACACAAAAAATAACATGAACACGATACATATACAGGAACGTGTCAAAATCTACATAAAATCAATTATTAACGTGTAAAAATTTATATAAATTTATAATACTTTAAACACGCGATAAAATAACACAAATACGTTACGAACATACATTTTTTTCTCTAAATTGAACTATTATGACAAATTATGCAAAAATATAGGATGAATTGAAATATGACACGTACACACAAAATTTTTTCTAAATTGAATCACCATGACAAACTATGCAAAATATTTGGATGAATTGAAAATGACACGAATATAACATGAAAAAATAATTAAAATACCACACGAAGGATAACATGAACACAAAACAAATACACGAACATCTCAAAATCTACATAAAACGAATTATTAACATATATAAATTTATAATATTTTGAACACATGAAAAAATAATACAAATATGACACAAACATGTCAATCTACATTAAACGAATTATTAACTTGTAAAAATTATATAAATTTATAATATTTTGAACACACAAAAAATAACACGAATACTACACAAAGTATTTGAAACCGAAATGATTTAAAACCGAAAAATCCGAATTCGAGAAGGTACCAACCCGAAAAGATCCAAACCCGATATGACGCGAACCCAAAATAACCCTAGGTCCAAAAAATCTCATATAGTGTTAATCAAAGGGCAAAACAAACACAAAAAATTTTCTAAAATGACCTATTAATCCCAAAATCATATGGCAAAAGTCCAAATACCACAATTAACCCCCAAACTTTAGCTTATGACATGTATTACGTGGTAAAAAAAAGTGTGATACCATAATTAACTGCCAAACTATAACTAATGACATGTATTATGTGGTCAAAAAGAGTGGGTTTCAAAATGCCAAATTTTCAATCTCATGCATTTGGAGATTGCTTTTAATATAGGTATAGATTTTGATAACATTTGTAATAGATTTGGTAAACTTTAATATAGTTTTAATAAATTTTGATATAATTTTGAAAACTTTTAATAATTTTGATAATTTTGGATATAATTTTGGTAACCTTTGTAACAGTTTTAGTAACTTTTAGATATAATTTTAGTAACTTTCTATATAATTTCAATAACCTTTATAATTTTGGGTAACCCTCGATATAATTGTGATAATTTTTTATATAATTTTGATAATCTTTGTAAAAAAAAATTAATAACTTTTGTAATAATTTTGATAAAATTTGTAATAATTTTAGTATCTTTGATATAATTTTGATAACATTTGTAATAATTTTGATATATTTTTGATAACCTTTAAAATAATTTTTACAACTTTTAATATAATTTTGGATACCTTTTATATGACTTTGATAACTTTTTATATGATTTTGGTAACCTTTGATATAGTTTTGATATTCTTTGATATAATTTTGATAACCTTTAATATAATTTTGATAATATTTTATATAATTTTGACAGCGTTTGATATCATTTTGATAACTTTTGATATAATTTTGTTTAGCATTTGATATAATTTTGGTAACTTATTTTGTAACATTTAATATAATTTCGATAACCTTAACATAGTTTTGATAATTCTTGATATAATTTTGGTAACTGTTTATATAACTTTGGTAACCTTTGAGATAATATTGATAATCTTTGATATAATTTTGTAATAGTTTTGGTAACCCTTAATATAATTTTAATAACATTTGTAATAATTTTGATAAACTTCGATAAAATTTTATAACAAAAAAAATTCATCTAATATATAGATTTACTAAAAATATAAAAAGTATTTAATAGTGAATTATATATAATAAAGTAAATAATATTTATGTATTATATCATTCACGTGTTTTACACGTGTAGTATAAACTAATTAATTAAAATATCAAAAGCCTATAATTAGAAAGAATAATATGTCTCAAAATTAAAACTATTTAATATCTAATAACTATAAAAAAATTTCAAACAAATAAGTTGAATCCTTGACAAAAAAAAAAAGAAACAAATAACCTGAATAAGTATAAAAATGATATATTAAATTACCAAAGAAATTTAAGTTAGCACATCAATTTTAAAATATATAAAATAAAAATTTATTATACTTAAAAAAAAGGGTGAGGATAACATAAATAGCTTTCAACTTGAGTAACACTATATATATATATAATCGTAGCACTTGCCTACTTTTAAAATGAATTATTTTATTGTAATAGATTTGTTGTTTGATAAATTGAAATATTAAGTGTTGAAAAATTAAATATTTAATTTTTAGTACTAATTTTATAAGTACTGAATTTGTATTATAAAAATTGTTTGATATGTTACTGAAAATTAAATACTAAATATAATTATATTATTTGATAACTGTAAATGTTGAATTTTGAAAATTATTCATTTCACAATTTTAATTTTATTAATATAATATTTTATATTATTCTGAATAATTCTAGATAAAACATAAAAGGGTCATTTAAATATATCATCTTTCGTAACCAAAAAATAAAATAATTTAGTTTAAATATAATTTTTTTAAATAAAATTGATTTAACATATTCCACGTTAATTAATAAGTAAACTTTTACTTGCTTATCTCACCCAATATTTTTTTTTAAAAAAAATTCTATTAAATAACATTTAATATGAGTTATCAAACACATTAAAAAAAATTAAACTATTGAAAATTTTCAATTTTTTTAACGCGTTATCAAACAATAGTTGCCATCACCAATTTCAACAGCTATAAATGGTTTGCCGCCAATAAGGGATTGACTTGTCCAAAGATCAAGTTATCCACCCGACTCGATAAGCCCGACCTAAATTCTGTCGGGCTTGGGTAAGTATTTTCTTAATTTAAGTTGGTCCAATCCGAATTACTATTCATTAAATAAAAAATATTTTTTATTTAAATTTAATTATAAAAAATATAAAAATATAAAATAATTTTTAATAATCTATGAACAGTAAAACGAACTTTCGAGCCGATCCGAACCCACTTCGAAACAAGCTTATGTACGTAACAAAAAAACAATTCAAACTGCAACTCGACTCATGAACAGATCTAGTAAGAGCCTGACTAACTGCAGCTGGCCAAATTTGGCCCTTCTCACGGCTAGTGCAACGATGGGACCCATCTACCTTAACGACGCCGACCACCATGCTGGCCGCCCCATTCTTTCTCCCTCTTGGTTCTCTCCTCCACCTCTCCTAGTCGACCTCTAGGCGGCACCGCCCCTTCTCCCTCTACTCTGTCCTCTCCCTACTCTCTAAAAAGTAATTTTTCTCATTCATCCCTATTTTCTTCATCCATGACCTTAAAAATTGCATGAATTTCATTGTTGTCCAAAGCGGTTTCATTTTATGGCAGATTTTAAACTACTTTTTCTGGTTTGAATAATAATTTGCAACTAATATTTCCTACCTCAGACGACTTCGAGCAAGTTCAAGCTTTTTTATACTCCACTTGAGAGGCTTGCCCACCTCTAGTGTTTTTATATATTTTATTATGTTTAATATATATATTATTTACACTAATTATAAAAGACTTGATTGAATTCAATTGTCACGAATAAAATAACAACAATTCAATTAATAAATTTACAAAAATAAATAAATAAATAAATTCATAATATCGAATAACAAAATGGGATATTCTTTCAAAAAAATTTTACGAAATTTTAAATAAAAAAATATATTTCTTAAAAAAGTCTACTCACTTTTTTAAAAATTATTTAACTTTTTTTTTTGTACATCCATATAGTAGGTGTAATTGATTCTAGTATATACAATATAAATGACAAAAAATTAATGTTTAATGTTATTTACAATTTTACCGAGCTTAATTGAGTCAAATACGAGTGACTCAAGTAACTTATGAACCAAGCTTGAAGATGAAAATGAAGCTCAATTGAACTTAAACCGCATTTTAAGCCTGGAATTTTTTAATCAAACTCAAGTAACTTACGAGTCGAGCTTGAGCATTAAAAATGAAACTCGACTTAAACTGCATTTTGAGCCTGGAGTTTTTGAATCAAACTGAATTTGAGCCAACTCCATTACATCCCTATCTTCAAGTAGTTTTATAAAATGAAGAAAGCAAGGCAAATATCGATAAACAAGCATAGACTTTGATCCAACTCAAAGTAGCATAAATTTAACGTCAAAAAAGGTATCCTCTAGAAATTATACTTCGGATGTTCAATAGTGAAGCAGCCTAAGAGATAATATACCAGAAGTAAACAACAGCTAGCTGTTACAGTTATATAACCAAAGGAAATTATGCTAATTAGAATACTCTGTCAAGCAACAATAGCCTGTTCCAACATCTTTTTCCCTTTTTTTTTTTTTTTTTTAAATCAATAAATTTTGTCTGTAGGTTCCGAAGAATACCTGATAAGAGCTCTGCTTGATTAAAGTTTCCGTTCTTGCTGCTACCGTCATACTCAGAGCTTTGTTAACTCATAGCATGCCAATGAATGTGGATATGTTTCTAGTCAAACTATATGAGGAAGTCGTAAACGGTTCCGTCAAAAGACTCAACAAGAACGGTTCTGATAACCGGAAAACTAATCCATCACCCTCTCGGTGGCGTATGCTACCTTCTGCATTATCATGGACTCAGCTTGACGGATTGCTCTCTCCGATCCCGTGATTGTGACTTTCCTGCCACACAAGGTAAAAGGTAGAAAAGGGTTTTAAGAAGAAAAAAATTACCTGGGAACTCAACTCAAAGCTTAGATAACAGATTGATAAAACTAGGATTTTTATACCTATCTG
The DNA here is from genome assembly GCA_030761205.1 of Fremontodendron californicum. Taxonomy (NCBI): domain Eukaryota; kingdom Viridiplantae; phylum Streptophyta; class Magnoliopsida; order Malvales; family Malvaceae; genus Fremontodendron; species Fremontodendron californicum. Next base: position 9,047,761 of record JAULJL010000041.1, on the reverse strand, counting down.
TTGTTCCAGAGATGAAATCGCCTCTATCCGATATTTTTATCCTGGCCCCGCTTACCTGTAACGACAAAGTACTCAAATTCAGAACATAAGCAACATTATGGAACCAAATGATATACCTATATATCATTTATAAACCTGACTAATTTCCATGACATTCCTTCCACCACGACCAAGAACCTGACCGATATGCTCATCTGAAACACCAATTGTGACAGAGTTGCTGTGTTCCTCCTGGATAGACATATGAAAGACTTCCGTCAAACAATATCTATTTTACAGTCTACACATATAACACGAGTCCTTCAATTCAGAACATCAGTCATCACTTGTTAAATGAATAATAAGGGTAGCCTTCCCCCGGGTAAGATGCCTAATATTTACAACGCTTTGGTAGTATACAATTTGGCAGAAATGAGTTAATAAGGAACTATTATGTGTCTGCAAAAATCAAGCGAAACAAGCATATGACTGTCCTCTATATAGATGCCAAAGTTAAACAACAAATTAATATATTTTGCTTAGCAGTAAACAAATTAAATAGCATCAGTAACCAGGCATTACGGAAAAAGCACAATAGAAAGAGACAAACCTTCTGATTCTGAAACTTCCCTCCACTCCCATTTGGTGCATAGCTCATTGAATTATAAGTCGCTGTTCCAACAAAAGGAAGCACATATGCATATGGAATACCATGAAAACCAGAGAAGAAAATACATATAATTTCAAGTTAAAGAAATCTTACTAGTAATATATAGTAACAACTCCACAAAGGACATAATACCAAGATAAACAACAATCACACATTAAGGACAGCTCACATCATAAATTCACAAAGAAAATGACCATTAAGAATCAGACTACTTGACAACAACTGAAAATCATTACAGCATTCAGAAAAAAAAAAAAACCGTCTAAGGAAGTTAACCGCTGGAATTAAAACACACATAAGAAACTCCCATTATATCGTGTACAAAGTTGAAAGAGGCATCATGCTTTTTTGGCAACATTTTTTTTTTTTAAAGACTCTGCTTACTTCCATTTGACCACTATCAGAAGAAATCTGCAATCATTCTGCAGTTATGATAAATTACAAAGGCGCAGCAACTTTCAATTTGTTGTGTTCGCTTATGCCCCTTTGCTTTAAGGTTAGTGAGATCAGAAGAAAATGTGTGTTCTCTCCCAAAAAAAAAAAGTTAGAAACACATCATGCAGACAGCTAAGTTTTAATGTTTAACTTCATAACACAGCTAAAAAGCTTTAATGAGATATAAGACTTCTATCAGGCTTGGGCTTAGTGATAGATGTAATAGTGTAAAAATTATTATAATGGATAAAATATCTGTGTTTTTTCTCGCCAAAACAAAAAGTTAGAAACACATCATGCTGACAGCTAAGCTTTAATGTTTAACATCAAATATTAAATGTGAATAAACAAAAGTTTGCATATCAAGATTATGATATAACTGTTAAGGAGGTGGCGAGATAAGGAATGATATAAGAAGCAATAGTAGTGTTCATAAAGCATAGGCAAGTGTTGCAAATGTAGGAGTCTCTTTAGACTCAGTAGCCAAATAAAAAGAGAACACACCTGCATATGAAAATGGGGCATGCATAGCCTGTGTGTAATGAGGGTCTTCACAAAGCTTGGACAAAATCAAATCAATTGCTCGCATCTGCTCATCTAGAGTGCCAGTCAGTGTCACGAGTCTATCATTCAAGCCATAAAAATTATTGTCCTGTGGAGATATCTTAATGCCAGCTTGGGACTCTTCAATAAATGACCTACACAAAGGCATCAATAACAATCAGAACTTACCGCATCTGTTTAAGGCGGATCAATAATACTTCAATAGTAACTGACCACACACATATAACATGATACTGTTTTAACAATCATTTTATGTATATATTTTGTTTCTCATTTCCTCTAATGCATTAGCAAAAATCAGTCATGTTCACAATGATTGTGTTTTTACAAAGCAGTGGGGATATTAAAGATGTATGAGCTCTAAATAACCAATTATAACTTCTTGCACGGCTCAAGCCACAAGTAGCAGCTATAATCCACTGGGAGAAGCAGTCAGACTTCCTGAATCAGAAAGACTTCTCAGTCAAATCATGCTCACTTATGTGGAAGTAGTGCATAAGTGTAGAAAAGCACAGGCCTGTTAACACTACTATTTTTTTGCATGGAAGTTACTTTTAAGAGGCTGGTCCATCTTGAAGAACATGTCCTCAGTCCATTCAACACCCATGCACCAAATCAAGTTTACGGGTCAGTAACAACATTCGATTGTTCTTTTCCATAATTCAAAGCTGATATCCAAGCTTTAGAAAGACTAAGGTACTTCAATTGAAAAAGGAAGCCAAATAAAGAAGAATATCGTGCAGTTCAAACATCGATGCCAGCAAGACCTACATGTCAGAAAGCATTCTTCTCAAAAACCTTAAGTCCACATGTTTAGATGTTATAATGAAACCAAAGCCAATCACTAAGGAAGCTACTCCAAACAAATGACCTCAAACCATTTTATGAAATAAAATTACTTGCAACTTTAATCCAAGTCAATTCCACATTTCCATGTAAGACTTAACCACAATCTAGAGCGAACCTTGGTCAGACAGCTATTCTACAAATGAAACCTACGGTAACCTACCAAATATACCAGAACTAATTCATTTCCTAAAGCCATCACCATATAAGCATGTTACCAACAGACAATCCAAGAAGTAACTTACTATGATGCATCAAAATTATCGCTATGGTAATCTTTACTAAATTTATTCATATCACTAAGAAATTCTCCTTTCCAACACCTGTTCCCACATTAGCTCTCAATTTCATCATACATGGCTCTTTGTATGAGAAGTTTCCAAATCATCCCCAACTCGGTCAGATATAACTTTCATTGCACACATTCTTACACATGAACCAATTCCAAAATAAGCAGTTCGTCCACTGCTCATGCCTATATGAATATACTATAAATCAACTGTAGGTTAAACATTTTAGTCAAAGTTTATCCCCTGCAAATGAACAGCATAATGGAAGAATAAATACACACTCTTTATAGATTAGCCTGCTCACTATGCTTCAATTATGTCAAAACTACTAACAACTATAAAATTCAAGTTAAAATTTTTATTTTATTTCAAGCCTGCAAAATATCATTTATTTCACTGGTGAATGTTCAGAATCATAGCAACAAAAACAATGTACAATAATCAGAGTATCCAAGTAGACTTCTTACTTTATGGTAGCCCCTCCTTTCCCAATTATGCTGCCACAAGAGCTATTGGGAACAATTAGCCTCACTTTTGTTCTTGGTTCACCATGTCCATCATCATTATCTTCAATGTTAAGCTGACCAAGAAAAACAAAACTTAAGTTATTATCAAAAAGACAGAATTTATAGACTTAAAAGTCATCATAAAGATCACCTCATTCACTTATCCAAAAAAAAAAAAAAAAAGATTACCTCATTCAATAATTTTGCAAGGATAAGTTCCATAGCTTTGAGTACTTCATCAATTGTTCCAGAGACCATAATGATCCTGTCTGATGTTCCTGGGAAAAATTCATGATTGCGTGACACCTGAATTCGAGCTTCTGACTTTGACTGAAATTCAGTAATTGTTGAACCACCCTTTCCAATAACAGAACCAGCCGCAGCATTGGAGACAAGAAACCTGATATATGTAGGCTTCTCCGCATTTTCTGACAGAAGAAGCATAAGTGAAAATTTTCATCACTTAGTTCTAAGATCATAAATGAATTTGTAGTCAATGAGGAATTTTGGAAGCAAACATGAAAATTTCAACCATTAGAGCAACCTCCTTCCTTTTAGCCCAGAAAACAAATAAATGGGAAGAAACTACTAAGAGAATAAAATAGATGCTAAACAAGAGTATCTATGTATCACTTCACACAATATGTAATTGCTAATAAGCTTGTAGTACTTGCATTAAATAAAAACAGCATACATGTGGTAGTTTCAGTGCAACAAGTATTGCTTGTTAAGATATACCACCTTGCATTCCTATTAATAGTTTAAATCGTAATATTGTTGAAATCGTGATATTGTTGATCTCACACACATGGAAGAAGTAGAAAATCTGAGCTTAAGGAAAGCTAATAAGCAATATCAGACTTACATTTTTCAAATTTTATGCAAGTTTTATTAACACTTAGCTACAGATATGATTACTCAATAACAAGGAACTCAGATCTATGTTGCTCCGACTCTTCATTTTTCTTGAAGTACCCGTGTCCGACACATATTCGGACATGGGTATGGGGATATGAACCTCCAAGGACCCTCCAAATACATGGAAATCTTGGAAAAAATTGAACATACCCGAGTCGGACACATACCCGTGTCCAACACTCACACCCGAATCCGAGTAACATAGACTCAGATCACTAATAACCCTCCTTATTAGCATCACCAAAATAACTTAGATCCCTCTCATCTCATCACTTTACATTTAAAAACCAAGGGAGAACCACTAACGTAGATGGTTATGGTAAAGTACAGGTCATAAAAACCAGAGAATATGGCTCAGAGAAAACTACAGGAATATGAAAGATAGAGCTCAAGCAGTGGATAACAGGGTATACTATTGATGTTCTACATTTTTATATTTTTAAATAATTTTATGGACTATTTTACTAAGTATAACATCTATTAAGTTAAAATCAATGAATTTAATGTTATCTTCAAAGATACAAGAACCAACCAAACATTTAATATAAGCCTTTCCATCATTAACTCCAATCATTAATCCTTTAAAAACTGGGACAATAGAAAAAATTTGCACACAAAAATACCAAGAACAAATGCATAAAACTGCTATTGCACGTCATGCATTCAAGAAGGAAAGGGAGGGGGCACAAAACAATGTGTAACATGCAACGGAGCTAGCAAACTAGATAATAATAGACGACCACACCCCTAATCCAATATTAGGCACAACTACACTCTTATAAATGAACTTCATCTGTGAAAATAAAGAAAATATCACTCCAGTAATTTTCTTTTCTTCCCCTTACTAAGCATCCCCTTCTATAGTCTAAGAAAATAAAACTCTAAAACCAAAGAAATGAATTCCCTCTAATCTATAACAACAAAAGTATAAGGTTTCCCATTTTCAGAATTCAATTACATTAGAGCCAAAGAAATGAATTCCCTCTAATCTACTACAACAACCGTAGAAGATTTCTCATTTTCAGAATTCAATTACATTATGCCCTCCAAAATTAACGCCTACTAGCCAAGATAACTGATTTTTAATACCATGTTGTCACTAAAAAATCAAAAGATAGATCTAAATTTGATTTTGCAGCTATTTTTTTTAAAAATTTTACTTTAAAAGAAAAATTAACACAAATAACCATGACAGAAACAACCCTTACTTGCACCCCCAACCCATCACACCATTGGTCACCTCAGTGTCAATCCCACTTTTCGTAGTTATCATATAAATAAAAGCAGAAAAAAAGATGATGCCACGTGAAACTCCAGGATTTCTCATCCTTCTACTCCCTGACTTTTCGCGGCATTCAAGCATAAGCTAAAGACTCAGAATACATTCTTCTTTTTCTCACTCTCCATTTTTCATTTCTTGCCAACCAAACACAGTGCTATGGTTAGGGTTTCAAATTCTATATTAAAATTTATAAATAAATAAACGAAATAAACAACTCGAAGTTCAAAAAATTTCACCCATTAATCTTTAGAACCCAAAAAACAAAAAATCAGAAAAACTTTAACGCCATTAACTCACAAGCAGAAAACAAACAAACAAAAAAAGGTCAAAAAATGAAAAGCTTCAACGAAGAAGAAAGAAGATCAGATCAGAAATTACCAGAACTCGGCGATTTAGGCGGCGGCGGAGATCTCTTCCTCGCCGCCTCTGGTGATGACACGTAAGACGACTCCGTCGACTCCATTTCTCTCTTCTTCTCCCCTCTTCTAAACCAAAACAAATAGTAAAGAAAAAGAAAAGAAAAAACAACATTAGGTAAACAAATAAATAGACAAAAAAAAATGCAGAGCCAAATTAATAAAAAATTTCCCCTAATTAATAGAATGTTAAACAAAGAATTAAAAAAAAAAAAAAAAAAAAAAAAAAGAGAGATTAATACTTTTTTAATTTCCGTTTTTCCCTTTCAGTTCGCAGCTTTTTTCTTCGTCTTCGGTCTGAGCTGAAGTTTCTGATTTTTTTTTTTTTATCTATCCATCGCTCGCTGGTTTAGGCCCGTTCGGATTTTTTATTTTATTTATTTTATTTAATACGGAACAGTATTAAAAAACGGAAGGATTAATTTAAATTTATTTGGTTGGTATACATTTTATGAATAGATATAAAATCAATTTAATTTGTAAAAAAAAAAAATTAATTAATAAATTTTAATTTTTAAGTGTATTTTAAAAAAATTAAAAATAGGGAAATTTAAATTTTTAATATATTAATTTTATATTAAAAATTATACAATTTAATTAAATACATGTTTTTATTAAAATTATTCAATTAATCAAAATTAAATTAAATATATAAAATTTAATTTTAAATATATTTGTTAAAAAAAGTTTTTTTATAAATAATATTAAAATATATATTATTTAACTAAATACATGCTTTTATTAAAATTGATTTAATAACAGAACAGTTTGAACTGTATCACTAATTTAACTTTTCATATGATTTTTTTTCCAACTTTGTTGAAAACTACCTATTTTGTAGAAGTTAATAATATTTAATTATGAATCTGTGAAGTGAAGAGAGGAGTTGCCCAGGGTTGCTATAATGCTATTAGACCTCTGTCGGATTCAAATTGGATCGAGTTTAAATAAATAAATAAAAAATTAATTTTGATTGATTTCGTTCAATCAAAATTATTATTTATTAAATAAAAATATTTTATTTAAATTTAATTATAAAATACATAAATTTAATATAAATTTAATTTATAATATTTTAATAATTTATTAATAATAAAACAAATTTACGAATCGATCCAAATTCGATTTGAAATGAATTTGGGCAAATTAAAAAAAAAAACAAATCGACCTGACTCATAAGCAAGTTTAGTTGCGACTAGATTTGTTCATAGGTCGGACAGCCCGTCCGGCAGGTTCGGCCGGGTCTGGGCAAGAATTTTTATGATCTAAGCCGGTTCGACCCGGATCATTGTTCACATATTAAAATAATATTAATTTATTTAAATTTAATTATATAAATATATTAATATAAAAATAAATTTTAATTTTTTTTTAATATGATAAACTGTATCACTAGGTCGACCCGCCAACTTAGGTCCCCCAAAATCGAGCTTAGATAAAAAAAAAATTCAAACCACGACTCGATTGATGAGCATAATTGCGACTACGCTTTGTCGTTTTGGCTTAACCTGTCATGATCGTTCCCCATGTGATTTTTTAAACTGTTGAATTTTACTTTTTAATAATTAATTAATCACAATTTGAGATTGATTTTGTTTTTTAATCCCTTTTTTGTGTCTATTTAATTTAATGATAGTTTGAAATAATGACGGCCGAAAAAAACTTGTTTGGAATAATAAATAAAAAGGTGAAATTGGTGAGAAGTGAGTACACCTATTCAAAAATTGAGTTATTCGTTCAAATTCGAAAGTTGATCTGATATTTGAAAAGGTTTGAACAAAAATATTAAGCCCGAAAAATGAATTTGAACAAAAAAAATGAGGCCCATTTAAAAAATGGGTCTGTCTTTGGCTCCAACATTCAAGACCCTGTCCGTTTTTCAATTATATAATATATAATTTTTATTTTTATATATTATGTAATTTATATCATATAAAAATTAAAATATATATAATATTATAGTGTAAACATTAAAAAAATATGTTAAGTTGTTCATATTTAATAATTTAATAAAAATATATATAATTATTAAAGATTAAATAAAAAATAACATGTATTTTAAAAGAAAAAATTAAGAAAAAAAAAATGAGCCGATCTAAATGGGTTTAGACTGTCCATTTACAAATAAGAATGAGTTTGGGCAGAACTTGAGACCAATATTTCGAGTCAGACAGAATTTGACAAATATATATGATGTTGATACCATACATAAGCTCAATCCGAACCCAACCTGCCTAGTCCATGAATACTACTAGAAGTGGGATACAGTATGGAATTTAAAAGGTTTTTTATTTTTTTATATGGTAATGTCATGTCTCTATAGTTGAATTTGTCACACATTTAAGTAAATTATTATTACTATATTGTACTTTATAAAAATAGATATAGTAGTATACTTTTGTTTTCGTTTTTTTTTTCCCTTTAATTGTGTTCTTAATCCTAAAATTATTTAAAAATTGAAAAAGGATAATTTTTTGAAAATATAGTTATTTCCGATAATTCGAATAAGAGATAATTTTGTTTACCTTAAAATTTTTACTATTCACACACTGTCATTATATATTAAAATTTGATACACTCATTATATGAATGAACAAAAATGATATTTTAAAAATAAATAATAAAAGTAATATTTTGAAAAAGAATAATAGGTAAAAAACTAGTGGGTGGTTTTCTTTATGTGGTAGTTATTCTTTAAAATGGAAAAGAATAATTTATAATCTATATTATTTATGTGTTTGATAATATCAACTCAATTAAAAAAAATAACGTAAAAATCAAATTAAAATTTTAATAATATGATAAAATTATGGATATTTAGGTTTTTTATTTTTTTAAAAAATAACTATCCACTAAAAAATAACTACTCACTTAAAAAATTACTTTTCTATTTTTATAATTTTAACTTATTTTTCTTTTAAAATAAAAAAAAAATAAAAGAAAGAAAGAAAGACAATTTTTTGACATATAAAGTGTGTGATTGAGTTAGTGTCATGAATCAAATAACACCAACTCGATTAAAAAATTAACATAAAAACTAAAATAAAAAATTTAAATTAAAAGTATTTATGTCTTTATTTATTTATAAAACATATATTTTTTAAAAATACCAATTCTTAAAAAAAATTATTAACGCATTTGTACTCTTATAACTTCCTCATCTCTTATAAATTTTTTTCAAAACTGACGCATAATAGTGACCAAATTCTTACTTTTAATTGTGTAGTTATTTTTTTAAGTAAAAGACATATTTATCATTATTACGATAATTTTATTTAATTTTTTGTAAGTATTCTTGATTGGATTGGTGTAACTTGACACCAAGTCATAGCTTTATTATTCAAGGGTCGAGTCTAGAGGTGTTCATGGATCGGGTCGGATCCATATATGATATCAATATTACATTTACTTACTCAAGTCTGGCCCGACCCGAAATATGGGTCTCAAATTTTGTCAAGTTCGTCCATATTTGTAAATGGATAGCCCAAGCCCGTATAGGCCCGCCCATATTTTTTTTCTATTTTTTTAAAATATATATTTTTATTATTTATTTTTTAGTAATTTTATATATATATATATTTTTATTGAGTTCTTAAACATGAATAACTTTAACATATTTTTTAATATTTACACTATAATATTATATATATTTAATTTTTATATGACATAAATTATATAATATATATATATACATTTAAATATAAATAATATATTATTTAATTAAAAACGAGTCGGGCCGGGCCTTGAATGTTGGAGCCAAGGCCCAGCCCATATTTTAAGCGGGCCTAATTTTTTTGCCCAAACTCATTTTTTGGACCTAATATTTTTGTCCAAGCCCTCCCAAATATGAACGAGCCTTCGAACTTGGGCTGGTAGCCTGACCCTTAGACAGATCTAGTCGAGTCACTCTTCCAAACCCATTAAGCTTGGTTCGATTTTGTCCAAACTTGGACTTAGATTTTTTAAACTTGAGTTTGATCCACTTGATCCAAAATATTATTATATTAATATTTTATTTCATTTTAAAATATTAATATAAAATAATTTTATTATTATTATAAAATATTATATAATGAGGGGCTAGATATAGGCTTGTAATATTAGAATTCATAATTGACTTCTCATAAATCAAATCACATTAACCTAATTGAAAAATTAACAAAAAATAAATAAATTATGAAATGATATATATATAGGAAGAATCCACTTATATTAGTGTAAAATTAAATTTTTTTATGAGAACTAAATACAACAACAAATATAGGAAATAGAATTAATGATTGTTTCCTGTATTCACTTGGTATATATAGCACAATTATACAAATATGATAAGAATAAATTAGACTGAATTTAGATAAACCTAATCTAATCTATTTGACTTGTGTAAAACTAAATTAATTTTACACATTTTTATAATTTTGTATGCGCTTTATATTTATTTAATCCGATTATTGTATTTCATGTTCTATTCACGTAGATCATGCACGTCGAGTTTCAAGTAAATTAAAAATGTCTAACTATTTGTTCGATGTAAAAAATTTTCAACCGTTTATATATTGAAAAAGACAGTATTCTTGATCGATATGATAGAGATATCGGATCGATTCAAAACTTTACGTGCATGACGAGTACAATTATATTATTAAATACAACGATCGGCTTGTTAAAATATAAATCGTATAAAAAGTTATGAAAATATGTAAAACTAATTTAGTTTTACACTAGTGTAAGTGTATCTCTTCTCATATATATATATATATATATATATATAGTATTAATAAGATCATAATTGTAATCACATCTCTTTAAGAGGGCGTTTGATATGATGAAAAGTAATTGGGGGGAATGTGATTATCATGTTTGGTATGTTAAAAAATACTCACTTTATTGGGAATGTAATTTTCCTTAGAGAGTTACTTTCCCAAAAGTATTGGAATGTGATTCCCATGAGGAGAGGTGAGAAAGTAACTTTCTCATGTAGTTGAAAAGTTAAAAAAAAATGTTAAGACAAAATTAGCCTCTTCCTATTTGATTTAAAATTATCAATTAAAATATTATTTTTAAATATTTAGTATAAATGTTTGTTAATAATAAATATCATTGAAATATTTAAATAATATTTAATTTGCATCAAGTCTTTTAATTTTCCAACTATAAAAAAAATAACTTCGAAAATTTATTATTAACAAATTTTTTTTATCCTAAAAGTAACTCAAATTACCAATTGAAATATTATTTTTAAATATTTAGTACAAATGTTTGATAATAATAAATATCATTGAAATATTTAAATAATATTTAATTTGTAGCTAGTCTTTTAATTTTTTAACTACATGAGAATAATTTTGAAATTTTATTATTAACAAATATTTTTTTATCTTAAAAGTAACTCAAATTACCAATTAAAATATTATTTTTAAATATTTAGTACAAATGTTTGTTAATAATAAATATCATTAAAATATTTAAATAATATTTAATTTGCATTCAACCTTTTAATTTTTCAACCACATGAGAGTAACTTCGAAAATTTATTATTAACAAATATTTTTTTATCCTAAAAATAACTCAAATTACCAATTAAAATATTATTTTTAAATATTTAGTATAAATATTTGTTAATAATAAATATCATTGAAAAATGTTAAAATTAATAAATTTTATATTTTTTGATAAGGGTAATTTCGAAAATTATCATCACATTCCCAGGATTTTAATCAGCACTTTCTCATGTATTCCAAACGCTGTAAAGTTACATTCTCAAGAGTCACATTCCATTGGAATCATGACATGAGAAAGCACCAAACGCCCCCTAAGGGTATGTTTGGTTCGGAGAATGTTTAATTACCTTTGGTAATAAGATTTTCCCTTACAAGATTATCAAGGCACATTCCCAGTAATATATCATATCCGTGTTTTGTTTAGCAAGCCTTCATATAAGATTTTTATGTTTGGTTGACAGTATATAAGATTCCTAATTTACATCTTTTAGTAAATTGCCCTCTAAGCAAAAAGAATAAAATTTGTTAAGTTATACATATTTATTAACCTATTATATTTAGTATAATATATTTTGATACAATATTTAATTACTAACTAAAAGAAAACTACCATATATAAAGGATGAAACATTTTTTTAACAAGAAGAAAAGTACTATTTAAGTCTCAAAATAATGCTACAATTCTTAAAGTATCAAGCATATACAACAAAATCATACACAAATACATTGATCAACAAAAAAATTTACCCTACATAAGTTGTTGTTCAAATTTACAAGGAAATTAAAATCATTTGCCAATATACAAAATAAGCAAAGTTGTGCAAACTCCAATAAAAATCTCATAATTAATCCTTTATTATAATAAGAAGAATGAGATGAATAATTGCTACTGCTCATATCATTTGAACTTTTTCGAAATATTTCTTTTTGTTCTTCCGTCACATTTAAGTTTCAATACTCTACAAATGTAGTTTTTGCATCCCTTCGATCCTTATACATCTTGTGATGGGCATAATGATAACCTAAGACATGTACTTTAGCTTCATCCCAAGTATTATAAATACCTAACCCACGCTCGCTAAAAATAATATAATACTTTCCAATCATTTTCAAAAAACCTGAAACATAAAGTAATTATCAATGTAATTGACAAATAACATTAAAACAACTATTGATCCTAGACAAAGAAACCATTGATAGAAACCTTTGAATTACACAAAAGACTAAAATAAACCTTTGAATTATTAGTAGATGGCATCTAAAAATAACAACACAAAGACATACACAAAACTCTTGTAAGAAATTACTATACCCAAAGTACCAACACAAGCTTGACTACAAAAATTGTAAGTTTGGACAAACAAACATAACTGAAATGATCTACAAAGTTTATTAATGTTATACAATGAATTATGTACCAAAGAGACAGCAAACATATATAAAGGAATATTAATAGCACTTATAGCACGGTTGGTTGCATTTACTGACGATGAAGATGATATGATGCTTGTAGGTGATGCTCCTTGGCAGTAAGTACTAATTGCATGATTTGAATTATTGCTTATGACTGCTCAAAAGTTATTGTTTAAAGGAATAATCTGGCTCAATGTATTTGAAAAAATTCACATTCAGTTGAGAATATTTCTAAAATAAATACCTTATCAAATACCTTTTTAGAGCATTTGCTTGCATTTGCCTTATTTAAGCAGAGTAATTCCCTACGAAATCCCTAAAATCAAAAACCCCAAAATCGAAACCCTAAATCCTATTAATCTAACATGAAAACATATATAAATTCATAAGATATAAACATATAAATCCAAGATTTAAAAATGATATCATATCTAGAAGAGAGGGTGATGTAGTGGAGGCAATGCTATGGTTCAGTCGAGAGGGAGAGGGAAATGGAGAAGTTGAGAGCTAAAGAAAACAACCAGAAGCACAAAACTTGTCGAGAGGTAGAGGTCATACCAGGGTAGTCGGTACCGATCGTACCGGCCGGTACGTACCGATTTTTAAGATAAAACGAAACGGTACCAGTAGTGTACCGTTTTGGTTTTTGTACCGGTCCATAACGATCAATACCGGCACATACCAGTTCGTACCGATTGGTACAAGATTTTAATTTTTAATTTTTTTTTCACTTATTTGATTGTCTTAAATCAATTTCTAATGTTTTCTCTATCACGATTATTTTTATTTTTTTATAATTACATTTAAAAATAAATATATTTATTAAATTAATCTATTGAACTTAATTAATAATAATTTACTATATATTTTATATTTATTTTATTTATTTGATTTTAAAAATTTTAGATATTAAATATTTAAAATTTTATATTTACATATAAATATATATTTTATGTAGGTAATTGAGGTATATTTGCATATGTATATGATATATATTTTATTATGAAACTTGAAAATATGTTATATATATATGAAAAAATATTTGAAAAATACCGATAAACCTGAAACGGTACACTGAAACACACCGGTATCGGTACCGGTACGTACCAGTACCATTGCCAGAACAAAAATGGTACGCCCTCTGGTACGGTACTGACTACCTAGGGTCATACTCCTTTGATAGAAGTTGTAATTTCATAATGTTTTAAGGACGGGTTTGGTTCGGTGAATATTTCATTGCGGTTGGTAATAGGATTCCCCTTTACAAGATGACGAAGTCACATTCCCGTGAATCTTACATGTATGCATTTGGTTGACCGTCCCTTCATTTAAGATGATCATGTTTGGTTGGCAGGAATGTAACATTCCGAAATCCTCACATTACTAAAATACCATTGCCTTTCTACAAGCCAGTAGTAGATGGTGACCTGTAGTGATCCAAAGCCCTCCCTTTGTCCCTCCGTGATAATCAGGACAAACCAATGTAGGTTTTAAAATTTTCAATTTCATCAATTCATAATCTACTTACAATCCCTTAATCCTCAAATTCCTCAACCACCATGGAAAGTTATTTGGAAAATTCAAGCTATATCAAGAGTTAAAATTTTCTTTTAGCTTTGGGACTGCCCGCCTCCAACCTTTTTTTCCAAAGAAGAATTATTTCTTCTCTTATCTGTCAACTGTGTAACATTGAGGCTAAAAATGAAGCCTCAATAACCCAAACATTGAGGGTGGAACATTATTTAAGTATTAACAAAAAGAAAACTACTATTTAAGTCTCAAAATAATGTTACAATTCTTAAACATCAAGCATACACAAACAAAATTATACACAAATACATTGATCAACAACAGAATTTACCTTACATAAGTTGTTCAAATTTACAAGGAAATTAAAATCATTTGCCAATATACAAAATAAGCAAAGTTGTGCAAACTCCAATAAAAAATCCCATAATTAATCTTTTATTTTAATAAGAAGAATGAGAATGAGATGCATAATTGCTACTGCACATATCATTTGATTTTTTTTGAAATATTTCTTCATGTTGTTCTGTCACATTTAAGTTCCAATACTCTACAAATGCAGTTTTTGCATCCCTTCAATCCTTATACATCTTGTGATGGGCACCTTGATAACCCAAGACTTGCACTTTAGCTTCATCCCAGGTGTTACAAATATCTGGTCTACGTCCGTCGAAAATAACATAATACTTTCCAATTATTTTCAAAAAACCTAAAAATATAAAGTAATTATCAACATAATTTTCAAAACATATAAAAACAACAATAACTATGTGCTACATTCTATGCATATCTACAAGGCAACAACCTATATTCAAACGTGGGTCAAGCTATCACCATGAAAAACGAATGCTAACTAGCTTAAGCTAAACAAACAGGAGATGGTCCATTAGACCATTGGTCCTACATTGAGACAAAAGCCTACTTTGTTGGTCCCCTGCATGCTTTCAGCAGGTGATATATATTGAGCAATACTTTTGGCTTAATTATTATTTGCAAGTGATATATATTGATCATAGTTTAAGACAATTATGGATTTTTCTAACTTAGAATTTATGCCCAAACCCAACACCTGAGTGAGTTAAACCTAGCTAGCTATACCTACTGTTACCAACTAATGTTCTTATCCCATTAAGATTTAAAGCCAAAAAAAAAATCAGTTTTGTTTTGGCTTTGATTTGAAGATTAAGGTAAAGATAAAGTTGCATTACAAAATAAATGGGCATATACTGTAGGTTGAGTGGTAACACAATTGAAAATTCTTCTTAGCTACATAAATCCAATTTTCAACAGGACAATATCTTCAATCTAAAACAGAATACTCCTTTGCTTTTCACATCACTCAAATAAGGTTCAGATTCGTTGTTTTCTAACATCTAGACTGGTTTTGTTGCATGGGCAAGCAGCACAGTTTCAAGCATTTCGAAGAAAAAAAAATGTACCAAAGTTTTAAACCCAACCTTGGAACAAAGACAATAGGGATTAATTTACCATGTACATAGCAGTATAGGGTAACGAAAGGAAAGGCAAAATCAAAAGCCCAAAAACAATCATAAAAAACAGGAAAGGGAAGCACCAGGATTTGCTTTGTCACTCTAAATCTTTCCAAACCCCAAATAATCAGGCTATCCAAAAACCCCAAACCTAAACCCCCAATATTCGAAACCCCAAAAATTAAAACCAAAACCAAAATCAAAATCCTAAACCTTCAATCTGACATGCAAACACAAAATCAATAACCTAAAATAAATATAAATCAAAGATTTCGAAATGAAATCATACCTGGATTTCGAATGGGAGAGGCAACGATTTGGGAGAAGTCGAGAGGTAGAGGCAATGATCCAGGTAGAAATCGAGACCAGAGGGAGAGTCACTGTTGGCTAAAACAAATGTCGTGGCATTGGGGGTGTTATTTCATTATGTTATAAGGGTAAAAGTGGCAAAAATGTTACATTACAGGCGTAATGTAACATAACCTTAGAGAGAGTAGGGTATGACATTACACCCAATATGACCCAATTTTGACTCTTAGCTAATATCATATTACCGAGCTTGCGGAATGTTAGTGAACCAAACATGGTAATCTCATGACGGAATGTAAGATTATGGCTTGTAATGAAAGATTCACCGAACCAAACCCGCCCTAAGGGCAAAAGGGACCCAAAACATTAAATTTGGGGGGCAAAAATGGCACAAATGTAACATTCCGGGCAAAATATAACATAGCCTCAAAAAGAGGTGGGTATGACATGACCCCCAATATTATCGAATTTTGGCACTGTAGGTAATATCATATTACCGAGATTAAGGAATTTTTTTAACCAAACACGGTAATCTCATGACGAAATCTTAGATTCCGGTCGGTAATGAAACATTCTCCGAACCAAACCTACCCTAAAAGTAAAGTGAGAATCTGTGTTTGAAATCCTTTTACAGTTTGAAGGTAAACCAATCCAAAGAACAGGAAAAAGGATAAGTTATTTGTTTATCTGTCAGATCAATGTGAGTATCACAATTAGACCTGCTCATGAATCGGGTCGTGTTGCAACCCATAAATTTTCTTCATCCCTTACCTAAACCCGACCTTAAGTGGATCCGGGCCAGCTCGCTGGCCCATTTAACTGTTTTAATAATATTTTAAAAAAATTTATTTTTATATTAATATTTATATATCTTTTAATTAATTTAAATATAAAAATAACTTTTTATTATATAAACAGTAATTCGGACCGAACCGGCCCGGTCCGAAATGAAAAAAAAAACTTTACTCAAGCTCGACCAAATACGGATCTGACCTATCGGGCTGGCAGAGTACCTGGCCCTTGAGCAAGTCTAATCACAACATTTTCCTTTGATATTTTATATGCTGGCTTGTAATTGTATTTACCATTGTAAGGCTATTGCATTCATGGCATCCCTGATTCACTCAACAAAGTGAAGGCTTTGTAAGAAACTAGATGGATGAAAAAATACATCAAACTATACAAAATTCGAAGCGACCACTATAAACTATGGATAATATGCAATTCAATATACTCAATTAAAAATTATCCATGCAACCAACTTTTTTTTTTTATGGAATACAACTAATTGGCCTTGGTCAAATAACAGAGAAGACTTATCCAATCTTCGTAATATATGTGAAAGAGAAGAAGAAAATGGTTCTTTCTCTATATACATTCAAGTAGTACAATAGGTAAATATATATAGACAAGCTAGAGAATCAAATCTAGAGATTTAGAGAATCAAATCAATCTAGGTCCTAAAATCAAGCTATCTAAAGTCAGCCCTATAATTAAGTAAAGTAAATATTTACATACTATATTTACAACACTCCCCCTCAAGCTGGAGCATAGATGTTAATCATGCCCAGCTTGTTACAAATATAATCAATCCTAGGACCATTTAAAGCTTTTGTGAAAATATCACCTAGTTGTTCTCCAGTTTTGACATGACCAGTAGAGATCAATTTTTGCTGTATTTTCTCACGAACGAAATGACAATCAATTTCAATGTGTTTAGTTCTTTCATGAAAAACAGGATTTGATGCAATATTAAGAGCAGCTTGATTGTTACACCACAACTTCATAGGTGTTGGACTACCAAGACCAATCTCCTTTAGCAATTGAAATATCCACACAAGCTCACACGAGGATTGTGCCATAGCTCTATATTCTGATTCTGCACTAGACCTGGACACAACATTTTGCTTCTTACTCTTCCATGATACTAAATTACCAAAACACAATATCCCTTAATAGATCTCCTATCAATTTCAGAACCAGCCCAATCTGCATATGAGAAACACTCAATACGATAGTGACCATGATTGCTATATAATATGCCTCATCTTGGAGCTCCCTTGAGATAACATAAATCTGCTCCAAAGCTGCCCAATGAGTAGTTCGTGGAGACGACATAAATTGACTTACCAAACTAACCGGATATGTAATGTCGGGCCGAGTCACTGTAAGATAATTTAATTTTCCAACCAGCCTGCTATACATCTCAGGATCTGCAAATAACTCTCCATCTTCAGCCGTAAGTTGCATGTTGGCGATCATTGGTGCACTACAAGGTTTAGCACCCAACTTCCCAGTATCTGCCAAAAGGTCAAGGATATACTTTCTCTGGGATAGAAAGATACCCTTCTTACATCTTGCAACCTCAATACCCAAGAAATACTTTAACATACCCAAGTCTTTCGTCTAGGAACGTGTTTGAAGAAAAGATTTAAGAGCTGAGATACCTGCATTGTTACTACCAGTAATAACAATATCATCAACATGCACAACTAACAGGATAATACCTGCTTCAGATTGTTGGTAGAACACAGAGTGATCACAAGTACTCTTCTTCATACCAAATTCTTGAACAACCTCACTAAATCGCCCAAACAAAGCACGAGAACTTTGTTTTAATCCATATAAAGATTTACGAAGTCTATAGACCTTACCAAAAGTAATCCTAGTAAGAAAGAAACACCAAATAAGCTTACAAACATTTTCAGGGTTCCTTTTGTGAACCAAGTTTCATCAATGCTGGGATCTGGTTGAAGGATAACTGAATAATCTGGGGATAGCAAAATTCGACCCGTTTCACGGATTTCACATCGATCTACTCTGAATAGAGAGGTTTTTTTTTTGAAAAGTGGGGGCGAGATGGAGCGGGATGATTTTGATAAATGTTAGCTCAATTCCGCCATACCCCACATTTTAAAATTATTATTTTACCTCTTAAATATTCCATATATCTCTTTTATATTTTTAGTATATATATTAGATATATATACTGTAACAACGTGATCCCTGTCGCGGGGAAAAAATAGCTAGACGATGTTAAAATAAAAATAAGAAAATGTGAAATGTGGGGAAAAGAGGAAAAGATGACTTAATTCTTCATAAATAAAATTGAGGGTTTGAAAACAACCTCAAAAAAAAGAAATGGAGTCGCCACCAATCTTTTTTGGCTAGGTGTGATCGGTCACCTATTAAAATCGATTTTTGTAAAATATTTTAAAATTAATTAAAACATTTTTAAAACCAATTTTGAAGTCTGCGCTTTGAACCAGAGAAAGCTAAAGTGGGTTTGGGAGTCAGTTACATCACAAAGAAGGATTAGCACCCCCACAAATCCTGTATAAAATGATACCTTATTAACCATGTGTTATCAATATTCTCGGTAAAATTCGGTTTTATATTTGATATTGAAAAATAATTCCCTTTTTAAAACAATCATATTATTTGAGAATGATCCGGAATATATTAATGCAAAATTTTTTCATGTTTCCCAGTAGACCCGGCAAAACAGAGAAACTTTTATTTATTTTCGAATTCTCTGAATCACCCTCATTTTTTGAGAAAAAGGGATATTTCGTTTGTTAGTGATAATTGATGATATCCTCTCCGGCAGACCAGCAGAGAACTAATGAATTATTTTAACTCGGGAATAACCTTATTTTGTTAAAAAATCATTAATTTTTATGCATTTAAAAAAAATGATCATGGGTATGCAAATTATTACTTAGATACAACTATAAATTAAACAAACATGCATAATTATTATGGCATGTCAATCATTTTATATGGAAAAAGAATTAATGACAAGGAATTGATGACATGGCATGCATGACATGACAAATAATTCATGACATGGTACATATGATATGGCAAATAGCTCATGACATGGCACACATGGCATGGCAAAGATTTCATGGCATGACATACATAGCATGGTAAATAACTCATGACATGGCATATGATTCATGGCATGGCAAATATTTCATGACATGGCATGCATAACATGGCATATATGACATAAGCACCAATGACATCATCATAAAATATTCGCAAACATATCATGATCACAATGACAACATGAATATTAGATCATAAAATGACATCATCATGGAATATTCATAAACATAGAATTTGCATGATTAAAATGACAAATATTGACATTGACTATCCTTCAAATTGAGGTTTCAATTTCATCTAATTTGATCGTTTACGTACTTTTCCTCAAATTGGAAATTCTAGGCTTTTCTCCTATATTAAAATTTGCAATTTGTCTTTCCACCTTCAATTTTCCTTTTATCTTCAATTGTGGATCTCCAATTATCAAGATTGCTTCACCATTGTTCAATTCTCCTTCTGAACCTTGATTTTTCCTAGAGTTGACTTTTTTCAGTGGTTAACTTTTTGAGTTGACTTTTTTAGAGTTGACTTTTTCGTGTTGACTTCCGAGTCAAAGTATTAGAGACCCAACTGTGGAATTGGGGGAGATTTTTTGCATTCCGAAAAGTTGAAGGAGAACTTACCTTGTTTAGGGGGTCCGGACAAAATTAGGTGTCTACATTTACTAAAATCATATATATTAATAGGATAAATTACACAGATAGTCATCCAACTATTCAGGATTTTTTGTTTTGATCTTTCAATTATGAAAAATACCACTCACGTTATAAAAATTCATTTAACATGCCACTTCATCTAACATGCCACGTGTCATTCTGAGATTTGAAAAAAGTAAATTTAAAAAAGATAAATTACATTTTTTATCACTTAATTTTTTGAAAAATTTTATTTAGATCACCTAATTTTGAAAAGCTTACAATTTGATCACCAATATTTGTGAAATTATTGATATTTTTGTCTCCATTTTGAACATATGACCGTCGACATGGCTTTATAACTATTTAATCACCAACTTTGTGCATTTTAATTTCATAAATATTTTTGTTATATATTTGGTTGCATGATATCAAAGTTATGAACTTTGATTACAATTAAAATCTTGACGTTACGAAAATTTTCATTTTTGGGTTAAATTTTCTTGATTGATTGATGTAGTTTATAATAATTGCTTAAATTTATTTGGATGAACTGGATATCAAATACTTCAAGTAATGCATTTAAATAGTTTTGACAATTGGATTTATTAATCAAATTTTCAAATTTAAAAGGTATAATTACAATAAAATAAAAGTTAAATATAATTTTAATTCCGTAAAGTAAAAATATTGAATGCTTATTTCTCATTTTTTATAAAGTTTGAATGCTTATTTGAGTATTATTATTTCAATATTGTTTGATATATATAACAAAAATAATAAAATAATTTTGATATAGGTAATCAAATCGTTATAAAAGCCTTGTCGACAATGAATCATTGACAATGAAGACCAAAATATTAATAAAATAAGTTTTGACAAACATAAAACATTGGTGATCAAATTGTAAAATTTTCAAGTTGGGTGACCAAACTAAAATTTTCCGAAAAGTTAAGTGATCAAAATTATAATGTCTTTTTTAGTTTTAATTTTTTTCAAAATTCATAATGTCACGTGGCATGTCAGATGACATGGCAATGCCATGTGTTATCTGACAGATGACATGGTAATGCCACTTCATCTAACCGTTAGTCTCTAACAACTGGTGACCTAAAAAGTGAATTATAACATGAGTGACTAAATTGATATTTCTCATAGTCGGGTAACTAAAATAAAAAACCTCTAAAAGTTAAGTGACTATATTTGTAATTAACCCATATTAATATTATATATACTAAATTATGTTCATGAATAAATTATAATATATATTTTACAATATTAAATTAAAAATAATTAGTAAAAAATGAGGCAACGTTGGACAGTGTGGAGCAGTTATGGATGTAACCAACATCTATGGAGATAGATGTTTTTAACATCTATGTAAAAGTGAGACGAAGATAAATAAGACAATCCCCAACCCTGCCTCGCTCCATTGCATCCCTAAAATAATCCCCCTCGGCCATATGCTCTTGGCAATCTTCAAATAGGCAATAAATGGATTAAGCAAACCTGAAGCCATTTTCTCGAGTCTTTCCGTTTGCAGATATTATCACCAAATCACACTTGATGAAAGTAAAGTGGAATATAATAAATTACTAGTGTTTGAAATCTCGTGTTGTTTTAATTTTATTGTCGTTAATAATATATTGAATACGATTATGACACGAAAAATAACATGAATTTAGAGTTAAAATTGAATTATTATAACAAACTATGCAAAATATCACAACTTGATGACAACTTTTAAAGTAAAATATAGATATAAAATAACACAAATATAACACGAATCTAATTCATTATATGTACATTATTTGTAAAAAAAAAATTAAGATGGATATCAAAATTTAATTTATTTAGATTATATTGATATCGATCATTTATATTCATATTAAGAAATAAAAAAATATAAACCTAACAACTATCATACAATAACTCATAACTTATAATATCATTTAATATAATTTTTTTTTTACTATTTAATCATCATAATATTTTTTCTTTTGCTTCAACATCTAAAGTTTAAAAAAAAAAATTCAAGTACATCAACCCATCTCATATACTATGTGAGATAATTTATCAATATAATGATTTTTTTATTCAATAATATAAAAATAGAAAAAATTAATATGATCTTTTTTAAAAATAAAATAAAATAAAAAACCAATCATTATACGATACGTGACACAAAATTAAGAGTTATTTGAATAGTGTCACACACGAATATGACATGAAAAAATAACTAAAATACAACACGGCACAAAAAATAACATAACCACGATATGAATACACGAACGTGTCAAAATTTATATAAAACGAACGTGACAAAAATTGAGAGTTATTTGAGTAATGACAATTAGACCTGACAATTTCGAACACGAAACGAACACGACATGAAAAATATAAAAAAAAAAAACACAATACAACACAAAAAAATAACATTAAAACGGCACGAATACACGAGTGTATCAAAATATATATAATACGAATTATTAACGTGTCAAAATTTATATATATAATACATTAAATATGATTAAAACGTAAAAAAATAATATGAACACAACGTGAATACTTAAAAAATTTTAATTTAAAACAATGCTCATCACGTGGCAAGCAATTTGGCAAACAATTGATGAAAGTTATCCCTTATTTTATATAGATATCTGCAAAGATTATAAGTTAAGAATACGAAATTTAAAATCTTAAACATATATTAATGCACACTCACACACTAAGGTTCCATTTGGAACCAACTAAACCCCCAGTGCGGGGCAGTCGAGACCTCCCCCCGCACTGGTGGTCTGTTGGGGTAACAGCCCACCGTGCAGTGGGAGCTTCCCCCGCACTGGGGGTGTTTTTTTTTCATTGGTCCAGTGAATAAATTCACCTCCACTAGAGGTGTTTATTTACAAAATTGTCCATGCTTTTTCCTTTTTTGTTTTTTTTAACCTCAATGCTATAATGCAGGGACGAAAATATCCCTGCCACTTGTAGTTTTATTTTTTTTTTTAATTTATTTAAAGTTATTTAAATAACTTAATAATTATTATTTTAAATAAACAATTTATATATTTAATTAATAATTATTTTTTTATTTTAAAATATGTAAATATATATTATTTATTTTAATTTCAGTAATTTTTAATTATTTATTAACTTCTCAAATATGTTACAAAATTTTATTATATACACATTTTAATCTAATGTCCTTAATAGTCATTTTTTCTTCTCACTATAATTACCTCACCGCTGCGTTTGCATCCAAACACATATCCCACTGCTGATTTTAACCTCACCGCTACAGTACTCAATCTCACCGCTATAGTAACTCATCTCACCTCTACCGCTGTTTTTAATCTCATCGGAATCAATCTCACTGTCCATCCAAATAAAGCATAAGAAAATAAACTCTAATGGTAAAAATTCAAACAGATAAAACATATCTTTATCAAAAAATATAAGAATTTTTTTTATCCAAATACTAAAAAATAGAAGCATTCTTATATACCTCTATCAAGTAAGTATTAGCTACCAATCAAAGAAATTACCTGGTTCGAGTTGGTGTGAGTTGGAACACAACTGACTCAAGCCGAGTTGAAGACTTCATTGTTACCTCTCAAAAGATAGATCTTTGATGGTGAATTGACTTTGTTATGAAATAAAAAACAACAAATCTTATACCATTAAATAAAAGTAATCCCTAGGATTTCAATTTTGTTAAAGCAATCTCACTCAATTTGAGGGGATTACTTTACTATTGGCTGGCAAGTCAAATTTTTTTTTTTTTTTTTTATTTAGATAAAAAAGAAAGAAAAAAATGTGTATCATTATCGCATTCAATGTATTATATATTTATAATAATTTTTGCCATATTAATAATTCGTTTTATGTAGATTTTGACACGTTCGTGTATTCCTATCGTGTTTATGTTATTTTTTATGTCGTGTCATGTTTTAATTATTTTTCTCATGTTGTGTTCATGATGTATAATTATGTTGTGTTCGAAATTTTCAAGTCTAATTGACACTATTCAAATAACTTTCAATTTTGTGTCACATATCATCGTGTTCGTATTTTTGCTACTTTTTCGTGTCATAATCGTTTTCAATGTATTATATATTTATATAAATTTTGACATGTTAATAATTCGTTTTATAAGTTACGAGCTATTGTATGATAGTTAGGTTTATATTTTTTATTATTTTTTAATATGAATAGAAATGATAGATATCAATATAATCTAAATGAATTAAATTTTTATATCCATCGTAATTTTTTACATATAATGTACATATAACATATTAGATTCGTATATTTGTGTTGTATTTATGTTATTTTATATCTATACCTTACTTTAAAAGTCATCCTCAAGTTGGGATATTTTGCATAGTTTGCTATAGTAATTCAATTTTAACTCTAAATTCATTTTATTTTTTTTATGTCATAATTGTTTTTAATATATTATCAATGATAATAAAATCGAAACAACGCGAAGATTCAAACACTAGTTTTCATGAAAATTCCCCCCCCCCCCCAAAAAATTTCACATTTGGGTTCTAAAGATAGCTCAATGCAGTAATAGAAAAAAGGTTGCAGAGAATCAAAATTAGGCTTGTTCAAAAATCGGGTTATTCATCTGGTCGGATAGGTCTGGCACGAATTGGATCGAGTCTAGATAATGGTTTTTTTAATTTAGGTTAGTCACGTCCGACCCGAATTACTATATATTAAATAAATAATATTTTATTTAATTTAATTATAAATATTAATATAAAAATATTTGTTTAATATTTTAATAATTTATTAATAGTGAAATGAGTTTTCAGGCCGGTTCAAGCCAAATAGGAAATGGTTTTGGATAAGGAAAAAAAATCGGGTTGTGATTCAACCCGACCCATAGGCAAGTCTAATAAAAATAATTTTAAGAAATCAAAAATTTTTCAGAGAATTGGAAGTGTTTTTAGGGAGAGAAAGTATAAAATTTTAAACCAAAGAAATAAGCAACTATATAGTATATATTAACAATTTTAATTTTTTACTCCACTTTCATTTTTTAAAATAAATTCAAAATTCTGAAAAAATTAGAAATTTATTGAAGAACTTACAAATGTTGGAGATGATCCAGTGGAAGCGAGAAACAAGATTAGCAACTCCTCCTCTATAAACACAATCAATTGCATCTTTTTACTTTAATATAGAGGTATTCATGGGTTGGATTGGGCCAAGTTCGGGTCGGACTTAGGTATGATATCAGCACCTTATATATTTGCTCAAGCCCGGTCCAGAATATGGGTCTCAAATTCTGCCCAAGCCAGTCCATATTTGTAAATAGGTAGTCCAAGCCCGTTTAGACCCGTCCATATTTTTTTTTTTAAAGAAAATTTTAACAAATATTTTTTTTTATTATTTAATTTTTAGTAATTTTATTTAATTTTTTTTATTAAGTTCTAAAACATAGATAACTTAACATATTTTTATATGTTTATACTATAATATCATATATATTTATTTTTTATATGATATAAATTATATAATATATAAAATATAAAAATAATATATTATATAAATGAAAAATAGACCGGTCGGGTTCGGGCCTTGATTGTTGGAGCAAAGGCCCGGCCAATTTCTAAATGGATTTCATTTTTTTGTCCAAGCCCATATTTCGGGCCTAACATTTTTGTCCAAACCCTCCAAAATATGAATTGACCTTCGAGTTTGGACGAGTAGTCTGACCCTTGAGTAGGTCTACTCTGAAATCACTTTCTCCATTTATCTACGGCGGCTGAGATTCATTCAACAAAAAAGTTCTCGAAAAATAAAAACAAAAGCTAGAAGAAAATAGAAAAAAGAAAAGAACTTGAAATGCAACCCGAGAAACATAGAGTTTGTTGCTTAAAGAAAAGAAAAACAAAGAGAAGTGGATGATGGATAGACGTCTTCATGACCGAGTCGGATAGTGATCCGAAATTATTATTTTTTATTTAAGTTTGATTCGATTTGAGTTCAGATTGATTCGTAAGTTCGTTTTATTGTTAAAAATATTTAAAAAATTATTTTTATATTAATTTTTATATATTTTTATAATTAAATTTAAATAAAAATAATTTTTTATTTAATGGACAGTGCTTCGAATCGGGCCGAGCCGATACGAAAAAACCTTGTCTAGGTCCAGCTCAAATTCAAGTTGGACGGATAGTCCGACTCTTGGACAAGTCTAATGATGGAATAGCTTTTAAATTTAATGAGTAAAACCCATGTTTTTCATTTATTATTAAAATAGCTAGGAATGTTGATATGGATTCAATGTAACTACTCTTTTAGGAGGTGGTATCCGATAGATTCGGATTCGAGTCTCAACATTTATAATACTTTTCAATTTTCAAGTTGCAACTTTTTCGTAAAAAAAGAACCTGTGAATTTTTAGGGCAAAAAAGTAAATGCAATTTCCCCTTCATAATTTTATAAATTAACATTTCCTTTCTTTTAATTATTTTTTTTCATAATATCAAGTAATAAAAATTTGCATTGCATCAACTTTTTTTTGTAATTCTCCCCAAAAAAATTCTCAAATAAGCATCAAAAGATTGAATATTTCCTTATTCATTTTGTTGGAAGCTTTAGAAACAATTTTTCTCATTTTTTAAAATTAATCAAAAAATTACTTATCATGCTTATACGGCTATACTATTATAGCCTATACGTATATTCATACCAATATGATATAATTAGTTTTATTGAATTTTTATCAATTATTTTTTATTTTAAAATTAATTATTATTGATATATTTAATTATTTTATCAAAGTAATTTTTTTTATAATATATAATAAACATGTAAATTCAATTCAAATACAATAATAAAAAAATTTTATTTTTATTTTTTAATCATAATTAAGAAAGATAATATTTAATAATATTTAAAATTATATAAAATTGTAATAATAAAAAATATATTGTAAAAGATAATTTAAACTATAAATTTATTTATATTTATGTTATATTTATTGTTTTTATTAAATTAAAATTTTTAAAAAAATTATAATTAATTTAACATTTGATTATTCAAGTTCAGATCTTAACTATTTCGAGTTTGGGTTGGACACATTTAAGCTATTGACTTGCTTTATTCAAATTAATTGAGTTTGGTTTAAATTCAAGTGGATTGAAAAAATTTTGGGTCAAATTTAACATGTGTTGTTGTTTGCAAATATCTACTATTATGATTTTTTGAATTTTTAGAGACTTAATGAATTTTTTAGATTAGGGTAATCTTGTCTTACAATAAAAAAAAAAAACTAATGAATTTTTGCTCGACACGTGTCGAGCTCCTTTGCTCAACACGTGTATGTTTTTTTTAATTTTTATTTTTTTTTAATTTTAAATTATATATTTAAAGGGGTTGGTTTGTACGTAACTCATGTATCGATTTCAAATTCGTATCCGACCTGTTCGGGAAAACAAAGTAAGAAGAAATTTATTTTGTTAATTTTTTTTTTTTAGTTTTTAATTTTTTGAAAGATGTATTTAAAGGGGTTGGTCCGCATGTTGACTCGCCGATCGATTTAGGATTCATATCCGACTTGCTCAGCGAAAAAAAACGAAATTTATTTTATTAATTATTTTTAGTTTTTTATTTTATTTTTAAATAATGTATTTAAAGGAGTTGGTCTGCACGTTGATTCGTGGGTCGATTTAGGATGTGTACCCGAGCCGCTCGATAAAAAAATTAATATTTTATTTTATTTTTATTTTAAATGGTGTATTTAAAGGATTGACTCACACGTTCACTTGCGGGTCGATTTAGGATCCGTAAAATTAAAAAAAAAATTATTTTATTAATTATTTTAAATTTGAATTTAATTTAATTTTTAAATAATATATTTAAAGGGGTTGATCTGCACGTTGACTAGCAGGTCGGTTTAAGATCCGTACCTGACTGGTTTGAGGGAAAAGTTAAAAATAAATTATTTTAATTTTAAATGATATATTTAAAGGAGTAGGTCTACACGTTGAGTCGCATGTCAATTTATGATCCGTATCCGATCCGCTCGGGGAAAAAATTAAAAAAAAAAAACGAATTCGCTGCTAACCTATGCTAAAAAATCGATCTTACGAGAGAATAAAATACAAATCACAATTTTATTTTCTTATTTATTATTTTTTACCTCCTATAAATAAAAATATACAGTATACAATAAAGTTTAAATATTTTTAAATATATATAAATAACATTTGAAAATATATTTATATTACGTAATTTATAAATAAATAATTATCATAAATTTAATATTCATAATTAATAAAATATAATTATATTATTATTATTATTATTTAAAAATAAAAATATTATTATTTAATAAAATATAATTTAAAATTAATTATTATTATTAATTAATTAAAAAATTTATAAAATCTATTACCTACCTTAAAAGTTATACCAGGAGATTGCTTAATTGCAATTTTGAGGAGCTTTATTTGGTGACAACTAATCATGGACATTAATTGTATTTGAGAGGTTAGTTTGGGCATTGTAAAGTTTTTTTTGATTAAGAAGAAAAGAAGGAGAAAGAGAAAGAAAAAGAAAGAAAAAGAAAAAAAAAGAGAAAATTTTGTATATTTATGTTGTGTTTGTATTTTTTTATATATATATATATCATTATCGTATTTAAAATATTCTAAATTTATATAAATTTTGATATAAATTTAAAAAAAAACGAATTCGTTGCTAACCTATGTTAAAAAATCGATCTTACGAGAGAATAAAATACAAATCATAATTTTATTTTCTTATTTATTATTTTTTACCTCCTATAAATAAAAATATACAGTATACAATAAAGTTTAAATGTTTTTAAATATATATAAATAACATTTGAAAATATATTTATATTACGTAATTTATAAATAAATAATTATCATAAATTTAATATTCATAATTAATAAAATATAATTATATTAATATTATTATAATTATAATTTAAAATAAAAAATATTATTATTTAATAAAATATAATTTATTATTATTTAATAAAATATAATTTAAAATTAATTAATTAAAAAATTTATAAAATCTATTACCTACCTTAAAAGTTATCCCTGGAGATTGCTTAATTGCAATTTTGAGGAGCTTTATTTGGTGACAACTAATCATGGACATTAATTGTATTTGAGAGGTTAGTTTGGGCAATGTAAAGTTTTTTTGATTAAGAAGAAAAGAAAGAGAAAGAGAAAGAAAGAAGAAAAAAAATGAAAATTTTGTATATTTATGTTGTGTTTGTATTTTTTTTTTATATATATCATTATCGTATTTAAAGTATTCTAAATTGATATAAATTTTGATACGATAATAATTAGTTTTATATAAATTTTGACACGTTAGCATATTTGTGTCGTGTTTATGTTATTTTTCATATTGTGTTGTGTTTTAATTATTTTTTTCATATTGTATTCGTGTCGTATCTCAATTCATCTTATATTTTACATAATTTATTATAGTAATTCAATTTTAATTATAAATTTATTGACTTAAAAATTTGATTATTATATTTATCATATATTAATATAAATATCATATTTAAAATTTTAATCCAATTTTTCAAAGCTGTAGCAAAGGCATATTCTAGCTTTTTTTTTTTTTTTTTTAAGTGTCCCGACGAAACGGATTTTTTTCTAGTTTGACTGAATTTTAAGTTTATTTATTTATTTTGGTCAGTATTTATTTATTTTTGACGTGTTTGAATTTTGTTTATTGAAATTCTTTATCCACAGGCGCATTTTAACGGAGCCACCGAGTCAGATTCGAAGCACGTGACTGACTCTAACGTGCGCCTTGGTTTATGCTATGGCAAATCCAGGCTCGCAAATGGCAGACAAATCTCTTATCACTCAAAGAAAACCACTGTCCAAAAGCTTCTTCCCAAAATCTCTGCTCTCTACTTCGGACTCGGAAACCATTTCACGACGTCGTATTAAACATGGTTTTAGGATCGTCTTTTTCATTCACTTCGACACGGCTAACCTCCCTTTCCTTCCCTTCCAAAAAAGCCATTAAAAACTCGAAAAATCCGCTTTACTTGAACACGGCGTCGTTTAAGTTGCTCTGCGTTCAGGCCTCTGCCACCAACTCCGCCCCGAAAGCCCGTTTCGTCGCCCGTCGAAAGGAGTCCGTTTCGGTTCGCCAGTTTGAACGCCCTCTAAGTAATGTTGCAGAACAAAAAATAAAATAAAATATTATATTATATATTTGGATTAATAATTCTTCTTATTGTTTGCTTTTACTTGTTTGTTGCTATTTGTCGTAAGCTTTATAAAATTGTTTATGCATTTAACTATAAATAAGAAAGAAAAAAAAAAAAGAAAAACTTAAATTGTTAAAGGAAAATTATACAATTTTTTTTTTTTTTTATAATTGACGTTTTTTATTTAATTATAAATAGTAAAATTAATGAATTATTAATATAATTACTTAAATTAAAATAATTAATTAAAACGTAATATTAATTAATGCATAATTAATGTTTATTCAAGTATATCATGCAGTTTATTTTATTTTATTTTTAATTTAAAATTATTGTTTGTTTTTGTATCCAAACAGGTTATATTGTTTTTTGTTTTCATTAGCAGAAGTAACAATCTAGTTGAATTTTAATTATTATTATTATTCTGATAGTGGAGTTTTTAACTCCACAAAGGAGATTAAGAGATTGGCACATTATTATTTATTTTTTAAATTATTATTATTATTATTTGTTTAAATATATCCTAAGGGTATTGTCACTCTGTGAATCCATTTGTGAAATCTAAAAACTTTACTGGCCGTAGATGAGATAATTTGTTTATTATTATTTTAATTGGGATTTTGTTTTGATGGTGCAGTTGAGTATATGAGCTTACCAGCGAGCCAATACTCGGTGCTGGATGCAGAGAGGATAGAGAGGGTAGATGATAATACGTTTAGGTGTTATGTGTATAGGTTTAAGTTTTTCAATTTTGAGATTTGCCCTGTTTTGCTTGTTAGAGTTGAAGAACAGCCTAATGGTTGCTGTATCAAGCTCTTGTCTTGTAAGGTAACTTCAAATTTTTCATTACATTTGATTTGTTCAGTTTCTTATATATCAGATTGAAGAAGAATTTGTCTAGGACTAGGTATTATGCTTGCAAACTTAAACTGGTTGCAAAATAATTTGTATTTAATATTGGTTTTTAATTCATTTAGTCGCTTTCAATTTCACTATGGTAACTTTTAACATTTTGAATGCGCAACATTTCTTGAAATGGAATCTTAACCAGTGTCCTTAGAGGCTTGTCATAGTGCTTAGAAAAACTCTTCAGATATGGAAGGATGGCTAATAACTGGCATATATATATATATATATATATGTTGTGGATGTTTATAGATCTTCATGGATTTTGATAATTTTATAATGTTCTGTCCACTGGTTGCAGCTGGAGGGCTCTCCGGTTGTTGTTGCGCAGAATGATAAGTTTGATGGTAAGCATCTTTCTGTGACTTTTACATCCAAGAAAGATATCATATTTTAGTTTTGATGATGAAATTTTGGTTTTTCTCTTTATGAAATTTAATCAGGAAAACATCATACAGATGATCATACAAAATAAAAACTGTTTTTGGCCACAAAAAAAAAAAAAAAGAAACTGTTTTATGATGTTTCCTGATGATTTTACATCAGCAACAACCAACAAGACATTTTAATCGATTGTGCTTGAGAGGTCCTTGGATGGATCAATTTCTGGTTCAGTTTCTTTTATGACTTCTATAACTGGAAGTGCACCTTTAGTTTTTGAATATTATGTGTTAAGGTCGATTAAGGATAAATACATAGTTGTTGTCAATACTTAGTGCGATTTTAGTTGAATCTTGTTGTTTGATATTGAGCCATGGTTCATCAATGAAGTATATAATTGATTCATAGCTGAGGCAGTATCAGTCAAAGAACACTAGTACTATGTGCAAACTTTTTTTACATTGCTTTAGATAGAGAAAAGGCAATGAGACTTTTGTGAAACTTGAGCATCTCAAAAATATATGTGTTGGACCAATGCTTTTTGATCCTATTGTCTTTTAATAGGATAAGTTGAATTATGTAGGTGACCTGCCACTTTTACCCTGATTTTTTAATTTCTTTCAAAGCTAACAGATCATCATAAGCTTCATTCTAACCCAAAATCAAAATCAACAGATTCTGCAACTAGTTTTTGCATTATGCAAACTGTAAAGGGGTGGTTATGCTTATTCCATTGTACGAGATTCTTTAAATGAGATTGCAAATCTGATTTGTCTGATTTATATTAACAAGCCATCATTTATTGATTCTGGTTCCTTTTTTTTTCTATTCAAATAAAAAACCATTTCTCCTCTCAATCTCTTTGTAGCATATTTTTCATCTCTGACATAAGATAAGGTTTTTCCTAGTAAGAAAAGATGAATGAAGGAACTTAAATCAAAATTGGCTATTTTGATATTAATGAGAACAATAATTTTAAACATGTATTTGAGTTCTAACATACTTCTTTTCCTCTAATTATTCACTGTATATGGTGGCTTTCAGCTAGCTTCCGTCATTTGGTCACTACCTGTGCACTTGGATAGACCTTTAGGTTGTATTCTGTTCCCCCCTCTCTCTCTATCTGACTTGCAATTGGTCATATGCAATGTTTTAACTGGTAGAAATCGCCTTATTAGCTTTCTTTTTCAAAACCATTTTTATGTGTGTCACCTTGTAAGCTTTCTTTGTCAAAAGCATTTTTATGTGATGTGTGTGTCTGTGGGTGGGTGGGTGGCAATACTGCCAGCTTTGTTCTGACAAAGTAACAATTTTCTAAAATTCTTGGAAGGATGTTTTACCTAACATAAATAAAATCTTTGCTTTCTACACAATCTCATCCTTTCTCTGTTATTTCACACCTTGCCAATTGATTGGATGTATCTAGCTCATTTGCACTTGTTTGAGTGTTTCAGCTGCCTGTATGCGGTACTTTTCTGATAAGCTTGGATGTTAACTATTTTGTATAGCTAGTAATTTTTTTGGATTGCGGGTCAGAGGGGTGGGTACGGTTGTTGAATATAGAACATTGAAAAATGCTCTGTAGCATGATACTAAGGAAACGACATAACCTTAGTCATAATCTGTTTGAGTTAGTTAGACCTAAATTAAGGTGCAAAAGTTCTTTGTGAAATGCTTTGACACTGATTTGATATGAAAATGCAGCTTCGATGGTCAATCAAATATCTTGTGGTACCAACCAAAGTGACTCATTAGTTCAAGAACTTACATCAGATGCAGTTATTGAGGTAGTGTATGCAAATTATTCTTTCCCAATATCACCATGGCATTCCACAAAGGCATATCTTTCTTACTGTAATTTGCACTGCTCTGATTAATCTAGGTTAACATCGAGGTTCCTTTTGCATTTAGACCGATTCCATTGGGAATGATTGAATCAAGTGGGACCCAAGTCCTTGAACAAATACTTAGGCTAATGCTGCCTCGTTTTATGGCACAGGTTGGTAGAATATTACTTAAATTTCTTTGTCACTGATTAAGAAGAAGCTGACTAGTTGATATTTCGTGTTCTGCCCTTATACTTAAACTGTACTCACGTCCTACCATGTTATTTTGCATGTGTTCTATAAGCTCTTATAGCTCCTGAGGGTATTCATGCATATTACATTTGAAAGACCACGCGTTAGCTTTAATATGGAGCACTTCATTATTAACTTATTTTAATTTCTAAGTTTTCTTATCTTAATCAAGAACTTTTTCAAGAGATATAGTAGATCATGGATCTAAAGAATTATGGTATGCAAAGGAATTTTGGGTTTAAAAGTGGAGAAGATGGAATGACAATTTTAGTAGCAAAACAAATTGGCCTACATGAAGTGAAATGTGGATATGCAAATTTAGTCTGTGAGCAGATATTTTAGGCAGTTTGATTTTTTCTCAGATAGGTTATTTTAACTCATTGGTAATAGTCACAGTTAGTATTTCATTGAATGGATGAACCAAATATTATTTAGATTAGCAGCCATTGTCTGGTATGGTGGTTATATTTACTAGTCTTGGGCTGTTAAAGGAAGGTGTATAGTGGAGTCCTAAAAGTTCGCTATATTCTGCTTTTGGCTGCCCTGAATGATGGTGGATGGTCTAAAATCCCTACTCCAATGGTTGAAAAAGCATTTAGTCAATTAGCAAAACCTTGACCAACATGGTGCAAATTCACCAACTGAATCAGTCTGTACTCGTGGCTGTATGTATTTGACATGTCCACTTTTTGCTTTCTGTGTGAATAATTAAATGTAAATTTTGAAGCAAATCACGATGCTCTACTGTTTTAGCAAATTTGTTTTATCGTTTTTAGCTATTTATAATTCGTTTGCTAGACTCATTTTTGTGGCTGATGAGGTCCAATTTGCAAATCATAATTTATATTGGACTATCAAATTAATTGTATCTGTCAAAATGATAGAAAACAAAGACGGTGGCAGCACTTGGATCCAACTATTACATTAAAATTTATGTTTGATTGTCAATTGGGAATTGTTTTCAAGATTATATGCTTTTCAGAGTGCAAGACTAGACCATTTTGATTGCGTTTAACAAGAAAAACTATTAATGTTTTATACTTTTGTTTTGAGTTGTTTAATTTATTTGTTAATGGTAGAAATCATTTTTATGAAGTTATTCTTGGAATTGTCCTTTAGAGTATTATAAGCTTGTAATTGGGAAGCCTCTACGTTTTCAGTGTCAAGTTTAGCCAAGAGTCATGTATAATGCTTATATGGGTGGGAATGACATTAGGGTAGGGGAGCCCATTGGTCTGAAACTAGTTTCTCAGCAGGTTTTATTTTTGGAATGAGTTTTTCCTCTTAAACAAATAAAGCATGCACTTGATTACATGAATCGCATCAACAAATAGCTGCTGGTTGAACACTGTTCCAGACTATTCTTTTGTTTGGTTTAGCCATCCTTGCTGACTCTCACTTGCTGCAAGTTATTTTCAGAACAACTAGCATTCCACTTTGCTGGTATGAATTATGTCCAACTTATCCGATTAAACTATATTGACTGGTAGGTTGTGAGTGGTGTTGTACATCACTGAAAAGCTGTTTGTCTTGACATATTTGCTTCGAAAAGATAAACGAGGTTAGAGATAAATTGATGAGAGGGGAGAAGAATAATGCATTGTAGAGAAAGAGAAAGGCAAATAGCTAAAAATGGTGGCTGCAAGAGGTGAGAGGAGCAGGAGAAACAGCTATCATCCACATATCTACTGGCTGAGCCCTTTAAGGACTCCGAACTGAATGTATGTGATTGTGAAACACAGAGTTCGGCTCACACCTTTTCACTTCTATAATATAAATCACATTCCTTGACTACTAAATGATTTATGTTAGATGCTAGATGCACTTAAAGGAAAAAGGGAAGTCCCTAACACACTGGAAATTATTTGTAGAATCATAGAAACAGCTGCTGACAGTTAAAATGCTGTTAGATGCAGCACGAGTGTTCGTTGTCATAATTTTTTGCAATGTGCTAGTTGCTGCGACTGCTATGACTGCTGCATCTTCTGGATTGATTGTTTTTGGGAGTGGATTCTGTAAAAATATGAAGCAAAAAATCCAACTTAAAGCAAATGCGCAATTCTGCTATTCGAAGACATAAATCTGATATACTTTCATTGTTGTGCAGCTTGTTAAAGACTATGAAGCATGGGCTTCTGGCGATACCTCAAGGCAAGCTCTTGGAACTGGGAAGATCTGAAATCACGAGAGATAAGATTTCTTCGAACTCTCTTTGAAATCGTCATCTTCTTCAATTTTGCCAGCATAGTTTCTACTGTAATATAGCCAGGTTAATGTTTCTCTGCTCTAGGTGCACCAGTTTACTTGGATTAGTCATTATTCTCATTAGGGAGGGAGAAATCACTTAAGATAATTCTGTATTCATTCATGTCATGCAGACTCTAGGATCAGTTTGAATACAATCTATTCCTATTATGATTGAAATTCTGGGGACTGCTTTCATTTTTTCGTTTACAGAGAACTTCCTTTTCTTGTCTTTTGATTTTAAGTTGGATTAAACAATGGGAGGTGGTCTTTTATCCCGGACCTGACAATTTTGAATACGATACGAAAACACTACATGTTTAATAAACATGAAAACAGTATAATAAACACAACACATTCGACATGTTTAATACAGGTATAGTATTTGTGTTTAGGATTTTGAAATATTTAATAATTTGTGTTGTGTTTATGTTTACACGGTTGACACGGAAAAAAAAAAACACGAGACACGACATGCATACACTGATTGCCACGGATTGCCAGGTATCTCTCATTTGTATACTTAAAACATTTTCTGTTATGAAAGATCACTTGGCTGCATATGATATGACAAATTTCTTCTCAAATATACATCCAAATGACATAGGAAATCAGATTTTTCCATGAAAATTGACTAGTTTCCTGCTTCAAAAATTATGGTTCTACATTTATTTATGTGGTTCTCTATTATGTCTAAAAGAGGTCATTCTCTCTCTCTGTCTAAAAAAAAAAAGAGGTCAAGCAAAGAGCAAACTTTTTAGGTGTCCATTGATTTGGTTGGAGCCAAGCCCATGAAGGCAGGAAGAGGAGAAGCAAACCCAGCCTTATTAATTTAAAAGAAATAGCAAATTATTGGGCCCTCATTTCTTAACAAAGACCGGACCCCAAAATAGAGTTGGTGGGAACATTGTTACATAAGAAAAAGCCTAACATTTAAATTATGTTTGGTAGAAAGGGAAGAAAGTTATGTTTCATTTGTTATATTTTGGTAGGAAAGATGAAAAGTAGAGGGAAAGAAAGGCATTAGTGATAAAGTTATAAATAAAATTATTAATTTAAGTGAAATGAGTGTTTTCCTCTCACATTTGGAATGATTGAATTTGGAGTGATGAGAAAGGTACAAATCCAGTCATTTTTTCTTTCCTTTTTAATTTTTTTTCCAAGAAAAGCAAAAGAAAGGGTGAAAAGAAAGTAATTTTTCTTTTCGTCCTTTTTCTTTCCTTCCTCTTTCCCTCCTACCAAACAAGGCACCAATGCATCGTTTAGGTGGAGAGTAGGATGCTAGTTAGAACAAAATTTTCCAACTTTAGCTCAACTTTTTTTTTTCTTCTTTAGATTCATTTAGGTGGCCAATCACAACTAATAAAAAAAAAAAAAGTGACGACTCCATTTTTGTGTTTAGCGATTGAATCTTTGGATTTGCACGTTATGACAGCTTGAAGATTCCACTGGGGACACTTCGAGAGTTGAAACAGTGATTAGTCATATGTTGCCCTAGGTCTTAATAAATAGTCTTAATTTATATTTTTTCCCTTGATTTTTTATGACTATTCTTTTGTTTATTAACATTGTTATTTTATTTTATTTGGGGGCATTTTTTGATTTGTAAATAGAGTGGTTAAAAGGTTTATATATTCCTTCGCACACACTACACATGCATATTCATATTCATAACATAAGCCTTATATTCAAGCTCTGTCCCTTTTAGGAGGAAGTACAGTACCTACATTTTCGTGAGGTGATAACCTTTGTAGTAGTTAGCTATATACTTTGATTGGAGTCTATGATGAGTAAGTATTTGGATGCCTTACGAATTTATCATGGATTAGTTTTGGTCAATTTGGGAACCTCTGAGTTTGGTCAAATATCCTAACCTAACATATAAATAACATCTTAAGAGACCAACATTAGGGTAGAGCCATGCCAATACATTATGTAAGAATTTTTTATTTTTTATTTTTAAATTTCATGTTCATGCATTTTCATCATAGGATTTGTCGCATAACAGTTTGTGACAGAAAAATTTTCAAAGTCAAATTTAAGGTCTTTGGTTAACAATTGTTTTGCAACAAATACTTCATAATGCATTTATTCATTCATTCATTCATCCATGCATGCATACATTTAATTTTTCTTCACATCCGTCTTCATTATTTCAGCATTCATGATTATTCATACATTCCATCATGCATTCAGCACATTAAAAGTTAGCGTAATCATGTTATTAATTTCTTGCAGAAAATAAATTAATTAAAGACATTAGCTTTTAATTTGGGGCAGAAGATTCAAAAGACATGAGAAATCAATTGAAGCATGATTAATGCTTTGAAGTATATTCAATAGGAATTTGGAGATGATATTGAAGATAAGATATGAAAGGACAGTTTTGCAAATTGATGAAGAAGGTTGAAAATCTTGACCCTAATCTAGATTAGGTTGGTTCATTTTCAAAATTCTTTATCACTTTTGATTCAACCACTCGTCAAGATCAACCAATCTTTTATGAGATCAATGATTGTCAAAGAGACTAAGGGCCCGTTTAGATTCTCTTTGAAGGAAAATTTTCTCTCAACTGACTAATGCCCTACTGGGAGTGTGTTTGGATTACCTCCAGTGGGGCAATCTCACCCCACCAGACCTTTCAGTTTCATTGAAAAGGTCAGTTTCATTGAAAAGGCAAGGGTCCAGTTAACCAATTGGACCCTAATGGTGGGGGTAATTTCCCTTTTACCCTCTTCCATTTTTTTTTTAAATTATTTAATTATTTAATTTTTCATATTTATTTTATTAATTTATTTTTTCAATATAAATATAATTTTTAATTATTTATTTTTTTAAATATAAATATAAATATAATTTTAATAATTATTTAATATAAATATAAATATAAATATATTTT
Source organism: Fremontodendron californicum (assembly GCA_030761205.1). Taxonomy (NCBI): domain Eukaryota; kingdom Viridiplantae; phylum Streptophyta; class Magnoliopsida; order Malvales; family Malvaceae; genus Fremontodendron; species Fremontodendron californicum. The sequence goes on along the minus strand of JAULJL010000041.1, from coordinate 9,008,344 downwards.
TAATTATTTATTAAATATACACATTTTAATCTAATGTCCTTAATGGTCATTTTTTATTCTCATTTCACTGCCACCGTTGCTTTTGAATCTAAACACATGTCTCACCATTGATTTTAATCTCACCGCACAGTATTCAATCTCATCTGTACAGTAATTAATTTCACCTCGATCATTGTTTTTAATTTCACCGGAATCAATCTCACTGTCCATCCAAATAGACCCTAAGGCAAATTGTTTTTAACTGCACTGTGATATGCATTTGGATTGCAGCTCACTGTAGTTGCACCCACTGTCCCTCCTGCAGTGGGGTATTGGAGGGGCAAGGGTCCAGTGGGAATCAAAAGTCCTATTTTGCCCTTTATATTTTTCAATATTTTTTTATTTTTTAATTTATGTAACTTTTTAAATTTTTATTTTTTAGTTTTTATTTAAAGACTTAAATTATTTAATTATTTAATATAATAAATAATTTATATAATTATATAATAATTAGTTAATTAATTAAAATAATTAAATAAATATATAAAATAATATTTTAAAATAAATTTAATGTTAAATATTTGCAAAATATATAAAAATATTTAATCAATACTTTTAGATTAATGTCTTTAGTTGTCATTTTTCATTCTCACTTTACTGTCACCATTTTGTTATCCAAACACATATCCCACCATTGATTTTAATTTCACTGCTATAGTATTCAATCTTACTGTTACAGTATCTAATTTCACCGTCACCACTATTTTTAATTTTATCGAAATCAAACTGTCTATCCAAATGAATATTAAAGCCCTCAGTGGCTCAAGTAATGATCTAGACAAAGGAAAGAGATGTTAATGACTAAATTTAAAAGCTTGATGTTCAAAACAAGATTCCTAAAATATCTTTTGGATAATTATGATAGTATTATAAGATCCTTTGAGTTTGTTTTTTAGTTCTTACCATTATCTTTCATTCACATTTCATATATAAAGATGACAATGAATGACAGATATTTCAAAAGCTCTACAATTGTTATGTTTTTGTCTTTTGAAAAAGAAATGTATCTATTTATCAGTTGGAATTATCATTGAACCATTAAATTAGAATGTTTAATTAGAGTATTCTCAATTTTTTTTACTGTAAACTCAATACAACAATTTTATTCTCGACATCCATTCTTTTCAATTCAATTCAATCATATATATATATATATATATATATATATATGTGTCATAAAAATGGTTAGTGTTTAAGATTTCGGGCTTCTTTAAGAACTATAATTAATTTGATGAAAATTATCTTGCACATAGATGGTGAAATCTTTAAATTTCACAAAATTATATTTTAAGAGTTGTCATCATATGTCCATAATTTTATAAAGGTTCGTTTTTTATACATTATCGGTGGAATTCATGGCCACAAAACAAAAAGTTATAGTTATTAAAATCAGATAAGATAATACTATGTTTAAGGTTCAGATCTTTAGTCAAATGGTTTAATTGTTGGGTCATTCGAGTCAATGTTGATTTAGTAAAAATATTTTTTAAATATTATTATAGATTATATATACTTTGTGTAATTGTCTAGAATAAAAATTATGATATAAAAACTAAAAAAATCTAATTGTCATTTAAAAGAGTACAAAAAAAAGTAAGTTTACAAAGATTTTTTTACTTTTATGCTTTTTTATTTTTAACTCTTTTTAAGAAAAATATTTTTTTTTAGTGAAAATGAAAGAATTAATAATTATATGCAAAAATAAAGTTAAGTATGATTTAAAAAACATTTTGAAAAATCATTTTTATTGGACCAAGTCAATTCAAAATTCGATGGGTCACCAGTTTTTTCAAAAATCCGATAGGTTAATATTGATTTTATCGGATCAATTGCATAAATGATCTATTAAAGAATTGACCCGAATTAAAGGTCGAGTCACCGAACTGATCCAACCGTCGGATCACCGACATCTATAAAAGCAAAAGCACTGAACTTTCTGATAATTATGCTAATTGAAGTGAGAAAAATTAAAAAGAATAATAATGTGACTATTTTTTTAAAATATATTTTAGAGAAAGAAGGATTTGAATTCAGTTTATTGAGTAGGAAAATATATACGCTATCATTTAATCTAATGCTCGAGTGCATGTTGAGCACTAATCACGTTACAATATTTATTAAATTTGTGACTTGTGTAAGTAAATTTCACTTTTAGTATATAAATGCATAAAAAATGATTCTATACACCAATAATTGAGTATTTAAACACTATAAGTATATTTATTATATAATTATAAATAAGGAGATCAATAAGTTAAAATAATTATTTGAATGACCAAATTATTTTAATAAATCATATTTTATCAACTCGAGTCAATTAAAAATAAAAAATGCATCGAAAGTGCGGTAAAAATTTAAGTCATTTTTAAGGCCAACTACATCGGTGAGTTGCATTTATGCAGTTAATAATATTACCCTCCAGTTGAGGGCTGGAGGGGGAAGGGTCCAACGGAGCAAAGGCATTGGATCCTAACTATAATATCCCTTTATTTTTTTTTCTCTTTAAAATACCCCTAACATAAAAAAATTATTTTTTATTTTGTATTCATATGATTATTTTGTTATATATTTTATATTCATATGTATAATTTTATTTTATTAAAGAATATTTATAAGTGTTATTTATTTAAAAATATATATTAAACATTATAAATTATTTTTAAATTTTTTAATACATAATTAATTATGTAAAAAACTAGACCATAAATAATTAAGTGAACAAATATTATTTTTAAATTTAGTATGTGTACATATATTATTATTAATTTTTAACAAAAGTATTATTTGATATATAAATTTTAGTAATTTTCAATTATTTATTAACTTCTCAAATATGTTATAAATTTTTTATATACAAATTTTAATATAGTGTTTTTAATTGTCATTTTTTTTTCATTATATTTCATCTTATCGTTATCGTTGCTTTTATATCCAATCGCATATTTTATATTTTATTTTAATTTAACTAATACAATATTCAATTTTACCGTTATAATAATTAATCTTATTACTATCATTATTTTCGATTTTATCAAAATCAATCTCCCAGTCCATCCAAATAAAACCTTTCATAGTATTTAACTCAAAGTCGGGTGCATGCATTTAGTTCACTGCAGACTGTTAGTATTTAGATCCGACAATATTGGACACGACACGAAAAAAATAACTAAAACACGATAAAAAGTACGACACGACACGAAAAAATAACACGAACACGACACGAGTACACGAATGTCTCAAAATCTATATAATACGAATTATTAACGTATCAAAATTTATATAAAATATAAAAAAATTTAAATATTATTATAACATGATAAAATACACAAACACGAAATAGATAGACGAATTATTAAAAGGATTACTATGAAATTGGATTCCTATGACAAACGTCACTTCTGTAAGAACATGGGTTTCACAGAAAGACACAAATGTCTTGTCTAAGTCTAGTCTTGAAAGACAAAAGGTATATGTTTCCAAGTACATAATATGTTGGGATTTTCTTTTCACTTTTGGGAAAATATGAAAAACATGCAGTGCACAGTATAATTATTGTAAAATGGTATAATAAATAAAAATTATTTAAAAAAAGAAATAAATAATTAAAAGTTATTATAAAGGATATTGTAAAGACAAAATTACCCTTCATGAAAAAACTTACTTTTCCTTTTTCTTTCATTAAGGAAATATTATTTTTTTAAAATTTTAATTGAAAATAAATTAAAAAAATAAAATATTTAAATATATATTTTTAAAAAAATTTAAAAAAATAAAGAAAAATTAATTTTAGGCATATTATTTTTATTTTTTAAAATTTTTTAATTAAAAAAAGTAAATAAAAAATAAAAAATTTTATTTTTTAAAATTAAAATTTTTTTATTTTCAGAATATTTATTTTTTAATTAAAAAGTAAATTAAAAAATAAAAGAAAAACAGAGGAGAAAGTTTTTTTATCAAGGATAATTTTGTCTTTACAATATCCTTTTTAACGATTTCTAATTATTCATTTCTCTTTTTCAAATAACTTTTATTCATTATACCATTTCATAAATATTCTCTTGATTTTACTTTTCCCATATCATCTCCCCCTCTTTTATTTAATTCTTTCGGCATAAGATACTGTATCTATGAATAAAATAAAATAAAAGTTTATTTATTTGTTATACGTTTTCTCTAAGGTTTAATTCATAATTTTCACACATCATTTGGTTTCTCTTGCGAAAATATCAATTATTATTTAACAAAGCAATTTCGACTCCAAAATTTAAATTATTATATAAAGTATAACACTATATATATATATATATCCCTTAGACAATTATTTTATAAAACATCATATTTGTTTTCTTATATAAATATTTATATACCAATATCCATATAATGTTACTGGTGGAAATCCAAAATTAACATAATCACTAATTATTAGATTTTTAGTAATTCGTGCAGGTTTGAATTACTTTGAATAATAAAAAATATTTTTTATTTAAATTTAATTATAAAATATAAAAATATTAATATAAAAATATTTTTTAATATTTTAAATAATAAAACAAATTTTCAAATTCAATCAAACTCGAAGTAAGCTTGAACAAGCAAAAATTTTATATTCAAGTTCGATCCAACTCGATTTATGAATAACTCTACTAATTTTGTAAGGATGTTTAAGCTTTTGTATTGATTAATTATATAATTGCTCTTATTCTTGTCCTTTAAATATATAGCGGTATGTAAAAGTAACAATCCTCAATGTTTCCCACCTTTATACGTTACGTAAGGACTAGTTTCTTTCTTCTTTACAAAATTAATTCTTCTTTATTCAGTCAAAATTAGGATGCTCATTAAGAATCGCTTATGTTCTAAGCTCTCTTCCAAACCCACTTTTTTTTTAGTTATATCAGTTCTTTAAACCTGATTATTCCTGAAATCCTGGATTAATAGAATCTACTTTTTTACTTCCTTATTAAATTATGAAAAAAAAAAGAACGTAAAATAAGTCGGACCCATAAAAAAAAGATAATATTAAAACTAATAAAAATATGACTCAATTGATAAGCTCATCCCTCTCGACATAACAAATGATATCTAATTTATTTTGAATTTTATGAGTATCGAGTCTTTCGTTAATATTAAACTTGTTAACGGATCGAGTTATTTGTTTGATTTGATCTATAATATTTGAATTATTATTTCATCAATAATTTTTTTATTTAAATTTAATTATAAAAATATATAAATATTAATATAAAAATTATTTTTTAATATTTTAATATATTTTAAACTTTAAGCAACTTTTTTAATATAAATGTAGAGAAGTCGTTTTCGCCATTATAAAATCTTCAAAATAACATAATATATCTTTCAATTTTATTTTTCTTATTCTGCAAAGGGAGCAGTAAATTAATGTACATGTTATGTATTTACTATATATACTTTTTATAATAATTATTTCTGCAGCCATTATTACATAGATTGTGTATCTCTTACTCAACCATGGACCCCAAGCTTCCTCACAAATATTAATCAATTCTTTTTTCTTCCCAATGACAATGGAAAAAGAAAAATCAACTACAAAAAATATCTCATATGTTTGATTAATATCAAAATAATTAAAAAAAAAGAGTTAATTAGAACAATTTTTTATTCTATAGTTAAATTTTTTAAAGTTAATATTAATGTTTTTTTATAAAAAAATCGATAACTAAATAAAATCAAATTATAAAAATATTTGCAAAAAGGAAAAAAAATGCTATATATCATATACAATAAAATAAAAGTAATCCCTCTAATTGCTTTTAATTTTGCTTTCAATTTTGCCGCAATCCCCCTCAATTTGAGGGGGATTGCTTTAATATTTGCCACATGGTCAGTCAATATTTATTGTTTTAAATTTTTTATTTATAATTAGTTTGTGTGATATTTATGTTATTTTTTTTTATTATAATCATATTAAAAATATTACATATATATAAATTTTGACATGTTATGTATAGATTTTCACACATACATGCATTCGTATTGTGTTAGTGTTTTTTTTTTTTGTTTTGTGTTTTAGTTATTTTTTCGTGTTCGTGTCGGATCCGAAATTGTCATATCTAATTAGCACTATTCAAATAACTCCTAATTTTGTATCCTGTTATTTTTGTGTCGTGTTGATAGATTTTGACACAGTTGTGCATTCGTTTGTGTTAATCTTATTTTTTCGTGTTGTATTATGTTTTAATTTTTTTTCATGTTCGTTTCGTATCCGAAATTACCAAGTCTAATTGGCACTACTCAAATAATTCTCAAATTTGTGTCAAATTCGTTTTATATATAAATTTTGACATGTTCGTGTATTCATGTTATGGTCATGTTATTTTTTCGTGCAGTGTCGTATTTTAGTTATTTTTTCATGTCATGTTCGTGTGTGACAATATTCAAACAACTCCTAATTTTGTGTTGATTTTTATTTTTTTGAAAAATAAAGTCATATTAATTTTTTGATTTTATATTAATGAATAAAAAATTATTGTATTGATAAATCATCGGTTAAAATATTGAATAATAATAGATAATTGTTCAATTGGGCTTAATTTGATTTTAAAAAACAAAATTGAGTTAATGAATTTTTTTCTTATAATTTTTTTTTAAATCAAACCTAATTAGCATAGAAATTTAATCAAACCCTAACCAAATTTCACAAATTCAACACGATTCGACATCAAATTTTTAAATTTAAAAATCTTCATTTTTTAATATTATTTTAAATTTATAAATAAAAATATATATTTTTATTTTATAAAATATATACAAAATCAAATGAAAAATAATGAAACCGAATCAAATAAACTTTTTTATGATTTAAACCGAATACGAAAAAATCTGAACCGAACATTGAATCTCTAATCGATATTTGATTTACTTTTGCACACAATCTAGACTCTAATACTGTCTTCTTAGCTTCAATATATGCTATACAAACACTTTTATTTTGATATGTACATAATATAATTATTTTAACATTTTACTTAACGTTCAATACAATCTACAATTGAAGCATAGCGAAATCTAAACACTAGTATATTTTATCACCCCAATATCAAGATGGGAATTGAAGATCTCTAATTAATTTGGAGTATCAAATTTTAACCGTTGGGTGTCTCATTTAATAAAATAAATAAATAAATCTTTGCCACAAAAGAAATAAATAATTGAGTGTAGTGTCAATGATATGAATATAAATTTAAATTAAGACGAAATCATCTCATCTATCGCTATTGACGTTTTTAGATTTTACAAGTGATTAATAAAATAACACATATTTTTTAAAATATATTAAAAATAAAAAAATTAAAAAAGTTGAACATTTGACTATCTCTTAATTTTAATTATGAAATTAAAAATTTTCATCATCCGTCTATCAAAAACGAACTTTAACTTTAATTGAATCCAAACAGGATGAGATGAGTTTGAGAGAGTAATTTACATTCTGGGTCATTGAATTTAGTATCAACTTTCATATAGATCACAAACGTTTAATTTCATCAAATTACATCACTGAGCTTTTATTATTAATAAATTAAGTCACTTATGCTAATTCCGTTAAGTAATTCTAAAAAAAAAAAAACAGACTCAATATGAAATTGTTTTTACCTAAAATGTCAGTCAGGCATTATCTTGATGAGATGTAAAAAATATATGCATGTTGAGTCAGCTTTTCCGTTAAAAATACTCAACGAAGTTAGCATAAGTAACTTAATTTATAAATAATAAAAGTTCAATGATGTAATTTGATGAAATTAAAGGTTTATGACCTACATGAAAGTTGATGCTAAGTTCAATGACCCAAAATGTAAATTACTCAGTTTGAGAAGATAAAATTCAAGGAAAAAAAAAATGAGGACCACATTTTAGTTTCAACTACAAATCGCGGAAAAAATATTTAATTAGGAACAATGTGAAACATTTATTCAAAGATAACCTTTATTTTCTTTTAGTTGAAATCAAATTTCAAATTATTTTGACTTTCAAAGCCATAGCTTAAAAAAAATTAACTCATTTAAAATTTAAAATATATATATAAAATGAACAATGCTAAATGGCCGAGCTGTGATTGTGACTAAACTTGATCATGAGCCAGTTTGCTCGCTCGGCCCGACTCTTATTGGGCTGAATCTGGGTAAATTTTTTAATTATTTATTTAATTATAAATATTAATATAAAAATAATTTTTTATTTATTATTATTATTTGAACTGTAATACAGACTGACGGATCGAACCTGGATAAAAAAAAAATTCGAGCCGCGACTGGGCCCATGAGAATGTCTAATTTTGTCCGACTAGACATCATAATATAGTATCTAAATAATTCAAACTTTAAGAGTAAGTAATTTTTGTGTATAGCTACACTTTTGGTATTAAAAAATTGCCTCATTTACTTAGCATTTTGCACATTTTTTTTTCCAAATGAGGATGGAGTCTCGGATTAAGGAAAGAGATTACAAATATTGAGATTCGAACTCTAAATTATCGGATACAACTTCTTAAAAGTGGCTGCATAAACTAACTGGACTAAGCCTTGAGTTGATTTTGCATTGATTTAGCAAACTATATATTGATTCACTTCAACTATATAAAAGTGAAAGCAACTTAACCATGGTTGATTATCTCTACAATGAATCATTATATTTATATTTTGCATTATTGACATAATGGCCAAGTTTACAAGCAATTATTTTACCAAAAATTAGAAAATAAAATGTTGTGACAGAATTTTTTAAGTACTAATTGGTCCATAAATTGCTTGATTGATTTTTCTTTAGATAAAAGGAAAAAAAATAAAGAGATTTTTTATTGCAAAATTATTTAAGTAAATTTTAAAGTGATTTATTTTTTTCAAAAATACTTTTATAAAATATACATAAGATAAACCATTTTCTTCTTAAATAGTGTTGGCCTCCCTAATTTAACATTTTTTATTTAAAACTTGATTCAAATTGATGAATACAAATAGCAGTATATAATAAAAAATTATTTATCATAGTATTTTTTTTTTTGCTTAGTTGTGCTTAGCTCAAGATATATGGTTAGGTGAAGATGTTGACAGATTAGAGGCAGTCTAAGGAAATATCTTAGTTTTGGTTGAAAAAAAAAGAAAAGAGAAATCAGAGTTTTGAGAATTTTAGTTTGGAGATCTTCTCAAGTTTGAATATGTATTGAAATAGAAGAAGAAAATTTTAGGAAATCAGAGAAATTACTTTTTATTATGTAACACAAGACCCAATAGATTTTCTATGCACCATAAAAAGATATTAATAGAGAAATTTTTTTTGTTTAAATGAAAAAAAAAAAATCATTGGATTTAAATCATAAAACATGATATAATCAAATTATCAAAATTAAAATTAACACCTTCAAATTAAAATTCTTTGGAGCATTCATTTTGATTTCCAAAGTTTAGGTCAAAGGAAACTATTCCATTCAAAAATCAAGTCATGTTGCAGGTTTTAGCGAAAATTTACATTGACTTTATAAATCATCCACTAAAGAGGATTACTGACAATAGAAAACGAACCTAAATTTTACAAGTGAAATATTTGATCCTTACCAACTCAATCAACCCCATAGACATTGAAGCATCCATTTGAAATTGAAGAAAGAAAAAAATAATTTTAATGGCCTTTCTTTCTTTTCTTTTCTTGTTTTTTTTTTTTTTTTTGAGAAAAAAAAACTTATTCAAGTCCAAACACCAAAAGATCCTAAGGATGGAAATTTTACAAAATTATAATTTGAATACTGAAGCTCTCCTCCTTTATCTTTCAACAAAAAATAACAATAAAGCATTTATTATATAACGTTCATTTTATGATAAATGTAGATATCTTTTTTTGTAAGGCGAGAAGTGGTATCCTCAAAAAAAAAAAAAAATTATTTAATTTTCTTTTCAAGGCGATTTTAAGGGGACATTTTCTACATCAATGCATTCAAAATATTATATCCTTGAGCAAGGATTTAAATAACGGCTGCAACGCGACGCTACGATCGCAATTTTTCAGTTTTGGCTTCCTTTGCCGTCGACATTTACGATCGATATTTATCGTAATTGACCGCGGTAGTATTCATTATGTCAATAGCCGTGATAAACGCGACATGATCGAAAATGCATCTATAACCACAATTTAAATCCTTGCCTCAAAGTGCTCCCACAAAGTTCAAATCAAGGTTAGACAAAGAAAGAAGCTCATCTTTTATCAACTAAACTAATCTTATGAGTATAAATTAAAAATGTTCATAAATCGAATCAGACTCGATTGACGCATCAAAATACTTGTCTAAGATTCAACTCAATCCACCTATAAATCACGTTGAGGCTCATTTAGTTTAAAAAATTTATTTCTATTAAAATATTAAAAACATTTTATATTAATATTTTAATATATATTTTTAATTAAAATTAAATAAAAATTAAGTATTTAATATTAAAATATGTTCACGAGCCATGTTGAGTCCAAACTCAAGATTCCTACCTATGGCCCTACCAATTTAGACCTGATCCGTGAATAGGTATAATATAAATGTACGTATCTTCCATTGAAAGAATTAAATATAAATCTATCTAATATTAATTTTTTTTATATATTTGAAAATATTTATTGTTAATCATAAAGGAGGAAAATAAAATCAATTTAATTTTGCAGAAAATTGGCAATTGATGGTTGACAAGTCTTGACTCAAACGTACTTGTATATACTGTCAATAAAATCTTATGAAACGCAGAAATTTTTTGTCCCAACATTAAATCAATATTGTCTTGAAAAAATCGAAAAAGATCATCCGATGAATTAATTCAATCGAAAATTCAATTCGATTTGATATATATTATAGAATCAAAAATTTAGAAAATTAATTAAAAATTGATTAAATCGATAAAAAGTAAAAAATAAAAAATTAATTTTAAGTTTATTTTTAATTTATTTAATGTGATGAGATTTAAATTTTTAAAATTTTAAATTTATTAAAAATTATATTATTTAATTAAATATATAATTTTATTAAATATTTATTATATTAAATATTTATTTAATATTTAAATTTATTTTTAATTAAATCATTCAATTCAATTAATCCAATTGATCGAATCAATTGAAACAATAATCGAAAATCTTATTATTGATCCTCAAATTTAATTTTTAAAAATTCTTCAACACACCCTAAAATACAATATTAATTTAATCATTTTAAAAAATAAAAACATGAAATCAATGCTTATTATCCAAAAAGACAAAACAACTGCATGTGCCATATCACATTGGACCATTCTCACTTTCTCTCAGTTTCTCGAGGAAAATCATCTCCGAGAAGTTCAAATCTAAGTTTTGGCAAATCCCAAAGCCGTGTCAATCACTCACAAAGTTTCCCACATGTCAAACAACCAGAAAAAAATTCCTATAAATCAAGAAAAAATCAACCATTTTTAACCAACAAAGCTTCAAAGTTCAAACTAATCTCTTTTTATTCTTTTTTTGTTTTTGTTTTTTTTCAAACTTAAACAACCAACCCACCTCACCTACCTATCTCAAGAACAAATTTTCAATTTTATTCGTTTCTTTTTTCTCTCTTTGAAACCCATTGTATTAGAAATTGAAAAGTATGAAATTCATGGGATACAAATAAAATTCAAGAAATTGGATTCAAATTTGAAAAAGGAAAATAAAAAAATACAATATATATGATCTGATAAAATTAAATTGGAAACTTAAATCATATAAATGAAAAGATTTAACATACATAGATCTGATCCAAAAAAAAAAAAAACAAATGTCTGAAAATTACAGACTTATATAAACTTATTTGAATCCTAGTGGCAGATTTCCTTGAAATTTCAATTCATTACATACAAAAGAAATAAAAATTATATGTAAAACCAAAAATTAATAATGAAACCCCAGAAAAAGATAATTTTCATATACATGGGCACCTTCTTTTAGAGATAGAATCATCAAAACCAGCTTCGAAAAACGCATCAACTTCTTCCCTGTTAACGATCTCGAAGAACTGAAGTTCAGACAGCTTTCTTTTGCATGAAACAGCTCTCTTCCTAGGTTTCCTTGGTGCTGCTGGACATGACAAAACTGCTGGGATCTTGTTTTCTTCCGAGGTTGGCGTTGAACACTCGCTGCTGCTGTCGTCTTGATTCTTGTTTTCTTCTTGAATTATACCATTTTCATTGCAAGATTCAATCTTGAGTTTGGGTAATTTTATTTTCGTCAAAATCTGGAACAATTCAAGATCTGTAGACATTTTTTAAAAACAAACAAAACTAAACCCAGACCTAGACCTAGAAATAAAGCTAGAAAAAATTGGATATTATTGTTTGCTTAATAATGATGGATTGGAAGCCAAGAGAAGAGAAAAGAAGACGTGTGACGGAAGGTAAGAGAAAGGTTGAGGGAGTGGAAGGTGTTGGATTCTTTTATATTCTTCTATGGAGGAATTACTGTTGAGTTGGAAGTTTTTTTTTTTCAAGATCAAATGGAATAATAATAATATTGAATTGGAATATCTTTTTTGTGTGAAAACTTTCTGTTTAAGCTGGCTTGATGAGTTGGGTGGGTTGCTTTTTCAGGCTTTTTACTTTATTTTTTCTTTTAGCTATTTGTTTGGGCAGCTGTGGCTGTTTGTTTGGGCAGCTGTGGGGAGGAAGATTTTGCTTTGGCTTTTTATAGAAACTGGTTTATATTAATATTTTTCTTTTTTTTTCAGATTTTTTTTTAATTATATAAAAGTGATTGTAGTATGAAAATATGAGAAAAAAAATTAGAAATGTTAAAATTCGAACTTAAAATCCATTGAATGCACATTCATAGTTTTAAATCGCATTCGTAGATTTCATCGCGGATACGAGTGTCTGTTCACGTATTAAAAAAATATTATTTTTTAGAATTTAATTATAAAAATATATAAAAAATAAAATTAAAAAAATTTATTAAGCGATGAACAGTAATTTGGGTCCGCCCAGGGTCGGGCTGGGCAAAAAAATTAAAAAAGTTCCGGGCCGCAGCTCGGCCCGGCTCGACCCATGAGCACCTCTAGTTGTCACGGACATGAATTTGATAATGTTTCAAGGAATTTGATAGTGTCGCGGACGTTACATTACAGATAAAATTCGATGCGGAGATCTCAATTTCTATTACGCCGCGGCCGTTACGCTGCATAATGATCGCATTTTAAAATTATGGTCATATTTAAAAAGTGACTGTATGAATCAATTGAGTTAAATTCTGAGTTGGAGGTTTACTTTTTTTGGGTTAAGAATCTTTCATTTTTCGTAGTAGTTTTTGTTTTTTTTTTTTTATTTCTTTACTTTTCTAGCAGAAATAATAAATTTTCTTTGAAGAATTTATTTGGAAGGTTTTAAAGGAAAATTGAATGGATTGATTACTTTCAACCCTCCAACTAAAATGCAAATGTTGGACTTAATTTTATATACTTTATTATTAAGACGAATTCAATAAACCTTGAATTCAATTTGATCACCTTAATAATTTAATAGGGGATCATAAGATTAAAAGTTACTTTTGAATTCATTTTTTACAAATTGGTTATATGTCTAAAAGCATTAGTTAACAATAATTAAATTATTATTTTTAAATTCATTTTTTCATGTAAAAAAACAATAACTATATTACTATTTTAGGATAGATTTTTATATTAAATATAATACATTGTTCTCATCAAATTCAATATTACAATTTTAAATATCATCTTAATCAATACCTTGTGACATTTAACATTTCTCAAAAATAAATAATAATTGAAAATGGTAAGAAAGTGTAATTCAATTTTAGAAATTATTAAATAAATAAATAATGACGTGCATATATATTGATTTCTTTTGGAATACATTTTATTATTTTTAGTAGAGATGGCAAAATGAAAACTCGAAAATTCACTTGAAAAAACTCGAATTCAAACCCGAGAGAACCTGAACTTGAAATGATCCAAACCCAAAAAAAATCAAACTCGAAACGATTCGATCACAAAAAAACCCGAACTCGATTCGAACCCAAAAAAATATTGAAATGGTTACGTCTTTCATAAATTTTAAAAAATGATCTGACTAGCCCGAATTCGAATCAAACCCAAACTCGAAAAAATCCTAACTCAAAATAACCTGAATTTAAAAATATCCAAATTTAAAATAATCCAAATTCAAAAATAATCAAAATCTAAAATACTCAAACCTGAACTAATCCTACTAGTTTTGGCCAAAAAAACTAATCCTACTAGTAGAATTGTTCATGGGCTGAGTTCGGGCCGAGCTTAAGTATGATATCAACACCACATATACTTGTCCAAACCCGATCTTACTCGAAATATGAGCCTCAAATTCTGTCAAAGTCTGCTCATATTTGTAAATGAGTAACCCAAACCTATTTAGACCTGCCCATATTTTTTTTTCCTATTTTTTTCAAAATATGTTATTTTTTATTTAATTTTCTTCTTTTTATTAAATTCTAAAATATAGATAACTTAACATATTTTTTAATGTTTACACTATAATATTATATATATTTATTCTTTATATGATATAAATTACATAATATATATAAATATAAAAATATTATATTATATAAATAAAAAATATGTCGGGCTCGAGCCTTAAACGTTGGAGTCAAGGCCCGATCCATTTTTAAAACAAAGCTCATTTTTTTTTGCCAAAATTCATATTTCAAACGTAATATTTTTGTTCAAATTAATCTTCTCAAATATCAAATAACCTAACCCTTAAATAGATCTAGCCTACTAAGGGCTTATATGGATGCCAGTTAACATCAATGCGGCCCGATTGGGACACTTTTTGGTCTCAATCGGGCCGCACTTGGTGTTTGGCTTACATGCCACCAGAACGGTGAGCATGCTTTCACCGTGCTGGTGGCATGCTTTTTCACAAGCTCCAGTGGATGAAAATGCCCTCTCACTAGAGGGCATTTTCCAACTTTGACCCTATATCTTTTTTTTTAATTATTATTTTTACTTTGACACTTAATTTTTATTTAAAAATAAAATAAATTTTAATATAATATAATAAATAAATTTTGTTATTATATAATAAATATATATTTTATTATTATATAATTAATTAAAAAAAATTACATAAAAAATACAAATTTTATTTTTTAAAATTTAAAATTATTTATGTTTAATTCTTTTATTTTTATTTTATTAATTTATTTTTAACATAAATATAATTTTAATTATTATTTAAATAAATATAATTTTAATATATATTTTATTATTTAATAAAAATATAATTTTAGTATTTTGTAATTATTTATTATATATCCATATTTTAATTTAATGTCTTTAATGATCATTTTATCTTCTCACTATAATTCACCTCACCGTCACCGCTGCTTTTGAATCCAAACACATATCTCACCACTGATTTTAATCTTATCGTTACAGTACCTAATCTCACTGCTACAATAATTAATCTCACTGTTATTACTATTTTTAATCTCACCGAAATCAATTTTATTATTCATCCAAATGAACTCTAAACCGTTTGGCCCTTACTTTTTAGTTACGGAGAGCAACAAATTGCTGTCTAATTATTGGTATACCCACGAGGTTTTTTTTTGGGTTTATATGAAAAACATGCACTCCAAAATAAGTATTTGTTAAATGGTATAATGAATAAAAGTTATTTGAAAAAGAGAAATGAATAATTAAAAATTATTATAAAAGATATTGTAAAGACAAAATTATCCTTGATAAAAAAACCTTCTCCTCCCTTTTCTTTTATTTTTTAATTTACTTTTTAATTAAAAAATAAATATTCTGAAAAGAATTTTTTTTAATTTTAAAAAATAAATTTTTAAATTTTTTTTTACTTTTTTTAATTAAAAAATTTTAAAAAATAAAAATAATATGCCTAAAAGTAATTTTTCTTTATTTTTTAAATTTTTTAAAATTTTAAAAAAAATATATGTTTAAATATTTTATTTTTTAAATTTATTTTCAATTAAAATTTTTAAAAAATAATATTTCCTTAATGAAAGAGAAAAGAAAAATAAGTTTTTTCATTAAGGGTAATTTTGTCTTTACAATATCTTTTATAATAATTTCTAATTATTCATTTCTCTTTTTCAAATAACTTTTATTCATTATACCATTTAACAAATACTTCTTTTGGAGTGCATGTTTTTCATATTTACCTTTTTTTTTTTTAACAACATTACAAAATGTCCTTAAAATGAAACGTGTCAGTTTCTTATATAGCCAACATTTGAGATCAGAAACAGAAAATGAGACCTCATTTGTATTTTTTTTTTTTTTTTTAACTTAGCGGAATTAAATCATAACATCTGGAACGTAAAACTTACGTCGAAGACAAAAGATGGTAACTGGAAGACAAAAGATGGTAACTGGTAACTATTCTGTCTTCCATACTCACCCACGCTCTTTCATGCAGCTTGTAAAGCACTCTCTCAACTTTCATAAACTACCTTACATGTTTTTTTTTTTTTTTGGTAAATACTGATTTAGCATTTGTATTGTAATAATTCGGTCATATTGATACCTAAAAAATAAAAATTCGTAATTAGGTATTCAAATTTTTATTTTGTCAGGTACATCTATTTTTAATTAACATCTTTAGTTAAAATAAAAATAATTAACGTGACAATAACATTCAATAAAATCATGATTCGTAATAAAAAAATATCATGTTAATATCACACCATCATCATTATTTATTAGTGTCACATCATCATAAAGAGAAAAAAGAAAATATATAAAATATTCAAAAAATGATTTCTTTTAAATTCAATATTAAAAATTTTAAAAATCTAAAAATTTAAAAAAAATCTAGAAGTAAAAAATAAAAAATTGGAAATTCAAAACTTAATAAAAAGAGAAAATTTTAAAAAAAAATGAGGGAAAAAAATCAGGGAGAGAGAAGGAAGGGGAATTGAAGGGGAAAAGAAAAAGGGAGGGGGAGGCACCATTGACGCCAATTGACCAATTCGAGGCAGATCGATTTCGGATTGGCCGATCGACATCGATGGAGTCTCCTTTCCCCTTCCTTCTCTCTCCCTAATTTTTCCTTTTTTTTTTGAGTTTTTTATTTTTATTTTGAATTTAAAAAGTATTCATATTATAATTTTTTTTTTTAAATTCAATATTTTTTTTTTCTTTTATTTGAAATTATTTTCTTTATGCTGATTTAGCATTAATGATGTGGTATTGACATGGTATTTTGTAATTTGTTATTATTTTATTGGATATTATTTGTCATATCAATCATTTAACTAATGATGTTAGTCCAAAAGGTTAAAGTGTTGATAGAATGAAAATTCGAGTATCTAATTTAAAACAGTTTTGTTACATCAATCATTTAACTATTATACATGACATCATCATCATATATATATATATATTTTTTAAAAAAATTATTCATATCTTACATCATTAAATAAGTTTATTTAAATATAATATTTTTTTTTAATTTTTTTCACTTTCATCCACATTATGAGTATGCAATATCTAATATCTATATACGTGTGTCTATTATACTCTAGTTTTATAACAAAAGGAAACTTTCTCTTCCCTCGTCATATATAGATATATAACTTACAATAACAGTTATCCCATATTCAATAGGATTGCTCAATTTAGATTTTAAAGGTTTTGCTTTGATGACATCTAAGTTTAGGTATTAATTATAATTTGAGGGTTAATTAGATAATGTACTAATACTTATTTTTGGTTCATAGGACTCAAGTGATATTTTCGAATTAGATTAGGGATAATTTCGTCTTTCTTTATAACAAAAAATATTAATTTTTTAAGTTTTTTAGATTTTTATTTTTAAATGATGTATTTAAAATATTGATCCTCACATTGACTCGCGGGTTGATTTAGGATTCGTACTCGACCCATACGAAAAAAAAGTTAAATTTTTTTAATTTTAAATGATTATTTAAAGAGATTGGTCCGCACGTTTACTCGCGGGTCGATTTAGAACTCGTACCTGATCCGCTCGAAAAAAAATATAAAAAGTTTTATTTTATTTTATTTTTAAATAATGTATTTAAAAAGATTGGTCCGCACGTTGACTCGCGTGTTGATTTAGGATCCGTATCTCACCGTCTCGGGAAAAAAATTAAAAATATAAAATTTGTTAATTATTTTTATTTTAGCTTTAATTTTAAATGATGTATTTGAAGGGGTTGGTCCGCATGTTGACTCGCGGGTCGATTTAGGATTCGTACCCGATCCGCTCGGAAAAAAATTAAAAAAAATTATTTTATTATTATTATTTTTTAAATTTAAATGATGTATTTAAAGGGGGTTGGTCCGCATGTTGACTCGCGGGTCGATTTAGGATCCGTGACCCAACCCGCTCGGGAAAAAGTAAATAAATTATTTTTATTTTCGTGTTCATGTTATTTTTGTGTGTGTTCAAAGTATGCGTTCGTGTCGTGTTCTTATTATTTTTCGTGTTCGTGTTATTTTTGTGTGTATTCAAAGTATTATAAATTTATATAAATTTTTACATGTTAATAATTCAGTTTATGTAGATTTTGACACGTTCGTGTATTTGTGTTATGTTCATGTTATTTTCGTGTCATGTCGTATTTTAATTATTTTTCCATGTATTCATGTCGTGTTTCAATTCATCCAAATATTTTGCATAGTTTGTCATGGTGATCCAATTTAGAGAAAATTGTGTGTTCGTGTTGTGTCTCAATTTATCTCATATTTTGCATAATTTTTTATAATGATTCAATTTAGAGAAAATTGTATGTCCCTAACATATTTTTGTTATTTTATCTTGTGTTTTTAAAATATTATAAATTTATATAAATTTTTACACGTTAATAATTCGTTTTATGTAGATTTTGACACGTTCGTGTATTTGTGTCGTGTTCATGTTATTTTTCGTGTCGTGTTTTAATTATTTTTTCCATGTTGTGCTCGAGTTATATAATCATGTTATATCCGAAATTGCCAAGTCTAATTGATACCATTCAAATAAATCACAATTTTGTGTCGCGCGTTATCATGCTCGTGTTATTTTTTCTATTATAATCGTATTTTAAGTTATTATATATTTATATCAAATTTAACACGTTAATAATTCGTTTTATGTATATTTTGACACGTTTGTGTATTTGTGTCATGTTCATGTTATTTTCTGTCATGTCATGTTTTAATTATTTTTTTCATGTTATGTTTGTATCATATAATTATGATGTGTTTGAAATTGCCGAATGTAATTGACCATAATCAAATAACTCTCAATTTTATATCAGGTGTTATATAAGAATAGAAAATATTATTTTTCTAAATTATTATCTTTACTACTTTTACTTTTTTATGTTTCAATTTTATTACAAAATATTAATTCAAATCCGATAACATTTCGCAGCGAAACGCGAACATTATATATATATATATATATATATATATATATAAGCTCTGAATTAAAAAATGTAAGCTTTAAGTAATAGAGTACTGTCTTATTAGATATAGAAACGTGTAGCTATTTTTTAGCTTTCATTATTAATGGATGCTTATAGGTATCAATTAATAATTATTTATTTATCATTTTAAGAAAAAAAAATTTAATTAATATATTATTTTTACTGAATTTAAGAAAAAATAATACATTCATTATATTTTTTTCTATAAATACCATTTTAACTAATATCATTAGATACTAATTAATATTTCTCTTTCATTATTATTGTTATTATTATTAATAATGTTTAAAATACATAGCTATCTGATTCAATGAATGGAGCTACACGTATCCCATAGCTCAGCTCAAAGTGTTGGTTTTGGGTTGGAATCACCCAAATCCAAATCAATTACATAATTGTAAAATTAATTCTCATCAAGAAAATTGGAAGTTTCCATTAGAGAAAAAAAAAGTAAAGAGAATGGATAATGTCCTCAATATTTTATTTTGTTTTGGGATAATATCATGAATATTTTTTTGAAGTTTATTAAATTTGTTAATATGATATCTATATTTTAAATTTATCAATGTCATATGTCACTTTTTTATTGGATACAAAAATTACATTACCTAATATTTAACGGTGTTTATGACATGTACTACAATAACACATCAAGTAAAATTTTAAGTACGAAAATAAACATTGATCATTGATTCATTTCCCACTCCTTGCTTGTAAAAAAATGGATAAAAGCGAATGAACATTTGATTCGATGATAGATGTACTTAGGTCTGCTCATGGATCGGGCTATCCGTTCAATTCGAATTGGGTCAGGTCTAAGTAAAAAATTTGATAATTCGGATTGGCTTGATCCAACCTGAATTATTATTCAAAATAAAAAATATTTTTTATTTAAATTTAATTATAAACTATATAAAAATATTTTTTTAACAATAAAACAGACTTAATTAAAAAAATTCAAACCACGATCAAACCCTATCCATGAACAAGTTTAGATGTACGTATCCCTTTGCTCGGAACTGAGTACTTGGGTCATCCATACATTCACATCTAATAAAAAAAATGAAGAAAAAATTTATGAAAAACGGCTTGTCTTTTTGTGTTCACTATCTCTCTCCTATATCTATTTGGCATTGGATTCCATGTTAGAGCCTTGAATACTCTTATCTAACCAGATCTCCTCTTTCACTATTTTAATGAAAATTTGTTGGATTAGGTTTCACCAAATACCAACTCATCTTCTCAAAGAAAAATGAATCTTTCCACGTGAAAACTGTCTGTTTCTGCTTAGTCAATTTAGCCTCTCAATTGCATGGTTTTCACCACTTAAATCCCTTTGCTTTTCATCTCTTTTCAAAAAGGTAAAACAATTGGATTATATTCCTTAAACAAACACATTACTGTTATATTCCCTTTATCAAATCCAATCTCAACCACGTTTTAAAGCTGCTAAACAACAATTCTTTTTTCTCTTTCTGGTGATGGGATTGGGGTTTTGCTTGCTTTTTTCGAATCATTTTTCGTAAACCGTACTGAACAATCATTTTTACCCAGAATTCAGTGAAAAAATAAAACCCTAATGATATCAAAGTCAATGGACGAAAACCCTTTTTCAGGTTCTTGATGAACTAATAAAACCAGACAACAACATTCCAAATCTTACCCTGTTAACCTCCACTTTATTCCTTGTGTCAAACTTGTTTAACAATTTTTAACCTTTGCTTTCTTTTTTATATTCTTTTCTTCTGTCTTTCTCTGTAATACTATATCAGATACCAGATAAGAAGAGTTCACAACAAGCCTTGTTTTAAGGGTCATTTTGTTTTTTTACAAAAAGAAATCGTAACTTGAAAATAAGAGAAAGAATTTCAAATATTGTGATTCGAATTTTAAATCTGCTGAATATTAGTCTCTTAAAAATGACTGTATGAATTAATTGAATTAAATTATGGGTTCTTATAGTAATCAAATGAAGTGGAAAAAGGAGAGACCCACAAAAACAAGTTGATTATCGTGTAGCTCTTTCCTTTGCTTAGCTAGTTGGCTAACTGAAGATGGGCTGTTTCCTAGCAGCATTATAGGGGTTTTATTTGGATTTGCATGTGCTTTTTTTTTTCCTTCTCTTAATTAAGCATGGACATATTTGTTGATAGGTCTATTTCAAATAGGTTTTTTTTTAAAGCTGCAATAAGAGGAAAAATCAAGGGACTAATGGAATATTAATGTAACTCAATTATATGGAAGGGAAAAAAAGTGGTCCCTATATAGTTATTTCTTATGTTTCATTTTTGCCTAGACAAATAAAATTATATTAATAAAATATATTTTCCTCTTAGTACTAAATTAATTTAGTGATTTTATCGTATCCGCATTAATTAGACGTGTTTAAGGATTAGACTATATCCGTCTAAACTTGAAAGTTCACCCGATATTTGAAAGATTTGGAAAAAATATTAAGCTCATTAAATGGGCTTAGACCAACAAAAAAAAAATCTATTTAAAAAAATCGGATTTTGACTCCAATATTCAAGACTTGAACCTGACCCGGTAATTATATAATATATCATTTTTAGAGGAGGAATCAAATTACACTAGTGTAAATCTAATTAGTTTTACACGTTTTTATAACTCCGTGACGATTGCTATTTTAAAAAATTGACACCTGGACTTAGAAATATAATCACACTCGTCGTGAACGTAAAGTTTTGAATATATCATGTCGATCAAGAATACTGTCTTTTTTATATTGATGCACTCAAAAGAGTATATCTTATATAACCTTGCACTAAAAAGATCAATTGTTAAGTATAGTAGTTAGCAAGGGTCGAGTCTACAGGGATTGAGTTTTAATTTATAAGTTATTAGTTTTTCACTTAAGTTCAAAGACAAGAAAAGAAAAAGGAGGTTTTAAGATATTTTAAAACTAAAGCAAATAATAAAAGTAAGAAGCAAATAAGTAAGAGAATATCAAATATGAGAAATATGGTTAAGGTTCCATTCTCCACCACTAGACATCATTGAGAATCAATAATCAAATCTAAGACTGTAAATGAACCGGGCTTGAACGAACAGGTCTCTGTTTGTGTTTGTTTATTTATTTTTTAGCTTGTTTGTGTTCGGTTCGTGTTCGTTAAGGATTTTAAAATTGTTTTCAAGCTCTGTTCGTTTAAAATTGAGTGTGTTCATGTTCGTTTATTTAAAATTCACAAACAAGTTCATTTAAATTAAATGAACTTATTCGTGAACATTAAATGAATATGTTCATGAACATATAATAGAACATGTTCGCGAACAATTAAAATTATGTTCATGAACAATAAACAAACAAATCTAAACAATTTTAACAAACAAACAAATAAAAAAATCAATTTTAAATTATTATTAAATATAAAATAATAAAATATAAACGTAATTAAATTAAATTTATTATTAAATTTAAGTTATTAAATAATATTAATTATATTATAAGTAAATAAATAAAATATTATTAATTATATTATAATCGAACAATAAACGACTTTTAAACAATCTATTAAACGGATGTTAAACGATCCATAAACGAGCTTGTTCATGAACGTAAATGAACTGAACAGGCTTTGTTCGTGTTCGGTTCGTTTAATAAACTAACCTTAAAACATGTTCATAATCATTTATTTAACTTGATAAACGAACATAAACGAACAAAAATCGAACTGTTCACGAAAAGTTCGTCGAACACTCTGTTCATTTACACCTCTAATCAGATCTATCAACATCAATTAACTATCAAAATTATCAACCGTAGATAACAACAAGCTCTGTTACCCCAATCATTCCTTAGTTCATCGTTAAATAGAACAAGCTCTCTATTTAATCTCTAACTATTAGACAACCTAGAATAAGCTCTCTAGATTTAATATAATAGCAGCCTTATGATGAGAAAGATAGGTTGATTTAAGCAACAAACACATAAGCTCGGATTGTTTAACCTATGTTATGTTCCACTTTGCAATTATCGAAAACTTAACCATAATCATTAATCACAAATTGTCACTTAAGAATAGGAAATCAAGACAATTACGGATCAAAACTCCTAAGCTAGCATTAGATAATTATCAAGATATATCTAGTTTGCAACCTAAACAAATCAAGAAAACCTCATAAACAATTCTTATAGAAGAACATAAGCAACTTTGATAGAAAATTAATGATAGATAGAATCTGAAAATCAATTACAAGACATGCCTAGGACTTTGAAATCATACTTAATCAAAAAGGAGTTTAGCCTAGCATAGGCATAGATATTATATACATAAAACTAAAAAGAAAACTACAAGAATGGAGAAGAATAAGAAGTAGATTGATAAAAATCAAAACATGTATAGTTTGTGGCTCAAAATATGGTATTTATAGAGTTTCAAAACCCTGAGAATCCTTTCTTGCCACACAAGTCAGCTAGAAGGGTCAAATTTGCATTTTTCTCACTTTTGGAAAGCTCGGCCAGCGCTGCAGTGCTGACTTTCGGACTTTTGGACGTCGCGGCACCAGACTTCGGCGTCGTGGCGCTGGTCGCTGATTTTTCTGATGCACTTCTTCGGCTGATTTGAATGACCATTTCTTATCCGATTTGGACGTATAAACTACAGTTGGAAAGGTATTCAAGTCAGCTTCAAAAGTCAAGAGGAAGTTTCTTCAAATAAAGAATTTAACATCATGTTTTCCTTGCAACAAGCTTCGGAGGTCAAATCTGCCTTTTTGCTTTGCAACAAGAAATTGATCTTTTTGACTCCCAAGTCTTCTTCCATCTTGTGATTATGATTTTGTAAGCTTTTTACCATCCTTATTAACTTCTTTTCACTTCATTCTCCTAAATATACCTAAAATTCAAAAACATAATATAAGTAATCAAAATAAAGATCGAAAAATATAACTAAATCTAATAATAGAAATGACATAAAATGTGTATTTTATGAGCTTATCAAATGCCCCCACACTTAGATTTTTGCTAGTCCTCGAGCAAAACAAAATCAAAATATGAAAGAAAAAAAACTAATCTAATCTAATCCACTTTCGTAGGAAATTACGGTGGCACTAAGCATGTGACACAAGCCTTTAAACCCCTAAGTGTCCCTAGTGGACGAGTTTAGTCTCGTGAGGGTTTACCAGGACGATATCCACAAACATTGAAAACATAAAAAAACAAACATATACTAAAAATATTTAATCCTAATCCTTTCAATATAAATTAAAGAAAATCATTTGATAAGTCTTATAAACTAATCAATAGTTCAAAGAATTTCATAAAGAATCATGCTTGAATGTAAATGGTTTGAGTTAAGCCAATATTAACATAACATATCTCAATCAGAATAGTGAATTTTCAAACTTAATCTCAACTTCTCACTGTGATACTCATGATTTTCACTCTATAAAGTAGTGGTAAGGAGTTTACCTCAATCAAACTCATAAAAACAGTCCTACCATATGCTTGTTTGTCCACCCATTCTCCACTATTTAGATCATACAACTTCATAAATCAAGAGGTCTTTAATCAAGGTTGTAATGGGACCAAGGGGTTATAATGTGGTTAAAGAATAAAAGGATAAGGAAGAAGACCTGTATATACAAGAAAATAAAAAAATAAAAAAATATACAATTAATTAGAACTAAAAATAAACCAAATAACAAATAAATTAAGAAAGCAATCCTCGGCAACGGCGCCAAAAACTTAATGCACTCAAAAGAGTATATCTTATTTAATCTTGCACTAAAAAGATCAATTTTTAAGTATAGTAGTTAGCAAGGGTCGAGTCCACAGGGATTGAATTTTAATTTATAAGTTATTAGTTTATCACTTAAGTTCAAGACAAGAAAAGAAAAAGGGGGTTTTAAGATGTTTTAAAACTAAAGCAAATAATAAAAGTAAGAAGCAAATAAGTAAGAGAATATCAAATATGAGAAATATGGTTAAGGTTTCATTCTCTACCACTAGACATAATTGAGAATCAATAATCAGATCTATCAACATCAATTAACTATCAAAATTATCAACCGTAGATAACAACAAGCTCTGTTATCCCAATCTTTCCTTAGTTCGTCGTTAAATAGAACAAGCTCTCTATTTAAACTCTAACTATTAGACAACCTAGAATAAGCTCTCTAGATTTAATGTAATATGATGCACTCAAAAGAGTATATCTTATTTAACCTTGCACTAAAAAGATCAATTATAAGTATAGTAATTAGCAAGGGTTGAGTCCTCAGGGATTGGGTTTTAGTTTATAAGTTAATAGTTTAAAACTTAAATTCAAGAACAATAAAAGAAAAGGGGTTTTGAAATCAGATTTAAACTAAAGTAAATAATAAGAATGAGAAAACAAGTAATTAAGAAGAATCAAATATTAAAAATATGGTTAAGGTTTCATTCTCCACCACTAGACATCATTAAAAATCAATTTCATATCTATCAGCATTAATTAGCTATCAAAGTTAACAACCTTAGATATCAACAAGCTCTGTTACCCCAATCTTTCCTTAGTTCGTCGTTAAATAGAACAAGCTCTCTATTTAATCTCTAACTATCAAACAACCTAGAATAAGCTCTCTAAGTTCAATTTAATAGCAGCTTTATGATGAGAAAGATAGGTTGATCTAAGCAACAAACACATAAGCTCGGATTGTTCAACTTAGGTTATGTTCCACTTTGCAATTATTGAAAACTTGACCATAATCATTAATCACAAATTGCTACTTATGAATAGGAAATCAAGACAATTACACGGATCAAGACTCCTAAACTGGCATTAGACAATTATCAAGATTTATCTAGTTGGCCACCTAAACAAATCAAAACATCATCATGAACAATTTTAATGGAAGAACATAAGCAACTTTGATAGAAAACAATGATAGATAGAATCTGAAAATCAATTATAAAACATGTCTAGGGCTTTGAAATCACCCTTAACCAAATAAAAGTTTAGCCTAACATAGGCATTGATAATATATACATAAAACTAAAAAGAAAATAAAAGAATGGAGAAGAAGAAGAATAATTATGATTTTTGAGTCTCCTCAAAAGATGTCTAGTTTATGGCTCAAAAGATGGTATTTATAGAGCTTTAAAATCCTGAGAATAAATCCTTGCCGCACAAGTATGCCTGGAGGTGCAAAAATCACGTTTTTGCCTTTTTTTCAGATTTGCGATTAGGGTTTTTCTGGCCGCATAGTTTTTTAGGGAGATCTTCTAGCACCATTTTTAATGCCCATTTTTTATCCGATTTGGACCCATAATATATCTTTGGAAAGATAATCAAGTCAACTTCAAAAGTCAAGAAGGAAGTTTCTTCAAATAAATAATCTAACATCATGTTTTTCTTACAACAAGCTCCGGAGGTCAAATCTGCCTGATTGCTTTTCAATCAGAAATTGATAATTTTGACTCCCAAGTCTTCTTCCATCTTGCGATTATGATTTTGTAAGCTCTTTAACATCCTAATTGACATGTTTTGACTTCATTCTCCTTATTGTACCTAAAATTCAAAAACATATTATAAGTAAACAAGATAAAGATCGAAAACATAACAAAAACTAAAGGAAGAAAGGCATAAAATGTATATTTTATGAGCTTATCATAATAGCAGCCTTATGATGAGAAAGATAGGTTGATCTAAGCAACAAACACATAAACTCGGAATGTTTAACCTATGTTATGTTCCATTTTGCAATTATTGAAAACTTAACCATAATCATTAATCACAAATTGTCACTTATGAATAGGAAATCAAGACAATTACGGATCAAAACTCCTAAACTAGCATTAGATAATTATCAAGATATATCTAGTTTACAACCTAAACAAATCAAGACAACCTCATAAATAATTCTTATAGAAGAACATAAGCAACTTTGATAGAAAATTAATGATAGATAGAATCTAAAAATAAATTATAAAACATGCCTAGAGCTTTGAAAGCACCCTTAGCATAGGCATAGATAATATATACATAAAACTAAAAAGAAAACTACAAGAATGGAGAAGAATAAGAAGTGTATTGATAAAAATCAAAACATGTATAGTTTGTGGCCCAAAAGATGGTATTTATAGAGTTTCAAAATCCTGAGAACCCTTTCTTGCCGCACAAGTCAGCTGGGAGGGTCAAATTTGCATTTTTCTCACTTTTGGAAAGCTCAGCCAGAGCTGCAGTGCCAACTTCCCTGCGCTGCAGCACTGACTTTCGGACTTTTGGGCGCCACGGCGCCAG
This sequence comes from Fremontodendron californicum, assembly GCA_030761205.1. Lineage (NCBI taxonomy): Eukaryota > Viridiplantae > Streptophyta > Magnoliopsida > Malvales > Malvaceae > Fremontodendron > Fremontodendron californicum. Next base: position 8,980,589 of record JAULJL010000041.1, on the reverse strand, counting down.
ACTCCGGCGCCGTGGCACTGGTTGATGATTTTTCTGATGCGCTTTCTTGCACTTCTTCAGTTGATTTGGATGACCATTTCTTATACGATTTGGACGTATAAACTACCGTTGGAAAGGTATTCAAGTCAGCTTCAAAAGTCAAGAAAAAAGTTTTTTCAAATAAAGATTTAACATCATGTTTTTCTTACAACAAGCTCCGGAGGTCAAATCTGCTTTCTTGCTTTGCAACCAAAAATTGATCTTTTTGACTTCCAAGACTTCTTCCATCTCGTGATTATGATTTTGTAAGCTCTTTACCATGATTATTGACATTTTTTCACTTCATTCTCTTAAATATACCTAAAATTCAAAAATATAATATAAGTAATTAAATAAAGATCGAAATCATTACTAAATCTAAGAATAGAAAGGGCATAAAATGTGTATTTTATGAGCTTATCATATATATATATATATATATTTAACGGTTAAAAGTTTTTTTACATCGAATAAATAGTTAGACATTTTTAATTTCTTCAGATTTTGATGTGTACGATCTACATAAATAGAGTATGAAATGCAACTGTCGAATTAAGCAAATATAAATCGTGTAAAAAATTACAAAAGCGTGTAAAATTAAATTAGTTTTACACTAGTGTAAGTGGATCCCTCATTTTATTTTTATATTATATATTTTATAATTTATAGTATGTAAAGGATAAATATATATTATGTTGTAAAGATTAAAAAATATGTCAAGTTTTTCATGTTTTAAAACTTAGTAAAAAAAACCAAAAATACTAAAGAATAAATAAAAATATCATGTTTTTACTTTTTTAAGAAAAAAATTATGTGAGCAAAATTGGGGTGTACCATTTATTAATTTGAATTAGGTCTAGATAAAATTTGAGATCCGAATTGTCGAGTCGGGCCAAATTTAGACAAGCATGTAAGATGTTGATATCATATTTAAACTCGATCAAAATTCAAACCGATCTTACTCTTGGACACCTCTAGTACCAATCATAACGAAATATTTAATACATATTAATAATAGGATTTATTATGTCATACAACATTGATAAAAAAATAAAAATAAAAATTAACTTTTCAAATAGGATTAACATATTGCCATGTGCTATTTATTTTTATTTTTTAAGGTTAAAGGGTATATTTACCATCGTACTAAAAGTGGATATTGAAATTTGTCACTGTATTTTATTTTGATTGATATTTATTATTGTACTTAGAGATTAATGGTAAATTTACCACTTTACTTTTATTTGATTGAATTTTACAACTAAACTTTGATTTTTATTGAATTTTGCCACTCAATATTGATTTTGGATGATTTGAAAACAAATTTTAATAAAAAAAATATCCTTTCAAATATTTCATTTTAATAATTAATAATAATAAAATAATTTATAAAAAATATTAAAATTTTAAAATTAACATAGAAATTTTATTTTATAAAAGAAAGACTTGAAAAAAATAAAAGAAAGACCAAAAAAAGAGAAAAATTAAGTTAATTTTTTATAAAATAAAATTTTTATGTTAATTTTTTAATTTTTAATGTTTTTGTTAGTTAATTATTAAAACAAAATATTGAAAGAATATTTTTTTATTATTAAATTTTGTCTTCAAATCATTCAAAATTCAACAAAATTCAATTTTGAGTTAAATTATAGTGATAAATTTATCATTAATCCCAAAAGTATAATGAAAAATATCAATCAAGATAAAATATATTGACAAATTTCAATATCCAACTATAGTATGGTGAATTTACCCTTTAGCTCTATTTTTTTAATATATCTAGAAAGTATGCGTCAAGTCTCCAACATAGCTCACTAATAGAGTTTAAGAGTCCATTTGGATAGACAGTGAGATTGATTTTGATGAGATTGAAAACAACGGTGGTCATTAAATTAATTACTGTAACGATGATATTAAAATTAGCGGTGGGATATGTGTTTGGATTTAAAAATAATTATAGTAGTAAGATGAATTATAATGAGAAGATAAAATGATTATTAGAGATATTAGATTAAAATGTGTATACAGATTATACATAATTAAGAATTATTAAAATTATATTTATATTAAAGAATAAAATATATATTAAGATTATATTTAAGTCATATAATAATTAAAAATTATTAAAATTATATTTGTCAAAAATAACTAATAAAAAAATAAATAATACAATTTTTTTTAAAAATAAAAATAACAAAAAAATTTATTGAAAAAAAAATGGCAAAACGGGTTTTACCCCAAATGAAATCCAAACCAAGCCTAAAACTCCTACTGAGATAATTTTTCACAATAATAACATCATGATAAACAGAAAATAAAAAATAGTAGAAATATGCTTATTTAAGACACTATGTACCAAAAAAAAAAGGACACGGCGCTCACATGGTTCGCATTGATTGAGTAGAAAGGATATTTGTTATGAAAGTCTTTAAATAGCTTTGATTATGAAAATAAATTCAACTGTCATGCTCTAATAACGACATAGACAGGATTTTGTGTGATTATAAAACTCTCATGCATTTGATATCAATATATAATAAGAAATAAGAAATTCTAATTCTTCTATTTTTCTTTTTTTTACCAATGTTTTGTATGGTTTATATAGATATACAATGAATAAAAGATCAAATTGGATCGGTTAGCCGAGAGTTGATGGTTTGTCAGGTTCGATGACATACATGAAATCTTCGTTTGATTGATATTTTTACTATTTGAAAATATATTGTAAAAACATTTATCAAATCGGAACTTGTTCACTTATCCTCTAATTGATTAAACACCTCCCTCCCTTACACCATAGAGCCGACAAATAGGCAGTTCAAATCTTTTACAGCACTCACAACTATGCAACAAAAGAGTTAACAAGCCCCTTTTCCCTGCATTTCATGCTTGTCCTCCTGCTTACTTACCCGGCACATTTTGATGAGCATCGAACGATCTATAAACAAATACAATTCACTGGCATTTGAAGTGCAGTCATGAAATAACAAGTACGTCCCATTTGTAACATTCAACTCGAGTTGATATACCCATGGAACATTATAACCATACTACTACTAACATTCAACTCGACTTGATATAACAATACCACTTAATGAATGGCATTTGAGTTGCAAATCTAATGCTGTCCATGGAATAAGAATTGCCCCCCATCACATCATTCAACTTGAGTAGCCAATATACCTGTAAAGGCCCGTATTCAACCTGTGAGGTATTATTCATTTTAACTCGAAAATCGCACGATTTTGTCCCACAAAAGGGACTTCACAAATATGGATTTAAGTATCTACATATATATCATAGCGGATCCTCAGAGTTTCTCAATATGAGATTGGGGTGTTACAAACTCTTCCGTTAAAGCTTGACGTCCTCATCAAGCCCAACACAGAACAGACAGAACCAAGATCACACCAGGCGTTGAGAATCTAGAGGTGGTTCCCACCGTGTAGCACTTAGCTCCCTTAGAATTTTAGAGGTAACTCTCAGAGTGTAGCACTTAGCTTTCGAATTCCGACTAGTGATTGCTTTGATACCATTTGTGGAGACCCGCACCCAACCTGCGAGGTATTGTCTAATTTGACCTGAAAGTCTCACGATTTTGTCCTACAAAAGGTACCTCATAAGTATGGCTTTAAGTCTTTACATATATATTATAGCGGATCCTCAGAGTTTCTCAATGTGGAATTGAGGTGTTACCTATGTTACTCAGACTCGGGTGTGAGTGTCGGATACGGGTAATTGTCCGACACGAGTATGTTCAATTTTTTCCAAGATTTCCATGTATTTGGAGGATCCTTGGAGGACATATCCCCATACCTATGTCTGGATATACGTCGGATACGGATGTCAGACATAGGTACTTCACGAACAATGAAGAGTCGGAGCAACATAGGGTGTTACAATACCCGTCGAACTCTTGTAATACCATGATCAGCACTTAGTACTGCATAAATATTTAGCATCCTAAATTGGGTGTGAAATTGGGAATATAACAGAAAAAGACCCAAACACTTATATGATTCCAATATGTAAGGGCTATGATACATCTCATAAAGAGAAATGTAATAGAGCATCAATAGAGATTCATCAATAATTAGATGAATATTTGTTCATCGAAGAAAAAATCAAGAGCCTTAAGTCAATAAAGATTGAAAAGGTTGACTCAAGAACAAATTTCTAATAATGAAACTAAAAGAGAATACCTGCCTAAAATATACACATGCTTCTAAAGCTACGGCACCCGGTGCATTTCCCCAATGTGAATAGAACCCTAGTAAATTTTGCATTACTTTCCAAATTCAAAAGCAAACCAAAACTGTTACTCAGACCAGAATTTCATAAAGGCTGCTGCTATAAAGGATTTGAAAATAGCCAAAATGGGGTTAGTTTCGGATTCTGCAGCACTTTGTAATGTCCCTTTCCATGATTCACTGTCCATAGAAATCAAAGTAATCCTAAGGAACTAGATAATGTTCAAAACTGTGAGTAAGACTGATTCAACTTAAAAGTATTATAAGAAAAGACTAGGAATACTTACAGATTAATTCTGTCTAATGTTTTATTGCTTCCTTTCTTGGAGTTGACATGCTGCACATCAATTTTACTTTCAACTACAACAGCTTCCTGGGTCTATGTTACTCGGACTTGGATGTGAGTGTCGGACATGGGTATGTGCAATTTTTTCCAAGATTTCCATGTATTTGGAGGGTCCTTAGAGGATCATACCCTCATACCCATGTCCGGATATGCGTCAGACACAGGTGTCGGACATGCATACTTCAAGAAAAATAAAGAATCGGAGCAACATAGTCCTGGGTTGTTGACCACCCACTGCTGCTGCCAGTGTAAGCGCCATGAACTTTTGGGTGGATGTCATTTGAAGCATTTATTGCCTGAAAAACAAATGAACAATGAATCAAGCACAAAAATTTGTGAAATGTTTCCAAGGATAAATAGATTAAATTTCATAGAATATTACGGCTTTACTTGGTAGGAAGAATGAAAATGGGTAAGGATGGAAAACTTGTTAATCCAATGGTTAAGGTTCATAACCACTTTCCTACTTTATAGCTTAACCATTAGATTAACAAGTTTTTCATCTTTACCCCTTTCCTTCTTTCCTACCAAGCAAAGCACAAGTTTCGTAGGAACAGTCTTCTGAGTCCAGATGCCAGAAAGGTTCACAAACATCAGGTTCTCATTCTATCTACTATTAGAATATTTATCAGTGATCAATTTGTTCAAACGAGATGGTTTATCTATATAATAAAAAAATAATTAAGAAAAAATGCCCGTATACATTGCAGAAGATACCAGGTAGTTTAGCTGCAAAGGTCTCAAATTTTTTTTTCGTTTGAACATTCATTAGTTTAACCTAAAACAAAGCCACTAGTTTAACCTAAAACAAAGCCACTAACTTTCTCCAACTAACCCATAGTATATTTTTTTATTAGGGATAACAAGTGCAGAAAGGCAAATAAACAATGTGCCTTGTAACAAAAGTAAAAAATAAAAAATAAAGAAGTCAGACCAAGCACATAACTGGACTTCAAGTCTTTATTAGCTTCACCGTTACTGCATACCTACAAATATATGGAGTGACCTAGAAAGGTGATTTAAAAATTTGTTCCCATAAGACACCAAAAAGTGCGCTGGAATGCATGGATGAAAACACATAAGCATGCATCATGGTCATGTTAAACTATTAGCAACATCATTTCATTTTCAACAAACATGGTGTATATGTATGCATCTTAGTCATATTAAATTATAAGAAACATCGTTTTAATTTTTCACAAACATGCATTTGTTGAAGAACCTAAAATTTAAAGTGTGCTCGGATGGAGGGGGGTTAGAGGAGAGAGTAAAAGGAGTAAAATGGTTTGCTCCATCTAGTTTACGTGTGCTTTGGTCACACAACTGTTCGGGAGGAGAGAGGATTTGGAAGTGAATCAAATCCCTGCAAACCCACACTTTTGAAATTCCCTCTCAAAAGACAAGATTTGAGAGTATAGTATTTCCTTGGAATGATGTCAGCTTGTGACCCCTTTTTCACCCTTCAACATTATTTTCATGATTTCATAGGCACAGTGCTAATAGCACATAGATTCTTTACCCTTTCCACCACTCTACTCCCTGTAACTTTTCCCCTATTTATTCTTACCCCATTTACCTTCTAACTTCCAACCGCTGTTCTAAGCAAACTTACAATTAGTGAATATAGCGAAGGCAAACAAATAGTCAAATACTAGTAGAGGAAACCTGTTAATCATGCATATTAAGCAATGGGTTTTTGCTTGATGTGTGAAATAGACATGCATAAAAGGTTTTGCACAAAAACTCACCTCTCAAGAATTGCTTGGCTTTGTTCATTTGTTTCAGATGTTAAAACATCATTAGAAGTGACCTCTAATGCTGCACCATTGTGAGTATCATGCATGGCATTTTCCCCAGCAGAGCAATCTGATCTTTCTAATAGTGGATCTGAAATGTTTTCCACCACTTTCTTATCTGCTAAATCAGAGTTCTTCTCCAACAATTGATCCAAATTGTTATCCACTTCTTTCTCATCTGTCAAAATAGAAACCTCAGAGGAATGCATATCATCTAACTTAGAACAGCCATTTTCTAGACTCACATTTTCTGTTTGATCCAAATTTTCATTTAATTTCCTACTTCGCTAGACCTTCCATCAATGCTGTCCGTTGGTTTAGCAACAGGCCGTAATGGAAATGTCCCTACTACTATATCAGCTGTTATTTGAGTGACTTTAGATGTAGTAACTGCCAGTTCTTTACCACTTTTCTCACTTTCCAGCGGTTCAATTACTTGCAACTCCACAATTGCAGCTTTATCACTTCCATTAGTCACATCTTCAAGATTCCCATTAATAATTTGCTCACTGTCAAACTTTTTATATTCAGATCCCATAGAAAGCCCATCAGTAACCAAAACTGATTCATCACTTGCATCCTCATAATGACTAGGAAGAAAAGGACTTCCATTTGACTGTATGGGCAAAAGAGTTCCAGGTGCTGTGGAAATTGAAACCAGTGGATTTTGTTCCAAGAACTGATCCGTGTTCTGCTCCCCTTCAGTCAACTTAGTAGGACCCAACACTCTATTTTCTTGAATTATCTCTCGCACAATCTCCCGTATTATGTAGAAAGATCCACCAACTTCCTTGTGGGTGAGGTTAAGAGAAGGAAATTTTCCATTGTTTGATTTCTGATACCTGCAACAAATTCAACAATGGGAGAGGTTAAGACATGGAAATTTTCCATTGTTTCATTTCTGATATCTGCAACTACTATGCTAAATAAATAGTACAGAAGAGCAACTCACTTCAGATTTTGGCTAAGAAACTAGAAAGTTTAACATCTTCATTAAACAGGTGAACAGCCTATAAGTCTAAAAATCCACATGAATATAAATAAATGAAGTGCACACCAGATAATAAAACTAAAAATAATATTAAATTGGTTAAAACCAAATTGATGCAACATGTCCAATCAAATTTATATAGGCTTTAAAAACCTAATATTTCAAACTGCTGAACTACAACTGATACTCCCAACAAGAATAAAGGCAAGGACCGTTTCAACAAGTTCATGAAAAGCCACCATTTCAATTTTTTTCTACTAAGTCTGCTAAAAGTTGGTTGATTTAGATGAAATCCTTATGTGAAACAAAGTATATTCAGTTCCACAAACATGACAAAATGTGTCTCACAATCCAGTCTTCAAAGAAATATAATAAATTCAGGCATTGAAAAATGAATTTTTGGTTGGCAAACTATCCTTCTAAAAGGTGATAAAAGCCTTTGGTTCTATTACAGTTTATCATCACATACGTATAGAACATAAAATTTACCAAAAGAGTATGGGACATAATATGTTACATATTATGATTTGAGTACCAGGGCAGGGGGTATTGAAGGGAGATTGGAATGACAAAAGATGCAACTGGTCATGGTAAAGACTATATTAAGATGATATAACTAGATTCAGCAGTAGTAGCAGTGTTGTCAAGGGCGCAAGGCGCACTCTAGGCGCTAGAACCCTTATATTGCCTTAGGCGCAAGGCGCAAAAAAAGCGCTCGCCTGAGTGAAGTAAGGCGCAATATGTATATGTGTGTGTTTTTGTATGTGTGTCTGTGTGTATATATATATATATATATATATATATATATAATAAGCTTAAGATATATAATTATGATAATAAACTCTAAAGAGTGATCCAATTTATCTACAAAACATGCAAAAAAAAAAATTTTGCCCAATATGCATGATTTCCTTATGGTCCCATATATGTTGTTGAATACTCAAATATTGAGAAGTGGAGAGTTTGATACTATCCCCTTTCTTACTAGTAAAGGTACATCTAATGAAAAAAGTTAAAATAAAAGAAATTAAAGAGAATTTCAATCAGGCGAGCTTTTTTTACGCCTATCGCCTTACAAAAAAGCGAGCCTAGGCGCACCAGGCGTGCGCCTGATCAAATGAGCCTCGCCCGAAAGGGTCTGAGGCGCTTTTGTTATCTAACACTAAGGCGCAAGGCGTAGGCGCGCCTAGGCGCACGCCTTGACAACACTGACTAGTAGCAAACAAAAGGGAAACCATGTGAGATTACTTCTTTATAAAAGATTCAACCATTGCCTTCCTTTCCTCCTTTGAACGTCGAACCCGAGACTTCTTCCGTCCAGGCTCATTGCACTTAGCCAGGGCAAATGTTTGCCCAACCCAACCACCTTTTATAGCATGCATGAGGACAAGAAGGTTTACCAGCTTACACCATATACACCTACATGATATAGAAACAAGATCAGACAAGTCTGATCCATAAACATAATTCCTTTCATAGTGAAGCTCAAAATATGCAGTCCGCCAAGAGGCATAGTGCATCAAAAGCCAATTTACGATCAACTGCCACTTGGTTATTAGCAAGTGCACATTGATGATTCTTACTTTCCATTTTAATTTATGATAAAGCAACTCAAGGATTCGAAAAATGACACTCGATTATTTTGCAAAAGGCTAATCACAGATTCCTTTCAAAACCTATATCGGTTTACGCACACATTCACTCTAGATATGGACATATCATAAAAAAAATGGGGATGATAATTTGCACCAATATGAAATACCAGAAAGAATAATGATCTCAAGTTCCTGTAATATCTCAAAATAACCCAAGACCTCAAACCACCTAAAGCCCTCCCCCCACCCCCGAGAAGAAAAAATGAAAAAAAAAAAAGAGAGGGTAGGGAGGATCATGGCAAAACCTGGTTAGTTATTGGACTGAATATCTGGTATTGCATTTAGTGACTGTTTCTTTACCTCGATTCCTCTCCCCAAACCAGTTTGCAAGTGCATTACTAAACCAGTAATTACCCCCAAAACTTCCCAGAACCTTCCTCCTGTAATTGGCTGCTTCTAAGAATCTTGTAAAGTAGACTATATCTCAGATCAGTCAGCTTAGCTATATGTGTGGCATCTCATATGCACCAGAATAGACTTTCTAGATCATTGAACAAAGAACGTATTACTAATAACGAATTTTCAGGATTCCTCCAGTTAATTTTGCTCAAGAGTGGATATATGCATTATGTCTGGCATATCCTGTCTGTTTCCTTCCTGATGTAGAACAAATAATCTTAAAACAAAACATTCAACAACAAAAAAAACCCTGAAAATCTAAATCAAAATTCTCCAATCTCAAAGCTCAATAATCAAATCTTGATATCAAATTATCAAAAGCAGTAATTCAAACCTACTAGAACAACATAGGTACTCAAAAGAGAAATCTTATACCTCAAACTCAAAACAATGACAGAATAGAAGAGAACCTCTCTTCTGTAAAATGGCAAAGAAAAGACAAGCAATAAAGTGCAGTATCCATCTATAGATGATGGGAGATTTTAACAAGGAAAAAACCAACTAGGAGGCTGTACATATTTATCAAACCAGTATGAGAAACCCCAAAGTTTTCAAAAGCAGCAGTTCCAAGTCAATCCATCTACTACAAATCAGCAAAAGCTTCTGAATCCCGACATATTAACATCAACATAATGTAACATTTTTATATAAAGTTTTTTTTCTAGTTCCAAACGATTAAAATTTAGCTCTGTTGTTACTCACATTTTGTTATTTGCCTTTTGCACTTTGTCTCCTAAAAAGAGCTAAAAATGTAAAAGAAAAATTCATAATTGATTAAAAAGGAACAAATAACTAATCTGCATCACTAATTCTAACGATTACCGTAAATTGAAGTAAAATTATATATATATATATATATATTAGTCTCGAAGAAATTACAGTTTTAGTTCTTAATTGTTTAAAAACTTAGTATTTGCTTTTTTTTTTTTTCTTTTGGATTTCTACTCCAAAAGCAAAAAATAATAATAACAAGCAATGCCTTATTCATGCCAGCAAAGCAAACAGGTTAAAGCCAGGTTCAATTCAGTTCAAAGATTTGCTTTTTCAGCTAAAGAATTTAAAACTTTTAATAATTCAACCAAAAAATGCAGCAGTTTATTTCACAATAGTTAATGTTAGTGAATCAGACCCACTTCATTTCAAGCATTAGACATTGAAAACCAACTTCAAAAGGTTCAAAAAAAAAATACTTCAATCAAGGAACCAACTACCGTCCCATAAAGGGGTGAATGTGCAACAACAAGACAGGACAAAAACTCAAAACCCAATAGACAAAATAAATAAATTAAGCCAAGATTTAAAATAAAAATAAAAACCCAAGAAGTGAAACTAACAAGATAATTAAATTTCATAGTGGGAATTGAAATTCAAAGATCAGCCAGAAAAATAAATAAAAACAAAGGAAACAGAAATGAAGAGAGAAGAGGGTTTATTACCTGAAGATAGACAGAAAGACAGAGAGATTGGGGGAAAAAATTCTTTGGTTTTTTTAAATGTCTGGGGTTTGAAGAAATGTCTAAAACCCTAGGAAATTTAAAATGAAAATGAAAATGAAAATAAAGCCAAAAAAAAAATCTCTCATGTCTCTTTTATATCAAAATCAAAATGAAATTTAAAATGAAATCTGTTGGCTAATTTGCTTTCTTTTAGGTGCTAACACTTTATTATAGTTACCAACTCAATTTACGAAATAAAAAATAAAATTAAAAATAAAAATAATAAAATACATACAAAAATAGGAAATGTTATAGTAATCATCTTCCTTCAAATTAAAATTTGGGTTCCACACCTCCTTAAACTCTATTAGTTATTAACTCAGTTTAAACTTCTGTTGTCCGTATCTTAATCTCCTAAATAATTGTATGATTAGTAGTTATTGTTTTTTTTTATTTAAAGCTTATGATTGAGTATCATATACAGATATATATTCAAAATGAATATGCCCAAAATTTTAAAAAAATTTCATATATTTGAAAAATCATATTCTTATATTCATGTCCGAATATGTATCAAACACAAGTATCGAAAATGAATATTTAAAAAAATTGAAAAATCCAAATAACATAATTTAAAACATGGACTTTTATTTATTGTAGTTATTCTACAACAGTTGCATATTGCTATTATACAAGCTTATTTCAAACAAATTTTACATGCATATACTACAACATGCCCCTGTATTGTAGGTTCACTCTTCATTAGGGCAGGATTCGAGAAACTGTCTAATTTTCAACCTTTCTTCCTTGGTAAGATCAGGATCCTCACTAGTCAACCTCTTCCTAACTGCTCCATTAACACTGTTCGGATCATTGTCCAAAACCTGCACCCATGAGAGAAATAAACATCAGAGGGTAAAAGTCGCCTAATCGGTGGAGAGCTGCTTTAAAAGAGAAAATTATGGCCAACTGATAGTGTCAAGCCAAGAGGTCCAAGAGAGAGTAGGCAAATTGCTTCAATGCCACATCGGAAATGAAAGAAAAGATCTATGGACATATAAATGTAAGCGTTGCACACTTCAATAAGTCGATTTTGCGGGGAGAGAGCAATAGCCACGTGACAAGTAATATCAAAGCCAACTCTTAACTGCCCGACTCCACGCCGAGCTCCCTAGCGGGTGGGGTAGGCAGGATGGGCCACCCATGACTCCACGGCGAGCGTCTTAGGCTGGAGGGTAGGTAGGGTGGAAAAGCCATGAAAGGCACATCATGAGACTGATGAGAGAGAATGTCACGCAAAGCACTACAAGAGAGACTAGGCACATATATAAGCATGATCGCTGCATACCCCAATAAGCCGGTTTTGCTAGAAGAGGGTAATGGTCCCGTGAGAATAGAGCTTTGCCAGACTATAGCCAAAGCATCCTAAATAGACTTTGAACTATTCCTCATTAGTGTCCTCTGTGAACAAGGTTCTTTCAAACTATAAGGGCTAACTGGGAAGCATGCACAAAAAGTCCCTGAAGCAAATTCATAGAAAGCTTTCCGAGTTTCAATCTGCTTGAACTAAGTTTGGCTATCTAATAATGATCCATTGGAGATGACCAAACACCTCCTGAACTAAATTAAACAAAGCTAGGGCTCTTAAAGAACCTTAAACAAATCCATGATAAATACAGAATTGATAATACAAGATTGAGCTTCCCCCTTAACAACCAGACAGTAGAAAAGTGGAAACTTACATGAAGAAAATTGTTGACATGGCCATCTTTATTAGGAGTTGTTACCAGCTCAAATTCATTGTATGTCCACTCACCATCAACTATATACTTGTACTCGTACCGTCCTTCCTGTTAAAGAAAGAAAAAACGTACTATTTTCTTATAATGTGGTCTAGATAATATTGGGTAAGAAAAACCATCCTAATAATTTACACCTGTACCAGGTCATTCTGTTTCTTAACCTGAAAGCTATTGCGTATATATACATTATCAATCTACGAAATAAGAATTCTGTGATATGTTCCCATGAGTATTAGACCTGACAGATGAATGAATGAAGCATTTAGATCACTTAAATAAGAACTAGAGTTGAAGAACTGTTCCTGAGAACAAGTGCAAGCAAATTGGGAGTCTCAGCATAACTGAAACGTAAATGCACAGGGATCTCGAATCTTAAAACCTATGTTGCTCCAACTCTTCATTTTTCTTGAAGTAACCGTGTCCAACGCATATCCGGACATGGGTATGGGAATATGATCCTCCAACAACCTCCAAATACAGGGAAATCTTGGAAAAAAATTGAATATACCTGTGTTGGACACATACCCGTGTCCGACACTCACACCCGAGTCAGAGTAACATAGCTTAAAACCATGAGTGACTATTAGGCAGAAATTTTAGTGCCAACAGGATACTCCAATGAACATGGCTAAGAGAAACATGAAAAGAAAACAGGGCAAGAAAGAGCAATAAGCTGTAACTGGATAAATGTAGGATAATGGTTAATGCAGGGTCTGAAACACAAAGGTAAATGCAAGAGTACTTTATCTTTTTCAGCATTGAAGAAATTAAAGACAATAAAATGCAGTCCTGCAAACAAAATACAATTACCGGCAGTTCTCTCTTTAGAGTCCATGAACCATGTTCTTTGTCAAACTTCAAAGGCATTCTCTGGATAAAAAAGACAACATAGGTAGAATTTTCAAAAAACTGAAAGTGAAAGAATTAATTAATATAACATCTTAAAAATGATGAATAATTCTAATCCACTAAACTCTTCTTAAAACTCCTTTTCACTTTTGCTCGAAAAGGGAAATAAATCCAAAAAAATGAACCACAATCCGCCTCCATTATAGATGACAATTCTAAATCCAGAGAAAACCAAGAACTTTTTACATGCACAAAATTAGTTAGTTTCTATATGACATGCAGGATTTAGGTTCACAAAGCTACCCTTGGGAATACAGGCACCACTTCGAACACCAGATTATTCACTAGGTAGGATGATTTTTGTACTATACCAAGCTTTTTAAGGAAAGGATTAGACGTAAATTTGCATTACACGTCGGGGCATTTGAACTGATGAAGATCTCCTGAACAGAGTACCTGATTCAACTAATCTAGCCTATTGTAAACGAAGCTGACCATTTGAATCCTTTCGAAAAGACAATCATCCAACTCTTACTTTCCATTATATATGCTACATTGTTTAAAGTGAGGAAAAGTGAATTTTAGTCTACACTGGTTTGAACTATTTTCCTTTTTGGGTATTCCCTCTATAATGAAACACATACCTTTTAGCACAAAAAAGTGATTATAAAATTGTTAATATA